>CAUPSL010000003.1:2400000-3600000 GCA_963514005.1 Raja brachyura | reverse complement strand
ACGAGTGGGTTTGGGTCTAGCTGAGTGGGTTTGGGTCTAGCGGAGTGGGTTTGGGTCTAGCCTGGTGGGTTTGGGTCTAGCCAAGTGGGTTTGGGTCCAGCGGAGTGGGTTTGGGTCTAGCGGTGTGGGTTTGGGTCTAGCGGTGTGGGTTTGGGTCTAGCCGAGTGGGTTTGGGTCTAACCGAGTGGGTTTGTGTCTAGCGGAGTTGGTTTGGGTCTAGCGGAGTGGGATTGGGTCTAGCCGAGTGGGTTTGTGTCTAGCCGACTGGGTTTGGGACTAGCCGAGTGGGTTTGGGTCTAGCCGAGTGGGTTTGGGTCTAGCGGAATGGGTTTGGGTCTAGCCGAGTGGGTTTGGGTCTAGCCGAGTGGGTTTGGGTCTAGCCGAAAGGGTTTGGGTCTAGCCGAGTGGGTTTGGGTCTAGCCGAGTGGGTTTGGGTCTACCCGAGTGGGTGTGGGTCAAGCCGAGTGGGTTTGGGTCGAGCCGAGTGGGTTTGGGTCTAGCCGAGTGGGTTTGGGTCTAGCCGAGTGGGTTTGGGCCTAGCCGAGTGGGTTTGGGTCTACCGGAGTGGGTTTGGGTGTAGCGGAGTGGGTTTGGGTGTAGCTGAGTGGGTTTGGGACCAGCCGAGTGGGTTTGGGTCTAGCCGAGTGGGTTTGGGTGTAGCCGAGTGGGTTTGGGTCTAGCCGAGTGGGTTTGGATGTAGCCGAATTGGTTTGGGTCTACCCGAGTGGGTTTGGGTCTAGCCGAGTGGGTTTGCTTCTAGCCGAATGGATTTGGGTCTAGCCGAGTGGGTTTGGGTGCAGCCGAGTGGGTTTGGGTCTAGCGGAGTGGGTTTGGGTGTAGCCGAGTGGGTTTGGGTCTAGCCGAGTGGGTTTGGGTCTAGCCGAGTGGGTTTGGGTCTAGCCGAGTGGGTTTGGGTCTAGCCGAGTGGGTTTGGGTCTAGCCGAGTTGGTTTGGTTCTAGCCGAGTGGGTTTGCGTCTAGCCGAGTGGGTTTGGGTCTAGCCGAGTGGGTTTGGGTCTAGCCGAGTGGGTTTGGGTCTAGCTGAGTGGGTTTGGGTCTAGCCGAGTGGGTTTCGGTGTAGCTGAGTGGGTTTGGGCCTAGCTGAGTGGGTTTGTGTCTAGCCGAGTGGGTTTGGGTCTAGCCGAGTGGGTTTGGGTCTAGCCGAGTTAGTTTGTGTGTAGCCGAGTGGGTTTGGGTCTAGCCGAGCGGGTTTGGGTCTAGCTGAGTGGGTTTGGGTCTAGCCGAGTGGGTTTGGGTGTAGCCGAGTGGGTTTGGGTCTAGCCGAGTGGGTTTGGGTCTAGCCGGGTGGGTTTGGGTCTAGCCGAGTGGGTTTGGGTTTAGCCGAGTGGGTTTGGGTCTAGCCGAGTTAGTTTGGCTGTAGCCGAGTTAGTTTGGGTCAAGACGATCGGGTTTGGGTCTAGCCGAGTGGGTTTGGGTCTAGCCGAGTGGGTTTGGGTCTAGCCGAGTGGGTTTGGGTTTAGCCGAGTGGGTTTGGGTCTAGTGGAGTTGGTATGGGTCTAGCGGAGAGGGTTTGGGTCTAGCGGAGTGGGTTTGGGTGTAGCCGAGTGGGTTTGGGTCTAGCCGAGTGGGTTTGGGTCTAGCCGAGTGGGTTTGGGTCTAGCCGAGTTGGTTTGGTTCTAGCCGAGTGGGTTTGCGTCTAGCCGAGTGGGTTTGGGTCTAGCCGAGTGGGTTTGGGTCTAGCCGAGTGGGTTTGGGTCTAGCTGAGTGGGTTTGGGGCTAGCCGAGTGGGTTTCGGTGTAGCCGAGTGGGTTTGGGCCTAGCTGAGTGGGTTTGTGTCTAGCCGAGTGGGTTTGGGTCTAGCCGAGTGGGTTTGGGTCTAGCCGAGTTAGTTTGTGTGTAGCCGAGTGGGTTTGGGTCTAGCCGAGCGGGTTTGGGTCTAGCTGAGTGGGTTTGGGTCTAGCCGAGTGGGTTTGGGTGTAGCCGAGTGGGTTTGGGTCTAGCCGAGTGGGTTTGGGTCTAGCCGGGTGGGTTTGGGTCTAGCCGAGTGGGTTTGGGTTTAGCCGAGTGGGTTTGGGTCTAGCCGAGTTAGTTTGGCTGTAGCCGAGTTAGTTTGGGTCAAGACGATCGGGTTTGGGTCTAGCCGAGTGGGTTTGGGTCTAGCCGAGTGGGTTTGGGTCTAGCCGAGTGGGTTTGGGTTTAGCCGAGTGGGTTTGGGTCTAGTGGAGTTGGTATGGGTCTAGCGGAGAGGGTTTGGGTCTAGCGGAGTGGGTTTGGGTGTAGCCGAGTGGGTTTGAGTCTAGCCGAGTGGGTTTGGGTCTACCCAAGTAGGTTTGGGTCTAGCCGAGTGGGTTTGGTTCTAGCCCAGTGGGTGTGGGTCTAGCCGAGTGGGTTTGGGTCTAGCCGAGTGGGTTTGGGTCTAGCCAAATGGGTTTGGGTCTAGCCAAGTGGGTTTGGGTCTAGCGGAGTGGAATTGTGTCTTGCGGAGTGGGTTTGGGTCTAGCCGAGTGGGTTTGGGTCTAGCCGAGTGGGTTTGGGTCCAGCCGAGTGGGTTTGGGCCTAGCCGAGTGGGCTTGGGTCCAGCCGAGTGGGTTTGGGTCTACCCGAGTGGGTTTGGGTCTAGCCGAGTGGGTTTGGGTCTAGCCGAGTTGGTGTGGGTCTAGCCGAGTGGGTTTGGGTCTAGCCGAGTGGGTTTTGGTCTAGCCAAGTGGGTTTTGGTCTATCCGAGTGGGTTTGGGTCTATCCGAGTGGGTTTGGGTCTAGCCGAGTGGGTTTGGGTCTAGCCGAGTGGGTTTGGGTATAGCCGAGTGGGTGTGGGTCTAGCCGAGTGGGTTTGGGTCTAGCCGAGTGGGTTTGGGTCTGGACGAGTGGGTTTGGGTCTAGCTGAGTGGGTTTGGGTCTAGCGGAGTGGGTTTGGGTCTAGCCTGGTGGGTTTGGGTCTAGCCAAGTGGGTTTGGGTCCAGCGGAGTGGGTTTGGGTCTAGCGGTGTGGGTTTGGGTCTAGCGGTGTGGGTTTGGGTCTAGCCGAGTGGGTTTGGGTCTAACCGAGTGGGTTTGTGTCTAGCGGAGTTGGTTTGGGTCTAGCGGAGTGGGATTGGGTCTAGCCGAGTGGGTTTGTGTCTAGCCGACTGGGTTTGGGACTAGCCGAGTGGGTTTGGGTCTAGCCGAGTGGGTTTGGGTCTAGCCGAGTGGGTTTGGGTCTAGCCGAGTGGGTTTGGGTCTAGCCGAAAGGGTTTGGGTCTAGCCGAGTGGGTTTGGGTCTAGCCGAGTGGGTTTGGGTCTACCCGAGTGGGTGTGGGTCAAGCCGAGTGGGTTTGGGTCGAGCCGAGTGGGTTTGGGTCTAGCCGAGTGGGTTTGGGTCTAGCCGAGTGGGTTTGGGCCTAGCCGAGTGGGTTTGGGTCTACCGGAGTGGGTTTGGGTGTAGCGGAGTGGGTTTGGGTGTAGCTGAGTGGGTTTGGGACCAGCCGAGTGGGTTTGGGTCTAGCCGAGTGGGTTTGGGTGTAGCCGAGTGGGTTTGGGTCTAGCCGAGTGGGTTTGGATGTAGCCGAATTGGTTTGGGTCTACCCGAGTGGGTTTGGGTCTAGCCGAGTGGGTTTGCTTCTAGCCGAATGGATTTGGGTCTAGCCGAGTGGGTTTGGGTGCAGCCGAGTGGGTTTGGGTCTAGCGGAGTGGGTTTGGGTGTAGCCGAGTGGGTTTGGGTCTAGCCGAGTGGGTTTGGGTCTAGCCGAGTGGGTTTGGGTCTAGCCGAGTGGGTTTGGGTCTAGCCGAGTGGGTTTGGGTCTAGCCGAGTTGGTTTGGTTCTAGCCGAGTGGGTTTGCGTCTAGCCGAGTGGGTTTGGGTCTAGCCGAGTGGGTTTGGGTCTAGCCGAGTGGGTTTGGGTCTAGCTGAGTGGGTTTGGGTCTAGCCGAGTGGGTTTCGGTGTAGCTGAGTGGGTTTGGGCCTAGCTGAGTGGGTTTGTGTCTAGCCGAGTGGGTTTGGGTCTAGCCGAGTGGGTTTGGGTCTAGCCGAGTTAGTTTGTGTGTAGCCGAGTGGGTTTGGGTCTAGCCGAGCGGGTTTGGGTCTAGCTGAGTGGGTTTGGGTCTAGCCGAGTGGGTTTGGGTGTAGCCGAGTGGGTTTGGGTCTAGCCGAGTGGGTTTGGGTCTAGCCGGGTGGGTTTGGGTCTAGCCGAGTGGGTTTGGGTTTAGCCGAGTGGGTTTGGGTCTAGCCGAGTTAGTTTGGCTGTAGCCGAGTTAGTTTGGGTCAAGACGATCGGGTTTGGGTCTAGCCGAGTGGGTTTGGGTCTAGCCGAGTGGGTTTGGGTCTAGCCGAGTGGGTTTGGGTTTAGCCGAGTGGGTTTGGGTCTAGCGGAGAGGGTTTGGGTCTAGCGGAGAGGGTTTGGGTCTAGCGGAGTGGGTTTGGGTGTAGCCGAGTGGGTTTGGGTCTAGCCGAGTGGGTTTGGGTCTAGCCGAGTGGGTTTGGGTCTAGCCGAGTTGGTTTGGTTCTAGCCGAGTGGGTTTGCGTCTAGCCGAGTGGGTTTGGGTCTAGCCGAGTGGGTTTGGGTCTAGCCGAGTGGGTTTGGGTCTAGCCGAGTGGGTTTGGGTCTAGCCGAGTGGGTTTCGGTGTAGCCGAGTGGGTTTGGGCCTAGCTGAGTGGGTTTGTGTCTAGCCGAGTGGGTTTGGGTCTAGCCGAGTGGGTTTGGGTCTAGCCGAGTTAGTTTGTGTGTAGCCGAGTGGGTTTGGGTCTAGCCGAGCGGGTTTGGGTCTAGCTGAGTGGGTTTGGGTCTAGCCGAGTGGGTTTGGGTGTAGCCGAGTGGGTTTGGGTCTAGCCGAGTGGGTTTGGGTCTAGCCGGGTGGGTTTGGGTCTAGCCGAGTGGGTTTGGGTTTAGCCGAGTGGGTTTGGGTCTAGCCGAGTTAGTTTGGCTGTAGCCGAGTTAGTTTGGGTCAAGACGATCGGGTTTGGGTCTAGCCGAGTGGGTTTGGGTCTAGCCGAGTGGGTTTGGGTCTAGCCGAGTGGGTTTGGGTTTAGCCGAGTGGGTTTGGGTCTAGTGGAGTTGGTATGGGTCTAGCGGAGAGGGTTTGGGTCTAGCGGAGTGGGTTTGGGTGTAGCCGAGTGGGTTTGAGTCTAGCCGAGTGGGTTTGGGTCTACCCAAGTAGGTTTGGGTCTAGCCGAGTGGGTTTGGTTCTAGCCCAGTGGGTGTGGGTCTAGCCGAGTGGGTTTGGGTCTAGCCGAGTGGGTTTGGGTCTAGCCAAATGGGTTTGGGTCTAGCCAAGTGGGTTTGGGTCTAGCGGAGTGGAATTGTGTCTTGCGGAGTGGGTTTGGGTCTAGCCGAGTGGGTTTGGGTCTAGCCGAGTGGGTTTGGGTCCAGCCGAGTGGGTTTGGGCCTAGCCGAGTGGGCTTGGGTCCAGCCGAGTGGGTTTGGGTCTACCCGAGTGGGTTTGGGTCTAGCCGAGTGGGTTTGGGTCTAGCCGAGTTGGTGTGGGTCTAGCCGAGTGGGTTTGGGTCTAGCCAAGTGGGTTTTGGTCTAGCCGAGTGGGTTTGGGTCTATCCGAGTGGGTTTGGGTCTAGCCGAGTGGGTTTGGGTCTAGCCGAGTGGGTTTGGGTATAGCCGAGTGGGTGTGGGTCTAGCCGAGTGGGTTTGGGTCTAGCCGAGTGGGTTTGGGTCGAGCCGAGTGGGTTTGGGTCTAGGCGAGTGGGTTTGGGTCTAGCCGAGTGGGTTTGGGTCTAGCCGAGGGGGTTTGGGTCTAGCCAAGTGGGTTTGGGTCTAGCCGAGTGGGTTTGGGTCTAGCCGAGTGGGTTTGGGTCTAGCCGAGTGGGTTTGGGTCTAGCCGAGTGGGTTTGGGTCTAGCCGAGTGGATTTGGGTCTAGCCGAGTGGGTTTCGGTCTAGCTGAGGAGGTTTGGGTCTAGCCGAGTGGGTTTGGGTCTAGCCGAGTGGGTTTGGGTCTAGCCGAGTGGGTTTCGGTGTAGCCGACTGGGTTTGGGTCTAGCCGAGTGGGTTTGGGTCTAGCCGAGTGGGTTTGGGTCTAGGCGAGTGGGTTTGGGTCTAGCCGAGTTAGTTTGGGTGTAGCCGAGTGGGTTTGGGTCTAGCCGAGCGGGTTTACGTCTAGCCGAGTGGGTTTGGGTCTAGCGGATTGGGTTTGGGGGTAGCCGAGTGGGTTTGGGTGTAGCCGAGTGGGTTTGGGTCTGGACGAGTGGGTTTGGGTCTAGCCGAGTGGGTTTGGGTCTAGCGGAGTGGGTTTGGGTCTAGCCTGGTGGGTTTGGGTCTAGCCAAGTGGGTTTGGGTCCAGCGGAGTGGGTTTGGGTCTAGCGGTGTGGGTTTGGGTCTAGCGGTGTGGGTTTGGGTCTAGCCGAGTGGGTTTGGGTCTAACCGAGTGGGTTTGTGTCTAGCGGAGTTGGTTTGGGTCTAGCGGAGTGGGATTGGGTCTAGCCGAGTGGGTTTGTATCTAGCCGACTGGGTTTGGGACTAGCCGAGTGGGTTTGGGTCTAGCCGAGTGGGTTTGGGTCTAGCGGAATGGGTTTGGGTCTAGCCGAGTGGGTTTGGGTCTAGCCGAGTGGGTTTGGGTCTAGCCGAAAGGGTTTGGGTCTATCCGAGTGGGTTTGGGTCTAGCCGAGTGGGTTTGGGTCTACCCGAGTGGGTGTGGGTCAAGCCGAGTGGGTTTGGGTCTAGCCGAGTGGGTTTGGGTCTAGCCGAGTGGGTTTGGGTCTAGCCGAGTGGGTTTGGGCCTAGCCGAGTGGGTTTGGGTCTACCGGAGTGGGTTTGGGTGTAGCGGAGTGGGTTTGGGTGTAGCTGAGTGGGTTTGGGACCAGCCGAGTGGGTTTGGGTCTAGCCGAGTGGGTTTGGGTGTAGCCGAGTGGGTTTGGGTCTAGCCGAGTGGGTTTGGATGTAGCCGAATTGGTTTGGGTCTACCCGAGTGGGTTTGGGTCTAGCCGAGTGGGTTTGCTTCTAGCCGAATGGATTTGGGTCTAGCCGAGTGGGTTTGGGTGCAGCCGAGTGGGTTTGGGTCTAGCGGAGTGGGTTTGGGTGTAGCCGAGTGGTTTGGGTCTAGCCGAGTGGGTTTGGGTCTAGCCGAGTGGGTTTGGGTCTAGCCGAGTGGGTTTGGGTCTAGCCGAGTGGGTTTGGGTCTAGCCGAGTTGGTTTGGTTCTAGCCGAGTGGGTTTGCGTCTAGCCGAGTGGGTTTGGGTCTAGCCGAGTGGGTTTGGGTCTAGCCGAGTGGGTTTGGGTCTAGCTGAGTGGGTTTGGGTCTAGCCGAGTGGGTTTCGGTGTAGCCGAGTGGGTTTGGGCCTAGCTGAGTGGGTTTGTGTCTAGCCGAGTGGGTTTGGGTCTAGCCGAGTGGGTTTGGGTCTAGCCGAGTTAGTTTGTGTGTAGCCGAGTGGGTTTGGGTCTAGCCGAGCGGGTTTGGGTCTAGCTGAGTGGGTTTGGGTCTAGCCGAGTGGGTTTGGGTGTAGCCGAGTGGGTTTGGGTCTAGCCGAGTGGGTTTGGGTCAAGCGGAGTTGGTATGGGTCTAGCGGAGTGGGTTTGGGTCTAGCGGAGTGGGTTTGGGTGTAGCCGAGTGGGTTTGGGTCTAGCCGAGTGGGTTTGGGTCTACCCGAGTGGGTTTGGGTCTAGCCGAGTGGGTTTGGGTCTAGCCGAGTGGGTGTGGGTCTAGCCGAGTGGGTTTGGGTCTAGCCAAGTGGGTTTGGGTCCAGCCGAGTGGGTTTGCGTCTAGCCGAGTGGGTTTGGGTCTAGCCGAGTGGGTTTGGGTCTAGCCGAGTGGGTTTGGGTCTAGCCGTGTGGGTTTGGGTCTAGCCGAGTTAGTTTGTGTGTAGCCGAGTGGGTTTGGGTCTAGCCGAGCGGGTTTGGGTCTAGCTGAGTGGGTTTGGGTCTAGCCGAGTGGGTTTGGGTGTAGCCGAGTGGGTTTGGGTCTAGCCGAGTGGGTTTGGGTCAAGCGGAGTTGGTATGGGTCTAGCGGAGTGGGTTTGGGTCTAGCGGAGTGGGTTTGGGTGTAGCCGAGCGGGTTTGGGTCTAGCCGAGTGGGTTTGGGTCTACCCGAGTGGGTTTGGGTCTAGCCGAGTGGGTTTGGGTCTAGCCGAGTGGGTGTGGGTCTAGCCGAGTGGGTTTGGGTCTAGCCAAGTGGGTTTGGGTCTAGCCGAGTGGGTTTGTATCTAGCCCAGTGGGTTTGGGTCTAGCCGAGTGGGTTTGGGTCTAGCCGAGTGGGTTTGGGTCTACCCGAGTATGTTTGGGTCTAGCCGAGTGGGTTTGGGTGTAGCCGAGTGGGTTTGGGTCTAGCCAAGGGGGTTTGGGTCCAGCCGAGTGGGTTTGGGTCTAGCGGAGTGGGTTTGGGTCTAGCCGAGTGGGATTGGGTCTAGCCGAGTGGGTTTGGGTCTAGCCGAGTGGGTTTGGGTCTAGCCTAGTGGGTTTGGGTCAAGCGTCGTTGGTATGGGTCTAGCGGAGTGGGTTTGGGTCTAGCAGAGTGGGTTTGGGTGTAGCCGAGTGGGTTTGGGTCTAGCCGAGTGGGTTTGGGTCTACCCGAGTGGGTTTGGGTCTAGCCGAGTGGGTTTGGGTCTAGCCGAGTTGGTGTGGGTCTAGCCGAGTGGGTTTGGGTCTAGCCAAGTGGGTTTTGGTCTAGCCGAGTGGGTTTGGGTCTATCCGAGTGGGTTTGGGTCTAGCCGAGTGGGTTTGGGTCTAGCCGAGTGGGTTTGGGTCTAGCCGAGTGGGTTTGGGTCTAGCCGAGTGGGTTTGGGTATAGCCGAGTGGGTGTGGGTCTAGCCGAGTGGGTTTGGGTCTAGCCGAGTGGGTTTGGGTCGAGCCGAGTGGGTTTGGGTCTAGCCGAGTGGGTTTGGGTCGAGCCGAGTGGGTTTGGGTCTAGCCGAGGGGGTTTGGGTCTAGCCAAGTGGGCTTGGGTCTAGCCGAGTGGGTTTGGGTCTAGCCGAGTGGGTTTGGGTCTAACCGAGTGGGTTTGGGTCTAGCCCAGTGGGTTTGGGTCTAGCCGAGTGGGTTTGGGTCTAGCCGAGTGGGTTTGCGTCTAGCCGAGTGGGTTTGGGTCTAGCCGAGTGGATTTGGGTCTAGCCGAGTGGGTTTGGGCCTAGCCGAGTGGGTTTGGGTCCAGCCGAGAGGGTTTGGGTCTAGCCGAGTTAGTTTGGGTGTAGCCGAGTTAGTTTGGGTCTAGCCGAGCGGGTTTGGGTCTAGCCGAGTGGGTTTGGGTCTAGCCGAGTGGCTTTGCTTCTAGCCGAGTTAGTTTGGGTGTTGCCGAGTTAGTTGGGGTCTAGCCGAGCGGGTTTGGGTCTAGCCGAGTGGGTTTGGGTCGTGCCGAGTGGGTTTGGGTCTAGCCGAGTGGGTTTGGGCCTAGTCGAGTGTGTTTGGGTCTAGCGGAGTTGGTATGCATCTAGCGGAGTGGGTTTGGGTCTAGCGGAGTGGGTTTGGGTGTAGCCGATTGGGTTTGTGTCTAGCCGAGTGGGTTTGGGTCTACCCGAGTAGGTTTGGGTCTAGCCGAGTGTGTTTGGGTCTAGCCGAGTGGGTGTGGGTCTTGCCGAGTGGGTGGGTCTAGCCGAGTGGGTTTGGGTCTAGCCGAGTGGGTTTGGGTCTAGCCGAGTGGGTTTGGGTCGAGCCGAGTGGGTTTGGGTCCAGTGGAGTGGGTTTGGGTGCAGCCGAGTGGGTTTGGGTCTAGCCGAGTGGGTTTGGGTCTAGCCGAGTGGGTTTGGGTCCAGCCGAGTGGGTTTGTGTCTAGCCGAGTGGGTTTGGGTCTAGCCGAGTGTGTTTGGGTCGAGCCGAGTGGGTATGGGTCTAGCCGAGTGTGTTTGGGTCGAGCCGAGTGGGTATGGGTCTAGCCGAGTGGGTTTCGGTGTAGCCGGGTGGGTTTGGGTCTAGCCGAGTGGGTTTGGGTCGTGCCGAGTCGGTTTGGGTCTAGCCGAGTGGGTTTCGGTCTAGCCGAGTGCGTTTGGGTCTAGCCGAGTGGGTTTGGGTCTAGCCGAGTGGGTTTGGGTCTAGCCAAGTGGGTTTGGGTCGAGCCGAGTGGGTTTGGGTCTAGCCTAGTGCGTTTGGGTCTAGCCGAGGGGGTATGGGTCTAGCCGAGTGGGTTTCGGTCTAGCGGAGTGGGTTTGGGTCTAGGGGAGTGGGTTTGGGTCTAGCGGAGTGGGTTTGGGTCTAGCCGAGTGGGTTTGGGTCTAGCCGAGTGGGTTTGAGTCTAGCCGAGTGGGTTTGGATCTAGCCAAGTGGGTTTGGGTCTAGCCGAGTGGGTTTGGGTCTAGCCGAGTGGGTTTGGGTCTAGCCGAGTGGGTTTGGGTCTAGCCGAGTGGGTTTGGGTCTCGCCGAGTGGGTTTGTGTCCAGCTGAGTGGGTTTGGGTCTAGCCGATAGGGTTTGGGTCTAGCCGAGTGGGTTTGGGTCCAACCGAGTGGGTTTGCGTCTAGCGGAGTGGATTTGGGTCTAGCCGAGTGGGATTGGGTCTAGCCGAGTGGGTTTGGGTCTAGCCGAGTGGGTTTGGGTCTAGCCGAGTGGGTTTGGGTCAAGCGTCGTTGGTATGGGTCCAGCGGAGTGGGTTTGGGTCTAGCAGAGTGGGTTTGGGTGTAGCCGAGTGGGTTTGGGTCTAGCCGAGTGGGTTTGGGTCTACCCGAGTGGGTTTGGGTCTAGCCGAGTGGGTTTGGGTCTAGCCGAGTTGGTGTGGGTCTAGCCGAGTGGGTTTGGGTCTAGCCAAGTGGGTTTTGGTCTAGCCGAGTGGGTTTGGGTCTATCCGAGTGGGTTTGGGTCTAGCCGAGTTGGTTTGGGTCTAGCCGAGTGGGTTTGGGTCTAGCCGAGTGGGTTTGGGTCTAGCCGAGTGGGTTTGGGTATAGCCGAGTGGGTGTGGGTCTAGCCGAGTGGGTTTGGGTCTAGCCGAGTGGGTTTTGGTCGAGCCGAGTGGGTTTGGGTCTAGCCGAGTGGGTTTGGGTCTAGCCGAGTGGGTTTGGGTCTAGCCGAGGGGGTTTGGGTCTAGCCAAGTGGGTTTGGGTCTAGCCGAGTGGTTTTGGGTCTAGCCGAGTGGGTTTGGGTCTAACCGAGTGGGTTTGGGTCTAGCCCAGTGGGTTTGGGTCTAGCCGAGTGGGTTTGGGTCTAGCCGAGTGGGTTTGCGTCTAGCCGAGTGGGTTTGGGTCTAGCCCAGTGGGTTTGGGTCTAGCCGAGTGGGTTTGGGTCTAGCCGAGTGGGTTTGGGTCTAGCCGAGTGGGTTTGGGTCTAGCCGAGTGGATTTGGGTCTAGCCGAGTGGGTTTGGGCCTAGCCGAGTGGGTTTGGGTCCAGCCGAGAGGGTTTGGGTCTAGCCGAGTTAGTTTGGGTGTAGCCGAGTTAGTTTGGGTCTAGCCGAGCGGGTTTGGGTCTAGCCGAGTGGGTTTGGGTCTAGCCGAGTGGCTTTGCTTCTAGCCGAGTTAGTTTGGGTGTTGCCGAGTTAGTTTGGGTCTAGCCGAGCGGGTTTGGGTCTAGCCGAGTGGGTTTGGGTCGAGCCGAGTGGGTTTGGGTCGAGCCGAGTGGGTTTGGGCCTAGTCGAGTGTGTTTGGGTCTAGCGGAGTTGGTATGCGTCTAGCCGAGTTAGTTTGGGTCTAGCCGAGCGGGTTTGGGTCTAGCCGAGTGGGTTTGGGTCTAGCCGAGTGGCTTTGCTTCTAGCCGAGTTAGTTTGGGTGTTGCCGAGTTAGTTTGGGTCTAGCCGAGTGGGTTTGGGTCTAGCCGAGTGGGTTTGGGTCTAGCCGAGTGGGTTTGGGTCTAGCCGAGTGGGTTTGGGTCTCGCCGAGTGGGTTTGTGTCCAGCTGAGTGGGTTTGGGTATAGCCGAGTGGGTGTGGGTCTAGCCGAGTGGGTTTGGGTCTAGCCGAGTGGGTTTTGGTCGAGCCGAGTGGGTTTGGGTCTAGCCGAGTGGGTTTGGGTCTAGCCGAGTGGGTTTGGGTCTAGCCGAGGGGGTTTGGGTCTAGCCAAGTGGGTTTGGGTCTAGCCGAGTGGTTTTGGGTCTAGCCGAGTGGGTTTGGGTCTAACCGAGTGGGTTTGGGTCTAGCCCAGTGGGTTTGGGTCTAGCCGAGTGGGTTTGGGTCTAGCCGAGTGGGTTTGCGTCTAGCCGAGTGGGTTTGGGTCTAGCCCAGTGGGTTTGGGTCTAGCCGAGTGGGTTTGGGTCTAGCCGAGTGGGTTTGGGTCTAGCCGAGTGGGTTTGGGTCTAGCCGAGTGGATTTGGGTCTAGCCGAGTGGGTTTGGGCCTAGCCGAGTGGGTTTGGGTCCAGCCGAGAGGGTTTGGGTCTAGCCGAGTTAGTTTGGGTGTAGCCGAGTTAGTTTGGGTCTAGCCGAGCGGGTTTGGGTCTAGCCGAGTGGGTTTGGGTCTAGCCGAGTGGCTTTGCTTCTAGCCGAGTTAGTTTGGGTGTTGCCGAGTTAGTTTGGGTCTAGCCGAGCGGGTTTGGGTCTAGCCGAGTGGGTTTGGGTCGAGCCGAGTGGGTTTGGGTCGAGCCGAGTGGGTTTGGGCCTAGTCGAGTGTGTTTGGGTCTAGCGGAGTTGGTATGCGTCTAGCGGAGTGGGTTTGGGTCTAGCGGAGTGGGTTTGGGTCTAGCCGAGTGGGTTTGTGTCTAGCCGAGTGGGTTTGGGTCTACCCGAGTAGGTTTGGGTCTAGCCGAGTGTGTTTGGGTCTAGCCGAGTGGGTGTGGGTCTTGCCGAGTGGGTGGGTCCAGCCGAGTGGGTTTGGGTCTAGCCGAGTGGGTTTGGGTCTAGCCGAGTGGGTTTGGGTCGAGCCGAGTGGGTTTGGGTCCAGTGGATTGGGTTTGGGTGCAGCCGAGTGGGTTTGGGTCTAGCCGAGTGGGTTTGGGTCCAGCCGAGTGGGTTTGGGTCCAGCCGAGTGGGTTTGTGTCTGGCCGAGTGGGTTTGGGTCCAGCGGAGTGGGTTTGGGTGTAGCCGAGTGGGTTTGGGTCAAGCCGAGTGGGTTTGGGTCTAGCCGAGTGTGTTTGGGTCGAGCCGAATGGGTATGGGTCTAGCCGAGTGGGTTTCGGTGTAGCCGGGTGGGTTTGGGTCTAGCCGAGTGGGTTTGGGTCGTGCCGAGTCGGTTTGGGTCTAGCCGAGTGGGTTTCGGTCTAGCCGATTGCGTTTGGGTCTAGCCGAGTGGGTTTGGGTCTAGCCGAGTGGGTTTGGGTCTAGCCAAGTGGGTTTGGGTCGAGCCGAGTGGGTTTGGGTCTAGCCTAGTGCGTTTGGGTCTAGCTGAGGGGGTATGGGTCTAGCCGAGTGGGTTTCGGTCTAGCGGAGTGGGTTTGGGTCTAGGGGAGTGGGTTTGGGTCTAGCGGAGTGGGTTTGGGTCTAGCCGAGTGGGTTTGGGTCTAGCCGAGTGGGTTTGAGTCTAGCCGAGTGGGTTTGGGTCTAGCAAGTGGGTTTGGGTCTAGCCGAGTGGGTTTGGGTCTAGCCGAGTGGGTTTGGGTCTAGCCGAGTGGGTTTGTGTCCAGCTGAGTGGGTTTGGGTCTAGCCGATAGGGTTTGGGTCTAGCCGAGTGGGTTTGGGTCTAGCCGAGTGGGTTTGGGTCTAGCGGAGTGGATTTGGGTCTAGCCGAATGGGTTTGGGTCTAGCCGAGTGGGTTTGGGTCTAGCAGAGTGGATTTGGGTCTAGCCGAGTGGCTTTGCTTCTAGCCGAGTTAGTTTGGATCTAGCCGAGTGGGTTTGGGTCGTGCCGAGTGGGTTTGGGTCCAGTGGAGTGGGTTTGGGTGCAGCCGAGTGGGTTTGGGTCTAGCCGAGTGGGTTTGGGTCTAGCCGAGTGGGTTTGGGTCCAGCCGAGTGGGTTTGTGTCTAGCCGAGTGGGTTTGGGTCTAGCGGAGTGGGTTTGGGTGTAGCCGTGTGGGTTTGGGTATAGCCGAGTGGGTTTGGGTCTAGCCGAGTGTGTTTGGGTCGAGCCGAGTGGGTATGGGTCTAGCCGAGTGGGTTTCGGTGTAGCCGAGTGGGTTTGGGTCTAGCCGAGTGGGTTTGTGTCTAGCCGAGTGGGATTGGGTCTAGCCAAGTGGGTTTGGGTCTAGCCGAGTGGGTTTGGGTCTAGCGGAGTGGGTTTGGGTCTAGCCGAGTGGGTTTGGGTCTAGCCGAGTGTATTTGGGTCTAGCCGAGTGGGTTTGGGTCTAGCCGAGTGGGTTTGCGTATAGCGGAGTGGGTTTGGGTCTAGCCGAGTGGGCTTGGGTCCAGCCGAGTGGGTTTGGGTCTAGCCGAGTGGGTTTGAGTCTGGCCGAGTGGGTTAGGGTCTAGCCGAGTGGTTTTGGGTCTAGTCGAGTGGGTTTCGGTCTAGCCGAGTGGGTTTGGGTCGAGCGGAGTGGGTTTGAGTGTAGCGGAGTGGGTTTGGGTCTAGTGGAGTGGGTTTGGGTCTAGCGGATTCGGTTTGGGTCTAGCCAAATGGGTTTGTGTCTAGCCGAGTGGGTTTGGGTGTAGCGGAGTGGATTTGGGTCTAGCCAAATGGGTTTGTGTCTAGCCGAGTGGGTTTGGGTCTAGCGGATTGGATTTGGGACTAGCGGAGTAGGTTTGGGTCTAGCCGAGTGGGTTTGGGTCTAGCCGAGTGGGTTTGAGTCCAGCCGAGTGGGTTTGGGTCTAGCCGAGTGGGTTTGGGTCTAGCCGAGTGGGCTTTGGTCTAGCCGAGTGGGTTTGGGTCTAGACTAGTGGGTTTGGGTGTAGCCGAGTGGGTTTGGGTCTAGCCGAGTGGGTTTGGGTCTAGCCAAGTGGGTTTGGGTCTAGCCGAGTGGGTTTGGGTCTAGCCGAGTGGGTTTGAGTCTAGCCGAGTGGGTTTGGGTCTAGCCGAGTGGGTTTGGGTCTAGCCGAGTGGGTTTGGGACTAGCCGAGTGGGTTTGGGTCTAGCCAAGTGGTTTTGGGTCTAGCCGAGTGGGTTTGGTTCGTGCCGAGTGGGTTTGGGTCTAGCCGAGTGGGTTTGGGTCTAGCCGAGTGCGTTTGGGTCTAGCCGAGTGGGTTTGGGTCTAGCCGAGTGGGTTTGCGTCTAGCCAAGTGGGTTTCGGTCGAGCTGAGTGGGTTTGGGTCTAGCCTAGTGCGTTTGGGTCTAGCCGAGGGGGTTTGGGTCTAGCCGAGTGGGTTTCGGTCTAGCCGAGTGGGTTTGGGTCTAGCGGAGTGGGTTTGGGTCTAGCGGAGTGGGTTTGGGTCTAGCCGAGTGGGTTTGGGTCTAGCGGAGTGGGTTTGGGTCTAGCCGAGTGGGTTTGGGTCTAGCCGAGTGGGTTTGAGTCTAGCCGAGTGGGTTTGGGTCTAGCCGAGTGGGTTTGGGTCTAGCCGAGTGGGTTTGGGTCGAGCCGAGTGGGTTTGGGTCTAGCCGAGTGGGTTTGGGTCTAGCCGAGTGGGTTTGTGTCTAGCCGAGTGGGTTTGGGTCTACCCGAGTAGGTTTGGGTCTAGCCGAGTGTGTTTGGGTCTAGCCGAGTGGGTGTGGGTCTTGCCGAGTGGGTGGGTCCAGCCGAGTGGGTTTGGGTCTAGCCGAGTGGGTTTGGGTCTAGCCGAGTGGGTTTGGGTCGAGCCGAGTGGGTTTGGGTCCAGTGGATTGGGTTTGGGTGCAGCCGAGTGGGTTTGGGTCTAGCCGAGTGGGTTTGGGTCCAGCCGAGTGGGTTTGGGTCCAGCCGAGTGGGTTTGTGTCTGGCCGAGTGGGTTTGGGTCCAGCGGAGTGGGTTTGGGTGTAGCCGAGTGGGTTTGGGTCAAGCCGAGTGGGTTTGGGTCTAGCCGAGTGTGTTTGGGTCGAGCCGAATGGGTATGGGTCTAGCCGAGTGGGTTTCGGTGTAGCCGGGTGGGTTTGGGTCTAGCCGAGTGGGTTTGGGTCGTGCCGAGTCGGTTTGGGTCTAGCCGAGTGGGTTTCGGTCTAGCCGATTGCGTTTGGGTCTAGCCGAGTGGGTTTGGGTCTAGCCGAGTGGGTTTGGGTCTAGCCAAGTGGGTTTGGGTCGAGCCGAGTGGGTTTGGGTCTAGCCTAGTGCGTTTGGGTCTAGCTGAGGGGGTATGGGTCTAGCCGAGTGGGTTTCGGTCTAGCGGAGTGGGTTTGGGTCTAGGGGAGTGGGTTTGGGTCTAGCGGAGTGGGTTTGGGTCTAGCCGAGTGGGTTTGGGTCTAGCCGAGTGGGTTTGAGTCTAGCCGAGTGGGTTTGGGTCTAGCAAGTGGGTTTGGGTCTAGCCGAGTGGGTTTGGGTCTAGCCGAGTGGGTTTGGGTCTAGCCGAGTGGGTTTGTGTCCAGCTGAGTGGGTTTGGGTCTAGCCGATAGGGTTTGGGTCTAGCCGAGTGGGTTTGGGTCTAGCCGAGTGGGTTTGGGTCTAGCGGAGTGGATTTGGGTCTAGCCGAATGAGTTTGGGTCTAGCCGAGTGGGTTTGGGTCTAGCAGAGTGGATTTGGGTCTAGCCGAGTGGCTTTGCTTCTAGCCGAGTTAGTTTGGATCTAGCCGAGTGGGTTTGGGTCGTGCCGAGTGGGTTTGGGTCCAGTGGAGTGGGTTTGGGTGCAGCCGAGTGGGTTTGGGTGTAGCCGAGTGGGTTTGGGTCTAGCCGAGTGGGTTTGGGTCCAGCCGAGTGGGTTTGTGTCTAGCCGAGTGGGTTTGGGTCTAGCGGAGTGGGTTTGGGTGTAGCCGTGTGGGTTTGGGTATAGCTGAGTGGGTTTGGGTCTAGCCGAGTGTGTTTGGGTCGAGCCGAGTGGGTATGGGTCTAGCCGAGTGGGTTTCGGTGTAGCCGAGTGGGTTTGGGTCTAGCCGAGTGGGTTTGTGTCTAGCCGAGTGGGATTGGGTCTAGCCAAGTGGGTTTGGGTCTAGCCGAGTGGGTTTGGGTCTAGCGGAGTGGGTTTGGGTCTAGCCGAGTGGGTTTGGGTCTAGCCGAGTGTATTTGGGTCTAGCCGAGTGGGTTTGGGTCTAGCCGAGTGGGTTTGCGTATAGCGGAGTGGGTTTGGGTCTAGCCGAGTGGGCTTGGGTCCAGCCGAGTGGGTTTGGGTCTAGCCGAGTGGGTTTGAGTCTGGCCGAGTGGGTTAGGGTCTAGCCGAGTGGTTTTGGGTCTAGTCGAGTGGGTTTCGGTCTAGCCGAGTGGGTTTGGGTCGAGCGGAGTGGGTTTGAGTGTAGCGGAGTGGGTTTGGGTCTAGTGGAGTGGGTTTGGGTCTAGCGGATTCGGTTTGGGTCTAGCCAAATGGGTTTGTGTCTAGCCGAGTGGGTTTGGGTGTAGCGGAGTGGATTTGGGTCTAGCCAAATGGGTTTGTGTCTAGCCGAGTGGGTTTGGGTCTAGCGGATTGGATTTGGGACTAGCGGAGTAGGTTTGGGTCTAGCCGAGTGGGTTTGGGTCTAGCCGAGTGGGTTTGAGTCCAGCCGAGTGGGTTTGGGTCTAGCCGAGTGGGTTTGGGTCTAGCCGAGTGGGCTTTGGTCTAGCCGAGTGGGTTTGGGTCTAGACTAGTGGGTTTGGGTGTAGCCGAGTGGGTTTGGGTCTAGCCGAGTGGGTTTGGGTCTAGCCAAGTGGGATTGGGTCTAGCCGAGTGGGTTTGGGTCTAGCCGAGTGGGTTTGGGTCTAGCCGAGTGGGTTTGGGTCTAGCGGAGTGGATTTGGGTCTAGCCGAATGGGTTTGGGTCTAGCCGAGTGGGTTTGGGTCTAGCGGAGTGGATTTGGGTCTAGCCGAGTGGCTTTGCTTCTAGCCAAGTTAGTTTGGGTGTTGCCGAGTTAGTTTGGGTCTAGCCGAGCGGGATTGGGTCTAGCCGAGTGGGTTTGGGTCTAGCCGAGTGGGTTTGGGTCTAGCCGAGTGGGTTTGAGTCTAGCCGAGTGGGTTTGGGTCTGGCCGAGTGGGTTTGGGTCTAGCCGAGTGGGTTTGGGACTAGCCGAGTGGGTTTGGGTCTAGCCAAGTGGTTTTGGGTCTAGCCGAGTGGGTTTGGTTCGTGCCGAGTGGGTTTGGGTCTAGCCGAGTGGGTTTGGGTCTAGCCGAGTGCGTTTGGGTCTAGCCGAGTGGGTTTGGGTCTAGCCGAGTGGGTTTGCGTCTAGCCAAGTGGGTTTCGGTCGAGCTGAGTGGGTTTGGGTCTAGCCTAGTGCGTTTGGGTCTAGCCGAGGGGGTTTGGGTCTAGCCGAGTGGGTTTCGGTCTAGCCGAGTGGGTTTGGGTCTAGCGGAGTGGGTTTGGGTCTAGCGGAGTGGGTTTGGGTCTAGCCGAGTGGGTTTGGGTCTAGCGGAGTGGGTTTGGGTCTAGCCGAGTGGGTTTGGGTCTAGCCGAGTGGGTTTGAGTCTAGCCGAGTGGGTTTGGGTCTAGCCGAGTGGGTTAGGGTCTAGCCGAGTGCTTTTGGGTCTAGTCGAGTGGGTTTCGGTCTAGCCCAGTGGGTTTGGGTCTAGCGGAGTGGGTTTGAGTCTAGCGGAGTGGATTTGGGTCTAGCCGAGTGGCTTTGCTTCTAGCCGAGTTAGTTTGGGTGTTGCCGAGTTAGTTTGGGTCTAGCCGACCGGGTTTGGGTCTTGCCGAGTGGGTTTGGGTCTAGCCGATTGGGTTTGGGTCTAGCCGATTGGGTTTGGGTCTAGCCAAGTGGGTTTGGGTCTAGCCGAGTGGGTTTGGGTCTAGCCTAGTGGGTTTGGGTCTAGCCGAGTGGGTTTGGGACTAGCCGAGTGGGTTTGGGTCTAGCCGAATGGGTTTGGGTCTAGCCGAGTGGGTTTGGGTCTAGCCGAGTGGGTTTGGGTCTAGCCGAGTGGGTTTGTGTCTAGCCGAGTGGGTTTGGGTCTAGCCGAGTGGGTTTGTGTCTAGCCGAGTGGGTTTAGGTCTAGTGGAGTGGGTTTGGGTCTAGCCGAGTGGGTTTAGGTCTAGCCGATTGGTATTGGATCTAGCCGAGTGGTTTTGGGTCTTGCCGAGTGGGTTTGGGTCTAGCCGAGTGGGTTTGGGTCCAGCCGAGTGGGTTTGGGTCTAGCCGAGTGGGTTTGGGTCGAGCCGAGTGGGTTTGGGTGTAGCCGAGTGGGTTTGGGTCTACCCGAGTGGGTTTGGGTCTAGCCGAGTGGGTTTGGGTCTGTGCGAGTGGGTTTGGGTCTAGCCGAGTGGGTTTGGGTCGCGCCGAGTGGGTTTGGGTCTAGCCGAGTGGGTTTGGGTCTAGCCGAGTGGGTTTGGGTCTAGCCGAGTGGGTTTGTGTCTAGCCGAGTGGGTTTGGGTCTAGTGGAGTGGGTTTGGGTCTAGCCGAGTGGGTTTAGGTCTAGCAGAGTGGGTTTGGGTCTAGCCGAGTGGGTTTGGGTCTAGCCGAGTGGGCTTGTGTCTAGCCGAGTGGGTTTGGGTCTAGCCGAATGGGTTTGGGTCTAGCCGAGTGGGTTTGGGTCCAGCAGAGTGGGTTTGGGTCTAGCCGAGTGGGTTTGTGTCTAGCCGAGTGGGTTTGGGTCTAGCCGAGTGGGTTTGGGTCTAGCCGAGTGGGTTTGGGTCCAGCGGAGTGAGTTTGGGTCTAGCCGAATGGGTTTGGGTCTAGCCGAGTGGGTTTGGGTCTAGCGGAGTGGATTTGGGTCTAGCGGAGTGGGTTTGGGTATATCCGAGTGGGTTTGAGTCTAGCCGTGTGGGTTTGAGTCTAGCCGAGTGGGTTTGGATCTAGCCGAGTGGGTTTGGGTCCAGCCGAGTGGGTTTGGGTCTAGCCGAGTGGGTTTGGGTCTAGCCTAGTGGGTTTGGGTCTAGCCGAGTGGGTTTGGGACTAGCCAAGTGGGTTTGGGTCGAGCCCAGTGGGTTTGGGTCTAGCCGAGTGGGTTTGGGTCTAGCCGAGTGGGTTTGGGTCTAGCCGAGTGGGTTTGTGTCTAGCCGAGTGGGTTTGGGTCTAGTGGAATGGGTTTGGGTCTAGCCGAGTGGGTTTAGGTCTAGCCGAGTGGTATTGGATCTAGCCGAGTGGTTTTGGGTCTAGCCGAGTGGGTTTGGGTCTAGCCGTGTGGGTTTGGGTCTAGCCGAGTGGGTTTGGGTCTAGCCGAGTGGGTTTGGGTCGAGCCAAGTGGGTTTGGGTCTAGCCGAGTGGGTTTGGGTCTAGCCGAGTGGGTTTGGGTCTAGCCGAGTGTGTTTGGGTCTGGCCGAGTGGGTTTGGGTCTAGCCGAGTGGGTTTGGGTCTAGCCGAGTGGGTTTGGGTCTAGCCCAGTTGGTTTGGGTCCAGCCTTGTGGGTTTGGGTCTAGCCGAGTGGGTTTGGGACTAGCCGAGTGGGTTTGGGTCTAGCCGAGTGGGTTTGGCTCGAGCCAAGTGGGTTTGGGTCTAGCCGAGTGCGTTTGGGTCTAGCCGAGTGGGTTTGGGTCTAGCGGAGTGGGTTTGGGTCTAGCTGAATGGGTTTGGGTCTAGCCGTGTGGGTTTGGGTCTAGCAGAGTGGATTTGGGTCCAGCGGACTGGGTTTGGGTCTATCCGAGTGGGTTTGGGTCTAGCCGTGTGGGTTTGAGTCTAGCCGAGTGTGTTTGGGTCGAGCCCAGTGGGTATGGGTCTAGCCGAGCGGGTTTCGGTGTAGCCGAGTGGGTTTCGGTGTAGCCGAGTGGGTTTGTGTCTAGCCGAGTGTGATTGGGTCTAGCCAAGTGGGTTTGGGTCTAGCCGAGTGGGTTTGGTTCTAGCTGAGTGGGTTTGGGTCTAGCCGAGTGGGTTTGGGTCTAGCGGAGTGGGTTTGGGTCTAGCCGAGTGGGCTTGGGTCTAGTGAAGTGGGTTTGGGTCTAGCCGAGTGGGTTAGGGTCTAGCCGAATGCTTTTGGGTCTAGTCGAGTGGGTTTCGGTCTAGCCCAGTGGGTTTGGGTCTAGCGGAGTGGGTTTGAGTCTAGCGGAGTGGATTTGGGTCTAGCCGAGTGGCTTTGCTTCTAGCCGAGTTAGTTTGGGTGTTGCCGAGTTAGTTTGGGTCTAGCCGACCGGGTTTGGTTCTTGCCGAGTGGGTTTGGGTCTAGCCGATTGGGTTTGGGTCTAGCCGATTGGGTTTGGGTCTAGCCAAGTGGGTTTGGGTCTAGCCGAGTGGGTTTGGGTCTAGCCTAGTGGGTTTGGGTCTAGCCGAGTGGGTTTGGGACTAGCCGAGTGGGTTTGGGTCTAGCCGAATGGGTTTGGGTCTAGCCGAGTGGGTTTGGGTCTAGCCGAGTGGGTTTGGGTCTAGCCGAGTGGGTTTGTGTCTAGCCGAGTGGGTTTGGGTCTAGCCGAGTGGGTTTGTGTCTAGCCGAGTGGGTTTAGGTCTAGTGGAGTGGGTTTGGGTCTAGCCGAGTGGGTTTAGGTCTAGCCGATTGGTATTGGATCTAGCCGAGTGGTTTTGGGTCTTGCCGAGTGGGTTTGGGTCTAGCCGAGTGGGTTTGGGTCCAGCCGAGTGGGTTTGGGTCTAGCCGAGTGGGTTTGGGTCGAGCCGAGTGGGTTTGGGTGTAGCCGAGTGGGTTTGGGTCTACCCGAGTGGGTTTGGGTCTAGCCGAGTGGGTTTGGGTCTGGGCGAGTGGGTTTGGGTCTAGCCGAGTGGGTTTGGGTCTCGCCGAGTGGGTTTGGGTCTAGCCGAGTGGGTTTGGGTCTAGCCGAGTGGGTTTGGGTCTAGCCGAGTGGGTTTGTGTCTAGCCGAGTGGGTTTGGGTCTAGTGGAGTGGGTTTGGGTCTAGCCGAGTGGGTTTAGGTCTAGCAGAGTGGGTTTGGGTCTAGCCGAGTGGGTTTGGGTCTAGCCGAGTGGGCTTGTGTCTAGCCGAGTGGGTTTGGGTCTAGCCGAATGGGTTTGGGTCTAGCCGAGTGGGTTTGGGTCCAGCAGAGTGGGTTTGGGTCTAGCCGAGTGGGTTTGTGTCTAGCCGAGTGGGTTTGGGTCTAGCCGAGTGGGTTTGGGTCTAGCCGAGGGGGTTTGGGTCCAGCGGAGTGGGTTTGGGTCTAGCCGAATGGGTTTGGGTCTAGCCGAGTGGGTTTGGGTCTAGCGGAGTGGATTTGGGTCTAGCGGAGTGGGTTTGGGTATATCCGAGTGGGTTTGAGTCTAGCCGTGTGGGTTTGAGTCTAGCCGAGTGGGTTTGGATCTAGCCGAGTGGGTTTGGGTCCAGCCGAGTGGGTTTGGGTCTAGCCGAGTGGGTTTGGGTCTAGCCTAGTGGGTTTGGGTCTAGCCGAGTGGGTTTGGGACTAGCCAAGTGGGTTTGGGTCGAGCCCAGTGGGTTTGGGTCTAGCCGAGTGGGTTTGGGTCTAGCCGAGTGGGTTTGGGTCTAGCCGAGTGGGTTTGTGTCTAGCCGAGTGGGTTTGGGTCTAGTGGAATGGGTTTGGGTCTAGCCGAGTGGGTTTAGGTCTAGCCGAGTGGTATTGGATCTAGCCGAGTGGTTTTGGGTCTAGCCGAGTGGGTTTGGGTCTAGCCGTGTGGGTTTGGGTCTAGCCGAGTGGGTTTGGGTCTAGCCGAGTGGGTTTGGGTCGAGCCAAGTGGGTTTGGGTCTAGCCGAGTGGGTTTGGGTCTAGCCGAGTGGGTTTGGGTCTAGCCGAGTGTGTTTGGGTCTGGCCGAGTGGGTTTGGGTCTAGCCGAGTGGGTTTGGGTCTAGCCGAGTGGGTTTGGGTCTAGCCCAGTTGGTTTGGGTCCAGCCTTGTGGGTTTGGGTCTAGCCGAGTGGGTTTGGGACTAGCCGAGTGGGTTTGGGTCTAGCCGAGTGGGTTTGGCTCGAGCCAAGTGGGTTTGGGTCTAGCCGAGTGCGTTTGGGTCTAGCCGAGTGGGTTTGGGTCTAGCGGAGTGGGTTTGGGTCTAGCTGAATGGGTTTGGGTCTAGCCGTGTGGGTTTGGGTCTAGCAGAGTGGATTTGGGTCCAGCGGACTGGGTTTGGGTCTATCCGAGTGGGTTTGGGTCTAGCCGTGTGGGTTTGAGTCTAGCCGAGTGTGTTTGGGTCGAGCCCAGTGGGTATGGGTCTAGCCGAGCGGGTTTCGGTGTAGCCGAGTGGGTTTCGGTGTAGCCGAGTGGGTTTGTGTCTAGCCGAGTGTGATTGGGTCTAGCCAAGTGGGTTTGGGTCTAGCCGAGTGGGAGTGGGTTTGGGTCTAGCGGAGTGGGTTTGGGTCTAGCCGAGTGGGCTTGGGTCTAGTGAAGTGGGTTTGGGTCTAGCCGAGTGGGTTTGAGTCTAGCCGAGTGGGTTAGGTTCTAGCCGAGTGCTTTTGGGTCTAGTCGAGTGGGTTTCGGTCTAGCCCAGTGGGTTTGGGTCTAGCGGAGTGGGTTTGAGTCTAGCGGAGTGGATTTGGGTCTAGCCGAGTGGCTTTGCTTCTAGCCGAGTTAGTTTGGGTGTTGCCGAGTTAGTTTGGGTCTAGCCGACCGGGTTTGGGTCTTGCCGAGTGGGTTTGGGTCTAGCCGATTGGGTTTGGGTCTAGCCGATTGGGTTTGGGTCTAGCCGAGTGGGTTTGGGTCTAGCCGAGTGGGTTTGGGTCTAGCCTAGTGGGTTTGGGTCTAGCCGAGTGGGTTTGGGACTAGCCGAGTGGGTTTGGGTCTAGCCGAGTGGGTTTGGGTCTAGCCGAGTGGGTTTGGGTCTAGCCGAGTGGGTTTGGGTCTAGCCGAGTGGGTTTGTGTCTAGCCGAGTGGGTTTGGGTCTAGTGGAGTGGGTTTGGGTCTAGCCGAGTGGGTTTAGGTCTAGCCGAGTGGTATTGGATCTAGCCGAGTGGTTTTGGGTCTAGCCGAGTGGGTTTGGGTCTAGCCGAGTGGGTTTGGGTCCAGCCGAGTGGGTTTGGGTCCAGCCGAGTGTGTTTGTGTCCGGCTGAGTGGGTTTGGTTCTAGCTGAGTGGGTTTGGGTCTAGCCGAGTGGGTTTGGGTCTAGCCGAGTGGGTTTGGGTCTAGCCGAGTGTGTTTGGGTCTAGCTGAGTGGGTTTGGGTCAAGCCGAGCGGGTTTGGGTCCAGCCGAGTGGGTTTGGGTCTAGCCGAGTGGGTTTGGGACTAGCTGAGTGGCTTTGGGTCTAGCCGAATGGGTTTGGGTCTAGCCGAATGGGTTTGGGTTTAGCCGAGTGGATTTGGGTCTAGCCAAATGGGTTTGGGTCTAGCCGAGTGGGTTTGGGTCTAGCCGAGTGGGTTTGTGTCTAGCCGAGTGGGTTTGGGTCTAGCCGAGAGGGTTTGGGTCTAGCCAAGTGGGTTTGGGTCTAGCCGAGTGGGTTTGTGTCTAGCCGAGTGGGTTTTGGTCTAGCCGAGTGGGTTTGGGTCTAGCCGAGTGGGATTGGGTCTAGCCGAGTTAGTTTGAGTCTAGCCAAGTGGGTTTGGGTCTAGCCGAGTGGGTTTGGGTCGAGCCGAGTGGGTTTGGGTCTAGCCGAGTGGGTTTGGGTCTAGCCGAGTGGGTTTGGGTCTAGCCGAGTGGGTTTGGGTCTAGCCCAGTGGGTTTGGGTCTAGCCGAGTGGGTTTGGGTCTAGCCGAGTGGGTTTGGGTCTAGCCTAGTGGGTTTGGGTCTAGCCGAGTGGGTTTGGGACTAGCCGAGTGGGTTTGGGTCTAGCCGAGTGGGTTTGGGTCGAGCCGAGTGAGTTTGGGTCTAGCCGAGTAGGTTTGGGTCTAGCCGAGTGGGTTTGGGTCTAGCCGAGTGGGTTTGTGTCTAGCCGAGTGGGTTTAGGTCTAGTGGAGTGGGTTTGGGTCTAGCCGAGTGGGTTTAGGTCTAGCCGAGTGGTATTGGATCTAGCCGAGTGGTTTTGGGTCTAGCCGAGTGGGTTTGGGTCTAGCCGAGTGGGTTTGGGTCCAGCCGAGTGGGTTTGGGTCTAGCCGAGTGGGTTTGGGTCGAGCCGAGTGGGTTTGGGTGTAGCCGAGTGGGTTTGGGTCTACCCGAGTGGGTTTGGGTCTAGCCGAGTGGGTTTGGGTCTGGGCGAGTGGGTTTGGGTCTAGCCGAGTGGGTTTGGGTCTCGCCGAGTGGGTTTGGGTCTAGCCGAGTGGGTTTGGGTCTAGCCGAGTGGGTTTGGGTCTAGCCGAGTGGGTTTGGGTCTAGCCGAGTGGGTTTGGGTCTAGCCGAGTGGGTTTGGGTCTAGCCGAGTGGGTTTGTGTCTAGCCGAGTGGGTTTGGGTCTAGTGGAATGGGTTTGGGTCTAGCCGAGTGGGTTTAGGTCTAGCCGAGTGGTATTGGATCTAGCTGAGTGGTTTTGGGTCTAGCCGAGTGGGTTTGGGTCTAGCCGTGTGGGTTTGGGTCTAGCCGAGTGGGTTTGGGTCTAGCCGAGTGGGTTTGGGTCGAGCCAAGTGGGTTTGGGTCTAGCCGAGTGGGTTTGGGTCTAGCCGAGTGGGATTGGGTCTAGCCGAGTGGGTTTGGGTCTGGCCGAGTGGGTTTGGGTCTAGCCGAGTGGGTTTGGGTCTAGCCGAGTGGGTTTGGGTCTAGCCCAGTTGGTTTGGGTCCAGCCTTGTGGGTTTGGGTCTAGCCGAGTGGGTTTGGGACTAGCCGAGTGGGTTTGGGTCTAGCCGAGTGGGTTTGGCTCGAGCCAAGTGGGTTTGGGTCTAGCCGAGTGCGTTTGGGTCTAGCCGAGTGGGTTTGGGTCCAGCGGAGTGGGTTTGGGTCTAGCTGAATGGGTTTGGGTCTAGCCGTGTGGGTTTGGGTCTAGCAGAGTGGATTTGGGTCTAGCGGACTGGGTTTGGGTCTATCCGAGTGGGTTTGGGTCTAGCCGTGTGGGTTTGAGTCTAGCCGAGTGGGTTTGGATCTAGCCGAGTGGGTTTGGGTCTAGCCGAGTGGGTTTGGGTCTAGCCGAGTGGGTTTGGGTCTAGCCGAGTGGGTTTGGGTCTAGCCGAGTGGGTTTGGGTCTAGCCGAGTGGGTTTGGGTCTAGCCGAGTGGGTTTGGGTCTAGCCGAGTGGGTTTGGGTCTAGCCGAGTGGGTTTGGGTCTAGCCGAGTGGGTTTGCATCTAGCAGAGTGGGTTTGGGTCTAGCCGAGTGGGTTTGGGTCTAGCCGAGTGGGTTTGGGTCTAGCCGAGTGGGTTTGGGTATAGCCGAGTGGGTTTCAGTCTAGCCGAGTGGGTTTGGGTCTAGCGGAGTGGGTTTGGGTGTAGCGGAGTGGGTTTGGGTCTAGCGGAGTGGGTTTGGGTCTAGCGGAGTGGGTTTGGGTCTAGCCGAATGGGTTTGGGTCTAGCCGAGTGGGTTTGGGTCTAGCCGAGTGGGTTTGGGTCTAGCCGAGTGGGTTTGTGTCTAGCCGAGTGGGTTTGGGTCTAGCCGAGTGGGTTTGGGTCTAGCCGAGTGGGTTTCGGTCTAGCCGAGTGGGTTTGGGTCTAGCCGAGTGGGTTTGGGTCTAGCCGAGTGGGTTTGGGTCTAGCCGAGTGGGTTTGGGTCTAGCCGAGTGGGTTTGTGTCTAGCTGAGTGGGTTTGGATCTAGCCGAGAGGGTTTGGGTCTAGCCGAGTGGGTTTGGGTCTAGCCGAGTGGGTTTCGGTCTAGCCGAGTGGGTTTGGGTCTAGCGGAGTGGGTTTGGGTCTAGCGGAGTGGGTTTGGGTATATCCGAGTGGGTTTGAGTCTAGCCGTGTGGGTTTGAGTCTAGCCGAGTGGGTTTGGATCTAGCCGAGTGGGTTTGGGTCTAGCCGAGTGGGTTTGGGTCTAGCCGAGTGGGTTTGGGTCTAGCCTAGTGGGTTTGGGTCTAGCCGAGTGGGTTTGGGACTAGCCGAGTGGGTATGGGTCGAGCCCAGTGGGTTTGGGTCTAGCCGAGTGGGTTTGGGTCTAGCCGAGTGGGTTTGGGTCTAGCCGAGTGGGTTTGTGTCTAGCCGAGTGGGTTTGGGTCTAGTGGAATGGGTTTGGGTCTAGCCGAGTGGGTTTAGGTCTAGACGAGTGGTATTGGATCTAGCCGAGTGGTTTTGGGTCTAGCCGAGTGGGTTTGGGTCTAGCCGTGTGGGTTTGGGTCTAGCCGAGTGGGTTTGGGTCTAGCCGAGTGGGTTTGGGTCGAGCCGTGTGGGTTTGGGTCTAGCCGAGTGGGTTTGGATCTAGCCGAGTGGGTTTGGGTCTAGCCGAGTGGGTTTGGGTCTGGCCGAGTGGGTTTGGGTCTAGCCGAGTGGGTTTGGGTCTAGCCGAGTGGGTTTGGGTCTAGCCCAGTTGGTTTGGGTCTAGCCTTGTGGGTTTGGGTCTAGCCGAGTGGGTTTGGGACTAGCCGAGTGGGTTTGGGTCTAGCCGAGTGGGTTTGGCTCGAGCCAAGTGGGTTTGGGTCTAGCCGAGTGCGTTTGGGTCTAGCCGAGTGGGTTTGGGTCTAGCGGAGTGGGTTTGGGTCTAGCTGAATGGGTTTGGGTCTAGCTGATTGGGTTTGGGTCTAGCCGTGTGGGTTTGGGTCTAGCAGAGTGGATTTGGGTCTAGCGGACTGGGTTTGGGTCTATCCGAGTGGGTTTGGGTCTAGCCGTGTGGGTTTGAGTCTAGCCGAGTGGGTTTGGATCTAGCCGAGTGGGTTTGGGTCTAGCCGAGTGGGTTTGGGTCTAGCCGAGTGGGTTTGGGTCTAGCCGAGTGGGTTTGGGTCCAGCCGAGTGGGTTTGGGTAAAGCCGAGTGGGTTTCAGTCTAGCCGAGTGTGTTTGGGTCTAGCGGAGTGGGTTTGGGTGTAGCGGAGTGGGTTTGGGTCTAGCGGAGTGGGTTTGGGTCTAGCGGAGTGGGTTTGAGTCTAGCCGAATGGGTTTGGGTCTAGCCGAGTGGGTTTGGGTCTAGCCGAGTGGGTTTGGGTCTAGCCGAGTGGGTTTGTGTCTAGCCGAGTGGGTTTGGGTCTAGCCGAGTGGGTTTGGGTCTAGCCGAGTGGGTTTGGGTCTAGTCGAGTGGGTTTGGGTCTAGCCGAGTGGGTTTCGGTCTAGCCGAGTGGGTTTGGGTCTAGCCGAGTGGGTTTGGGACTAGCTGAGTGGCTTTGGGTCTAGCCGAATGGGTTTGGGTCTAGCCGAATGGGTTTGGGTTTAGCCGAGTGGATTTGGGTCTAGCCAAATGGGTTTGGGTCTAGCCGAGTGGGTTTGGGTCTAGCCGAGTGGGTTTGTGTCTAGCCGAGTGGGTTTGGGTCTAGCCGAGAGGGTTTGGGTCTAGCCAAGTGGGTTTGGGTCTAGCCGAGTGGGTTTGTGTCTAGCCGAGTGGGTTTTGGTCTAGCCGAGTGGGTTTGGGTCTAGCCGAGTGGGATTGGGTCTAGCCGAGTTAGTTTGAGTCTAGCCAAGTGGGTTTGGGTCTAGCCGAGTGGGTTTGGGTCGAGCCGAGTGGGTTTGGGTCTAGCCGAGTGGGTTTGGGTCTAGCCGAGTGGGTTTGGGTCTAGCCGAGTGGGTTTGGGTCTAGCCCAGTGGGTTTGGGTCTAGCCGAGTGGGTTTGGGTCTAGCCGAGTGGGTTTGGGTCTAGCCTAGTGGGTTTGGGTCTAGCCGAGTGGGTTTGGGACTAGCCGAGTGGGTTTGGGTCTAGCCCAGTGGGTTTGGGTCGAGCCGAGTGAGTTTGGGTCTAGCCGAGTAGGTTTGGGTCTAGCCGAGTGGGTTTGGGTCTAGCCGAGTGGGTTTGTGTCTAGCCGAGTGGGTTTAGGTCTAGCCGAGAGGGTTTGGGTCTAGCCAAGTGGGTTTGGGTCTAGCCGAGTGGGTTTGTGTCTAGCCGAGTGGGTTTTGGTCTAGCCGAGTGGGTTTGGGTCTAGCCGAGTGGGATTGGGTCTAGCCGAGTTAGTTTGAGTCTAGCCAAGTGGGTTTGGGTCTAGCCGAGTGGGTTTGGGTCGAGCCGAGTGGGTTTGGGTCTAGCCGAGTGGGTTTGGGTCTAGCCGAGTGGGTTTGGGTCTAGCCGAGTGGGTTTGGGTCTAGCCCAGTGGGTTTGGGTCTAGCCGAGTGGGTTTGGGTCTAGCCGAGTGGGTTTGGGTCTAGCCTAGTGGGTTTGGGTCTAGCCGAGTGGGTTTGGGACTAGCCGAGTGGGTTTGGGTCTAGCCGAGTGGGTTTGGGTCGAGCCGAGTGAGTTTGGGTCTAGCCGAGTAGGTTTGGGTCTAGCCGAGTGGGTTTGGGTCTAGCCGAGTGGGTTTGTGTCTAGCCGAGTGGGTTTAGGTCTAGTGGAGTGGGTTTGGGTCTAGCCGAGTGGGTTTAGGTCTAGCCGAGTGGTATTGGATCTAGCCGAGTGGTTTTGGGTCTAGCCGAGTGGGTTTGGGTCTAGCCGAGTGGGTTTGGGTCCAGCCGAGTGGGTTTGGGTCTAGCCGAGTGGGTTTGGGTCGAGCCGAGTGGGTTTGGGTGTAGCCGAGTGGGTTTGGGTCTACCCGAGTGGGTTTGGGTCTAGCCGAGTGGGTTTGGGTCTGGGCGAGTGGGTTTGGGTCTAGCCGAGTGGGTTTGGGTCTCGCCGAGTGGGTTTGGGTCTAGCCGAGTGGGTTTGGGTCTAGCCGAGTGGGTTTGGGTCTAGCCGAGTGGGTTTGGGTCTAGCCGAGTGGGTTTGGGTCTAGCCGAGTGGGTTTGGGTCTAGCCGAGTGGGTTTGTGTCTAGCCGAGTGGGTTTGGGTCTAGTGGAATGGGTTTGGGTCTAGCCGAGTGGGTTTAGGTCTAGCCGAGTGGTATTGGATCTAGCTGAGTGGTTTTGGGTCTAGCCGAGTGGGTTTGGGTCTAGCCGTGTGGGTTTGGGTCTAGCCGAGTGGGTTTGGGTCTAGCCGAGTGGGTTTGGGTCGAGCCAAGTGGGTTTGGGTCTAGCCGAGTGGGTTTGGGTCTAGCCGAGTGGGATTGGGTCTAGCCGAGTGGGTTTGGGTCTGGCCGAGTGGGTTTGGGTCTAGCCGAGTGGGTTTGGGTCTAGCCGAGTGGGTTTGGGTCTAGCCCAGTTGGTTTGGGTCCAGCCTTGTGGGTTTGGGTCTAGCCGAGTGGGTTTGGGACTAGCCGAGTGGGTTTGGGTCTAGCCGAGTGGGTTTGGCTCGAGCCAAGTGGGTTTGGGTCTAGCCGAGTGCGTTTGGGTCTAGCCGAGTGGGTTTGGGTCCAGCGGAGTGGGTTTGGGTCTAGCTGAATGGGTTTGGGTCTAGCCGTGTGGGTTTGGGTCTAGCAGAGTGGATTTGGGTCTAGCGGACTGGGTTTGGGTCTATCCGAGTGGGTTTGGGTCTAGCCGTGTGGGTTTGAGTCTAGCCGAGTGGGTTTGGATCTAGCCGAGTGGGTTTGGGTCTAGCCGAGTGGGTTTGGGTCTAGCCGAGTGGGTTTGGGTCTAGCCGAGTGGGTTTGGGTCTAGCCGAGTGGGTTTGGGTCTAGCCGAGTGGGTTTGGGTCTAGCCGAGTGGGTTTGGGTCTAGCCGAGTGGGTTTGGGTCTAGCCGAGTGGGTTTGGGTCTAGCCGAGTGGGTTTGCATCTAGCAGAGTGGGTTTGGGTCTAGCCGAGTGGGTTTGGGTCTAGCCGAGTGGGTTTGGGTCTAGCCGAGTGGGTTTGGGTATAGCCGAGTGGGTTTCAGTCTAGCCGAGTGGGTTTGGGTCTAGCGGAGTGGGTTTGGGTGTAGCGGAGTGGGTTTGGGTCTAGCGGAGTGGGTTTGGGTCTAGCGGAGTGGGTTTGGGTCTAGCCGAATGGGTTTGGGTCTAGCCGAGTGGGTTTGGGTCTAGCCGAGTGGGTTTGGGTCTAGCCGAGTGGGTTTGTGTCTAGCCGAGTGGGTTTGGGTCTAGCCGAGTGGGTTTGGGTCTAGCCGAGTGGGTTTCGGTCTAGCCGAGTGGGTTTGGGTCTAGCCGAGTGGGTTTGGGTCTAGCCGAGTGGGTTTGGGTCTAGCCGAGTGGGTTTGGGTCTAGCCGAGTGGGTTTGTGTCTAGCTGAGTGGGTTTGGATCTAGCCGAGAGGGTTTGGGTCTAGCCGAGTGGGTTTGGGTCTAGCCGAGTGGGTTTCGGTCTAGCCGAGTGGGTTTGGGTCTAGCGGAGTGGGTTTGGGTCTAGCGGAGTGGGTTTGGGTATATCCGAGTGGGTTTGAGTCTAGCCGTGTGGGTTTGAGTCTAGCCGAGTGGGTTTGGATCTAGCCGAGTGGGTTTGGGTCTAGCCGAGTGGGTTTGGGTCTAGCCGAGTGGGTTTGGGTCTAGCCGAGTGGGTTTGGGACTAGCCGAGTGGGTATGGGTCGAGCCCAGTGGGTTTGGGTCTAGCCGAGTGGGTTTGGGTCTAGCCGAGTGGGTTTGGGTCTAGCCGAGTGGGTTTGTGTCTAGCCGAGTGGGTTTGGGTCTAGTGGAATGGGTTTGGGTCTAGCCGAGTGGGTTTAGGTCTAGACGAGTGGTATTGGATCTAGCCGAGTGGTTTTGGGTCTAGCCGAGTGGGTTTGGGTCTAGCCGTGTGGGTTTGGGTCTAGCCGAGTGGGTTTGGGTCTAGCCGAGTGGGTTTGGGTCGAGCCGAGTGGGTTTGGGTCTAGCCGAGTGGGTTTGGATCTAGCCGAGTGGGTTTGGGTCTAGCCGAGTGGGTTTGGGTCTGGCCGAGTGGGTTTGGGTCTAGCCGAGTGGGTTTGGGTCTAGCCGAGTGGGTTTGGGTCTAGCCCAGTTGGTTTGGGTCTAGCCTTGTGGGTTTGGGTCTAGCCGAGTGGGTTTGGGACTAGCCGAGTGGGTTTGGGTCTAGCCGAGTGGGTTTGGCTCGAGCCAAGTGGGTTTGGGTCTAGCCGAGTGCGTTTGGGTCTAGCCGAGTGGGTTTGGGTCTAGCGGAGTGGGTTTGGGTCTAGCTGAATGGGTTTGGGTCTAGCTGATTGGGTTTGGGTCTAGCCGTGTGGGTTTGGGTCTAGCAGAGTGGATTTGGGTCTAGCGGACTGGGTTTGGGTCTATCCGAGTGGGTTTGGGTCTAGCCGTGTGGGTTTGAGTCTAGCCGAGTGGGTTTGGATCTAGCCGAGTGGGTTTGGGTCTAGCCGAGTGGGTTTGGGTCTAGCCGAGTGGGTTTGGGTCTAGCCGAGTGGGTTTGGGTCCAGCCGAGTGGGTTTGGGTAAAGCCGAGTGGGTTTCAGTCTAGCCGAGTGTGTTTGGGTCTAGCGGAGTGGGTTTGGGTGTAGCGGAGTGGGTTTGGGTCTAGCGGAGTGGGTTTGGGTCTAGCGGAGTGGGTTTGAGTCTAGCCGAATGGGTTTGGGTCTAGCCGAGTGGGTTTGGGTCTAGCCGAGTGGGTTTGGGTCTAGCCGAGTGGGTTTGTGTCTAGCCGAGTGGGTTTGGGTCTAGCCGAGTGGGTTTGGGTCTAGCCGAGTGGGTTTGGGTCTAGTCGAGTGGGTTTGGGTCTAGCCGAGTGGGTTTCGGTCTAGCCGAGTGGGTTTGGGTCTAGCCGAGTGGGTTTGGGTCTAGCCGAGTGGGTTTGGGTCTAGCCGAGTGGGTTTGGGTCTAGCCGAGTGGGTTTGTGTCTAGCTGAGTGGGTTTGGATCTAGCCGAGAGGGTTTGGGTCTAGCCGAGTGGGTTTGGGTCTAGCCGAGTGGGTTTCGGTCTAGCCGAGTGGGTTTGGGTCTAGCGGAGTGGGTTTGGGTCTAGCCGAGTGGGTTTGGGCCTAGCCGAGTGTTTTGGGTCTAGCGGAGTGGGTTTGGGTATAGCTAAGTGGGTTTGGGTCTAGCCGAGTTGGTTTGGGTCTAGCGGAGTGGGTTTGGTTTTAGCGGAGTGGGTTTGGGTCTAGCCGAGTGGGTTTGGGTCTAGCCGAGTGGGTTTGGGTCTAGCCGTGTGGGTTTGGGTCTAGCCGAGTGGGTTTGGGTCCAGCTGAGTGGGTTTGGGTCTTGCCGTGTGGGTTTGGGTCTAGCCGAGTGGGTTTGTGTCTAGTGGAGTGGGTTTGGGTGTAGCCGAGTGGGTTTGGGTCGTACTGAGTGGGTTTGGGTCTAGTCGAGTGGGTTTGGGTCCAGACGAGTGGGTTTGGGTCCAGCCGAGTGGGTTTGGGTCCAGCCGAGTGGGTTTGGGTCTAGCCGAGTGGGTTTGGGTCTAGCCGAGTGGGTTTGGGTCTAGCCGAGTGGGTTTGGGTCTAGCCGAGTGGATTTGGGTCTAGCGGAGTGGGTTTGGGTCTAGCGGAGTGGGTTTGGGTCCAGCCGAATGGGTTTGGGTCTAGCCAAGTGGGTTTGGGTCCAGCCGAGTGGGTTTGAGTCTAGCCGAGTGGGTTTGGGTGTAGCGGAGTGGGTTTGGGTCTAGCCGAGTGGGTTTGGGTCTAGCCGAGTGGGTTTGGGTCTAGCGGAGTGGGTTTGGGTCTAGCCGAGGGAGTTTGGGTCTAGTCGAGTCGGTTTGGGTCTAGCGGAGTGGGTTTGGGTTTAGCGAAGTGGGTTTGGGTCTAGCCGAGTGGGTTTAGGTCTAGCCGAGTGGTATTGGATCTAGCCGAGTGGTTTTGGGTCTAGCCGACTGGGTTTGGGTCCAGCCGAGTGGGTTTGGGTCTAGCCGAGTGGGTTTGGGTCTAGCCGAGTGGGTTTGGGTCGAGCCGAGTGGGTTTGGGTCTAGCCGAGTGGGTTTGGGTCTAGCCGAGTGGGTTTGGGTCTAGCCGAGTGGGTTTGGGTCTGGCCGAGTGGGTTTGGGTCTAGCCGAGTGGGTTTCAGTCTCGCCGAGTGGTGGTGGGTCTAGCCGAGTGGGTTTGGGTCTAGCCGAGTGGGTTTAGGTCTAGCGGAGTGGGTTTGGGTCTAGCCGAGTGGGTTTGGGTCTAGCAGAGTGGGTTTGGGTCTAGCCGAGTGGGTTTGGGTCTAGCCGAGTGGGTTTGGGTCTAGCCGAGTGGGTTTGGGTCTAGCCGAGTGGGTTTGGACCTAGCGGAGTGGGTTTGGGTCTAGCCGAATGGGTTTGGGTCTAGCCGAGTGGGTTTGGGTCTAGCGGAGTGGATTTGGGTCTAGCGGACTGGGTTTGGGTCTATCCGAGTGGGTTTGGGTCTAGCCGTGTGGGTTTGGGTCTAGCCGAGTGGGTTTGTGTCTAGCCGAGTGGGTTTGGGTCTAGCCGAGAGGGTTTGGGTCTAGCCAAGTGGGTTTGGGTCTAGCCGAGTGGGTTTGTGTCTAGCCGAGTGGGTTTTGGTCTAGCCGAGTGGGTTTGGGTCTAGCCGAGTGGGATTGGGTCTAGCCGAGTTAGTTTGAGTCTAGCCAAGTGGGTTTGGGTCTAGCCGAGTGGGTTTGGGTCGAGCCGAGTGGGTTTGGGTCTAGCCGAGTGGGTTTGGGTCTAGCCGAGTGGGTTTGGGTCTAGCCGAGTGGGTTTGGGTCTAGCCCAGTGGGTTTGGGTCTAGCCGAGTGGGTTTGGGTCTAGCCGAGTGGGTTTGGGTCTAGCCTAGTGGGTTTGGGTCTAGCCGAGTGGGTTTGGGACTAGCCGAGTGGGTTTGGGTCTAGCCGAGTGGGTTTGGGTCGAGCCGAGTGAGTTTGGGTCTAGCTGAGTGGGTTTGGGTCTAGCCGAGTGGGTTTGGGTCTAGCCGAGTGGGTTTGTGTCTAGCCGAGTGGGTTTAGGTCTAGTGGAGTGGGTTTGGGTCTAGCCGAGTGGGTTTAGGTCTAGCCGAGTGGTATTGGATCTAGCCGAGTGGTTTTGGGTCTAGCCGAGTGGGTTTGGGTCTAGCCGAGTGGGTTTGGGTCCAGCCGAGTGGGTTTGGGTCTAGCCGAGTGGGTTTGGGTCGAGCCGAGTGGGTTTGGGTGTAGCCGAGTGGGTTTGGGTCTACCCGAGTGGGTTTGGGTCTAGCCGAGTGGGTTTGGGTCTGGGCGAGTGGGTTTGGGTCTAGCCGAGTGGGTTTGGGTCTCGCCGAGTGGGTTTGGGTCTAGCCGAGTGGGTTTGGGTCTAGCCGAGTGGGTTTGGGTCTAGCCGAGTGGGTTTGTGTCTAGCCGAGTGGGTTTGGGTCTAGTGGAGTGGGTTTGGGTCTAGCCGAGTGGGTTTAGGTCTAGCAGAGTGGGTTTGGGTCTAGCCGAGTGGGTTTGGGTCTAGCCGAGTGGGCTTGTGTCTAGCCGAGTGGGTTTGGGTCTAGTCGAGTGGGTTTGGGTCTAGCCGAGTGGGTTTGGGTCCAGCAGAGTGGGTTTGGGTCTAGCCGAGTGGGTTTGTGTCTAGCCGAGTGGGTTTGGGTCTAGCCGAGTGGGTTTGGGTCTAGCCGAGTGGGTTTGGGTCCAGCGGAGTGGGTTTGGGTCTAGCCGAATGGGTTTGGGTCTAGCCGAGTGGGTTTGGGTCTAGCGGAGTGGATTTGGGTCTAGCGGAGTGGGTTTGGGTATATCCGAGTGGGTTTGAGTCTAGCCGAGTGGGTTTGGGTCCAGCCGAGTGGGTTTGGGTCTAGCCGAGTGGGTTTGGGTCTAGCCTAGTGGGTTTGGGTCTAGCCGAGTGGGTTTGGGACTAGCCGAGTGGGTTTGGGTCGAGCCCAGTGGGTTTGGGTCTAGCCGAGTGGGTTTGGGTCTAGCCGAGTGGGTTTGGGTCTAGCCGAGTGGGTTTGTGTCTAGCCGAGTGGGTTTGGGTCTAGTGGAATGGGTTTGGGTCTAGCCGAGTGGGTTTAGGTCTAGCCGAGTGGTATTGGATCTGGCCGAGTGGTTTTGGGTCTAGCCGAGTGGGTTTGGGTCGAGCCGTGTGGGTTTGGGTCTAGCCGAGTGGGTTTGGGTCTAGCTGAGTGGGTTTGGGTCGAGCCAAGTGGGTTTGGGTCTAGCCGAGTGGGTTTGGGTCTAGCCGAGTGGGTTTGGGTCTAGCCGAGTGGGTTTGGGTCTGGCCGAGTGGGTTTGGGTCTAGTCGAGTGGGTTTGGGTCTAGCCGAGTGGGTTTGGGTCTAGCCCAGTTGGTTTGGGTCCAGCCTTGTGGGTTTGGGTCTAGCCGAGTGGGTTTGGGACTAGCCGAGTGGGTTTGGGTCTAGCCGAGTGGGTTTGGCTCGAGCCAAGTGGGTTTGGGTCTAGCCGAGTGCGTTTGGGTCTAGCCGAGTGGGTTTGGGTCTAGCGGAGTGGGTTTGGGTCTAGCTGAATGGGTTTGGGTCTAGCCGTGTGGGTTTGGGTCTAGCAGAGTGGATTTGGGTCTAGCGGACTGGGTTTGGGTCTATCCGAGTGGGTTTGGGTCTAGCCGTGTGGGTTTGAGTCTAGCCGAGTGGGTTTGGATCTAGCCGAGTGGGTTTGGGTCTAGCCGAGTGGGTTTGGGTCTAGCCGAGTGGGTTTGGGTCTAGCCGAGTGGGTTTGGGTCTAGCCGAGTGGGTTTGGGTCTAGCCGAGTGGGTTTGGGTCTAGCCGAGTGGGTTTCGGTCTAGCCGAGTGGGTTTGGGTCTAGCCGAGTGGGTTTGGGTCTAGCCGAGTGGGTTTGCATCTAGCAGAGTGGGTTTGGGTCTAGCCGAGTGGGTTTGGGTCTAGCCGAGTGGGTTTGGGTATAGCCGAGTGGGTTTCAGTCTAGCCGAGTGGGTTTGGGTCTAGCCGAGTGGGTTTGGGTGTAGCGGAGTGGGTTTGGGTCTAGCGGAGTGGGTTTGGGTCTAGCGGAGTGGGTTTGGGTCTAGCCGAATGGGTTTGGGTCTAGCCGAGTGGGTTTGGGTCTAGCCGAGTGGGTTTGTGTCTAGCCGAGTGGGTTTGTGTCTAGCCGAGTGGGTTTGGGTTTAGCCGAGTGGGTTTGGGTCTAGCCGAGTGGGTTTCGGTCTAGCCGAGTGGGTTTGGGTCTAGCCGAGTGGGTTTGGGTCTAGCCGAGTGGGTTTGGGTCTAGCCGAGTGGGTTTGGGTCTAGCCGAGTGGGTTTGTGTCTAGCTGAGTGGGTTTGGATCTAGCCGAGAGGGTTTGGGTCTAGCCGAGTGGGTTTGGGTCTAGCCGAGTGGGTTTCGGTCTAGCCGAGTGGGTTTGGGTCTAGCGGAGTGGGTTTGGGTCTAGCGGAGTGGGTTTGGGTATATCCGAGTGGGTTTGAGTCTAGCCGTGTGGGTTTGAGTCTAGCCGAGTGGGTTTGGATCTAGCCGAGTGGGTTTGGGTCTAGCCGAGTGGGTTTGGGTCTAGCCGAGTGGGTTTGGGTCTAGCCTAGTGGGTTTGGGTCTAGCCGAGTGGGTTTGGGACTAGCCGAGTGGGTATGGGTCGAGCCCAGTGGGTTTGGGTCTAGCCGAGTGGGTTTGGGTCTAGCCGAGTGGGTTTGGGTCTAGCCGAGTGGGTTTGTGTCTAGCCGAGTGGGTTTGGGTCTAGTGGAATGGGTTTGGGTCTAGCCGAGTGGGTTTAGGTCTAGCCGAGTGGTATTGGATCTAGCCGAGTGGTTTTGGGTCTAGCCGAGTGGGTTTGGGTCTAGCCGTGTGGGTTTGGGTCTAGCCGAGTGGGTTTGGGTCTAGCCGAGTGGGTTTGGGTCTAACCGAGTGGGTTTGGGTCTAGCCGAGTGGGTTTGGATCTAGCCGAGTGGGTTTGGGTCTAGCCGAGTGGGTTTGGGTCTGGCCGAGTGGGTTTGGGTCTAGCCGAGTGGGTTTGGGTCTAGCCGAGTGGGTTTGGGTCTAGCCCAGTTGGTTTGGGTCTAGCCTTGTGGGTTTGGGTCTAGCCGAGTGGGTTTGGGACTAGCCGAGTGGGTTTGGGTCTAGCCGAGTGGGTTTGGCTCGAGCCAAGTGGGTTTGGGTCTAGCCGAGTGCGTTTGGGTCTAGCCGAGTGGGTTTGGGTCTAGCGGAGTGGGTTTGGGTCTAGCTGAATGGGTTTGGGTCTAGCTGATTGGGTTTGGGTCTAGCCGTGTGGGTTTGGGTCTAGCAGAGTGGATTTGGGTCTAGCGGACTGGGTTTGGGTCTATCCGAGTGGGTTTGGGTCTAGCCGTGTGGGTTTGAGTCTAGCCGAGTGGGTTTGGATCTAGCCGAGTGGGTTTGGGTCTAGCCGAGTGGGTTTGGGTCTAGCCGAGTGGGTTTGGGTCTAGCCGAGTGGGTTTGGGTCCAGCCGAGTGGGTTTGGGTAAAGCCGAGTGGGTTTCAGTCTAGCCGAGTGGGTTTGGGTCTAGCGGAGTGGGTTTGGGTGTAGCGGAGTGGGTTTGGGTCTAGCGGAGTGGGTTTGGGTCTAGCGGAGTGGGTTTGAGTCTAGCCGAATGGGTTTGGGTCTAGCCGAGTGGGTTTGGGTCTAGCCGAGTGGGTTTGGGTCTAGCCGAGTGGGTTTGTGTCTAGCCGAGTGGGTTTGGGTCTAGCCGAGTGGGTTTGGGTCTAGCCGAGTGGGTTTGGGTCTAGCCGAGTGGGTTTGGGTCTAGCCGAGTGGGTTTCGGTCTAGCCGAGTGGGTTTGGGTCTAGCCGAGTGGGTTTGGGTCTAGCCGAGTGGGTTTGGGTCTAGCCGTGTGGGTTTGAGTCTACCCGAGTGGGTTTGGATCTAGCCGAGTGGGTTTGGGTCTAGCCGAGTGGGTTTGGGTCTAGCCGAGTGGGTTTGGGTCTAGCCGAGTGGGTTTGGGTCTAGCCGAGTGGGTTTGGGTCTAGCCGAGTGGGTTTGGAACTAGCCGAGTGGGTTTGGAACTAGCCGAGTGGGTTTGGGTCTAGCCGAGTGGGTTTGGGTCTAGCCGAGTGGGTTTGGGTCTAGCCTAGTGGGTTTGGGTCTAGCCGAGTGGGTTTGGGTCTAGCCAAGTGGGTTTCGGTCTAGCCGAGTGGGTTTGGGTCTAGCGGAGTGGGTTTGGGTGTAGCGGAGTGGGTTTGGGTCTAGCGGAGTGGGTTTGGGTCTAGCCGAGTGGGTTTGGGTCTAGCCGAATGGGTTTGGGTCTAGCCGAGTGGGTTTGGGTGTAGCCGAGTGGGTTTGGGTCTAGCCGAGTGGGTTTGGGTCTAGCCGAGTGGGTTTGTGTCTAGCTGAGTGGGTTTGGATCTAGCCGAGAGGGTTTGGGTCTAGCCGAGTGGGTTTGGGTCTAGCCGAGTGGGTTTGGGTCTAGCCGAGTGGGTTTGGGTCTAGCGGAGTGGGTTTGGGTCTAGCCGAGTGGGTTTGGGCCTAGCCGAGTGGTTTGGGTCTAGCGGAGTGGGTTTGGGTCTAGCTGAGTGGGTTTGGGTCGAGCCGAGTCGGTTTGGGTCTAGCGGAGTGGGTTTGGGTTTAGCGGAGTGGGTTTGGGTCTAGCCGAGTGGGTTTGGGTCTACCCGAGTGGGTTTGGGTCTAGCCGTGTGGGTTTGGGTCTAGCCGAGTGGGTTTGGGTCCAGCCGAGTGGGTTTGGGTCTTGCCGTGTGGGTTTGGGTCTAGCCGAGTGGGTTTGGGTCCAGCCGAGTGGGTTTGGGTGTAGCCGAGTGGGTTTGGGTCGAACTGAGTGGGTTTGGGTCTAGCCGAGTGGGTTTGGGTCCAGACGAGTGGGTTTGGGTCCAGCAGAGTGGGTTTCGGTCCAGCCGAGTGGGTTTGGGTCTGGTCGAGTGGGTTTGGGTCTAGCCGAGTGGGTTTGGGTCTAGCCGAGTGGGTTTGGGTCTAGCCGAGTGGATTTGGGTCTAGCGGAGTGGGTTTGGGTCTAGCGGAGTGGGTTTGGGTCTAGCCGAATGGGTTTGGGTCTGGCCAAGTGGGTTTGGGTCTAGCCGAGTGGGTTTGGGTCTAGCCGAGTGGGTTTGAGTCTAGCCGAGTGGGTTTGGGTGTAGCCGAATGGGTTTGGGTCTAGCCGAGTGGGTTTGGGTCTAGCGGAGTGGATTTGGGTCTAGCCGAGTGGGTTTGGGTCTAGCCGAGTGGGTTTGGGTCTAGCCGAGTGGGTTTGGGTCTAGCCGAGTGGGTTTGTGTCTAGCTGAGTGGGTTTGGATCTAGCCGAGAGGGTTTGGGTCTAGCCGAGTGGGTTTGGGTCTAGCCGAGTGGGTTTCGGTCTAGCCGAGTGGGTTTGGGTCTAGCGGAGTGGGTTTGGGTCTAGCCGAGTGGGTTTGGGCCTAGCCGAGTGGTTTGGGTCTAGCCGAGTGGGTTTGGGTCTAGCCGAGTGGGTTTGTGTCTAGCTGAGTGGGTTTGGATCTAGCCGAGAGGGTTTGGGTCTAGCCGAGTGGGTTTGGGTCTAGCCGAGTGGGTTTCGGTCTAGCCGAGTGGGTTTGGGTCTAGCGGAGTGGGTTTGGGTCTAGCCGAGTGGGTTTGGGCCTAGCCGAGTGGTTTGGGTCTAGCGGAGTGGGTTTGGGTATAGCTAAGTGGGTTTGGGTCTAGCCGAGTCGGTTTGGGTCTAGCGGAGTGGGTTTGGTTTTAGCGGAGTGGGTTTGGGTCTAGCCGAGTGGGTTTGGGTCTAGCCGAGTGGGTTTGGGTCTAGCCGTGTGGGTTTGGGTCTAGCCGAGTGGGTTTGGGTCCAGCCGAGTGGGTTTGGGTCTTGCCGTGTGGGTTTGGGTCTAGCCGAGTGGGTTTGTGTCTAGTGGAGTGGGTTTGGGTGTAGCCGAGTGGGTTTGGGTCGAACTGAGTGGGTTTGGGTCTAGTCGAGTGGGTTTGGGTCCAGACGAGTGGGTTTGGGTCCAGCCGAGTGGGTTTGGGTCTAGCCGAGTGGGTTTGGGTCTAGCCGAGTGGGTTTGGGTCTAGCGGAGTGGGTTTGGGTCTAGCCGAGTGGGTTTGGGTCTAGTCGAGTCGGTTTGGGTCTAGCGGAGTGGGTTTGGGTTTAGCGAAGTGGGTTTGGGTCTAGCCGAGTGGGTTTAGGTCTAGCCGAGTGGTATTGGATCTAGCCGAGTGGTTTTGGGTCTAGCCGACTGGGTTTGGGTCTAGCCGAGTGGGTTTGGGTCTAGCCGAGTGGGTTTGGGTCTAGCCGAGTGGGTTTGGGTCGAGCCGAGTGGGTTTGGGTCTAGCCGAGTGGGTTTGGGTCTAGACGAGTGGGTTTGGGTCTAGCCGAGTGGGTTTGGGTCTGGCCGAGTGGGTTTGGGTCTAGCCGAGTGGGTTTCAGTCTCGCCGAGTGGTGGTGGGTCTAGCCGAGTGGGTTTGGGTCTAGCCGAGTGGGTTTAGGTCTAGCGGAGTGGGTTTGGGTCTAGCCGAGTGGGTTTGGGTCTAGCAGAGTGGGTTTGGGTCTAGCCGAGTGGGTTTGGGTCTAGCCGAGTGGGTTTGGGTCTAGCCGAGTGGGTTTGGGTCTAGCCGAGTGGGTTTGGACCTAGCGGAGTGGGTTTGGGTCTAGCCGAATGGGTTTGGGTCTAGCCGAGTGGGTTTGGGTCTAGCGGAGTGGATTTGGGTCTAGCGGACTGGGTTTGGGTCTATCCGAGTGGGTTTGGGTCTAGCCGTGTGGGTTTGAGTCTACCCGAGTGGGTTTGGATCTAGCCGAGTGGGTTTGGGTCTAGCCGAGTGGGTTTGGGTCTAGCCGAGTGGGTTTGGGTCTAGCCGAGTGGGTTTGGGTCTAGCCGAGTGGGTTTGGGTCTAGCCGAGTGGGTTTGGAACTAGCCGAGTGGGTTTGGAACTAGCCGAGTGGGTTTGGGTCTAGCCGAGTGGGTTTGGGTCTAGCCGAGTGGGTTTGGGTCTAGCCTAGTGGGTTTGGGTCTAGCCGAGTGGGTTTGGGTCTAGCCAAGTGGGTTTCGGTCTAGCCGAGTGGGTTTGGGTCTAGCGGAATGGGTTTGGGTGTAGCGGAGTGGGTTTGGGTCTAGCGGAGTGGGTTTGGGTCTAGCCGAGTGGGTTTGGGTCTAGCCGAATGGGTTTGGGTCTAGCCGAGTGGGTTTGGGTCTAGCCGAGTGGGTTTGGGTCTAGCCGAGTGGGTTTGGGTCTAGCCGAGTGGGTTTGTGTCTAGCTGAGTGGGTTTGGATCTAGCCGAGAGGGTTTGGGTCTAGCCGAGTGGGTTTGGGTCTAGCCGAGTGGGTTTGGGTCTAGCCGAGTGGGTTTGGGTCTAGCGGAGTGGGTTTGGGTCTAGCCGAGTGGGTTTGGGCCTAGCCGAGTGGTTTGGGTCTAGCGGAGTGGGTTTGGGTCTAGCTGAGTGGGTTTGGGTCTAGCCGAGTCGGTTTGGGTCTAGCGGAGTGGGTTTGGGTTTAGCGGAGTGGGTTTGGGTCTAGCCGAGTGGGTTTGGGTCTACCCGAGTGGGTTTGGGTCTAGCCGTGTGGGTTTGGGTCTAGCCGAGTGGCTTTGGGTCCAGCCGAGTGGGTTTGGGTCTTGCCGTGTGGGTTTGGGTCTAGCCGAGTGGGTTTGGGTCCAGCCGAGTGGGTTTGGGTGTAGCCGAGTGGGTTTGGGTCGAACTGAGTGGGTTTGGGTCTAGCCGAGTGGGTTTGGGTCCAGACGAGTGGGTTTGGGTCCAGCCGAGTGGGTTTCGGTCCAGCCGAGTGGGTTTGGGTCTGGTCGAGTGGGTTTGGGTCTAGCCGAGTGGGTTTGGGTCTAGCCGAGTGGGTTTGGGTCTAGCCGAGTGGATTTGGGTCTAGCGGAGTGGGTTTGGGTCTAGCGGAGTGGGTTTGGGTCTAGCCGAATGGGTTTGGGTCTGGCCAAGTGGGTTTGGGTCTAGCCGAGTGGGTTTGGGTCTAGCCGAGTGGGTTTGAGTCTAGCCGAGTGGGTTTGGGTGTAGCCGAATGGGTTTGGGTCTAGCCGAGTGGGTTTGGGTCTAGCGGAGTGGATTTGGGTCTAGCGGAGTGGGTTTGGGTCTATCCGAGTGGGTTTGAGTCTAGCCGTGTGGGTTTGAGTCTAGCCGAGTGGGTTTGGATCTAGCCGAGTGGGTTTGGGTCTAGCCGAGTGGGTTTGGGTCTAGCCGAGTGGGTTTGGGTCTAGCCTAGTGGGTTTGGGTCTAGCCGAGTAGGTTTGGGACTAGGCGAGTGGGTTTGGGTCTAGCCGAGTGGGTTTGCGTCGAGCCAAGTGGGTTTGGGTCTAGCCGAGTGGGTTTGGGTCTAGCCGAGTGGGTTTGGGTCTAGCCGAGTGGGTTTGTGTCTAGCCGAGTGGGTTTGGGTCTAGTGGAGTGGGTTTGGGTCTAGCCGAGTGGGTTTAGGTCTAGCCGAGTGGTATTGGATCTAGCCGAGTGGTTTTGGGTCTAGACGTGTGGGTTTGGGTCTAGCCGAGTGGGTTTGGGTCTAGCCGAGTGGGTTTGGGTCGAGCCGAGTGGGTTTGGGTCTAGCCGAGTGGGTTTGGGTCTAGCCGAGTGGGTTTGTGTCTAGCCGAGTGGGTTTGGGTTTGGCCGAGTGGGTTTGGGTCTAGCCGAGTGGGTTTGGGTCTAGCCGAGTGGGTTTGGGACTAGCCCAGTGGGTTTGGGTCTAGCCTTGTGGGTTTGGGTCTAGCCGAGTGGGTTTGGCTCGAGCCAAGTGTGTTTGGGTCTAGCCGAGTGGGTTTGGGTCTAGCCGAGTGGGTTTGGGTCTAGCCGAGTGGGTTTGTGTCAAGCCGAGTGGGTTTGGGTCTGGTGGAGTGGGTTTGGGTCTAGCCGAGTTGGTTTAGGTCTAGCCGAGTGGTATTGGATCTAGCCGAGTGGTTTTGGGTCTAGCCGAGTGGGTTTGGAACTAGCCGAGTGGGTTTGGAACTAGCCGAGTGGGTTTGGGTCTAGCCGAGTGGGTTTGGGTCTAGCCGAGTGGGTTTGGGTCTAGCCTAGTGGGTTTGGGTCTAGCCGAGTGGGTTTGGGTCTAGCCAAGTGGGTTTCGGTCTAGCCGAGTGGGTTTGGGTCTAGCGGAGTGGGTTTGGGTGTAGCGGAGTGGGTTTGGGTCTAGCGGAGTGGGTTTGGGTCTAGCCGAGTGGGTTTGGGTCTAGCCGAATGGGTTTGGGTCTAGCCGAGTGGGTTTGGGTCTAGCCGAGTGGGTTTGGGTCTAGCCGAGTGGGTTTGGGTCTAGCCGAGTGGGTTTGTGTCTAGCTGAGTGGGTTTGGATCTAGCCGAGAGGGTTTGGGTCTAGCCGAGTGGGTTTGGGTCTAGCCGAGTGGGTTTGGGTCTAGCCGAGTGGGTTTGGGTCTAGCGGAGTGGGTTTGGGTCTAGCCGAGTGGGTTTGGGCCTAGCCGAGTGGTTTGGGTCTAGCGGAGTGGGTTTGGGTCTAGCTGAGTGGGTTTGGGTCTAGCCGAGTCGGTTTGGGTCTAGCGGAGTGGGTTTGGGTTTAGCGGAGTGGGTTTGGGTCTAGCCGAGTGGGTTTGGGTCTACCCGAGTGGGTTTGGGTCTAGCCGTGTGGGTTTGGGTCTAGCCGAGTGGGTTTGGGTCCAGCCGAGTGGGTTTGGGTCTTGCCGTGTGGGTTTGGGTCTAGCCGAGTGGGTTTGGGTCCAGCCGAGTGGGTTTGGGTGTAGCCGAGTGGGTTTGGGTCGAACTGAGTGGGTTTGGGTCTAGCCGAGTGGGTTTGGGTCCAGACGAGTGGGTTTGGGTCCAGCCGAGTGGGTTTCGGTCCAGCCGAGTGGGTTTGGGTCTGGTCGAGTGGGTTTGGGTCTAGCCGAGTGGGTTTGGGTCTAGCCGAGTGGGTTTGGGTCTAGCCGAGTGGATTTGGGTCTAGCGGAGTGGGTTTGGGTCTAGCGGAGTGGGTTTGGGTCTAGCCGAATGGGTTTGGGTCTAGCGGAGTGGGTTTGGGTCTAGCCGAATGGGTTTGGGTCTGGCCAAGTGGGTTTGGGTCTAGCCGAGTGGCTTTGGGTCTAGCCGAGTGGGTTTGAGTCTAGCCGAGTGGGTTTGGGTGTAGCCGAATGGGTTTGGGTCTAGCCGAGTGGGTTTGGGTCTAGCGGAGTGGATTTGGGTCTAGCGGAGTGGGTTTGGGTCTATCCGAGTGGGTTTGAGTCTAGCCGTGTGGGTTTGAGTCTAGCCGAGTGGGTTTGGATCTAGCCGAGTGGGTTTAGGTCTAGCCGAGTGGGTTTGGGTCTAGCCGAGTGGGTTTGGGTCTAGCCTAGTGGGTTTGGGTCTAGCCGAGTAGGTTTGGGACTAGGCGAGTGGGTTTGGGTCTAGCCGAGTGGGTTTGCGTCGAGCCAAGTGGGTTTGGGTCTAGCCGAGTGGGTTTGGGTCTAGCGGACTGGATTTGGGTCTAGCGGACTGGGTTTGGGTCTATCCGAGTGGGTTTGGGTCTAGCCGTGTAGGTTTGATTCTGCCCGAGTGGGTTTGGATCTAGCCGAGTGGGTTTGGGTCTAGCCGAGTGGGTTTGGGTCTAGCCGAGTGGGTTTGGGTCTAGCCGAGTGGGTTTGGGTCTAGCCGAGTGGGTTTGGGTCTAGCCGAGTGGGTTTGGAACTAGCCGAGTGGGTTTGGAACTAGCCGAGTGGGTTTGGGTCTAGCCGAGTGGGTTTGGGTCTAGCCGAGTGGGTTTGGGTCTAGCCTAGTGGGTTTGGGTCTAGCCGAGTGGGTTTGGGTCTAGCCAAGTGGGTTTCGGTCTAGCCGAGTGGGTTTGGGTCTAGCGGAGTGGGTTTGGGTGTAGCGGAGTGGGTTTGGGTCTAGCGGAGTGGGTTTGGGTCTAGCCGAGTGGGTTTGGGTCTAGCCGAATGGGTTTGGGTCTAGCCGAGTGGGTTTGGGTCTAGCCGAGTGGGTTTGGGCCTAGCCGAGTGGTTTGGGTCTAGCGGAGTGGGTTTGGGTCTAGCTGAGTGGGTTTGGGTCTAGCCGAGTCGGTTTGGGTCTAGCGGAGTGGGTTTGGGTTTAGCGGAGTGGGTTTGGGTCTAGCCGAGTGGGTTTGGGTCTACCCGAGTGGGTTTGGGTCTAGCCGTGTGGGTTTGGGTCTAGCCGAGTGGGTTTGGGTCCAGCCGAGTGGGTTTGGGTCTTGCCGTGTGGGTTTGGGTCTAGCCGAGTGGGTTTGGGTCCAGCCGAGTGGGTTTGGGTGTAGCCGAGTGGGTTTGGGTCGAACTGAGTGGGTTTGGGTCTAGCCGAGTGGGTTTGGGTCCAGACGAGTGGGTTTGGGTCCAGCCGAGTGGGTTTCGGTCCAGCCGAGTGGGTTTGGGTCTGGTCGAGTGGGTTTGGGTCTAGCCGAGTGGGTTTGGGTCTAGCCGAGTGGGTTTGGGTCTAGCCGAGTGGATTTGGGTCTAGCGGAGTGGGTTTGGGTCTAGCGGAGTGGGTTTGGGTCTAGCCGAATGGGTTTGGGTCTGGCCAAGTGGGTTTGGGTCTAGCCGAGTGGGTTTGGGTCTAGCCGAGTGGGTTTGAGTCTAGCCGAGTGGGTTTGGGTGTAGCCGAATGGGTTTGGGTCTAGCCGAGTGGGTTTGGGTCTAGCGGAGTGGATTTGGGTCTAGCGGAGTGGGTTTGGGTCTATCCGAGTGGGTTTGAGTCTAGCCGTGTGGGTTTGAGTCTAGCCGAGTGGGTTTGGATCTAGCCGAGTGGGTTTGGGTCTAGCCGAGTGGGTTTGGGTCTAGCCGAGTGGGTTTGGGTCTAGCCTAGTGGGTTTGGGTCTAGCCGAGTAGGTTTGGGACTAGGCGAGTGGGTTTGGGTCTACTGGAGTGGGTTTGGGTCTAGCCGAGTGGGTTTGTGTCTTGTGGAGTGGGTTTGGGTGTAGCCGAGTGGGTTTGTGTCGAACCGAGTGGGTTTGGGTCCAGCCGAGTGGGTTTGGGTCCAGCCGAGTGGGTTTGGGTCCAGCCGAGTGGGTTTGGGTCTAGCCGAGTGGGTTTATGTCTAGCCGAGTGGGTTTGGGTCTAGCGGAGTGGGTTTGGGTCCAGCGGAGTGGGTTTGGGTCTAGCCGAGTGGGTTTGGGTCTAGCGGAGTGGGTTTGGGTCTAGCAGAGTGGGTTTGGGTCTAGTCGAGTCGTTTTGGGTCTAGCGGAGTGGGTTTGGGTTTAGCGGAGTGGGTTTGGGTCTAGCCGAGTGGGTTTGGGTCCAGCCGAGTGGGTTTGGGTCTAGCCGAGTGGGTTTGGGTCTAGCCGAGTCAGATTGGGTCTAGCGGAGTGGGTTTGGGTTTAGCGGAGTGGGTTTGGGTCTAGCCGAGTGGGTTTGAGTCTAGCCGAGTGGGTTTAGGTCTAGCCGTGTGGGTTTGAGTCTAGCCGAGTGGGTTTGGGTCCAGCCGAGTGGGTTTGGGTCTAGCCGAGTGGGTTTGGGTCCAGCCGAGTGGGTTTGGGTCTAGCCGAGTGGGTTTGGGTCTAGCCGAGTGGGATTGGGTCTAGCCGAGTGGATTTGGGTCTAGCCGAGTGGGTTTAGGTCTAGCGGAGTGGGTTTGGGTCTTGCCGAATGGGTTTGGGTCTAGCCGAGTGGGTTTGGGTCTAGCCGAGTGGGTTTGGGTCTAGCCGAGTGGGTTTGGGTCTAGCCGAGTGGGTTTGGGTCCAGCCGAGTGGGTTTGGGTCCAGCCGAGTGGGTTTTGGTCCAGCCGAGTGGGTTTGGGTCGAGCCGAGTGGGTTTCGGTCTAGCCGAGTGGGTTTGGGTCTAGCCGAGTGGGTTTGGGTCTAGCCGAGTGGGTTTAGGTCTAGCGGAGTGGGTTTGGGTCTAGCCGAGTGGGTTTGGGTCTAGCAGAGTGGGTTTGGGTCTAGCCGAGTGGGTTTGGGTCTAGCCGAGTGGGTTTGGGTCTAGCCGAGTGGGTTTGGGTCTAGCCGAGTGCGTTTGGGACTAGCCGAGTGGGTTTGGGTCTAGCCGAGTGGGTTTGGGTCGAGCCAAGTGGGTTTGGGTCTAGCCGAGTTGGTTTGGGTCTAGCCGAGTGGGTTTGGGTCTAGCCGAGTGGGTTTGTGTCTAGCCGAGTGGGTTTGGGTATAGTGGAGTGGGTTTGGGTCTAGCCGAGTGGGTTTAGGTCTAGCCGAGTGGTATTGGATCTAGCCGAGTGGTTTTGGGTCTAGCCGAGTGCGTTTGCGTCTAGCCGAGTGGGTTTGGGTCTAGCCGAGTGGGTTTGGGTCTAGCCGAGTGGGTTTGGGTCTAGCCGAGTGGGTTTGGGTCTTGCCGAGTGGGTTTGGGTCTGGCTGAGTGGGTTTGGGTCTAGCCGAGTGGGTTTGGGTCTAGCCGAGTGGGTTTGGGTCTAGCCGAGTGGGTTTGGGTCTAGCCGAATGGGTTTGGGTCTAGCCGAGTGGGTTTGGGTCTAGCCGAGTGGGTTTGGGTCTAGCGGAGTGGATTTGGGTCTAGCGGACTGGGATTGGGTCTATCCGAGTGGGTTTGGGTCTAGCCGTGTGGGTTTGAGTCTACCCGAGTGGGTTTGGATCTAGCCGAGTGGGTTTGGGTCTAGCCGAGTGGGTTTGGGTCTAGCCGAGTGGGTTTGGGTCTAGCCGAGTGGGTTTGGGTCTAGCCGAGTGGGTTTTGGTCTAGCCGAGTGGTATTGGATCCAGCCGAGTGGTTTTGGGTCTAGCCGAGTGGGTTTGGGTCTAGCCGAGTGGGTTTGGGTCTAGCCGAGTGGGTTTGGGTCTAGCCGAGCGGGATTGGGTCGAGCCGAGTGGGTTTGGGTCTAGCCGAGTGGGTTTGGGTCTAGCCGAGTGGGTTTGGGTCTAGCCGAGTGGGTTTGGGTCTGGCGGAGTGGGTTTGGGTCTAGCCGATTGGGTTTGGGTCTCGCCGAGTGGGTTTGGGTCTAGCTGAGTGGGTTTGGGTTTGGCCGAGTGGGTTTGGGTCTAGCCGAGTGGGTTTGGGTCTAGCCGAGTGGGTTTGGGTCTAGCAGAGTGGGTTTGGGTCTAGCCGAGTGGGTTTGGGTCTAGCCGAGTGGGTTTGGGTCTAGCCGAGTGGGTTTGGGTCTAGCCGAGTGGGTTTGGGTCTAGCGGAGTGGGTTTGGGTCTAGCCGAGTGGGTTTGGGTCTAGCCGAGTGGGTTTGGGTCTAGCCGAGTGGGTTTGGGTCAAGCCGAGTGGGTTTGTGTCTAGCCGAGTGGGTTTGGGTCTAGCCGAGAGGGTTTGGGTCTAGCCGAGTAGGTTTGGGTCTAGCCGAGTGGGTTTGGGTCTAGCCGAGTGGGTTTGGGTCTAGCGGAGTCGGTTTGGGTGTAGCGGAGTGGGTTTGGGTCTAGCCGAATGGGTTTGGGTCTAGCCGAGTGGGTTTGGGTCTAGCCGAGTGGGTTTGGGTCTAGCGGAGTGGGTTTGGGTCTAGCCGAGTGGGTTTGTGTCTTGCCGAGTGGGTTTGGGTCTAGTGGAGTGGGTTTGGGTCTAGCCGAGTGGGTTTGGGTCTAGCGGAGTGGGTTTGGGTCTAGCCGAGTGGGTTTGGGTCTAGCCGAGTCGGACTGGGTCTAGCGGAGTGGGTTTGGGTTTAGCGGAGTGGGTTTGTGTCTAGCCGAGTGGGTTTGAGTCTAGCCGAGTGGGTTTAGGTCTAGTCGTGTGGGTTTCAGTCTAGCCGAGTGGGTTTGGGTCTAGCCGAGTGGGTTTGGGTCTAGCCGAGTGGGTTTGGAACTAGCCGAGTGGGTTTGGAACTAGCCGAGTGGGTTTGGGTCTAGCCGAGTGGGTTTGGGTCTAGCCGAGTGGGTTTGGGTCTAGCCTAGTGGGTTTGGGTCTAGCCGAGTGGGTTTGGGTCTAGCCAAGTGGGTTTCGGTCTAGCCGAGTGGGTTTGGGTCTAGCGGAGTGGGTTTGGGTGTAGCGGAGTGGGTTTGGGTCTAGCGGAGTGGGTTTGGGTCTAGCCGAGTGGGTTTGGGTCTAGCCGAATGGGTTTGGGTCTAGCCGAGTGGGTTTGGGTCTAGCCGAGTGGGTTTGGGCCTAGCCGAGTGGTTTGGGTCTAGCGGAGTGGGTTTGGGTCTAGCTGAGTGGGTTTGGGTCTAGCCGAGTCGGTTTGGGTCTAGCGGAGTGGGTTTGGGTTTAGCGGAGTGGGTTTGGGTCTAGCCGAGTGGGTTTGGGTCTACCCGAGTGGGTTTGGGTCTAGCCGTGTGGGTTTGGGTCTAGCCGAGTGGGTTTGGGTCCAGCCGAGTGGGTTTGGGTCTTGCCGTGTGGGTTTGGGTCTAGCCGAGTGGGTTTGGGTCCAGCCGAGTGGGTTTGGGTGTAGCCGAGTGGGTTTGGGTCGAACTGAGTGGGTTTGGGTCTAGCCGAGTGGGTTTGGGTCCAGACGAGTGGGTTTGGGTCCAGCCGAGTGGGTTTCGGTCCAGCCGAGTGGGTTTGGGTCTGGTCGAGTGGGTTTGGGTCTAGCCGAGTGGGTTTGGGTCTAGCCGAGTGGGTTTGGGTCTAGCCGAGTGGATTTGGGTCTAGCGGAGTGGGTTTGGGTCTAGCGGAGTGGGTTTGGGTCTAGCCGAATGGGTTTGGGTCTGGCCAAGTGGGTTTGGGTCTAGCCGAGTGGGTTTGGGTCTAGCCGAGTGGGTTTGAGTCTAGCCGAGTGGGTTTGGGTGTAGCCGAATGGGTTTGGGTCTAGCCGAGTGGGTTTGGGTCTAGCGGAGTGGATTTGGGTCTAGCGGAGTGGGTTTGGGTCTATCCGAGTGGGTTTGAGTCTAGCCGTGTGGGTTTGAGTCTAGCCGAGTGGGTTTGGATCTAGCCGAGTGGGTTTGGGTCTAGCCGAGTGGGTTTGGGTCTAGCCGAGTGGGTTTGGGTCTAGCCTAGTGGGTTTGGGTCTAGCCGAGTAGGTTTGGGACTAGGCGAGTGGGTTTGGGTCTAGTGGAGTGGGTTTGGGTCTAGCCGAGTGGGTTTGTGTCTTGTGGAGTGGGTTTGGGTGTAGCCGAGTGGGTTTGTGTCGAACCGAGTGGGTTTGGGTCCAGCCGAGTGGGTTTGGGTCCAGCCGAGTGGGTTTGGGTCCAGCCGAGTGGGTTTGGGTCTAGCCGAGTGGGTTTATGTCTAGCCGAGTGGGTTTGGGTCTAGCGGAGTGGGTTTGGGTCCAGCGGAGTGGGTTTGGGTCTAGCCGAGTGGGTTTGGGTCTAGCGGAGTGGGTTTGGGTCTAGCAGAGTGGGTTTGGGTCTAGTCGAGTCGTTTTGGGTCTAGCGGAGTGGGTTTGGGTTTAGCGGAGTGGGTTTGGGTCTAGCCGAGTGGGTTTGGGTCCAGCCGAGTGGGTTTGGGTCTAGCCGAGTGGGTTTGGGTCTAGCCGAGTCAGATTGGGTCTAGCGGAGTGGGTTTGGGTTTAGCGGAGTGGGTTTGGGTCTAGCCGAGTGGGTTTGAGTCTAGCCGAGTGGGTTTAGGTCTAGCCGTGTGGGTTTGAGTCTAGCCGAGTGGGTTTGGGTCCAGCCGAGTGGGTTTGGGTCTAGCCGAGTGGGTTTGGGTCCAGCCGAGTGGGTTTGGGTCTAGCCGAGTGGGTTTGGGTCTAGCCGAGTGGGATTGGGTCTAGCCGAGTGGATTTGGGTCTAGCCGAGTGGGTTTAGGTCTAGCGGAGTGGGTTTGGGTCTTGCCGAATGGGTTTGGGTCTAGCCGAGTGGGTTTGGGTCTAGCCGAGTGGGTTTGGGTCTAGCCGAGTGGGTTTGGGTCTAGCCGAGTGGGTTTGGGTCCAGCCGAGTGGGTTTGGGTCCAGCCGAGTGGGTTTTGGTCCAGCCGAGTGGGTTTGGGTCGAGCCGAGTGGGTTTCGGTCTAGCCGAGTGGGTTTGGGTCTAGCCGAGTGGGTTTGGGTCTAGCCGAGTGGGTTTAGGTCTAGCGGAGTGGGTTTGGGTCTAGCCGAGTGGGTTTGGGTCTAGCAGAGTGGGTTTGGGTCTAGCCGAGTGGGTTTGGGTCTAGCCGAGTGGGTTTGGGTCTAGCCGAGTGGGTTTGGGTCTAGCCGAGTGCGTTTGGGACTAGCCGAGTGGGTTTGGGTCTAGCCGAGTGGGTTTGGGTCGAGCCAAGTGGGTTTGGGTCTAGCCGAGTTGGTTTGGGTCTAGCCGAGTGGGTTTGGGTCTAGCCGAGTGGGTTTGTGTCTAGCCGAGTGGGTTTGGGTATAGTGGAGTGGGTTTGGGTCTAGCCGAGTGGGTTTAGGTCTAGCCGAGTGGTATTGGATCTAGCCGAGTGGTTTTGGGTCTAGCCGAGTGCGTTTGCGTCTAGCCGAGTGGGTTTGGGTCTAGCCGAGTGGGTTTGGGTCTAGCCGAGTGGGTTTGGGTCTAGCCGAGTGGGTTTGGGTCTTGCCGAGTGGGTTTGGGTCTGGCTGAGTGGGTTTGGGTCTAGCCGAGTGGGTTTGGGTCTAGCCGAGTGGGTTTGGGTCTAGCCGAGTGGGTTTGGGTCTAGCCGAATGGGTTTGGGTCTAGCCGAGTGGGTTTGGGTCTAGCCGAGTGGGTTTGGGTCTAGCGGAGTGGATTTGGGTCTAGCGGACTGGGATTGGGTCTATCCGAGTGGGTTTGGGTCTAGCCGTGTGGGTTTGAGTCTACCCGAGTGGGTTTGGATCTAGCCGAGTGGGTTTGGGTCTAGCCGAGTGGGTTTGGGTCTAGCCGAGTGGGTTTGGGTCTAGCCGAGTGGGTTTGGGTCTAGCCGAGTGGGTTTTGGTCTAGCCGAGTGGTATTGGATCCAGCCGAGTGGTTTTGGGTCTAGCCGAGTGGGTTTGGGTCTAGCCGAGTGGGTTTGGGTCTAGCCGAGTGGGTTTGGGTCTAGCCGAGCGGGATTGGGTCGAGCCGAGTGGGTTTGGGTCTAGCCGAGTGGGTTTGGGTCTAGCCGAGTGGGTTTGGGTCTAGCCGAGTGGGTTTGGGTCTGGCGGAGTGGGTTTGGGTCTAGCCGATTGGGTTTGGGTCTCGCCGAGTGGGTTTGGGTCTAGCTGAGTGGGTTTGGGTTTGGCCGAGTGGGTTTGGGTCTAGCCGAGTGGGTTTGGGTCTAGCCGAGTGGGTTTGGGTCTAGCAGAGTGGGTTTGGGTCTAGCCGAGTGGGTTTGGGTCTAGCCGAGTGGGTTTGGGTCTAGCCGAGTGGGTTTGGGTCTAGCCGAGTGGGTTTGGGTCTAGCGGAGTGGGTTTGGGTCTAGCCGAGTGGGTTTGGGTCTAGCCGAGTGGGTTTGGGTCTAGCCGAGTGGGTTTGGGTCAAGCCGAGTGGGTTTGTGTCTAGCCGAGTGGGTTTGGGTCTAGCCGAGAGGGTTTGGGTCTAGCCGAGTAGGTTTGGGTCTAGCCGAGTGGGTTTGGGTCTAGCCGAGTGGGTTTGGGTCTAGCGGAGTCGGTTTGGGTGTAGCGGAGTGGGTTTGGGTCTAGCCGAATGGGTTTGGGTCTAGCCGAGTGGGTTTGGGTCTAGCCGAGTGGGTTTGGGTCTAGCGGAGTGGGTTTGGGTCTAGCCGAGTGGGTTTGTGTCTTGCCGAGTGGGTTTGGGTCTAGTGGAGTGGGTTTGGGTCTAGCCGAGTGGGTTTGGGTCTAGCGGAGTGGGTTTGGGTCTAGCCGAGTGGGTTTGGGTCTAGCCGAGTCGGACTGGGTCTAGCGGAGTGGGTTTGGGTTTAGCGGAGTGGGTTTGTGTCTAGCCGAGTGGGTTTGAGTCTAGCCGAGTGGGTTTAGGTCTAGTCGTGTGGGTTTCAGTCTAGCCGAGTGGGTTTGGGTCCAGCCGAGTGGGTTTGGGTCTAGCCGAGTGGGTTTGGGTCTTGCCGTGTGGGTTTGGGTCTAGCCGAGTGGGTTTGTGTCTAGTGGAGTGGGTTTGGGTGTAGCCGAGTGGGTTTGGGTCGAACTGAGTGGGTTTGGGTCCAGCCGAGTGGGTTTGGGTCCAGCCGAGTGGGTTTGGGTCCAGCCGACTGGGTTTGGGTCCAGCCGAGTGGGTTTATGTCTTGCCGAGTGGGTTTGGGTCTAGCCGAGTGGGTTTGGGTCTAGCCGAGTGGGATTGGGTCTAGCCGAGTGGATTTGGGTCTAGCCGAGTGGGTTTGGGTCTAGCGGAGTGGGTTTGGGTCTTGCCGAATGGGTTTGGGTCTAGCCAAGTGGGTTTGGGTCTAGCCGAGTGGGTTTGGGTCTAGCCGAGTGGGTTTTGGTCTAGCCGAGTGGGTTTGGGTCTAGCGGAGTGGGTTTGGGTCTAGCCGAGTGGGTTTGGGTCTAGCCGAGTGGGTTTGGGTCTAGCGGAGTGGGTTTGGGTCTAGCAGAGTGGGTTTGGGTCTAGTCGAGTCGGTTTGGGTCTAGCGGAGTGGGTTTGGGTTTAGCGGAGTGGGTTTGGGTCTAGCCGAGTGGGTTTGGGTCCAGCCGAGTGGGTTTGGGTCTAGCCGAGTGGGTTTGGGTCTAGCCGAGTCAGATTGGGTCTAGCGGAGTGGGTTTGGGTTTAGCGGAGTGGGTTTGGGTCTAGCCGAGTGGGTTTGAGTCTAGCCGAGTGGGTTTAGGTCTAGCCGTGTGGGTTTGAGTCTAGCCGAGTGGGTTTGGGTCCAGCCGAGTGGGTTTGGGTCTAGCCGAGTGGGTTTGGGTCTTGCCGTGTGGGTTTGGGTCTAGCCGAGTGGGTTTGTGTCTTGTGGAGTGGGTTTGGGTGTAGCCGAGTGGGTTTGGGTCGAACTGAGTGGGTTTGGGTCCAGCCGAGTGGGTTTGGGTCCAGCCGAGTGGGTTTGGGTCCAGCCGAGTGGGTTTGGGTCCAGCCGAGTGGGTTTGGGTCTTGCCGAGTGGGTTTGGGTCTAGCCGAGTGGGTTTGGGTCTAGCCGAGTGGGATTGGGTCTAGCCGAGTGGATTTGGGTCTAGCCGAGTGGGTTTGGGTCTAGCGGAGTGGGTTTGGGTCTTGCCGAATGGGTTTGGATCTAGCCAAGTGGGTTTGGGTCTAGCCGAGTGGGTTTGGGTCTAGCCGAGTGGGTTTGGGTCAAGCCGAGTGGGTTTGGGTCTAGCGGAGTGGGTTTGGGTCTAGCCGAGTGGGTTTGGGTCTAGCCGAGTGGGTTTGGGTCTAGCGGAGTGGGTTTGGGTCTAGCAGAGTGGGTTTGGGTCTAGTCGAGTCGGTTTGGGTCTAGTGGAGTGGGTTTGGGTTTAGCGGAGTGGGTTTGGGTCTAGCCGAGTGGGTTTGGGTCCAGCCGAGTGGGTTTGGGTCCAGCCGAGTGGGTTTGGGTCCAGCCGAGTGGGTTTGGGTCTAGCCGAGTGGGTTTATGTCTAGCCGAGTGGGTTTGGGTCTAGCGGAGTGGGTTTGGGTCTAGCGGAGTGGGTTTGGGTCTTGCGGAGTGGGTTTGGGTCTAGCGGAGTGGGTTTGGGTCTAGCTGAATGGGTTTGGGTCTAGCCGAGTGGGTTTGGGTCTAGCCGAGTGGGTTTGGGTCTAGCGGAGCGGGTTTGGGTCTAGCCGAGTGGGTTTGGGTCTAGTCGAGTGGGTTTGGGTCTAGCCGAGTGGGTTTGGGTCTAGCCGAGTGGGTTTGGGTCTAGCCGAGTGGGTTTGGGTCTAGCCGAGTGGGTTTGGGTCTAGCGGAGTGGGTTTGGGTCAAGCCGAGTGGGTTTGGGTCTAGCGGAGTGGGTTTGGGTCTAGCCGAGTGGGTTTGGGTCTAGCCGAGTGGGTTTGTGTCTAGCCGAGTGGGTTTGGGTCTAGTGGAGTGGGTTTGGGTCTAGCCGAGTGGGTTTAGGTCTAGCCGAGTGGTATTGGATCTAGCCGAGTGGTTTTGGGTCTAGCCGAGTGCGTTTGGGTCTAGCCGAGTGGGTTTGGGTCTAGCCGAGTGGGTTTGGGTCTAGCCGAGTGGGTTTGGGTCTAGCCGAGTGGGTTTGGGTCTTGCCGAGTGGGTTTGGGTCTGGCTGAGTGGGTTTGGGTCTAGCCGAGTGGGTTTGGGTCTAGCCGAGTGGGTTTGGGTCTAGCCGAGTGGGTTTGGGTCTAGCCGAATGGGTTTGGGTCTAGCCGAGTGGGTTTGGGTCTAGCCGAGTGGGTTTGGGTCTAGCGGAGTGGATTTGGGTCTAGCGGACTGGGATTGGGTCTATCCGAGTGGGTTTGGGTCTAGCCGTGTGGGTTTGAGTCTACCCGAGTGGGTTTGGGTCTTGCCGAGTGGGTTTGGGTCTGGCTGAGTGGGTTTGGGTCTAGCCGAGTGGGTTTGGGTCTAGCCGAGTGGGTTTGGGTCTAGCCGAGTGGGTTTGGGTCTAGCCGAATGGGTTTGGGTCTAGCCGAGTGGGTTTGGGTCTAGCCGAGTGGGTTTGGGTCTAGCGGAGTGGATTTGGGTCTAGCGGACTGGGATTGGGTCTATCCGAGTGGGTTTGGGTCTAGCCGTGTGGGTTTGAGTCTACCCGAGTGGGTTTGCATCTAGCCGAGTGGGTTTGGGTCTAGCCGAGTGGGTTTGGGTCTAGCCGAGTGGGTTTGGGTCTAGCCGAGTGGGTTTGGGTCTAGCCGAGTGGGTTTTGGTCTAGCCGAGTGGTATTGGATCCAGCCGAGTGGTTTTGGGTCTAGCCGAGTGGGTTTGGGTCTAGCCGAGTGGGTTTGGGTCTAGCCGAGTGGGTTTGGGTCTAGCCGAGCGGGATTGGGTCGAGCCGAGTGGGTTTGGGTCTAGCCGAGTGGGTTTGGGTCTTGCCGAGTGGGTTTGGGTCTAGCCGAGTGGGTTTGGGTCTGGCGGAGTGGGTTTGGGTCTAGCCGATTGGGTTTGGGTCTCGCCGAGTGGGTTTGGGTCTAGCCGAGTGGGTTTGGGTTTGGCCGAGTGGGTTTGGGTCTAGCCGAGTGGGTTTGGGTCTATCCGAGTGGGTTTGGGTCTAGCAGAGTGGGTTTGGGTCTAGCCGAGTGGGTTTGGGTCTAGCCGAGTGGGTTTGGGTCTAGCCGAGTGGGTTTGGGTCTAGCCGAGTGGGTTTGGGTCTAGCGGAGTGGGTTTGGGTCTAGCGGAGTGGGTTTGGGTCTAGCCGAGTGGGTTTGGGTCTAGCCGAGTGGGTTTGGGTCAAGCCGAGTGGGTTTGTGTCTAGCCGAGTGGGTTTGGGTCTAGCCGAGAGGGTTTGGGTCTAGCCGAGTAGGTTTGGGTCTAGCCGAGTGGGTTTGGGTCTAGCCGAGTGGGTTTGGGTCTAGCGGAGTCGGTTTGGGTGTAGCGGAGTGGGTTTGGGTCTAGCCGAATGGGTTTGGGTCTAGCCGAGTGGGTTTGGGTCTAGCCGAGTGGGTTTGGGTCTAGCGGAGTGGGTTTGGGTCTAGCCGAGTGGGTTTGGGTCTTGCCGAGTGGGTTTGGGTCTAGTGGAGTGGGTTTGGGTCTAGCCGAGTGGGTTTGGGTCTAGCGGAGTGGGTTTGGGTCTAGCCGAGTGGGTTTGGGTCTAGCCGAGTCGGATTGGGTCTAGCGGAGTGGGTTTGGGTTTAGCGGAGTGGGTTTGTGTCTAGCCGAGTGGGTTTGAGTCTAGCCGAGTGGGTTTAGGTCTAGTCGTGTGGGTTTCAGTCTAGCCGAGTGGGTTTGGGTCCAGCCGAGTGGGTTTGGGTCTAGCCGAGTGGGTTTGGGTCTTGCCGTGTGGGTTTGGGTCTAGCCGAGTGGGTTTGTGTCTAGTGGAGTGGGTTTGGGTGTAGCCGAGTGGGTTTGGGTCGAACTGAGTGGGTTTGGGTCCAGCCGAGTGGGTTTGGGTCCAGCCGAGTGGGTTTGGGTCCAGCCGACTGGGTTTGGGTCCAGCCGAGTGGGTTTATGTCTTGCCGAGTGGGTTTGGGTCTAGCCTAGTGGGTTTGGGTCTAGCCGAGTGGGATTGGGTCTAGCCGAGTGGATTTGGGTCTAGCCGAGTGGGTTTGGGTCTAGCGGAGTGGGTTTGGGTCTTGCCGAATGGGTTTGGGTCTAGCCAAGTGGGTTTGGGTCTAGCCGAGTGGGTTTGGGTCTAGCCGAGTGGGTTTGGGTCTAGCCGAGTGGGTTTGGGTCTAGCGGAGTGGGTTTGGGTCTAGCCGAGTGGGTTTGGGTCTAGCTGAGTGGGTTTGGGTCTAGCGGAGTGGGTTTGGGTCTAGCAGAGTGGGTTTGGGTCTAGTCGAGTCGGTTTGGGTCTAGCGGAGTGGGTTTGGGTTTAGCGGAGTGGGTTTGGGTCTAGCCGAGTGGGTTTGGGTCCAGCCGAGTGGGTTTGGGTCTAGCCGAGTGGGTTTGGGTCTAGCCGAGTCAGATTGGGTCTAGCGGAGTGGGTTTGGGTTTAGCGGAGTGGGTTTGGGTCTAGCCGAGTGGGTTTGAGTCTAGCCGAGTGGGTTTAGGTCTAGCCGTGTGGGTTTGAGTCTAGCCGAGTGGGTTTGGGTCCAGCCGAGTGGGTTTGGGTCTAGCCGAGTGGGTTTGGGTCTTGCCGTGTGGGTTTGGGTCTGGCCGAGTGGGTTTGTGTCTTGTGGAGTGGGTTTGGGTGTAGCCGAGTGGGTTTGGGTCGAACTGAGTGGGTTTGGGTCCAGCCGAGTGGGTTTGGGTCCAGCCGAGTGGGTTTGGGTCCAGCCGAGTGGGTTTGGGTCCAGCCGAGTGGGTTTGGGTCTTGCCGAGTGGGTTTGGGTCTAGCCGAGTGGGTTTGGGTCTAGCCGAGTGGGATTGGGTCTAGCCGAGTGGATTTGGGTCTAGCCGAGTGGGTTTGGGTCTAGCGGAGTGGGTTTGGGTCTTGCCGAATGGGTTTTGATCTAGCCAAGTGGGTTTGGGTCTAGCCGAGTGGGTTTGGGTCTAGCCGAGTGGGTTTGGGTCAAGCCGAGTGGGTTTGGGTCTAGCGGAGTGGGTTTGGGTCTAGCCGAGTGGGTTTGGGTCTAGCCGAGTGGGTTTGGGTCTAGCGGAGTGGGTTTGGGTCTAGCAGAGTGGGTTTGGGTCTAGTCGAGTCGGTTTGGGTCTAGTGGAGTGGGTTTGGGTTTAGCGGAGTGGGTTTGGGTCTAGCCGAGTGGGTTTGGGTCCAGCCGAGTGGGTTTGGGTCCAGCCGAGTGGGTTTGGGTCCAGCCGAGTGGGTTTGGGTCTAGCCAAGTGGGTTTATGTCTAGCCGAGTGGGTTTGGGTCTAGCGGAGTGGGTTTGGGTCTAGCGGAGTGGGTTTGGGTCTAGCGGAGTGGGTTTGGGTCTAGCGGAGTGGGTTTGGGTCTAGCTGAATGGGTTTGGGTCTAGCCGAGTGGGTTTGGGTCTAGCCGAGTGGGTTTGGGTCTAGCGGAGCGGGTTTGGGTCTAGCCGAGTGGGTTTGGGTCTAGTCGAGTGGGTTTGGGTCTAGCCGAGTGGGTTTGGGTCTAGCCGAGTGGGTTTGGGTCTAGCCGAGTGGGTTTGGGTCTAGCCGAGTGGGTTTGGGTCTAGCGGAGTGGGTTTGGGTCTAGCAGAGTGGGTTTGGGTCTAGTCGAGTCGGTTTGGGTCTAGTGGAGTGGGTTTGGGTTTAGCGGAGTGGGTTTGGGTCTAGCCGAGAGGGTTTGGGTCCAGCCGAGTGGGTTTGGGTCCAGGCGAGTGGGTTTGGGTCCAGCCGAGTGGGTTTGGGTCCAGCCGAGTGGGTTTATGTCTAGCCGAGTGGGTTTGGGTCTAGCGGAGTGGGTTTGGGTCTAGCGGAGTGGGTTTGGGTCTAGCGGAGTGGGTTTGGGGCTAGCGGAGTGGGTTTGGGTCTAGCGGAATGGGTTTGGGTCTAGCCGAGTGGGTTTGGGTCTAGCCGAGTGGGTTTGGGTCTAGCGGAGCGGGTTTGGGTCTAGCCGAGTGGGTTTGGGTCTAGTCGAGTGGGTTTGGGTCTAGCCGAGTGGGTTTGGGTCTAGCCGAGTGGGTTTGGGTCTAGCCGAGTGGGTTTGGGTCTAGCCCAGTGGGTTTGGGTCTAGCGGAGTGGGTTTGGGTCTAGCGGAGTGGGTTTGGGTCTAGTCGAGTCGTTTTGGGTCTAGCGGAGTGGGTTTGGGTTTAGCGGAGTGGGTTTGGGTCTAGCCGAGTGGGTTTGGGTCCAGCCGAGTGGGTTTGGGTCCAGCCGAGTGGGTTTGGGTCTAGCGGAGTGGGTTTGGGTCTAGCCGAGTGGGTTTGGGTCTAGCCGAGTGGGTTTGGGTCTAGCGGAGTGGGTTTGGGTCTAGCAGAGTGGGTTTGGGTCTAGTCGAGTCGGTTTGGGTCTAGTGGAGTGGGTTTGGGTTTAGCGGAGTGGGTTTGGGTCTAGCCAAGTGGGTTTGGGTCCAGCCGAGTGGGTTTGGGTCCAGCCGAGTGGGTTTGGGTCCAGCCGAGTGGGTTTGGGTCTAGCCAAGTGGGTTTATGTCTAGCCGAGTGGGTTTGGGTCTAGCGGAGTGGGTTTGGGTCTAGCGGAGTGGGTTTGGGTCTAGCGGAGTGGGTTTGGGTCTAGCGGAGTGGGTTTGGGTCTAGCTGAATGGGTTTGGGTCTAGCCGAGTGGGTTTGGGTCTAGTCGAGTGGGTTTGGGTCTAGCCGAGTGGGTTTGGGTCTAGCCGAGTGGGTTTGGGTCTAGCCGAGTGGGTTTGGGTCTAGCCGAGTGGGTTTGGGTCTAGCGGAGTGGGTTTGGGTCTAGCAGAGTGGGTTTGGGTCTAGTCGAGTCGGTTTGGGTCTAGTGGAGTGGGTTTGGGTTTAGCGGAGTGGGTTTGGGTCTAGCCGAGAGGGTTTGGGTCCAGCCGAGTGGGTTTGGGTCCAGGCGAGTGGGTTTGGGTCCAGCCGAGTGGGTTTGGGTCCAGCCGAGTGGGTTTATGTCTAGCCGAGTGGGTTTGGGTCTAGCGGAGTGGGTTTGGGTCTAGCGGAGTGGGTTTGGGTCTAGCGGAGTGGGTTTGGGGCTAGCGGAGTGGGTTTGGGTCTAGCGGAATGGGTTTGGGTCTAGCCGAGTGGGTTTGGGTCTAGCCGAGTGGGTTTGGGTCTAGCGGAGCGGGTTTGGGTCTAGCCGAGTGGGTTTGGGTCTAGTCGAGTGGGTTTGGGTCTAGCCGAGTGGGTTTGGGTCTAGCCGAGTGGGTTTGGGTCTAGCCGAGTGGGTTTGGGTCTAGCCCAGTGGGTTTGGGTCTAGCGGAGTGGGTTTGGGTCTAGCGGAGTGGGTTTGGGTCTAGTCGAGTCGTTTTGGGTCTAGCGGAGTGGGTTTGGGTTTAGCGGAGTGGGTTTGGGTCTAGCCGAGTGGGTTTGGGTCCAGCCGAGTGGGTTTGGGTCTAGCCGAGTGGGTTTGGGTCTAGCCGAGTCAGATTGGGTCCAGCGGAGTGGGTTTGGGTTTAGCGGAGTGGGTTTGGGTCTAGCCGAGTGGGTTTGAGTCTAGCCGAGTGGGTTTAGGTCTAGCCGTGTGGGTTTGAGTCTAGCCGAGTGGGTTTGGGTCCAGCCGAGTGGGTTTGGGTCTGGCCGAGTGGGTTTGGGTCTTGCCGTGTGGGTTTGGGTCTAGCCGAGTGGGTTTGTGTCTTGTGGAGTGGGTTTGGGTGTAGCCGAGTGTGTTTGTGTCGAACTGAGTGGGTTTGGGTCCAGCCGAGTGGGTTTGGGTCCAGCCGAGTGGGTTTGGGTCCAGCCGAGTGGGTTTGGGTCCAGCCGAGTGGGTTTGGGTCTTGCCGAGTGGGTTTGGGTCTAGCCGAGTGGGTTTGGGTCTAGCCGAGTGGGATTGGGTCTAGCCGAGTGGATTTGGGTCTAGCCGAGTGGGTTTGGGTCTAGCGGAGTGGGTTTGGGTCTTGCCGAATGGGTTTGGGTCCAGCCAAGTGGGTTTGGGTCTAGCCGAGTGGGTTTGGGTCTAGCCGAGTGGGTTTGGGTCTAGCCGAGTGGGTTTGGGTCTAGCGGAGTGGGTTTGGGTCTAGCCGAGTGGGTTTGGGTCTAGCGGAGTGGGTTTGGGTCTAGCGGAGTGGGTTTGGGTCTAGTAGAATGGGTTTGGGTCTAGTCGAGTCGGTTTGGGTCTAGTGGAGTGGGTTTGGGTTTAGCGGAGTGCGTTTGGGTCTAGCCGAGTGGGTTTGGGTCCAGCCGAGTGGGTTTGGGTCCAGCCGAGTGGGTTTGGGTCCAGCCGAGTGGGTTTGGGTCCAGCCGAGTGGGTTTATGTCCAGCCGAGTGGGTTTCGGTCTAGCGGAGTGGGTTTGGGTCTAGCGGAGTGGGTTTGGGTCTAGCGGAGTGGGTTTGGGTCTAGCGGAGTGGGTTTGGGTCTAGCTGAATGGGTTTGGGTCTAGCCGAGTGGGTTTGGGTCTAGCCGAGTGGGTTTGGGTCTAGCGGAGCGGGTTTGGGTCTAGCCGAGTGGGTTTGGGTCTAGTCGAGTGGGTTTGGGTCTAGCCGAGTGGGTTTGGGTCTAGCCGAGTGGGTTTGGGTCTAGCCGAGTGGGTTTGGGTCTAGCCGAGTGGGTTTGGGTCTAGCCGAGTGGGTTTGGGTCTAGCCGAGTGGGTTTGGGTCTAGCCGAGTGGGTTTGTGTCTAGCCGAGTGGGTTTGGGTCTAGCCGAGAGGGTTTGGGTCTAGCCGAGTGGGTTTGGGTCTAGCCGAGTGGGTTTGGTTCTAGCGGAGTGGGTTTGGGTCTAGCCGAGTGGATTTGGGTCTAGCCGAGTGGGTTTGGGTCTAGCTGAGTGGGTTTGGGTCCAGCCGAGTGGGTTTGGGTCCAGCCGAGTGGGTTTGGGTCCAGCCAAGTGGGTTTGGGTCTAGCCGAGTGGGTTTATGTCTAGCCGAGTGGGTTTGGGTCTAGCGGAGTGGGTTTGGGTCTAGCGGAGTGGGTTTGGGTCTAGCGGAGTGGGTTTGGGTCTAGCGGAGTGGGTTTGGGTCTAGCTGAATGGGTTTGGGTCTAGCCGAGTGGGTTTGGGTCTAGCCGAGTGGGTTTGGGTCTAGCGGAGCGGGTTTGGGTCTAGCCGAGTGGGTTTGGGTCTAGTCGAGTGGGTTTGGGTCTAGCCGAGTGGGTTTGGGTCTAGCCGAGTGGGTTTGGGTCTAGCCGAGTGGGTTTGGGTCTAGCCGAGTGGGTTTGGTTCTAGCGTAGTGGGTTTGGGCCTAGCCGAGTGGATTTGGGTCTAGCCGAGTGGGTTTGGGTCTAGCGGAGTGGGTTTGGGTCTCGCCGAATGGGTTTGGGTCCAGCCGAGTGGGTTTGGGTCTAGCGGAGTGGGTTTGGGTCTAGCCGTGTGGGTTTGGGTCTAGCCGAGTGGGTTTAGGTCTTGCCGAGTGTGTATGGGTCTAGCCGAGTGGGTTTGGGTCTAGCCGAGTGGGTTTGGGTCTAGCCGAGTGGGTTTGGGGCTAGCCGAGTGGGTTTGGGTCTAGCCGAGTGGGTTTGGGTCTAGCCGAGTCAGTTTGTGTCTAGCCGAGTGGGTTTGGGTCTAGACGAGTGGGTTTGGGTCTAGCCGAGTGGGTTTGGGTCTAGCCGAGTGGGTTTGGGTCTAACCGAGTGGGTTTGGGTCTAGCCGAGTGTGTTTGGGTATAGCCAAGTGGGTTTGTGTCTAGGCGAGTGGGTTTAGGTCTAGCCGAGTGGGTTTGGGACTAGCCGAGTGGGTTTGGGTCTATCCTAGTGGGTTTGGGTCTAGCGGAGTGGGTTTGTGTTTAGCGGAGTGGGTTTGGGTCTAGCCGAGTGGGTTTGGGTCTAGCCGATGGGGTTTGGGTCCAGCCGTGTGGGTTTGGGTCTAGCCGAGTGGGTTTGGGTCTAGCCGAGTGGGTTTGGGTCTAGCCGAGTGGGTTTGGGACTAGCCGTGTGGGTTTGTGTCTAGCCGAGTGGGTTTGTGTCGAGTAGAGTGGGATTGGGTGTAGCCGAGTGGCTTTAGGTCTAGCCGAGTGGGTTTGGGTCTAGCCGAGTGGGTTTGGGTCTAGCCGAGTGGGTTTGGGTCTAGCCGAGTGGGTCTGGGTCTAGCCGAGTGGGTTTGGGTCTAGCCGAGTGGGTTTGGGTCTAGCCAAGTGGGTTTGGGTCTAGCCGAGTGGGTTTGGGTCTAGCCGAGTGGGGTTGCGTCTAGCCGAGTGGGTTTGGGTCTAGCCGAGTGGGTTTGGGTCTAGCCGAGTGGGTTTGGGTCTAGCCGAGTGGGTTTGTGTCTACCCGAGTGGGTTTGTGTCTAGCCGAGTGGGTTTGGGTCTAGCTGAGTGGCTCTGGGTCTAGCCGAGTGGGTTTGGGTCTAGCCGAGTGGTTTTGGGTCTAGCCGAATGGGTTTGGGTCCAGCCGAGTGGGTTTGGGTCTAGCCGAGTGGGTTTGAGTCTAGCCGAGTGGGTTTGGGTCTAGCCGAGTGGGTTTGGGTCTAGCCGTGTGGGTTTGGGTCTAGCCGAGTGGGTTTGTGACTAGTGGAGTGGGATTGGGTGTAGCCGAGTGGGTTTGGGTCTAGCCGAGTGGGTTTGGGTCTAGCCAAGTGGGTTTTGGTCTAGCCGAGTGGGTTTGGGTCTAGCCGAGTGGGTTTGGGTCTAGCCGAGTGGGTCTGGGTCTAGCCGTGTGGGTTTGGGTCTAGCCGAGTGGGGTTGCGTCTAGCCGAGTGGGTTTGGGTCTAGCCGAGTGGGTTTGGGTCTAGCCGAGTGGGTTTGGGTCTAGCCGAGTGGGTTTGGGTCTAGCGGAGTGGGTTTGGGTCTAGCAGAGTGGGTTTGGGTCTAGTCGAGTCGGTTTGGGTCTAGCGGAGTGGGTTTGGGTTTAGCGGAGTGGGTTTGGGTCTAGCGGAGTGGGTTTGGGTCTAGCCGAGTGGGTTTGGGTCTAGCCGTGTGGGTTTGGGTCTAGCCGAGTGGGTTTGGGTCCAGCCGAGTGGGTTTGGGTCTAGCCGAGTGGGTTTGGGTCTTGCCGTGTGGGTTTGGGTCTAGCCGAGTGGGTTTGTGTCTAGTTCAGTGGGTTTGGGTGTAGCCGAGTGGGTTTGGGTCGAACTGAGTGGGTTTGGGTCTAGCCGAGTGGGTTTGGGTCCAGCCGAGTGGGTTTGGGTCCAGCCGGGTGGGTTTGGGTCCAGCCGAGTGGGTTTGGGTCTAGCCGAGTGGGTTTGGGTCTAGCCGAGTGGGTTTGGTTCTAGCGGAGTGGGTTTGGGTCTAGCCGAGTGGATTTGGGTCTAGCCGAGTGGGTTTGGGTCTAGCTGAGTGGGTTTGGGTCCAGCCGAGTGGGTTTGGGTCCAGCCGAGTGGGTTTGGGTCCAGCCAAGTGGGTTTGGGTCTAGCCGAGTGGGTTTATGTCTAGCCGAGTGGGTTTGGGTCTAGCGGAGTGGGTTTGGGTCTAGCGGAGTGGGTTTGGGTCTAGCGGAGTGGGTTTGGGTCTAGCGGAGTGGGTTTGGGTCTAGCTGAATGGGTTTGGGTCTAGCCGAGTGGGTTTGGGTCTAGCCGAGTGGGTTTGGGTCTAGCGGAGCGGGTTTGGGTCTAGCCGAGTGGGTTTGGGTCTAGTCGAGTGGGTTTGGGTCTAGCCGAGTGGGTTTGGGTCTAGCCGAGTGGGTTTGGGTCTAGCCGAGTGGGTTTGGGTCTAGCCGAGTGGGTTTGGTTCTAGCGTAGTGGGTTTGGGCCTAGCCGAGTGGATTTGGGTCTAGCCGAGTGGGTTTGGGTCTAGCGGAGTGGGTTTGGGTCTCGCCGAATGGGTTTGGGTCCAGCCGAGTGGGTTTGGGTCTAGCGGAGTGGGTTTGGGTCTAGCCGTGTGGGTTTGGGTCTAGCCGAGTGGGTTTAGGTCTTGCCGAGTGTGTATGGGTCTAGCCGAGTGGGTTTGGGTCTAGCCGAGTGGGTTTGGGTCTAGCCGAGTGGGTTTGGGGCTAGCCGAGTGGGTTTGGGTCTAGCCGAGTGGGTTTGGGTCTAGCCGAGTCAGTTTCGGTCTAGCCGAGTGGGTTTGGGTCTAGACGAGTGGGTTTGGGTCTAGCCGAGTGGGTTTGGGTCTAGCCGAGTGGGTTTGGGTCTAACCGAGTGGGTTTGGGTCTAGCCGAGTGGGTTTGGGTATAGCCAAGTGGGTTTGTGTCTAGGCGAGTGGGTTTAGGTCTAGCCGAGTGGGTTTGGGACTAGCCGAGTGGGTTTGGGTCTATCCTAGTGGGTTTGGGTCTAGCGGAGTGGGTTTGTGTTTAGCGGAGTGGGTTTGGGTCTAGCCGAGTGGGTTTGGGTCTAGCCGATGGGGTTTGGGTCCAGCCGTGTGGGTTTGGGTCTAGCCGAGTGGGTTTGGGTCTAGCCGAGTGGGTTTGGGTCTAGCCGAGTGGGTTTGGGACTAGCCGTGTGGGTTTGTGTCTAGCCGAGTGGGTTTGTGTCGAGTAGAGTGGGATTGGGTGTAGCCGAGTGGCTTTAGGTCTAGCCGAGTGGGTTTGGGTCTAGCCGAGTGGGTTTGGGTCTAGCCGAGTGGGTTTGGGTCTAGCCGAGTGGGTCTGGGTCTAGCCGAGTGGGTTTGGGTCTAGCCGAGTGGGTTTGGGTCTAGCCAAGTGGGTTTGGGTCTAGCCGAGTGGGTTTGGGTCTAGCCGAGTGGGGTTGCGTCTAGCCGAGTGGGTTTGGGTCTAGCCGAGTGGGTTTGGGTCTAGCCGAGTGGGTTTGGGTCTAGCCGAGTGGGTTTGTGTCTACCCGAGTGGGTTTGTGTCTAGCCGAGTGGGTTTGGGTCTAGCTGAGTGGCTCTGGGTCTAGCCGAGTGGGTTTGGGTCTAGCCGAGTGGTTTTGGGTCTAGCCGAATGGGTTTGGGTCCAGCCGAGTGGGTTTGGGTCTAGCCGAGTGGGTTTGAGTCTAGCCGAGTGGGTTTGGGTCTAGCCGAGTGGGTTTGGGTCTAGCCGTGTGGGTTTGGGTCTAGCCGAGTGGGTTTGTGACTAGTGGAGTGGGATTGGGTGTAGCCGAGTGGGTTTGGGTCTAGCCGAGTGGGTTTGGGTCTAGCCAAGTGGGTTTTGGTCTAGCCGAGTGGGTTTGGGTCTAGCCGAGTGGGTTTGGGATAGCCGAGTGGGTCTGGGTCTAGCCGAGTGGGTTTGGGTCTAGCCGAGTGGGGTTGCGTCTAGCCGAGTGGGTTTGGGTCTAGCCGAGTGGGTTTGGGTCTAGCCGAGTGGGTTTGGGTCTAGCCGAGTGGGTTTGGGTCTAGCGGAGTGGGTTTGGGTCTAGCAGAGTGGGTTTGGGTCTAGTCGAGTCGGTTTGGGTCTAGCGGAGTGGGTTTGGGTTTAGCGGAGTGGGTTTGGGTCTAGCCGAGTGGGTTTGGGTCAAGCCGAGTGGGTTTGGGTCCAGCCGAGTGGGTTTGGGTCTAGCCGAGTGGGTTTGGGTCTAGCCGAGTGGGTTTGGGTCTAGCCGAGTGGGTTTGGGTCTAGCCGAGTGGGTTTCTGTCTAGCCGAGTGGGTTTGGGTCTAGCGGAGTGGGTTTGGGTCTAGCGGAGTGGGTTTGGGTCTAGCGGAGTGGGTTTGGGTCTAGCGGAGTGGGTTTGGGTCTAGCTGAATGGGTTTGGGTCTAGCCGAGTGGGTTTGGGTCTAGCCTAGTGGGTTTGGGTCTAGTCGAGTGGGTTTGGGTCTAGCCGAGTGGGTTTGTGTCTACGCGATTGGGTTTGGGTCTGGCCGAGTGGGTTTGGGACTAGCCGAGTGGGTTTGGGTCTAGCCTAGTGGGTTTGGGTCTAGCCGAGTCGGTTTGGGTCTAGCGGAGTGGGTTTGGGTTTAGCGGAGTGGGTATGGGTCTAGCGGAGTGGGTTTGGGTCTAGCCGAGTGGGTTTGGGTCTAGCCGTGTGGGTTTGGGTCTAGCCGAGTGGGTTTGGGTCCAGCCGAGTGGGTTTGGGTCTAGCCGAGTGGGTTTGGGTCTTGCCGTGTGGGTTTGGGTCTAGCCGAGTGGGTTTGTGTCTAGTGCAGTGGGTTTGGGTGTAGCCGAGTGGGTTTGGGTCGAACTGAGTGGGTTTGGGTCTCGCCGAGTGGGTTTGGGTCCAGCCGAGTGGGTTTGGGTCCAGCCGGGTGGGTTTGGGTCCAGCCGAGTGGGTTTGGGTCTAGCCGAGTGGGTTTGGGTCTAGCCGAGTGGGTTTGGTTCTAGCGGAGTGGGTTTGGGTCTAGCCGAGTGGATTTGGGTCTAGCCGAGTGGGTTTGGGTCTAGCGGAGTGGGTTTGGGTCTAGCCTAGTGGGTTTGGGTCTAGTCGAGTGGGTTTGGGTCTAGCCGAGTGGGTTTGTGTCTACGCGAGTGGGTTTGGGTCTGGCCGAGTGGGTTTGGGACTAGCCGAGTGGGTTTGGGTCTAGCCTAGTGGGTTTGGGTCTAGCCGAGTCGGTTTGGGTCTAGCGGAGTGGGTTTGGGTTTAGCGGAGTGGGTATGGGTCTAGCGGAGTGGGTTTGGGTCTAGCCGAGTGGGTTTGGGTCTAGCCGTGTGGGTTTGGGTCTAGCCGAGTGGGTTTGGGTCCAGCCGAGTGGGTTTGGGTCTAGCCGAGTGGGTTTGGGTCTTGCCGTGTGGGTTTGGGTCTAGCCGAGTGGGTTTGTGTCTAGTGCAGTGGGTTTGGGTGTAGCCGAGTGGGTTTGGGTCTAGCCGAGTGGGTTTGGGTCTAGCCGAGAGGGTTTGGGTCTAGCCGAGTGGGTTTGGGTCTAGCCGAGTGGGTTTGGGTCTAGCCGAGTGGGTTTGGGTCTAGCCGAGTGGGTTTGGGTCTAGCCGAGTGGGTTTGGGTCTAGCGGAGTGGGTTTGGGTCTCGCCGTGTGGGTTTGGGTCTAGCCGAGTCGGTTTGGGTCTAACGGAGTGGGTTTGGGTTTAGCGGAGTGGGTTTGGGTCTAGCGGAGTGGGTTTGGGTCTAGCCGAGTGGGTTTGGGTCTAGCCGTGTGGGTTTGGGTCTAGCCGAGTGGGTTTGGGTCCAGCCGAGTGGGTTTGGGTCTAGCCGAGTGGGTTTGGGTCTTGCCGTGTGGGTTTGGGTCGAGCCGAGTGGGTTTGTGTCTAGTTCAGTGGGTTTGGGTGTAGCCGAGTGGGTTTGGGTCGAACTGAGTGGGTTTGGGTCTGGCCGAGTGGGTTTGGGTCCAGCCGAGTGGGTTTGGGTCCAGCCGGGTGGGTTTGGGTCCAGCCGAGTGGGTTTGGGTCTAGCCGAGTGGGTTTGGGTCTAGCCGAGTGGGTTTGGTTCTAGCGGAGTGGGTTTGGGTCTAGCCGAGTGGATTTGGGTCTAGCCGAGTGGGTTTGGGTCTAGCTGAGTGGGTTTGGTTCCAGCCGAGTGGGTTTGGGTCCAGCCGAGTGGGTTTGGGTCCAGCCGAGTGGGTTTGGGTCTAGCCGAGTGGGTTTATGTCTAGCCGAGTGGGTTTGGGTCTAGCGGAGTGGGTTTGGGTCTAGCGGAGTGGGTTTGGGTCTAGCGGAGTGGGTTTGGGTCTAGCGGAGTGGGTTTGGGTCTAGCCGAATGGGTTTGGGTCTAGCCGAGTGGGTTTGGGTCTAGCCGAGTGGGTTTGGGTCTAGCGGAGCGGGTTTGGGTCTAGCGGAGTGGGTTGGGGTCTAGCCGAGTGGGTTTGGGTCTAGCCGTGTGGGTTTGGGTCTAGCCGAGTGGGTTTGGGTTTAGCGGAGTGGGTTTGGGTCTAGCGGAGTGGGTTGGGGTCTAGCCGAGTGGGTTTGGGTCTAGCCGTGTGGGTTTGGGTCTAGCCGAGTGGGTTTGGGTCCAGCCGAGTGGGTTTGGGTCTAGCCGAGTGGGTTTGGGTCTTGCCGTGTGGGTTTGGGTCTAGCCGAGTGGATTTGTGTCTAGTGCAGTGGGTTTGGGTGTAGCCGAGTGGGTTTGGGTCGAACTGAGTGGGTTTGGGTCTAGCCGAGTGGGTTTGGGTCCAGCCGAGTGGGTTTGGGTCCAGCCGGGTGGGTTTGGGTCCAGCCGAGTGGGTTTGGGTCTAGCCGAGTGGGTTTGGGTCTAGCCGAGTGGGTTTGGTTCTAGCGGAGTGGGTTTGGGCCTAGCCGAGTGGATTTGGGTCTAGCCGAGTGGGTTTGGGTCTAGCGGAGTGGGTTTGGGTCTCGCCGAATGGGTTTGGGTCCAGCCGAGTGGGTTTGGGTCCAGCGGAGTGGGTTTGGGTCTAGCCGTGTGGGTTTGGGTCTAGCCGAGTGGGTTTAGGTCTTGCCGAGTGTGTATGGGTCTAGCCGAGTGGGTTTGGGTCTAGCCGAGTGGGTTTGGGTCTAGCCGAGTGGGTTTTGGTCCAGCCGAGTGGGTTTGGGTCTAGCCGAGTGGGTTTGGGTCTAGCCGAGTGGGTTTGGGGCTAGCCGAGTGGGTTTGGGTCTAGCCGAGTGGGTTTGGGTCTAGCCGAGTCAGTTTGGGTCTAGCCGAGTGGGTTTGGGTCTAGACGAGTGGGTTTGGGTCTAGCCGAGTGGGTTTGGGTCTAGCCGAGTGGGTTTGGGTCTAACCGAGTGGGTTTGGGTCTAGCCGAGTGGGTTTGGGTATAGCCAAGTGGGTTTGTGTCTAGGCGAGTGGGTTTAGGTCTAGCCGAGTGGGTTTGGGACTAGCCGAGTGGGTTTGGGTCTAGCCTAGTGGGTTTGGGTCTAGCGGAGTGGGTTTGGGTCTAGCCGAGTCGGTTTGGGCCTAGCGGAGTGGGTTTGGGTTTAGCGGAGTGGGTTTGGGTCTAGCGGAGTGGGTTGGGGTCTAGCCGAGTGGGTTTGGGTCTAGCCGTGTGGGTTTGGGTCTAGCCGAGTGGGTTTGGGTCCAGCCGAGTGGGTTTGGGTCTAGCCGAGTGGGTTTGGGTCTTGCCGTGTGGGTTTGGGTCTAGCCGAGTGGATTTGTGTCTAGTGCAGTGGGTTTGGGTGTAGCCGAGTGGGTTTGGGTCGAACTGAGTGGGTTTGGGTCTAGCCGAGTGGGTTTGGGTCCAGCCGAGTGGGTTTGGGTCCAGCCGGGTGGGTTTGGGTCCAGCCGAGTGGGTTTGGGTCTAGCCGAGTGGGTTTGGGTCTAGCCGAGTGGGTTTGGTTCTAGCGGAGTGGGTTTGGGCCTAGCCGAGTGGATTTGGGTCTAGCCGAGTGGGTTTGGGTCTAGCGGAGTGGGTTTGGGTCTCGCCGAATGGGTTTGGGTCCAGCCGAGTGGGTTTGGGTCCAGCGGAGTGGGTTTGGGTCTAGCCGTGTGGGTTTGGGTCTAGCCGAGTGGGTTTAGGTCTTGCCGAGTGTGTATGGGTCTAGCCGAGTGGGTTTGGGTCTAGCCGAGTGGGTTTGGGTCTAGCCGAGTGGGTTTTGGTCCAGCCGAGTGGGTTTGGGTCTAGCCGAGTGGGTTTGGGTCTAGCCGAGTGGGTTTGGGGCTAGCCGAGTGGGTTTGGGTCTAGCCGAGTGGGTTTGGGTCTAGCCGAGTCAGTTTGGGTCTAGCCGAGTGGGTTTGGGTCTAGACGAGTGGGTTTGGGTCTAGCCGAGTGGGTTTGGGTCTAGCCGAGTGGGTTTGGGTCTAACCGAGTGGGTTTGGGTCTAGCCGAGTGGGTTTGGGTATAGCCTAGTGGGTTTGTGTCTAGGCGAGTGGGTTTAGGTCTAGCCGAGTGGGTTTGGGACTAGCCGAGTGGGTTTGGGTCTAGCCTAGTGGGTTTGGGTCTAGCGGAGTGGGTTTGTGTTTAGCGGAGTGGGTTTGGGTCTAGCCGAGTGGGTTTGGGTCTAGCCGATTGGGTTTGGGTCCAGCCGTGTGGGTTTGGGTCTAGCCGAGTGGGTTTGGGTCTAGCCGAGTGGGTTTGGGTCTAGCCGAGTGGGTTTGGGACTAGCCGTGTGGGTTTGTGTCTAGCCGAGTGGGTTTGTGTCTAGTGGAGTGGGATTGGGTGTAGCCGAGTGGGTTTAGGTCTAGCCGAGTGGGTTTGGGTCTAGCCGAGTGGGTTTGGGTCTAGCCGAGTGGGTTTGGGTCTAGCCGAGTGGGTCTGGGTCTAGCCGAGTGGGTTTGGGTCTAGCCGAGTGGGTTTGGGTCTAGCCAAGTGGGTTTGGGTCTAGCCGAGTGGGTTTGGGTCCAGCCGAGTGGGGTTGCGTCTAGCCGAGTGGGTTTGGGTCTAGCCGAGTGGGTTTGGGTCTAGCCGAGTGGGTTTGGGTCTAGCCGAGTGGGTTTGTGTCTACCCGAGTGGGTTTGTGTCTAGCCGAGTGGGTTTGGGTCTAGCTGAGTGGCTCTGGGTCTAGCCGAGTGGGTTTGGGTCTAGCCGAGTGGTTTTGGGTCTAGCCGAATGGGTTTGGGTCCAGCCGAGTGGGTTTGGGTCTAGCCGAGTGGGTTTGGGTCTAGCCGAGTGGGTTTGGGTCTAGCCGAGTGGGTTTGGGTCTAGCCGTGTGGGTTTGGGTCTAGCCGAGTGGGTTTGTGACTAGTGGAGTGGGATTGGGTGTAGCCGAGTGGGTTTGGGTCTAGCCGAGTGGGTTTGGGTCTAGCCGAGTGGGTTTTGGTCTAGCCGAGTGGGTTTGGGTCTAGCCGAGTGGGTTTGGGTCTAGCCGAGTGGGTCTGGGTCTAGCCGAGTGGGTTTGGGTCTAGCCGAGTGGGGTTGCGTCTAGCCGAGTGGGTTTGGGTCTAGCCGAGTGGGTTTGGGTCTAGCCGAGTGGGTTTGGGTCTAGCCGAGTGGGTTTGGGTCTAGCGGAGTGGGTTTGGGTCTAGCAGAGTGGGTTTGGGTCTAGTCGAGTCGGTTTGGGTCTAGCGGAGTGGGTTTGGGTTTAGCGGAGTGGGTTTGGGTCTAGCCGAGTGGGTTTGGGTCAAGCCGAGTGGGTTTGGGTCCAGCCGAGTGGGTTTGGGTCTAGCCGAGTGGGTTTGGGTCTAGCCGAGTGGGTTTGGGTCTAGCCGAGTGGGTTTCTGTCTAGCCGAGTGGGTTTGGGTCTAGCGGAGTGGGTTTGGGTCTAGCGGAGTGGGTTTGGGTCTAGCGGAGTGGGTTTGGGTCTAGCGGAGTGGGTTTGGGTCTAGCTGAATGGGTTTGGGTCTAGCCGAGTGGGTTTGGGTCTAGCTGAGTGGGTTTGGGTCTAGCGGAGCGGGTTTGGGTCTAGCCTAGTGGGTTTGGGTCTAGTCGAGTGGGTTTGGGTCTAGCCGAGTGGGTTTGTGTCTACGCGAGTGGGTTTGGGTCTGGCCGAGTGGGTTTGGGACTAGCCGAGTGGGTTTGGGTCTAGCCTAGTGGGTTTGGGTCTAGCCGAGTCGGTTTGGGTCTAGCGGAGTGGGTTTGGGTTTAGCGGAGTGGGTATGGGTCTAGCGGAGTGGGTTTGGGTCTAGCCGAGTGGGTTTGGGTCTAGCCGTGTGGGTTTGGGTCTAGCCGAGTGGGTTTGGGTCCAGCCGAGTGGGTTTGGGTCTAGCCGAGTGGGTTTGGGTCTTGCCGTGTGGGTTTGGGTCTAGCCGAGTGGGTTTGTGTCTAGTGCAGTGGGTTTGGGTGTAGCCGAGTGGGTTTGGGTCGAACTGAGTGGGTTTGGGTCTCGCCGAGTGGGTTTGGGTCCAGCCGAGTGGGTTTGGGTCCAGCCGGGTGGGTTTGGGTCCAGCCGAGTGGGTTTGGGTCTAGCCGAGTGGGTTTGGGTCTAGCCGAGTGGGTTTGGTTCTAGCGGAGTGGGTTTGGGTCTAGCCGAGTGGATTTGGGTCTAGCCGAGTGGGTTTGGGTCTAGCGGAGTGGGTTTGGGTCTAGCCTAGTGGGTTTGGGTCTAGTCGAGTGGGTTTGGGTCTAGCCGAGTGGGTTTGTGTCTACGCGAGTGGGTTTGGGTCTGGCCGAGTGGGTTTGGGACTAGCCGAGTGGGTTTGGGTCTAGCCTAGTGGGTTTGGGTCTAGCCGAGTCGGTTTGGGTCTAGCGGAGTGGGTTTGGGTTTAGCGGAGTGGGTATGGGTCTAGCGGAGTGGGTTTGGGTCTAGCCGAGTGGGTTTGGGTCTAGCCGTGTGGGTTTGGGTCTAGCCGAGTGGGTTTGGGTCCAGCCGAGTGGGTTTGGGTCTAGCCGAGTGGGTTTGGGTCTTGCCGTGTGGGTTTGGGTCTAGCCGAGTGGGTTTGTGTCTAGTGCAGTGGGTTTGGGTGTAGCCGAGTGGGTTTGGGTCGAACTGAGTGGGTTTGGGTCTCGCCGAGTGGGTTTGGGTCCAGCCGAGTGGGTTTGGGTCCAGCCGGGTGGGTTTGGGTCCAGCCGAGTGGGTTTGGGTCTAGCCGAGTGGGTTTGGGTCTAGCCGAGTGGGTTTGGTTCTAGCGGAGTGGGTTTGGGCCTAGCCGAGTGGATTTGGGTCTAGCCGAGTGGGTTTGGTTCTAGCGGAGTGGGTTTGAGCCTAGCCGAGTGGATTTGGGTCTAGCCGAGTGGGTTTGGGTCTAGCGGAGTGGGTTTGGGTCTCGCCGAATGGGTTTGGGTCCAGCCGAGTGGGTTTGGGTATAGCGTAGTGGGTTTGGGTCTAGCCGTGTGGGTTTGGGTCTAGCCGAGTGGGTTTAGGTCTTGCCGAGTGTGTATGGGTCTAGCCGAGTGGGTTTGGGTCTAGCCGAGTGGGTTTGGGTCTAGCCGAGTGGGTTTTGGTCCAGCCGAGTGGGTTTGGGTCTAGCCGAGTGGGTTTGGGTCTAGCCGAGTGGGTTTGGGGCTAGCCGAGTGGGTTTGGGTCTAGCCGAGTGGGTTTGGGTCTAGCCGAGTCAGTTTGGGTCTAGCCGAGTGGGTTTGGGTCTAGACGAGTGGGTTTGGGTCTAGCCGAGTGGGTTTGGGTCTAGCCGAGTGGGTTTGGGTCTAACCGAGTGGGTTTGGGTCTAGCCGAGTGGGTTTGGGTATAGCCAAGTGGGTTTGTGTCTAGGCGAGTGGGTTTAGGTCTAGCCGAGTGGGTTTGGGACTAGCCGAGTGGGTTTGGGTCTAGCCTAGTGGGTTTGGGTCTAGCGGAGTGGGTTTGTGTTTAGCGGAGTGGGTTTGGGTCTAGCCGAGTGGGTTTGGGTCTAGCCGATTGGGTTTGGGTCCAGCCGTGTGGGTTTGGGTCTAGCCGAGTGGGTTTGGGTCTAGCCGAGTGGGTTTGGGTCTAGCCGAGTGGGTTTGGGACTAGCCGTGTGGGTTTGTGTCTAGCCGAGTGGGTTTGGGTCCAGCCGAGTCGGTTTGGGTCCAGCCGAGTGGGTTTGGGTCTAGCCGAGTGGGTTTGGGTCTAGCCGAGTGGGTTTGGGTCTAGCCGAGTGGGTTTGGGTCTAGCCGAGTGGGTTTCTGTCTAGCCGAGTGGGTTTGGGTCTAGCGGAGTGGGTTTGGGTCTAGCGGAGTGGGTTTGGGTCTAGCGGAGTGGGTTTGGGTCTAGCGGAGTGGGTTTGGGTTTAGCGGAGTGGGTATGGGTCTAGCGGAGTGGGTTTGGGTCTAGCCGAGTGGGTTTGGGTCTAGCCGTGTGGGTTTGGGTCTAGCCGAGTGGGTTTGGGTCCAGCCGAGTGGGTTTGGGTCTAGCCGAGTGGGTTTGGGTCTTGCCGTGTGGGTTTGGGTCTAGCCGAGTGGGTTTGTGTCTAGTGCAGTGGGTTTGGGTGTAGCCGAGTGGGTTTGGGTCGAACTGAGTGGGTTTGGGTCTCGCCGAGTGGGTTTGGGTCCAGCCGAGTGGGTTTGGGTCCAGCCGGGTGGGTTTGGGTCCAGCCGAGTGGGTTTGGGTCTAGCCGAGTGGGTTTGGGTCTAGCCGAGTGGGTTTGGTTCTAGCGGAGTGGGTTTGGGTCTAGCCGAGTGGATTTGGGTCTAGCCGAGTGGGTTTGGGTCTAGCGGAGTGGGTTTGGGTCTAGCCTAGTGGGTTTGGGTCTAGTCGAGTGGGTTTGGGTCTAGCCGAGTGGGTTTGTGTCTACGCGAGTGGGTTTGGGTCTGGCCGAGTGGGTTTGGGACTAGCCGAGTGGGTTTGGGTCTAGCCTAGTGGGTTTGGGTCTAGCCGAGTCGGATTGGGTCTAGCCGAGTGGGTTTGGGTTTAGCGGAGTGGGTATGGGTCTAGCGGAGTGGGTTTGGGTCTAGCCGAGTGGGTTTGGGTCTAGCCGTGTGGGGTTGGGTCTAGCCGAGTGGGTTTGGGTCCAGCCGAGTGGGTTTGGGTCTAGCCGAGTGGGTTTGGGTCTTGCCGTGTGGGTTTGGGTCTAGCCGAGTGGGTTTGTGTCTAGTGCAGTGGGTTTGGGTGTAGCCGAGTGGGTTTGGGTCGAACTGAGTGGGTTTGGGTCTCGCCGAGTGGGTTTGGGTCCAGCCGAGTGGGTTTGGGTCCAGCCGGGTGGGTTTGGGTCCAGCCGAGTGGGTTTGGGTCAAGCCGAGTGGGTTTGGGTCTAGCCGAGTGGGTTTGGTTCTAGCGGAGTGGGTTTGGGTCTAGCCGAGTGGATTTGGGTCTAGCCGAGTGGGTTTGGGTCTAGCGGAGTGGGTTTGGGTCTAGCCGAATGGGTTTGGGTCTAGCCGAGTGGGTTTGGGTCTGGCGGAGTGGGTTGGGGTCTAGCCGTGTGGGTTTGGGTCTAGCCGAGTGGGTTTAGGTCTTGCCGAGTGTGTATGGGTCTAGCCGAGTGGGTTTGGGTCTAGCCGAGTGGGTTTGGGTCTAGCCGAGTGGGTTTTGGTCCAGCCGAGTGGGTTCGGGTCTAGCCGAGTGGGTTTGGGTCCAGCCGAGTGGGTTTGGGGCTAGCCGAGTGGGTTTGGGTCTAGCCGAGTGGGTTTGGGTCTAGCCGAGTCAGTTTGGGTCTAGCCGAGTGGGTTTGGGTCTAGACGAGTGGGTTTGGGTCTAGCCGAGTGGGTTTGGGTCTAGCCGAGTGGGTTTGGGTCTAACCGAGTGGGTTTGGGTCGAGCCGAGTGGGTTTGGGTATAGCCAAGTGGGTTTGTGTCTAGGCGAGTGGGTTTAGGTCTAGCCGAGTGGGTTTGGGACTAGCCGAGTGGGTTTGGGTCTAGCCTAGTGGGTTTGGGTCTAGCGGAGTGGGTTTGTGTTTAGCGGAGTGGGTTTGGGTCTAGCCGAGTGGGTTTGGGTCTAGCCGATTGGGTTTGGGTCCAGCCGTGTGGGTTTGGGTCTAGACGAGTGGGTTTGGGTCTAGCCGAGTGGGTTTGGGTCTAGCCGAGTGGGTTTGGGACCAGCCGTGTGGGTTTGTGTCTAGCCGAGTGGGTTTGTGTCTAGTGGAGTGGGATTGGGTGTAGCCGAGTGGGTTTAGGTCTAGCCGAGTGGGTTTGGGTCTAGCCGAGTGGGTTTGGGTCTAGCCGAGTGGGTTTGGGTCTAGCCGAGTGGGTCTGGGTCTAGCCGAGTGGGTTTGGGTCTAGCCGAGTGGGTTTGGGTCTAGCCAAGTGGGTTTGGGTCTAGCCGAGTGGGTTTGGGTCTAGCCGAGTGGGGTTGCGTCTAGCCGAGTGGGTTTGGGTCTAGCCGAGTGGGTTTGGGTCTAGTCGAGTGGGTTTGGGTCTAGCCGAGTGGGTTTGTGTCTACCCGAGTGGGTTTGTGTCTAGCCGAGTGGGTTTGGGTCTAGCTGAGTGGCTCTGGGTCTAGCCGAGTGGGTTTGGGTCTAGCCGAGTGGTTTTGGGTCTAGCCGAATGGGTTTGGGTCCAGCCGAGTGGGTTTGGGTCTAGCCGAGTGGGTTTGGGTCTAGCCGAGTGGGTTTGGGTCTAGCCGAGTGGGTTTGGGTCTAGCCGTGTGGGTTTGGGTCTAGCCGAGTGGGTTTGTGACTAGTGGAGTGGGATTGGGTGTAGCCGAGTGGGTTTGGGTCTAGCCGAGTGGGTTTGGGTCTAGCCGAGTGGGTTTTGGTCTGGCCGAGTGGGTTTGGGTCTAGCCGAGTGGGTTTGGGTCTAGCCGAGTGGGTCTGGGTCTAGCCGAGTGGGTTTGGGTCTAGCCGAGTGGGGTTGCGTCTAGCCGAGTGGGTTTGGGTCTAGCCGAGTGGGTTTGGGTCTAGCCGAGTGGGTTTGGGTCTAGCCGAGTGGGTTTGGGTCTAGCGGAGTGGGTTTGGGTCTAGCAGAGTGGGTTTGGGTCTAGCCGAGTCGGTTTGGGTCTAGCGGAGTGGGTTTGGGTTTAGCGGAGTGGGTTTGGGTCTAGCCGAGTGGGTTTGGGTCCAGCCGAGTGGGTTTGGGTCCAGCCGAGTGGGTTTGGGTCCAGCCGAGTGGGTTTGGGTCTAGCCGAGTGGGTTTGGGTCTAGCCGCGTGGGTTTGGGTCTAGCCGAGTGGGTTTGGGTCTAGCCGAGTGGATTTGGATGTAGCCGAGTGGGTTTGGGTCTAGCCGAGTGGGTTTGGGTCTAGCCGAGTGGGTTTAGGTCTTGCCGAGTGGGTTTGCGTCTAGCCGAGTGGGTTTGGGTCTAGCCGAGTGGGTTTGGGTCTAGCCGAGTGGGTTTGGGTCTAGCCGAGAGGGTTTGGGTCTAGCCGAGTGCGTTTGGGGCTGGCCGAGTGGGTTTGGGTCGAGCCGAGTGGGTTTGGGTCTAGCCGAGTCAGTTTGGGTCTAGCCGAGTGGGTTTGGGTCTAGCCGAGTGGGTTTGGGTCTAGCCGAGTGGGTTTGGGTCTAGCCGAGTGGGTTTGGGTCTAGCCGAGTGGGTTTGGGTCTAGCCGAGTGGGTTTGGTTCTAGCGGAGTGGGTTTGGGTCTAGCCGAGTGGATTTGGGTCTAGCCGAGTGGGTTTGGGTCTAGCGGAGTGGGTTTGGGTCTAGCCTAGTGGGTTTGGGTCTAGCCTAGTGGGTTTGGGTCTAGTCGAGTGGGTTTGGGTCTAGCCGAGTGGGTTTGTGTCTACACGAGTGGGTTTGGGTCTGGCCGAGTGGGTTTGGGACTAGCCGAGTGGGTTTGGGTCTAGCCTAGTGGGTTTGGGTCTAGCCGAGTCGGTTTGGGTCTAGCGGAGTGGGTTTGGGTTTAGCGGAGTGGGTATGGGTCTAGCGGAGTGGGTTTGGGTCTAGCCGAGTGGGTTTGGGTCTAGCCGTGTGGGTTTGGGTCTAGCCGAGTGGGTTTGGGTCCAGCCGAGTGGGTTTGGGTCTAGCCGAGTGGGTTTGGGTCTTGCCGTGTGGGTTTGGGTCTAGCCGAGTGGGTTTGTGTCTAGTGCAGTGGGTTTGGGTGTAGCCGAGTGGGTTTGGGTCGAACTGAGTGGGTTTGGGTCTCGCCGAGTGGGTTTGGGTCCAGCCGAGTGGGTTTGGGTCCAGCCGGGTGGGTTTGGGTCCAGCCGAGTGGGTTTGGGTCTAGCCGAGTGGGTTTGGGTCTAGCCGAGTGGGTTTGGTTCTAGCGGAGTGGGTTTGGGCCTAGCCGAGTGGATTTGGGTCTAGCCGAGTGGGTTTGGTTCTAGCGGAGTGGGTTTGGGCCTAGCCGAGTGGATTTGGGTCTAGCCGAGTGGGTTTGGGTCTAGCGGAGTGGGTTTGGGTCTCGCCGAATGGGTTTGGGTCCAGCCGAGTGGGTTTGGGTATAGCGGAGTGGGTTTGGGTCTAGCCGTGTGGGTTTGGGTCTAGCCGAGTGGGTTTAGGTCTTGCCGAGTGTGTATGGGTCTAGCCGAGTGGGTTTGGGTCTAGCCGAGTGGGTTTGGGTCTAGCCGAGTGGGTTTTGGTCCAGCCGAGTGGGTTTGGGTCTAGCCGAGTGGGTTTGGGTCTAGCCGAGTGGGTTTGGGGCTAGCCGAGTGGGTTTGGGTCTAGCCGAGTGGGTTTGGGTCTAGCCGAGTCAGTTTGGGTCTAGCCGAGTGGGTTTGGGTCTAGACGAGTGGGTTTGGGTCTAGCCGAGTGGGTTTGGGTCTAGCCGAGTGGGTTTGGGTCTAACCGAGTGGGTTTGGGTCTAGCCGAGTGGGTTTGGGTATAGCCAAGTGGGTTTGTGTCTAGGCGAGTGGGTTTAGGTCTAGCCGAGTGGGTTTGGGACTAGCCGAGTGGGTTTGGGTCTAGCCTAGTGGGTTTGGGTCTAGCGGAGTGGGTTTGTGTTTAGCGGAGTGGGTTTGGGTCTAGCCGAGTGGGTTTGGGTCTAGCCGATTGGGTTTGGGTCCAGCCGTGTGGGTTTGGGTCTAGCCGAGTGGGTTTGGGTCTAGCCGAGTGGGTTTGGGTCTAGCCGAGTGGGTTTGGGACTAGCCGTGTGGGTTTGTGTCTAGCCGAGTGGGTTTGGGTCCAGCCGAGTGGGTTTGGGTCCAGCCGAGTGGGTTTGGGTCTAGCCGAGTGGGTTTGGGTCTAGCCGAGTGGGTTTGGGTCTAGCCGAGTGGGTTTGGGTCTAGCCGAGTGGGTTTCTGTCTAGCCGAGTGGGTTTGGGTCTAGCGGAGTGGGTTTGGGTCTAGCCGAGTGGGTTTGGGTCCAGCCGAGTGGGTTTGGGTCTAGCGGAGTGGGTTTGGGTTTAGCGGAGTGGGTATGGGTCTAGCGGAGTGGGTTTGGGTCTAGCCGAGTGGGTTTGGGTCTAGCCGTGTGGGTTTGGGTCTAGCCGAGTGGGTTTGGGTCCAGCCGAGTGGGTTTGGGTCTAGCCGAGTGGGTTTGGGTCTTGCCGTGTGGGTTTGGGTCTAGCCGAGTGGGTTTGTGTCTAGTGCAGTGGGTTTGGGTGTAGCCGAGTGGGTTTGGGTCGAACTGAGTGGGTTTGGGTCTCGCCGAGTGGGTTTGGGTCCAGCCGAGTGGGTTTGGGTCCAGCCGGGTGGGTTTGGGTCCAGCCGAGTGGGTTTGGGTCTAGCCGAGTGGGTTTGGGTCTAGCCGAGTGGGTTTGGTTCTAGCGGAGTGGGTTTGGGTCTAGCCGAGTGGATTTGGGTCTAGCCGAGTGGGTTTGGGTCTAGCGGAGTGGGTTTGGGTCTAGCCTAGTGGGTTTGGGTCTAGTCGAGTGGGTTTGGGTCCAGCCGAGTGGGTTTGTGTCTACGCGAGTGGGTTTGGGTCTGGCCGAGTGGGTTTGGGACTAGCCGAGTGGGTTTGGGTCTAGCCTAGTGGGTTTGGGTCTAGCCGAGTCGGTTTGGGTCTAGCGGAGTGGGTTTGGGTTTAGCGGAGTGGGTATGGGTCTAGCGGAGTGGGTTTGGGTCTAGCCGAGTGGGTTTGGGTCTAGCCGTGTGGGTTTGGGTCTAGCCGAGTGGGTTTGGGTCCAGCCGAGTGGGTTTGGGTCTAGCCGAGTGGGTTTGGGTCTTGCCGTGTGGGTTTGGGTCTAGCCGAGTGGGTTTGTGTCTAGTGCAGTGGGTTTGGGTGTAGCCGAGTGGGTTTGGGTCGAACTGAGTGGGTTTGGGTCTCGCCGAGTGGGTTTGGGTCCAGCCGAGTGGGTTTGGGTCCAGCCGGGTGGGTTTGGGTCCAGCCGAGTGGGTTTGGGTCTAGCCGAGTGGGTTTGGGTCTAGCCGAGTGGGTTTGGTTCTAGCGGAGTGGGTTTGGGTCTAGCCGAGTGGATTTGGGTCTAGCCGAGTGGGTTTGGGTCTAGCGGAGTGGGTTTGGGTCTAGCCGAATGGGTTTGGGTCTAGCCGAGTGGGTTTGGGTCTGGCGGAGTGGGTTGGGGTCTAGCCGTGTGGGTTTGGGTCTAGCCGAGTGGGTTTAGGTCTTGCCGAGTGTGTATGGGTCTAGCCGAGTGGGTTTGGGTCTAGCCGAGTGGGTTTGGGTCTAGCCGAGTGGGTTTTGGTCCAGCCGAGTGGGTTCGGGTCTAGCCGAGTGGGTTTGGGTCTAGCCGAGTGGGTTTGGGGCTAGCCGAGTGGGTTTGGGTCTAGCCGAGTGGGTTTGGGTCTAGCCGAGTCAGTTTGGGTCTAGCCGAGTGGGTTTGGGTCTAGACGAGTGGGTTTGGGTCTAGCCGAGTGGGTTTGGGTCTAGCCGAGTGGGTTTGGGTCTAACCGAGTGGGTTTGGGTCTAGCCGAGTGGGTTTGGGTATAGCCAAGTGGGTTTGTGTCTAGGCGAGTGGGTTTAGGTCTAGCCGAGTGGGTTTGGGACTAGCCGAGTGGGTTTGGGTCTAGCCTAGTGGGTTTGGGTCTAGCGGAGTGGGTTTGTGTTTAGCGGAGTGGGTTTGGGTCTAGCCGAGTGGGTTTGGGTCTAGCCGATTGGGTTTGGGTCCAGCCGTGTGGGTTTGGGTCTAGACGAGTGGGTTTGGGTCTAGCCGAGTGGGTTTGGGTCTAGCCGAGTGGGTTTGGGACTAGCCGTGTGGGTTTGTGTCTAGCCGAGTGGGTTTGTGTCTAGTGGAGTGGGATTGGGTGTAGCCGAGTGGGTTTAGGTCTAGCCGAGTGGGTTTGGGTCTAGCCGAGTGGGTTTGGGTCTAGCCGAGTGGGTTTGGGTCTAGCCGAGTGGGTCTGGGTCTAGCCGAGTGGGTTTGGGTCTAGCCGAGTGGGTTTGGGTCTAGCCAAGTGGGTTTGGGTCTAGCCGAGTGGGTTTGGGTCTAGCCGAGTGGGGTTGCGTCTAGCCGAGTGGGTTTGGGTCTAGCCGAGTGGGTTTGGGTCTAGTCGAGTGGGTTTGGGTCTAGCCGAGTGGGTTTGTGTCTACCCGAGTGGGTTTGTGTCTGGCCGAGTGGGTTTGGGTCTAGCTGAGTGGCTCTGGGTCTGGCCGAGTGGGTTTGGGTCTAGCCGAGTGGTTTTGGGTCTAGCCGAATGGGTTTGGGTCCAGCCGAGTGGGTTTGGGTCTAGCCGAGTGGGTTTGGGTCTAGCCGAGTGGGTTTGGGTCTAGCCGAGTGGGTTTGGGTCTAGCCGTGTGGGTTTGGGTCTAGCCGAGTGGGTTTGTGACTAGTGGAGTGGGATTGGGTGTAGCCGAGTGGGTTTGGGTCTAGCCGAGTGGGTTTGGGTCTAGCCGAGTGGGTTTTGGTCTAGCCGAGTGGGTTTGGGTCTAGCCGAGTGGGTTTGGGTCTAGCCGAGTGGGTCTGGGTCTAGCCGAGTGGGTTTGGGTCTAGCCGAGTGGGGTTGCGTCTAGCCGAGTGGGTTTGGGTCTAGCCGAGTGGGTTTGGGTCTAGCCGAGTGGGTTTGGGTCTAGCCGAGTGGGTTTGGGTCTAGCGGAGTGGGTTTGGGTCTAGCAGAGTGGGTTTGGGTCTAGCCGAGTCGGTTTGGGTCTAGCGGAGTGGGTTTGGGTTTAGCGGAGTGGGTTTGGGTCTAGCCGAGTGGGTTTGGGTCCAGCCGAGTGGGTTTGGGTCCAGCCGAGTGGGTTTGGGTCCAGCCGAGTGGGTTTGGGTCTAGCCGAGTGGGTTTGGGTCTAGCCGCGTGGGTTTGGGTCTAGCCGAGTGGGTTTGGGTCTAGCCGAGTGGATTTGGATGTAGCCAAGTGGGTTTGGGTCTAGCCGAGTGGGTTTGGGTCTAGCCGAGTGGGTTTAGGTCTTGCCGAGTGGGTTTGCGTCTAGCCGAGTGGGTTTGGGTCTAGCCGAGTGGGTTTGGGTCTAGCCGAGTGGGTTTGGGTCTAGCCGAGAGGGTTTGGGTCTAGCCGAGTGCGTTTGGGGCTGGCCGAGTGGGTTTGGGTCGAGCCGAGTGGGTTTGGGTCTAGCCGAGTCAGTTTGGGTCTAGCCGAGTGGGTTTGGGTCTAGCCGAGTGGGTTTGGGTCTAGCCGAGTGGGTTTGGGTCTAGCCGAGTGGGTTTTGGTCTAGCCGAGTGGGTTTGGGTCTAGCCGAGTGGGTTTGGGTATAGCCGAGTGGGTTTGTGTCTAGGCGAGTGGGTTTGGGTCTAGCCGAGTGGGTTTCTGTCTAGCCGAGTGGGTTTGGGTCTAGCGGAGTGGGTTTGGGTCTAGCGGAGTGGGTTTGGGTCTAGCGGAGTGGGTTTGGGTCTAGCGGAGTGGGTTTGGGTCTAGCTGAATGGGTTTGGGTCTAGCCGAGTGGGTTTGCGTCTAGCTGAGTGGGTTTGGGTCTAGCGGAGCGGGTTTGGGTCTAGCCTAGTGGGTTTGGGTCTAGTCGAGTGGGTTTGGGTCTAGCCGAGTGGGTTTGTGTCTACGCGAGTGGGTTTGGGTCTGGCCGAGTGGGTTTGGGACTAGCCGAGTGGGTTTGGGTCTAGCCTAGTGGGTTTGGGTCTAGCCGAGTCGGTTTGGGTCTAGCGGAGTGGGTTTGGGTTTAGCGGAGTGGGTATGGGTCTAGCGGAGTGGGTTTGGGTCTAGCCGAGTGGGTTTGGGTCTAGCCGTGTGGGTTTGGGTCTGGCCGAGTGGGTTTGGGTCCAGCCGAGTGGGTTTGGGTCTAGCCGAGTGGGTTTGGGTCTTGCCGTGTGGGTTTGGGTCTAGCCGAGTGGGTTTGTGTCTAGTGCAGTGGGTTTGGGTGTAGCCGAGTGGGTTTGGGTCGAACTGAGTGGGTTTGGGTCTCGCCGAGTGGGTTTGGGTCCAGCCGAGTGGGTTTGGGTCCAGCCGGGTGGGTTTGGGTCCAGCCGAGTGGGTTTGGGTCTAGCCGAGTGGGTTTGGGTCTAGCCGAGTGGGTTTGGTTCTAGCGGAGTGGGTTTGGGTCTAGCCGAGTGGATTTGGGTCTAGCCGAGTGGGTTTGGGTCTAGCGGAGTGGGTTTGGGTCTAGCCGAATGGGTTTGGGTCTAGCCGAGTGGGTTTGGGTCTAGCGGAGTGGGTTGGGGTCTAGCCGTGTGGGTTTGGGTCTAGCCGAGTGGGTTTAGGTCTTGCCGAGTGTGTATGGGTCTAGCCGAGTGGGTTTGGGTCTAGCCGAGTGGGTTTTGGTCCAGCCGAGTGGGTTCGGGTCTAGCCGAGTGGGTTTGGGTCTAGCCGAGTGGGTTTGGGGCTAGCCGAGTGGGTTTGGGTCTAGCCGAGTGGGTTTGGGTCTAGCCGAGTCAGTTTGGGTCTAGCCGAGTGGATTTGGGTCTAGAGGAGTGGGTTTGGGTCTAGCGGAGTGGGTTTGGGTCTAGCCGAGTGGGTTTGTGTATAGCCGAGTGGGTTTGTGTCTAGGCGAGTGGATTTGGGTCTAGCCGAGTGGGTTTGGGACTAGCCGAGTGGGTTTGGGTCTAGCCTAGTGGGTTTGGGTCTAGCGGAGTGGGTTTGTGTTTAGCGGAGTGGGTTTGGGTGTAGCCGAATGGGTTTTGGTCTAGCCGATTGGGTTTGGGTCTAGCCGAGTGGGTTTGGGTCAAGCCGTGTGGGTTTGGGTCTAGCCGAGTGGGTTTGTGTCTAGTGGAGTGGGATTGGGTGTAGCCGAGTGGGTTTAGGTCTAGCCGAGTGGGTTTGGGTCTAGCCGAGTGGGTTTGGGTCTAGCCGAGTGGGTCTGGGTCTAGCCGAGTGGGTTTGGGTCTAGCCGAGTTGGTTTGGGTCTAGCCCAGTGGGTTTGGGTCTAGCCGAGTGGGTTTGGGTCTAGCCGAGTGGGGTTGCGTCTAGCCGAGTGGGTTTGGGTCTAGCCGAGTGGGTTTGGGTCTAGCCGAGTGGGTTTGGTTCTAGCCGAGTGGGTTTGGGTCTAGCCGAGTGGATTTGGGTCTAGCCGAGTGTGTTTGGGTCTAGCGGAGTGGGTTTGGGTCTAGCCGAATGGGTTTGGGTCTAGCCGAGTGGGTTTGGGTCTAGCGGAGTGGGTTGGGGTCTAGCCGTGTAGGTTTGGGTCTAGCCGAGTGGGTTTAGGTCTTGCCGAGTGTGTATGGGTCTAGCCGATTGGGTTTGGGTCTAGCCGAGTGGGTTTGGGTCTAGCCGAGTGGGTTTTGGTCCAGCCGAGTGGGTTCGGGTCTAGCCGAGTGGGTTTGGGTCTAGCCGAGTGGGTTTGGGGCTAGCCGAGTGGGTTTGGGTCTAGCCGAGTGGGTTTGGGTCTAGCCGAGTCACTTTGGGTCTAGCCGAGTGGGTTTGGGTCTAGACGAGTGGGTTTGGGTCTAGCGGAGTGGGTTTGGGTCTAGCCGAGTGGGTTTGGGTCTAACCGAGTGGGTTTGGGTCTAGCCGAGTGGGTTTGTGTATAGCCGAGTGGGTTTGTGTCTAGGCGAGTGGGTTTGGGTCTAGCCGAGTGGGTTTGGGACTAGCCGAGTGGGTTTGGGTCTAGCCTAGTGGGTTTGGGTCTAGCGGAGTGGGTTTGTGTTTAGCGGAGTGGGTTTGGGTCTAGCCGAGTGGGTTTGGGTCTAGCCGATTGGGTTTGGGTCCAGCCGTGTGGGTTTGGGTCCAGCCGAGAGGGTTTGGGTCTAGCCGAGTGGGTTTGGGTCTAGCCGAGTGGGTTTGGGTCAAGCCGTGTGGGTTTGGGTCTAGCCGAGTGGGTTTGTGTCTAGTGGAGTGGGATTGGGTGTAGCCGAGTGGGTTTAGGTCTAGCCGAGTGGGTTTGGGTCTAGCCGAGTGGGTTTGGGTCTAGCCGAGTGGGTCTGGGTCTAGCCGAGTGGGTTTGGGTCCAGCCGAGTTGGTTTGGGTCTAGCCCAGTGGGTTTGGGTCTAGCCGAGTGGGTTTGGGTCTAGCCGAGTGGGGTTGCGTCTAGCCGAGTGGGTTTGGGTCTAGCCGAGTGGGTTTGGGTCTAGCCGAGTGGGTTTGGGTCTAGCCGAGTGGGTTTGTGTCTACCCGAGTGGGTTTGGGTCTAGCCGAGTGGGTCTGGGTCTAGCTAAGTGGCTCTGGGTCTAGCCGAGTGGGTTTGGGTCTAGCCGAGTGGTTTTGGGTCTAGCCGAATGGGTTTGGGTCCAGCCGAGTGGGTTTGGGTCTAGCCGAGTGGGTTTGGGTCTAGCCGAGTGGGTTTGGGTCTAGCCGAGTGGGTTTGGGTCTAGCCGTGTGGGTTTGGGTCTAGCCGAGTGGGTTTGTGACTAGTGGAGTGGGATTGGGTGTAGCCGAGTGGGTTTGGGTCTAGCCGAGTGGGTTTGGGTCTAGCCGAGTGGGTTTTGGTCTAGCCGAGTGGGTTTGGGTCTAGCCGAGTGGGTTTGGGTCTAGCCAAGTGGGTCTGGGTCTAGCCGAGTGGGTTTGGGTCTAGCCGAGTGGGTTTGGGTCTCGCCGAGTGGGTTTGGGTCTAGCCGAGTGGGTTTGGGTCTAGCCGAGTGGGGTTGCGTCTAGCCGAGTGGGTTTGGGTCTAGCCGAGTGGGTTTGGGTCTAGCCGAGTGGGTTTGGGTCTAGCCGAGTGGGTTTGGGTCTAGCGGAGTGGGTTTGGGTCTAGCCGAGTGGGTTTGGGTCTGGCCGAGTGGGTTTGGGTCTAGCGGAGTGGGTTTTGGTCTAGCAGAGTGGGTTTGGGTCTAGGCGAGTCGGTTTGGGTCTAGCGGAGTGGGTTTGGGTTTAGCGGAGTGGGTTTGGGTCGAGCCGAGTGGGTTTGGGTCCAGCCGAGTGGGTTTGGGTCCAGCCGAGTGGGTTTGGGTCCAGCCGAGTGGGTTTGGGTCCAGCCGAGTGGGTTTGGGTCGAGCCGAGTGGGTTTGGGTCTAGCCGAGTGGGTTTGGGTCTAGCCGAGTGGATTTGGATGTAGCCGAGTGGGTTTGGGTCTAGCCGAGTGGGTTTGGGTCTAGCCGAGTGGGTTTGGGTCTTGCCGAGTGGGTTTGCGTCTAGCCGAGTGGGTTTGGGTCTAGCCGAGTGGGTTTGGGTCTAGCCGAGTGGGTTTGGGTCTAGCCGAGAGGGTTTTGGTGTAGCCGAGTGCGTTTGGGGCTGGCCGAGTGGGTTTGGGTCGAGCCGAGTGGGTTTGGGTCTAGCCGAGTCAGTTTGGGTCTAGCCGAGTGGGTTTGGGTCTAGCCGAGTGGGTTTGGGTCTAGCCGAGTGGGTTTGGGTCTAGCCGAGTGGGTTTGGGTCTAGCCGAGTGGGTTTGGGTCTAGCCGAGTGGGTTTGGGTCTAGCCGAGTGGGTTTGGGTCTAGCCGAGTGGGTTTGGGTCTAGCCGTGTGGGTTTGGGTCTAGCCGAGTGGGTTTGTGACTAGTGGAGTGGGATTGGGTGTAGCCGAGTGGGTTTGGGTCTAGCCGAGTGGGTTTGGGTCTAGCCGAGTGGGTTTTGGTCTAGCCGAGTGGGTTTGGGTCTAGCCGAGTGGGTTTGGGTCTAGCCAAGTGGGTCTGGGTCTAGCCGAGTGGGTTTGGGTCTAGCCGAGTGGGTTTGGGTCTAGCCGAGTGGGTTTGGGTCTAGCCGAGTGGGTTTGGGTCTAGCCGAGTGGGGTTGCGTCTAGCCGAGTGGGTTTGGGTCTAGCCGAGTGGGTTTGGGTCTAGCCGAGTGGGTTTTGGTCTGGCCGAGTGGGTTTGGGTCTAGCGGAGTGGGTTTGGGTCTAGCAGAGTGGGTTTGGGTCTAGGCGAGTCGGTTTGGGTCTAGCGGAGTGGGTTTGGGTTTAGCGGAGTGGGTTTGGGTCGAGCCGAGTGGGTTTGGGTCCAGCCGAGTGGGTTTGGGTCCAGCCGAGTGGGTTTGCGTCCAGCCGAGTGGGTTTGGGTCTAGCCGAGTGGGTTTGGGTCTAGCCGAGTGGGTTTGGGTCTAGCCGAGTGGGTTTGGGTCTAGCCGAGTGGATTTGGATGTAGCCGAGTGGGTTTGGGTCTAGCCGAGTGGGTTTGGGTCTAGCCGAGAGGGTTTGGGTCTAGCCGAGTGCGTTTGGGGCTGGCCGAGTGGGTGTGGGACGAGCCGAGTGGGTTTGGGTCTAGCCGAGTCAGTTTGGGTCTAGCCGAGTGGGTTTGGGTCTAGCGGAGTGGGTTTGGGTCTAGCGGAGTGGGTTTGGGTCTAGCTGAATGGGTTTGGGTCTAGCCGAGTGGGTTTGGGTCTAGCCGAGTGGGTTTGGGTCTAGCGGAGCGGGTTTGGGTCTAGCCTAGTGGGTTTGGGTCTAGTCGAGTGGGTTTGGGTCTAGCCGAGTGGGTTTGTGTCTACGCGAGTGGGTTTGGGTCTAGCCGAGCGGGTTTGGGACTAGCCGAGTGGGTTTGGGTCTAGCCTAGTGGGTTTGGGTCTAGCGGAGTGGGTTTGTGTTTAGCGGAGTGGGTTTGGGTCTAGCCGAGTGGGTTTGGGTCTAGCCGATTGGGTTTGGGTCCAGCCGTGTGGGTTTAGGTCTAGCCGAGTGGGTTTGGGTCTAGCCGAGTGGGTTTGGGTCTAGCCGAGTGGGTTTGGGTCTAGCCGAGTGGGTTTGGGTCTAGCCAAGTGGGTTTGCGTCTAGCCGAGTGGGTTTGGGTCTAGCCGAGTGGGTTTGGGTCTAGCCGAGTGGGTTAGGGTATAGCCGAGTGGGTTTGTGTCTAGGCGAGTGGGTTTGGGTCTACCCGAGTGGGTTCGGGACTAGCCGAGTGGGTTTGGGTCTAGCCTAGTGGGTTTGGGTCTAGCGGAGTGGGTTTGTGTTTAGCGGAGTGGGTTTGGGTCTGGCCGAGTGGTTTGGGTCTAGCCGAGTGGGTTTGGGTCTAGCCGAGTGGATTTGGATGTAGCCGAGTGGGTTTGGGTCTAGCCGAGTGGGTTTGGGTCTAGCCGAGTGGGTTTAGGTCTTGCCGAGTGGGTTTGCGTCTAGCCGAGTGGGTTTGGGTCTAGCCGAGTGGGTTTGGGTCTAGCCGAGTGGGTTTGGGTCCAGCCGAGAGGGTTTGGGTCTAGCCGAGTGCGTTTGGGGCTGGCCGAGTGGGTTTGTGTCTACCCGAGTGGGTTTGTGTCTAGCCGAGTGGGTTTGGGTCTAGCTGAGTGGCTCTGGGTCTAGCCGAGTGGGATTGTGTCTAGGCGAGTGGGTTTGGGTCTAGCCGAGTGGCTTTCTGTCTAGCCGAGTGGGTTTGGGTCTAGCGGAGTGGGTTTGGGTCTAGCGGAGTGGGTTTGGGTCTAGCGGAGTGGGTTTGGGTCTAGCGGAGTGGGTTTGGGTCTAGCTGAATGGGTTTGGGTCTAGCCGAGTGGGTTTGGGTCTAGCCGAGTGGGTTTGGGTCTAGCGGAGCGGGTTTGGGTCTAGCCGAGTGGGTTTGGGTCTAGTCGAGTGGGTTTGGGTCTAGCCGAGTGGGTTTGGGTCTAGCCGAGTGGGTTTGGGTCCAGCCGAGTGGGTTTGGGTCTAGCCGAGTGGGTTTGGGTCTAGCCGAGTGGGTTTGGGTCTAGCCGAGTGGGTTTGGGTCTAGCCGAGTGGGTTCGGGACTAGCCGAGTGGGTTTGGGTCTAGCCTAGTGGGTTTGGGTCTAGCGGAGTGGGTTTGTGTTTAGCGGAGTGGGTTTGGGTCTGGCCGAGTGGTTTGGGTCTAGCCGAGTGGGTTTGGGTCTAGCCGAGTGGATTTGGATGTAGCCGAGTGGGTTTGGGTCTAGCCGAGTGGGTTTGGGTCTAGCCGAGTGGGTTTAGGTCTTGCCGAGTGGGTTTGCGTCTAGCCGAGTGGGTTTGGGTCTAGCCGAGTGGGTTTGGGTCTAGCCGAGTGGGTTTGGGTCCAGCCGAGAGGGTTTGGGTCTAGCCGAGTGCGTTTGGGGCTGGCCGAGTGGGTTTGTGTCTACCCGAGTGGGTTTGTGTCTAGCCGAGTGGGTTTGGGTCTAGCTGAGTGGCTCTGGGTCTAGCCGAGTGGGATTGTGTCTAGGCGAGTGGGTTTGGGTCTAGCCGAGTGGCTTTCTGTCTAGCCGAGTGGGTTTGGGTCTAGCGGAGTGGGTTTGGGTCTAGCGGAGTGGGTTTGGGTCTAGCGGAGTGGGTTTGGGTCTAGCGGAGTGGGTTTGGGTCTAGCTGAATGGGTTTGGGTCTAGCCGAGTGGGTTTGGGTCTAGCCGAGTGGGTTTGGGTCTAGCGGAGCGGGTTTGGGTCTAGCCGAGTGGGTTTGGGTCTAGTCGAGTGGGTTTGGGTCTAGCCGAGTGGGTTTGGGTCTAGCCGAGTGGGTTTGGGTCCAGCCGAGTGGGTTTGGGTCTAGCCGAGTGGGTTTGGGTCTAGCCGAGTGGGTTTGGGTCTAGCCGAGTGGGTTTGGGTCTAGCCGAGTGGGTTTGTGTCTAGCCGAGTGGGTTTGGGTCTAGCCGAGAGGGTTTGGGTCTAGCCGAGTGGGTTTGGGTCTAGCTGAGTGGGTTTGGGTCTAGCCGAGTGGGTTTGGGTCTAGCGGAGTGGGTTTGGGTCTAGCCGAGTGGGTTTGGGTCTAGCCGAGTGGGTTTGGGTCTAGCGGAGTGGGTTTGGGTTTAGCGGAGTGGGTTTGGGTCTAGCGGAGTGGGTTTGGGTCTAGCCGAGTGGGTTTGGGTCTAGCCGTGTGGGTTTGGGTCTTGCCGAGTGGGTTTGGGTCCAGCCGAGTGGGTTTGGGTCTAGCCGAGTGGGTTTGGGTCTAGCCGAGTGGGTTTGTGTCTAGTGCAGTGGGTTTGCGTGTAGCCGAGTGGGTTTGGGTCTAGCCGTGTGGGTTTGGGTCTAGCCGAGTGGGTTTGTGTCTAGTGGAGTGGGATTGGGTGTAGCCGAGTGGGTTCAGGTCTAGCCGAGTGGGTTTGGGTCTAGCCGAGTGGGTTTGGGTCTAGCCGAGTGGGTTTGGGTCTAGCCGCGTGGGTCTGGGTCTAGCTGAGTGGCTCTGGGTCTAGCCGAGTGGGTTTGGGTCTAGCCGAGTGGTTTTGGGTCTAGCCGAATGGGTTTGGGTCCAGCCGAGTGGGTTTGGGTCTAGCCGAGTGGGTTTGGGTCTAGCCGAGTGGGTTTGGGTCTAGCCGAGTGGGTTTGGGTCTAGCCGTGTGGGTTTGGGTCTAGCCGAGTGGGTTTGTGACTAGTGGAGTGGGATTGGGTGTAGCCGAGTGGGTTTGGGTCTAGCCGAGTGGGTTTGGGTCTAGCCGAGTGGGTTTTGGTCTAGCCGAGTGGGTTTGGGTCTAGCCGAGTGGGTTTGGGTCTAGCCAAGTGGGTCTGGGTCTAGCCGAGTGGGTTTGGGTCTAGCCGAGTGGGTTTGGGTCTAGCCGACTGGGTTTGGGTCTAGCCGAGTGGGTTTGGGTCTAGCCGAGTGGGGTTGCCTCTAGCCGAGTGGGTTTGGGTCTAGCCGAGTGGGTTTGGGTCTAGCCGAGTGGGTTTGGGTCTAGCCGAGTGGGTTTGGGTCTAGCGGAGTGGGTTTGGGTCTAGCCGAGTGGGTTTGGGTCTGGCCGAGTGGGTTTGGGTCTAGCGGAGTGGGTTTGGGTCTAGCAAAGTGGGTTTGGGTCTAGGCGAGTCGGTTTGGGTCTAGCGGAGTGGGTTTGGGTTTAGCGGAGTGGGTTTGGGTCGAGCCGAGTGGGTTTGGGTCGAGCCGAGTGGGTTTGGGTCCAGCCGAGTGGGTTTGGGTCCAGCCGAGTGGGTTTGGGTCTAGCCGAGTGGGTTTGGGTCTAGCCGAGTGGGTTTGGGTCTAGCCGAGTGGGTTTGGGTCTAGCCGAGTGGATTTGGATGTAGCCGAGTGGGTTTGGGTCTAGCCGAGTGGGTTTGGGTCTAGCCGAGTGGGTTTCGGTCTTGCCGAGTGGGTTTGCGTCTAGCCGAGTGGGTTTGGGTCTAGCCGAGTGGGTTTGGGTCTAGCCGAGTGGGTTTGGGTCTAGCCGAGAGCGTTTGGGTCTAGCCGAGTGCGTTTGGGGCTGGCCGAGTGGGTTTGGGTCGAGCCGAGTGGGTTTGGGTCTAGCCGAGTCAGTTTGGGTCTAGCCGAGTGGGTTTGGGTCTAGCCGAGTGGGTTTGGGTCTAGCCGAGTGGGTTTGGGTCTAGCCGAGTGGGTTTGGCTCTAGCCGAGTGGGTTTGGGTCTAGCCGAGTGGGTTTGGGTATAGCCGAGTGGGTTTGTGTCTAGGCGAGTGGGTTTGGGTCTAGCCGAGTGGGTTTCTGTCTAGCCGAGTGGGTTTGGGTGTAGCGGAGTGGGTTTGGGTCTAGCGGAGTGGGTTTGGGTCTAGCGGAGTGGGTTTGGGTCTAGCGGAGTGGGTTTGGGTCTAGCTGAATGGGTTTGGGTCTAGCCGAGTGGGTTTGGGTCTAGCCGAGTGGGTTTGGGTCTAGCGGAGCGGGTTTGGGTCTAGCCTAGTGGGTTTGGGTCTAGTCGAGTGGGTTTGGGTCTAGCCGAGTGGGTTTGTGTCTACGCGAGTGGGTTTGGGTCTAGCCGAGTGGGTTTGGGACTAGCCGAGTGGGTTTGGGTCTAGCCTAGTGGGTTTGGGTCTAGCGGAGTGGGTTTGTGTCTAGGCGACTGGGTTTGGGTCTACCCGAGTGGGTTCGGGACTAGCCGAGTGGGTTTGGGTCTAGCCTAGTGGGTTTGGGTCTAGCGGAATGGGTTTGTGTTTAGCGGAGTGGGTTTGGGCCTAGCCGAGTGGTTTGGGTCTAGCCGAGTGGGTTTGGGTCTAGCCGAGTGGATTTGGATGTAGCCGAGTGGGTTTGGGTCTAGCCGAGTGGGTTTGGGTCTAGCCGAGTGGGTTTAGGTCTTGCCGAGTGGGTTTGCGTCTAGCCGAGTGGGTTTGGGTCTAGCCGAGTGGGTTTGGGTCTAGCCGAGTGGGTTTGGGTCCAGCCGAGAGGGTTTGGGTCTAGCCGAGTGCGTTTGGGGCTAGCCGAGTGGGTTTGTGTCTACCCGAGTGGGTTTGTGTCTAGCCGAGTGGGTTTGGGTCTAGCTGAGTGGCTCTGGGTCTAGCCGAGTGGGATTGTGTCTAGGCGAGTGGGTTTGGGTCTAGCCGAGTGGCTTTCTGTCTAGCCGAGTGGGTTTGGGTCTAGCGGAGTGGGTTTGGGTCTAGCGGAGTGGGTTTGGGTCTAGCGGAGTGGGTTTGGGTCTAGCCGAGTGGGTTTGGGTCCAGCCGAGTGGGTTTGGGTCTAGCCGAGTGGGTTTGGGTCTAGCCGAGTGGGTTTGGGTCTACCCGGGTGGGTTTGGGTCTACCCGGGTGGGTTTGTGTCTAGCCGAGTGGGTTTGGGTCTAGCCGAGAGGGTTTGGGTCTAGCCGAGTGGGTTTGGGTCTAGCTGAGTGGGTTTGGGTCTAGCCGAGTGGGTTTGGGTCTAGCGGAGTGGGTTTGGGTCTAGCCGAGTGGGTTTGGGTCTAGCCGAGTGGGTTTGGGTCTAGCGGAGTGGGTTTGGGACTCGCCGAGTGGGTTTGGGTCTAGCCGAGTCGGTTTGGGTCTAGCGGAGTTGGTTTGGGTTTAGCGGAGTGGGTTTGGGTCTAGCGGAGTGGGTTTGGGTCTAGCCGAGTGGGTTTGGGTCTAGCCGTGTGGGTTTGGGTCTTGCCGAGTGGGTTTGGGTCCAGCCGAGTGGGTTTGGGTCTAGCCGAGTGGGTTTGGGTCTTGCCGTGTGGGTTTGGGTCTAGCCGAGTGGGTTTGTGTCTAGTGCAGTGGGTTTGCGTGTAGCCGAGTGGGTTTGTGTCGAACTGAGTGGGTTTGGGTCTAGCCGAGTGGGTTTGGGTCCAGCCGAGTGGGTTTGGGTCCAGCCGAGTGGGTTTGGGTCTAGCCGAGTGGGTCTGGGTCTAGCCGAGTGGGTTTGGGTCTAGCCGAGTGGGTTTGGTTCTAGCGGAGTGGGTTTGGGCCTAGCCGAGTGGATTTGGGTCTAGCCGAGTGGGTTTGGGTCTAGCGGAGTGGGTTTGGGTCTAGCCGAATGGGTTTGGGTCTAGCCGAGTGGGTTTGGGTCTAGCGGAGTGGGTTTGGGTCTAGCCGTGTGGGTTTGGGTCTAGCCGAGTGGGTTTAGGACTTGCCGAGTGTGTATGGGTCTAGCCGAGTGGGTTTGGGTCTAGCCGAGTGGGTTTGGGTCTAGCCGAGCGGGTTTTGGTCCAGCCGAGTGGGTTTGGGTCTAGCCGAGTGGGTTTGGGTCTAGCCGAGTGGGTTTGGGGCTAGCCGAGTGGGTTTGGGTCTAGCCGAGTGGGTTTGGGTCTAGCCGAGTCAGTTTGGGTCCAGCCGAGTGGGTTTGGGTCTAGACGAGTGGGTTTGGGTCTAGCCGAGTGGGTTTGGGTCTAGCCGACTGGGTTTGGGTATAGCCGAGTGGGTTTGTGTCTAGGCGAGTGGGTTTGGGTCTAGCCGAGTGGGTTTGGGACTAGCCGAGTGGGTTTGGGTCTAGCCGAGTGGGTTTGGGTTTAGCGGAGTGGGTTTGTGTTTAGCGGAGTGGGTTTGGGTCTAGCCGAGTGGGTTTGGGTCTAGCCGATTGGGTTTGGGTCCAGCCATGTGGGTTTGGGTCTAGCCGAGTGGGTTTGGGTCTAGCCGAGTGGGTTTGGGTCTAGCCGAGTGGGTTTGGGTCTAGCCGTGTGGGTTTGGGTCTAGCCGAGTGGGTTTGTGTCTAGTGGAGTGGGATTGGGTGTAGCCGAGTGGGTTTGGGTCTAGCCGAGTGGGTTTGGGTCTAGCCGAGTGGGTTTGGGTCTAGCCGAGTGGGGTTGTGTCTAGCCGAGTGGGTTTGGGTCTAGCCGAGTGGGTTTGGGTCTAGCCGAGTGGGTTTGGGTCTAGCCGAGTGGGTTTGGGTCTAGCCGAGTGGGTTTGGGTCTAGCCGAGTGGGGTTGTGTCTAGCCGAGTGGGTCTGGGTCTAGCCGAGTGGGTTTGGGTCTAGCCGAGTGGGTTTGGGTCTAGCCGAGTGGGTTTGGGTCGAGCCGAGTGGGGTTGCGTCTAGCCGAGTGGGTTTGGGTCTAGCCGAGTGGGTTTGGGTCTAGCCGAGTGGGTTTGGGTCTAGCCGAGTGGGTTTGTGTCTATCCGACTGGGTTTGGGTCTAGCCGAGTGGGTTTGGGTCTAGCGGAGTGGGTTTGGGTCTAGCCGAGTGGGTTTGGGTCTGGCCGAGTGGGTTTGGGAATAACCGAGTGGGTTTGGGTCTAGCCGACTGGGTTTGGATCTAGCCGAGTCGGTTTGGGTCAAGCCGTGTGGGTTTGGGTCTAGCCGAGTGGGTTTGGGTCTAGCCGAGTGGGTTTGGGTCTAGCCGAGTGGGTTTGTGTCTACCCGAGTGGGTTTGTGTCTAGCCGAGTGGGTTTGGGTCTAGCTGAGTGGCTCTGGGTCTAGCCGAGTGGGTTTGGGTCTAGCCGAGTGGGTTTGGGTCTAGCCGAGTGGGTTTGGGTCTAACCGAGTGGGTTTGGGTCTAGCCGAGTGGGTTAGGGTATAGCCGAGTGGGTTTGTGTCTAGGCGAGTGGGTTTGGGTCTAGCCGAGTGGGTTTGGGTCTAGCCGAGTGGGTTTGGGTCTAGCCGAGTGGGTTTGGGTCTAGCCGAGTGGGTTTGGGTCTAGCCGAGTGGGGTTGCGTCTAGCCGAGTGGGTTTGGGTCTAGCCGAGTGGGTTTGGGTCTAGCCGAGTGGGTTTGGGTCTAGCCGAGTGGGTTTGTGTCTACCCGAGTGGGTTTGTGTCGAGCCGAGTGGGTTTGGGTCTAGCTGAGTGGCTCTGGGTCTAGCCGAGTGGGTTTGGGTCTAGCCGAGTGGGTTTGGGTCTAGCCGAATGGGTTTGGGTCCAGCCGAGTGGGTTTGGGTCTAGCCGAGTGGGTTTGGGTCTTGCCGTGTGGGTTTGGGTCTAGCCGAGTGGGTTTGTGTCTAGTGCAGTGGGTTTGGTTGTAGCCGAGTGGGTTTGGGTCGAACTGAGTGGGTTTGGGTCTAGCCGAGTGGGTTTGGGTCCAGCCGAGTGGGTTTGGGTCCAGCCGAGTGGGTTTGGGTCTAGCCGAGTGGGTTTGGGTCTAGCGGAGTGGGTTTGGGTCTAGCCGAGTGGGTTAGGGTATAGCCGAGTGGGTTTGTGTCTAGGCGAGTGGGTTTGGGTCTACCCGAGTGGGTTCGGGACTAGCCGAGTGGGTTTGGGTCTAGCCTCGTGGGTTTGGGTCTGGCGGAGTGGGTTTGTGTTTTGCGGAGTGGGTTTGGTTCTAGCCGAGTGGGTTTGGGTCTAGCCGATTGGGTTTGGGTCCAGCCGTGTGGGTTTGGGTCTAGCCGAGTGGGTTTGGGTCTAGCCGAGTGGGTTTGGGTCTAGCCAAGTGGGTTTGGGTCTAGCCGTGTGGGTTTGGGTCTAGCCGAGTGGGTTTGTGACTAGTGGAGTGGGATTGGGTGTAGCCGAGTGGGTTTGGGTCTAGCCGAGTGGGTTTGGGTCTAGCCGAGTGGGTTTTGGTCTAGCCGACTGGGTTTGGGTCTAGCCGAGTGGGTTTGGGTCTAGCCGGGTGGGTCTGGGTCTAGCCGAGTGGGTTTGGGTCTAGCCGAGTGGGTTTGGGTCTAGCCGAGTGGGTTTGGGTCTAGCCGAGTGGGTTTGGGTCTAGCCGAGTGGGTTTGGGTCTAGCCGAGTGGGTTTGGGTCTAGCCGAGTGGGTTTGTGTCTACCCGAGTGGGTTTGTGTCTAGCCGAGTGGGTTTGGGTCTAGCTGAGTGGCTCTGGGTCTAGCCGAGTGGGTTTGGGTCTAGCCGAGTGGGTTTGGGTCTAGCCGAATGGGTTTGGGTCCAGCCGAGTGGGTTTGGGTCTAGCCGAGTGGGTTTGGGTCTTGCCGTGTGGGTTTGGGTCTAGCCGAGTGGGTTTGTGTCTAGTGCAGTGGGTTTGGTTGTAGCCGAGTGGGTTTGGGTCGAACTGAGTGGGTTTGGGTCTAGCCGAGTGGGTTTGGGTCCAGCCGAGTGGGTTTGGGTCCAGCCGAGTGGGTTTGGGTCTAGCCGAGTGGGTTTGGGTCTAGCGGAGTGGGTTTGGGTCTAGCCGAGTGGGTTTGGGTCTGGCCGAGTGGGTTTGGGAATAACCGAGTGGGTTTGGGTCTAGCCGACTGGGTTTGGGTATAGCCGAGTGGGTTTGTGTCTAGGCGAGTGGGTTTGGGTCTAGCCGAGTGGGTTTGGGACTAGCCGAGTGGGTTTGGGTCTAGCCGAGTGGGTTTGGGTCTAGCGGAGTGGGTTTGTGTTTAGCGGAGTGGGTTTGGGTCTAGCCGAGTGGGTTTGGGTCTAGCCGATTGGGTTTGGGTCCAGCCGTGTGGGTTTGGGTCTAGCCGAGTGGGTTTGGGTCTAGCCGAGTGGGTTTGGGTCTAGCCGAGTGGGTTTGGGTCTAGCCGTGTGGGTTTGGGTCTAGCCGAGTGGGTTTGTGTCTAGTGGAGTGGGATTGGGTGTAGCCGAGTGGGTTTGGGTCTAGCCGAGTGGGTTTGGGTCTAGCGGAGTGGGTTTGGGTCTAGCGGAGTGGGTTTGGGTCTAGCGGAGTGGGTTTGGGTCTAGCGGAGTGGGTTTGGGTCTAGCTGAATGGGTTTGGGTCTAGCCGAGTGGGTTTGGGTCTAGCCGAGTGGGTTTGGGTCTAGCGGAGCGGGTTTGGGTCTAGCCGAGTGGGTTTGGGTCTAGTCGAGTGGGTTTGGGTCTAGCCGAGTGGGTTTGGGTCCAGCCGAGTGGGTTTGGGTCCAGCCGAGTGGGTTTGGGTCTAGCCGAGTGGGTTTGGGTCTAGCCGAGTGGGTTTGGGTCTAGCCGAGTGGGTTTGGGTCTAGCCGAGTGGGTTTGTGTCTAGCCGAGTGGGTTTGGGTCTAGCCGAGAGGGTTTGGGTCTAGCCGAGTGGGTTTGGGTCTAGCTGAGTGGGTTTGGGTCTAGCCGAGTGGGTTTGGGTCTAGCGGAGTGGGTTTGGGTCTAGCCGAGTGGGTTTGGGTCTAGCCGAGTGTGTTTGGGTCTAGCGGAGTGTGTTTGGGTCTCGCCGAGTGGGTTTGGGTCTAGCCGAGTGGGTTTGGGTCTAGCGGAGTGGGTTTGGGTTTAGCGGAGTGGGTTTGGGTCTAGCGGAGTGGGTTTGGGTCTAGCCGAGTGGGTTTGGGTCTAGCCGTGTGGGTTTGGGTCTTGCCGAGTGGGTTTGGGTCCAGCCGAGTGGGTTTGGGTCTAGCCGAGTGGGTTTGGGTCTAGCCGAGTGGGTTTGTGTCTAGTGCAGTGGGTTTGCGTGTAGCCGAGTGGGTTTGGGTCTAGCCGTGTGGGTTTGGGTCTAGCCGAGTGGGTTTGTGTCTAGTGGAGTGGGATTGGGTGTAGCCGAGTGGGTTTAGGTCTAGCCGAGTGGGTTTGGGTCTAGCCGAGTGGGTTTGGGTCTAGCCGAGTGGGTTTGGGTCTAGCCGAGTGGGTCTGGGTCTAGCTGAGTGGCTCTGGGTCTAGCCGAGTGGGTTTGGGTCTAGCCGAGTGGTTTTGGGTCTAGCCGAATGGGTTTGGGTCCAGCCGAGTGGGTTTGGGTCTAGCCGAGTGGGTTTGGGTCTAGCCGAGTGGGTTTGGGTCTAGCCGAGTGGGTTTGGGTCTAGCCGTGTGGGTTTGGGTCTAGCCGAGTGGGTTTGTGACTAGTGGAGTGGGATTGGGTGTAGCCGAGTGGGTTTGGGTCTAGCCGAGTGGGTTTGGGTCTAGCCGAGTGGGTTTTGGTCTAGCCGAGTGGGTTTGGGTCTAGCCGAGTGGGTTTGGGTCTAGCCAAGTGGGTCTGGGTCTAGCCGAGTGGGTTTGGGTCTAGCCGAGTGGGTTTGGGTCTAGCCGAGTGGGTTTGGGTCTAGCCGAGTGGGTTTGGGTCTAGCCGAGTGGGGTTGCGTCTAGCCAAGTGGGTTTGGGTCTAGCCGAGTGGGTTTGGGTCTAGCCGAGTGGGTTTGGGTCTAGCCGAGTGGGTTTGGGTCTAGCCGAGTGGGTTTGGGTCTAGCCGAGTGGGTTTGGGTCTGGCCGAGTGGGTTTGGGTCTAGCGGAGTGGGTTTGGGTCTAGCAGAGTGGGTTTGGGTCTAGGCGAGTCGGTTTGGGTCTAGCGGAGTGGGTTTGGGTTTAGCGGAGTGGGTTTGGGTCTAGCCGAGTGGGTTTGGGTCTAGCCGAGTGGGTTTGGGTCTAGCGGAGCGGGTTTGGGTCTAGCCGAGTGGGTTTGGGTCTAGTCGAGTGGGTTTGGGTCTAGCCGAGTAGGTTTGGGTCCAGCCGAGTGGGTTTGGGTCCAGCCGAGTGGGTTTGGGTCTAGCCGAGTGGGTTTGGGTCTAGCCGAGTGGGTTTGGGTCTAGCCGAGTGGGTTTGGGTCTAGCCGAGTGGGTTTGTGTCTAGCCGAGTGGGTTTGGGTCTAGCCGAGAGGGTTTGGGTCTAGCCGAGTGGGTTTGGGTCTAGCTGAGTGGGTTTGGGTCTAGCCGAGTGGGTTTGGGTCTAGCGGAGTGGGTTTGGGTCTAGCCGAGTGGGTTTGGGTCTAGCCAAGTGGGTTTGGGTCTAGCGGAGTGGGTTTGGGTCTCGCCGAGTGGGTTTGGGTCTAGCCGAGTCGGTTTGGGTCTAGCGGAGTGGGTTTGGGTTTAGCGGAGTGGGTTTGGGTCTAGCGGAGTGGGTTTGGGTCTAGCCGAGTGGGTTTGGGTCTAGCCGTGTGGGTTTGGGTCTTGCCGAGTGGGTTTGGGTCCAGCCGAGTGGGTTTGGGTCTAGCCGAGTGGGTTTGGGTCTAGCCGAGTGGGTTTGTGTCTAGTGCAGTGGGTTTGCGTGTAGCCGAGTGGGTTTGGGTCTAGCCGTGTGGGTTTGGGTCTAGCCGAGTGGGTTTGTGTCTAGTGGAGTGGGATTGGGTGTAGCCGAGTGGGTTTAGGTCTAGCCGAGTGGGTTTGGGTCTAGCCGAGTGGGTTTGTGTCTAGCCGAGTGGGTTTGGGTCTAGCCGAGTGGGTCTGGGTCTAGCTGAGTGGCTCTGGGTCTAGCCGAGTGGGTTTGGGTCTAGCCGAGTGGTTTTGGGTCTAGCCGAATGGGTTTGGGTCCAGCCGAGTGGGTTTGGGTCTAGCCGAGTGGGTTTGGGTCTAGCCGAGTGGGTTTGGGTCTAGCCGAGTGGGTTTGGGTCTAGCCGTGTGGGTGTGGGTCTAGCCGAGTGGGTTTGTGACTAGTGGAGTGGGATTGGGTGTAGCCGAGTGGGTTTGGGTCTAGCCGAGTGGGTTTGGGTCTAGCCGAGTGGGTTTTGGTCTAGCCGAGTGGGTTTGGGTCTAGCCGAGTGGGTTTGGGTCTAGCCAAGTGGGTCTGGGTCTAGCCGAGTGGGTTTGGGTCTAGCCGAGTGGGTTTGGGTCTAGCCGAGTGGGTTTGGGTCTAGCCGAGTGGGTTTGGGTCTAGCCGAGTGGGGTTGCGTCTAGCCAAGTGGGTTTGGGTCTAGCCGAGTGGGTTTGGGTCTAGCCGAGTGGGTTTGGGTCTAGCCGAGTGGGTTTGGGTCTAGCGGAGTGGGTTTGGGTCTAGCCGAGTGGGTTTGGGTCTGGCCGAGTGGGTTTGGGTCTAGCGGAGTGGGTTTGGGTCTAGCAGAGTGGGTTTGGGTCTAGGCGAGTCGGTTTGGGTCTAGCGGAGTGGGTTTGGGTTTAGCGGAGTGGGTTTGGGTCGAGCCGAGTGGGTTTGGGTCCAGCCGAGTGGGTTTGGGTCCAGCCGAGTGGGTTTGGGTCCAGCCGAGTGGGTTTGGGTCTAGCCGAGTGGGTTTGGGTCTAGCCGAGTGGATTTGGATGTAGCCGAGTGGGTTTGGGTCTAGCCGAGTGGGTTTGGGTCTAGCCGAGTGGGTTTGGGTCTTGCCGAGTGGGTTTGCGTCTAGCCGAGTGGGTTTGGGTCTAGCCGAGTGGGTTTGGGTCTAGCCGAGTGGGTTTGGGTCTAGCCGAGAGCGTTTGGGTCTAGCCGAGTGCGTTTGGGGCTGGCCGAGTGGGTTTGGGTCGAGCCGAGTGGGTTTGGGTCTAGCCGAGTCAGTTTGGGTCTAGCCGAGTGGGTTTGGGTCTAGCCGAGTGGGTTTGGGTCTAGCCGAGTGGGTTTGGGTCTAGCCGAGTGTGTTTGGGTCTAGCCGAGTGGGTTTGGGTCTAGCCGAGTGGGTTTGGGTATAGCCGAGTGGGTTTGTGTCTAGGCGAGTGGGTTTGGGTCTAGCCGAGTGGGTTTCTGTCTAGCCGAGTGGGTTTGGGTCTAGCCGAGTGGGTTTGGGTCTAGCCGAGTGGGTTTGGGTCTAGCCGAGAGCGTTTGGGTCTAGCCGAGTGCGTTTGGGGCTGGCCGAGTGGGTTTGGGTCGAGCCGAGTGGGTTTGGGTCTAGCCGAGTCAGTTTGGGTCTAGCCGAGTGGGTTTGGGTCTAGCCGAGTGGGTTTGGGTCTAGCCGAGTGGGTTTGGGTCTAGCCGAGTGGGTTTGGGTCTGGCCGAGTGGGTTTGGGTCTAGCCGAGTGGGTTTGGGTATAGCCGAGTGGGTTTGTGTCTAGGCGAGTGGGTTTGGGTCTAGCCGAGTGGGTTTCTGTCTAGCCGAGTGGGTTTGGGTCTAGCGGAGTGGGTTTGGGTCTAGCGGAGTGGGTTTGGGTCTAGCGGAGTGGGTTTGGGTCTAGCGGAGTGGGTTTGGGTCTAGCCGAATGGGTTTGGGTCTAGCCGAGTGGGTTTTGGTCTAGCCGAGTGGGTTTGGGTCTAGCGGAGCGGGTTTGGGTCTAGCCTAGTGGGTTTGGATCTAGTCGAGTGGGTTTGGGTCTAGCCGAGTGGGTTTGTGTCTACGCGAGTGGGTTTGGGTCTAGCCGAGTGGGTTTGGGTCTAGCCGATTGGGTTTGGGTCCAGCCGTGTGGGTTTAGGTCTAGCCGAGTGGGTTTGGGTCTAGCCGAGTGAGTTTGGGTCTAGCCGAGTGGGTTTGGGTCTAGCCGAGTGGGTTTGGGTCTAGCCAAGTGGGTTTGCGTCTAGCCGAGTGGGTTTGGGTCTAGCCGAGTGGGTTTGGGTCTAGCCGAGTGGGTTAGGGTATAGCCGAGTGGGTTTGTGTCTAGGCGAGTGGGTTTGGGTCTACCCGAGTGGGTTCGGGACTAGCCGAGTGGGTTTGGGTCTAGCCTAGTGGGTTTGGGTCTAGCGGAGTGGGTTTGTGTTTAGCGGAGTGGGTTTGGGCCTAGCCGAGTGGTTTGGGTCTAGCCGAGTGGGTTTGGGTCTAGCCGAGTGGATTTGGATGTAGCCGAGTGGGTTTGGGTCTAGCCGAGTGGGTTTGGGTCTAGCCGAGTGGGTTTAGGTCTTGCCGAGTGGGTTTGCGTCTAGCCGAGTGGGTTTGGGTCTAGCCGAGTGGGTTTGGGTCTAGCCGAGTGGGTTTGGGTCCAGCCGAGAGGGTTTGGGTCTAGCCGAGTGCGTTTGGGGCTAGCCGAGTGGGTTTGTGTCTACCCGAGTGGGTTTGTGTCTAGCCGAGTGGGTTTGGGTCTAGCTGAGTGGCTCTGGGTCTAGCCGAGTGGGATTGTGTCTAGGCGAGTGGGTTTGTGTCTAGCCGAGTGGGTTTGGGTCTAGCCGAGTGGCTTTCTGTCTAGCCGAGTGGGTTTGGGTCTAGCGGAGTGGGTTTGGGTCTAGCGGAGTGGGTTTGGGTCTAGCGGAGTGGGTTTGGGTCTAGCGGAGTGGGTTTGGGTCTAGCTGAATGGGTTTGGGTCTAGCCGAGTGGGTTTGGGTCTAGCCGAGTGGGTTTGGGTTTAGCTGAGTGGGTTTGGGTCTAGCCGAGTGGGTTTGGGTCTAGCGGAGTGGGTTTGGGTCTAGCCGAGTGGGTTTGGGTCTAGCCGAGTGGGTTTGGGTCTAGCGGAGTGGGTTTGGGTCTCGCCGAGTGGGTTTGGGTCTAGCCGAGTCGGTTTGGGTCTAGCGGAGTGGGTTTGGGTTTAGCGGAGTGGGTTTGGGTCTAGCGGAGTGGGTTTGGGTCTAGCCGAGTGGGTTTGGGTCTAGCCGTGTGGGTTTGGGTCTTGCCGAGTGGGTTTGGGTCCAGCCGAGTGGGTTTGGGTCTAGCCGAGTGGGTTTGGGTCTTGCCGTGTGGGTTTGGGTCTAGCCGAGTGGGTTTGTGTCTAGTGCAGTGGGTTTGCGTGTAGCCGAGTGGGTTTGTGTCGAACTGAGTGGGTTTGGGTCTAGCCGAGTGGGTTTGGGTCCAGCCGAGTGGGTTTGGGTCCAGCCGAGTGGGTTTGGGTCTAGCCGAGTGGGTCTGGGTCTAGCCGAGTGGGTTTGGGTCTAGCCGAGTGGGTTTGGTTCTAGCGGAGTGGGTTTGGGCCTAGCCGAGTGGATTTGGGTCTAGCCGAGTGGGTTTGGGTCTAGCGGAGTGGGTTTGGGTCTAGCCGAATGGGTTTGGGTCTAGCCGAGTGGGTTTGGGTCTAGCGGAGTGGGTTTGGGTCTAGCCGTGTGGGTTTGGGTCTAGCCGAGTGGGTTTAGGACTTGCCGAGTGTGTATGGGTCTAGCCGAGTGGGTTTGGGTCTAGCCGAGTGGGTTTGGGTCTAGCCGAGTGGGTTTTGGTCCAGCCGAGTGGGTTTGGGTCTAGCCGAGTGGGTTTGGGTGTAGCCGAGTGGGTTTGGAGCTAGCCGAGTGGGTTTGGGTCTAGCCGAGTGGGTTTGGGTCTAGCCGAGTCAGTTTGGGTCCAGCCGAGTGGGTTTGGGTCTAGACGAGTGGGTTTGGGTCTAGCCGAGTGGGTTTGGGTCTGGCCGAGTGGGTTTGGGAATAACCGAGTGGGTTTGGGTCTAGCCGACTGGGTTTGGGTATAGCCGAGTGGGTTTGTGTCTAGGCGAGTGGGTTTGGGTCTAGCCGAGTGGGTTTGGGACTAGCCGAGTGGGTTTGGGTCTAGCCGAGTGGGTTTGGGTCTAGCGGAGTGGGTTTGTGTTTAGCGGAGTGGGTTTGGGTCTAGCCGAGTGGGTTTGGGTCTAGCCGATTGGGTTTGGGTCCAGCCGTGTGGGTTTGGGTCTAGCCGAGTGGGTTTGGGTCTAGCCGAGTGGGTTTGGGTCTAGCCGAGTGGGTTTGGGTCTAGCCGTGTGGGTTTGGGTCTAGCCGAGTGGGTTTGTGTCTAGTGGAGTGGGATTGGGTGTAGCCGAGTGGGTTTGGGTCTAGCCGAGTGGGTTTGGGTCTAGCCGAGTGGGTTTGCGTCTAGCCGAGTGGGGTTGTGTCTAGCCGAGTGGGTTTGGGTCTAGCCGAGTGGGTCTGGGTCTAGCCGAGTGGGTTTGGGTCTAGCCGAGTGGGTTTGGGTCTAGCCGAGTGGGTTTGGGTCTAGCCGAGTGGGTTTGGGTCGAGCCGAGTGGGGTTGCATCTAGCCGAGTGGGTTTGGGTCTAGCCGAGTGGGTTTGGGTCTAGCCGAGTGGGTTTGGGTCTAGCCGAGTGGGTTTGTGTCTACCCGAGTGGGTTTGTGTCTAGCCGAGTGGGTTTGGGTCTAGCTGAGTGGCTCTGGGTCTAGCCGAGTGGGTTTGGGTCTAGCCGAGTGGGTTTGGGTCTAGCCGAGTGGGTTTGGGTCTAACCGAGTGGGTTTGGGTCTAGCCGAGTGGGTTAGGGTATAGCCGAGTGGGTTTGTGTCTAGGCGAGTGGGTTTGGGTCTACCCGAGTGGGTTCGGGACTAGCCGAGTGGGTTTGGGTCTAGCCTAGTGGGTTTGGGTCTAGCGGAGTGGGTTTGTGTTTAGCGGAGTGGGTTTGGGTCTAGCCGAGTGGGTTTGGGTCTAGCCGATTGGGTTTGGGTCCAGCCGTGTGGGTTTGGGTCTAGCCGAGTGGGTTTGGGTCTAGCCGAGTGGGTTTGGGTCTAGCCAAGTGGGTTTGGGTCTAGCCGTGTGGGTTTGGGTCTAGCCGAGTGGGTTTGTGACTAGTGGAGTGGGATTGGGTGTAGCCGAGTGGGTTTGGGTCTAGCCGAGTGGGTTTGGGTCTAGCCGAGTGGGTTTTGGTCTAGCCGACTGGGTGTGGGTCTAGCCGAGTGGGTTTGGGTCTAGCCGAGTGGGTCTGGGTCTAGCCGAGTGGGTTTGGGTCTAGCCGAGTGGGTTTGGGTCTAGCCGAGTGGGTTTGGGTCTAGCCGAGTGGGTTTGGGTCTAGCCGAGTGGGGTTGCGTCTAGCCGAGTGGGTTTGGGTCTAGCCGAGTGGGTTTGGGTCTAGCCGAGTGGGTTTGGGTCTAGCCGAGTGGGTTTGGGTCTAACCGAGTGGGTTTGGGTCTAGCCGAGTGGGTTAGGGTATAGCCGAGTGGGTTTGTGTCTAGGCGAGTGGGTTTGGGTCTACCCGAGTGGGTTCGGGACTAGCCAAGTGGGTTTGGGTCTAGCCTAGTGGGTTTGGGTCTAGCGGAGTGGGTTTGTGTTTAGCGGAGTGGGTTTGGGTCTAGCCGAGTGGGTTTGGGTCTAGCCGATTGGGTTTGGGTCCAGCCGTGTGGGTTTGGGTCTAGCCGAGTGGGTTTGGGTCTAGCCGAGTGGGTTTGGGTCTAGCCAAGTGGGTTTGGGTCTAGCCGTGTGGGTTTGGGTCTAGCCGAGTGGGTTTGTGACTAGTGGAGTGGGATTGGGTGTAGCCGAGTGGGTTTGGGTCTAGCCGAGTGGGTTTGGGTCTAGCCGAGTGGGTTTTGGTCTAGCCGACTGGGTTTGGGTCTAGCCGAGTGGGTTTGGGTCTAGCCGAGTGGGTCTGGGTCTAGCCGAGTGGGTTTGGGTCTAGCCGAGTGGGTTTGGGTCTAGCCGAGTGGGTTTGGGTCTAGCCGAGTGGGTTTGGGTCTGGCCGAGTGGGGTTGCTTCTAGCCGAGTGGGTTTGGGTCTAGCCGAGTGGGTTTGGGTCTAGCCGAGTGGGTTTGGGTCTAGCCGAGTGGGTTTGTGTCTACCCGAGTGGGTTTGTGTCTAGCCGAGTGGGTTTGGGTCTAGCTGAGTGGCTCTGGGTCTAGCCGAGTGGGTTTGGGTCTAGCCGAGTGGGTTTGGGTCTAGCCGAATGGGTTTGGGTCCAGCCGAGTGGGTTTGGGTCTAGCCGAGTGGGTTTGGGTCTTGCCGTGTGGGTTTGTGTCTAGCCGAGTGGGTTTGTGTCTAGTGCAGTGGGTTTGGTTGTAGCCGAGTGGGTTTGGGTCGAACTGAGTGGGTTTGGGTCTAGCCGAGTGGGTTTGGGTCCAGCCGAGTGGGTTTGGGTCCAGCCGAGTGGGTTTGGGTCTAGCCGAGTGGGTTTGGGTCTAGCGGAGTGGGTTTGGGTCTAGCCGAGTGGGTTTGGGTCTGGCCGAGTGGGTTTGGGAATAACCGAGTGGGTTTGGGTCTAGCCGACTGGGTTTGGGTATAGCCGAGTGGGTTTGTGTCTAGGCGAGTGGGTTTGGGTCTAGCCGAGTGGGTTTGGGACTAGCCGAGTGGGTTTGGGTCTAGCCGAGTGGGTTTGGGTCTAGCGGAGTGGGTTTGTGTTTAGCGGAGTGGGTTTGGGTCTAGCCGAGTGGGTTTGGGTCTAGCCGATTGGGTTTGGGTCCAGCCGTGTGGGTTTGGGTCTAGCCGAGTGGGTTTTGGTCTAGCCGACTGGGTTTGGGTCTAGCCGAGTGGGTTTGGGTCTAGCCGAGTGGGTCTGGGTCTAGCCGAGTGGGTTTGGGTCTAGCCGAGTGGGTTTGGGTCTAGCCGAGTGGGTTTGGGTCTAGCCGAGTGGGTTTGGGTCTAGCCGAGTGGGGTTGCGTCTAGCCGAGTGGGTTTGGGTCTAGCCGAGTGGGTTTGGGTCTAGCCGAGTGGGTTTGGGTCTAGCCGAGTGGGTTTGTGTCTACCGGAGTGGGTTTGTGTCTAGCCGAGTGGGTTTGGGTCTAGCTGAGTGGCTCTGGGTCTAGCCGAGTGGGTTTGGGTCTAGCCGAGTGGGTTTGGGTCTAGCCGAATGGGTTTGGGTCCAGCCGAGTGGGTTTGGGTCTAGCCGAGTGGGTTTGGGTCTTGCCGTGTGGGTTTGGGTCTAGCCGAGTGGGTTTGTGTCTAGTGCAGTGGGTTTGGTTGTAGCCGAGTGGGTTTGGGTCGAACTGAGTGGGTTTGGGTCTAGCCGAGTGGGTTTGGGTCCAGCCGAGTGGGTTTGGGTCCAGCCGAGTGGGTTTGGGTCTAGCCGAGTGGGTTTGGGTCTAGCGGAGTGGGTTTGGGTCTAGCCGAGTGGGTTTGTGTCTGGCCGAGTGGGTTTGGGAATAACCGAGTGGGTTTGGGTCTAGCCGACTGGGTTTGGGTATAGCCGAGTGGGTTTGTGTCTAGGCGAGTGGGTTTGGGTCTAGCCGAGTGGGTTTGGGACTAGCCGAGTGGGTTTGGGTCTAGCCGAGTGGGTTTGGGTCTAGCGGAGTGGGTTTGTGTTTAGCGGAGTGGGTTTGGGTCTAGCCGAGTGGGTTTGGGTCTAGCCGATTGGGTTTGGGTCCAGCCGTGTGGGTTTGGGTCTAGCCGAGTGGGTTTGGGTCTAGCCGAGTGGGTTTGGGTCTAGCCGAGTGGGTTTGGGTCTAGCCGTGTGGGTTTGGGTCTAGCCGAGTGGGTTTGTGTCTAGTGGAGTGGGATTGGGTGTAGCCGAGTGGGTTTGGGTCTAGCCGAGTGGGTTTGGGTCTAGCCGAGTGGGTTTGGGTCTAGCCGAGTGGGGTTGTGTCTAGCCGAGTGGGTTTGGGTCTAGCCGAGTGGGTCTGGGTCTAGCCGAGTGGGTCTGGGTCTAGCCGAGTGGGTTTGGGTCTAGCCGAGTGGGTTTGGGTCTAGCCGAGTGGGTTTGGGTCGAGCTGAGTGGGGTTGCGTCTAGCCGAGTGGGTTTGGGTCTAGCCGAGTGGGTTTGGGTCTAGCCGAGTGGGTTTGGGTCTAGCCGAGTGGGTTTGTGTCTACCCGAGTGGGTTTGTGTCTAGCCGAGTGGGTTTGGGTCTAGCTGAGTGGCTCTGGGTCCAGCCGAGTGGGTTTGGGTCTAGCCGAGTGGGTTTGGGTCTAGCCGAGTGGGTTTGGGTCTAACCGAGTGGGTTTGGGTCTAGAAGAGTGGGTTAGGGTATAGCCGAGTGGGTTTGTGTCTAGGCGAGTGGGTTTGGGTCTACCCGAGTGGGTTCGGGACTAGCCGAGTGGGTTTGGGTCTAGCCTAGTGGGTTTGGGTCTAGCGGAGTGGGTTTGTGTTTAGCGGAGTGGGTTTGGGTCTAGCCGAGTGGGTTTGGGTCTAGCCGATTGGGTTTGGGTCCAGCCGTGTGGGTTTGGGTCTAGCCGAGTGGGTTTGGGTCTAGCCGAGTGGGTTTGGGTCTAGCCAAGTGGGTTTGGGTCTAGCCGTGTGGGTTTGGGTCTAGCCGAGTGGGTTTGTGACTAGTGGAGTGGGATTGGGTGTAGCCGAGTGGGTTTGGGTCTAGCCGAGTGGGTTTGGGTCTAGCCGAGTGGGTTTTGGTCTAGCCGACTGGGTTTGGGTCTAGCCGAGTGGGTTTGGGTGTAGCCGAGTGGGTCTGGGTCTAGCCGAGTGGGTTTGGGTCTAGCCGAGTGGGTTTGGGTCTAGCCGAGTGGGTTTGGGTCTAGCCGAGTGGGTTTGGGTCTAGCCGAGTGGGGTTGCGTCTAGCCGAGTGGGTTTGGGTCTAGCCGAGTGGGTTTGGGTCTAGCCGAGTGGGTTTGGGTCTAGCCGAGTGGGTTTGTGTCTACCCGAGTGGGTTTGTTTCTAGCCGAGTGGGTTTGGGTCTAGCTGAGTGGCTCTGGGTCTAGCCGAGTGGGTTTGGGTCTAGCCGAGTGGTTTTGGGTCTAGCCGAATGGGTTTGGGTCCAGCCGAGTGGGTTTGGGTCTAGCCGAGTGGGTTTGGGTCTTGCCGTGTGGGTTTGGGTCTAGCCGAGTGGGTTTGTGTCTAGTGCAGTGGGTTTGGTTGTAGCCGAGTGGGTTTGGGTCGAACTGAGTGGGTTTGGGTCTAGCCTAGTGGGTTTGGGTCCAGCCGAGTGGGTTTGGGTCCAGCCGAGTGGGTTTGGGTCTAGCCGAGTGGGTTTGGGTCTAGCGGAGTGGGTTTGGGTCTAGCCGAGTGGGTTTGGGTCTAGCCGAGTGGGTTTAGATCTTGCCGAGTGTGTTTGGGTCTAGCCGAGTGGGTTTGGGTGTAGACGAGTGGGTTTGGGTCTAGCCGAGTGGGTTTGGGTCTAGCCGAGTGGGTTTCGGTCTAGCCGAGTGGGTTTGGGTCTAACCGAGTGGGTTTGGGTCTAGGCGAGTGGGTTTGGGTCTACCCGATTGGGTTCGGGACTAGCCGAGTGGGTTTGGGTCTAGCCTAGTGGGTTTTGGTCTAGCGGAGTGGGTTTGTGTTTAGCGGAGTGGGTTTGGGTCTTGCCGAGTGGGTTTGGGTCTAGCCGATTGGGTTTGGGTCCAGCCGTGTGGGTTTGGGTCTAGCCGAGTGGGTTTGGGTCTAGCCGAGTGGGTTTGGGTCTAGCCGAGTGGGTTTGGGTCTAGCCGTGTGGGTTTGGGTCTAGCCGAGTGGGTTTGTGACTAGTGGAGTGGGATTGGGTGTAGCCGAGTGGGTTTGGGTCTAGCCGAGTGGGTTTGGGTCTAGCCGAGTGGGTTTTGGTCTAGCCGACTGGGTTTGGGTATAGCCGAGTGGGTTTGGGTCTAGCCGAGTGGGTCTGGGTCTAGCCGAGTGGGTTTGGGTCTAGCCGAGTGGGTTTGGGTCTAGCCGAGTGGGTTTGGGTCTAGCCGAGTGGGTTTGGGTCTAGCCGAGTGGGGTTGCGTCTAGCCGAGTGGGTTCGGGTCTAGCCGAGTGGGTTTGGGTCTAGCCGAGTGGGTTTGGGTCTAGCCGAGTGGGTTTGTGTCTACCCGAGTGGGTTTGTGTCTAGCCGAGTGGGTTTGGGTCTAGCTGAGTGGCTCTGGGTCTAGCCGAGTGGGTTTGGGTCTAGCCGAGTGGGTTTGGGTCTAGCCGAATGGGTTTGGGTCCAGCCGAGTGGGTTTGGGTCTAGCCGAGTGGGTTTGGGTCTTGCCGTGTGGGTTTGGGTCTAGCCGAGTGGGTTTGTGTCTAGTGCAGTGGGTTTGGTTGTTGCCGAGTGGGTTTGGGTCGAACTGAGTGGGTTTGGGTCTAGCCGAGTGGGTTTGGGTCCAGCCGAGTGGGTTTGGGTCCAGCCGAGTGGGTTTGGGTCTAGCCGAGTGGGTTTGGGTCTAGCGGAGTGGGTTTGGGTCTAGCCGAGTGGGTTTGGGTGTAGCCGAGTGGGTTTGGGTCTAGCCGAGTGGGTTTGGGTCTAGCCGAGTGGGTTTGGGTCTAGCCGAGTGGGTTTGGGTCTAGCCGAGAGGGTTTGGGTCTAGCCGAGTGGGTTTGGGTCTAGCCGAGTGTGTTTTGGTCTAGCCGGGTGGGTTTGGATCTAGCCGAGTGGGTATGGGTCTAGCCGAGTGGGTCTGGGTCTAGCCGAGTGGGTTTGGGTCTAGCCGAGTGGGTTTGGGTCTAGCCGAATGGGTTTGGGTCTAGCCGAGTGGGTTTGGGTCTAGCCGAGTGGGTTTGGGTCTAGCCGAGTGGGTTTGGGTCTAGCCGAGTGTTTTTGCGTCAAGCCGAGTGGGTTTGTGTCTAGCCGAGTGGGTTTGGGTCTAGCCGAGTGGGTTTGGGTCTAGCCGAGTGGGTTTGAGTCCAGCCGAGTGGGTTTGGGTCTAGCCGATTGGGCTTGGGTGTAGCCGAGTGGGTTTGGGGTGGCCGAGTGGGTGTGGGTCTAGCGGAGTGGGTTTGGGTCTAGCGGAGTGGGTTTGGGTCTAGCCGAGTGGGTTTGGGTCTAGCGGTGTGGGTTTGGATCTAGCCGAGTGGGTTTGGGTCTTGCCGAGTGGGTTTGGATCTAGCCGTGTGGGTTTGGGTCAAGCCGTGTGGGTTTGGGTCTAGCCGAGTGGGTTTGGGTCTAGTGGACTGGGTTTGGGTGTAGCCAAGTGGGTTTTGGTCTAGCGGAGTGGGTTTGGGTGTAGCCGAGTGGGTTTGGGTCTAGCCGAGTGGGTTTGGGTCTAGTGGAGTGGGTTTGGGTGTAGCCCAGTGGGTTTGGGTCGAACTGAGTGGGTTTGGGTCTAGCCGAGTGGGTTTGGGTCCAGCCGAGTGGGTTTGGGTCCAGCCGAGTGGGTTTGGGTCCAGCCGAGTGGGTTTGGGTCTAGCCGAGTGGGTTTGGGTCTAGCCGAGTGGGTTTGGGTCTAGCCGAGTGGGTTTGGGTCTAGCCGAGTGGATTTGGGTCTAGCCGAGTAGGTTTGGGTCTAGCGGAGTGGGTTTGGGTCTAGCCGAATGGGTTTGGGTCTAGCCAAGTGGGTTTGGGTCTAGCCGAGTAGGTTTGGGTCTAGCCGAGTGTGTTTGGGTCTAGCCGAGTGAGTTTGTGTCTACCCGAGTGGGTTTGTGTCTAGCCGAGTGGGTTTGGGTCTAGCTGAGTGGCTCTGGGTCTAGCCGAGTGGGTTTGGGTCTAGCCGAGTGGGTTTGGGTCTAGCCGAATGGGTTTGGGTCTTGCCGTGTGGGTTTGGGTCTAGCCGAGTGGGTTTGTGTCTAGTGCAGTGGGTTTGGGTGTAGCCGAGTGGGTTTGGGTCGAACCGAGTGGGTTTGGGTCCAGCCGACTGGGTTTGGGTCCAGCCGAGTGGGTTTGGGTCTAGCCGAGTGGGTTTGGGTCTAGCCGAGTGGGTTTGGGTCTAGCCGAGTGGGTTTGGGTCTAGCCGAGTGGATTTGGGTCTAGCCGAGTAGGTTTGGGTCTAGCGGAGTGGGTTTGGGTCTAGCCGAATGGGTTTGGGTCTAGCCAAGTGGGTTTGGGTCTAGCCGAGTAGGTTTGGGTCTAGCCGAGTGGGTTTGGGTCTAGCCGAGTGGGTTTGTGTCTACACAAGTGGGTTTGTGTCTAGCCGAGTGGGTTTGGGTCTAGCTGAGTGGCTCTGGGTCTAGCCGAGTGGGTTTGGGTCTAGCCGAGTGGGTTTGGGCCTAGCCGAATGGGTTTGGGTCTTGCCATGTGGGTTTGGGTCCAGCCGAGTGGGTTTGTGTCTAGTGCAGTGGGTTTGGGTGCAGCCGAGTGGGTTTGGGTCGAACTGAGTGGGTTTGGGTCTAGCCGAGTGGGTTTGGGTCCAGCCGAGTGGGTTTTGGTCTAGCGGAGTGGGTTTGGGTGTAGCCGAGTGGGTTTGGGTCCAGCCGAGTGGGTTTGGGTCTAGCCGAGTGGGTTTGTGTCTAGCCGAGTGGGTTTGGGACTAGCCGAGTGGGTTTGTGTATTGCCGAGTGGGTTTGGGTTTAGCCGATTGGGTTTGGGTCTAGCCGAGTGGGTTTGGGTCTAGCCGAGTGGGTTTGGGTCTAGCCGAGTGGGTTTGCGTCTAGCCGAGTGGGTTTGGATCTAGCCGAGTGGGTTTGGGTCTAGCCGAGTGGGTTTGGGTCTAGCCGAGTGGGTTTGGTTCTAGCCGAGTGGATTTGGGTCTAGCCGAGTAGGTTTGGGTCTAGCGGAGTGGGTTTGGGTCTAGCCGAGTAGGTTTGGGTCTAGCCGAGTGGGTTTGGGTCTAGCCGAGTGTGTTTGGGTCTAGCCGAGTGAGTTTGTGTCTACCCGCAGTGGGTTTGGGTGTAGCCGAGTGGGTTTGGGTCGAACTGAGTGGGTTTGGGTCTAGCCGAGTGGTTTGGGTCCAGCCGAGTGGGTTTGGGTCCAGCCGAGTGGGTTTGGGTCTAGCCGAGTGGGTTTGGGTCTAGCGGAGTGGGTTTGGGTCTAGCCGAGTGGGTTTGGGTCCAGCCGAGTGGGTTTAGGTCTTGCCGAGTGTGTTTGGGTCTAGCCGAGTGGGTTTGGGTCTAGCCGAGTGGGTTTGGGTCTAGCCGAGTGGGTTTGGGTCTAGCCGAGTGGATTTGGGTCTAGCCGAGTAGGTTTGGGTCTAGCGGAGTGGGTTTGGGTCTAGCCGAGTAGGTTTGGGTCTAGCCGAGTGGGTTTGGGTCTAGCCGAGTGTGTTTGGGTCTAGCCGAGTGAGTTTGTGTCTACCCGAGTGGGTTTGTGTCTAGCCGAGTGGGTTTGGGTCTAGCTAAGTGGCTCTGGGTCTAGCCGAGTGGGTTTGGGTCTAGCCGAGTGGGTTTGGGTCTAGCCGAATGGGTTTGGGTCTTGCCGTGTGGGTTTGGGTCTAGCCGAGTGGGTTTGTGTCTAGTGCAGTGGGTTTGGGTGTAGCCGAGTGGGTTTGGGTCGAACCGAGTGGGTTTGGGTCCAGCCGACTGGGTTTTGGTCCAGCCGAGTGGGTTTGGGTCTAGCCGAGTGGGTTTGGGTCTAGCCGAGTGGGTTTGGGTCTAGCCGAGTGGGTTTGGGTCTAGCCGAGTGGATTTGGGTTTAGCCGAGTAGGTTTGGGTCTAGCGGAGTGGGTTTGGGTCTAGCCGAATGGGTTTGGGTCTAGCCAAGTGGGTTTGGGTCTAGCCGAGTAGGTTTTGGTCTAGCCGAGTGGGTTTGGGTCTAGCCGAGTGGGTTTGTGTCTACCCAAGTGGGCTTGTGTCTAGCCGAGTGGGTTTGGGTCTAGCTGAGTGGCTCTGGGTCTAGCCGAGTGGGTTTGGTTCTAGCCGAGTGGGTTTGGGTCTAGCCGAATGGGTTTGGGTCTTGCCATGTGGGTTTGGGTCCAGCCGAGTGGGTTTGTGTCTAGTGCAGTGGGTTTGGGTGTAGCCGAGTGGGTTTGGGTCGAACTGAGTGGGTTTGGGTCTAGCCGAGTGGGTTTGGGTCCAGCCGAGTGGGTTTTGGTCTAGCGGAGTGGGTTTGGGTGTAGCCGAGTGGGTTTGGGTCCAGCCGAGTGGGTTTTGGTCTAGCGGAGTGGGTTTGGGTGTAGCCGAGTGGGTTTGTGTTTAGCCGATTGGGTTTGGGTCTAGCCGAGTGGGTTTGGGTCTAGCCGAGTGGGTCTGGGTCTAGCCGAGTGGGTTTGGGTCTAGCCGAGTGGGTTTGGGTCTAGCCGAGTGGGTCTGGGTCTAGCCGAGTGGGTTTGGGTCTAGCCGAGCGGGTTTGGATCTAGCCGAGTGGGTTTGGGTCTAGCCGAGTGGGTTTGGGTCTAGCCGAGTGGGTTTGTGTCTAGCCGAGTGGGTTTGGGTCTAGCCGAGTGGGTTTAGGTCTAGCCGAGTGGGTTTTGGTCTAGCCGAGTGGGTTTGGGTCGAGCCGAGTGGGTTTGGGTCTAGCCGAGTTGGTTTTGGTCTAGCCGAGTGGGTTTGGATCTAGCTGAGTGGGTTTGGGTCTAGCCGAGTGGGTCTGGGTCTAGCCGAGTGGGTTTGGGTCTAGCCGAGTGGGTTTGGGTCTAGCCGAGTGGGTTTGGGTCCAGCCAAGTGGGTTTGGGTCTAGCCGAGTGGGTTTGGGTCTAGCCGAGTGGGTTTAGGTCTAGCCGAGTGGGTTTGGGTCTAGCCGAGTGGGTTTGGGTCTAGCCGAGTGGGTTTGGGTCTAGCCGAGTCGGTTTGTGTCTACCCGAGTGGGTTTGTGTCTAGCCGAGTGGGTTTGGGTCTAGCTGAGTGCCTCTGGGTCTAGCCGAGTGGGTTTGGGTCTAGCCGAGTGGGTTTGGGTCTAGCCAAATGGGTTTGGGTCTAGCCGAGTGGGTTTGGGTCTAGCCGAGTGGGTTTGGGTCTAGCCGAATGGGATTGGGTCTAGCCGAGTGGGTTTGGGTCTAGCCAAGTGGGTTTGGGTCTAGTGGAGTGGGTTTGGATCTAGCCGAGTGGGTTTGGGTCTAGCCGAGTGGGTTTGCGTCTAGCCGAGTGGGTTTGTGTCTAGCCGAGTGGGTTTGGGTCTAGCCGAGTGGGTTTGAGTCCAGCCGAGTGGGTTTGGGTCTAGCCGATTGGGCTTGGGTGTAGCCGAGTGGGTTTGGGTGTGGCCGAGTGGGTGTGGGTCTAGCGGAATGGGGTTTGGGTCTAGCGGAGTGGGTTTGGGTCTAGCCGAGTGGGTTTGGGTCTAGCCGAGTGGGTTTGGGGCTAGCCGAGTGGGTTTGGATCTAGCCGAGTCGGTTTGGGTCAAGCCGTGTGGGTTTGGGTCTAGCCGAGTGGGTTTGGGTCTAGTGGACTGGGTTTGGGTGAAGCCTAGTGGGTTTTTTGTCTAGCGGAGTGGGTTTGGGTGTAGCCGAGTGGGTTTGGGACTAGCCGAGTGGGTTTGGGTCTGGCCTAGTGGGTTTGGGTCTAGCGGAGTGGGTTTGGGTCTAGCCGAGTGGGTTTGGGTCTAGCCGATTGCGTTTGGGTCCAGCCGTGTGGGTTTGGGTCTAGCCGAGTGGGTTTGGGTCTAGCCGAGTGGGTTTGGGTCTAGCCGAGTGGGTTTGGGTCTAGCCGTGTGGGTTTGGGTCTAGCCGAGTGGGTTTGTGTCTAGTGGAGTGGGTTTGGGTGTAGCCGAGTGGGTTTGGGTCTAGCCGAGTGGGTTTGGGTCTAGCCGAGTGGGTTTGGGTCTAGCCGAGTGGGTTTAGGTCTAGCCGAGTGGGTTTTGGTCTAGCCGAGTGGGTTTGGGTCGAGCCGAGTGGGTTTGGGTCTAGCCGAGTGGGTTTTGGTCTAGCCGAGTGGGTTTGGATCTAGCTGAGTGGGTTTGGGTCTAGCCGCGTGGGTTTGGGACTAGCCGAGTGGGTTTGTGTATTGCCGAGTGGGTTTGGGTTTAGCCGATTGGGTTTGGGTCTAGCCGAGTGGGTTTGGGTCTAGACGAGTGGGTTTGGGTCTAGCCGAGTGGGTTTGGGTGTAGCCGAGTGGGTTTGGGTCTAGCCGAGTGGGATTGGGTCTAGCCGAGTGGGTTTGGGTCTCGCTGAGTGGGTTTGGGACTAGCCGAGTGCGTTTGGCTCTAGTGAAGTGGGTTTGGGTCCAGCGGAGTGGGTTTGGGTCTGGCGGAGTGGGTTTGGGTCTAGCCGAGTGGGTTTGGGTCTAGCCAAGTGGGTTTGGGGCTAGCCGAGTGGGTTTGGGTCTAGCCAAGAGGGTTTGGGTCTAGCGGAGTGCGTTTGGGTCTAGCCAAGTGGGTTTGGGTCTAGCCGAGTGGGTTTGGGTCTAGGCGAGTGGGTTTGGGTCTTGCCGAGTGGGTTTGGGTCTAGCCGAGTGGGTTTGGGTCTAGCCGAGTGGGTTTGGGTCTAGCCGAGTGGGTTTGGGTATAGCGGAGTGGGTTTGGGTCTAGCCGAGTGGGTTTGGGTCAAGCCGAGTGGGTTTGGGTCTAGCCGAGTGGGTTTGGGTCTAGCCGAGTGGGTTTGGGTCTAGCGGAGTGGGTTTGGGTCTAGCGGAGTGGGTTTGGGTCTAGCCGAGTGGGTTTGGGTCCAGCCGAGTGGGTTTGGGTCTAGCCGAGTGGGTTTGGTTTTGCCGAGTGGGTTTGGGTCTAGCCGAGTGGGTTTGGGTCTAGCCGAGTGGGTTTGGGTCTAGCCGAGTGTGTTTGGGTCTAGCCGAGTGGGTTTGGGTCTAGCCGAGTGGGTTTGGGTCTACTCGAGTGGGTTTGTGTCTAGCCGAGTGGGTTTGGGTCTAGACGTGTGGGTTTGAGTCCAGCCGAGTGGGTTTGGGTCTAGACGAGTGGGTTTGTGTCTAGCCGAGTGGGTTTGGGTCTAGCCGAGTGGGTTTGGGTCTAGCCGAGTGGGTTTGGGTGTAGCCGAGTGGGTTTGGGTGTAGCCGAGTGGGTGTGGGTCTAGCGGAGTGGGTTTGGGTCTAACGGAGTGGATTTGGGTCTAGCCGAGTGGGTTTGGGTCTTGCGGAGTGGGTTTGGGTCTAGCCGAGTGGGTTTGGGTCTAGCCGAGTGGGTTTGGGTGGAGCCGAGTGGGTTTGGATCTAGCTGATTGGGTTTGGGTCTAGCCGAGTGGGTTTGGGTCTAGCCGTGTGGGTTTGGGTCTAGCCGGGAGGGTTTGGGTCTAGTGGACTGGGTTTGGGTGAAGCCGAGTGGGTTTGGGTCTAGCCGAGTGGGTTTGGGTCTAGACGAGTGGGTGTGGGTGCAGCCGAGTGGGTTTGGGTCTAGCCAAGTGGGTTTGGGTCTAGCGGAGTGGGTTTGGGTGTAGCCGAGTGGGTTTGGGTCTAGCCGAGTGGGTTTGGGTCTAGCCGAGTGGGTCCGTGTCTAGCCGAGTGGGCTTGGGACTAGCGGAGTGGGTTTGGGTCTTGCCGAGTGGGTTTGGGTCTAGCCGAGTGGGTTTGGGTCTAGCAGAGTGGGTTTGGGACTAGCCGAGTGGGTTTGGGTCTAGCCGAGTGGGTTTGGGTCTAGCCGAGTGGGTTTGGGACTAGCCGAGTGGGTTTGGGTGTAGCCGAGTGGGTTTGGGTGTAGCCGAGTGGGTTTGGGTCCAGCCGAGTGGGTTTGGGTCCAGCCGAGTGGGTTTGGGTCTAGCCGAATGGGATTGGGTCTAGCCGAGTGGGTTTGGGTCTAGCCAAGTGGGTTTGGGTCTAGTGGAGTGGGTTTGGATCTAGCCGAGTGGGTTTGGGTCTAGCCGAGTGGGTTTGCGTCTAGCCGAGTGGGTTTGTGTCTCGCCGAGTGGGTTTGGGTCTAGCCGAGTGGGTTTGGGTCTAGCCGAGTGGGTTTGAGTCCAGCCGAGTGGGTTTGGGTCTAGCCGATTGGGCTTGGGTGTAGCCGAGTGGGTTTGGGTGTGGCCGAGTGGGTGTGGGTCTAGCGGAATGGGGTTTGGGTCTAGCGGAGTGGGTTTGGGTCTAGCCGAGTGGGTTTGGGTCTAGCGGAGTGGGTTTGGATCTAGCCGAGTGGGTTTGGGTCTAGCCGAGTGGGTTTGGATCTAGCCGATTCGGTTTGTGTCAAGCCGTGTGGGTTTGGGTCTAGCCAAGTGGGTTTGGGTCTAGTGGACTGGGTTTGGGTGAAGCCAAGTGGGTTTTGGTCTAGCGGAGTGGGTTTGGGTGTAGCCGAGTGGGTTTGGGTCCAGCCGAGTGGGTTTGGGTCTAGCCGAGTGGGTTTGTGTCTAGCCGAGTGGGTTTGGGACTAGCCGAGTGGGTTTGTGTATTGCCGAGTGGGTTTGGGTTTAGCCGATTGGATTTGGGTCTAGCCGAGTGGGTTTGGGTCTAGCGGAGTGGGTTTGGGTGTAGCCGAGTGGGTTTGGGTCTAGCCGTGTGGGTTTGGGTCTAGCCGAGTGGGTTTGGGTCCAGCCGAGTGGGTTTGGGTCTAGCCGAGTGGGTTTGGGTCTAGCCGTGTGGGTTTGGGTCTAGCCGAGTGGGTTTGTGTCTAGTGGAGTGGGTTTGGGTGTAGCCGAGTGGGTCTGGGTCGAACTGAGTGGGATTGGGTCTAGCCGTGTGGGTTTGGGTCTAGCCGAGTGGGTTTGTGTCTAGTGGAGTGGGTTTGGGTGTAGCCGAGTGGGTTTGGGTCTAGCCGAGTGGGTTTGGGTCTAGCCGAGTGGGTTTGGGTCTGGCCGAGTGGGTTTAGGTCTAGCCGAGTGGGTTTTTGTCTAGCCGAGTGGGTTTGGGTCGAGCCGAGTGGGTTTGGGTCTAGCCGAGTGGGTTTTGTTCTAGCCGAGTGGGTTTGGATCTAGCTGAGTGGGTTTGGGTCTAGCCGAGTGGGTCTGGGTCTAGCCGAGTGGGTTTGGGTCTAGCCGTGTGGGTTTGGGTCTAGCCGAATGGGTTTGGGTCTAGCCTAGTGGGTTTGGGTCTAGCCGAGTGGGTTTGGGTCTAGCCGAGTGGGTTTGGGTCTAGCCGAGTGGGTTTGGGTCTAGCCGAGTGGGTTTGGGTCTAGCCGAGTGGGTTTGGGTCTAGCCGAGTGGGTTTGTGTCTACCCGAATGGGTTTGTGTCTAGCCGAGTGGGTTTGGGTCTAGCTGAGTGGCTCTGGGTCTAGCCGAGTGGGTTTGGGTCTAGCCGAGTGGGTTTGGGTCTAGCCGAGTGGGTTTGGGTCTAGCCGAATGGGATTGGGTCTAGCCGAGTGGGTTTGGGTCTAGCCAAGTGGGTTTGGGTCTAGCCGAGTGGGTTTGAGTCCAGCCGAGTGGGTTTGGGTCTAGCCGATTGGGCTTGGGTGTAGCCGAGTGGGTTTGGGTGTGGCCGAGTGGGTGTGGGTCTAGCGGAATGGGGTTTGGGTCTAGCGGAGTGGGTTTGGGTCTAGCCGAGTGGGTTTGGGTCTAGCCGAGTGGGTTTGGGGCTAGCCGAGTGGGTTTGGATCTAGCCGAGTCGGTTTGGGTCAAGCCGTGTGGGTTTGGGTCTAGCCGAGTGGGTTTGGGTCTAGTGGACTGGGTTTGGGTGAAGCCTAGTGGGTTTTTTGTCTAGCGGAGTGGGTTTGGGTGTAGCCGAGTGGGTTTGGGACTAGCCGAGTGGGTTTGGGTCTGGCCTAGTGGGTTTGGGTCTAGCGGAGTGGGTTTGGGTCTAGCCGAGTGGGTTTGGGTCTAGCCGATTGCGTTTGGGTCCAGCCGTGTGGGTTTGGGTCTAGCCGAGTGGGTTTGGGTCTAGCCGAGTGGGTTTGGGTCTAGCCGAGTGGGTTTGGGTCTAGCCGTGTGGGTTTGGGTCTAGCCGAGTGGGTTTGTGTCTAGTGGAGTGGGTTTGGGTGTAGCCGAGTGGGTTTGGGTCTAGCCGAGTGGGTTTGGGTCTAGCCGAGTGGGTTTGGGTCTAGCCGAGTGGGTTTAGGTCTAGCCGAGTGGGTTTTGGTCTAGCCGAGTGGGTTTGGGTCGAGCCGAGTGGGTTTGGGTCTAGCCGAGTGGGTTTTGGTCTAGCCGAGTGGGTTTGGATCTAGCTGAGTGGGTTTGGGTCTAGCCGCGTGGGTTTGGGACTAGCCGAGTGGGTTTGTGTATTGCCGAGTGGGTTTGGGTTTAGCCGATTGGGTTTGGGTCTAGCCGAGTGGGTTTGGGTCTAGACGAGTGGGTTTGGGTCTAGCCGAGTGGGTTTGGGTGTAGCCGAGTGGGTTTGGGTCTAGCCGAGTGGGATTGGGTCTAGCCGAGTGGGTTTGGGTCTCGCTGAGTGGGTTTGGGACTAGCCGAGTGCGTTTGGCTCTAGTGAAGTGGGTTTGGGTCCAGCGGAGTGGGTTTGGGTCTGGCGGAGTGGGTTTGGGTCTAGCCGAGTGGGTTTGGGTCTAGCCAAGTGGGTTTGGGGCTAGCCGAGTGGGTTTGGGTCTAGCCAAGAGGGTTTGGGTCTAGCGGAGTGCGTTTGGGTCTAGCCAAGTGGGTTTGGGTCTAGCCGAGTGGGTTTGGGTCTAGGCGAGTGGGTTTGGGTCTTGCCGAGTGGGTTTGGGTCTAGCCGAGTGGGTTTGGGTCTAGCCGAGTGGGTTTGGGTCTAGCCGAGTGGGTTTGGGTATAGCGGAGTGGGTTTGGGTCTAGCCGAGTGGGTTTGGGTCAAGCCGAGTGGGTTTGGGTCTAGCCGAGTGGGTTTGGGTCTAGCCGAGTGGGTTTGGGTCTAGCGGAGTGGGTTTGGGTCTAGCGGAGTGGGTTTGGGTCTAGCCGAGTGGGTTTGGGTCCAGCCGAGTGGGTTTGGGTCTAGCCGAGTGGGTTTGGTTTTGCCGAGTGGGTTTGGGTCTAGCCGAGTGGGTTTGGGTCTAGCCGAGTGGGTTTGGGTCTAGCCGAGTGTGTTTGGGTCTAGCCGAGTGGGTTTGGGTCTAGCCGAGTGGGTTTGGGTCTACTCGAGTGGGTTTGTGTCTAGCCGAGTGGGTTTGGGTCTAGACGTGTGGGTTTGAGTCCAGCCGAGTGGGTTTGGGTCTAGACGAGTGGGTTTGTGTCTAGCCGAGTGGGTTTGGGTCTAGCCGAGTGGGTTTGGGTCTAGCCGAGTGGGTTTGGGTGTAGCCGAGTGGGTTTGGGTGTAGCCGAGTGGGTGTGGGTCTAGCGGAGTGGGTTTGGGTCTAACGGAGTGGATTTGGGTCTAGCCGAGTGGGTTTGGGTCTTGCGGAGTGGGTTTGGGTCTAGCCGAGTGGGTTTGGGTCTAGCCGAGTGGGTTTGGGTGGAGCCGAGTGGGTTTGGATCTAGCTGATTGGGTTTGGGTCTAGCCGAGTGGGTTTGGGTCTAGCCGTGTGGGTTTGGGTCTAGCCGGGAGGGTTTGGGTCTAGTGGACTGGGTTTGGGTGAAGCCGAGTGGGTTTGGGTCTAGCCGAGTGGGTTTGGGTCTAGACGAGTGGGTGTGGGTGCAGCCGAGTGGGTTTGGGTCTAGCCAAGTGGGTTTGGGTCTAGCGGAGTGGGTTTGGGTGTAGCCGAGTGGGTTTGGGTCTAGCCGAGTGGGTTTGGGTCTAGCCGAGTGGGTCCGTGTCTAGCCGAGTGGGCTTGGGACTAGCGGAGTGGGTTTGGGTCTTGCCGAGTGGGTTTGGGTCTAGCCGAGTGGGTTTGGGTCTAGCAGAGTGGGTTTGGGACTAGCCGAGTGGGTTTGGGTCTAGCCGAGTGGGTTTGGGTCTAGCCGAGTGGGTTTGGGACTAGCCGAGTGGGTTTGGGTGTAGCCGAGTGGGTTTGGGTGTAGCCGAGTGGGTTTGGGTCCAGCCGAGTGGGTTTGGGTCCAGCCGAGTGGGTTTGGGTCTAGCCGAATGGGATTGGGTCTAGCCGAGTGGGTTTGGGTCTAGCCAAGTGGGTTTGGGTCTAGTGGAGTGGGTTTGGATCTAGCCGAGTGGGTTTGGGTCTAGCCGAGTGGGTTTGCGTCTAGCCGAGTGGGTTTGTGTCTCGCCGAGTGGGTTTGGGTCTAGCCGAGTGGGTTTGGGTCTAGCCGAGTGGGTTTGAGTCCAGCCGAGTGGGTTTGGGTCTAGCCGATTGGGCTTGGGTGTAGCCGAGTGGGTTTGGGTGTGGCCGAGTGGGTGTGGGTCTAGCGGAATGGGGTTTGGGTCTAGCGGAGTGGGTTTGGGTCTAGCCGAGTGGGTTTGGGTCTAGCGGAGTGGGTTTGGATCTAGCCGAGTGGGTTTGGGTCTAGCCGAGTGGGTTTGGATCTAGCCGATTCGGTTTGTGTCAAGCCGTGTGGGTTTGGGTCTAGCCAAGTGGGTTTGGGTCTAGTGGACTGGGTTTGGGTGAAGCCAAGTGGGTTTTGGTCTAGCGGAGTGGGTTTGGGTGTAGCCGAGTGGGTTTGGGTCCAGCCGAGTGGGTTTGGGTCTAGCCGAGTGGGTTTGTGTCTAGCCGAGTGGGTTTGGGACTAGCCGAGTGGGTTTGTGTATTGCCGAGTGGGTTTGGGTTTAGCCGATTGGATTTGGGTCTAGCCGAGTGGGTTTGGGTCTAGCGGAGTGGGTTTGGGTGTAGCCGAGTGGGTTTGGGTCTAGCCGTGTGGGTTTGGGTCTAGCCGAGTGGGTTTGGGTCCAGCCGAGTGGGTTTGGGTCTAGCCGAGTGGGTTTGGGTCTAGCCGTGTGGGTTTGGGTCTAGCCGAGTGGGTTTGTGTCTAGTGGAGTGGGTTTGGGTGTAGCCGAGTGGGTCTGGGTCGAACTGAGTGGGATTGGGTCTAGCCGTGTGGGTTTGGGTCTAGCCGAGTGGGTTTGTGTCTAGTGGAGTGGGTTTGGGTGTAGCCGAGTGGGTTTGGGTCTAGCCGAGTGGGTTTGGGTCTAGCCGAGTGGGTTTGGGTCTGGCCGAGTGGGTTTAGGTCTAGCCGAGTGGGTTTTTGTCTAGCCGAGTGGGTTTGGGTCGAGCCGAGTGGGTTTGGGTCTAGCCGAGTGGGTTTTGTTCTAGCCGAGTGGGTTTGGATCTAGCTGAGTGGGTTTGGGTCTAGCCGAGTGGGTCTGGGTCTAGCCGAGTGGGTTTGGGTCTAGCCGTGTGGGTTTGGGTCTAGCCGAATGGGTTTGGGTCTAGCCTAGTGGGTTTGGGTCTAGCCGAGTGGGTTTGGGTCTAGCCGAGTGGGTTTGGGTCTAGCCGAGTGGGTTTGGGTCTAGCCGAGTGGGTTTGGGTCTAGCCGAGTGGGTTTGGGTCTAGCCGAGTGGGTTTGTGTCTACCCGAATGGGTTTGTGTCTAGCCGAGTGGGTTTGGGTCTAGCTGAGTGGCTCTGGGTCTAGCCGAGTGGGTTTGGGTCTAGCCGAGTGGGTTTGGGTCTAGCCGAGTGGGTTTGGGTCTAGCCGAATGGGATTGGGTCTAGCCGAGTGGGTTTGGGTCTAGCCAAGTGGGTTTGGATCTAGTGGAGTGGGTTTGGATCTAGCCGAGTGGGTTTGGGTCTAGCCGAGTGGGTTTGCGTCTAGCCTAGTGGGTTTGTGTCTAGCCGAGTGGGTTTGGGTCTAGCAGAGTGGGTTTGGGTCTAGCCGAGTGGGTTTGAGTACAGCCGAGTGGGTTTGGGTCTAGCCGATTGGGCTTGGGTGTAGCCGAGTGGGTTTGGGTGTGGCCGACTGGGTGTGGGTCTAGCGGAATGGGGTTTGGGTCTAGCAGAGTGGGTTTGGATCTAGCCGAGTGGGTTTGGGTCTGGCGGAGTGGGTTTGGATCTAGCCGAGTGGGTTTGGGTCTAGCCGAGTGGGTTTGGATCTAGCCGAGTCGGTTTGGGTCAAGCCGTGTGGGTTTGGGTCTAGCCGAGTGTGTTTGGGTCTAGTGGACTGGGTTTGGGTGAAGCCAAGTGGGTTTTGGTCTAGCGGAGTTGGTTTGGGTGTAGCCGAGTGGGTTTGGGTCCAGCCGAGTGGGTTTGGGTCTAGCCGAGTGGGTTTGTGTCTAGCCGAGTGGGTTTGGGACTAGCTGAGTTTGTTTGTGTATTGCCGAGTGGGTTTGGGTTTAGCCGATAGGGTTTGGGTCTAGCCGAGTGGGTTTGGGTCGAGCTGAGTGGGTTTGGATCTTGCCGAGTGGGTTTGGGTCTAGCCGAGTGGGTTTGCGTCTAGCAGAGGGGGTTTGGGACTAGCCTAGTGGGTATGGCTCTAGCCGAGTGGGTTTGGGTCTAGCCGAGTGGGTTTGGGTCTAGCCGAGTGGGTTTGGGTGTAGCCGAGTGGGTTTGGGTCTAGCCGAGTGGGATTGGGTCCAGCCGAGTGGGTTTGGGTCTCGCTGAGTGGGTTTGGGACTAGCCGAGTGCGTTTGGCTCTAGCGAAGTGGGTTTGGGTCCAGCGGAGTGGGTTTGGGTCTGGCAGAGTGGGTTTGGGTCTAGCCGAGTGGGTTTGGGTCTAGCCAAGTGGGTTTGGGGCTAGCCGAGTGGGTTTGGGTCTAGCCAAGAGGGTTTGGGTCTAGCGGAGTGCGTTTGGGTCTAGCCAAGTGGGTTTGGGTCTAGCCGAGTGGGTTTGGGTCTAGCCGAGTGGGTTTGGGTCTAGCCGAGTGGGTTTGGGTCTAGCCGAGTGGGTTTGCGTCTAGCAGAGGGGGTTTGGGACTAGCCTAGTGGGTATGGCTCTAGCCGAGTGGGTTTGGGTCTAGCCGAGTGGGTTTGGGTCTAGCCGAGTGGGTTTGGGTGTAGCCGAGTGGGTTTGGGTCTAGCCGAGTGGGATTGGGTCCAGCCGAGTGGGTTTGGGTCTCGCTGAGTGGGTTTGGGACTAGCCGAGTGCGTTTGGCTCTAGCGAAGTGGGTTTGGGTCCAGCGGAGTGGGTTTGGGTCTGGCAGAGTGGGTTTGGGTCTAGCCGAGTGGGTTTGGGTCTAGCCAAGTGGGTTTGGGGCTAGCCGAGTGGGTTTGGGTCTAGCCAAGAGGGTTTGGGTCTAGCGGAGTGCGTTTGGGTCTAGCCAAGTGGGTTTGGGTCTAGCCGAGTGGGTTTGGGTCTAGCCGAGTGGGTTTGGGTCTAGCCGAGTGGGTTTGGGTCTAGCCGAGTGGGTTTGGGTCTAGCCGAGTGGGTTTGGGTCTAGCCGAGTGGGTTTGGGTCTAGCCGAGTGGGTTTGGGTATAGCGGAGTGGGTTTCGGTCTAGCCGAGTGGGTTTGGGTCTAGCCGAGTGGGTTTGGGTCTAGCCGAGTGGGTTTGGGTCTGGCCGATTGGGTTTGGGTCTAGCGGAGTGGGTTTGGGTCTAGCCGAGTGGGTTTGGGTCCAGCTGAGTGGGTTTGGGTCTAGCCGAGTGGGTTTGGTTTTGCCGAGTGGGTTTGGGTCTAGCCGAGTGGGTTTGGTTTTGCCGAGTGGGTTTGGGTCTAGCCGAGTGGGTTTGGGTCTAGCCGAGTGGGTTTGGGTCTAGCCGAGTGTGTTTGGGTCTAGCCGAGTGTGTTTGGGTCTAGCCGAGTGGGTTTGGGTCTAGCCGAGTGGGTTTGGGTCTACTCGAGTGGGTTTGTGTCTAGCCGAGTGGGTTTGGGTCTAGACGTGTGGGTTTGAGTCCAGCCGAGTGGGTTTGGGTCTAGACGAGTGGGTTTGGGCCTAGCCGAGTGGGTTTGGGTGTGGCCGACTGGGTGTGGGTCTAGCGGAATGGGGTTTGGGTCTAGCAGAGTGGGTTTGGGTCTAGCCGAGTGGGTTTGGGTCTGGCGGAGTGGGTTTGGATCTAGCCGAGTGGGTTTGGGTCTAGCCGAGTGGGTTTGGATCTAGCCGAGTCGGTTTGGGTCAAGCCGTGTGGGTTTGGGTCTAGCCGAGTGGGTTTGGGTCTAGTGGACTGGGTTTGGGTGAAGCCAAGTGGGTTTTGGTCTAGCGGAGTGGGTTTGGGTGTAGCCGAGTGGGTTTGGGTCCAGCCGAGTGGGTTTGGGTCTAGCCGAGTGGGTTTGTGTCTAGCCGAGTGGGTTTGGGACTAGCCGAGTTTGTTTGTGTATTGCCGAGTGGGTTTGGGTTTAGCCGATAGGGTTTGGGTCTAGCCGAGTGGGTTTGGGTCGAGCTGAGTGGGTTTGGATCTTGCCGAGTGGGTTTGGGTCTAGCCGAGTGGGTTTGCGTCTAGCAGAGGGGGTTTGGGACTAGCCGAGTGGGTATGGCTCTAGCCGAGTGGGTTTGGGTCCAGCCGAGTGGGTTTGGGTCTAGCCGAGTGGGTTTGGGTGTAGCCGAGTGGGTTTGGGTCTAGCCGAGTGGGATTGGGTCCAGCCGAGTGGGTTTGGGTCTCGCTGAGTGGGTTTGGGACTAGCCGAGTGCGTTTGGCTCTAGCGAAGTGGGTTTGGGTCCAGCGGAGTGGGTTTGGGTCTGGCAGAGTGGGTTTGGGTCTAGCCGAGTGGGTTTGGGTCTAGCCAAGTGGGTTTGGGGCTAGCCGAGTGGGTTTGGGTCTAGCCAAGAGGGTTTGGGTCTAGCGGAGTGCGTTTGGGTCTAGCCAAGTGGGTTTGGGTCTAGCCGAGTGGGTTTGGGTCTAGGCGAGTGGGTTTGGGTCTCGCCGAGTGGGTTTGGGTCTAGCCGAGTGGGTTTGGGTCTAGCCGAGTGGGTTTGGGTCTAGCCGAGTGGGTTTGGGTCTAGCCGAGTGGGTTTGGGTATAGCGGAGTGGGTTTCGGTCTAGCCGAGTGGGTTTGGGTCTAGCCGAGTGGGTTTGGGTCTAGCCGAGTGGGTTTGGGTCTGGCCGAGTGGGTTTGGGTCTAGCGGAGTGTGTTTGGGTCTAGCCGAATGTGTTTGGGTCTAGCCGAGTGGGTTTGGGTCTAGCCGAGTGGGTTTGGGTCTACTCGAGTGGGTTTGTGTCTAGCCGAGTGGGTTTGGGTCTAGACGTGTGGGTTTGAGTCCAGCCGAGTGGGTTTGGGTCTAGACGAGTGGGTTTGGGCCTAGCCGAGTGGGTTTGGGTCTAGCCGAGTGGGTTTGGGTCTAGCCGAGTGGGTTTGGGTGTAGCCGAGTGGGTTTGGGTGTAGCCGAGTGGGTGTGGGTCTAGCGGAATGGGTTTGGGTCTAACGGAGTGGATTTGGGTCTAGCCGAGTGGGTTTGGGTCTTGCGGAGGGGGTTTGGGACTAGCCGAGTCGGTATGGCTCTAGCCGAGTGGGTTTGGGTCTAGCCGAGTGGGTTTGGGTCTAGCCGAGTGGGTTTGGGTGTAGCCGAGTGGGTTTGGGTCTAGCCGAGTGGGATTGGGTCCAGCCGAGTGGGTTTGGGTCTCGCTGAGTGGGTTTGGGGCTAGCCGAGTGGGTTTGGGTCTAGCCAAGAGGGTTTGGGTCTAGCGGAGTGCGTTTGGGTCTAGCCAAGTGGGTTTGGGTCTAGCCGAGTGGGTTTGGGTCTAGGCGAGTGGGTTTGGGTCTAGCCGAGTGGGTTTGGGTCTAGCCGAGTGGGTTTGGGTCTAGCCGAGTGGGTTTGGGTCTAGCCGAGTGGGTTTGGGTCAAGCCGAGTGGGTTTGGGTCTAGCGGAGTGGGTTTGGGTCTAGCCGAGTGGGTTTGGGTCCAGCTGAGTGGGTTTGGGTCTAGCCGAGTGGGTTTGGTTTTGCCGAGTGGGTTTGGGTCTAGCCGAGTGGGTTTGGGTCTAGCCGAGTGGGTTTGGGTCTAGCCGAGTGGGTTTGGGTCTAGCCGAGTGGGTTTGGGTCTAGCCGTGTGGGTTTGGGTCTAGCCGAGTGGGTTTGGGTCTACTCGAGTGGGTTTGTGTCTAGCCGAGTGGGTTTGGGTCTAGACGTGTGGGTTTGAGTCCAGCCGAGTGGGTTTGGGTCTAGACGAGTGGGTTTGGGCCTAGCCGAGTGGGTTTGGGTCTAGCCGAGTGGGTTTGGGTCTAGCCGAGTGGGTTTGGGTGTAGCCGAGTGGGTTTGGGTGTAGCCGAGTGGGTGTGGGTCTAGCGGAGTGGGTTTGGGTCTAACGGAGTGGATTTGGGTCTAGTCGAGTGGGTTTGGGTCTTGCGGAGTGGGTTTGGGTCTAGCCGAGTGGGTTTGGGTCTAGCCGAGTGGGTTTGGGTGTAGCCGAGTGGGTTTGGATCTAGCGGACTGGGTTTGGGTGAAGCCAAGTGGGTTTTGGTCTAGCGGAGTGGGTTTGGGTGTAGCCGAGTGGGTTTGGGTCCAGCCGAGTGGGTTTGGGTCTAGCCGAGTGGGTTTGTGTCTAGCCGAGTGGGTTTGGGACTAGCCGAGTTTGTTTGTGTATTGCCGAGTGGGTTTGGGTTTAGCCGATAGGGTTTGGGTCTAGCCGAGTGGGTTTGGGTCGAGCTGAGTGGGTTTGGATCTTGCCGAGTGGGTTTGGGTCTAGCCGAGTGGGTTTGCGTCGAGCAGAGGGGGTTTGGGACTAGCCGAGTGGGTATGGCTCTAGCCGAGTGGGTTTGGGTCTAGCCGAGTGGGTTTGGGTCTAGCCGAGTGGGTTTGGGTGTAGCCGAGTGGGTTTGGGTCTAGCCGAGTGGGATTGGGTCCAGCCGAGTGGGTTTGGGTCTCGCTGAGTGGGTTTGGGACTAGCCGAGTGCGTTTGGCTCTAGCGAAGTGGGTTTGGGTCCAGCGGAGTGGGTTTGGGTCTGGCAGAGTGGGTTTGGGTCTAGCCGAGTGGGTTTGGGTCTAGCCAAGTGGGTTTGGGGCTAGCCGAGTGGGTTTGGGTCTAGCCAAGAGGGTTTGGGTCTAGCGGAGTGCGTTTGGGTCTAGCCAAGTGGGTTTGGGTCTAGCCGAGTGGGTTTGGGTCTAGGCGAGTGGGTTTGGGTCTCGCCGAGTGGGTTTGGGTCTAGCCGAGTGGGTTTGGGTCTAGCCGAGTGGGTTTGGGTCTAGCCGAGTGGGTTTGGGTCTAGCCGAGTGGGTTTGGGTATAGCGGAGTGGGTTTCGGTCTAGCCGAGTGGGTTTGGGTCTAGCCGAGTGGGTTTGGGTCTAGCCGAGTGGGTTTGGGTCTGGCCGAGTGGGTTTGGGTCGAGCGGAGTGTGTTTGGGTCTAGCCGAGTGTGTTTGGGTCTAGCCGAGTGGGTTTGGGTCTAGCCGAGTGGGTTTGGGTCTACTCGAGTGGGTTTGTGTCTAGCCGAGTGGGTTTGGGTCTAGACGTGTGGGTTTGAGTCCAGCCGAGTGGGTTTGGGTCTAGACGAGTGGGTTTGGGCCTAGCCGAGTGGGTTTGGGTCTAGCCGAGTGGGTTTGGGTCTAGCCGAGTGGGTTTGGGTGTAGCCGAGTGGGTTTGGGTGTAGCCGAGTGGGTGTGGGTCTAGCGGAATGGGTTTGGGTCTAACGGAGTGGATTTGGGTCTAGCCGAGTGGGTTTGGGTCTTGCGGAGGGGGTTTGGGACTAGCCGAGTCGGTATGGCTCTAGCCGAGTGGGTTTGGGTCTAGCCGCGTGGGTTTGGGTCTAGCCGAGTGGGTTTGGGTGTAGCCGAGTGGGTTTGGGTCTAGCCGAGTGGGATTGGGTCCAGCCGAGTGGGTTTGGGTCTCGCTGAGTGGGTTTGGGGCTAGCCGAGTGGGTTTGGGTCTAGCCAAGAGGGTTTGGGTCTAGCGGAGTGCGTTTGGGTCTAGCCAAGTGGGTTTGGGTCTAGCCGAGTGGGTTTGGGTCTAGGCGAGTGGGTTTGGGTCTAGCCGAGTGGGTTTGGGTCTAGCCGAGTGGGTTTGGGTCTAGCCGAGTGGGTTTGGGTCTAGCCGAGTGGGTTTGGGTGTAGCCGAGTGGGTTTGGGTGTAGCCGAGTGGGTGTGGGTCGAGCGGAATGGGTTTGGGTCTAACGGAGTGGATTTGGGTCTAGCCGAGTGGGTTTGGGTCTTGCGGAGGGGGTTTGGGACTAGCCGAGTCGGTATGGCTCTAGCCGAGTGGGTTTGGGTCTAGCCGAGTGGGTTTGGGTCTAGCCGAGTGGGTTTGGGTGTAGCCGAGTGGGTTTGGGTCTAGCCGAGTGGGATTGGGTCCAGCCGAGTGGGTTTGGGTCTCGCTGAGTGGGTTTGGGGCTAGCCGAGTGGGTTTGGGTCTAGCCAAGAGGGTTTGGGTCTAGGGGAGTGCGTTTGGGTCTAGCCAAGTGGGTTTGGGTCTAGCCGAGTGGGTTTGGGTCTAGGCGAGTGGGTTTGGGTCTAGCCGAGTGGGTTTGGGTCTAGCCGAGTGGGTTTGGGTCTAGCCGAGTGGGTTTGGGTCTAGCCGAGTGGGTTTGGGTCTAGCCGAGTGGGTTTGGGTATAGCGGAGTGGGTTTCGGTCTAGCCGAGTGGGTTTGGCTCTAGCCGAGTGGGTTTGGGTCTAGCCGAGTGGGTTTGGGTCAAGCCGAGTGGGTTTGGGTCTAGTGGAGTGGGTTTGGGTCTAGCCGAGTGGGTTTGGGTCCAGCTGAGTGGGTTTGGGTCTAGCCGAGTGGGTTTGGTTTTGCCGAGTGGGTTTGGGTCTAGCCGAGTGGGTTTGGGTCTAGCCGAGTGGGTTTGGGTCTAGCCGAGTGTGTTTGGGTCGAGCCGAGTGGGTTTGGGTCTAGCCGTGTGGGTTTGGGTCTAGCCGAGTGGGTTTGGGTCTACTCGAGTGGGTTTGTGTCTAGCCGAGTGGGTTTGGGTCTAGACGTGTGGGTTTGAGTCCAGCCGAGTGGGTTTGGGTCTAGACGAGTGGGTTTGGGCCTAGCCGAGTGGGTTTGGGTCTAGCCGAGTGGGTTTGGGTCTAGCCGAGTGGGTTTGGGTGTAGCCGAGTGGGTTTGGGTGTAGCCGAGTGGGTGTGGGTCTAGCGGAGTGGGTTTGGGTCTAACGGAGTGGATTTGGGTCTAGCCGAGTGGGTTTGGGTCTTGCGGAGTGGGTTTGGGTCTAGCCGAGTGGGTTTGGGTCTAGCCGAGTGGGTTTGGGTGTAGCCGAGTGGGTTTGGATCTAGCGGATTGGGTTTGGGTGAAGCCAAGTGGGTTTTGGTCTAGCGGAGTGGGTTTGGGTGTAGCCGAGTGGGTTTGGGTCCAGCCGAGTGGGTTTGGGTCTAGCCGAGTGGGTTTGTGTCCAGCCGAGTGGGTTTGGGTCTAGGCGAGTGGGTTTGGGTCTAGCCGAGTGGGTTTGGGTCTAGCCGAGTGGGTTTGGGTCTAGCCGAGTGGGTTTGGGTCTAGCCGAGTGGGTTTGGGTCTAGCCGAGTGGGTTTGGGTATAGCGGAGTGGGTTTCGGTCTAGCCGAGTGGGTTTGGCTCTAGCCGAGTGGGTTTGGGTCTAGCCGAGTGGGTTTGGGTCAAGCCGAGTGGGTTTGGGTCTAGTGGAGTGGGTTTGGGTCTAGCCGAGTGGGTTTGGGTCCAGCTGAGTGGGTTTGGGTCTAGCCGAGTGGGTTTGGTTTTGCCGAGTGGGTTTGGGTCTAGCCGAGTGGGTTTGGGTCTAGCCGAGTGGGTTTGGGGCTAGCCGAGTGGGTTTGGGTCTAGCCAAGAGGGTTTGGGTCTAGCGGAGTGCGTTTGGGTCTAGCCAAGTGGGTTTGGGTCTAGCCGAGTGGGTTTGGGTCTAGGCGAGTGGGTTTGGGTCTCGCCGAGTGGGTTTGGGTCTAGCCGAGTGGGTTTGGGTCTAGCCGAGTGGGTTTGGGTCTAGCCGAGTGGGTTTGGGTCTAGCCGAGTGGGTTTGGGTATAGCGGAGTGGGTTTCGGTCTAGCCGAGTGGGTTTGGGTCTAGCCGAGTGGGTTTGGGTCTAGCCGAGTGGGTTTGGGTCTGGCCGAGTGGGTTTGGGTCGAGCGGAGTGTGTTTGGGTCTAGCCGAGTGTGTTTGGGTCTAGCCGAGTGGGTTTGGGTCTAGCCGAGTGGGTTTGGGTCTACTCGAGTGGGTTTGTGTCTAGCCGAGTGGGTTTGGGTCTAGACGTGTGGGTTTGAGTCCAGCCGAGTGGGTTTGGGTCTAGACGAGTGGGTTTGGGCCTAGCCGAGTGGGTTTGGGTCTAGCCGAGTGGGTTTGGGTCTAGCCGAGTGGGTTTGGGTGTAGCCGAGTGGGTTTGGGTGTAGCCGAGTGGGTGTGGGTCTAGCGGAATGGGTTTGGGTCTAACGGAGTGGATTTGGGTCTAGCCGAGTGGGTTTGGGTCTTGCGGAGGGGGTTTGGGACTAGCCGAGTCGGTATGGCTCTAGCCGAGTGGGTTTGGGTCTAGCCGCGTGGGTTTGGGTCTAGCCGAGTGGGTTTGGGTGTAGCCGAGTGGGTTTGGGTCTAGCCGAGTGGGATTGGGTCCAGCCGAGTGGGTTTGGGTCTCGCTGAGTGGGTTTGGGGCTAGCCGAGTGGGTTTGGGTCTAGCCAAGAGGGTTTGGGTCTAGCGGAGTGCGTTTGGGTCTAGCCAAGTGGGTTTGGGTCTAGCCGAGTGGGTTTGGGTCTAGGCGAGTGGGTTTGGGTCTAGCCGAGTGGGTTTGGGTCTAGCCGAGTGGGTTTGGGTCTAGCCGAGTGGGTTTGGGTCTAGCCGAGTGGGTTTGGGTGTAGCCGAGTGGGTTTGGGTGTAGCCGAGTGGGTGTGGGTCGAGCGGAATGGGTTTGGGTCTAACGGAGTGGATTTGGGTCTAGCCGAGTGGGTTTGGGTCTTGCGGAGGGGGTTTGGGACTAGCCGAGTCGGTATGGCTCTAGCCGAGTGGGTTTGGGTCTAGCCGAGTGGGTTTGGGTCTAGCCGAGTGGGTTTGGGTGTAGCCGAGTGGGTTTGGGTCTAGCCGAGTGGGATTGGGTCCAGCCGAGTGGGTTTGGGTCTCGCTGAGTGGGTTTGGGGCTAGCCGAGTGGGTTTGGGTCTAGCCAAGAGGGTTTGGGTCTAGGGGAGTGCGTTTGGGTCTAGCCAAGTGGGTTTGGGTCTAGCCGAGTGGGTTTGGGTCTAGGCGAGTGGGTTTGGGTCTAGCCGAGTGGGTTTGGGTCTAGCCGAGTGGGTTTGGGTCTAGCCGAGTGGGTTTGGGTCTAGCCGAGTGGGTTTGGGTCTAGCCGAGTGGGTTTGGGTATAGCGGAGTGGGTTTCGGTCTAGCCGAGTGGGTTTGGCTCTAGCCGAGTGGGTTTGGGTCTAGCCGAGTGGGTTTGGGTCAAGCCGAGTGGGTTTGGGTCTAGTGGAGTGGGTTTGGGTCTAGCCGAGTGGGTTTGGGTCCAGCTGAGTGGGTTTGGGTCTAGCCGAGTGGGTTTGGTTTTGCCGAGTGGGTTTGGGTCTAGCCGAGTGGGTTTGGGTCTAGCCGAGTGGGTTTGGGTCTAGCCGAGTGTGTTTGGGTCGAGCCGAGTGGGTTTGGGTCTAGCCGTGTGGGTTTGGGTCTAGCCGAGTGGGTTTGGGTCTACTCGAGTGGGTTTGTGTCTAGCCGAGTGGGTTTGGGTCTAGACGTGTGGGTTTGAGTCCAGCCGAGTGGGTTTGGGTCTAGACGAGTGGGTTTGGGCCTAGCCGAGTGGGTTTGGGTCTAGCCGAGTGGGTTTGGGTCTAGCCGAGTGGGTTTGGGTGTAGCCGAGTGGGTTTGGGTGTAGCCGAGTGGGTGTGGGTCTAGCGGAGTGGGTTTGGGTCTAACGGAGTGGATTTGGGTCTAGCCGAGTGGGTTTGGGTCTTGCGGAGTGGGTTTGGGTCTAGCCGAGTGGGTTTGGGTCTAGCCGAGTGGGTTTGGGTGTAGCCGAGTGGGTTTGGATCTAGCGGATTGGGTTTGGGTGAAGCCAAGTGGGTTTTGGTCTAGCGGAGTGGGTTTGGGTGTAGCCGAGTGGGTTTGGGTCCAGCCGAGTGGGTTTGGGTCTAGCCGAGTGGGTTTGTGTCCAGCCGAGTGGGTTTGGGTCTAGGCGAGTGGGTTTGGGTCTAGCCGAGTGGGTTTGGGTCTAGCCGAGTGGGTTTGGGTCTAGCCGAGTGGGTTTGGGTCTAGCCGAGTGGGTTTGGGTCTAGCCGAGTGGGTTTGGGTATAGCGGAGTGGGTTTCGGTCTAGCCGAGTGGGTTTGGCTCTAGCCGAGTGGGTTTGGGTCTAGCCGAGTGGGTTTGGGTCAAGCCGAGTGGGTTTGGGTCTAGTGGAGTGGGTTTGGGTCTAGCCGAGTGGGTTTGGGTCCAGCTGAGTGGGTTTGGGTCTAGCCGAGTGGGTTTGGTTTTGCCGAGTGGGTTTGGGTCTAGCCGAGTGGGTTTGGGTCTAGCCGAGTGGGTTTGGGTCTAGCCGAGTGTGTTTGGGTCTAGCCGAGTGGGTTTGGGTCTAGCCGTGTGGGTTTGGGTCTAGCCGAGTGGGTTTGGGTCTACTCGAGTGGGTTTGTGTCTAGCCGAGTGGGTTTGGGTCTAGACGTGTGGGTTTGAGTCCAGCCGAGTGGGTTTGGGTCTAGACGAGTGGGTTTGGGCCTAGCCGAGTGGGTTTGGGTCTAGCCGAGTGGGTTTGGGTCTAGCCGAGTGGGTTTGGGTGTAGCCGAGTGGGTTTGGGTGTAGCCGAGTGGGTGTGGGTCTAGCGGAGTGGGTTTGGGTCTAACGGAGTGGATTTGGGTCTAGCCGAGTGGGTTTGGGTCTTGCGGAGTGGGTTTGGGTCTAGCCGAGTGGGTTTGGGTCTAGCCGAGTGGGTTTGGGTGTAGCCGAGTGGGTTTGGATCTAGCGGACTGGGTTTGGGTGAAGCCAAGTGGGTTTTGGTCTAGCGGAGTGGGTTTGGGTGTAGCCGAGTGGGTTTGGGTCCAGCCGAGTGGGTTTGGGTCTAGCCGAGTGGGTTTGTGTCTAGCCGAGTGGGTTTGGGACTAGCCGAGTTTGTTTGTGTATTGCCGAGTGGGTTTGGGTTTAGCCGATAGGGTTTGGGTCTAGCCGAGTGGGTTTGGGTCGAGCTGAGTGGGTTTGGATCTTGCCGAGTGGGTTTGGGTCTAGCCGAGTGGGTTTGCGTCTAGCAGAGGGGGTTTGGGACTAGCCGAGTGGGTATGGCTCTAGCCGAGTGGGTTTGGGTCTAGCCGAGTGGGTTTGGGTCTAGCCGAGTGGGTTTGGGTGTAGCCGAGTGGGTTTGGGTCTAGCCGAGTGGGATTGGGTCCAGCCGAGTGGGTTTGGGTCTCGCTGAGTGGGTTTGGGACTAGCCGAGTGCGTTTGGCTCTAGCGAAGTGGGTTTGGGTCCAGCGGAGTGGGTTTGGGTCTGGCAGAGTGGGTTTGGGTCTAGCCGAGTGGGTTTGGGTCTAGCCAAGTGGGTTTGGGGCTAGCCGAGTGGGTTTGGGTCTAGCCAAGAGGGTTTGGGTCTAGCGGAGTGCGTTTGGGTCTAGCCAAGTGGGTTTGGGTCTAGCCGAGTGGGTTTGGGTCTAGGCGAGTGGGTTTGGGTCTCGCCGAGTGGGTTTGGGTCTAGCCGAGTGGGTTTGGGTCTAGCCGAGTGGGTTTGGGTCTAGCCGAGTGGGTTTGGGTCTCGCCGAGTGGGTTTGGGTATAGCGGAGTGGGTTTCGGTCTAGCCGAGTGGGTTTGGGTCTAGCCGAGTGGGTTTGGGTCTAGCCGAGTGGGTTTGGGTCTGGCCGAGTGGGTTTGGGTCTAGCGGAGTGTGTTTGGGTCTAGCCGAGTGTGTTTGGGTCTAGCCGAGTGGGTTTGGTCTAGCCGAGTGGGTTTGGGTCTACTCGAGTGGGTTTGTGTCTAGCCGAGTGGGTTTGGGTCTAGACGTGTGGGTTTGAGTCCAGCCGAGTGGGTTTGGGTCTAGACGAGTGGGTTTGGGCCTAGCCGAGTGGGTTTGGGTCTAGCCGAGTGGGTTTGGGTCTAGCCGAGTGGGTTTGGGTGTAGCCGAGTGGGTTTGGGTGTAGCCGAGTGGGTGTGGGTCTAGCGGAATGGGTTTGGGTCTAACGGAGTGGATTTGGGTCTAGCCGAGTGGGTTTGGGTCTTGCGGAGGGGGTTTGGGACTAGCCGAGTCGGTATGGCTCTAGCCGAGTGGGTTTGGGTCTAGCCGAGTGGGTTTGGGTCTAGCCGAGTGGGTTTGGGTGTAGCCGAGTGGGTTTGGGTCTAGCCGAGTGGGATTGGGTCCAGCCGAGTGGGTTTGGGTCTCGCTGAGTGGGTTTGGGGCTAGCCGAGTGGGTTTGGGTCTAGCCAAGAGGGTTTGGGTCTAGCGGAGTGCGTTTGGGTCTAGCCAAGTGGGTTTGGGTCTAGCCGAGTGGGTTTGGGTCTAGGCGAGTGGGTTTGGGTCTAGCCGAGTGGGTTTGGGTCTAGCCGAGTGGGTTTGGGTCTAGCCGAGTGGGTTTGGGTCTAGCCGAGTGGGTTTGGGTCTAGCCGAGTGGGTTTGGGTATAGCGGAGTGGGTTTCGGTCTAGCCGAGTGGGTTTGGCTCTAGCCGAGTGGGTTTGGGTCTAGCCGAGTGGGTTTGGGTCAAGCCGAGTGGGTTTGGGTCTAGCGGAGTGGGTTTGGGTCTAGCCGAGTGGGTTTGGGTCCAGCTGAGTGGGTTTGGGTCTAGCCGAGTGGGTTTGGTTTTGCCGAGTGGGTTTGGGTCTAGCCGAGTGGGTTTGGGTCTAGCCGAGTGGGTTTGGGTCTAGCCGAGTGTGTTTGGGTCTAGCCGAGTGGGTTTGGGTCTAGCCGTGTGGGTTTGGGTCTAGCCGAGTGGGTTTGGGTCTACTCGAGTGGGTTTGTGTCTAGCCGAGTGGGTTTGGGTCTAGACGTGTGGGTTTGAGTCCAGCCGAGTGGGTTTGGGTCTAGACGAGTGGGTTTGGGCCTAGCCGAGTGGGTTTGGGTCTAGCCGAGTGGGTTTGGGTCTAGCCGAGTGGGTTTGGGTGTAGCCGAGTGGGTTTGGGTGTAGCCGAGTGGGTGTGGGTCTAGCGGAGTGGGTTTGGGTCTAACGGAGTGGATTTGGGTCTAGCCGAGTGGGTTTGGGTCTTGCGGAGTGGGTTTGGGTCTAGCCGAGTGGGTTTGGGTCTAGCCGAGTGGGTTTGGGTGTAGCCGAGTGGGTTTGGATCTAGCTGATTGGGTTTGGGTCTAGCCGAGTGGGTTTGGGTCTAGCCGCGTGGGTTTGGGTCTAGCCGGGTGGGTTTGGGTCTAGTGGACTGGGTTTGGGTGAAGCCGAGTGGGTTTGGGTCCAGCCGAGTGGGTTTGGGTCTAGACGAGTGGGTGTGGGTGCAGCCGAGTGGGTTTGGGTCTAGCCAAGTGGGTTTGGGTCTAGCGGTGCGGGTTTGGGTGTAGCCGAGTGGGTTTGGGTCTAGCCGAGTGGGTTTGGGTCTAGCCGAGTGGGTATGGCTCTAGCCGAGTGGGTTTTGGTCTAGCCGAGTGGGTTTGGGTCTAGCCGAGGGGGTTTGGGTCTAGCCGAGTGGGTTTGGGTCAAGCCGAGTGGGTTTGGGTCTAGCCGAGTGGGTTTGGGTCTAGCCGAGTGGGTTTGGGACTAGCCGAGTGGGTTTGGCTCTAGCGGAGTGGGTTTGGGTCTAGCGGAGTGGGTTTGGGTCTAGCGGAGTGGGTTTGGGTCTAGCCGAGTGGGTTTGCGTCTAGCCGAGTGGGTTTGTGTCTAGCCGAGTGGGTTTGGGTCTAGCCGAGTGGGTTTGGGTCTAGCCGATTGGGTTTGAGTCCAGCCGAGTGGGTTTGGGTCTAGCCGAGTGGGCTTGTGTGTAGCCGAGTGGGTTTGGGTGTAGCCGAGTGGGTGTGGGTCTAGCGGAGTGGGTTTGGGTCTAGCGGAGTGGGTTTGGGTCTAGCCGAGTGGGTTTGGGTCTAGCGGAGTGGGTTTGGATCTAGCCGAGTGGGTTTGGGTCTAGCCGAGTGTGTTTGGATCTAGCCGAGTGGGTTTCGGTCTAGTGGACTGGGTTTGTGTGTAGCCGAGTGGGTTTGGGTCTGGCCGAGTGGGTTTGGGTCTAGCCGAGTGGGTTTGGGTCCAGCCGAGTGGGTTTGGGTCTAGCCGAGTGGGTTTGGGTCTAGCCGAGTGGGTTTGGGTCTAGCCGAGTGGGTTTTGGTCTAGCCGAGTGGGTTTGGGCCTAGCCGAGTGGGTTTGGGTCTAGCCGAGTGGGTTTGGGTCTAGCTGAGTGGGTTTGGGTCTAGCGGAGTGGGTTTGGGTCTGGCCGAGTGGGTTTGGGTCTAGCCGAGTGGGTTTGGGTCTAGCCGAGTGGGTTTGGGTCGAGCCGAGTGGGTTTGGGTCCAGCCGAGTGGGTTTGGGTCTAGCCGAGTGGGTTTGGGTCTAGCCGAGTGGGTTTGGGTCTAGCTGAGTGGGTTTGGGTCTGGCGGAGTGGGTTTGGGTCTGGCCGAGTGGGTTTGGGTCTAGCCGAGTGGGTTTGGGTCTAGCCGAGTGGGTTTGGGTCGAGCCGAGTGGGTTTGGGTCCAGCCGAGTGGGTTTGGGTCTAGCCGAGTGGGTTTGGGTCTAGCCGAGTGGGTTTGGGTCTAGCCGAGTGGGTTTGGGTCTAGCGGAGTGGGTTTGGGTCTAGCCGAGTGGGTTTGGGTCTAGCCGAGTGGGTTTGGGTCTAGCCGTGTGGGTTTGGGTCTAGCCGAGTGGGTTTGGGTCCAGCCGAGTGGGTTTGGGTCTAGCCGAGTGGGTTTGGGTCTAGCCGTGTGGGTTTGGGTCTAGCCGAGTGGGTTTGTGTCTAGTGGAGTGGGTTTGGGTGTAGCCGAGTGGGTCTGGGTCGAACTGAGTGGGATTGGGTCTAGCCGAGTGGGTTTGGGTCCAGCCGAGTGGGTTTGGGTCCAGCCGAGTGGGTTTGGTTCCAGCCGAGTGGGTTTGGGTCTAGCCGAGTGGGTTTGGGTCTAGCCGAGTGGGTTTGGGTCTAGCCGAGTGGGTTTGGGTCCAGCTGAGTGGGTTTGGGTCTCGCTGAGTGGGTTTGGGACTAGCCGAGTGCGTTTGGCTCTAGCGAAGTGGGTTTGGGTCCAGCGGAGTGGGTTTGGGTCTGGCGGAGTGGGTTTGGGTCTAGCCGAGTGGGTTTGGGTCTAGCCAAGTGGGTTTGGGGCTAGCCGAGTGGGTTTGGGTCTAGCCAAGAGGGTTTGGGTCTAGCGGAGTGCGTTTGGGTCTAGCCAAGCGGGTTTAGGTCTAGCCGAGTGGGTTTGGGTCTAGGCGAGTGGGTTTGGGTCTAGCCGAGTGGGTTTGGGTCTAGCCGAGTGGGTTTGGGTCTAGCCAAGTGGGTTTGGGGCTAGCCGAGTGGGTTTGGGTCTAGCCAAGAGGGTTTGGGTCTAGCGGAGTGCGTTTGGGTCTAGCCAAGCGGGTTTGGGTCTAGTCGAGTGGGTTTGGGTCTAGGCGAGTGGGTTTGGGTCTAGCCCACTGGGTTTGGGTCTAGCCGAGTGGGTTTGGGTCTAGCCGAGTGGGTTTGGGTCTAGCCGAGTGGGTTTGGGTCGAGCCGAGTGGGTTTGGGTCTAGCCGAGTGGGTTTGGGTCTAGCCGAGTGGGTTTGGGTCTAGCCGAGTGGGTTTGGGTCTAGCCGAGGGGGTTTGGGTCTAGCCGAGTGGGTTTGGGTCTGGCCGAGTGGGTTTGGGTCTAGCCGAGTGGGTTTGGGTCTCGCCGAGTGGGTTTGGGTCTAGCCGAGTGGGTTTGGGTCTAGCCGAGTGGGTTTAGGTCTAGCGGAGTGGGTTTGGGTCTAGCCGAGTGGGTTTGGGTCTAGCAGAGTGGGTTTGGGTCTAGCCGAGTGGGTTTGGGTCTAGCCGAGTGGGTTTGGGTCTAGCCGAGTGGGTTTGGGTCTAGCCGAGTGGGGTTGGGTCTAGCGGAGTGGGTTTGGGTCTAGCCGAATGGGTTTGGGTCTAGCCGAGTGGGTTTGGGTCCAGCAGAGTGGATTTGGGTCTAGCGGACTGGGTTTGGGTCTATCCGAGTGGGTTTGGGTCTAGCCGTGTGGGTTTGAGTCTACCCGAGTGGGTTTGGATCTAGCCGAGTGGGTTTGGGTCTAGCCGAGTGGGTTTGGGTCTAGCCGAGTGGGTTTGGGTCTAGCCGAGTGGGTTTGGGTCTAGCCGAGTGGGTTTGGGTCTAGCCGAGTGGGTTTGGGTCTAGCCGTGTGGGTTTGGAACTAGCCCAGTGGGTTTGGGTCTAGCCGAGTGGGTTTGGGTCTAGCCGAGTGGGTTTGGGTCTAGCCTAGTGGGTTTGGGTCTAGCCGAGTGGGTTTGGGTCTAGCCGAGTGGGTTTCGGTCTAGCCGAGTGGGTTTGGGTCTAGCGGAGTGGGTTTGGGTGTAGCGGAGAGGGTTTGGGTCTAGCGGAGAGGGTTTGGGTCTAGCGGAGTGGGTTTGGGTCTAGCCGAATGGGTTTGGGTCTAGCCGAGTGGGTTTGGGTCTAGCCGAGTGGGTTTGGGTCCAGCCGAGTGGGTTTGGGTCTAGCCGAGTGGGTTTGGGTCTAGCGGAGTGGGTTTGGGTCTAGCGGAGAGGGTTTGTGTCTAGCTGAGTGGGTTTGGATCTAGCCGAGAGGGTTTGGGTCTAGCCGAGTGGGTTTGGGTCGAGCCGAGTGGGTTTGGGTCTAGCCGAGTGGGTTTGGGTCTAGCCGAGTGGGTTTGGGTCTAGCCGAGTGGGTTTGGGTCTGGCCGAGTGGGTTTGGGTCTAGCCGAGTGGGTTTGGGTCTCGCCGAGTGGGTTTGGGTCTAGCCGAGTGGGTTTGGGTCTAGCCGAGTGGGTTTAGGTCTAGCGGAGTGGGTTTGGGTCTAGCCGAGTGGGTTTGGGTCTAGCAGAGTGGGTTTGGGTCTAGCCGAGTGGGTTTGGGTCTAGCCGAGTGGGTTTGGGTCTAGCCGAGTGGGTTTGGGTCTAGCGGAGTGGGTTTGGGTCTAGCGGAGTGGGTTTGGGTCTAGCCGAATGGGTTTGGGTCTAGCCGAGTGGGTTTGGGTCTAGCCGAGTGGATTTGGGTCTAGCGGAGTGGGTTTGGGTCTAGCGGAGTGGGTTAGGGTCTAGCCGAATGGGTTTGGGTCTAGCCAAGTGGGTTTGGGTCTAGCCGAGTGGGTTTGGGTCTAGCCGAGTGGGTTTGAGTCTAGCCGAGTGGGTTTGGGTGTAGCGGAGTGGGTTTGGGTCTAGCCGAGTGGGTTTGGGTCTAGCCGAGTGGGTTTGGGTCTAGCGGAGTGGGTTTTGGTCTAGCCGAGTGGGTTTGGGTCTAGTCGAGTCGGTTTGGGTCTAGCGGAGTGGGTTTGGGTTTAGCGGAGTGGGTTTGGGTCTAGCCGAGTGGGTTTGGGTCCAGCCGAGTGGGTTTGGGTCCAGCCGAGTGGGTTTTGGTCCAGCCGAGTGGGTTTGGGTCGAGCCGAGTGGGTTTAGGTCTAGCCGAGTGGTATTGGATCTAGCCGAGTGGTTTTGGGTCTAGCCGACTGGGTTTGGGTCTAGCCGAGTGGGTTTGGGTCTAGCCGAGTGGGTTTGGGTCTAGCCGAGTGGGTTTGGGTCGAGCCGAGTGGGTTTGGGTCTAGCCGAGTGGGTTTGGGTCTAGCCGAGTGGGTTTGGGTCTAGCCGAGTGGGTTTGGGTCTGGCCGAGTGGGTTTGGGTCTAGCCGAGTGGGTTTGGGTCTCGCCGAGTGGGTTTGGGTCTAGCCGAGTGGGTTTGGGTCTAGCCGAGTGGGTTTAGGTCTAGCGGAGTGGGTTTGGGTCTAGCCGAGTGGGTTTGGGTCTAGCAGAGTGGGTTTGGGTCTAGCCGAATGGGTTTGGGTCTAGCCGAGTGGGTTTGGGTCTAGCGGAGTGGATTTGCGTCTAGCGGACTGGGTTTGGGTCTATCCGAGTGGGTTTGGGTCTAGCCGTGTGGGTTTGAGTCTACCCGAGTGGGTTTGGATCTAGCCGAGTGGGTTTGGGTCTAGCCGAGTGGGTTTGGGTCTAGCCGAGTGGGTTTGGGTCTAGCCGAGTGGGTTTGGGTCTAGCCGAGTGGGTTTGGGTCTAGCCGAGTGGGTTTGGGTCTAGCCGAGTGGGTTTGGAACTAGCCGAGTGGGTTTGGGTCTAGCCGAGTGGGTTTGGGTCTAGCCGAGTGGGTTTGGGTCTAGCCTAGTGGGTTTGGGTCTAGCCGAGTGGGTTTGGGACTAGCCGAGTGGGTTTGGGTCTAGCCGAGTGGGTTTGGGTCGAGCCAAGTGGGTTTGGGTCTAGCCGAGTGGGTTTGGGTCTAGCCGAGTGGGTTTGGGTCTAGCCGAGTGGGTTTGTGTCTAGCCGAGTGGGTTTGGGTCTAGTGGAGTGGGTTTGGGTCTAGCCGAGTGGGTTTAGGTCTAGCCGAGTGGTATTGGATCTAGCCGAGTGGTTTTGGGTCTAGCCGAGTGGGTTTGGGTCTAGCCGAGTGGGTTTGGGTCTAGCCGAGTGGGTTTGGGTCTAGCCGAGTGGGATTGGGTCGAGCCGAGTGGGTTTGGGTCTAGCGGAGTGGGTTTGGGTCTAGCCGAGTGGGTTTGGGTCTAGCCAAGTGGGTTTGAGTCTAGCCGAGTGGGTTTGGGTCTAGCCGAGTGGGTTTGGGTCTAGCCGAGTGGGTTTGTGTCTAGCTGAGTGGGTTTGGATCAAGCCGAGAGGGTTTGGGTCTAGCCGAGTGGGTTTGGGTCTAGCCAAGTGGGTTTGGGTCTAGCCGAGTGGGTTTGGGTCTAGCGGAGTGGGTTTGGGTCTAGCCGAGTGGGTTTGGGCCTAGCCGAGTGGTTTGGGTCTAGCGGAGTGGGTTTGGGTCTAGCTGAGTGGGTTTGGGTCTAGCCGAGTCGGTTTGGGTCTAGCGGAGTGGGTTTGGGTTTAGCGGAGTGGGTTTGGGTCTAGCCGAGTGGGTTTGGGTCTACCCGAGTGGGTTTGGGTCTAGCCGTGTGGGTTTGGGTCTAGCCGAGTGGGTTTGGGTCCAGCCGAGTGGGTATGGGTCTTGCCGTGTGGGTTTTGGGTCTAGCCGAGTGGGTTTGTGTCTAGTGGTGTGGGTTTGGGTGTAGCCGAGTGGGTTTGGGTCGAACTGTGTGGGTTTGGGTCTAGCCGAGTGGGTTTGGGTACAGAAGAGTGGGTTTGGGTCCAGCCGAGTGGGTTTGGGTCCAGCCGAGTGGGTTTGGGTCTAGCCGAGTGGGTTTGGGTATAGCCGAGTGGGTTTGGCTCTAGCCGAGTGGGTTTGGGTCTAGCCGAGTGGATTTGGGTCTAGCCGAGTGGGTTTGGGTCTAGCGGAGTGGGTTTGGGTCTAGCCGAATGGGTTTGGGTCTAGCCAAGTGGGTTTGGGTCTAGCCGAGTGGGTTTGGGTCTAGCCGAGTGGGTTTGAGTCTAGCCGAGTGGGTTTGGGTGTAGCGGAGTGGGTTTGGGTCTAGCCGAGTGGGTTTGGGTCTAGCCGAGTGGGTTTGGGTCTAGCGGAGTGGGTTTGGGTCTAGCAGAGTGGGTTTGGGTCTAGTCGAGTCGGTTTGGGTCTAGCGGAGTGGGTTTGGGTTTAGCGGAGTGGGTTTGGGTCTAGCCGGGTGGGTTTGGGTCCAGCCGAGTGGGTTTGGGTCCAGCCGAGTGGGTTTTGGTCCAGCCTAGTGGGTTTGGGTCGAGCCGAGTGGGTTTAGGTCTAGCCGAGTGGTATTGGATCTAGCCGAGTGGTTTTGGGTCTAGCCGACTGGGTTTGGGTCTAGCCGAGTGGGTTTGGGTCTAGCCGAGTGGGTTTGGGTCTAGCCGAGTGGGTTTGGGTCGAGCCGAGTGGGTTTGGGTCTAGCCGAGTGGGTTTGGGTCTAGCCGAGTGAGTTTGGGTCTCGCCGAGTGCGTTTGGGTCTGGCCGAGTGGGTTTGGGTCTAGCCGAGTGGGTTTGGGTCTCGCCGAGTGGGTTTGGGTCTAGCCGAGTGGGTTTGGGTCTAGCCGAGTGGGTTTAGGTTTAGCGGAGTGGGTTTGGGTCTAGCCGAGTGGGTTTGGGTCTAGCAGAGTGGGTTTGGGTCTAGCCGAGTGGGTTTGGGTCTAGCCGAGTGGGTATGGGTCTAGCCGAGTGGGTTTGGGTCTAGCCGAGTGGGTTTGGGTCTAGCGGAGTGGGTTTGGGTCTAGCCGAATGGGTTTGGGTCTAGCCGAGTGGGTTTGGGTCTAGCGGAGTGGATTTGGGTCTAGCGGACTGGGTTTGGGTCTATCCGAGTGGGTTTGGGTCTAGCCGTGTGGGTTTGAGTCTACCCGAGTGGGTTTGGATCTAGCCGAGTGGGTTTGGGTCTAGCCGAGTGGGTTTGGGTCTAGCCGAGTGGGTTTGGGTCTAGCCGAGTGGGTTTGGGTCTAGCCGAGTGGGTTTGGGTCTAGCCGAGTGGGTTTGGGTCTAGCCGAGTGGGTTTGGGTCTAGCCGAGTGGGTTTGGGTCTAGCCGAGTGGGTTTGGGTCTAGCCTAGTGGGTTTGGGTCTAGCCGAGTGGGTTTGGGACTAGCCGAGTGGGTTTGGGTCTAGCCGAGTGGGTTTGGGTCGAGCCAAGTGGGTTTGGGTCTAGCCGAGTGGGTTTGGGTCTAGCCGAGTGGGTTTGGGTCTAGCCGAGTGGGTTTGTGTCTAGCCGAGTGGGTTTGGGTCTAGTGGAGTGGGTTTGGGTCTAGCCGAGTGGGTTTAGGTCTAGCCGAGTGGTATTGGATCTAGCCGAGTGGTTTTGGGTCTAGCCGAGTGCGTTTGGGTCTAGCCGAGTGGGTTTGGGTCTAGCCGAGTGGGTTTGGGTCTTGCCGAGTGGGATTGGGTCGAGCCGAGTGGGTTTGGGTCTAGTGGAGTGGGTTTGGGTCTAGCCGAGTGGGTTTAGGTCTAGCCGAGTGGTATTGGATCTAGCCGAGTGGTTTTGGGTCTAGCCGAGTGCGTTTGGGTCTAGCCGAGTGGGTTTGGGTCTAGCCGAGTGGGTTTGGGTCTTGCCGAGTGGGATTGGGTCGAGCCGAGTGGGTTTGGGTCTAGCCGAGTGGGTTTGGGTCTAGCCGAGTGGGTTTGGGTCTAGCCGAGTGGGTTTGGGTCTGGCTGAGTGGGTTTGGGTCTAGCCGAGTGTGTTTGGGTCTAGCCGAGTGGGTTTGGGTCTAGCGGAGTGGGTTTGGGTCTAGCCGAATGGGTTTGGGTCTAGCCGAGTGGGCTTGGGTCTAGCGGAGTGGATTTGGGTCTAGCGGACTGGGTTTGGGTCTATCCGAGTGGGTTTGGGTCTAGCCGTGTGGGTTTGAGTCTACCCGAGTGGGTTTGGATCTAGCCGAGTGGGTTTGGGTCTAGCCGAGTGGGTTTGGGTCTAGCCGAGTGGGTTTGGGTCTAGCCGAGTGGGTTTGGGTCTAGCCGAGTGGGTTTAGGTCTAGCCGAGTGGTATTGGATCTAGCCGAGTGGTTTTGGGTCTAGCCGAGTGGGTTTGGGTCTAGCCGAGTGGGTTTGGGTCTAGCCGAGTGGGTTTGGGTCTAGCCGAGTGGGATTGGGTCGAGCCGAGTGGGTTTGGGTCTAGCCGAGTGGGTTTGGGTCTAGCCGAGTGGGTTTGGGTCTAGCCGAGTGGGTTTGGGTCTGGCGGAGTGGGTTTGGGTCTAGCCGATTGGGTTTGGGTCTCGCCGAGTGGGTTTGGGTCTAGCCGAGTGGGTTTGGGTCTAGCCGAGTGGGTTTGGGTCTAGCCGAGTGGGTTTGGGTCTAGCCGAGTGGGTTTGGGTCTAGCAGAGTGGGTTTGGGTCTAGCCGAGTGGGTTTGGGTCTAGCCGAGTGGGTTTGGGTCTAGCCGAGTGGGTTTGGGTCTAGCCGAGTGGGTTTGGGTCTAGCGGAGTGGGTTTGGGTCTAGCCGAGTGGGTTTGTGTCTAGCCGAGTGGGTTTGGGTCAAGCCGAGTGGGTTTGTGTCTAGCCGAGTGGGTTTGGGTCTAGCCGAGAGGGTTTGGGTCTAGCCGAGTAGGTTTGGGTCTAGCCGAGTGGGTTTGGGTCTAGCCGAGTGGGTTTGGGTCTAGCGGAGTCGGTTTGGGTGTAGCGGAGTGGGTTTGGGTCTAGCCGAATGGGTTTGGGTCTAGCCGAGTGGGTTTGGGTCTAGCCGAGTGGGTTTGGGTCTAGCGGAGTGGGTTTGGGTCTAGCCGAGTGGGTTTGGGTCTTGCCGAGTGGGTTTGGGTCTAGCGGAGTGGGTTTGGGTCTAGCCGAGTGGGTTTGGATCTAGCCGAAAGGGTTTGGGTCTAGCCGAGTGGGGTTGGGTCTAGCGGAGTGGGTTTGGGTCTAGCCGAGTGGGTTTGGGTCTACCGGAGTGGGTTTGGGTCTAGCAGATTGGGTTTGGGTCTAGCCGAGTGGGTTTGGGTCTAGCCGAGTGGGTTTGGGTCTAGCCGAGTGGGTTTGGGTCTAGCGGAGTGGGTTTGGGTCTAGCGGAGTGGGTTTGGGTCTAGCCGAGTGGGTTTGGGTCTAGCCGAGTGGGTTTGGGTCAAGCCGAGTGGGTTTGTGTCTAGCCGAGTGGGTTTGGGTCTAGCCGAGAGGGTTTGGGTCTAGCCGAGTAGGTTTGGGTCTAGCCGAGTGGGTTTGGGTCTAGCCGAGTGGGTTTGGGTCTAGCGGAGTCGGTTTGGGTGTAGCGGAGTGGGTTTGGGTCTAGCCGAATGGGTTTGGGTCTAGCCGAGTGGGTTTGGGTCTAGCCGAGTGGGTTTGGGTCTAGTGGAGTGGGTTTGGGTCTAGCCGAGTGGGTTTGGGTCTTGCCGAGTGGGTTTGGGTCTAGCGGAGTGGGTTTGGGTCTAGCCGAGTGGGTTTGGATCTAGCCGAAAGGGTTTGGGTCTAGCCGAGTGGGTTTGGGTCTAGCGGAGTGGGTTTGGGTCTAGCCGAGTGGGTTTGGGTCTACCGGAGTGGGTTTGGGTCTAGCCGAGTGGGTTTGGGTCTAGCCGGGTCGGATTGGGTCTAGCGGAGTGGGTTTGGGTTTAGCGGAGTGGGTTTGGGTCTAGCCGAGTGGGTTTGAGTCTAGCCGAGTGGATTTAGGTCTAGTCGTGTGGGTTTCAGTCTAGCCGAGTGGGTTTGGGTCCAGCCGAGTGGGTTTGGGTCTAGCCGAGTGGGTTTGGGTCTTGCCGTGTGGGTTTGGGTCTAGCCGAGTGGGTTTGTGTCTAGTGGAGTGGGTTTGGGTGTAGCCGAGTGGGTTTGGGTCGAACTGAGTGGGTTTGGGTCCAGCCGAGTGGGTTTGGGTCCAGCCGAGTGGGTTTGGGTCCAGCCGAGTGGGTTTGGGTCCAGCCGAGTGGGTTTGGGTCTTGCCGAGTGGGTTTGGGTCTTGCCGAGTGGGTTTGGGTCTAGCCGAGTGGGATTGGGTCTAGCCGAGTGGATTTGGGTCTAGCCGAGTGGGTTTGGGTCTAGCGGAGTGGGTTTGGGTCTTGCCGAATGGGTTTGGGTCTAGCCAAGTGGGTTTGGGTCTAGCCGAGTGGTTTTGGGTCTAGCCGAGTGGGTTTGGGTCCAGCCGAGTGGGTTTGGGTCTAGCGGAGTGGGTTTGGGTCTAGCCGAGTGGGTTTGGGTCTAGCCGAGTGGGTTTGGGTCTAGCGGAGTGGGTTTGGGTCTAGCAGAGTGGGTTTGGGTCTAGCCGAGTCGGTTTGGGTCTAGCGGAGTGGGTTTGGGTTTAGCGGAGTGGGTTTGGGTCTAGCCGAGTGGGTTTGGGTCCAGCCGAGTGGGTTTGGGTCTAGCCGAGTGGGTTTGGGTCTAGCCGAGTCAGATTGGGTCTAGCGGAGTGGGTTTGGGTTTAGCGGAGTGGGTTTGGGTCTAGCCGAGTGGGTTTGAGTCTAGCCGAGTGGGTTTAGGTCTAGCCGTGTGGGTTTGAGTCTAGCCGAGTGGGTTTGGGTCCAGCCGAGTGGGTTTGGGTCTAGCCGAGTGGGTTTGGGTCTTGCCGTGTGGGTTTGGGTCTAGCCGAGTGGGTTTGTGTCTTGTGGAGTGGGTTTGGGTGTAGCCGAGTGGGTTTGGGTCGAACTGAGTGGGTTTGGGTCCAGCCGAGTGGGTTTGGGTCCAGCCGAGTGGGTTTGGGTCCAGCCGAGTGGGTTTGGGTCCAGCCGAGTGGGTTTGGGTCTTGCCGAGTGGGTTTGGGTCTAGCCGAGTGGGTTTGGGTCTAGCCGAGTGGGATTGGGTCTAGCCGAGTGGATTTGGGTCTAGCCGAGGGGGTTTGGGTCTAGCGGAGTGGGTTTGGGTCTTGCCGAATGGGTTTGGGTCTAGCCAAGTGGGTTTGGGACTAGCCGAGTGGGTTTGGGTCTAGCCGAGTGGGTTTGGGTCTAGCCGAGTGGGTTTGGGTCTAGCGGAGTGGGTTTGGGTCTCGCCGAGTGGGTTTGGGTCTAGCCGAGTGGGTTTGGGTCCAGCGGAGTGGGTTTGGGTCTAGCAGAGTGGGTTTGGGTCTAGTCGAGTCGGTTTGGGTCTAGTGGAGTGGGTTTGGGTTTAGCGGAGTGGGTTTGGGTCTAGCCGAGTGGGTTTGGGTCTAGCCGAGTGGGTTTGGGTCCAGCCGAGTGGGTTTGGGTCCAGCCGAGTGGGTTTGGGTCTAGCCGAGTGGGTTTGGGTCTAGCTGAATGGGTTTGGGTCCAGCCGAGTGGGTTTGGGTCTAGCCGAGTGGGTTTGGGTCTAGCGGAGCGGGTTTGGGTCTAGCCGAGTGGGTTTGGATCTAGTCGAGTGGGTTTGGGTCTAGCCGAGTGGGTTTGGGTCTAGCCGAGTGGGTTTGGGTCTAGCCGAGTGGGTTTGGGTCTAGCCGAGTGGGTTTGGGTCTAGCCGAGTGGGTTTGGGTCTAGCCGAGTGGGTTTGGGTCTAGCCGAGTGGGTTTGTGTCTAGCCGAGTGGGTTTGGGTCTAGCCGAGAGGGTTTGGGTCTAGCCGAGTGGGTTTGGGTCTAGCCGAGTGGGTTTGGGTCTAGCTGAGTGGGTTTGGGTCTAGCGGAGTGGGTTTGGGTCTAGCCGAGTGGGTTTGGGTCCAGCCAAGTGGGTTTGGGTCTAGCCGAGTGGGTTTGGGTCTTGCCGTGTGGGTTTGGGTCTAGCCGAGTGGGTTTGTGTCTAGTGCAGTGGGTTTGGGTGTAGCCGAGTGGGTTTGGGACGAACTGAGTGGGTTTGGGTCTAGCCGAGTGGGTTTGGGTCCAGCCGAGTGGGTTTGGGTCCAGCCGGGTGGGTTTGGGTCCAGCCGAGTGGGTTTGGGTCTAGCCGAGTGGGTTTGGGTCTAGCCGAGTGGGTTTGGTTCTAGCGGAGTGGGTTTGGGTCTAGCCGAGTGGATTTGGGTCTAGCCGAGTTGGTTTGGGTCTAGCCGAGTGGGTTTGGGTCCTGCCGAGTGGGTTTGGGTCCAGCCGAGTGGGTTTGGGTCCAGCCGAGTGGGTTTGGGTCTAGCCGAGTGGGTTTATGTCTAGCCGAGTGGGTTTGGGTCTAGCCGAGTGGGTTTGGGTCTAGCCGAGTGGGTTTGTGTCTAGCCGAGTGGTTTTGGGTCTAGCCGAGAGGGTTTGGGTCTAGCCGAGTGGGTTTGGGTCTAGCCGAGTGGGTTTGGGTCTAGCCGAGTGGGTTTGGGTCTAGCGGAGTGGGTTTGGGTCTAGCCGAGTGGGATTGGGTCTCGCCGAGTGGGTTTGTGTCTAGCGGTGTGGGTTTGGGTCTCGCCGAGTGGGTTTGGGTCTAGCCGAGTCGGTTTGGGCCTAGCGGAGTGGGTTTGGGTTTAGCGGAGTGGGTTTGGGTCTAGCGGAGTGGGTTTGGGTCTAGCCGAGTGGGTTTGGGTCTAGCCGTGTGGGTTTGGGTCTAGCCGAGTGGGTTTGGGTCCAGCCGAGTGGGTTTGGGTCTAGCCGAGTGGGTTTGGGTCTTGCCGTGTGGGTTTGGGTCTAGCCGAGTGGATTTGTGTCTAGTGCAGTGGGTTTGGGTGTAGCCGAGTGGGTTTGGGTCAAACTGAGTGGGTTTGGGTCTAGCCGAGTGGGTTTGGGTCCAGCCGAGTGGGTTTGGGTCCAGCCGGGTGGGTTTGGGTCCAGCCGAGTGGGTTTGGGTCTAGCCGAGTGGGTTTGGGTCTAGCCGAGTGGGTTTGGTTCTAGCGGAGTGGGTTTGGGCCTAGCCGAGTGGATTTGGGTCTAGCCGAGTGGGTTTGGGTCTAGCGGAGTGGGTTTGGGTCTCGCCGAATGGGTTTGGGTCTAGCCGAGTGGGTTTGGGTCTAGCGGAGTGGGTTTGGGTCTAGCCGTGTGGGTTTGGGTCTAGCCGAGTGGGTGTAGGTCTTGCCGAGTGTGTATGGGTCTAGCCGAGTGGGTTTGGGTCTAGCCGAGTGGGTTTGGGTCTAGCCGAGTGGGTTTGGGTCTAGCCGAGTGGGTTTTGGTCCAGCCGAGTGGGTTTGGGTCTAGCCGAGTGGGTTTGGGTCTAGCCGAGTGGGTTTGGGGCTAGCCGAGTGGGTTTGGGTCTAGCCGAGTGGGTTTGGGTCTAGCCGAGTCAGTTTGGGTCTAGCCGAGTGGGTTTGGGTCTAGCCGAGTGGGTTTGTGTCTACCCGAGTGGGTTTGGGTCTAACCGAGTGGGTTTGGGTCTAGCCGAGTGGGTTTGGGTATAGCCAAGTGGGTTTGTGTCTAGGCGAGTGGGTTTAGGTCTAGCCGAGTGGGTTTGGGACTAGCCGAGTGGGTTTGGGTCTAGCCTAGTGGGTTTGGGTCTAGCGGAGTGGGTTTGTGTTTAGCGGAGTGGGTTTGGGTCTAGCCGAGTGGGTTTGGGTCTAGCCGATTGGGTTTGGGTCCAGCCGTGTGGGTTTGGGTCTAGCCGAGTGGGTTTGGGTCTAGCCGAGTGGGTTTGGGTCTAGCCGAGTGGGTTTGGGTCTAGCCGTGTGGGTTTGGGTCTAGCCGAGTGGGTTTGTGTCTAGTGGAGTGGGATTGGGTGTAGCCGAGTGGGTTTAGGTCTAGCCGAGTGGGTTTGGGTCCAGCCGAGTGGGTCTGGGTCTAGCCGAGTGGGTTTGGGTCTAGCCGAGTGGGTTTGGGTCTAGCCAAGTGGGTTTGGGTCTAGCCGAGTGGGTTTGGGTCTAGCCGAGTGGGGTTGCGTCTAGCCGAGTGGGTTTGGGTCTAGCCGAGTGGGTTTGGGTCGAGCCGAGTGGGTTTGGGTCTAGCCGAGTGGGTTTGTGTCTACCCGAGTGGGTTTGTGTCTAGCCGAGTGGGTTTGGGTCTAGCTGAGTGGCTCTGGGTCTAGCCGAGTGGGTTTGGGACTAGCCGAGTGGTTTTGGGTCTAGCCGAATGGGTTTGGGTCCAGCCGAGTGGGTTTGGGTCTAGCCGAGTGGGTTTGGGTCTAGCCGAGTGGGATTGGGTCTAGCCGAGTGGGTTTGGGTCTAGCCGTGTGGGTTTGGGTCTAGCCGAGTGGGTTTGTGACTAGTGGAGTGGGATTGGGTGTAGCCGAGTGGGTTTGGGTCTAGCCGAGTGGGTTTGGGTCTAGCCGAGTGGGTTTTGGTCTAGCCGAGTGGGTTTGGGTCTAGCCGAGTGGGTTTGGGTCTAGCCGAGTGGGTCTGGGTCTAGCCGAGTGGGTTTGGGTCTAGCCGAGTGGGGTTGCGTCTAGCCGAGTGGGTTTGGGTCTAGCCGAGTGGGTTTGGGTCTAGCCGAGTGGGTTTGGGTCTAGCCGAGTGGGTTTGGGTCTAGCGGAGTGGGTTTGGGTCTAGCAGAGTGGGTTTGGGTCTAGGCGAGTCGGTTTGGGTCTAGCGGAGTGGGTTCGGGTTTAGCGGAGTGGGTTTGGGTCTAGCCGAGTGGGTTTGGGTCCAGCCGAGTGGGTTTGGGTCCAGCCGAGTGGGTTTGGGTCTAGCCGAGTGGGTTTGGGTCTAGCCGCGTGGGTTTGGGTCTAGCCGAGTGGGTTTGGGTCTAGCCGAGTGGATTTGGATGTAGCCGAGTGGGTTTGGGTCTAGCCGAGTGGGTTTGGGTCTAGCCGAGTGGGTTTAGGTCTTGCCGAGTGGGTTTGCGTCTAGCCGAGTGGGTTTGGGTCTAGCCGAGTGGGTTTGGGTCTAGCCGAGTGGGTTTGGGTCTAGCCGAGAGGGTTTGGGTCTAGCCGAGTGCGTTTGGGGCTGGCCGAGTGGGTTTGGGTCGAGCCGAGTGGGTTTGGGTCTAGCCGAGTCAGTTTGGGTCCAGCCGAGTGGGTTTGGGTCTAGCCGAGTGGGTTTGGGTCTAGCCGAGTGGGTTTGGGTCTAGCCGAGTGGGTTTGGGTCTAGCCGAGTGGGTTTGGGTCTAGCCGAGTGGGTTTGGGTATAGCCGAGTGGGTTTGGGACTAGCCGAGTGGGTTTGGGTCTAGCCGAGTGGGTTTGGGTCTAGCCGAGTGGGTTTGGGTCTAGCCGAGTGGGTTTGTGACTAGTGGAGTGGGATTGGGTGTAGCCGAGTGGGTTTGGGTCTAGCCGAGTGGGTTTGGGTCCAGCCGAGTGGGTTTTGGTCTAGCCGAGTGGGTTTGGGTCTAGCCGAGTGGGTTTGGGTCTAGCCGAGTGGGTCTGGGTCTAGCCGAGTGGGTTTGGGTCTAGCCGAGTGGGGTTGCGTCTAGCCGAGTGGGTTTGGGTCTGGCCGAGTGGGTTTGGGTCTAGCCGAGTGGGTTTGGGTCTAGCCGAGTGGGTTTGGGTCTAGCCGAGTGGGTTTGGGTCTAGCAGAGTGGGTTTGGGTCTAGTCGAGTCGGTTTGGGTCTAGCGGAGTGGGTTTGGGTTTAGCGGAGTGGGTTTGGGTCTAGCCGAGTGGGTTTGGGTCCAGCCGAGTGGGTTTGGGTCCAGCCGAGTGGGTTTGGGTCCAGCCGAGTGGGTTTGGGTCTAGCCGAGTGTGTTTGGGTCTAGCCGCGTGGGTTTGGGTCTAGCCGAGTGGGTTTGGGTCTAGCCGAGTGGATTTGGATGTAGCCGAGTGGGTTTGGGTCTAGCCGAGTGGGTTTGGGTCTAGCCGAGTGGGTTTGTGTCTTGCCGAGTGGGTTTGCGTCGAGCCGAGTGGGTTTGGGTCTAGCCGAGTGGGTTTGGGTCTAGCCGAGTGGGTTTGGGTCTAGCCGAGAGGGGTTGGGTCTAGCCGAGTGCGTTTGGGGCTGGCCGAGTGGGTTTGGGTCGAGCCGAGTGGGTTTGCGTCTAGCCGAGTCAGTTTGGGTCTAGCCGAGTGGGTTTGGGTCTAGCCGAGTGGGTTTGGGTCTAGCCGAGTGGGTTTAGGTCTTGCCGAGTGTGTATGGGTCTAGCCGAGTGGGTTTGGGTCTAGCCGAGTGGGTTTGGGTCTAGCCGAGTGGGTTTGGGTCTAGCCGAGTGGGTTTTGGTCTAGCGGAGTGGGTTTGGGTCTAGCGGAGAGGGTTTGTGTCTAGCTGAGTGGGTTTGGATCTAGCCGAGAGGGTTTGGGTCTAGCCGAGTGGGTTTGGGTCGAGCCGAGTGGGTTTGGGTCTAGCCGAGTGGGTTTGGGTCTAGCCGAGTGGGTTTGGGTCTAGCCGAGTGGGTTTTGGTCTAGCCGAGTGGGTTTGGGTCTAGCCGAGTGGGTCTGGGTCTAGCCGAGTGGGTTTGGGTCTAGCCGAGTGGGTTTGGGTCTAGCCGAGTGGGTTTGGGTCTAGCCAAGTGGGTTTGGGTCTAGCCGAGTGGGTTTGGGTCTAGCCGAGTGGGGTTGCGTCTAGCCGAGTGGGTTTGGGTCTAGCCGAGTGGGTTTGGGTCGAGCCGAGTGGGTTTGGGTCTAGCCGAGTGGGTTTGTGTCTACCCGAGTGGGTTTGTGTCTAGCCGAGTGGGTTTGGGTCTAGCTGAGTGGCTCTGGGTCTAGCCGAGTGGGTTTGGGACTAGCCGAGTGGTTTTGGGTCTAGCCGAATGGGTTTGGGTCCAGCCGAGTGGGTTTGGGTCTAGCCGAGTGGGTTTGGGTCTAGCCGAGTGGGTTTGGGTCTAGCCGAGTGGGTTTGGGTCTAGCCGTGTGGGTTTGGGTCTAGCCGAGTGGGTTTGTGACTAGTGGAGTGGGATTGGGTGTAGCCGAGTGGGTTTGGGTCTAGCCGAGTGGGTTTGGGTCTAGCCGAGTGGGTTTTGGTCTAGCCGAGTGGGTTTGGGTCTAGCCGAGTGGGTTTGGGTCTAGCCGAGTGGGTCTGGGTCTAGCCGAGTGGGTTTGGGTCTAGCCGAGTGGGGTTGCGTCTAGCCGAGTGGGTTTGGGTCTAGCCGAGTGGGTTTGGGTCTAGCCGAGTGGGTTTGGGTCTAGCCGAGTGGGTTTGGGTCTAGCGGAGTGGGTTTGGGTCTAGCAGAGTGGGTTTGGGTCTAGGCGAGTCGGTTTGGGTCTAGCGGAGTGGGTTCGGGTTTAGCGGAGTGGGTTTGGGTCTAGCCGAGTGGGTTTGGGTCCAGCCGAGTGGGTTTGGGTCCAGCCGAGTGGGTTTGGGTCTAGCCGAGTGGGTTTGGGTCTAGCCGCGTGGGTTTGGGTCTAGCCGAGTGGGTTTGGGTCTAGCCGAGTGGATTTGGATGTAGCCGAGTGGGTTTGGGTCTAGCCGAGTGGGTTTGGGTCTAGCCGAGTGGGTTTAGGTCTTGCCGAGTGGGTTTGCGTCTAGCCGAGTGGGTTTGGGTCTAGCCGAGTGGGTTTGGGTCTAGCCGAGTGGGTTTGGGTCTAGCCGAGAGGGTTTGGGTCTAGCCGAGTGCGTTTGGGGCTGGCCGAGTGGGTTTGGGTCGAGCGGAGTGGGTTTGGGTCTAGCCGAGTCAGTTTGGGTCCAGCCGAGTGGGTTTGGGTCTAGCCGAGTGGGTTTGGGTCTAGCCGAGTGGGTTTGGGTCTAGCCGAGTGGGTTTGGGTCTAGCCGAGTGGGTTTGGGTATAGCCGAGTGGGTTTGGGACTAGCCGAGTGGGTTTGGGTCTAGCCGAGTGGGTTTGGGTCTAGCCGAGTGGGTTTGGGTCTAGCCGAGTGGGTTTGTGACTAGTGGAGTGGGATTGGGTGTAGCCGAGTGGGTTTGGGTCTAGCCGAGTGGGTTTGGGTCCAGCCGAGTGGGTTTTGGTCTAGCCGAGTGGGTTTGGGTCTAGCCGAGTGGGTTTGGGTCTAGCCGAGTGGGTCTGGGTCTAGCCGAGTGGGTTTGGGTCTAGCCGAGTGGGGTTGCGTCTAGCCGAGTGGGTTTGGGTCTGGCCGAGTGGGTTTGGGTCTAGCCGAGTGGGTTTGGGTCTAGCCGAGTGGGTTTGGGTCTAGCCGAGTGGGTTTGGGTCTAGCAGAGTGGGTTTGGGTCTAGTCGAGTCGGTTTGGGTCTAGCGGAGTGGGTTTGGGTTTAGCGGAGTGGGTTTGGGTCTAGCCGAGTGGGTTTGGGTCCAGCCGAGTGGGTTTGGGTCCAGCCGAGTGGGTTTGGGTCCAGCCGAGTGGGTTTGGGTCTAGCCGAGTGTGTTTGGGTCTAGCCGCGTGGGTTTGGGTCTAGCCGAGTGGGTTTGGGTCTAGCCGAGTGGATTTGGATGTAGCCGAGTGGGTTTGGGTCTAGCCGAGTGGGTTTGGGTCTAGCCGAGTGGGTTTGTGTCTTGCCGAGTGGGTTTGCGTCGAGCCGAGTGGGTTTGGGTCTAGCCGAGTGGGTTTGGGTCTAGCCGAGTGGGTTTGGGTCTAGCCGAGAGGGGTTGGGTCTAGCCGAGTGCGTTTGGGGCTGGCCGAGTGGGTTTGGGTCGAGCCGAGTGGGTTTGCGTCTAGCCGAGTCAGTTTGGGTCTAGCCGAGTGGGTTTGGGTCTAGCCGAGTGGGTTTGGGTCTAGCCGAGTGGGTTTAGGTCTTGCCGAGTGTGTATGGGTCTAGCCGAGTGGGTTTGGGTCTAGCCGAGTGGGTTTGGGTCTAGCCGAGTGGGTTTGGGTCTAGCCGAGTGGGTTTTGGTCTAGCGGAGTGGGTTTGGGTCTAGCGGAGAGGGTTTGTGTCTAGCTGAGTGGGTTTGGATCTAGCCGAGAGGGTTTGGGTCTAGCCGAGTGGGTTTGGGTCGAGCCGAGTGGGTTTGGGTCTAGCCGAGTGGGTTTGGGTCTAGCCGAGTGGGTTTGGGTCTAGCCGAGTGGGTTTTGGTCTAGCCGAGTGGGTTTGGGTCTAGCCGAGTGGGTTTGGGTCTAGCCGAGTGGGTCTGGGTCTAGCCGAGTGGGTTTGGGTCTAGCCGAGTGGGGTTGCGTCTAGCCGAGTGGGTTTGGGTCTAGCCGAGTGGGTTTGGGTCTAGCCGAGTGGGTTTGGGTCTAGCCGAGTGGGTTTGGGTCTAGCGGAGTGGGTTTGGGTCTAGCAGAGTGGGTTTGGGTCTAGGCGAGTCGGTTTGGGTCTAGCGGAGTGGGTTCGGGTTTAGCGGAGTGGGTTTGGGTCTAGCCGAGTGGGTTTGGGTCCAGCCGAGTGGGTTTGGGTCCAGCCGAGTGGGTTTGGGTCTAGCCGAGTGGGTTTGGGTCTAGCCGCGTGGGTTTGGGTCTAGCCGAGTGGGTTTGGGTCTAGCCGAGTGGATTTGGATGTAGCCGAGTGGGTTTGGGTCTAGCCGAGTGGGTTTGGGTCTAGCCGAGTGGGTTTAGGTCTTGCCGAGTGGGTTTGCGTCTAGCCGAGTGGGTTTGGGTCTAGCCGAGTGGGTTTGGGTCTAGCCGAGTGGGTTTGGGTCTAGCCGAGAGGGTTTGGGTCTAGCCGAGTGCGTTTGGGGCTGGCCGAGTGGGTTTGGGTCGAGCCGAGTGGGTTTGGGTCTAGCCGAGTGGGTTTGGGTCTAGCCGAGTCAGTTTGGGTCCAGCCGAGTGGGTTTGGGTCTAGCCGAGTGGGTTTGGGTCTAGCCGAGTGGGTCTGGGTCTAGCCGAGTGGGTTTGGGTCTAGCCGAGTGGGGTTGCGTCTAGCCGAGTGGGTTTGGGTCTGGCCGAGTGGGTTTGGGTCTAGCCGAGTGGGTTTGGGTCTAGCCGAGTGGGTTTGGGTCTAGCGGAGTGGGTTTGGGTCTAGCAGAGTGGGTTTGGGTCTAGTCGAGTCGGTTTGGGTCTAGCGGAGTGGGTTTGGGTTTAGCGGAGTGGGTTTGGGTCTAGCCGAGTGGGTTTGGGTCCAGCCGAGTGGGTTTGGGTCCAGCCGAGTGGGTTTGGGTCCAGCCGAGTGGGTTTGGGTCTAGCCGAGTGTGTTTGGGTCTAGCCGCGTGGGTTTGGGTCTAGCCGAGTGGGTTTGGGTCTAGCCGAGTGGATTTGGATGTAGCCGAGTGGGTTTGGGTCTAGCCGAGTGGGTTTGGGTCTAGCCGAGTGGGTTTGTGTCTTGCCGAGTGGGTTTGCGTCGAGCCGAGTGGGTTTGGGTCTAGCCGAGTGGGTTTGGGTCTAGCCGAGTGGGTTTGGGTCTAGCCGAGAGGGGTTGGGTCTAGCCGAGTGCGTTTGGGGCTGGCCGAGTGGGTTTGGGTCGAGCCGAGTGGGTTTGCGTCTAGCCGAGTCAGTTTGGGTCTAGCCGAGTGGGTTTGGGTCTAGCCGAGTGGGTTTGGGTCTAGCCGAGTGGGTTTAGGTCTTGCCGAGTGTGTATGGGTCTAGCCGAGTGGGTTTGGGTCTAGCCGAGTGGGTTTGGGTCTAGCCGAGTGGGTTTGGGTCTAGCCGAGTGGGTTTTGGTCCAGCCGAGTGGGTTTGGGTCTAGCCGAGTGGGTTTGGGTCTAGCCGAGTGGGTTTGGGGCTAGCCGAGTGGGTTTGGGTCTAGCCGAGTGGGTTTGGGTCTAGCCGAGTCAGTTTGGGTCTAGCCGAGTGGGTTTGGGTCTAGCCGAGTGGGTTTGTGTCTACCCGAGTGGGTTTGGGTCTAACCGAGTGGGTTTGGGTCTAGCCGAGTGGATTTGGGTATAGCCAAGTGGGTTTGGGTCTAGCCGAGTGGGTTTGGGTCTAGCCAAGTGGGTTTGGGTCTAGCCTAGTGGGTTTGGGTCTAGCGGAGTGGGTTTGTGTTTAGCGGAGTGGGTTTGGGTCTAGCCGAGTGGGTTTGGGTCTAGCCGATTGGGTTTGGGTCCAGCCGTGTGGGTTTGGGTCTAGCCGAGTGGGTTTGGGTCTAGCCGAGTGGGTTTGGGTCTAGCCGAGTGGGTTTGGGTCTAGCCGTGTGGGTTTGGGTCTAGCCGAGTGGGTTTGTGTCTAGTGGAGTGGGATTGGGTGTAGCCGAGTGGGTTTAGGTCTAGCCGAGTGGGTTTGGGTCCAGCCGAGTGGGTCTGGGTCTAGCCGAGTGGGTTTGGGTCTAGCCGAGTGGGTTTGGGTCTAGCCAAGTGGGTTTGGGTCTAGCCGAGTGGGTTTGGGTCTAGCCGAGTGGGGTTGCGTCTAGCCGAGTGGGTTTGGGTCTAGCCGAGTGGGTTTGGGTCTAGCCGAGTGGGTTTGGGTCTAGCCGAGTGGGTTTGTGTCTACCCGAGTGGGTTTGTGTCTAGCCGAGTGGGTTTGGGTCTAGCTGAGTGGCTCTGGGTCTAGCCGAGTGGGTTTGGGACTAGCCGAATGGTTTTGGGTCTAGCCGAATGGGTTTGGGTCCAGCCGAGTGGGTTTGGGTCTAGCCGAGTGGGTTTGGGTCTAGCCGAGTGGGTTTGGGTCTAGCCGAGTGGGATTGGGTCTAGCCGTGTGGGTTTGGGTCTAGCCGAGTGGGTTTGTGACTAGTGGAGTGGGATTGGGTGTAGCCGAGTGGGTTTGGGTCTAGCCGAGTGGGTTTGGGTCTAGCCGAGTGGGTTTTGGTCTAGCCGAGTGGGTTTGGGTCTAGCCGAGTGGGTTTGGGTCTAGCCGAGTGGATTTGGGTCTAGCCGAGTGGGTTTGGGTCTAGCGGAGTGGGTTTGGGTCTCGCCGAATGGGTTTGGGTCTAGCCGAGTGGGTTTGGGTCTAGCGGAGTGGGTTTGGGTCTAGCCGTGTGGGTTTGGGTCTAGCCGAGTGGGTTTAGGTCTTGCCGAGTGTGTATGGGTCTAGCCGAGTGGGTTTGGGTCTAGCCGAGTGGGTTTGGGTCTAGCCGAGTGGGTTTGGGTCTAGCCGAGTGGGTTTTGGTCCAGCCGAGTGGGTTTGGGTCTAGCCGAGTGGGTTTGGGTCTAGCCGAGTGGGTTTGGGGCTAGCCGAGTGGGTTTGGGTCTAGCCGAGTGGGTTTGGGTCTAGCCGAGTCAGTTTGGGTCTAGCCGAGTGGGTTTGGGTCTAGCCGAGTGGGTTTGTGTCTACCCGAGTGGGTTTGGGTCTAACCGAGTGGGTTTGGGTCTAGCCGAGTGGGTTTGTGTATAGCCAAGTGGGTTTGTGTCTAGGCGAGTGGGTTTAGGTCTAGCCGAGTGGGTTTGGGACTAGCCGAGTGGGTTTGGGTCTAGCCTAGTGGGTTTGGGTCTAGCGGAGTGGGTTTGTGTTTAGCGGAGTGGGTTTGGGTCTAGCCGAGTGGGTTTGGGTCTAGCCGATTGGGTTTGGGTCCAGCCGTGTGGGTTTGGGTCTAGCCGAGTGGGTTTGGGTCTAGCCGAGTGGGTTTGGGTCTAGCCGAGTGGGTTTGGGTCTAGCCGTGTGGGTTTGGGTCTAGCCGAGTGGGTTTGTGTCTAGTGGAGTGGGATTGGGTGTAGCCGAGTGGGTTTAGGTCTAGCCGAGTGGGTTTGGGTCCAGCCGAGTGGGTCTGGGTCTAGCCGAGTGGGTTTGGGTCTAGCCGAGTGGGTTTGGGTCTAGCCAAGTGGGTTTGGGTCTAGCCGAGTGGGTTTGGGTCTAGCCGAGTGGGGTTGCGTCTAGCCGAGTGGGTTTGGGTCTAGCCGAGTGGGTTTGGGTCTAGCCGAGTGGGTTTGGGTCTAGCCGAGTGGGTTTGTGTCTACCCGAGTGGGTTTGTGTCTAGCCGAGTGGGTTTGGGTCTAGCTGAGTGGCTCTGGGTCTAGCCGAGTGGGTTTGGGACTAGCCGAGTGGTTTTGGGTCTAGCCGAATGGGTTTGGGTCCAGCCGAGTGGGTTTGGGTCTAGCCGAGTGGGTTTGGGTCTAGCCGAGTGGGTTTGGGTCTAGCCGAGTGGGTTTGGGTCTAGCCGTGTGGGTTTGGGTCTAGCCGAGTGGGTTTGTGACTAGTGGAGTGGGATTGGGTGTAGCCGAGTGGGTTTGGGTCTAGCCGAGTGGGTTTGGGTCTAGCCGAGTGGGTTTTGGTCTAGCCGAGTGGGTTTGGGTCTAGCCGAGTGGGTTTGGGTCTAGCCGAGTGGGTCTGGGTCTAGCCGAGTGGGTTTGGGTCTAGCCGAGTGGGGTTGCGTCTAGCCGAGTGGGTTTGGGTCTAGCCGAGTGGGTTTGGGTCTAGCCGAGTGGGTTTGGGTCTAGCCGAGTGGGTTTGGGTCTAGCGGAGTGGGTTTGGGTCTAGCAGAGTGGGTTTGGGTCTAGGCGAGTCGGTTTGGGTCTAGCGGAGTGGGTTCGGGTTTAGCGGAGTGGGTTTGGGTCTAGCCGAGTGGGTTTGGGTCCAGCCGAGTGGGTTTGGGTCCAGCCGAGTGGGTTTGGGTCTAGCCGAGTGGGTTTGGGTCTAGCCGCGTGGGTTTGGGTCTAGCCGAGTGGGTTTGGGTCTAGCCGAGTGGATTTGGATGTAGCCGAGTGGGTTTGGGTCTAGCCGAGTGGGTTTGGGTCTAGCCGAGTGGGTTTAGGTCTTGCCGAGTGGGTTTGCGTCTAGCCGAGTGGGTTTGGGTCTAGCCGAGTGGGTTTGGGTCTAGCCGAGTGGGTTTGGGTCTAGCCGAGAGGGTTTGGGTCTAGCCGAGTGCGTTTGGGGCTGGCCGAGTGGGTTTGGGTCGAGCCGAGTGGGTTTGGGTCTAGCCGAGTCAGTTTGGGTCCAGCCGAGTGGGTTTGGGTCTAGCCGAGTGGGTTTGGGTCTAGCCGAGTGGGTTTGGGTCTAGCCGAGTGGGTTTGGGTCTAGCCGAGTGGGTTTGGGTCTAGCCGAGTGGGTTTGGGTATAGCCGAGTGGGTTTGGGACTAGCCGAGTGGGTTTGGGTCTAGCCGAGTGGGTTTGGGTCTAGCCGAGTGGGTTTGGGTCTAGCCGAGTGGGTTTGGGTCTAGCCGTGTGGGTTTGGGTCTAGCCGAGTGGGTTTGTGACTAGTGGAGTGGGATTGGGTGTAGCCGAGTGGGTTTGGGTCTAGCCGAGTGGGTTTGGGTCCAGCCGAGTGGGTTTTGGTCTAGCCGAGTGGGTTTGGGTCTAGCCGAGTGGGTTTGGGTCTAGCCGAGTGGGTCTGGGTCTAGCCGAGTGGGTTTGGGTCTAGCCGAGTGGGGTTGCGTCTAGCCGAGTGGGTTTGGGTCTGGCCGAGTGGGTTTGGGTCTAGCCGAGTGGGTTTGGGTCTAGCCGAGTGGGTTTGGGTCTAGCGGAGTGGGTTTGGGTCTAGCAGAGTGGGTTTGGGTCTAGTCGAGTCGGTTTGGGTCTAGCGGAGTGGGTTTGGGTTTAGCGGAGTGGGTTTGGGTCTAGCCGAGTGGGTTTGGGTCCAGCCGAGTGGGTTTGGGTCCAGCCGAGTGGGTTTGGGTCCAGCCGAGTGGGTTTGGGTCTAGCCGAGTGTGTTTGGGTCTAGCCGCGTGGTTTGGGTCTAGCCGAGTGGGTTTGGGTCTAGCCGAGTGGATTTGGATGTAGCCGAGTGGGTTTGGGTCTAGCCGAGTGGGTTTGGGTCTAGCCGAGTGGGTTTGTGTCTTGCCGAGTGGGTTTGCGTCGAGCCGAGTGGGTTTGGGTCTAGCCGAGTGGGTTTGGGTCTAGCCGAGTGGGTTTGGGTCTAGCCGAGAGGGGTTGGGTCTAGCCGAGTGCGTTTGGGGCTGGCCGAGTGGGTTTGGGTCGAGCCGAGTGGGTTTGCGTCTAGCCGAGTCAGTTTGGGTCTAGCCGAGTGGGTTTGGGTCTAGCCGAGTGGGTTTGGGTCTAGCCGAGTGGGTTTGGGTCTAGCCGAGTGGGTTTGGGTCTAGCCGAGTGGGTTTGGGTCTAGCCGAGTGGGTTTGGGTATAGCCGAGTGGGTTTGTGTCTAAGCGAGTGGGTTTGGGTCTAGCCGAGTGGGTTTCTGTCTAGCTGAGTGGGTTTGGGTCTAGCGGAGTGGGTTTGGGTCTAGCGGAGTGGGTTTGGGTCTAGCGGAGTGGGTTTGGGTCTAGCGGAGTGGGTTTGGGTCTAGCTGAATGGGTTTGGGTCTAGACGAGTGGGTTTGGGTCTGGCCGAGTGGGTTTGGGTCTAGCGGAGCGGGTTTGGGTCTAGCCTGGTGGGTTTGGGTCTAGTCGAGTGGGTTTGGGTCTAGCCGAGTGGGTTTGTGTCTACGCGAGTGGGTTTGGGTCTAGCCGAGTGGGTTTGGGACTAGCCGAGTGGGTTTGGGTCTAGCCTATTGGGTTTGGGTCTAGCCGAGTCGGTTTGGGTCTAGCGGAGTGGGTTTGGGTTTAGCGGAGTGGGTATGGGTCTAGCGGAGTGGGTTTGGGTCTAGCCGAGTGGGTTTGGGTCTAGCCGTGTGGGTTTGGGTCTAGCCGAGTGGGTTTGGGTCCAGCCGAGTGGGTTTGGGTCTAGCCGAGTGGGTTTGGGTCTTGCCGTGTGGGTTTGAGTCTAGCCGAGTAGGTTTGTGTCTAGTGCAGTGGGTTTGGGTGTAGCCGAGTGGGTTTGGGTCGAACTGAGTGGGTTTGGGTCTAGCCGAGTGGGTTTGGGTCCAGCTGAGTGGGTTTGGGTCCAGCCGGGTGGGTTTGGGTCCAGCCGAGTGGGTTTGCGTCTAGCCGAGTGGGTTTGGGTCTAGCCGAGTGGGTTTGGTTCTAGCGGAGTGGGTTTGGGTCTAGCCGAGTGGATTTGGTTCTAGCCGAGTGGGTTTGGGTCTAGCGGAGTGGGTTTGGGTCTAGCCGAATGGGTTTGGGTCTAGCCGAGTGGGTTTGGGTCTAGCGGAGTGGGTTGGGGTCTAGCCGTGTGGGTTTGGGTCTAGCCGAGTGGGTTTAGGTCTTGCCGAGTGTGTATGGGTCTAGCCGAGTGGGTTTGGGTCTAGCCGAGTGGGTTTGGGTCTAGCCGAGTGGGTTTTGGTCCAGCCGAGTGGGTTCGGGTCTAGCCGAGTGGGTTTGGGTCTAGCCGAGTGGGTTTGGGGCTAGCCGAGTGGGTTTGGGTCTAGCCGAGTGGGTTTGGGTCTAGCCGAGTCAGTTTGGGTCTAGCCGAGTGGGTTTGGGTCTAGACGAGTGGGTTTGGGTCTAGCCGAGTGGGTTTGGGTCTAGCCGAGTGGGTTTGGGTCTAACCGAGTGGGTTTGGGTCTAGCCGAGTGGGTTTGTGTATAGCCGAGTGGGTTTGTGTCTAGGCGAGTGGGTTTGGGTCTAGCCGAGTGGGTTTGGGACTAGCCGAGTGGGTTTGGGTCTAGCCTAGTGGGTTTGGGTCTAGCGGAGTGGGTTTGTGTTTAGCGGAGTGGGTTTGGGTCTAGCCGAGTGGGTTTGGGTCTAGCCGATTGGGTTTGGGTCCAGCCGTGTGGGTTTGGGTCTAGCCGAGTGGGTTTGGGTCTGGCCGAGTGGGTTTGGGTCTAGCGGAGCGGGTTTGGGTCTAGCCTAGTGGGTTTGGGTCTAGTCGAGTGGGTTTGGGTCTAGCCGAGTGGGTTTGTGTCTACGCGAGTGGGTTTGGGTCTAGCCGAGTGGGTTTGGGACTAGCCGAGTGGGTTTGGGTCTAGCCTATTGGGTTTGGGTCTAGCCGAGTCGGTTTGTGTCTAGCGGAGTGGGTTTGGGTTTAGCGGAGTGGGTATGGGTCTAGCGGAGTGGGTTTGGGTCTAGCCGAGTGGGTTTGGGTCTAGTCGAGTGGGTTTGGGTCTAGCCGAGTGGGTTTGTGTCTACGCGAGTGGGTTTGGGTCTAGCCGAGTGGGTTTGGGACTAGCCGAGTGGGTTTGGGTCTAGCCTATTGGGTTTGGGTCTAGCCGAGTCGGTTTGGGTCTAGCGGAGTGGGTTTGGGTTTAGCGGAGTGGGTATGGGTCTAGCGGAGTGGGTTTGGGTCTAACCGAGTGGGTTTGCGTCTAGCCGTGTGGGTTTGGGTCTAGCCGAGTGGGTTTGGGTCCAGCCGAGTGGGTTTGGGTCTAGCCGAGTGGGTTTGGGTCTTGCCGTGTGGGTTTGAGTCTAGCCGAGTAGGTTTGTGTCTAGTGCAGTGGGTTTGGGTGTAGCCGAGTGGGTTTGGGTCGAACTGAGTGGGTTTGGGTCTAGCCGAGTGGGTTTGGGTCCAGCTGAGTGGGTTTGGGTCCAGCCGGGTGGGTTTGGGTCCAGCCGAGTGGGTTTGCGTCTAGCCGAGTGGGTTTGGGTCTAGCCGAGTGGGTTTGGTTCTAGCGGAGTGGGTTTGGGTCTAGCCGAGTGGATTTGGTTCTAGCCGAGTGGGTTTGGGTCTAGCGGAGTGGGTTTGGGTCTAGCCGAATGGGTTTGGGTCTAGCCGAGTGGGTTTGTGTATAGCCGAGTGGGTTTGTGTCTAGGCGAGTGGGTTTGGGTCTAGCCGAGTGGGTTTGGGACTAGCCGAGTGGGTTTGGGTCTAGCCTAGTGGGTTTGGGTCTAGCGGAGTGGGTTTGTGTTTAGCGGAGTGGGTTTGGGTCTAGCCGAGTGGGTTTGGGTCTAGCCGATTGGGTTTGGGTCCAGCCGTGTGGGTTTGGGTCTAGCTGAGTGGGTTTGGGTCTAGCCGAGTGGGTTTGGGTCTAGCCGAGTGTGTTTGGGTCTAGCCGAGTGGGTTTGGGTCTAGCCGTGTGGGTTTGGGTCTAGCCGAGTGGGTTTGTGTCTAGTGGAGTGGGATTGGGTGTAGCCGAGTGGGTTTAGGTCTAGCCGAGTGGGTTTGGGTCTAGCCGAGTGGGTTTGGGTCTAGCCGAGTGGGTTTGGGTCTAGCCGAGTGGGTCTGGGTCTAGCCGAGTGGGTTTGGGTCTAGCCGAGTTGGTTTGGGTCTAGCCCAGTGGGTTTGGGTCTAGCCGAGTGGGTTTGGGTCTAGCCGAGTGGGGTTGCGTCTAGCCGAGTGGGTTTGGGTCTAGCCGAGTGGGTTTGGGTCTAGCCGAGTGGGTTTGGGTCTAGCCGAGTGGGTTTGTGTCTACCCGAGTGGGTTTGTGTCTAGCCGAGTGGGTTTGGGTCTAGCTGAGTGGCTCTGGGTCTAGCCGAGTGGGTTTGGGTCTAGCCGAGTGGTTTTGGGTCTAGCCGAATGGGTTTGGGTCCAGCCGAGTGGGTTTGGGTCTAGCCGAGTGGGTTTGGGTCTAGCCGAGTGGGTTTGGGTCTAGCCGAGTGGGTTTGGGTCTAGCCGTGTGGGTTTGGGTCTAGCCGAGTGGGTTTGTGACTAGCGGAGTGGGATTGGGTGTAGCCGAGTGGGTTTGGTTCTAGCCGAGTGGGTTTGGGTCTAGCCGAGTGGGTTTTGGTCTAGCCGAGTGGGTTTGGGTCTAGCCGAGTGGGTGTGGGTCTAGCCGAGTGGGTCTGGGTCTAGCCGAGTGGGTTTGGGTCTAGCCGAGTGGGTTTGGGTCTAGCCGAGTGGGTTTGGGTCTAGCCGAGTGGGTTTGGGTCTAGCCGAGTGGGGTTGCGTCTAGCCGAGTGGGTTTGGGTCTAGCCGAGTGGGTTTGGGTCTAGCCGAGTGGGTTTGGGTCTAGCCGAGTGGGTTTGGGTCTAGCGGAGTGGGTTTGGGTCTAGCCGAGTGGGTTTGGGTCTGGCCGAGTGGGTTTGGGTCTAGCGGAGTGGGTTTGGGTCTAGCAGAGTGGGTTTGGGTCTAGTCGAGTCGGTTTGGGTCTAGCGGAGTGGGTTTGTGTTTAGCGGAGTGGGTTTGGGTCTAGCCGAGTGGGTTTGGGTCTAGCCGATTGGGTTTGGGTCCAGCCGTGTGGGTTTAGGTCTAGCCGAGTGGGTTTGGGTCTAGCCGAGTGGGTTTGGGTCTAGCCGAGTGGGTTTGGGTCTAGCCGAGTGGGTTTGGGTCTAGCCAAGTGGGTTTGCGTCTAGCCGAGTGGGTTTGGGTCTAGCCGAGTGGGTTTGGGTCTAGCCGAGTGGTTTAGGGTATAGCCGAGTGGGTTTGTGTCTAGGCGAGTGGGTTTGGGTCTACCCGAGTGGGTTCGGGACTAGCCGAGTGGGTTTGGGTCTAGCCTAGTGGGTTTGGGTCTAGCGGAGTGGGTTTGTGTTTAGCGGAGTGGGTTTGGGTCTAGCCGAGTGGTTTGGGTCTAGCCGATTGGGTTTGGGTCTAGCGGAGTGGGTTTGGGTCTAGCCGAGTGGGTTTGGGTCTAGCCGAGTGGGTTTGGGTCTAGCCGAGTGGATTTGAATGTAGCCGAGTGGGTTTGGGTCTAGCCGAGTGGGTTTGGGTCTAGCCGAGTGGGTTTCGGTCTTGCTGAGTGGGTTTGCGTCTAGCCGAGTGGGTTTGGGTCTAGCCGAGTGGGTTTGGGTCTAGCCGAGTGGGTTTGGGTCTAGCCGAGAGGGTTTGGGTCTAGCCGAGTGCGTTTGGGGCTAGCCGAGTGGGTTTGTGTCTACCCGAGTGGGTTTGTGTCTAGCCGAGTGGGTTTGGGTCTAGCTGAGTGGCTCTGGGTCTAGCCGAGTGGGATTGTGTCTAGGCGAGTGGGTTTGGGTCTAGCCGAGTGGCTTTCTGTCTAGCCGAGTGGGTTTGGGTCTAGCCGAGTGGCTTTCTGTCTAGCCGAGTGGGTTTGGGTCTAGCGGAGTGGGTTTGGGTCTAGCGGAGTGGGTTTGGGTCTAGCGGAGTGGGTTTGGGTCTAGCGGAGTGGGTTTGGGTCTAGCTGAATGGGTTTGGGTCTAGCCGAGTGGGTTTGGGTCTAGCCGAGCGGGTTTGGGTCTAGCGGAGCGGGTTTGGGTCTACCCGAGTGGGTTTGGGTCTAGACGAGTGGGTTTGGGTCTAGCCGAGTGGGTTTGGGTCTAGCCGAGTGGGTTTGGGTCTAGCCGAGTGGGTTTGGGTCTAGCCGAGTGGGTTTGTGTCTACCCGAGTGGGTTTGTGTCTACCCGAGTGGGTTTGTGTCTAGCCGAGTGGGTTTGGGTCTAGCTGAGTGGCTCTGGGTCTAGCCGAGTGGGTTTGGGTCTAGCCGAGTGGTTTTGGGTCTAGCCGAATGGGTTTGGGTCCAGCCGAGTGGGTTTGGGTCTAGCCGAGTGGGTTTGGGTCTACCCGAGTGAGTTTGGGTCTAGCCGAGTGGGTTTGGGTCTAGCCGTGTGGGTTTGGGTCAAGCCGAGTGGGTTTGTGACTAGTGGAGTGGGATTGGGTGTAGCCGAGTGGGTTTGAGTCTAGCCGAGTGGGTTTGGGTCTAGCCGAGTGGGTTTTGGTCTAGCCGAGTGGGTTTGGGTCTAGCCGAGTGGGTTTGGGTCTAGCCGAGTGGGTCTGGGTCTAGCCGAGTGGGTTTGGGTCTAGCCGAGTGGGTTTGGGTCTAGCCGAGTGGGTTTGGGTCTAGCCGAGTGGGTTTGGGTCTAGCCGAGTGGGGTTGCGTCTAGCCGAGTGGGTTTGGGTCTAGCCGAGTGGGTTTGGGTCTAGCCGAGTGGGTTTGGGTCTAGCCGAGTGGGTTTGGGTCTAGCGGTGTGGGTTTGGGTCTAGCCGAGTGGGTTTGGGTCTGGCCGAGTGGGTTTGGGTCTAGCGGAGTGGGTTTGGGTCTAGCAGAGTGGGTTTGGGTCTAGTCGAGTCGGTTTGGGTCTAGCGGAGTGGGTTTGTGTTTAGCGGAGTGGGTTTGGGTCTAGCCGAGTGGGTTTGGGTCTAGCCGATTGGGTTTGGGTCCAGCCGTGTGGGTTTAGGTCTAGCCGAGTGGGTTTGGGTCTAGCCGAGTGGGTTTTGTTCTAGCCGAGTGGGTTTGGGTCTAGCCGAGTGGGTTTGGGTCTAGCCAAGTGGGTTTGCGTCTAGCCGAGTGGGTTTGGGTCTAGCCGAGTGGGTTTGGGTCTAGCCGAGTGGGTTAGGGTATAGCCGAGTGGTTTTGTGTCTAGGCGAGTGGGTTTGGGTCTACCCGAGTGGGTTCGGGACTAGCCGAGTGGGTTTGGGTCTAGCCTAGTGGGTTTGGGTCTAGCGGAGTGGGTTTGTGTTTAGCGGAGTGGGTTTGGGTCTAGCCGAGTGGTTTGGGTCTAGCCGATTGGGTTTGGGTCTAGCGGAGTGGGTTTGGGTCTAGCCGAGTGGGTTTGGGTCCAGCCGAGTGGGTTTGGGTCTAGCCGAGTGGATTTGAATGTAGCCGAGTGGGTTTGGGTCCAGCCGAGTGGGTTTGGGTCTAGCCGAGTGGGTTTAGGTCTTGCTGAGTGGGTTTGCGTCTAGCCGAGTGGGTTTGGGTCTAGCCGAGTGGGTTTGGGTCTAGCCGAGTGGGTTTGGGTCTAGCCGAGAGGGTTTGGGTCTAGCCGAGTGCGTTTGGGGCTAGCCGAGTGGGTTTGTGTCTACCCGAGTGGGTTTGTGTCTAGCCGAGTGGGTTTGGGTCTAGCTGAGTGGCTCTGGGTCTAGCCGAGTGGGATTGTGTCTAGGCGAGTGGGTTTGGGTCTAGCCGAGTGGCTTTCTGTCTAGCCGAGTGGGTTTGGGTCTAGCGGAGTGGGTTTGGGTCTAGCGGAGTGGGTTTGGGTCTAGCGGAGTGGGTTTGGGTCTAGCGGAGTGGTTTTGGGTCTAGCTGAATGGGTTTGGGTCTAGCCGAGTGGGTTTGGGTCTAGCCGAGCGGGTTTGGGTCTAGCGGAGCGGGTTTGGGTCTACCCGAGTGGGTTTGGGTCTAGACGAGTGGGTTTGGGTCTAGCCGAGTGGGTTTGGGTCTAGCCGAGTGGGTTTGGGTCTAGCCGAGTGGGTTTGGGTCTAGCCGAGTGGGTTTGTGTCTAGCGGAGTGGGTTTGGGTCTCGCCGAGTGGGTTTGGGTCTAGCCGAGTCGGTTTGGGCCTAGCGGAGTGGGTTTGGGTTTAGCGGAGTGGGTTTGGGTCTAGCGGAGTGGGTTTGGGTCCAGCCGAGTGGGTTTGGGTCTAGCCGTGTGGGTTTGGGTCTAGCCGAGTGGGTTTGGGTCCAGCCGAGTGGGTTTGGGTCTAGCCGAGTGGGTTTGGGTCTTGCCGTGTGGGTTTGGGTCTAGCCGAGTGGATTTGTGTCTAGTGCAGAGGGTTTGGGTGTAGCCGAGTGGGTTTGGGTCGAACTGAGTGGGTTTGGGTCTAGCCGAGTGGGTTTGGGTCCAGCCGAGTGGGTTTGGGTCCAGCCGGGTGGGTTTGGGTCCAGCCGAGTGGGTTTGGGTCTAGCCGAGTGGGTTTGGGTCTAGCCGAGTGGGTTTGGTTCTAGCGGAGTGGGTTTGGGCCTAGCCGAGTGGATTTGGGTCTAGCCGAGTGGGTTTGGGTCTAGCGGAGTGGGTTTGGGTCTCGCCGAATGGGTTTGGGTCTAGCCGAGTGGGTTTGGGTCTAGCGGAGTGGGTTAGGGTCTAGCCGTGTGGGTTTGGGTCTAGCCGAGTGGGTTTAGGTCTTGCCGAGTGTGTATGGGTCTAGCCGAGTGGGTTTGGGTCTAGCCGAGTGGGTTTGGGTCTAGCCGAGTGGGTTTGGGTCTAGCCGAGTGGGTTTTGGTCCAGCCGAGTGGGTTTGGGTCTAGCCGAGTGGGTTTGGGTCTAGCCGAGTGGGTTTGGGGCTAGCCGAGTGGGTTTGGGTCTAGCCGAGTGGGTTTGGGTCTAGCCGAGTCAGTTTGGGTCTAGCCGAGTGGGTTTGGGTCTAGCCGAGTGGGTTTGTGTCTACCCGATTGGGTTTGGGTCTAACCGAGTGGGTTTGGGTCTAGCCGAGTGGGTTTGGGTATAGCCAAGTGGGTTTGTGTCTAGGCGAGTGGGTTTAGGTCTAGCCGAGTGGGTTTGGGACTAGCCGAGTGGGTTTGGGTCTAGCCTAGTGGGTTTGGGTCTAGCGGAGTGGGTTTGTGTTTAGCGGAGTGGGTTTGGGTCTAGCCGAGTGGGTTTGGGTCTAGCCGATTGGGTTTGGGTCCAGCCGTGTGGGTTTGGGTCTAGCCGAGTGGGTTTGGGTCTAGCCGAGTGGGTTTGGGTCTAGCCGAGTGGGTTTGGGTCTAGCCGTGTGGGTTTGGGTCTAGCCGAGTGGGTTTGTGTCTAGTGGAGTGGGATTGGGTGTAGCCGAGTGGGTTTAGGTCTAGCCGAGTGGGTTTGGGTCTAGCCGAGTGGGTCTGGGTCTAGCCGAGTGGGTTTGGGTCTAGCCGAGTGGGTTTGGGTCTAGCCAAGTGGGTTTGGGTCTAGCCGAGTGGGTTTGGGTCTAGCCGAGTGGGGTTGCGTCTAGCCGAGTGGGTTTGGGTCTAGCCGAGTGGGTTTGGGTCGAGCCGAGTGGGTTTGGGTCTAGCCGAGTGGGTTTGTGTCTACCCGAGTGGGTTTGTGTCTAGCCGAGTGGGTTTGGGTCTAGCTGAGTGGCTCTGGGTCTAGCCGAGTGGGTTTGGGACTAGCCGAGTGGTTTTGGGTCTAGCCGAATGGGTTTGGGTCCAGCCGAGTGGGTTTGGGTCTAGCCGAGTGGGTTTGGGTCTAGCCGAGTGGGTTTGGGTCTAGCCGAGTGGGTTTGGGTCTAGCCGTGTGGGTTTGGGTCTAGCCGAGTGGGTTTGTGACTAGTGGAGTGGGATTGGGTGTAGCCGAGTGGGTTTGGGTCTAGCCGAGTGGGTTTGGGTCTAGCCGAGTGGGTTTTGGTCTAGCTGAGTGGGTTTGGGTCTAGCCGAGTGGGTTTGGGTCTAGCCGAGTGGGTCTGGGTCTAGCCGAGTGGGTTTGGGTCTAGCCGATTGGGGTTGCGTCTAGCCGAGTGGGTTTGGGTCTAGCCGAGTGGGTTTGGGTCTAGCCGAGTGGGGTTGGGTCTAGCCGAGTGGGTTTGGGTCTAGCGGAGTGGGTTTGGGTCTAGCAGAGTGGGTTTGGGTCTAGGCGAGTCGGTTTGGGTCTAGCGGAGTGGGTTTGGGTTTAGCGGAGTGGGTTTGGGTCTAGCCGAGTGGGTTTGGGTCCAGCCGAGTGGGTTTGGGTCCAGCCGAGTGGGTTTGGATCTAGCCGAGTGGGTTTGGGTCTAGCCGCGTGGGTTTGGGTCTAGCCGAGTGGGTTTGGGTCTAGCCGAGTGGATTTGGATGTAGCCGAGTGGGTTTGGGTCTAGCCGAGTGGGTTTGGGTCTAGCCGAGTGGGTTTAGGTCTTGCCGAGTGGGTTTGCGTCTAGCCGAGTGGGTTTGGGTCTAGCCGAGTGGGTTTGGGTCTAGCCGAGTGGGTTTGGGTCTAGCCGAGAGGGTTTGGGTCTAGCCGAGTGCGTTTGGGGCTGGCCGAGTGGGTTTGGGTCGAGCCGAGTGGGTTTGGGTCTAGCCGAGTCAGTTTGGGTCTAGCCGAGTGGGTTTGGGTCTAGCCGAGTGGGTTTGGGTCTAGCCGAGTGGGTTTGGGTCTAGCCGAGTGGGTTTGAGTCTAGCCGAGTGGGTTTGGGTCTAGCCGAGTGGGTTTGGGTATAGCCGAGTGGGTTTGGGACTAGCCGAGTGGGTTTGGGTCTAGCCGAGTGGGTTTGGGTCTTGCCGAGTGGGTTTGGGTCTAGCCGAGTGGGTTTGGGTCTAGCCGTGTGGGTTTGGGTCTAGCCGAGTGGGTTTGTGACTAGTGGAGTGGGATTGGGTGTAGCCGAGTGGGTTTGGGTCTAGCCGAGTGGGTTTGGGTATAGCCAAGTGGGTTTGTGTCTAGGCGAGTGGGTTTAGGTCTAGCCGAGTGGGTTTGGGACTAGCCGAGTGGGTTTGGGTCTAGCCTAGTGGGTTTGGGTCTAGCGGAGTGGGTTTGTGTTTAGCGGAGTGGGTTTGGGTCTAGCCGAGTGGGTTTGGGTCTAGCCGATTGGGTTTGGGTCCAGCCGTGTGGGTTTGGGTCTAGCCGAGTGGGTTTGGGTCTAGCCGAGTGGGTTTGGGTCTAGCCGAGTGGGTTTGGGTCTAGCCGTGTGGGTTTGGGTCTAGCCGAGTGGGTTTGTGTCTAGTGGAGTGGGATTGGGTGTAGCCGAGTGGGTTTAGGTCTAGCCGAGTGGGTTTGGGTCTAGCCGAGTGGGTCTGGGTCTAGCCGAGTGGGTTTGGGTCTAGCCGAGTGGGTTTGGGTCTAGCCAAGTGGGTTTGGGTCTAGCCGAGTGGGTTTGGGTCTAGCCGAGTGGGGTTGCGTCTAGCCGAGTGGGTTTGGGTCTAGCCGAGTGGGTTTGGGTCGAGCCGAGTGGGTTTGGGTCTAGCCGAGTGGGTTTGTGTCTACCCGAGTGGGTTTGTGTCTAGCCGAGTGGGTTTGGGTCTAGCTGAGTGGCTCTGGGTCTAGCCGAGTGGGTTTGGGACTAGCCGAGTGGTTTTGGGTCTAGCCGAATGGGTTTGGGTCCAGCCGAGTGGGTTTGGGTCTAGCCGAGTGGGTTTGGGTCTAGCCGAGTGGGTTTGGGTCTAGCCGAGTGGGTTTGGGTCTAGCCGTGTGGGTTTGGGTCTAGCCGAGTGGGTTTGTGACTAGTGGAGTGGGATTGGGTGTAGCCGAGTGGGTTTGGGTCTAGCCGAGTGGGTTTGGGTCTAGCCGAGTGGGTTTTGGTCTAGCCGAGTGGGTTTGGGTCTAGCCGAGTGGGTTTGGGTCTAGCCGAGTGGGTCTGGGTCTAGCCGAGTGGGTTTGGGTCTAGCCGATTGGGGTTGCGTCTAGCCGAGTGGGTTTGGGTCTAGCCGAGTGGGTTTGGGTCTAGCCGAGTGGGGTTGGGTCTAGCCGAGTGGGTTTGGGTCTAGCGGAGTGGGTTTGGGTCTAGCAGAGTGGGTTTGGGTCTAGGCGAGTCGGTTTGGGTCTAGCGGAGTGGGTTTGGGTTTAGCGGAGTGGGTTTGGGTCTAGCCGAGTGGGTTTGGGTCCAGCCGAGTGGGTTTGGGTCCAGCCGAGTGGGTTTGGATCTAGCCGAGTGGGTTTGGGTCTAGCCGCGTGGGTTTGGGTCTAGCCGAGTGGGTTTGGGTCTAGCCGAGTGGATTTGGATGTAGCCGAGTGGGTTTGGGTCTAGCCGAGTGGGTTTGGGTCTAGCCGAGTGGGTTTAGGTCTTGCCGAGTGGGTTTGCGTCTAGCCGAGTGGGTTTGGGTCTAGCCGAGTGGGTTTGGGTCTAGCCGAGTGGGTTTGGGTCTAGCCGAGAGGGTTTGGGTCTAGCCGAGTGCGTTTGGGGCTGGCCGAGTGGGTTTGGGTCGAGCCGAGTGGGTTTGGGTCTAGCCGAGTCAGTTTGGGTCTAGCCGAGTGGGTTTGGGTCTAGCCGAGTGGGTTTGGGTCTAGCCGAGTGGGTTTGGGTCTAGCCGAGTGGGTTTGAGTCTAGCCGAGTGGGTTTGGGTCTAGCCGAGTGGGTTTGGGTATAGCCGAGTGGGTTTGGGACTAGCCGAGTGGGTTTGGGTCTAGCCGAGTGGGTTTGGGTCTTGCCGAGTGGGTTTGGGTCTAGCCGAGTGGGTTTGGGTCTAGCCGTGTGGGTTTGGGTCTAGCCGAGTGGGTTTGTGACTAGTGGAGTGGGATTGGGTGTAGCCGAGTGGGTTTGGGTCTTGCCGAGTGGGTTTGGGTCTAGCCGAGTGGGTTTTGGTCTAGCCGAGTGGGTTTGGGTCTAGCCGAGTGGGTTTGGGTCTAGCCGAGTGGGTCTGGGTCTAGCCGAGTGGGTTTGGGTCTAGCCGAGTGGGGTTGCGTCTAGCCGAGTGGGTTTGGGTCTAGCCGAGTGGGTTTGGGTCTAGCCGAGTGGGGTTGGGTCTAGCCGAGTGGGTTTGGGTCTAGCGGAGTGGGTTTGGGTCTAGCAGAGTGGGTTTGGGTCTAGGCGAGTCGGTTTGGGTCTAGCGGAGTGGGTTTGGGTTTAGCGGAGTGGGTTTGGGTCTAGCCGAGTGGGTTTGGGTCCAGCCGAGTGGGTTTGGGTCCAGCCGAGTGGGTTTGGGTCTAGCCGAGTGGGTTTGGGTCTAGCCGCGTGGGTTTGGGTCTAGCCGAGTGGGTTTGGGTCTAGCCGAGTGGATTTGGATGTAGCCGAGTGGGTTTGGGTCTAGCCGAGTGGGTTTGGGTCTAGCCGAGTGGGTTTAGGTCTTGCCGAGTGGGTTTGCGTCTAGCCGAGTGGGTTTGGGTCTAGCCGAGTGGGTTTGGGTCTAGCCTAGTGGGTTTGGGTCTAGCCGAGAGGGTTTGGGTCTAGCCGAGTGCGTTTGGGGCTGGCCGAGTGGGTTTGGGTCGAGCCGAGTGGGTTTGGGTCTAGCCGAGTCAGTTTGGGTCTAGCCAAGTGGGTTTGGGTCTAGCCGAGTGGGTTTGGGTCTAGCCGAGTGGGTTTGGGTCTAGCCGAGTGGGTTTGGGTCTAGCCGAGTGGGTTTGGGTCTAGCCGAGTGGGTTTGGGTATAGCCGAGTGGGTTTGGGACTAGCCGAGTGGGTTTGGGTCTAGCCGAGTGGGTTTGGGTCTTGCCGAGTGGGTTTGGGTCTAGCCGAGTGGGTTTGGGTCTAGCCGTGTGGGTTTGGGTCTAGCCGAGTGGGTTTGTGACTAGTGGAGTGGGATTGGGTGTAGCCGAGTGGGTTTGGGTCTAGCCGAGTGGGTTTGGGTCTAGCCGAGTGGGTTTTGGTCTAGCCGAGTGGGTTTGGGTCTAGCCGAGTGGGTTTGGGTCCAGCCGAGTGGGTCTGGGTCTAGCCGAGTGGGTTTGGGTCTAGCCGAGTGGGGTTGCGTCTAGCCGAGTGGGTTTGGGTCTAGCCGAGTGGGTTTGGGTCTAGCCGAGTGGGTTTGGGTCTAGCCGAGTGGGTTTGGGTCTAGCGGAGTGGGTTTGGGTCTAGCAGAGTGGGTTTGGGTCTAGTCGAGTCGGTTTGGGTCTAGCGGAGTGGGTTTGGGTTTAGCGGAGTGGGTTTGGGTCAAGCCGAGTGGGTTTGGGTCCAGCCGAGTGGGTTTGGGTCCAGCCGAGTGGGTTTGGGTCCAGCCGAGTGGGTTTGGGTCTAGCCGAGTGGGTTTGGGTCTAGCCGCGTGGGTTTGGGTCTAGCCGAGTGGGTTTGGGTCTAGCCGAGTGGATTTGGATGTAGCCGAGTGGGTTTGGGTCTAGCCGAGTGGGTTTGGGTCTAGCCGAGTGGGTTTATGTCTTGCCGAGTGGGTTTGCGTCGAGCCGAGTGGGTTTGGGTCTAGCCGAGTGGGTTTGGGTCTAGCCGAGTGGGTTTGGGTCTAGCCGAGAGGGGTTGGGTCTAGCCGAGTGCGTTTGGGGCTGGCCGAGTGGGTTTGGGTCGAGCCGAGTGGGTTTGCGTCTAGCCGAGTCAGTTTGGGTCTAGCCGAGTGGGTTTGGGTCTAGCCGAGTGGGTTTGGGTCTAGCCGAGTGGGTTTGGGTCTAGCTGAGTGGGTTTGGGTCTAGCCGAGTGGGTTTGGGTCTAGCCGAGTGGGTTTGGGTATAGCCGAGTGGGTTTGTGTCTAGGCGAGTGGGTTTGGGTCTAGCCGAGTGGGTTTCTGTCTAGCCGAGTGGGTTTGGGTCTAGCGGAGTGGGTTTGGGTCTAGCGGAGTGGGTTTGGGTCTAGCGGAGTGGGTTTGGGTCTAGCGGAGTGGGTTTGGGTCTAGCTGAATGGGTTTGGGTCTAGCCGAGTGGGTTTGGGTCTGGCCGAGTGGGTTTGGGTCTAGCGGAGCGGGTTTGGGTCTAGCCTAGTGGGTTTGGGTCTAGTCGAGTGGGTTTGGGTCTAGCCGAGTGGGTTTGTGTCTACGCGAGTGGGTTTGGGTCTAGCCGAGTGGGTTTGGGACTAGCCGAGTGGGTTTGGGTCTAGCCTATTGGGTTTGGGTCCAGCCGAGTGGGTTTGGGTCCAGCCGAGTGGGTTTGGGTCCAGCCGAGTGGGTTTGGGTCTAGCCGAGTGGGTTTGGGTCTAGCCGCGTGGGTTTGGGTCTAGCCGAGTGGGTTTGGGTCTAGCCGAGTGGATTTGGATGTAGCCGAGTGGGTTTGGGTCTAGCCGAGTGGGTTTGGGTCTAGCCGAGTGGGTTTATGTCTTGCCGAGTGGGTTTGCGTCGAGCCGAGTGGGTTTGGGTCTAGCCGAGTGGGTTTGGGTCTAGCCGAGTGGGTTTGGGTCTAGCCGAGAGGGGTTGGGTCTAGCCGAGTGCGTTTGGGGCTGGCCGAGTGGGTTTGGGTCGAGCCGAGTGGGTTTGCGTCTAGCCGAGTCAGTTTGGGTCTAGCCGAGTGGGTTTGGGTCTAGCCGAGTGGGTTTGGGTCTAGCCGAGTGGGTTTGGGTCTAGCCGAGTGGGTTTGGGTCTAGCCGAGTGGGTTTGGGTCTAGCCGAGTGGGTTTGGGTATAGCCGAGTGGGTTTGTGTCTAGGCGAGTGGGTTTGGGTCTACCCGAGTGGGTTTCTGTCTAGCCGAGTGGGCTTGGGTCTAACGGAGTGGGTTTGGGTCTAGCGGAGTGGGTTTGGGTCTAGCGGAGTGGGTTTGGGTCTAGCGGAGTGGGTTTGGGTCTAGCTGAATGGGTTTGGGTCTAGCCGAGTGGGTTTGGGTCTGGCCGAGTGGGTTTGGGTCTAGCGGAGCGGGTTTGGGTCTAGCCTAGTGGGTTTGGGTCTAGTCGAGTGGGTTTGGGTCTAGCCGAGTGGGTTTGTGTCTACGCGAGTGGGTTTGGGTCTAGCCGAGTGGGTTTGGGACTAGCCGAGTGGGTTTGGGTCTAGCCTATTGGGTTTGGGTCTAGCCGAGTCGGTTTGGGTCTAGCGGAGTGGGTTTGGGTTTAGCGGAGTGGGTATGGGTCTAGCGGAGTGGGTTTGGGTCTAGCCGAGTGGGTTTGGGTCTAGCCGAGTGGGTTTGGGTATAGCCGAGTGGGTTTGTGTCTAGGCGAGTGGGTTTGGGTCTAGCCGAGTGGGTTTCTGTCTAGCCGAGTGGGTTTGGGTCTAGCGGAGTGGGTTTGGGTCTAGCGGAGTGGGTTTGGGTCTAGCGGAGTGGGTTTGGGTCTAGCGGAGTGGGTTTGGGTCTAGCTGAATGGGTTTGGGTCTAGCCGAGTGGGTTTGGGTCTGGCCGAGTGGGTTTGGGTCTAGCGGAGCGGGTTTGGGTCTAGCCTAGTGGGTTTGGGTCTAGTCGAGTGGGTTTGGGTCTAGCCGAGTGGGTTTGTGTCTACGCGAGTGGGTTTGGGTCTAGCCGAGTGGGTTTGGGACTAGCCGAGTGGGTTTGGGTCTAGCCTATTGGGTTTGGGTCCAGCCGAGTGGGTTTGGGTCCAGCCGAGTGGGTTTGGGTCCAGCCGAGTGGGTTTGGGTCTAGCCGAGTGGGTTTGGGTCTAGCCGCGTGGGTTTGGGTCTAGCCGAGTGGGTTTGGGTCTAGCCGAGTGGATTTGGATGTAGCCGAGTGGGTTTGGGTCTAGCCGAGTGGGTTTGGGTCTAGCCGAGTGGGTTTATGTCTTGCCGAGTGGGTTTGCGTCGAGCCGAGTGGGTTTGCGTCGAGCCGAGTGGGTTTGGGTCTAGCCGAGTGGGTTTGGGTCTAGCCGAGTGGGTTTGGGTCTAGCCGAGAGGGGTTGGGTCTAGCCGAGTGCGTTTGGGGCTGGCCGAGTGGGTTTGGGTCGAGCCGAGTGGGTTTGCGTCTAGCCGAGTCAGTTTGGGTCTAGCCGAGTGGGTTTGGGTCTAGCCGAGTGGGTTTGGGTCTAGCCGAGTGGGTTTGGGTCTAGCCGAGTGGGTTTGGGTCTAGCCGAGTGGGTTTGGGTCTAGCCGAGTGGGTTTGGGTATAGCCGAGTGGGTTTGTGTCTAGGCGAGTGGGTTTGGGTCTACCCGAGTGGGTTTCTGTCTAGCCGAGTGGGTTTGGGTCTAACGGAGTGGGTTTGGGTCTAGCGGAGTGGGTTTGGGTCTAGCGGAGTGGGTTTGGGTCTAGCGGAGTGGGTTTGGGTCTAGCCGAATGGGTTTGGGTCTAGCCGAGTGGGTTTGGGTCTAGCGGAGCGGGTTTGGGTCTAGCCTAGTGGGTTTGGGTCTAGTCGAGTGGGTTTGGGTCTAGCCGAGTGGGTTTGTGTCTACGCGAGTGGGTTTGGGTCTAGCCGAGTGGGTTTGGGACTAGCCGAGTGGGTTTGGGTCTAGCCTATTGGGTTTGGGTCTAGCCGAGTCGGTTTGGGTCTAGCGGAGTGGGTTTGGGTTTAGCGGAGTGGGTATGGGTCTAGCGGAGTGGGTTTGGGTCTAGCCGAGTGGGTTTGGGTCTAGCCGTGTGGGTTTGGGTCTAGCCGAGTGGGTTTGGGTCCAGCCGAGTGGGTTTGGGTCTAGCCGAGTGGGTTTGGGTCTTGCCGTGTGGGTTTGAGTCTAGCCGAGTAGGTTTGTGTCTAGTGCAGTGGGTTTGGGTGTAGCCGAGTGGGTTTGGGTCGAACTGAGTGGGTTTGGGTCTAGCCGAGTGGGTTTGGGTCCAGCCGAGTGGGTTTGGGTCCAGCCGGGTGGGTTTGGGTCCAGCCGAGTGGGTTTGCGTCTAGCCGAGTGGGTTTGGGTCTAGCCGAGTGGGTTTGGTTCTAGCGGAGTGGGTTTGGGTCTAGCCGAGTGGATTTGGTTCTAGCCGAGTGGGTTTGGGTCTAGCGGAGTGGGTTTGGGTCTAGCCGAATGGGTTTGGGTCTAGCCGAGTGGGTTTGGGTCTAGCGGAGTGGGTTGGGGTCTAGCCGTGTGGGTTTGGGTCTAGCCGAGTGGGTTTAGGTCTAGCCGAGTGGGTTTGGGTCTAGCCGAGTGGGTTTGGGTCTAGCCGAGTGGGTTTGGGTCTAGCCGAGTGGGTTTTGGTCCAGCCGAGTGGGTTCGGGTCTAGCCGAGTGGGTTTGGGTCTAGCCGAGTGGGTTTGGGGCTAGCCGAGTGGGTTTGGGTCTAGCCGAGTGGGTTTGGGTCTAGCCGAGTCAGTTTGGGTCTAGCCGAGTGGGTTTGGGTCTAGACGAGTGGGTTTGGGTCTAGCCGAGTGGGTTTGGGTCTAGCCGAGTGGGTTTGGGTCTAACCGAGTGGGTTTGGGTCTAGCCGAGTGGGTTTGGGTCTAGCCGAGTGGGTTTGGGTCTAGCCGAGTGGGTTTGGGTATAGCCGAGTGGGTTTGTGTCTAGGCGAGTGGGTTTGGGTCTACCCGAGTGGGTTTCTGTCTAGCCGAGTGGGCTTGGGTCTAACGGAGTGGGTTTGGGTCTAGCGGAGTGGGTTTGGGTCTAGCGGAGTGGGTTTGGGTCTAGCGGAGTGGGTTTGGGTCTAGCCGAATGGGTTTGGGTCTAGCCGAGTGGGTTTGGGTCTGGCCGAGTGGGTTTGGGTCTAGCGGAGCGGGTTTGGGTCTAGCCTAGTGGGTTTGGGTCTAGCCGAGTGGGTTTGTGTCTACGCGAGTGGGTTTGTGTCTACGCGAGTGGGTTTGGGTCTAGCCGAGTGGGTTTGGGTCTAGCCTATTGGGTTTGGGTCTAGCCTATTGGGTTTGGGTCTAGCCGAGTCGGTTTGGGTTTAGCGGAGTGGGTATGGGTCTAGCGGAGTGGGTTTGGGTCTAGCCGAGTGGGTTTGGGTCTAGCCGTGTGGGTTTGGGTCTAGCCGAGTGGGTTTGGGTCCAGCCGAGTGGGTTTGGGTCTAGCCGAGTGGGTTTGGGTCTTGCCGTGTGGGTTTGAGTCTAGCCGAGTAGGTTTGTGTCTAGTGCAGTGGGTTTGGGTGTAGCCGAGTGGGTTTGGGTCGAACTGAGTGGGTTTGGGTCTAGCCGAGTGGGTTTGGGTCCAGCTGAGTGGGTTTGGGTCCAGCCGGGTGGGTTTGGGTCCAGCCGAGTGGGTTTGCGTCTAGCCGAGTGGGTTTGGGTCTAGCCGAGTGGGTTTGGTTCTAGCGGAGTGGGTTTGGGTCTAGCCGAGTGGATTTGGTTCTAGCCGAGTGGGTTTGGGTCTAGCGGAGTGGGTTTGGGTCTAGCCGAATGGGTTTGGGTCTAGCCGAGTGGGTTTGGGTCTAGCGGAGTGGGTTGGGGTCTAGCCGTGTGGGTTTGGGTCTAGCCGAGTGGGTTTAGGTCTAGCCGAGTGGGTTTGGGTCTAGCCGAGTGGGTTTGGGTCTAGCCGAGTGGGTTTGGGTCTAGCCGAGTGGGTTTTGGTCCAGCCGAGTGGGTTCGGGTCTAGCCGAGTGGGTTTGGGTCTAGCCGAGTGGGTTTGGGGCTAGCCGAGTGGGTTTGGGTCTAGCCGAGTGGGTTTGGGTCTAGCCGAGTGGGTTTGGGTCTAGCCGAGTGGGTTTGGGTCTAGACGAGTGGGTTTGGGTCTAGCCGAGTGGGTTTGGGTCTAGCCGAGTGGGTTTGGGTCTAACCGAGTGGGTTTGGGTCTAGCCGAGTGGGTTTGTGTATAGCCGAGTGGGTTTGTGTCTAGGCGAGTGGGTTTGGGTCTAGCCGAGTGGGTTTGGGACTAGCCGAGTGGGTTTGGGTCTAGCCTAGTGGGTTTGGGTCTAGCGGAGTGGGTTTGTGTTTAGCGGAGTGGGTTTGGGTCTAGCCGAGTGGGTTTGGGTCTAGCCGATTGGGTTTGGGTCCAGCCGTGTGGGTTTGGGTCTAGCCGAGTGGGTTTGGGTCTAGCCGAGTGGGTTTGGGTCTAGCCGAGTGGGTTTGGGTCTAGCCGAGTGGGTTTGGGTCTAGCCGTGTGGGTTTGGGTCTAGCCGAGTGGGTTTGTGTCTAGTGGAGTGGGATTGGGTGTAGCCGAGTGGGTTTAGGTCTAGCCGAGTGGGTTTGGGTCTAGCCGAGTGGGTTTGGGTCTAGCCGAGTGGGTTTGGGTCTAGCCGAGTGGGTCTGGGTCTAGCCGAGTGGGTTTGGGTCTAGCCGAGTTGGTTTGGGTCTAGCCCAGTGGGTTTGGGTCTAGCCGAGTGGGTTTGGGTCTAGCCGAGTGGGGTTGCGTCTAGCCGAGTGGGTTTGGGTCTAGCCGAGTGGGTTTGGGTCTAGCCGAGTGGGTTTGGGTCTAGCCGCGTGGGTTTGTGTCTACCCGAGTGGGTTTGTGTCTAGCCGAGTGGGTTTGGGTCTAGCTGAGTGGCTCTGGGTCTAGCCGAGTGGGTTTGGGTCTAGCCGAGTGGTTTTGGGTCTAGCCGAATGGGTTTGGGTCCAGCCGAGTGGGTTTGGGTCTAGCCGAGTGGGTTTGGGTCTAGCCGAGTGGGTTTGGGTCTAGCCGAGTGGGTTTGGGTCTAGCCGTGTGGGTTTGGGTCTAGCCGAGTGGGTTTGTGACTAGTGGAGTGGGATTGGGTGTAGCCGAGTGGGTTTGGGTCTAGCCGAGTGGGTTTGGGTCTAGCCGAGTGGGTTTTGGTCTAGCCGAGTGGGTTTGGGTCTAGCCGAGTGGGTGTGGGTCTAGCCGAGTGGGTCTGGGTCTAGCCGAGTGGGTTTGGGTCTAGCCGAGTGGGTTTGGGTCTAGCCGAGTGGGATTGGGTCTAGCCGAGTGGGTTTGGGTCTAGCCGAGTGGGGTTGCGTCTAGCCGAGTGGGTTTGGGTCTAGCCGAGTGGGTTTGGGTCTAGCCGAGTGGGTTTGGGTCTAGCCGAGTGGGTTTGGGTCTAGCGGAGTGGGTTTGGGTCTAGCCGAGTGGGTTTGGGTCTGGCCGAGTGGGTTTGGGTCTAGCGGAGTGGGTTTGGGTCTAGCAGAGTGGGTTTGGGTCTAGTCGAGTCGGTTTGGGTCTAGCGGAGTGGGTTTGTGTTTAGCGGAGTGGGTTTGGGTCTAGCCGAGTGGGTTTGGGTCTAGCCGATTGGGTTTGGGTCCAGCCGTGTGGGTTTAGGTCTAGCCGAGTGGGTTTGGGTCTAGCCGAGTGGGTTTGGGTCTAGCCGAGTGGGTTTGGGTCTAGCCGAGTGGGTTTGGGTCTAGCCAAGTGGGTTTGCGTCTAGCCGAGTGGGTTTGGGTCTAGCCGAGTGGGTTTGGGTCTAGCCGAGTGGGTTAGGGTATAGCCGAGTGGGTTTGTGTCTAGGCGAGTGGGTTTGGGTCTACCCGAGTGGGTTCGGGACTAGCCGAGTGGGTTTGGGTCTAGCCTAGTGGGTTTGGGTCTAGCGGAGTGGGTTTGTGTTAAGCGGAGTGGGTTTGGGTCTAGCCGAGTGGTTTGGGTCCAGCCGATTGGGTTTGGGTCTAGCGGAGTGGGTTTGGGTCTAGCCGAGTGGGTTTGGGTCTAGCCGAGTGGGTTTGGGTCTAGCCGAGTGGATTTGAATGTAGCCGAGTGGGTTTGGGTCTAGCCGAGTGGGTTCGGGTCTAGCCGAGTGGGTTTAGGTCTTGCTGAGTGGGTTTGCGTCTAGCCGAGTGGGTTTGGGTCTAGCCGAGAGGGTTTGGGTCTAGCCGAGTGGGTTTGGGTCTAGCCGAGAGGGTTTGGGTCTAGCCGAGTGCGTTTGGGGCTAGCCGAGTGGGTTTGTGTCTACCCGAGTGGGTTTGTGTCTAGCCGAGTGGGTTTGGGTCTAGCTGAGTGGCTCTGGGTCTAGCCGAGTGGGATTGTGTCTAGGCGAGTGGGTTTGGGTCTAGCCGAGTGGCTTTCTGTCTAGCCGAGTGGGTTTGGGTCTAGCGGAGTGGGTTTGGGTCTAGCGGAGTGGGTTTGGGTCTAGCGGAGTGGGTTTGGGTCTAGCGGAGTGGGTTTGGGTCTAGCTGAATGGGTTTGGGTCTAGCCGAATGGGTTTGGGTCTAGCCGAGCGGGTTTGGGTCTAGCGGAGCGGGTTTGGGTCTACCCGAGTGGGTTTGGGTCTAGACGAGTGGGTTTGGGTCTAGCCGAGTGGGTTTGGGTCTAGCCGAGTGGGTTTGGGTCTAGCCGAGTGGGTTTGGGTCTAGCCGAGTGGGTTTGGGTCTAGCCGAGTGGGTTTGTGTCTACCCGAGTGGGTTTGTGTCTAGCCGAGTGGGTTTGGGTCTAGCTGAGTGGCTCTGGGTCTAGCCGAGTGGGTTTGGGTCTAGCCGAGTGGTTTTGGGTCTAGCCGAATGGGTTTGGGTCCAGCCGAGTGGGTTTGGGTCTAGCCGAGTGGGTTTGGGTCTAGCCGAGTGGGTTTGGGTCTAGCCGAGTGGGTTTGGGTCTAGCCGTGTGGGTTTGGGTCAAGCCGAGTGGGTTTGTGACTAGTGGAGTGGGATTGGGTGTAGCCGAGTGGGTTTGGGTCTAGCCGAGTGGGTTTGGGTCTAGCCGAGTGGGTTTTGGTCTAGCCGAGTGGGTTTGGGTCTAGCCGAGTGGGTTTGGGTCTAGCCGAGTGGGTCTGGGTCTAGCCGAGTGGGTCTGGGTCTAGCCGAGTGGGTTTGGGTCTAGCCGAGTGGGTTTGGGTCTAGCCGAGTGGGTTTGGGTCTAGCCGAGTGGGTTTGGGTCTAGCCGAGTGGGGTTGCGTCTAGCCGAGTGGGTTTGGGTCTAGCCGAGTGGGTTTGGGTCTAGCCGAGTGGGTTTGGGTCTAGCCGAGTGGGTTTGGGTCTAGCGGTGTGGGTTTGGGTCTAGCCGAGTGGGTTTGGGTCTGGCCGAGTGGGTTTGGGTCTAGCGGAGTGGGTTTGGGTCTAGCAGAGTGGGTTTGGGTCTAGGCGAGTCGGTTTGGGTCTAGCGGAGTGGGTTTGTGTTTAGCGGAGTGGGTTTGGGTCTAGCCGAGTGGGTTTGGGTCCAGCCGATTGGGTTTGGGTCCAGCCGTGTGGGTTTAGGTCTAGCCGAGTGGGTTTGGGTCTAGCCGAGTGGGTTTGGGTCTAGCCGAGTGGGTTTGGGTCTAGCCGAGTGGGTTTGGGTCTAGCCAAGTGGGTTTGCGTCTAGCCGAGTGGGTTTGGGTCTAGCCGAGTGGGTTTGGGTCTAGCCGAGTGGGTTAGGGTATAGCCGAGTGGTTTTGTGTCCAGGCGAGTGGGTTTGGGTCTACCCGAGTGGGTTCGGGACTAGCCGAGTGGGTTTGGGTCTAGCCTAGTGGGTTTGGGTCTAGCGGAGTGGGTTTGTGTTTAGCGGAGTGGGTTTGGGTCTAGCCGAGTGGTTTGGGTCTAGCCGATTGGGTTTGGGTCTAGCGGAGTGGGTTTGGGTCTAGCCGAGTGGGTTTGGGTCTAGCCGAGTGGGTTTGGGTCTAGCCGAGTGGATTTGAATGTAGCCGAGTGGGTTTGGGTCCAGCCGAGTGGGTTTGGGTCTAGCCGAGTGGGTTTAGGTCTTGCTGAGTGGGTTTGCGTCTAGCCGAGTGGGTTTGGGTCTAGCCGAGTGGGTTTGGGTCTAGCCGAGTGGGTTTGGGTCTAGCCGAGAGGGTTTGGGTCTAGCCGAGTGCGTTTGGGGCTAGCCGAGTGGGTTTGTGTCTACCCGAGTGGGTTTGTGTCTAGCCGAGTGGGTTTGGGTCTAGCTGAGTGGCTCTGGGTCTAGCCGAGTGGGATTGTGTCTAGGCGAGTGGGTTTGGGTCTAGCCGAGTGGCTTTCTGTCTAGCCGAGTGGGTTTGGGTCTAGCGGAGTGGGTTTGGGTCTAGCGGAGTGGGTTTGGGTCTAGCGGAGTGGGGTTGGGTCTAGCGGAGTGGGTTTGGGTCTAGCTGAATGGGTTTGGGTCTAGCCGAGTGGGTTTGGGTCTAGCCGAGCGGGTTTGGGTCTAACGGAGCGGGTTTGGGTCTACCCGAGTGGGTTTGGGTCTAGACGAGTGGGTTTGGGTCTAGCCGAGTGGGTTTGGGTCTAGCCGAGTGGGTTTGGGTCTAGCCGACTGGGTTTGGGTCTAGCCGAGTGGGTTTGGGTCTAGCCGAGTGGGTTTGGGTCTAGCCGAGTGGGTTTGGGTCTAGCCGAGTGGGTTTGTGTCTAGCCGAGTGGGTTTGGGTCTAGCCGAGAGGGTTTGGGTCTAGCCGAGTGGGTTTGGGTCTAGCCGAGTGGGTTTGGGTGTAGCCGAGTGGGTTTGGGTCTAGCGGAGTGGGTTTGGGTCTAGCCGAGTGGGTTTGGGTCTAGCCGAGTGGGTTTGGGTTTAGCGGAGTGGGTTTGGGTCTCGCCGAGTCGGTTTGGGTCTAGCGGAGTGGGTTTGGGTTTAGCGGAGTGGGTTTGGGTCTAGCGGAGTGGGTTTGGGTCTAGCCGAGTGGGTTTGGGTCTAGCCGTGTGGGTTTGGGTCTAGCCGAGTGGGTTTAGGACTTGCCGAGTGTGTATGGGTCTAGCCGAGTGGGTTTGGGTCTAGCCGAGTGGGTTTGGGTCTAGCCGAGTGGGTTTTGGTCCAGCCGAGTGGGTTTGGGTCTAGCCGAGTGGGTTTGGGTCTAGCCGAGTGGGTTTGGGGCTAGCCGAGTGGGTTTGGGTCTAGCCGAGTGGGTTTGGGTCTAGCCGAGTCGGTTTGGGTCCAGCCGAGTGGGTTTGGGTCTAGACGAGTGGGTTTGGGTCTAGCCGAGTGGGTTTGGGTCTGGCCGAGTGGGTTTGGGAATAACCGAGTGGGTTTGGGTCTAGCCGACTGGGTTTGGGTATAGCCGACTGGGTTTGTGTCTAGGCGAGTGGGTTTGGGTCTAGCCGAGTGGGTTTGGGACTAGCCGAGTGGGTTTGGGTCTAGCCTAGTGGGTTTGGGTCTAGCGGAGTGGGTTTGTGTTTAGCGGAGTGGGTTTGGGTCTAGCCGAGTGGGTTTGGGTCTAGCCGATTGGGTTTGGGTCCAGCCGTGTGGGTTTGGGTCTAGCCGAGTGGGTTTGGGTCTAGCCGAGTGGGTTTGGGTCTAGCCGAGTGGGTTTGGGTCTAGCCGAGTGGGTTTGGGTCTAGCCGTGTGGGTTTGGGTCTAGCCGAGTGGGTTTGTGTCTAGTGGAGTGGGATTGGGTGTAGCCGAGTGGGTTTGGGTCTAGCCGAGTGGGTTTGGGTCTAGCCGAGTGGGTTTGGGTCTAGCCGAGTGGGGTTGTGTCTAGCCGAGTGGGTTTGGGTCTAGCCGAGTGGGTTTGGGTCTAGCCGAGTGGGTTTGGGTCTAGCCGAGTGGGTTTGTGTCTAGCCGAGTGGGTTTGGGTCTAGCCGAGAGGGTTTGGGTCTAGCCGAGTGGGTTTGGGTCTAGCCGAGTGGGTTTGGGTCTAGCCGAGTGGGTTTGGGTCTAGCGGAGTGGGTTTGGGTCTAGCCGAGTGGGTTTGGGTCTAGCCGAGTGGGTTTGGGTTTAGCGGAGTGGGTTTGGGTCTCGCCGAGTGGGTTTGGGTCTAGCCGAGTCGGTTTGGGTCTAGCGGAGTGGGTTTGGGTTTAGCGGAGTGGGTTTGGGTCTAGCGGAGTGGGTTTGGGTCTAGCCGAGTGGGTTTGGGTCTAGCCGTGTGGGTTTGGGTCTAGCCGAGTGGGTTTAGGACTTGCCGAGTGTGTATGGGTCTAGCCGAGTGGGTTTGGGTCTAGCCGAGTGGGTTTGGGTCTAGCCGAGTGGGTTTTGGTCCAGCCGAGTGGGTTTGGGTCTAGCCGAGTGGGTTTGGGTCTAGCCGAGTGGGTTTGGGGCTAGCCGAGTGGGTTTGGGTCTAGCCGAGTGGGTTTGGGTCTAGCCGAGTCAGTTTGGGTCCAGCCGAGTGGGTTTGGGTCTAGACGAGTGGGTTTGGGTCTAGCCGAGTGGGTTTGGGTCTAGCCGAGTGGGTTTGGGTCTAGCCGAGTGGGGTTGTGTCTAGCCGAGTGGGTTTGGGTCTAGCCGAGTGGGTTTGGGTCTAGCCGAGTGGGTTTGGGTCTAGCCGAGTGGGTTTGTGTCTACCCGAGTGGGTTTGTGTCTAGCCGAGTGGGTTTGGGTCTAGCTGAGTGGCTCTGGGTCTAGCCGAGTGGGTTTGGGTCTAGCCGAGTGGTTTTGGGTCTAGCCGAATGGGTTTGGGTCCAGCCGAGTGGGTTTGGGTCTAGCCGAGTGGGTTTGGGTCTTGCCGTGTGGGTTTGGGTCTAGCGGAGCGGGTTTGGGTCTACCCGAGTGGGTTTGGGTCTAGACGAGTGGGTTTGGGTCTAGCCGAGTGGGTTTGGGTCTAGCCGAGTGGGTTTGGGTCTAGCCGAGTGGGTTTGGGTCTAGCCGAGTGGGTTTGGGTCTAGCCGAGTGGGTTTGGGTCTAGCCGAGTGGGTTTGGGTCTAGCCGAGTGGGTTTGTGTCTAGCCGAGTGGGTTTGGGTCTAGCCGAGAGGGTTTGGGTCTAGCCGAGTGGGTTTGGGTCTAGCCGAGTGGGTTTGGGTCTAGCCGAGTGGGTTTGGGTCTAGCGGAGTGGGTTTGGGTCTAGCCGAGTGGGTTTGGGTCTAGCCGAGTGGGTTTGGGTTTAGCGGAGTGGGTTTGGGTCTCGCCGAGTGGGTTTGGGTCTAGCCGAGTCGGTTTGGGTCTAGCGGAGTGGGTTTGGGTTTAGCGGAGTGGGTTTGGGTCTAGCGGAGTGGGTTTGGGTCTAGCCGAGTGGGTTTGGGTCTAGCCGTGTGGGTTTGGGTCTAGCCGAGTGGGTTTAGGACTTGCCGAGTGTGTATGGGTCTAGCCGAGTGGGTTTGGGTCTAGCCGAGTGGGTTTGGGTCTAGCCGAGTGGGTTTTGGTCCAGCCGAGTGGGTTTGGGTCTAGCCGAGTGGGTTTGGGTCTAGCCGAGTGGGTTTGGGGCTAGCCGAGTGGGTTTGGGTCTAGCCGAGTGGGTTTGGGTCTAGCCGAGTCAGTTTGGGTCCAGCCGAGTGGGTTTGGGTCTAGACGAGTGGGTTTGGGTCTAGCCGAGTGGGTTTGGGTCTAGCCGAGTGGGTTTGGGTCTAGCCGAGTGGGGTTGTGTCTAGCCGAGTGGGTTTGGGTCTAGCCGAGTGGGTTTGGGTCTAGCCGAGTGGGTTTGGGTCTAGCCGAGTGGGTTTGTGTCTACCCGAGTGGGTTTGTGTCTAGCCGAGTGGGTTTGGGTCTAGCTGAGTGGCTCTGGGTCTAGCCGAGTGGGTTTGGGTCTAGCCGAGTGGTTTTGGGTCTAGCCGAATGGGTTTGGGTCCAGCCGAGTGGGTTTGGGTCTAGCCGAGTGGGTTTGGGTCTTGCCGTGTGGGTTTGGGTCTAGCCGAGTGGGTTTGTGTCTAGCCGAGTGGGTTTGGGTCTAACCGAGTGGGTTTGGGTCTAGCCGAGTGGGTTAGGGTATAGCCGAGTGGGTTTGTGTCTAGGCGAGTGGGTTTGGGTCTACCTGAGTGGGTTCGGGACTAGCCGAGTGGGTTTGGGTCTAGCCTAGTGGGTTTGGGTCTAGCGGAGTGGGTTTGTGTTTAGCGGAGTGGGTTTGGGTCTAGCCGAGTGGGTTTGGGTCTAGCCGATTGGGTTTGGGTCCAGCCGTGTGTGTTTGGGTCTAGCCAAGTGGGTTTGGGTCTAGCCGAGTGGGTTTGGGTCTAGCCGAGTGGGTTTGGGTCTAGCCGTGTGGGTTTAGGTCTAGCCGAGTGGGTTTGTGACTAGTGGAGTGGGATTGGGTGTAGCCGAGTGGGTTTGGGTCTAGCCGAGTGGGTTTGGGTCTAGCCGAGTGGGTTTTGGTCTAGCCGACTGGGTTTGGGTCTAGCCGAGTGGGTTTGGGTCTAGCCGAGTGGGTCTGGGTCTAGCCGAGTGGGTTTGGGTCTAGCCGAGTGGGTTTGGGTCTAGCCGAGTGGGTTTGGGTCTAGCCGAGTGGGTTTGGGTCTAGCCGAGTGGGTTTGGGTCTAACCGAGTGGGTTTGGGTCCAGCCGAGTGGGTTTTGGTCTAGCCGACTGGGTTTGGGTCTAGCCGAGTGGGTTTGGGTCTAGCCGAGTGGGTTTGGGTCTAGCCGAGTGGGTTTGGGTCTAGCTGAGTGGCTCTGGGTCTAGCCGAGTGGGTTTGGGTCTAGCCGAGTGGGTTTGGGTCTAGCCGAGTGGGTTTGGGTCTAACCGAGTGGGTTTGGGTCTAGCCGAGTGGGTTAGGGTATAGCCGAGTGGGTTTGTGTCTAGGCGAGTGGGTTTGGGTCTACCCGAGTGGGTTCGGGACTAGCCGAGTGGGTTTGGGTCCAGCCTAGTGGGTTTGGGTCTAGCGGAGTGGGTTTGTGTTTAGCGGAGTGGGTTTGGGTCTAGCCGAGTGGGTTTGGGTCTAGCCGATTGGGTTTGGGTCCAGCCGTGTGGGTTTGGGTCTAGCCGAGTGGGTTTGGGTCTAGCCGAGTGGGTTTGGGTCTAGCCGAGTGGGTTTGGGTCTAGCCGTGTGGGTTTGGGTCTAGCCGAGTGGGTTTGTGACTAGTGGAGTGGGATTGGGTGTAGCCGAGTGGGTTTGGGTCTAGCCGAGTGGGTTTGGGTCTAGCCGAGTGGGTTTTGGTCTAGCCGACTGGGTTTGGGTCTAGCCGAGTGGGTTTGGGTCTAGCCGAGTGGGTCTGGGTCTAGCCGAGTGGGTTTGGGTCTAGCCGAGTGGGTTTGGGTCTAGCCGAGTGGGTTTGGGTCTAGCCGAGTGGGTTTGGGTCTAGCCGAGTGGGTTTGTGACTAGTGGAGTGGGATTGGGCGTAGCCGAGTGGGTTTGGGTCTAGCCGAGTGGGTTTGGGTCTAGCCGAGTGGGTTTTGGTCTAGCCGACTGGGTTTGGGTCTAGCCGAGTGGGTTTGGGTCTAGCCGAGTGGGTCTGGGTCTAGCCGAGTGGGTTTGGGTCTAGCCGAGTGGGTTTGGGTCTAGCCGAGTGGGTTTGGGTCTAGCCGAGTGGGTTTGGGTCTAGCCGAGTGGGGTTGCGTCTAGCCGAGTGGGTTTGGGTCTAGCCGAGTGGGTTTGGGTCTAGCCGAGTGGGTTTGGGTCTAGCAGAGTGGGTTTGTGTCTACCCGAGTGGGTTTGTGTCTAGCCGAGTGGGTTTGGGTCTAGCTGAGTGGCTCTGGGTCTAGCCGAGTGGGTTTGGGTCTAGCCGAGTGGGTTTGGGTCTTGCCGTGTGGGTTTGGGTCTAGCCGAGTGGGTTTGTGTCTAGTGCAGTGGGTTTGGTTGTAGCCGAGTGGGTTTGGGTCGAACTGAGTGGGTTTGGGTCTAGCCGAGTGGGTTTGGGTCCAGCCGAGTGGGTTTGGGTCCAGCCGAGTGGGTTTGGGTCTAGCCGAGTGGGTTTGGGTCTAGCGGAGTGGGTTTGGGTCTAGCAGAGTGGGTTTGGGTCTAGCCGAGTGGGTTTTGGTCTTGCCGAGTGTGTTTGGGTCTAGCCGAGTGGGTTTGGGTGTAGCCGAGTGGGTTTGGGTCTAGCCGAGTGGGTTTGGGTCTAGCTGAGTGGCTCTGGGTCTAGCCGAGTGGGTTTGGGTCTAGCCGAGTGGGTTTGGGTCTAGCCGAATGGGTTTGGGTCCAGCCGAGTGGGTTTGGGTCTAGCCGAGTGGGTTTGGGTCTTGCCGTGAGGGTTTGGGTCTAGCCGAGTGGGTTTGTGTCTAGTGCAGTGGGTTTGGTTGTAGCCGAGTGGGTTTGGGTCGAACTGAGTGGGTTTGGGTCTAGCCGAGTGGGTTTGGGTCCAGCCGAGTGGGTTTGGGTCCAGCCGAGTGGGTTTGGGTCTAGCCGAGTGGGTTTGGGTCTAGCGGAGTGGGTTTGGGTCTAGCAGAGTGGGTTTGGGTCTAGCCGAGTGGGTTTTGGTCTTGCCGAGTGTGTTTGGGTCTAGCCGAGTGGGTTTGGGTGTAGTCGAGTGGGTTTGGGTCTAGCCGAGTGGGTTTGGGTCTAGCCGATTGGGTTTCGGTCTAGCCGAGTGGGTTTGGGTCTAACCGAGTGGGTTTGGGTCTAGCCGAGTGGGTTAGGGTATAGCCGAGTGGGTTTGTGTCTAGGCGAGTGGGTTTGGGTCTACCCGAGTGATTCGGGACTAGCCGAGTGGGTTTGGGTCTAGCCTAGTGGGTTTTGGTCTAGCGGAGTGGGTTTGTGTTTAGCGGAGTGGGTTTGGGTCTAGCGGAGTGGGTTTGGGTCTAGCCGATTGGGTTTGGGTCCAGCCGTGTGGGTTTGGGTCTAGCCGAGTGGGTTTGGGTCTAGCCGAGTGGGTTTGGGTCTAGCCGAGTGGGTTTGGGTCTAGCCGTGTGGGTTTGGGTCTAGCCGAGTGGGTTTGTGACTAGTGGAGTGGGATTGGGTGTAGCCGAGTGGGTTTGGGTCTAGCCGAGTGGGTTTGGGTCTAGCCGAGTGGGTTTTGGTCTAGCCGACTGGGTTTGGGTCTAGCCGAGTGGGTTTGGGTCTAGCCGAGTGGGTCTGGGTCTAGCCGAGTGGGTTTGGGACCAGCCGAGTGGGTTTGGGTCTTGCCGTGTGGGTTTGGGTCTAGCCGAGTGGGTTTGTGTCTAGTGCAGTGGGTTTGGTTGTAGCCGAGTGGGTTTGGGTCGAACTGAGTGGGTTTGGGTCCAGCCGAGTGGGTTTAGGTCTTGCCGAGTGTGTTTGGGTCTAGCCGAGTGGGTTTGGGTGTAGCCGAGTGGGTTTGGGTCTAGCCGAGTGGGTTTGGGTCTAGCCGAGTGGGTTTCGGTCTAGCCGAGTGGGTTTGGGTCTAGCCGAGAGGGTTTGGGTCTAGCCGAGTGGGTTTGGGTCTAGCCGAGTGTGTTTTGGTCTAGCCGAGTGGGTTTGGATCTAGCCGAGTGGGTATGGGTCGAGCCGAGTGGGTCTGGGTCTAGCCGAGTGGGTTTGGGTCTAGCCGAGTGGGTTTGGGTCTAGCCGAATGGGTTTGGGTCTAGCCGAGTGGGTTTGGGTCTAGCCGAGTGGGTTTGGGTCTAGCCGAGTGGGTTTGGGTCTAGCCGAATGGGTTTGGGTCTAGCCGAGTGGGTTTGGGTCTAGCCGAGTGGGTTTGTGTCTACCCGAGTGGGTTTGTGTCTAGCTGAGTGGGTGTGGGGCTAGCTGAGTGGCTCTGGGTCTAGCCGAGTGGGTTTGGGTCCAGCCGAGTGGGTTTGGGTCTAGCCGAATGGGTTTGGGTCTAGCCGAGTGGGTTTGGGTCTAGCCGAGTGGGTTTGTGTCTACCCGAGTGGGTTTGTGTCTAGCTGAGTGGGTGTGGGGCTAGCTGAGTGGCTCTGGGTCTAGCCGAGTGGGTTTGGGTCTAGCCGAGTGGGTTTGGGTCTAGCCGAATGGGTTTGGGTCTAGCCGAGTGGGTTTGGGTCTAGCCGAGTGGGTTTGGGTCTAGCCGAATGGGATTGGGTCTAGCCGAGTGGGTTTGGGTCTAGCCGAGTGGGTTTGGGTCTAGTGGAGTGGGTTTGGATCTAGCCGAGTGGGTTTGGGTCTAGCCGAGTGGGTTTGCGTCAAGCCGAGTGGGTTTGTGTCTAGCCGAGTGGGTTTGGGTCTAGCCGAGTGGGTTTGGGTCTAGCCGAGTGGGTTTGAGTCCAGCCGAGTGGGTTTGGGTCTAGCGGTGTGGGTTTGGATCTAGCCGAGTAGGTTTGGGTCTAGCCGAGTGGTTTGGGTCTAGCCGATTGGGTTTGGGTCTAGCGGAGTGGGTTTGGGTCTAGCCGAGTGGGTTTGGGTCTAGCCGAGTGGGTTTGGGTCTAGCCGAGTGGATTTGAATGTAGCCGAGTGGGTTTGGGTCTAGCCGAGTGGGTTTGGGTCTAGCCGAGTGGGTTTAGGTCTTGCTGAGTGGGTTTGCGTCTAGCCGAGTGGGTTTGGGTCTAGCCGAGTGGGTTTGGGTCTAGCCGAGTGGGTTTGGGTCTAGCCGAGAGGGTTTGGGTCTAGCCGAGTGCGTTTGGGGCTAGCCGAGTGGGTTTGTGTCTACCCGAGTGGGTTTGTGTCTAGCCGAGTGGGTTTGGGTCTAGCTGAGTGGCTCTGGGTCTAGCCGAGTGGGATTGTGTCTAGGCGAGTGGGTTTGGGTCTAGCCGAGTGGCTTTCTGTCTAGCCGAGTGGGTTTGGGTCTAGCGGAGTGGGTTTGGGTCTAGCGGAGTGGGTTTGGGTCTAGCGGAGTGGGTTTGGGTCTAGCGGAGTGGGTTTGGGTCTAGCTGAATGGGTTTGGGTCTAGCCGAGTGGGTTTGGGTCTAGCCGAGCGGGTTTGGGTCTAGCGGAGCGGGTTTGGGTCTACCCGAGTGGGTTTGGGTCTAGACGAGTGGGTTTGGGTCTAGCCGAGTGGGTTTGGGTCTAGCCGAGTGGGTTTGGGTCTAGCCGAGTGGGTTTGGGTCTAGCCGAGTGGGTTTGGGTCTAGCCGAGTGGGTTTGTGTCTACCCAAGTGGGTTTGTGTCTAGCCGAGTGGGTTTGGGTCTAGCTGAGTGGCTCTGGGTCTAGCCGAGTGGGTTTGGGTCTAGCCGAGTGGTTTTGGGTCTAGCCGAATGGGTTTGGGTCCAGCCGAGTGGGTTTGGGTCTAGCCGAGTGGGTTTGGGTCTAGCCGAGTGGGTTTGGGTCTAGCCGAGTGGGTTTGGGTCTAGCCGTGTGGGTTTGGGTCAAGCCGAGTGGGTTTGTGACTAGTGGAGTGGGATTGGGTGTAGCCGAGTGGGTTTGGGTCTAGCCGAGTGGGTTTGGGTCTAGCCGAGTGGGTTTTGGTCTAGCCGAGTGGGTTTGGGTCTGGCCGAGTGGGTTTGGGTCTAGCCGAGTGGGTCTGGGTCTAGCCGAGTGGGTTTGGGTCTAGCCGAGTGGGTTTGGGTCTAGCCGAGTGGGTTTGGGTCTAGCCGAGTGGGTTTGGGTCTAGTCGAGTCGGTTTGGGTCTAGCGGAGTGGGTTTGTGTTTAGCGGAGTGGGTTTGGGTCTAGCCGAGTGGGTTTGGGTCTAGCCGATTGGGTTTGGGTCCAGCCGTGTGGGTTTAGGTCTAGCCGAGTCGGTTTGGGTCTAGCCGAGTGGGTTTGGGTCTAGCCGAGTGGGTTTGGGTCTAGCCGAGTGGGTTTGGGTCTAGCCAAATGGGTTTGCGTCTAGCCGAGTGGGTTTGGGTCTAGCCGAGTGGGTTTGGGTCTAGCCGAGTGGGTTAGGGTATAGCCGAGTGGTTTTGTGTCTAGGCGAGTGGGTTTGGGTCTACCCGAGTGGGTTCGGGACTAGCCGAGTGGGTTTGGGTCTAGCCTAGTGGGTTTGGGTCTAGCGGAGTGGGTTTGTGTTTAGCGGAGTGGGTTTGGGTCTAGCCGAGTGGTTTGGGTCTAGCCGATTGGGTTTGGGTCTAGCGGAGTGGGTTTGGGTCTAGCCGAGTGGGTTTGGGTCTAGCCGAGTGGGTTTGGGTCTAGCCGAGTGGATTTGAATGTAGCCGAGTGGGTTTGGGTCCAGCCGAGTGGGTTTGGGTCTAGCCGAGTGGGTTTTGGTCTTGCTGAGTGGGTTTGCGTCTAGCCGAGTGGGTTTGGGTCTAGCCGAGTGGGTTTGGGTCTAGCCGAGTGGGTTTGGGTCTAGCCGAGAGGGTTTGGGTCTAGCCGAGTGCGTTTGGGGCTAGCCGAGTGGGTTTGTGTCTACCCGAGTGGGTTTGTGTCTAGCCGAGTGGGTTTGGGTCTAGCTGAGTGGCTCTGGGTCTAGCCGAGTGGATTTGAATGTAGCCGAGTGGGTTTGGGTCCAGCCGAGTGGGTTTGGGTCTAGCCGAGTGGGTTTTGGTCTTGCTGAGTGGGTTTGCGTCTAGCCGAGTGGGTTTGGGTCTAGCCGAGTGGGTTTGGGTCTAGCCGAGTGGGTTTGGGTCTAGCCGAGAGGGTTTGGGTCTAGCCGAGTGCGTTTGGGGCTAGCCGAGTGGGTTTGTGTCTACCCGAGTGGGTTTGTGTCTAGCCGAGTGGGTTTGGGTCTAGCTGAGTGGCTCTGGGTCTAGCCGAGTGGGATTGTGTCTAGGCGAGTGGGTTTGGGTCTAGCCGAGTGGCTTTCTGTCTAGCCGAGTGGGTTTGGGTCTAGCGGAGTGGGTTTGGGTCTAGCGGAGTGGGTTTGGGTCTAGCGGAGTGGGTTTGGGTCTAGCGGAGTGGGTTTGGGTCTAGCTGAATGGGTTTGGGTCTAGCCGAGTGGGTTTGGGTCTAGCCGAGCGGGTTTGGGTCTAGCGGAGCGGGTTTGGGTCTACCCGAGTGGGTTTGGGTCTAGACGAGTGGGTTTGGGTCTAGCCGAGTGGGTTTGGGTCTAGCCGAGTGGGTTTGGGTCTAGCCGAGTGGGTTTGGGTCTAGCCGAGTGGGTTTGGGTCTAGCCGAGTGGGTTTGGGTCTAGCCGAGTGGGTTTGGGTGGCTATCCGAGTGGGTTTGTGTCTAGCCGAGTGGGTTTGGGTCTAGCCGAGAGGGTTTGGGTCTAGCCGAGTGGGTTTGGGTCTAGCCGAGTGGGTTTGGGTCTAGCCGAGTGGGTTTGGGTCTAGCGGAGTGGGTTTGGGTCTAGCCGAGTGGGTTTGGGTCTAGCCGAGTGGGTTTGGGTTTAGCGGAGTGGGTTTGGGTCTCGCCGAGTGGGTTTGGGTCTAGCCGAGTCGGTTTGGGTCTAGCGGAGTGGGTTTGGGTTTAGCGGAGTGGGTTTGGGTCTAGCGGAGTGGGTTTGGGTCTAGCCGAGTGGGTTTGGGTCTAGCCGTGTGGGTTTGGGTCTAGCCGAGTGGGTTTAGGACTTGCCGAGTGTGTATGGGTCTAGCCGAGTGGGTTTGGGTCTAGCCGAGTGGGTTTGGGTCTAGCCGAGTGGGTTTTGGTCCAGCCGAGTGGGTTTGGGTCTAGCCGAGTGGGTTTGGGTCTAGCCGAGTGGGTTTGGGGCTAGCCGAGTGGGTTTGGGTCTAGCCGAGTGGGTTTGGGTCTAGCCGAGTCAGTTTGGGTCCAGCCGAGTGGGTTTGGGTCTAGACGAGTGGGTTTGGGTCTAGCCGAGTGGGTTTGGGTCTGGCCGAGTGGGTTTGGGAATAACCGAGTGGGTTTGGGTCTAGCCGACTGGGTTTGGGTATAGCCGAGTGGGTTTGTGTCTAGGCGAGTGGGTTTGGGTCTAGCCGAGTGGGTTTGGGACTAGCCGAGTGGGTTTGGGTCTAGCCTAGTGGGTTTGGGTCTAGCGGAGTGGGTTTGTGTTTAGCGGAGTGGGTTTGGGTCTAGCCGAGTGGGTTTGGGTCTAGCCGATTGGGTTTGGGTCCAGCCGTGTGGGTTTGGGTCTAGCCGAGTGGGTTTGGGTCTAGCCGAGTGGGTTTGGGTCTAGCCGAGTGGGTTTGGGTCTAGCCGTGTGGGTTTGGGTCTAGCCGAGTGGGTTTGTGTCTAGTGGAGTGGGATTGGGTGTAGCCGAGTGGGTTTGGGTCTAGCCGAGTGGGTTTGGGTCTAGCCGAGTGGGTTTGGGTCTAGCCGAGTGGGGTTGTGTCTAGCCGAGTGGGTTTGGGTCTAGCCGAGTGGGTTTGGGTCTAGCCGAGTGGGTTTGGGTCTAGCCGAGTGGGTTTGTGTCTACCCGAGTGGGTTTGTGTCTAGCCGAGTGGGTTTGGGTCTAGCTGAGTGGCTCTGGGTCTAGCCAAGTGGGTTTGGGTCTAGCCGAGTGGTTTTGGGTCTAGCCGAATGGGTTTGGGTCCAGCCGAGTGGGTTTGGGTCTAGCCGAGTGGGTTTGGGTCTTGCCGTGTGGGTTTGGGTCTAGCCGAGTGGGTTTGTGTCTAGCCGAGTGGGTTTGGGTCTAACCGAGTGGGTTTGGGTCTAGCCGAGTGGGTTAGGGTATAGCCGAGTGGGTTTGTGTCTGGGCGAGTGGGTTTGGGTCTACCTGAGTGGGTTCGGGACCAGCCGAGTGGGTTTGGGTCTAGCCTAGTGGGTTTGGGTCTAGCGGAGTGGGTTTGTGTCTAGGCTAGTGGGTATGGGTCTAGCCGAGTGGCTTTCTGTCTAGCCGAGTGGGTTTGGGTCTAGCGGAGTGGGTTTGGGTCTAGCGGAGTGGGTTTGGGTCTAGCGGAGTGGGTTTGGGTCTAGCGGAGTGGGTTTGGGTCTAGCTGAATGGGTTTGGGTCTAGCCGAGTGGGTTTGGGTCTAGCCGAGCGGGTTTGGGTCTAGCGGAGCGGGTTTGGGTCTACCCGAGTGGGTTTGGGTCTAGACGAGTGGGTTTGGGTCTAGCCGAGTGGGTTTGGGTCCAGCCGAGTGGGTTTGGGTCTACCCGAGTGGGTTTGGGTCTAGCCGAGTGGGTTTGGGTCTAGCCGAGTGGGTTTGGGTCTAGCCGAGTGGGTTTGTGTATAGCCGAGTGGGTTTGGGTCTAGCCGAGAGGGTTTGGGTCTAGCCGAGTGGGTTTGGGTCTAGCCGAGTGGGTTTGGGTCTAGCCGAGTGGGTTTGGGTCTAGCGGAGTGGGTTTGGGTCTAGCCGAGTGGGTTTGGGTCTAGCCGAGTGGGTTTGGGTTTAGCGGAGTGGGTTTGGGTCTCGCCGAGTGGGTTTGGGTCTAGCCGAGTCGGTTTGGGTCTAGCGGAGTGGGTTTGGGTTTAGCGGAGTGGGTTTGGGTCTAGCGGAGTGGGTTTGGGTCTAGCTGAGTGGGTTTGGGTCTAGCCGTGTGGGTTTGGGTCTAGCCGAGTGGGTTTAGGACTTGCCGAGTGTGTATGGGTCTAGCCGAGTGGGTTTGGGTCTAGCCGAGTGGGTTTGGGTCTAGCCGAGTGGGTTTTGGTCCAGCCGAGTGGGTTTGGGTCTAGCCGAGTGGGTTTGGGTCTAGCCGAGTGGGTTTGGGGCTAGCCGAGTGGGTTTGGGTCTAGCCGAGTGGGTTTGGGTCTAGCCGAGTCAGTTTGGGTCCAGCCGAGTGGGTTTGGGTCTAGACGAGTGGGTTTGGGTCTAGCCGAGTGGGTTTGGGTCTAGCCGAGTGGGTTTGGGTCTAGCCGAGTGGGGTTGTGTCTAGCCGAGTGGGTTTGGGTCTAGCCGAGTGGGTTTGGGTCTAGCCGAGTGGGTTTGGGTCTAGCCGAGTGGGTTTGTGTCTACCCGAGTGGGTTTGTGTCTAGCCGAGTGGGTTTGGGTCTAGCCGAGTGGCTCTGGGTCTAGCCGAGTGGGTTTGGGTCTAGCCGAGTGGTTTTGGGTCTAGCCGAATGGGTTTGGGTCCAGCCGAGTGGGTTTGGGTCTAGCCGAGTGGGTTTGGGTCTTGCCGTGTGGGTTTGGGTCTAGCCGAGTGGGTTTGTGTCTAGCCGAGTGGGTTTGGGTCTAACCGAGTGGGTTTGGGTCTAGCCGAGTGGGTTAGGGTATAGCCGAGTGGGTTTGTGTCTAGGCGAGTGGGTTTGGGTCTACCTGAGTGGGTTCGGGACTAGCCGAGTGGGTTTGGGTCTAGCCTAGTGGGTTTGGGTCTAGCGGAGTGGGTTTGTGTTTAGCGGAGTGGGTTTGGGTCTAGCCGAGTGGGTTTGGGTCTAGCCGATTGGGTTTGGGTCCAGCCGTGTGTGTTTGGGTCTAGCCGAGTGGGTTTGGGTCTAGCCGAGTGGGTTTGGGTCTAGCCGAGTGGGTTTGGGTCTAGCCGTGTGGGTTTGGGTCTAGCCGAGTGGGTTTGTGACTAGTGGAGTGGGATTGGGTGTAGCCGAGTGGGTTTGGGTCTAGCCGAGTGGGTTTGGGTCTAGCCGAGTGGGTTTTGGTCTAGCCGACTGGGTTTGGGTCTAGCCGAGTGGGTTTGGGTCTAGCCGAGTGGGTCTGGGTCTAGCCGAGTGGGTTTGGGTCTAGCCGAGTGGGTTTGGGTCTAGCCGAGTGGGTTTGGGTCTAGCCGAGTGGGTTTGGGTCTAGCCGAGTGGGTTTGGGTCTAACCGAGTGGGTTTGGATCTAGCCGAGTGGGTTTTGGTCTAGCCGACTGGGTTTGGGTCTAGCCGAGTGGGTTTGGGTCTAGCCGAGTGGGTTTGGGTCTAGCCGAGTGGGTTTGGGTCTAGCTGAGTGGCTCTGGGTCTAGCCGAGTGGGTTTGGGTCTAGCCGAGTGGGTTTGGGTCTAGCCGAGTGGGTTTGGGTCTAACCGAGTGGGTTTGGGTCTAGCCGAGTGGGTTAGGGTATAGCCGAGTGGGTTTGTGTCTAGGCGAGTGGGTTTGGGTCTACCCGAGTGGGTTCGGGACTAGCCGAGTGGGTTTGGGTCCAGCCTAGTGGGTTTGGGTCTAGCGGAGTGGGTTTGTGTTTAGCGGAGTGGGTTTGGGTCTAGCCGAGTGGGTTTGGGTCTAGCCGATTGGGTTTGGGTCCAGCCGTGTGGGTTTGGGTCTAGCCGAGTGGGTTTGGGTCTAGCCGAGTGGGTTTGGGTCTAGCCGAGTGGGTTTGGGGTCTAGCCGTGTGGGTTTGGGTCTAGCCGAGTGGGTTTGTGACTAGTGGAGTGGGATTGGGTGTAGCCGAGTGGGTTTGGGTCTAGCCGAGTGGGTTTGGGTCTAGCCGAGTGGGTTTTGGTCTAGCCGACTGGGTTTGGGTCTAGCCGAGTGGGTTTGGGTCTAGCCGAGTGGGTCTGGGTCTAGCCGAGTGGGTTTGGGTCTAGCCGAGTGGGTTTGGGTCTAGCCGAGTGTGTTTGGGTCTAGCCGAGTGGGTTTGGGTCTAGCCGAGTGGGGTTGCGTCTAGCCGAGTGGGTTTGGGTCTAGCCGAGTGGGTTTGGGTCTAGCCGAGTGGGTTTGGGTCTAGCCGAGTGGGTTCGGGTCTAGCCGAGTGGGTTTGTGTCTACCCGAGTGGGTTTGTGTCTAGCCGAGTGGGTTTGGGTCTAGCTGAGTGGCTCTGGGTCCAGCCGAGTGGGTTTGGGTCTAGCCGAGTGGGTTTGGGTCTAGCCGAATGGGTTTGGGTCCAGCCGAGTGGGTTTGGGTCTAGCCGAGTGGGTTTGGGTCTTGCCGTGTGGGTTTGGGTCTAGCCGAGTGGGTTTGTGTCTAGTGCAGTGGGTTTGGTTGTAGCCGAGTGGGTTTGGGTCGAACTGAGTGGGTTTGGGTCTAGCCGAGTGGGTTTGGGTCCAGCCGAGTGGGTTTGGGTCCAGCCGAGTGGGTTTGGGTCTAGCCGAGTGGGTTTGGGTCTAGCGGAGTGGGTTTGGGTCTAGCAGAGTGGGTTTGGGTCTAGCCGAGTGGGTTTTGGTCTTGCCGAGTGTGTTTGGGTCTAGCCGAGTGGGTTTGGGTGTAGCCGAGTGGGTTTGGGTCTAGCCGAGTGGGTTTGGGTCTAGCTGAGTGGCTCTGGGTCTAGCCGAGTGGGTTTGGGTCTAGCCGAGTGGGTTTGGGTCTAGCCGAATGGGTTTGGGTCCAGCCGAGTGGGTTTGGGTCTAGCCGAGTGGGTTTGGGTCTTGCCGTGAGGGTTTGGGTCTAGCCGAGTGGGTTTGTGTCTAGTGCAGTGGGTTTGGTTGTAGCCGAGTGGGTTTGGGTCGAACTGAGTGGGTTTGGGTCTAGCCGAGTGGGTTTGGGTCCAGCCGAGTGGGTTTGGGTCCAGCCGAGTGGGTTTGGGTCTAGCCGAGTGGGTTTGGGTCTAGCGGAGTGGGTTTGGGTCTAGCAGAGTGGGTTTGGGTCTAGCCGAGTGGGTTTTGGTCTTGCCGAGTGTGTTTGGGTCTAGCCGAGTGGGTTTGGGTGTAGCCGAGTGGGTTTGGGTCTAGCCGAGTGGGTTTGGGTCTAGCCGAGTGGGTTTCGGTCTAGCCGAGTGGGTTTGGGTCTAACCGAGTGGGTTTGGGTCTAGCCGAGTGGGTTAGGGTATAGCCGAGTGGGTTTGTGTCTAGGCGAGTGGGTTTGTGTTTAGCGGAGTGGGTTTGGGTCTAGCCGAGTGGGTTTGGGTCTAGCCGATTGGGTTTGGGTCCAGCCGTGTGGGTTTGGGTCTAGCCGAGTGGGTTTGGGTCTAGCCGAGTGGGTTTGGGTCTAGCCGAGTGGGTTTGGGTCTAGCCGTGTGGGTTTGGGTCTAGCCGAGTGGGTTTGTGACTAGTGGAGTGGGATTGGGTGTAGCCGAGTGGGTTTGGGTCTAGCCGAGTGGGTTTGGGTCTAGCCGAGTGGGTTTTGGTCTAGCCGACTGGGTTTGGGTCTAGCCGAGTGGGTTTGGGTCTAGCCGAGTGGGTCTGGGTCTAGCCGAGTGGGTTTGGGACTAGCCGAGTGGGTTTGGGTCTTGCCGTGTGGGTTTGGGTCTAGCCCAGTGGGTTTGTGTCTAGTGCAGTGGGTTTGGTTGTAGCCGAGTGGGTTTGGGTCGAACTGAGTGGGTTTGGGTCCAGCCGAGTGGGTTTAGGTCTTGCCGAGTGTGTTTGGGTCTAGCCGAGTGGGTTTGGGTGTAGCCGAGTGGGTTTGGGTCTAGCCGAGTGGGTTTGGGTCTAGCCGAGTGGGTTTCGGTCTAGCCGAGTGGGTTTGGGTCTAGCCGAGAGGGTTTGGGTCTAGCCGAGTGGGTTTGGGTCTAGCCGAGTGTGTTTTGGTCTAGCCGAGTGGGTTTGGATCTAGCCGAGTGGGTATGGGTCGAGCCGAGTGGGTCTGGGTCTAGCCGAGTGGGTTTGGGTCTAGCCGAGTGGGTTTGGGTCTAGCCGAATGGGTTTGGGTCTAGCCGAGTGGGTTTGGGTCTAGCCGAGTGGGTTTGGGTCTAGCCGAGTGGGTTTGGGTCTAGCCGAATGGGTTTGGGTCTAGCCGAGTGGGTTTGGGTCTAGCCGAGTGGGTTTGTGTCTACCCGAGTGGGTTTGTGTCTAGGTGAGTGGGTGTGGGGCTAGCTGAGTGGCTCTGGGTCTAGCCGAGTGGGTTTGGGTCCAGCCGAGTGGGTTTGGGTCTAGCCGAATGGGTTTGGGTCTAGCCGAGTGGGTTTGGGTCTAGCCGAGTGGGTTTGTGTCTACCCGAGTGGGTTTGTGTCTAGCTGAGTGGGTGTGGGGCTAGCTGAGTGGCTCTGGGTCTAGCCGAGTGGGTTTGGGTCTAGCCGAGTGGGTTTGGGTCTAGCCGAATGGGTTTGGGTCTAGCCGAGTGGGTTTGGGTCTAGCCGAGTGGGTTTGGGTCTAGCCGAATGGGATTGGGTCTAGCCGAGTGGGTTTGGGTCTAGCCGAGTGGGTTTGGGTCTAGTGGAGTGGGTTTGGATCTAGCCGAGTGGGTTTGGGTCTAGCCGAGTGGGTTTGCGTCAAGCCGAGTGGGTTTGTGTCTAGCCGAGTGGGTTTGGGTCTAGCCGAGTGGGTTTGGGTCTAGCCGAGTGGGTTTGAGTCCAGCCGAGTGGGTTTGGGTCTAGCGGTGTGGGTTTGGATGTCCAGCCGAGTGGGTTTGGGTCTAGCGGTGTGGGTTTGGATCTAGCCGAGTAGGTTTGGGTCTAGCCGAGTGGGTTTGGATCTAGCCGAGTGGGTTTGGGTCAAGCCGTGTGGGTTTGGGTCTAGCCGAGTGGGTTTGGGTCTAGTGGACTGGGTTTGGGTGTAGCCAAGTGGGTTTTGGTCTAGCGGAGTGGGTTTGGGTGTAGCCGAGTGGGTTTGGGTCTAGCCGAGTGGGTTTGGGTCTAGTGGAGTGGGTTTGGGTGTAGCCGAGTGGGTTTGGGTCGAACTGAGTGGGTTTGGGTCTAGCCAAGTGGGTTTGGGTCTAGCCGAGTAGGTTTGGGTCTAGCCGAGTGTGTTTGGGTCTAGCCGAGTGAGTTTGTGTCTACCCGAGTGGGTTTGTGTCTAGCCGAGTGGGTTTGGGTCCAGCTGAGTGGCTCTGGGTCTAGCCGAGTGGGTTTGGGTCTAGCCGAGTGGGTTTGGGTCTAGCCGAATGGGTTTGGGTCTTGCCGTGTGGGTTTGGGTCTAGCCGAGTGGGTTTGTGTCTAGTGCAGTGGGTTTGGGTGTAGCCGAGTGGGTTTGGGTCGAACCGAGTGGGTTTGGGTCCAGCCGACTGGGTTTGGGTCCAGCCGAGTGGGTTTGGGTCTAGCCGAGTGGGTTTGGGTCTAGCCGAGTGGGTTTGGGTCTAGCCGAGTGGGTTTGGGTCTAGCCGAGTGGATTTGGGTCTAGCCGAGTAGGTTTGGGTCTAGCGGAGTGGGTTTGGGTCTAGACGAATGGGTTTGGGTCTAGCCAAGTGGGTTTGGGTCTAGCCGAGTAGGTTTGGGTCTAGCCGAGTGGGTTTGGGTCTAGCCGAGTGGGTTTGTGTCTACACAAGTGGGTTTGTGTGTAGCCGAGTGTGTTTGGGTCTAGCTGAGTGGCTCTGGGTCTAGCCGAGTGGGTTTGGGTCTAGCCGAGTGCGTTTGGGTCTAGCCGAATGGGTTTGGGTCTTGCCATGTGGGTTTGGGTCCAGCCGAGTGGGTTTGTGTCTAGTGCAGTGGGTTTGGGTGTAGCCGAGTGGGTTTGGGTCGAACTGAGTGGGTTTGGGTCTAGCCGAGTGGGTTTGGGTCCAGCCGAGTGGGTTTTGGTCTAGCGGAGTGGGTTTGGGTGTAGCCGAGTGGGTTTGGGTCCAGCCGAGTGGGTTTGGGTCTAGCCGAGTGGGTTAGTGTCTCGCCGAGTGGGTTTGGGACTAGCCGAGTGGGTTTGTGTATTGCCGAGTGGGTTTGGGTTTAGCCGATTGGGTTTGGGTCTAGCCGAGTGGGTTTGGGTCTAGCCGAGTGGGTCTGGGTCTAGCCGAGTGGGTTTGGGTCTAGCCGAGTGGGTTTGGGTCTAGCCGAGTGGGTCTGGGTCTAGCCGAGTGGGTTTGGGTCTAGCCGAGTGGGTTTGGGTCTAGCCGAGTGGGTTTGGGTCTAGCCGAGTGGGTTTAGGTCTAGCCGAGTGGGTTTGCGTCTAGCCGAGTGGGTTTGGGTCTAGCCGAGTGGGTTTGGGTCTAGCCGAGTGGGTTTGGGTCCAGCCGAGTAGGGTTTGTGTCTACCCGAGTGGGTTTGTGTCTAGCCGAGTGGGTTTGGGTCTAGCTGAGTGGCTCTGGGTCTAGCCGAGTGGGTTTGGGTCTAGCCGAGTGGGTTTGGGTCTAGCCGAATGGGTTTGGGTCTTGCCGTGTGGGTTTGGGTCTAGCCGAGTGGGTTTGTGTCTAGTGCAGTGGGTTTGGGTGTAGCCGAGTGGGTTTGGGTCGAACTGAGTGGGTTTGGGTCTAGCCGAGTGGTTTGGGTCCAGCCGAGTGGGTTTGGGTCCAGCCGAGTGGGTTTGGGTCTAGCCGAGTGGGTTTGGGTCTAGCGGAGTGGGTTTGGGTCTAGCCGAGTGGGTTTGGGTCTAGCCGAGTGGGTTTAGGTCTTGCCGAGTGTGTTTGGGTCTAGCCGAGTGGGTTTGGGTCTAGCCGAGTGGGTTTGGGTCTAGCCGAGTGGGTTTGGGTCTAGCCGAGTGGATTTGGGTCTAGCCGAGTAGGTTTGGGTCTAGCGGAGTGGGTTTGGGTCTAGCCGAACGGGTTTGGGTCTAGCCAATGGGTTTGGGTCTAGCCGAGTAGGTTTGGGTCTAGCCGAGTGGGTTTGGGTCTAGCCGAGTGTGTTTGGGTCTAGCCGAGTGAGTTTGTGTCTACCCGAGTGGGTTTGTGTCTAGCCGAGTGGGTTTGGGTCTAGCTGAGTGGCTCTGGGTCTAGCCGAGTGGGTTTGGGTCTAGCCGAGTGGGTTTGGGTCTAGCCGAGTGGGTTTGGGTCTAGCCGAATGGGTTTGGGTCTTGCCATGTGGGTTTGGGTCCAGCCGAGTGGGTTTGTGTCTAGTGCAGTGGGTTTGGGTGTAGCCGAGTGGGTTTGTGTCTACCCGAGTGGGTTTGTGTCTAGCTGAGTGGGTGTGGGGCTAGCTGAGTGGCTCTGGGTCTAGCCGAGTGGGTTTGGGTCTAGCCGAGTGGGTTTGGGTCTAGCCGAATGGGTTTGGGTCTAGCCGAGTGGGTTTGGGTCTAGCCGAGTGGGTTTGGGTCTAGCCGAATGGGATTGGGTCTAGCCGAGTGGGTTTGGGTCTAGCCGAGTGGGTTTGGGTCTAGTGGAGTGGGTTTGGATCTAGCCGAGTGGGTTTGGGTCTAGCCGAGTGGGTTTGCGTCAAGCCGAGTGGGTTTGTGTCTAGCCGAGTGGGTTTGGGTCTAGCCGAGTGGGTTTGGGTCTAGCCGAGTGGGTTTGAGTCCAGCCGAGTGGGTTTGGGTCTAGCGGTGTGGGTTTGGATCTAGCCGAGTAGGTTTGGGTCTAGCCGAGTGGGTTTGGATCTAGCCGAGTGGGTTTGGGTCAAGCCGTGTGGGTTTGGGTCTAGCCGAGTGGGTTTGGGTCTAGTGGACTGGGTTTGGGTGTAGCCAAGTGGGTTTTGGTCTAGCGGAGTGGGTTTGGGTGTAGCCGAGTGGGTTTGGGTCTAGCCGAGTGGGTTTGGGTCTAGTGGAGTGGGTTTGGGTGTAGCCGAGTGGGTTTGGGTCGAACTGAGTGGGTTTGGGTCTAGCCAAGTGGGTTTGGGTCTAGCCGAGTAGGTTTGGGTCTAGCCGAGTGTGTTTGGGTCTAGCCGAGTGAGTTTGTGTCTACCCGAGTGGGTTTGTGTCTAGCCGAGTGGGTTTGGGTCCAGCTGAGTGGCTCTGGGTCTAGCCGAGTGGGTTTGGGTCTAGCCGAGTGGGTTTGGGTCTAGCCGAATGGGTTTGGGTCTTGCCGTGTGGGTTTGGGTCTAGCCGAGTGGGTTTGTGTCTAGTGCAGTGGGTTTGGGTGTAGCCGAGTGGGTTTGGGTCGAACCGAGTGGGTTTGGGTCCAGCCGACTGGGTTTGGGTCCAGCCGAGTGGGTTTGGGTCTAGCCGAGTGGGTTTGGGTCTAGCCGAGTGGGTTTGGGTCTAGCCGAGTGGGTTTGGGTCTAGCCGAGTGGATTTGGGTCTAGCCGAGTAGGTTTGGGTCTAGCGGAGTGGGTTTGGGTCTAGACGAATGGGTTTGGGTCTAGCCAAGTGGGTTTGGGTCTAGCCGAGTAGGTTTGGGTCTAGCCGAGTGGGTTTGGGTCTAGCCGAGTGGGTTTGTGTCTACACAAGTGGGTTTGTGTGTAGCCGAGTGTGTTTGGGTCTAGCTGAGTGGCTCTGGGTCTAGCCGAGTGGGTTTGGGTCTAGCCGAGTGCGTTTGGGTCTAGCCGAAAGGGTTTGGGTCTTGCCATGTGGGTTTGGGTCCAGCCGAGTGGGTTTGTGTCTAGTGCAGTGGGTTTGGGTGTAGCCGAGTGGGTTTGGGTCGAACTGAGTGGGTTTGGGTCTAGCCGAGTGGGTTTGGGTCCAGCCGAGTGGGTTTTGGTCTAGCGGAGTGGGTTTGGGTGTAGCCGAGTGGGTTTGGGTCCAGCCGAGTGGGTTTGGGTCTAGCCGAGTGGGTTAGTGTCTCGCCGAGTGGGTTTGGGACTAGCCGAGTGGGTTTGTGTATTGCCGAGTGGGTTTGGGTTTAGCCGATTGGGTTTGGGTCTAGCCGAGTGGGTTTGGGTCTAGCCGAGTGGGTCTGGGTCTAGCCGAGTGGGTTTGGGTCTAGCCGAGTGGGTTTGGGTCTAGCCGAGTGGGTCTGGGTCTAGCCGAGTGGGTTTGGGTCTAGCCGAGTGGGTTTGGGTCTAGCCGAGTGGGTTTGGGTCTAGCCGAGTGGGTTTAGGTCTAGCCGAGTGGGTTTGCGTCTAGCCGAGTGGGTTTGGGTCTAGCCGAGTGGGTTTGGGTCTAGCCGAGTGGGTTTGGGTCTAGCCGAGTAGGGTTTGTGTCTACCCGAGTGGGTTTGTGTCTAGCCGAGTGGGTTTGGGTCTAGCTGAGTGGCTCTGGGTCTAGCCGAGTGGGTTTGGGTCTAGCCGAGTGGGTTTGGGTCTAGCCGAATGGGTTTGGGTCTTGCCGTGTGGGTTTGGGTCTAGCCGAGTGGGTTTGTGTCTAGTGCAGTGGGTTTGGGTGTAGCCGAGTGGGTTTGGGTCGAACTGAGTGGGTTTGGGTCTAGCCGAGTGGTTTGGGTCCAGCCGAGTGGGTTTGGGTCCAGCCGAGTGGGTTTGGGTCTAGCCGAGTGGGTTTGGGTCTAGCGGAGTGGGTTTGGGTCTAGCCGAGTGGGTTTGGGTCTAGCCGAGTGGGTTTAGGTCTTGCCGAGTGTGTTTGGGTCTAGCCGAGTGGGTTTGGGTCTAGCCGAGTGGGTTTGGGTCTAGCCGAGTGGGTTTGGGTCTAGCCGAGTGGATTTGGGTCTAGCCGAGTAGGTTTGGGTCTAGCGGAGTGGGTTTGGGTCTAGCCGAATGGGTTTGGGTCTAGCCAAGTGGGTTTGGGTCTAGCCGAGTAGGTTTGGGTCTAGCCGAGTGGGTTTGGGTCTAGCCGAGTGTGTTTGGGTCTAGCCGAGTGAGTTTGTGTCTACCCGAGTGGGTTTGTGTCTAGCCGAGTGGGTTTGGGTCTAGCTGAGTGGCTCTGGGTCTAGCCGAGTGGGTTTGGGTCTAGCCGAGTGGGTTTGGGTCTAGCCGAGTGGGTTTGGGTCTAGCCGAATGGGTTTGGGTCTTGCCATGTGGGTTTGGGTCCAGCCGAGTGGGTTTGTGTCTAGTGCAGTGGGTTTGGGTGTAGCCGAGTGGGTTTGGGTCGAACTGAGTGGGTTTGGGTCTAGCCGAGTGGGTTTGGGTCCAGCCGAGTGGGTTTTGGTCTAGCGGAGTGGGTTTGGGTGTAGCCGAGTGGGTTTGGGTCCAGCCGAGTGGGTTTGGGTCTAGCCGAGTGGGTTAGTGTCTCGCCGAGTGGGTTTGGGACTAGCCGAGTGGGTTTGTGTATTGCCGAGTGGGTTTGGGTTTAGCCGATTGGGTTTGGGTCTAGCCGAGTGGGTTTGGGTCTAGCCGAGTGGGTCTGGGTCTAGCCGAGTGGGTTTGGGTCTAGCCGAGTGGGTTTGGGTCTAGCCGAGTGGGTCTGGGTCTAGCCGAGTGGGTTTGGGTCTAGCCGAGTGGGTTTGGGTCTAGCCGAGTGGGTTTGGGTCTAGCCGAGTGGGTTTAGGTCTAGCCGAGTGGGTTTGCGTCTAGCCGAGTGGGTTTGGGTCTAGCCGAGTGGGTTTGGGTCTAGCCGAGTGGGTTTGGGTCTAGCCGAGTAGGGTTTGTGTCTACCCGAGTGGGTTTGTGTCTAGCCGAGTGGGTTTGGGTCTAGCTGAGTGGCTCTGGGTCTAGCCGAGTGGGTTTGGGTCTAGCCGAGTGGGTTTGGGTCTAGCCGAATGGGTTTGGGTCTTGCCGTGTGGGTTTGGGTCTAGCCGAGTGGGTTTGTGTCTAGTGCAGTGGGTTTGGGTGTAGCCGAGTGGGTTTGGGTCGAACTGAGTGGGTTTGGGTCTAGCCGAGTGGTTTGGGTCCAGCCGAGTGGGTTTGGGTCCAGCCGAGTGGGTTTGGGTCTAGCCGAGTGGGTTTGGGTCTAGCGGAGTGGGTTTGGGTCTAGCCGAGTGGGTTTGGGTCTAGCCGAGTGGGTTTAGGTCTTGCCGAGTGTGTTTGGGTCTAGCCGAGTGGGTTTGGGTCTAGCCGATTGGGTTTGGGTCTAGCCGAGTGGGTTTGGGTCTAGCCGAGTGGATTTGGGTCTAGCCGAGTAGGTTTGGGTCTAGCGGAGTGGGTTTGGGTCTAGCCGAATGGGTTTGGGTCTAGCCAAGTGGGTTTGGGTCTAGCCGAGTAGGTTTGGGTCTAGCCGAGTGGGTTTGGGTCTAGCCGAGTGTGTTTGGGTCTAGCCGAGTGAGTTTGTGTCTACCCGAGTGGGTTTGTGTCTAGCCGAGTGGGTTTGGGTCTAGCTGAGTGGCTCTGGGTCTAGCCGAGTGGGTTTGGGTCTAGCCGAGTGGGTTTGGGTCTAGCCGAGTGGGTTTGTGTCTTGTGCAGTGGGTTTGGGTCTAGCCGAGTGGGTTTGGGTCTAGCCGAGTGGGTTTGGGTCTAGCCGAATGGGTTTGGGTCTTGCCATGTGGGTTTGGGTCCAGCCGAGTGGGTTTGTGTCTAGTGCAGTGGGTTTGGGTGTAGCCGAGTTTGTTTGGGTCGAACTGAGTGGGTTTGGGTCTAGCCGAGTGGGTTTGGGTCCAGCCGAGTGTGTTTTGGTCTAGCGGAGTGGGTTTGGGTGTAGCCGAGTGGGTTTGGGTCCAGCCGAGTGGGTTTGGGTCTAGCCGAGTGGGTTAGTGTCTAGCCGAGTGGGTTTGGGACTAGCCGAGTGGGTTTGTGTATTGCCGAGTGGGTTTGGGTTTAGCCGATTGGGTTTGGGTCTAGCTTAGTGGGTTTGGGTCTAGCCGAGTGGGTCTGGGTCTAGCCGAGTGGGTTTGGGTCTAGCCGAGTGGGTTTGGGTCTAGCCGAGTGGGTCTGGGTCTAGCCGAGTGGGTTTGGGTCTAGCCGAGTGGGTTTGGGTCTAGCCGAGTGGGTTTGGGTCTAGCCGAGTGGGTTTGGGTCTAGCCGAGTGGGTTTGCGTCTAGCCGAGTGGGTTTGGGTCTAGCCGAGTGGGTTTGGGTCTAGCCGAGTGGGTTTGGGTCTAGCCGAGTGGGTTTGTGTCTACCCGAGTGGGTTTGTGTCTAGCCGAGTGGGTTTGGGTCCAGCTGAGTGGCTCTGGGTCTAGCCGAGTGGGTTTGGGTCTAGCCGAGTGGGTTTGGGTCTAGCCGAATGGGTTTGGGTCTTGCCGTGTGGGTTTGGGTCTAGCCGAGTGGGTTTGTGTCTAGTGCAGTGGGTTTGGGTGTAGCCGAGTGGGTTTGGGTCGAACTGAGTGGATTTGGGTCTAGCCGAGTGGTTTGGGTCCAGCCAAGTGGGTTTGGGTCCAGCCGAGTGGGTTTGGGTCTAGCCGAGTGGGTTTGGGTCTAGCGGAGTGGGTTTGGGTCTGGCCGAGTGGGTTTGGGTCTAGCCTAGTGGGTTTAGGTCTTGCCGAGTGTGTTTGGGTCTAGCCGAGTGGGTTTGGGTCTAGCCGAGTGGGTTTGGGTCTAGCCGAGTGGGTTTGGGTCTAGCCGAGTGGATTTGGGTCTAGCCGAGTAGGTTTGGGTCTAGCGGAGTGGGTTTGGGTCTAGCCGAATGGGTTTGGGTCTAGCCAAGTGGGTTTGGGTCTAGCCGAGTAGGTTTGGGTCTAGCCGAGTGGGTTTGGGTCTAGCCGAGTGTGTTTGGGTCTAGCCGAGTGAGTTTGTGTCTACCCGAGTGGGTTTGTGTCTAGCCGAGTGGGTTTGGGTCTAGCTGAGTGGCTCTGGGTCTAGCCGAGTGGGTTTGGGTCTAGCCGAGTGGGTTTGGGTCTAGCCGAGTGGGTTTGTGTCTAGTGCAGTGGGTTTGGGTGTAGCCGAGTGGGTTTGGGTCGAACCGAGTGGGTTTGGGTCCAGCCGACTGGGTTTGGGTCCAGCCGAGTGGGTTTGGGTCTAGCCGAGTGGGTTTGGGTCTAGCCGAGTGGGTTTGGGTCTAGCCGAGTGGGTTTGGGTCTAGCCGAGTGGATTTGGGTCTAGCCGAGTAGGTTTGGGTCTAGCGGAATGGGTTTGGGTCTAGCCGAATGGGTTTGGGTCTAGCCAAGTGGGTTTGGGTCTAGCCGAGTAGGTTTGGGTCTAGCCGAGTGGGTTTGGGTCTAGCCGAGTGGGTTTGGGTCTAGCCGAGTGGGTTTGTGTCTACCCGAGTGGGTTTGTGTCTAGCCGAGTGGGTTTGGGTCCAGCTGAGTGGCTCTGGGTCTAGCCGAGTGGGTTTGGGTCTAGCCGAGTGGGTTTGGGTCTAGCCGAATGGGTTTGGGTCTTGCCGTGTGGGTTTGGGTCTAGCCGAGTGGGTTTGTGTCTAGTGCAGTGGGTTTGGGTGTAGCCGAGTGGGTTTGGGTCGAACTGAGTGGATTTGGGTCTAGCCGAGTGGTTTGGGTCCAGCCGAGTGGGTTTGGGTCCAGCCGAGTGGGTTTGGGTCTAGCCGAGTGGGTTTGGGTCTAGCGGAGTGGGTTTGGGTCTAGCCGAGTGGGTTTGGGTCTAGCCTAGTGGGTTTAGGTCTTGCCGAGTGTGTTTGGGTCTAGCCGAGTGGGTTTGGGTCTAGCCGAGTGGGTTTGGGTCTAGCCGAGTGGGTTTGGGTCTAGCCGAGTGGATTTGGGTCTAGCCGAGTAGGTTTGGGTCTAGGGGAGTGGGTTTGGGTCTAGCCGAATGGGTTTGGGTCTAGCCAAGTGGGTTTGGGTCTAGCCGAGTAGGTTTGGGTCTAGCCGAGTGGGTTTGGGTCCAGCCGAGTGTGTTTGGGCCTAGCCGAGTGAGTTTGTGTCTACCCGAGTGGGTTTGTGTCTAGCCGAGTGGGTTTGGGTCTAGCCGAGTGGGTTTGTGTCTAGTGCAGTGGGTTTGGGTGTAGCCGAGTGGGTTTGGGTCGAACCGAGTGGGTTTGGGTCCAGCCGACTGGGTTTGGGTCCAGCCGAGTGGGTTTGGGTCTAGCCGAGTGGGTTTGGGTCTAGCCGAGTGGATTTGGGTCTAGCCGAGTAGGTTTGGGTCTAGCGGAGTGGGTTTGGGTCTAGCCGAATGGGTTTGGGTCTAGCCAAGTGGGTTTGGGTCTAGCCGAGTAGGTTTGGGTCTAGCCGAGTGGGTTTGGGTCTAGCCGAGTGGGTTTGTGTCTACCAAAGTGGGCTTGTGTCTAGCCGAGTGGGTTTGGGTCTAGCTGAGTGGCTCTGGGTCTAGCCGAGTGGGTTTGGTTCTAGCCGAGTGGGTTTGGGTCTAGCCGAATGGGTTTGGGTCTTGCCATGTGGGTTTGGGTCCAGCCGAGTGGGTTTGTGTCTAGTGCAGTGGGTTTGGGTGTAGCCGAGTGGGTTTGGGTCGAACTGAGTGGGTTTGGGTCTAGCCGAGTGGGTTTGGGTCCAGCCGAGTGGGTTTTGGTCTAGCGGAGTGGGTTTGGGTGTAGCCGAGTGGGTTTGGGTCCAGCCGAGTGGGTTTGGGTCTAGCCGAGTGGGTTTGTGTCTAGCCGAGTGGGTTTGGGACTAGCCGAGTGGGTTTGTGTATTGCCGAGTGGGTTTGGGTTTAGCCGATTGGGTTTGGGTCTAGCCGAGTGGGTTTGGGTCTAGCCGAGTGGGTCTGGGTCTAGCCGAGTGGGTTTGGGTCTAGCCGAGTGGGTTTGGGTCTAGCCGAGTGGGTCTGGGTCTAGCCGAGTGGGTTTGGGTCTAGCCGAGCGGGTTTGCGTCTAGCCGAGTGGGTTTGGGTCTAGCAGAGTGGGTTTGGGTCTAGCCGAGTGGGTTTGTGTCTAGCCGAATGGGTTTGGGTCTTGCCGTGTGGGTTTGGGTCTAGCCGAGTGGGTTTGTGTCTAGTGCAGTGGGTTTGGGTGTAGCCGAGTGGGTTTGGGTCGAACTGAGTGGGTTTGGGTCTAGCCGAGTGGGTTTGGGTCCAGCCGAGTGGGTTTGGGTCCAGCCGAGTGGGTTTGGGTCCAGCCGAGTGGGTTTGGGTCTAGCGGAGTGGGTTTGGGTCTAGCCGAGTGGGTTTGGGTCTAGACGAGTGGGTTTAGGTCTTGCCGAGTGTGTTTGGGTCTAGCCGAGTGGGTTTGGGTCCAGCCGAGTGGGTTTGGGTCTAGCCGAGTGGGTTTGTGTCTAGCCGTGTGGGTTTGCGTCTAGCCGAGTGGGTTTGGGTCTAGCCGAGTGGGTTTGGGTCTAGCCGTGGGTTTGGGTCTAGCCGAGTGGGTTTGTGTCTACCCGAGTGGGTTTGTGTCTAGCCGAGTGGGTTTGGGTCTAGCTGAGTGGCTCTGGGTCTAGCCGAGTGGGTTTGGGTCTACCCGAGTGGGTTTGTGTCTAGCCGAATGGGTTTGGGTCTTGCAGTGTGGGTTTGGGTCTAGCCGAGTGGGTTTGTGTCTAGTGCAGTGGGTTTGGGTGTAGCCGAGTGGGTTTGGGTCGAACTGAGTGGGTTTGGGTCTAGCCGAGTGGGTTTGGGTCCAGCCGAGTGGGTTTGGGTCCAGCCGAGTGGGTTTGGGTCTAGCCGAGTGGGTTTGGGTCTAGCGGAGTGGGTTTGCGGCTAGCCGAGTTGGTTTGGGTCTAGCCGAGTGGGTTTGGGGCGAGCCGTGTGGGTTTGGGTCAGGCCGAGTGGGTTTGGGTCTAGCTGAGTCAGTTTGGGTCTAGCCGAGTGGGTTTGGGTCTAGCCGTGTGGGTTTGGGTCTTGCCGAATGGGTTTGGGTCTTGCCGTGTGGGTTTGGGTCTAGCCGAGTGGGTTTGTGTCTAGTGCAGTGGGTTTGGGTGTAGCCGAGTGGGTTTGGGTCGAACTGAGTGGGTTTGGGTCTAGCCGAGTGGGTTTGGGTCCAGCCGAGTGGGTTTGGGTCCAGCCGAGTGGGTTTGGGTCCAGCCGAGTGGGTTTGGGTCTAGCGGAGTGGGTTTGGGTCTAGCCGAGTGGGTTTGGGTCTAGCCGAGTGGGTTTAGGTCTTGCCGAGTGTGTTTGGGTCTAGCCGAGTGGGTTTGGGTCCAGCCGAGTGGGTTTGGGTCTAGCCGAGTGGGTTTGTGTCTAGCCGAGTGGGTTTGCGTCTAGCCGAGTGGGTTTGGGTCTAGCCGAGTGGGTTTGGGTCTAGCCGTGGGTTTGGGTCTAGCCGAGTGGGTTTGTGTCTACCCGAGTGGGTTTGTGTCTAGCCGAGTGGGTTTGGGTCTAGCTGAGTGGCTCTGGGTCTAGCCGAGTGGGTTTGGGTCTACCCGAGTGGGTTTGTGTCTAGCCGAATGGGTTTGGGTCTTGCAGTGTGGGTTTGGGTCTAGCCGAGTGGGTTTGTGTCTAGTGCAGTGGGTTTGGGTGTAGCCGAGTGGGTTTGGGTCGAACTGAGTGGGTTTGGGTCTAGCCGAGTGGGTTTGGGTCCAGCCGAGTGGGTTTGGGTCCAGCCGAGTGGGTTTGGGTCTAGCCGAGTGGGTTTGGGTCTAGCGGAGTGGGTTTGCGGCTAGCCGAGTTGGTTTGGGTCTAGCCGAGTGGGTTTGGGGCGAGCCGTGTGGGTTTGGGTCAGGCCGAGTGGGTTTGGGTCTAGCTGAGTCAGTTTGGGTCTAGCCGAGTGGGTTTGGGTCTAGCCGTGTGTGTTTGGGTCTAGCCGAGTGAGTTTGTGTCTACCCGAGTGGGTTTGTGTCTAGCCGAGTGGGTTTGGGTCTAGCCGAGTGTGTTTGGGTCTAGCCGAGTGTGTTTGGGTCTAGCCGAGTGAGTTTGTGTCTACCCGAGTGGGTTTGTGTCTAGCCGAGTGGGTTTGGGTCTAGCTGAGTGGCTCTGGGTCTAGCCGAGTGGGTTTGGGTCTAGCCGAGTGGGTTTGGGTCTAGCCGAGTGGGTTTGTGTCTAGTGCAGTGGGTTTGGGTGTAGCCGAGTGGGTTTGGGTCGAACCGAGTGGGTTTGGGTCCAGCCGACTGGGTTTGGGTCCAGCCGAGTGGGTTTGGGTCTAGCCGAGTGGGTTTGGGTCTAGCCGAGTGGGTTTGGGTCTAGCCGAGTGGGTTTGGGTCTAGCCGAGTGGATTTGGGTCTAGCCGAGTAGGTTTGGGTCTAGCGGAGTGGGTTTGGGTCTAGCCGAATGGGTTTGGGTCTAGCCAAGTGGGTTTGGGTCTAGCCGAGTAGGTTTGGGTCTAGCCGAGTGGGTTTGGGTCTAGCCGAGTGGGTTTGTGTCTACCCAAGTGGGCTTGTGTCTAGTCGAGTGGGTTTGGGTCTAGCTGAGTGGCTCTGGGTCTAGCCGAGTGGGTTTGGTTCTAGCCGAGTGGGTTTGGGTCTAGCCGAATGGGTTTGGGTCTTGCCATGTGGGTTTGGGTCCAGCCGAGTGGGTTTGTGTCTAGTGCAGTGGGTTTGGGTGTAGCCGAGTGGGTTTGGGTCGAACTGAGTGGGTTTGGGTCTAGCCGAGTGGGTTTGGGTCCAGCCGAGTGGGTTTTGGTCTAGCGGAGTGGGTTTGGGTGTAGCCGAGTGGGTTTGGGTCCAGCCGAGTGGGTTTGGGTCTAGCCGAGTGGGTTTGTGTCTAGCCGAGTGGGTTTGGGACTAGCCGAGTGGGTTTGTGTATTGCCGAGTGGGTTTGGGTTTAGCCGATTGGGTTTTGGTCTAGCCGAGTGGGTTTGGGTCTAGCCGAGTGGGTCTGGGTCTAGCCGAGTGGGTTTGGGTCTAGCCGAGTGGGTTTGGGTCTAGCCGAGTGGGTCCGGGTGTAGCCGAGTGGGTTTGGGTCTAGCCGAGCGGGTTTGCGTCTAGCCGAGTGGGTTTGGGTCTAGCAGAGTGGGTTTGGGTCTAGCCGAGTGGGTTTGGGTCTAGCCGAGTGGGTTTGTGTCTACCCGAGTGGGTTTGTGTCTAGCCGAATGGGTTTGGGTCTTGCCGTGTGGGTTTGGGTCTAGCCGAGTGGGTTTGTGTCTAGTGCAGTGGGTTTGGGTGTAGCCGAGTGGGTTTGGGTCGAACTGAGTGGGTTTGGGTCTAGCCGAGTGGGTTTGGGTCCAGCCGAGTGGGTTTGGGTCCAGCCGAGTGGGTTTGGGTCCAGCCGAGTGGGTTTGGGTCTAGCAGAGTGGGTTTGGGTCTAGCCGAGTGGGTTTGGGTCTAGCCGAGTGGGTTTAGGTCTTGCCGAGTGTGTTTGGGTCTAGCCGAGTGGGTTTGGGTCCAGCCGAGTGGGTTTGGGTCTAGCCGAGTGGGTTTGTGTCTAGCCGTGTGGGTTTGCGTCTAGCCGAGTGGGTTTGGGTCTAGCCGAGTGGGTTTGGGTCTAGCCGTGGGTTTGGGTCTAGCCGAGTGGGTTTGTGTCTACCCGAGTGGGTTTGTGTCTAGCCGAGTGGGTTTGGGTCTAGCTGAGTGGCTCTGGGTCTAGCCGAGTGGGTTTGGGTCTACCCGAGTGGGTTTGTGTCTAGCCGAATGGGTTTGGGTCTTGCAGTGTGGGTTTGGGTCTAGCCGAGTGGGTTTGTGTCTAGTGCAGTGGGTTTGGGTGTAGCCGAGTGGGTTTGGGTCGAACTGAGTGGGTTTGGGTCTAGCCGAGTGGGTTTGGGTCCAGCCGAGTGGGTTTGGGTCCAGCCGAGTGGGTTTGGGTCTAGCCGAGTGGGTTTGGGTCTAGCGGAGTGGGTTTGCGGCTAGCCGAGTTGGTTTGGGTCTAGCCGAGTGGGTTTGGGGCGAGCCGTGTGGGTTTGGGTCAGGCCGAGTGGGTTTGGGTCTAGCTGAGTCAGTTTGGGTCTAGCCGAGTGGGTTTGGGTCTAGCCGTGTGGGTTTGGGTCTTGCCGAGTGGGTTTGGGTCTAGCCGAGTGGGTTTGGGTCTAGCCGAGTGGGTTTGGGTCTAGCCGAGTGGGTTTGGGTCTACCCGAGTGGGTTTGTGTCTAGCCGAATGGGTTTGGGTCTTGCCGTGTGGGTTTGGGTCTAGCCGAGTGGGTTTGTGTCTAGTGCAGTGGGTTTGGGTGTAGCCGAGTGGGTTTGGGTCGAACTGAGTGGGTTTGGGTCTAGCCGAGTGGGTTTGGGTCCAGCCGAGTGGGTTTGGGTCCAGCCGAGTGGGTTTGGGTCCAGCCGAGTGGGTTTGGGTCTAGCGGAGTGGGTTTGGGTCTAGCCGAGTGGGTTTGGGTCTAGCCGAGTGGGTTTAGGTCTTGCCGAGTTTGTTTGGGTCTAGCCGAGTGGGTTTGGGTCCAGCCGAGTGGGTTTGGGTCTAGCCGAGTGGGTTTGTGTCTAGCCGAGTGGGTTTGCGTCTAGCCGAGTGGGTTTGGGTCTAGCCGAGTGGGTTTGGGTCTAGCCGTGGGTTTGGGTCTAGCCGAGTGGGTTTGTGTCTACCCGAGTGGGTTTGTGTCTAGCCGAGTGGGTTTGGGTCTAGCTGAGTGGCTCTGGGTCTAGCCGAGTGGGTTTGGGTCTACCCGAGTGGGTTTGTGTCTAGCCGAATGGGTTTGGGTCTTGCAGTGTGGGTTTGGGTCTAGCCGAGTGGGTTTGTGTCTAGTGCAGTGGGTTTGGGTGTAGCCGAGTGGGTTTGGGTCGAACTGAGTGGGTTTGGGTCTAGCCGAGTGGGTTTGGGTCCAGCCGAGTGGGTTTGGGTCCAGCCGAGTGGGTTTGGGTCTAGCCGAGTGGGTTTGGGTCTAGCCAAGTGGGTTTGGGTCTAGTGGACTGGGTTTGGGTGTAGCCAAGTGGGTTTTGGTCTAGCGGAGTGGGTTTGGGTGTAGCCGAGTGGGTTTGGGTCTAGCCAAGTGGGTTTGGGTCTAGTGGAGTGGGTTTGGGTGTAGCCGAGTGGGTTTGGGTCGAACTGAGTGGGTTTGGGTCTAGCCGAGTGGGTTTGGGTCCAGCCGAGTGGGTTTGGGTCCAGCCGAGTGGGTTTGGGTCCAGCCGAGTGGGCTTGGGTCTAGCCGAGTGGGTTTGGGTCTAGCCGAGTGGGTTTGGGTCTAGCCGAGTGGGTTTGGGTCTAGCGGTGTGGGTTTGGGTCTAGCCGCGTGGGTTTTGTTCTAGCCGAGTGGGTTTGGATCTAGCTGAGTGGGTTTGGGTCTAGCCGAGTGGGTCTGGGTCTAGCCGAGTGGGTTTGGGTCTAGCCGAGTGGGTTTGGGTCTAGCCGAGTGGGTTTGGGTCTAGCCAAGTGGGTTTGGGTCTAGCCGAGTGGGTTTGGGTCTAGCCGAGTGGATTTAGGTCTAGCCGAGTGGGTTTGGGTCTAGCCGAGTGGGTTTGGGTCTAGCCGAGTGGGTTTGGGTCTAGCCGGGTCGGTTTGTGTCTACCCGAGTGGGTTTGTGTCTAGCCGAGTGGGTTTGGGTCTAGCTGAGTGGCTCTGGGTCTAGCAGAGTGGGTTTGGGTCTAGCCGAGTGGGTTTGGGTCTAGCCAAATGGGTTTGGGTCCAGCCGAGTGGGTTTGGGTCTTGCCGAGTGGGTTTGCGTCTAGCCGAGTGGGTTTGGGTCTAGCCGAGTGGGTTTGGGTCTAGCCGTGGGTTTGGGTCTAGCCGAGTGGGTTTGTGTCTACCCGAGTGGGTTTGTGTCTAGCCGAGTGGGTTTGGGTCTAGCTGAGTGGCTCTGGGTCTAGCCGAGTGGGTTTGGGTCTAGCCGAGTGGGTTTGGGTCTAGCCGAATGGGTTTGGGTCTTGCCGTGTGGGTTTGGGTCTAGCCGAGTGGGTTTGTGTCTAGTGCAGTGGGTTTGGGTGTAGCCGAGTGGGTTTGGGTCGAACTGAGTGGGTTTGGGTCTAGCCGAGTGGGTTGGGGTCCAGCCGAGTGGGTTTGGGTCCAGCCGAGTGGGTTTGGGTCTAGCCGAGTGGGTTTGGGTCTAGCGGAGTGGGTTTGCGGCTAGCCGAGTTGGTTTGGGTCTAGCCGAGTGGGTTTGGGGCGAGCCGTGTGGGTTTGGGTCAGGCCGAGTGGGTTTGGGTCTAGCTGAGTCAGTTTGGGTCTAGCCGAGTGGGTTTGGGTCTAGCCGTGTGGGTTTGGGTCCAGCCGAGTGGGTTTGGGTCCAGCCGAGTGGGTTTGGGTCTAGCCGAGTGGGTTTGGGTCTAGCCGAGTGGGTTTGGGTATAGCCGAGTGGGTTTGTGTCTAAGCGAGTGGGTTTGGGTCTAGCCGAGTGGGTTTGGGACTAGCCGAGTGGGTTTGGGTCTAGCCTAGTGGGTTTGGGTCTAGCGGAGTGAGTTTGTGTTTAGCGGAGTGGGTTTGGGTCTAGCCGAGTGGGTTTGGGTCTAAGCGAGTGGGTTTGGGTCTAGCCGAGTGGGTTTGGGACTAGCCGAGTGGGTTTGGGTCTAGCCTAGTGGGTTTGGGTCTAGCGGAGTGAGTTTGTGTTTAGCGGAGTGGGTTTGGGTCTAGCCGAGTGGGTTTGGGTCTAGCCGAGTGGGTTTGGGTCTAGCCGAGTCGGTTTGTGTCTACCCGAGTGGGTTTGTATCTAGCCGAGTGGGTTTGGGTCTAGCTGAGTGGCTCTGGGTCTAGCCGAGTGGGTTTGGGTCTAGCCGAGTGGGTTTGGGTCCAGCCAAATGGGTTTGGGTCTAGCCGAGTGGGTTTGGGTCTAGCCGAGTGGGTTTGGGTCTAGCCGAATGGGATTGGGTCTAGCCGAGTGGGTTTGTGTCTAGCCAAGTGGGTTTGGGTCTAGTGGAGTGGGTTTGGATCTAGCCGAGTGGGTTTGGGTCTAGCCGAGTGGGTTTGCGTCTAGCCGAGTGGGTTTGTGTCTAGCCGAGTGGGTTTGGGTCTAGCCGAGTGGGTTTGGGTCTAGCCGAGTGGGTTTGAGTCCAGCCGAGTGGGTTTGGGTCTAGCCGATTGGGCTTGGGTGTAGCCGAGTGGGTTTGGGTGTGGCCGAGTGGGTGTGGGTCTAGCGGAATGGGGTTTGGGTCTAGCGGAGTGGGTTTGGGTCTAGCCGAGTGGGTTGGGGTCTAGCGGAGTGGGTTTGGATCTAGCCGAGTGGGTTTGGGTCTAGCCGAGTGGGTTTGTGTCTACCCGAGTGGGTTTGTGTCTAGCCGAGTGGGTTTGGGTCTAGCTGAGTGGCTCTGGGTCTAGCCGAGTGGGTTTGGGTCTAGCCGAGTGGGTTTGGGTCTAGCCGAATGGGTTTGGGTCCAGCCAAGTGGGTTTGGGTCTAGCCGAGTGGGTTTGGGTCTTGCCGTGTGGGTTTGGGTCTAGCCGAGTGGGTTTGTGTCTAGTGCAGTGGGTTTGGTTGTAGCCGAGTGGGTTTGGGTCGAACTGAGTGGGTTTGGGTCTAGACGAGTGGGTTTGGGTCCAGCCGAGTGGGTTTGGGTCCAGCCGAGTGGGTTTGTGTCTAGCCGAGTGGGTTTGGGTCTAGCGGAGTGGGTTTGGGTCTAGCCGAGTGGGTTTGGGTCTAGCCGAGTGGGTTTAGGTCTTGCCGAGTGTGTTTGGGTCTAGCCGAGTGGGTTTGGGTGTAGCCGAGTGGGTTTGGGTCTAGCCGAGTGGGTTTGGGTCTAGCCGAGTGGGTTTCGGTCTAGCCGAGTGGGTTTGGGTCTAGCCGAGAGGGTTTGGGTCTAGCCGAGTGGGTTTGCGTCTAGCCGAGTGTGTTTTGGTCTAGCCGAGTGGGTTTGGATCTAGCCGAGTGGGTATGGGTCTAGCCGAGTGGGTCTGGGTCTAGCCGAGTGGGTTTGGGTCTAGCCGAGTGGGTTTGGGACTAGCCGAATGGGTTTGGGTCCAGCCGAGTGGGTTTGGGTCTAGCCGAGTGGGTTTGGGTCTAGCCGAGTGGGTTTGGGTCCAGCCGAGTGGGTTTGGGTCTAGCCGAGTGGGTTTGGGTCTAGCCGAGTGGGTTTGTGTCTACCCGAGTGGGTTTGTGTCTAGCCGAGTGGGTTTGGGGCTAGCTGAGTGGCTCTGGGTCTAGCCGAGTGGGTTTGGGTCTAGCCGAGTGGGTTTGGGTCTAGCCGAATGGGTTTGGGTCTAGCCGAGTGGGTTTGGGTCTAGCCGAGTGGGTTTGTGTCTAGCCGAGTGGGTTTGGGTCTAGCCGAGTGGGTTTGGGTCTAGCCGAGTGGGTTTGAGTCCAGCCGAGTGGGTTTGGGTCTAGCCGATTGGGCTTGGGTGTAGCCGAGTGGGTTTGGGTGTGGCCGAGTGGGTGTGGGTCTAGCGGAGTGGGTTTGGGTCTAGCGGAGTGGGTTTGGGTCTAGCCGAGTGGATTTGGGTCTAGCCGAGTAGGTTTGGGTCTAGCGGAGTGGGTTTGGGTCTAGCCGAATGGGTTTGGGTCTAGCCAAGTGGGTTTGGGTCTAGCCGAGTAGGTTTGGGTCTAGCCGAGTGTGTTTGGGTCTAGCCGAGTGAGTTTGTGTCTACCCGAGTGGGTTTGTGTCTAGCCGAGTGGGTTTGGGTCTAGCTGAGTGGCTCTGGGTCTAGCCGAGTGGGTTTGGGTCTAGCCGAGTGGGTTTGGGTCTAGCCGAATGGGTTTGGGTCTTGCCGTGTGGGTTTGGGTCTAGCCGAGTGGGTTTGTGTCTAGTGCAGTGGGTTTGGGTGTAGCCGAGTGGGTTTGGGTCGAACTGAGTGGGTTTGGGTCTAGCCGAGTGTGTTTGGGTCCAGCCGAGTGGGTTTTGGTCTAGCGGAGTGGGTTTGGGTGTAGCCGAGTGGGTTTGGGTCCAGCCGAGTGGGTTTGGGTCTAGCCGAGTGGGTTTGTGTCTAGCCGAATGGGTTTGCGACTAGCCGAGTGGGTTTGTGTATTGCCGAGTGGGTTTGGGTCTAGCCGAGTGGGTTTGGGTCTAGCCGATTGGGTTTGTGTCTACCCGAGTGGGTTTGTGTCTAGCCGAGTGGGTTTGGGTCTAGCTGAGTGGCTCTGGGTCTTGCCGAGTGGGTTTGGGTCTAGCCGAGTGGGTTTGGGTCTAGCCGAATGGGTTTGGGTCTTGCCGTGTGGGTTTGGGTCTAGCCGAGTGGGTTTGTGTCTAGTGCAGTGGGTTTGGATGTAGCCGAGTGGGTTTGGGTCGAACTGAGTGGGTTTGGGTCTAGCCGAGTGGTTTGGGTCCAGCCGAGTGGGTTTGGGTCCAGCCGAGTGGGTTTGGGTCTAGCCGAGTGGGTTTGGGTCTAGCCGAGTGGGTTTGGGTCTAGCCGAGTGGGTTTAGGTCTTGCCGAGTGTGTTTGGGTCTAGCCGAGTGGGTTTGCGTCTAGCCGAGTGGGTTTGGGTCTAGCGGAGTGGGTTTGGATCTAGCCGAGTGGGTTTGGGTCTAGCCGAATGTGTTTGGATCTAGCCGAGTGGGTTTCGGTCTAGTGGACTGGGTTTGTGTGTAGCCGAGTGGGTTTGGGTCTGGCCGAGTGGGTTTGGGTCTAGCCGAGTGGGTTTGGGTCCAGCCGAGTGGGTTTGGGTCTAGCCGAGTGGGTTTGGGTCTAGCCGAGTGGGTTTGGGTCTAGCCGAGTGGGTTTTGGTCTAGCCGAGTGGGTTTGGGCCTAGCCGAATGGGTTTGGGTCTAGCCGAGTGGGTTTGGGTCTAGCTGAGTGGGTTTGGGTCTAGCGGAGTGGGTTTGGGTCTAGCCGAGTGGGTTTGGGTCTAGCCGAGTGGGTTTGGGTCTAGCCGAGTGGGTTTGGGTCGAGCCGAGTGGGTTTGGGTCCAGCCGAGTGGGTTTGGGTCTAGCCGAGTGGGTTTGGGTCTAGCCGAGTGGGTTTGGGTCTAGCCGAGTGGGTTTGGGTCTAGCGGAGTGGGTTTGGGTCTAGCCGAGTGGGTTTGGGTCTAGCCGTGTGGGTTTGGGTCTAGCCGAGTGGGTTTGGGTCCAGCCGAGTGGGTTTGGGTCTAGCCGAGTGGGTTTGGGTCTAGCCGTGTGGGTTTGGGTCTAGCCAAGTGGGTTTGGGTCTCGTGGAGTGGGTTTGTGTGTAGCCGAGTGGGTTTGGGTCGAACTGAGTGGGTTTGGGTCTAGCCGAGTGGGTTTGGGTCCAGCCGAGTGGGTTTGGGTCCAGCCGAGTGGGTTTGGGTCCAGCCGAGTGGGCTTGGGTCTAGCCGAGTGGGTTTGGGTCTAGCCGAGTGGGTTTGGGTCTAGCCGAGTGGGTTTGGGTCTAGCCGAGTGGATTTGGGTCTAGCCGAGTAGGTTTGGGTCTAGCGGAGTGGGTTTGGGTCTAGCCGAATGGGTTTGGGTCTAGCCAAGTGGGTTTGGGTCTAGCCGAGTAGGTTTGGGTCTAGCCGAGTGTGTTTGGGTCTAGCCGAGTGAGTTTGTGTCTACCCGAGTGGGTTTGTGTCTAGCCGAGTGGGTTTGGGTCTAGCTGAGTGGCTCTGGGTCTAGCCGAGTGGGTTTGGGTCTAGCCGAGTGGGTTTGGGTCTAGCCGAATGGGTTTGGGTCTTGCCGTGTGGGTTTGGGTCTAGCCGAGTGGGTTTGTGTCTAGTGCAGTGGGTTTGGGTGTAGCCGAGTGGGTTTGGGTCGAACCGAGTGGGTTTGGGTCCAGCCGACTGGGTTTGGGTCCAGCCGAGTGGGTTTGGGTCTAGCCGAGTGGGTTTGGGTCTAGCCGAGTGGGTTTGGGTCTAGCCGAGTGGGTTTGGGTCTAGCCGAGTGGATTTGGGTCTAGCCGAGTAGGTTTGGGTCTAGCGGAGTGGGTTTGGGTCTAGCCGAATGGGTTTGGGTCTAGCCAAGTGGGTTTGGGTCTAGCCGAGTAGGTTTGGGTCTGGCCGAGTGGGTTTGGGTCTAGCCGAGTGGGTTTGTGTCTACACAAGTGGGTTTGTGTCTAGCCGAGTGGGTTTGGGTCTAGCTGAGTGGCTCTGGGTCTAGCCGAGTGGGTTTGGGTCTAGCCGAGTGGGTTTGGGTCTAGCCGAATGGGTTTGGGTCTTGCCATGTGGGTTTGGGTCCAGCCGAGTGGGTTTGTGTCTAGTGCAGTGGGTTTGGGTGTAGCCGAGTGGGTTTGGGTCGAACTGAGTGGGTTTGGGTCTAGCCGAGTGGGTTTGGGTCCAGCCGAGTGGGTTTTGGTCTAGCGGAGTGGGTTTGGGTGTAGCCGAGTGGGTTTGGGTCCAGCCGAGTGGGTTTGGGTCTAGCCGATTGGGTTTGTGTCTAGCCGAATGGGTTTGGGACTAGCCGAGTGGGTTTGTGTATTGCCGAGTGGGTTTGGGTTTAGCCGATTGGGTTTGGGTCTAGCCGAGTGGGTTTGGGTCTAGCCGAGTGGGTCTGGGTCTAGCCGAGTGGGTTTGGGTCTAGCCGAGTGGGTTTGGGTCTAGCCGAGTGGGTCTGGGTCTAGCCGAGTGGGTTTGGGTCTAGCCGAGTGGGTTTGGGTCTAGCCGAGTGGGTTTGGGTCTAGCCGAGTGGGTTTGGGTCTAGCCGAGTGGGTTTGCGTCTAGCCGAGTGGGTTTGGGTCTAGCCGAGTGGGTTTGGGTCTAGCCGAGTGGGTTTGGGTCTAGCCGATTGGGTTTGTGTCTACCCGAGTGGGTTTGTGTCTAGCCGAGTGGGTTTGGGTCTAGCTGAGTGGCTCTGGGTCTAGCCGAGTGGGTTTGGGTCCAGCCGAATGGGTTTGGGTCTTGCCGTGTGGGTTTGGGTCTAGCCGAGTGGGTTTGTGTCTAGTGCAGTGGGTTTGGATGTAGCCGAGTGGGTTTGGGTCGAACTGAGTGGGTTTGGGTCTAGCCGAGTGGTTTGGGTCCAGCCGAGTGGGTTTGGGTCCAGCCGAGTGGGTTTGGGTCTAGCCGAGTGGGTTTGGGTCTAGCGGAGTGGGTTTGGGTCTAGCCGAGTGGGTTTGGGTCTGGCCGAGTGGGTTTAGGTCTTGCCGAGTGTGTTTGGGTCTGGCCGAGTGGGTTTGGGTCTAGCCGAGTGGGTGTGGGTCTAGCGGAGTGGGTTTGGATCTAGCCGAGTGGGTTTGGGTCTAGCCGAGTGTGTTTGGATCTAGCCGAGTGGGTTTCGGTCTAGTGGACTGGGTTTGTGTGTAGCCGAGTGGGTTTGGGTCTGGCCGAGTGGGTTTGCGTCTAGCCGAGTGGGTTTGGGTCCAGCCGAGTGGGTTTGGGTCTAGCCGAGTGGGTTTGGGTCTAGCCGAGTGGGTTTGGGTCTAGCCGAGTGGGTTTTGGTCTAGCCGAGTGGGTTTGGGCCTAGCCGAGTGGGTTTGGGTCTAGCCGAGTGGGTTTGGGTCCAGCTGAGTGGGTTTGGGTCTAGCGGAGTGGGTTTGGGTCTAGCCGAGTGGGTTTGGGTCTAGCCGAGTGGGTTTGGGTCTAGCCGAGTGGGTTTGGGTCGAGCCGAGTGGGTTTGGGTCCAGCCGAGTGGGTTTGGGTCTAGCCGAGTGGGTTTGGGTCTAGCCGAGTGGGTTTGGGTCTAGCCGAGTGGGTTTGGGTCTAGCGGAGTGGGTTTGGGTCTAGCCGAGTGGGTTTGGGTCTAGCCGTGTGGGTTTGGGTCTAGCCGAGTGGGTTTGGGTCCAGCCGAGTGGGTTTGTGTCTAGCCGAGTGGGTTTGGGTCTAGCCGTGTGGGTTTGGGTCTAGCCGAGTGGGTTTGTGTCTGGTGGAGTGGGTTTGGGTGTAGCCGAGTGGGTCTGGGTCGAACTGAGTGGGATTGGGTCTAGCCGAGTGGGTTTGGGTCCAGCCGAGTGGGTTTGGGTCCAGCCGAGTGGGTTTGGTTCCAGCCGAGTGGGTTTGGGTCTAGCCGAGTGGGTTTGGGTCTAGCCGAGTGGGTTTGGGTCTAGCCGAGTGGGTTTGAGTCCAGCTGAGTGGGTTTGGGTCTCGCTGAGTGGGTTTGGGACTAGCCGAGTGCGTTTGGCTCTAGCGAAGTGGGTTTGGGTCCAGCGGAGTGGGTTTGGGTCTGGCGGAGTGGGTTTGGGTCTAGCCGAGTGGGTTTGGGTCTAGCCAAGTGGGTTTGGGGCTAGCCGAGTGGGTTTGGGTCTAGCCAAGAGGGTTTGGGTCTAGCGGAGTGCGTTTGGGTCTAGCCAAGCGGGTTTGGGTCTAGCCGAGTGGGTTTGGGTCTAGGCGAGTGGGTTTGGGTCTAGCCGATTGGGTTTGGGTCTAGCCGAGTGGGTTTGGGTCTAGCCAAGTGGGTTTGGGGCTAGCCGAGTGGGTTTGGGTCTAGCCAAGAGGGTTTGGGTCTAGCGGAGTGCGTTTGGGTCTAGCCAAGCGGGTTTGGGTCTAGCCGAGTGGGTTTGGGTCTAGGCGAGTGGGTTTGGGTCTAGCCGACTGGGTTTGGGTCTAGCCGAGTGGGTTTGGGTCTAGCCGAGTGGGTTTGGGTCTAGCCGAGTGGGTTTGGGTCGAGCCGAGTGGGTTTGGGTCTAGCCGAGTGGGTTTGGGTCTAGCCGAGTGGGTTTGGGTCTAGCCGAGTGGGTTTGGGTCTAGCCGAGGGGGTTTGGGTCTAGCCGAGTGGGTTTGGGTCTGGCCGAGTGGGTTTGGGTCTAGCCGAGTGGGTTTGGGTCTCGCCGAGTGGGTTTGGGTCTAGCCGAGTGGGTTTGGGTCTAGCCGAGTGGGTTTAGGTCTAGCGGAGTGGGTTTGGGTCTAGCCGAGTGGGTTTGGGTCTAGCAGAGTGGGTTTGGGTCTAGCCGAGTGGGTTTGGGTCTAGCCGAGTGGGTTTGGGTCTAGCCGAGTGGGTTTGGGTCTAGCCGAGTGGGTTTGGGTCTAGCGGAGTGGGTTTGGGTCTAGCCGAATGGGTTTGGGTCTAGCCGAGTGGGTTTGGGTCCAGCAGAGTGGATTTGGGTCTAGCGGACTGGGTTTGGGTCTATCCGAGTGGGTTTGGGTCTAGCCGTGTGGGTTTGAGTCTACCCGAGTGGGTTTGGATCTAGCCGAGTGGGTTTGGGTCTAGCCGAGTGGGTTTGGGTCTAGCCGAGTGGGTTTGGGTCTAGCCGAGTGGGTTTGGGTCTAGCCGAGTGGGTTTGGGTCTAGCCGAGTGGGTTTGGGTCTAGCCGTGTGGGTTTGGAACTAGCCCAGTGGGTTTGGGTCTAGCCGAGTGGGTTTGGGTCTAGCCGAGTGGGTTTGGGTCTAGCCTAGTGGGTTTGGGTCTAGCCGAGTGGGTTTGGGTCTAGCCGAGTGGGTTTGGGTCTAGCCGAGTAGGTTTGGGTCTAGCGGATTGGGTTTGGGTGTAGCGGAGTGGGTTTGGGTCTAGCGGAGAGGGTTTGGGTCTAGCGGAGTGGGTTTGGGTCTAGCCGAATGGGTTTGGGTCTAGCCGAGTGGGTTTGGGTCTCGCCGAGTGGGTTTAGGTCTAGCCGAGTGGGTTTGGGTCTCGCCGAGTGGGTTTGGGTCTAGCCGAGTGGGTTTGGGTCTAGCCGAGTGGGTTTAGGTCTAGCGGAGTGGGTTTGGGTCTAGCCGAGTGGGTTTGGGTCTAGCAGAGTGGGTTTGGGTCTAGCCGAGTGGGTTTGGGTCTAGCCGAGTGGGTTTGGGTCTAGCCGAGTGGGTTTGGGTCTAGCCGAGTGGGTTTGGGTCTAGCGGAGTGGGTTTGGGTCTAGCCGAATGGGTTTGGGTCTAGCCGAGTGGGTTTGGGTCCAGCAGAGTGGATTTGGGTCTAGCGGACTGGGTTTGGGTCTATCCGAGTGGGTTTGGGTCTAGCCGTGTGGGTTTGAGTCTACCCGAGTGGGTTTGGATCTAGCCGAGTGGGTTTGGGTCTAGCCGAGTGGGTTTGGGTCTAGCCGAGTGGGTTTGGGTCTAGCCGAGTGGGTTTGGGTCTAGCCGAGTGGGTTTGGGTCTAGCCGAGTGGGTTTGGGTCTAGCCGTGTGGGTTTGGAACTAGCCCAGTGGGTTTGGGTCTAGCCGAGTGGGTTTGGGTCTAGCGGAGTGGGTTTGGGTCTAGCGGAGTGGGTTTGGGTCTAGCCGAATGGGTTTGGGTCTAGCCGAGTGGGTTTGGGTCTAGCCGAGTGGATTTGGGTCTAGCGGAGTGGGTTTGGGTCTAGCGGAGTGGGTTAGGGTCTAGCCGAATGGGTTTGGGTCGAGCCAAGTGGGTTTGGGTCTAGCCGAGTGGGTTTGGGTCTAGCCGAGTGGGTTTGAGTCTAGCCGAGTGGGTTTGGGTGTAGCGGAGTGGGTTTGGGTCTAGCCGAGTGGGTTTGGGTCTAGCCGAGTGGGTTTGGGTCTAGCGGAGTGGGTTTGGGTCTAGCCGAGTGGGTTTGGGTCTAGTCGAGTCGGTTTGGGTCTAGCGGAGTGGGTTTGGGTTTAGCGGAGTGGGTTTGGGTCTAGCCGAGTGGGTTTGGGTCCAGCCGAGTGGGTTTGGGTCCAGCCGAGTGGGTTTTGGTCCAGCCGAGTGGGTTTGGGTCGAGCCGAGTGGGTTTAGGTCTAGCCGAGTGGTATTGGATCTAGCCGAGTGGTTTTGGGTCTAGCCGACTGGGTTTGGGTCTAGCCGAGTGGGTTTGGGTCTAGCCGAGTGGGTTTGGGTCTAGCCGAGTGGGTTTGGGTCGAGCCGAGTGGGTTTGGGTCTAGCCGAGTGGGTTTGGGTCTAGCCGAGTGGGTTTGGGTCTAGCCGAGTGGGTTTGGGTCTGGCCGAGTGGGTTTGGGTCTAGCCGAGTGGGTTTGGGTCTCGCCGAGTGGGTTTGGGTCTAGCCGAGTGGGTTTGGGTCTAGCCGAGTGGGTTTAGGTCTAGCGGAGTGGGTTTGGGTCTAGCCGAGTGGGTTTGGGTCTAGCAGAGTGGGTTTGGGTCTAGCCGAGTGGGTTTGGGTCTAGCCGAGTGGGTTTGGGTCTAGCCGAGTGGGTTTGGGTCTAGCGGAGTGGGTTTGGGTCTAGCGGAGTGGGTTTGGGTCTAGCCGAATGGGTTTGGGTCTAGCCGAGTGGGTTTGGGTCTAGCGGAGTGGATTTGCGTCTAGCGGACTGGGTTTGGGTCTATCCGAGTGGGTTTGGGTCTAGCCGTGTGGGTTTGAGTCTACCCGAGTGGGTTTGGATCTAGCCGAGTGGGTTTGGGTCTAGCCGAGTGGGTTTGGGTCTAGCCGAGTGGGTTTGGGTCTAGCCGAGTGGGTTTGGGTCTAGCCGAGTGGGTTTGGGTCTAGCAGAGTGGGTTTGGGTCTAGCCGAGTGGGTTTGGGTCTAGCCGAGTGGGTTTGGGTCTAGCCGAGTGGGTTTGGGTCTAGCGGAGTGGGTTTGGGTCTAGCGGAGTGGGTTTGGGTCTAGCCGAATGGGTTTGGGTCTAGCCGAGTGGGTTTGGGTCTACCGGAGTGGATTTGCGTCTAGCGGACTGGGTTTGGGTCTATCCGAGTGGGTTTGGGTCTAGCCGTGTGGGTTTGAGTCTACCCGAGTGGGTTTGGATCTAGCCGAGTGGGTTTGGGTCTAGCCCAGTGGGTTTGGGTCTAGCCGAGTGGGTTTGGGTCTAGCCGAGTGGGTTTGGGTCTAGCCGAGTGGGTTTGGGTCTAGCCGAGTGGGTTTGGGTCTAGCCGAGTGGGTTTGGAAGTAGCCGAGTGGGTTTGGGTCTAGCCGAGTGGGTTTGGGTCTAGCCGAGTGGGTTTGGGTCTAGCCTAGTGGGTTTGGGTCTAGCCGAGTGGGTTTTGGACTAGCCGAGTGGGTTTGGGTCTAGCCGAGTGGGTTTGGGTCGAGCCAAGTGGGTTTGGGTCTAGCCGAGTGGGTTTGGGTCTAGCCGAGTGGGTTTGGGTCTAGCCGAGTGGGTTTGTGTCTAGCCGAGTGGGTTTGGGTCTAGTGGAGTGGGTTTGGGTCTAGCCGAGTGGGTTTAGGTCTAGCCGAGTGGTATTGGATCTAGCCGAGTGGTTTTGGGTCTAGCCGAGTGGGTTTGGGTCTAGCCGAGTGGGTTTGGGTCTAGCCGAGTGGGTTTGGGTCTAGCCGAGTGGGATTGGGTCGAGCCGAGTGGGTTTGGGTCTAGCGGAGTGGGTTTGGGTCTAGCCGAGTGGGTTTGGGTCTAGCCGAGTGGGTTTGAGTCTAGCCGAGTGGGTTTGGGTCTAGCCGAGTGGGTTTGGGTCTAGCCGAGTGGGTTTGTGTCTAGCTGAGTGGGTTTGGATCTAGCCGAGAGGGTTTGGGTCTAGCCGAGTGGGTTTGGGTCTAGCCAAGTGGGTTTGGGTCTAGCCGAGTGGGTTTGGGTCTAGCGGAGTGGGTTTGGGTCTAGCCGAGTGGGTTTGGGCCTAGCCGAGTGGTTTGGGTCTAGCGGAGTGGGTTTGGGTCTAGCTGAGTGGGTTTGGGTCTAGCCGAGTCGGTTTGGGTCTAGCGGAGTGGGTTTGGGTTTAGCGGAGTGGGTTTGGGTCTAGCCGAGTGGGTTTGGGTCTACCCGAGTGGGTTTGGGTCTAGCCGTGTGGGTTTGGGTCTAGCCGAGTGGGTTTGGGTCCAGCCGAGTGGGTATGGGTCTTGCCGTGTGGGTTTGGGTCTAGCCGAGTGGGTTTGTGTCTAGTGGAGTGGGTTTGGGTGTAGCCGAGTGGGTTTGGGTCGAACTGTGTGGGTTTGGGTCTAGCCGAGTGGGTTTGGGTACAGAAGAGTGGGTTTGGGTCCAGCCGAGTGGGTTTGGGTCCAGCCGAGTGGGTTTGGGTCTAGCCGAGTGGGTTTGGGTATAGCCGAGTGGGTTTGGGTCTAGCCGAGTGGATTTGGGTCTAGCCGAGTGGATTTGGGTCTAGCGGAGTGGGTTTGGGTCTAGCGGAGTGGGTTTGGGTCTAGCCGAATGGGTTTGGGTCTAGCCAAGTGGGTTTGGGTCTAGCCGAGTGGGTTTGGGTCTTGCCGACTGGGTTTGAGTCTAGCCGAGTGGGTTTGGGTGTAGCGGAGTGGGTTTGGGTCTAGCCGAGTGGGTTTGGGTCTAGCCGAGTGGGTTTGGGTCTAGCGGAGTGGGTTTGGGTCTAGCAGAGTGGGTTTGGGTCTAGTCGAGTCGGTTTGGGTCTAGCGGAGTGGGTTTGGGTTTAGCGGAGTGGGTTTGGGTCTAACCGAGTGGGTTTGGGTCCAGCCGAGTGGGTTTGGGTCCAGCCGAGTGGGTTTGGTCCAGCCGAGTGGGTTTGGGTCGAGCCGAGTGGGTTTAGGTCTAGCCGAGTGGTATTGGATCTAGCCGAGTGGTTTTGGGTCTAGCCGACTGGGTTTGGGTCTAGCCGAGTGGGTTTGGGTCTAGCCGAGTGGGTTAGGGTCTAGCCGAATGGGTTTGGGTCTAGCCAAGTGGGTTTGGGTCTAGCCGAGTGGGTTTGAGTCTAGCCGAGTGGGTTTGGGTGTAGCGGAGTGGGTTTGGGTCTAGCCGAGTGGGTTTGGGTCTAGCGGAGTGGGTTTGGGTCTAGCGGAGTGGGTTTGGGTCTAGCCGAGTGGGTTTGGGTCTAGTCGAGTCGGTTTGGGTCTAGCGGAGTGGGTTTGGGTTTAGCGGAGTGGGTTTGGGTCTAGCCGAGTGGGTTTGGGTCCAGCCGAGTGGGTTTGGGTCCAGCCGAGTGGGTTTTGGTCCAGCCGAGTGGGTTTGGGTCGAGCCGAGTGGGTTTAGGTCTAGCCGAGTGGTATTGGATCTAGCCGAGTGGTTTTGGGTCTAGCCGACTGGGTTTGCGTCTAGCCGAGTGGGTTTGGGTCTAGCCGAGTGGGTTTGGGTCTAGCCGAGTGGGTTTGGGTCGAGCCGAGTGGGTTTGGGTCTAGCCGAGTGGGTTTGGGTCTAGCCGAGTGGGTTTGGGTCTAGCCGAGTGGGTTTGGGTCTGGCCGAGTGGGTTTGGGTCTAGCCGAGTGGGTTTGGGTCTCGCCGAGTGGGTTTGGGTCTAGCCGAGTGGGTTTGGGTCTAGCCGAGTGGGTTTAGGTCTAGCGGAGTGGGTTTGGGTCTAGCCGAGTGGGTTTGGGTCTAGCAGAGTGGGTTTGGGTCTAGCCGAGTGGGTTTGGGTCTAGCCGAGTGGGTTTGGGTCTAGCCGAGTGGGTTTGGGTCTAGCGGAGTGGGTTTGGGTCTAGCGGAGTGGGTTTGGGTCTAGCCGAATGGGTTTGGGTCTAGCGGAGTGGGTTTGGGTCTAGCGGAGTGGATTTGCGTCTAGCGGACTGGGTTTGGGTCTATCCGAGTGGGTTTGGGTCTAGCCGTGTGGGTTTGAGTCTACCCGAGTGGGTTTGGATCTAGCCGAGTGGGTTTGGGTCTAGCCGAGTGGGTTTGGGTCTAGCCGAGTGGGTTTGGGTCTAGCCGAGTGGGTTTGGGTCTAGCCGAGTGGGTTTGGGTCTAGCAGAGTGGGTTTGGGTCTAGCCGAGTGGGTTTGGGTCTAGCCGAGTGGGTTTGGGTCTAGCCGAGTGGGTTTGGGTCTAGCGGAGTGGGTTTGGGTCTAGCGGAGTGGGTTTGGGTCTAGCCGAATGGGTTTGGGTCTAGCCGAGTGGGTTTGGGTCTACCGGAGTGGATTTGCGTCTAGCGGACTGGGTTTGGGTCTATCCGAGTGGGTTTGGGTCTAGCCGTGTGGGTTTGAGTCTACCCGAGTGGGTTTGGATCTAGCCGAGTGGGTTTGGGTCTAGCCCAGTGGGTTTGGTTCTAGCCGAGTGGATTTGGGTCTAGCCGAGTGGGTTTGGGTCTAGCCGAGTGGGTTTGGGTCTAGCCGAGTGGGTTTGGGTCTAGCCGAGTGGGTTTGGAACTAGCCGAGTGGGTTTGGGTCTAGCCGAGTGGGTTTGGGTCTAGCCGAGTGGGTTTGGGTCTAGCCTAGTGGGTTTGGGTCTAGCCGAGTGGGTTTGGGACTAGCCGAGTGGGTTTGGGTCTAGCCGAGTGGGTTTGGGTCGAGCCAAGTGGGTTTGGGTCTAGCCGAGTGGGTTTGGGTCTAGCCGAGTGGGTTTGGGTCTAGCCGAGTGGGTTTAGGTCTAGCCGAGTGGTATTGGATCTAGCCGAGTGGTTTTGGGTCTAGCCGAGTGGGTTTGGGTCTAGCCGAGTGGGTTTGGGTCTAGCCGAGTGGGTTTGGGTCTAGCCGAGTGGGATTGGGTCGAGCCGAGTGGGTTTGGGTCTAGCGGAGTGGGTTTGGGTCTAGCCGAGTGGGTTTGGGTCTAGCCGAGTGGGTTTGAGTCTAGCCGAGTGGGTTTGGGTCTAGCCGAGTGGGTTTGGGTCTAGCCGAGTGGGTTTGTGTCTAGCTGAGTGGGTTTGGATCTAGCCGAGAGGGTTTGGGTCTAGCCGAGTGGGTTTGGGTCTAGCCAAGTGGGTTTGGGTCTAGCCGAGTGGGTTTGGGTCTAGCGGAGTGGGTTTGGGTCTAGCCGAGTGGGTTTGGGCCTAGCCGAGTGGTTTGGGTCTAGCGGAGTGGGTTTGGGTCTAGCTGAGTGGGTTTGGGTCTAGCCGAGTCGGTTTGGGTCTAGCGGAGTGGGTTTGGGTTTAGCGGAGTGGGTTTGGGTCTAGCCGAGTGGGTTTGGGTCTACCCGAGTGGGTTTGGGTCTAGCCGTGTGGGTTTGGGTCTAGCCGAGTGGGTTTGGGTCCAGCCGAGTGGGTATGGGTCTTGCCGTGTGGGTTTGGGTCTAGCCGAGTGGGTTTGTGTCTAGTGGAGTGGGTTTGGGTGTAGCCGAGTGGGTTTGGGTCGAACTGTGTGGGTTTGGGTCTAGCCGAGTGGGTTTGGGTACAGAAGAGTGGGTTTGGGTCCAGCCGAGTGGGTTTGGGTCCAGCCGAGTGGGTTTGGGTCTAGCCGAGTGGGTTTGGGTATAGCCGAGTGGGTTTGGGTCTAGCCGAGTGGGTTTGGGTCTAGCCGAGTGGATTTGGGTCTAGCGGAGTGGGTTTGGGTCTAGCGGAGTGGGTTTGGGTCTAGCCGAATGGGTTTGGGTCTAGCCAAGTGGGTTTGGGTCTAGCCGAGTGGGTTTGGGTCTTGCCGAGTGGGTTTGAGTCTAGCCGAGTGGGTTTGGGTGTAGCGGAGTGGGTTTGGGTCTAGCCGAGTGGGTTTGGGTCTAGCCGAGTGGGTTTGGGTCTAGCGGAGTGGGTTTGGGTCTAGCAGAGTGGGTTTGGGTCTAGTCGAGTCGGTTTGGGTCTAGCGGAGTGGGTTTGGGTTTAGCGGAGTGGGTTTGGGTCTAACCGAGTGGGTTTGGGTCCAGCCGAGTGGGTTTGGGTCCAGCCGAGTGGGTTTGGTCCAGCCGAGTGGGTTTGGGTCGAGCCGAGTGGGTTTAGGTCTAGCCGAGTGGTATTGGATCTAGCCGAGTGGTTTTGGGTCTAGCCGACTGGGTTTGGGTCTAGCCGAGTGGGTTTGGGTCTAGCCGAGTGGGTTTGGGTCTAGCCGAGTGGGTTTGGGTCTGGCTGAGTGGGTTTGGGTCTAGCCGAGTGGGTTTGGGTCTCGCCGAGTGGGTTTGGGTCTAGCCGAGTGGGTTTGGGTCTAGCCGAGTGGGTTTGGGTCTGGCTGAGTGGGTTTGGGTCTAGCCGAGTGGGTTTGGGTCTAGCCGAGTGGGTTTGGGTCTAGCGGAGTGGGTTTGGGTCTAGCCGAATGGGTTTGGGTCTAGCCGAGTGGGTTTGGGTCTAGCGGAGTGGATTTGGGTCTAGCGGACTGGGTTTGGGTCTATCCGAGTGGGTTTGGGTCTAGCCGTGTGGGTTTGAGTCTACCCGAGTGGGTTTGGATCTAGCCGAGTGGGTTTGGGTCTAGCCGAGTGGGTTTGGGTCTAGCCGAGTGGGTTTGGGTCTAGCCGAGTGGGTTTGGGTCTAGCCGAGTGGGTTTAGGTCTAGCCGAGTGGTATTGGATCTAGCCGAGTGGTTTTGGGTCTAGCCGAGTGGGTTTGGGTCTAGCCGAGTGGGTTTGGGTCTAGCCGAGTGGGTTTGGGTCTAGCCGAGTGGGATTGGGTCGAGCCGAGTGGGTTTGGGTCTAGCCGAGTGGGTTTGGGTCTAGCCGAGTGGGTTTGGGTCTAGCCGAGTGGGTTTGGGTCTGGCGGAGTGGGTTTGGGTCTAGCCGATTGGGTTTGGGTCTCGCCGAGTGGGTTTGGGTCTAGCCGAGTGGGTTTGGGTCTAGCCGAGTGGGTTTGGGTCTAGCCGAGTGGGTTTGGGTCTAGCAGAGTGGGTTTGGGTCTAGCCGAGTGGGTTTGGGTCTAGCCGAGTGGGTTTGGGTCTAGCCGAGTGGGTTTGGGTCTAGCCGAGTGGGTTTGGGTCTAGCGGAGTGGGTTTGGGTCTAGCCGAGTGGGTTTGGGTCTAGCCGAGTGGGTTTGGGTCAAGCCGAGTGGGTTTGTGTCTAGCCGAGTGGGTTTGGGTCTAGCCGAGATAGTTTGGGTCTAGCCGAGTAGGTTTGGGTCTAGCCGAGTGGGTTTGGGTCTAGCCGAGTGGGTTTGGGTCTAGCGGAGTCGGTTTGGGTGTAGCGGAATGGGTTTGGGTCTAGCCGAATGGGTTTGGGTCTAGCCGAGTGGGTTTGGGTCTAGCCGAGTGGGTTTGGGTCGAGCGGAGTGGGTTTGGGTCTAGCCGAGTGGGTTTGGGTCTTGCCGAGTGGGTTTGGGTCTAGCGGAGTGGGTTTGGGTCTAGCCGAGTGGGTTTGGATCTAGCCGAAAGGGTTTGGGTCTAGCCGAGTGGGTTTGGGTCTAGCGGAGTGGGTTTGGGTCTAGCCGAGTGGGTTTGGGTCTAGCGGAGTGGGTTTGGGTCTAGCCGAGTGGGTTTGGGTCTAGCCGAGTCGGATTGGGTCTAGCGGAGTGGGTTTGGGTTTAGCGGAGTGGGTTTGGGTCTAGCCGAGTGGGTTTGAGTCTAGCCGAGTGGGTTTAGGTCTAGTCGTGTGGGTTTCAGTCTAGCCGAGAGGGTTTGGGTCCAGCCGAGTGGGTTTGGGTCTAGCCGAGTGGGTTTGGGTCTTGCCGTGTGGGTTTGGGTCTAGCCGAGTGGGTTTGTGTCTAGTGGAGTGGGTTTGGGTGTAGCCGAGTGGGTTTGGGTCGAACTGAGTGGGTTTGGGTCCAGCCGAGTGGGTTTGGGTCCAGCCGAGTGGGTTTGGGTCCAGCCGAGTGGGTTTGGGTCCAGCCGAGTGGGTTTGGGTCTTGCCGAGTGGGTTTGGGTCTTGCCGAGTGGGTTTGGGTCTAGCCGAGTGGGATTGGGTCTAGCCGAGTGGATTTGTGTCTAGCCGAGTGGGTTTGGGTCTAGCGGAGTGGGTTTGGGTCTTGCCGAATGGGTTTGGGTCTAGCCAAGTGGGTTTGGGTCTAGCCGAATGGGTTTGGGTCTAGCCGAGATAGTTTGGGTCTAGCCGAGTAGGTTTGGGTCTAGCCGAGTGGGTTTGGGTCTAGCCGAGTGGGTTTGGGTCTAGCGGAGTCGGTTTGGGTGTAGCGGAGTGGGTTTGGGTCTAGCCGAATGGGTTTGGGTCTAGCCGAGTGGGTTTGGGTCTAGCCGAGTGTGTTTGGGTCTAGCGGAGTGGGTTTGGGTCTAGCCGAGTGGGTTTGGGTCTTGCCGAGTGGGTTTGGGTCTAGCGGAGTGGGTTTGGGTCTAGCCGAGTGGGTTTGGATCTAGCCGAAAGGGTTTGGGTCTAGCCGAGTGGGTTTGGGTCTAGCGGAGTGGGTTTGGGTCTAGCCGAGTGGGTTTGGGTCTAGCGGAGTGGGTTTGGGTCTAGCCGAGTGGGTTAGGGTCTAGCCGAGTCGGATTGGGTCTAGCGGAGTGGGTTTGGGTTTAGCGGAGTGGGTTTGGGTCTAGCCGAGTGGGTTTGAGTCTAGCCGAGTGGGTTTAGGTCTAGTCGTGTGGGTTTCAGTCTAGCCGAGTGGGTTTGGGTCCAGCCGAGTGGGTTTGGGTCTAGCCGAGTGGGTTTGGGTCTTGCCGTGTGGGTTTGGGTCTAGCCGAGTGGGTTTGTGTCTAGTGGAGTGGGTTTGGGTGTAGCCGAGTGGGTTTGGGTCGAACTGAGTGGGTTTGGGTCCAGCCGAGTGGGTTTGGGTCCAGCCGAGTGGGTTTGGGTCCAGCCGAGTGGGTTTGGGTCCAGCCGAGTGGGTTTGGGTCTTGCCGAGTGGGTTTGGGTCTTGCCGAGTGGGTTTGGGTCTAGCCGAGTGGGATTGGGTCTAGCCGAGTGGATTTGGGTCTAGCCGAGTGGGTTTGGGTCTAGCGGAGTGGGTTTGGGTCTTGCCGAATGGGTTTGGGTCTAGCCAAGTGGGTTTGGGTCTAGCCGAGTGGTTTTGGGTCTAGCCGAGTGGGTTTGGGTCCAGCCGAGTGGGTTTGGGTCTAGCGGAGTGGGTTTGGGTCTAGCCGAGTGGGTTTGGGTCTAGCCGAGTGGGTTTGGGTCTAGCGGAGTGGGTTTGGGTCTAGCAGAGTGGGTTTGGGTCTAGTCGAGTCGGTTTGGGTCTAGCGGAGTGGGTTTGGGTTTAGCGGAGTGGGTTTGGGTCTAGCCGAGTGGGTTTGGGTCCAGCCGAGTGGGTTTGGGTCTAGCCGAGTGGGTTTGGGTCTAGCCGAGTCAGATTGGGTCTAGCGGAGTGGGTTTGGGTTTAGCGGAGTGGGTTTGGGTCTAGCCGAGTGGGTTTGAGTCTAGCCGAGTGGGTTTAGGTCTAGCCGTGTGGGTTTGAGTCTAGCCGAGTGGGTTTGGGTCCAGCCGAGTGTGTTTGGGTCTAGCCGAGTGGGTTTGGGACTTGCCGTGTGGGTTTGGGTCTAGCCGAGTGGGTTTGTGTCTTGTGGAGTGGGTTTGGGTGTAGCCGAGTGGGTTTGGGTCGAACTGAGTGGGTTTGGGTCCAGCCGAGTGGGTTTGGGTCCAGCCGAGTGGGTTTGGGTCCAGCCGAGTGGGTTTGGGTCCAGCCGAGTGGGTTTGGGTCTTGCCGAGTGGGTTTGGGTCTAGCCGAGTGGGTTTGGGTCTAGCCGAGTGGGATTGGGTCTAGCCGAGTGGATTTGGGTCTAGCCGAGTGGGTTTGGGTCTAGCGGAGTGGGTTTGGGTCTTGCCGAATGGGTTTGGGTCTAGCCAAGTGGGTTTGGGACTAGCCGAGTGGGTTTGGGTCTAGCCGAGTGGGTTTGGGTCTAGCCGAGTGGGTTTGGGTCTAGCCGAGTGGGTTTGGGTCTAGCCGAGTGGGTTTGTGTCTAGCCGAGTGGGTTTGGGTCTAGCCGAGAGGGTTTGGGTCTAGCCGAGTGGGTTTGGGTCTAGCCGAGTGGGTTTGGGTCTAGCTGAGTGGGTTTGGGTCTAGCGGAGTGGGTTTGGGTCTAGCCGAGTGGGTTTGGGTCCAGCCAAGTGGGTTTGGGTCTAGCCGAGTGGGTTTGGGTCTTGCCGTGTGGGTTTGGGTCTAGCCGAGTGGGTTTGTGTCTAGTGCAGTGGGTTTGGGTGTAGCCGAGTGGGTTTGGGTCGAACTGAGTGGGTTTGGGTCTAGCCGAGTGGGTTTGGGTCCAGCCGAGTGGGTTTGGGTCCAGCCGGGTGGGTTTGGGTCCAGCCGAGTGGGTTTGGGTCTAGCCGAGTGGGTTTGGGTCTAGCCGAGTGGGTTTGGTTCTAGCGGAGTGGGTTTGGGTCTAGCCGAGTGGATTTGGGTCTAGCCGAGTGGGTTTGGGTCTAGCCGAGTGGGTTTGGGTCCTGCCGAGTGGGTTTGGGTCCAGCCGAGTGGGTTTGGGTCCAGCCGAGTGGGTTTGGGTCTCGCCGAGTGGGTTTATGTCTAGCCGAGTGGGTTTGGGTCTAGCGGAGTGGGTTTGGGTCTAGCGGAGTGGGTTTGGGTCTAGCGGAGTGGGTTTGGGTCTAGCGGAGTGGGTTTGGGTCTAGCCGAATGGGTTTGGGTCTAGCCGAGTAGGTTTGGGTCTAGCCGAGTGGGTTTGGGTCTAGCGGAGCGGGTTTGGGTCTAGCCGAGTGGGTTTGGGTCCAGTCGAGTGGGTTTGGGTCTAGCCGAGTGGGTTTGGGTCTAGCCGAGTGGGTTTGGGTCTAGCCGAGTGGGTTTTGGTCTAGCCGAGTGGGTTTGGGTCTAGCCGAGTGGGTTTGGGTCTAGCCGAGTGGGTTTGGGTCTAGCCGAGTGGGTTTGTGTCTAGCCGAGTGGTTTTGGGTCTAGCCGAGAGGGTTTGGGTCTAGCCGAGTGGATTTGGGTCTAGCCGAGTGGGTTTGGGTCTAGCCGAGTGGGTTTGGGTCTAGCGGAGTGGGTTTGGGTCTAGCCGAGTGGGATTGGGTCTCGCCGAGTGGGTTTGTGTCTAGCGGAGTGGGTTTGGGTCTCGCCGAGTGGGTTTGGGTCTAGCCGAGTCGGTTTGGGCCTAGCGGAGTGGGTTTGGGTTTAGCGGAGTGGGTTTGGGTCTAGCGGAGCGGGTTTGGGTCTAGCCGAGTGGGTTTGGGTCTAGCCGTGTGGGTTTGGGTCTAGCCGAGTGGGTTTGGGTCCAGCCGAGTGGGTTTGGGTCTAGCCGAGTGGGTTTGGGTCTTGCCGTGTGGGTTTGGGTCTAGCCGAGTGGATTTGTGTCTAGTGCAGTGGGTTTGGGTGTAGCCGAGTGGGTTTGGGTCGAACTGAGTGGGTTTGGGTCTAGCCGAGTGGCTTTGGGTCCAGCCGAGTGGGTTTGGGTCCAGCCGGGTGGGTTTGGGTCCAGCCGAGTGGGTTTGGGTCTAGCCGAGTGGGTTTGGTTCTAGCGGAGTGGGTTTGGGCCTAGCCGAGTGGATTTGGGTCTAGCCGAGTGGGTTTGGGTCTAGCGGAGTGGGTTTGGGTCTCGCCGAATGGGTTTGGGTCTAGCCGAGTGGGTTTCGGTCTAGCGGAGTGGGTTTGGGTCTAGCCGTGTGGGTTTGGGTCTAGCCGAGTGGGTTTAGGTCTTGCCGAGTGTGTATGGGTCTAGCCGAGTGGGTTTGGGTCTAGCCGAGTGGGTTTGGGTCTAGCCGAGTGGGTTTTGGTCCAGCCGAGTGGGTTTGGGTCTAGCCGAGTGGGTTTGGGTCTAGCCGAGTGGGTTTGGGGCTAGCCGAGTGGGTTTGGGTCTAGCCGAGTGGGTTTGGGTCTAGCCGAGTCAGTTTGGGTCTAGCCGAGTGGGTTTGGGTCTAGCCGAGTGGGTTTGTGTCTACCCGAGTGGGTTTGGGTCTAACCGAGTGGGTTTGGGTCTAGCCGAGTGGGTTTGGGTATAGCCAAGTGGGTTTGTGTCTAGGCGAGTGGGTTTAGGTCTAGCCAAGTGGGTTTGGGACTAGCCGAGTGGGTTTGGGTCTAGCCTAGTGGGTTTGGGTCTAGCGGAGTGGGTTTGTGTTTAGCGGAGTGGGTTTGGGTCTAGCCGAGTGGGTTTGGGTCTAGCCGATTGGGTTTGGGTCCAGCCGTGTGGGTTTGGGTCTAGCCGAGTGGGTTTGGGTCTAGCCGAGTGGGTTTGGGTCTAGCCGAGTGGGTTTGGGTCTAGCCGTGTGGGTTTGGGTCTAGCCGAGTGGGTTTGTGTCTAGTGGAGTGGGATTGGGTGTAGCCGAGTGGGTTTAGGTCTAGCCGAGTGGGTTTGGGTCTAGCCGAGTGGGTCTGGGTCTAGCCGAGTGGGTTTGGGCCTAGCCGAGTGGGTTTGGGTCTAGCCAAGTGGGTTTGGGTCTAGCCGAGTGGGTTTGGGTCTAGCCGAGTGGGGTTGCGTCTAGCCGAGTGGGTTTGGGTCTAGCCGAGTGGGTTTGGGTCTAGCCGAGTGGGTTTGGGTCTAGCCGAGTGGGTTTGTGTCTACCCGAGTGGGTTTGTGTCTAGCCGAGTGGGTTTGGGTCTAGCTGAGTGGCTCTGGGTCTAGCCGAGTGGGTTTGGGACTAGCCGAGTGGTTTTGGGTCCAGCCGAATGGGTTTGGGTCCAGCCGAGTGGGTTTGGGTCTAGCCGAGTGGGTTTGGGTCTAGCCGAGTGGGTTTGGGTCTAGCCGAGTGGGTTTGGGTCTAGCCGTGTGGGTTTGGGTCTAGCCGAGTGGGTTTGGGTCTAGCCGAGTGGGGTTGCGTCTAGCCGAGTGGGTTTGGGTCTAGCCGAGTGGGTTTGGGTCTAGCCGAGTGGGTTTGGGTCTAGCCGAGTGGGTTTGGGTCTAGCGGAGTGGGTTTGGGTCTAGCAGAGTGGGTTTGGGTCCAGTCGAGTCGGTTTGGGTCTAGCGGAGTGGGTTTGGGTTTAGCGGAGTGGGTTTGGGTCTAGCCGAGTGGGTTTGGGTCCAGCCGAGTGGGTTTGGGTCCAGCCGAGTGGGTTTGGGTCTAGCCGAGTGGGTTTGGGTCTAGCCGAGTGGATTTGGATGTAGCCGAGTGGGTTTGGGTCTAGCCGAGTGCGTTTGGGGCTGTCCGAGTGGGTTTGGGTCTAGCCGAGAGGGTTTGGGTCTAGCCGAGTGGGTTTGGGTCTAGCCGAGTGGGTTTGGGTCTAGCCGAGTGGGTTTGGGTCTAGCCGAGTGGGTTTGGGTATAGCCGAGTGGGTTTGGGACTAGCCGAGTGGGTTTGGGTCTAGCCGAGTGGATTTGGGTCTAGCCGAGTGGGTTTGGGTCTAGCCGAGTGGGTTTGGGTCTAGCCGTGTGGGTTTGGGTCTAGCCGAGTGGGTTTGTGACTAGTGGAGTGGGATTGGGTGTAGCCGAGTGGGTTTGGGTCTAGCCGAGTGGGTTTGGGTCTAGCCGAGTGGGTTTTGGTCTAGCCGAGGGGGTTTGGGTCTAGCCGAGTGGGTTTGGGTCTAGCCGAGTGGGTCTGGGTCTAGCCGAGTGGGTTTGGGTCTAGCCGAGTGGGGTTGCGTCTAGCCGAGTGGGTTTGGGTCTAGCCGAGTGGGTTTGGGTCTAGCCGAGTGGGTTTGGGTCTAGCCGAGTGGGTTTGGGTCTAGCGGAGTGGGTTTGGGTCTAGCAGAGTGGGTTTGGGTCTAGTCGAGTCGGTTTGGGTCTAGCGGAGTGGGTTTGGGTTTAGCGGAGTGGGTTTGGGTCTAGCCGAGTGGGTTTGGGTCCAGCCGAGTGGGTTTGGGTCCAGCCGAGTGGGTTTGGGTCCAGCCGAGTGGGTTTGGGTCTAGCCGAGTGGGTTTGGGTCTAGCCGCGTGGGTTTGGGTCTAGCCGAGTGGGTTTGGGTCTAGCCGAGTGGATTTGGATGTAGCCGAGTGGGTTTGGGTCTAGCCGAGTGGGTTTGGGTCTAGCCGAGTGGGTTTATGTCTTGCCGAGTGGGTTTGCGTCGCGCCGAGTGGGTTTGGGTCTAGCCGAGTGGGTTTGGGTCTAGCCGAGTGGGTTTGGGTCTAGCCGAGAGGGTTTGGGTCTAGCCGAGTGCGTTTGGGGCTGGCCGAGTGGGTTTGGGTCGAGCCGAGTGGGTTTACGTCTAGCCGAGTCAGTTTGGGTCTAGCCGAGTGGGTTTGGGTCTAGCCGAGTGGGTTTGGGTCTAGCCGAGTGGGTTTGGGTCTAGCCGAGTGGGTTTGGGTCTAGCCGAGTGGGTTTGGGTCTAGCCGAGTGGGTTTGGGTATAGCCAAGTGGGTTTGTGTCTAGGCGAGTGGGTTTGGGTCTAGCCGAGTGGGTTTCTGTCTAGCGGAGTGGGTTTGGGTCTAGCGGAGTGGGTTTGGGTCTAGCGGAATGGGTTTGGGTCTAGCGGAGTGGGTTTGGGTCTAGCGGAGTGGGTTTGGGTCTAGCTGAATGGGTTTGGGTCTAGCCGAGTGGGTTTGGGTCTGGCCGAGTGGGTTTGGGTCTAGCGGAGCGGGTTTGGGTCTAGCCTAGTGGGTTTGGGTCTAGTCGAGTGGGTTTGGGTCTAGCCGAGTGGGTTTGTGTCTACGCGAGTGGGTTTGTGTCTACGCGAGTGGGTTTGGGTCTAGCCGAGTGGGTTTGGGACTAGCCTAGTGGGTTTGGGTCTAGCCTAGTGGGTTTGGGTCTAGCCGAGTCGGTTTGGGTCTAGCCGAGTGGGTTTGGGTTTAGCGGAGTGGGTATGGGTCTAGCCGAGTGGGTTTGGGTCTAGCCGTGTGGGTTTGGGTCTAGCCGAGTGGGTTTGGGTCCAGCCGAGTGGGTTTGGGTCCAGCCGAGTGGGTTTGGGTCTTGCCGTGTGGGTTTGAGTCTAGCCGAGTAGGTTTGTGTCTAGTGCAGTGGGTTTGGGTGTAGCCGAGTGGGTTTGGGTCGAACTGAGTGGGTTTGGGTCTAGCCGAGTGGGTTTGGGTCCAGCTGAGTGGGTTTGGGTCCAGCCGGGTGGGTTTGGGTCCAGCCGAGTGGGTTTGGGTCTAGCCGAGTGGGTTTGGGTCTAGCCGAGTGGGTTTGGTTCTAGCGGAGTGGGTTTGGGTCTAGCCGAGTGGATTTGGTTCTAGCCGAGTGGGTTTGGGTCTAGCGGAGTGGGTTTGGGTCTAGCCGAATGGGTTTGGGTCTAGCCGAGTGGGTTTGGGTCTAGCGGAGTGGGTTGGGACTAGCCGTGTGGGTTTGGGTCTAGCCGAGTGGGTTTAGGTCTTGCCGAGTGTGTATGGGTCTAGCCGAGTGGGTTTGGGTCTAGCCGAGTAGGTTTGGGTCTAGCCGAGGGGGTTTTGGTCCAGCCGAGTGGGTTCGGGTCTAGCCGAGTGGGTTTGGGTCTAGCCGAGTGGGTTTGGGGCTAGCCGAGTGGGTTTGGGTCTAGCCGAGTGGGTTTGGGTCTAGCCGAGTCAGTTTGGGTCTAGCCGAATGGGTTTGGGTCTAGACGAGTGGGTTTGGGTCTAGCCGAGTGGGTTTGGGTCTAGCCGAGTGGGTTTGGGTCTAACCGAGTGGGTTTGGGTCTAGCCGAGTGGGTTTGTGTATAGCCGAGTGGGTTTGTGTCTAGGCGAGTGGGTTTGGGTCTAGCCGAGTGGGTTTGGGACTAGCCGAGTGGGTTTGGGTCTAGCCTAGTGGGTTTGGGTCTAGCGGAGTGGGTTTGTGTTTAGCGGAGTGGGTTTGGGTCCAGCCGAGTGGGTTTGGGTCTAGCCGATTGGGTTTGGGTCCAGCCGTGTGGGTTTGGGTCTAGCCGAGTGGGTTTGGGTCTAGCCGAGTGGGTTTGGGTCTAGCCGAGTGGGTTTGGGTCTAGCCGAGTGGGTTTGGGTCTAGCCGTGTGGGTTTGGGTCTAGCCGAGTGGGTTTGTGTCTAGTGGAGTGGGATTGGGTGTAGCCGAGTGGGTTTAGGTCTAGCCGAGTGGGTTTGGGTCTAGCCGAGTGGGTTTGGGTCTAGCCGAGTGGGTTTGGGTCTAGCCGAGTGGGTCTGGGTCTAGCCGAGTGGGTTTGGGTCTAGCCGAGTTGGTTTGGGTCTAGCCCAGTGGGTTTGGGTCTAGCCGAGTGGGTTTGGGTCTATCCGAGTGGGGTTGCGTCTAGCCGAGTGGGTTTGGGTCTAGCCGAGTGGGTTTGGGTCTAGCCGAGTGGGTTTGGGTCTAGCCGAGTGGGTTTGTGTCTACCCGAGTGGGTTTGTGTCTAGCCGAGTGGGTTTGGGTCTAGCTGAGTGGCTCTGGGTCTAGCCGAGTGGGTTTGGGTCTAGCCAAGTGGTTTTGGGTCTAGCCGAATGGGTTTGGGTCCAGCCGAGTGGGTTTGGGTCTAGCCGAGTGGGTTTGGGTCTAGCCGAGTGGGTTTGGGTCTAGCCGAGTGGGTTTGGGTCTAGCCGTGTGGGTTTGGGTCTAGCCGAGTGGGTTTGTGACTAGTGGAGTGGGATTGGGTGTAGCCGAGTGGGTTTGGGTCTAGCCGAGTGGGTTTGGGTCTAGCCGAGTGGGTTTTGGTCTAGCCGAGTGGGTTTGGGTCTAGCCGAGTGGGTGTGGGTCTAGCCGAGTGGGTCTGGGTCTAGCCGAGTGGGTTTGGGTCTAGCCGAGTGGGTTTGGGTCTAGCCGAGTGGGTTTGGGTCTAGCCGAGTGGGTTTGGGTCTAGCCGAGTGGGGTTGCGTCTAGCCGAGTGGGTTTGGGTCTAGCCGAGTGGGTTTGGGTCTAGCCGAGTGGGTTTGGGTCTAGCCGAGTGGGTTTGGGTCTAGCGGAGTGGGTTTGGGTCTAGCCGAGTGGGTTTGGGTCTGGCCGAGTGGGTTTGGGTCTAGCGGAGTGGGTTTGGGTCTAGCAGAGTGGGTTTGGGTCTAGTCGAGTCGGTTTGGGTCTAGCGGAGTGGGTTTGTGTTTAGCGGAGTGGGTTTGGGTCTAGCCGAGTGGGTTTGGGTCTAGCCGATTGGGTTTGGGTCCAGCCGTGTGGGTTTCGGTCTAGCCGAGTGGGTTTGGGTCTAGCCGAGTGGGTTTGGGTCTAGCCGAGTGGGTTTGGGTCTAGCCGAGTGGGTTTGGGTCTAGCCAAGTGGGTTTGCGTCTAGCCGAGTGGGTTTGGGTCTAGCCGAGTGGGTTTGGGTCTAGCCGAGTGGGTTAGGGTATAGCCGAGTGGGTTTGTGTCTAGGCGAGTGGGTTTGGGTCTACCCGAGTGGGTTCGGGACTAGCCGAGTGGGTTTGGGTCTAGCCTAGTGGGTTTGGGTCTAGCGGAGTGGGTTTGTGTTTAGCGGAGTGGGTTTGGGTCTAGCCGAGTGGTTTGGGTCTAGCCGATTGGGTTTGGGTCTAGCGGAGTGGGTTTGGGTCTAGCCGAGTGGGTTTGGGTCTAGCCGAGTGGGTTTGGGTCTAGCCGAGTGGATTTGAATGTAGCCGAGTGGGTTTGGGTCTAGCCGAGTGGGTTTGGGTCTAGCCGAGTGGGTTTAGGTCTTGCTGAGTGGGTTTGCGTCTAGCCGAGTGGGTTTGGGTCTAGCCGAGTGGGTTTGGGTCTAGCCGAGTGGGTTTGGGTCTAGCCGAGAGGGTTTGGGTCTAGCCGAGTGCGTTTGGGGCTAGCCGAGTGGGTTTGTGTCTACCCGAGTGGGTTTGTGTCTAGCCGAGTGGGTTTGGGTCTAGCTGAGTGGCTCTGGGTCTAGCCGAGTGGGATTGTGTCTAGGCGAGTGGGTTTGGGTCTAGCCGAGTGGCTTTCTGTCTAGCCGAGTGGGTTTGGGTCTAGCGGAGTGGGTTTGGGTCTAGCGGAGTGGGTTTGGGTCTAGCGGAGTGGGTTTGGGTCTAGCTGAATGGGTTTGGGTCTAGCCGAGTGGGTTTGGGTCTAGCCGAGCGGGTTTGGGTCTAGCGGAGCGGGTTTGGGTCTACCCGAGTGGGTTTGGGTCTAGACGAGTGGGTTTGGGTCTAGCCGAGTGGGTTTGGGTCTAGCCGAGTGGGTTTGGGTCTAGCCGAGTGGGTTTGGGTCTAGCCGAGTGGGTTTGGGTCTAGCCGAGTGGGTTTGTGTCTACCCGAGTGGGTTTGTGTCTAGCCGAGTGGGTTTGGGTCTAGCTGAGTGGCTCTGGGTCTAGCCGAGTGGGTTTGGGTCTAGCCGAGTGGTTTTGGGTCTAGCCGAATGGGTTTGGGTCCAGCCGAGTGTGTTTGGGTCTAGCCGAGTGGGTTTGGGTCTAGCCGAGTGGGTTTGGGTCTAGCCGAGTGGGTTTGGGTCTAGCCGTGTGGGTTTGGGTCTAGCCGAGTGGGTTTGTGACTAGTGGAGTGGGATTGGGTGTAGCCGAGTGGGTTTGGGTCTAGCCGAGTGGGTTTGGGTCTAGCCGAGTGGGTTTTGGTCTAGCCGAGTGGGTTTGGGTCTAGCCGAGTGGGTTTGGGTCTAGCCGAGTGGGTCTGGGTCTAGCCGAGTGGGTTTGGGTCTAGCCGAGTGGGTTTGGGTCTAGCCGAGTGGGTTTGGGTCTAGCCGAGTGGGTTTGGGTCTAGCCGAGTGGGGTTGCGTCTAGCCGAGTGGGTTTGGGTCTAGCCGAGTGGGTTTGGGTCTGGCCGAGTGGGTTTGGGTCTAGCCGAGTGGGTTTTGGGTCTAGCGGTGTGGGTTTGGGTCTAGCCGAGTGGGTTTGGGTCTGGCCGAGTGGGTTTGGGTCTAGCGGAGTGGGTTTGGGTCTAGCAGAGTGGGTTTGGGTCTAGTCGAGTCGGTTTGGGTCTAGCGGAGTGGGTTTGTGTTTAGCGGAGTGGGTTTGGGTCTAGCCGAGTGGGTTTGGGTCTAGCCGATTGGGTTTGGGTCCAGCCGTGTGGGTTTAGGACTAGCCGAGTGGGTTTGGGTCTAGCCGAGTGGGTTTGGGTCTAGCCGAGTGGGTTTGGGTCTAGCCGAGTGGGTTTGGGTCTAGCCAAGTGGGTTTGCGTCTAGCCGAGTGGGTTTGGGTCTAGCCGAGTGGGTTTGGGTCTAGCCGAGTGGGTTAGGGTATAGCCGAGTGGTTTTGTGTCTAGGCGAGTGGGTTTGGGTCTATCCGAGTGGGTTCGGGACTAGCCGAGTGGGTTTGGGTCTAGCCTAGTGGGTTTGGGTCTAGCGGTGTGGGTTTGTGTTTAGCGGAGTGGGTTTGGGTCTAGCCGAGTGGTTTGGGTCTAGCCGATTGGGTTTGGGTCTAGCGGAGTGGGTTTGGGTCTAGCCGAGTGGGTTTGGGTCTAGCCGAGTGGGTTTGGGTCTAGCCGAGTGGATTTGAATGTAGCCGAGTGGGTTTGGGTCTAGCCGAGTGGGTTTGGGTCTAGCCGAGTGGGTTTAGGTCTTGCTGAGTGGGTTTGCGTCTAGCCGAGTGGGTTTGGGTCTAGCCGAGTGGGTTTGGGTCTAGCCGAGTGGGTTTGTGACTAGTGGAGTGGGATTGGGTGTAGCCGAGTGGGTTTGGGTCTAGCCGAGTGGGTTTGGGTCTAGCCGAGTGGGTTTTGGTCTAGCCGAGTGGGTTTGGGTCTAGCCGAGTGGGTGTGGGTCTAGCCGAGTGGGTCTGGGTCTAGCCGAGTGGGTTTGGGTCTAGCCGAGTGGGTTTGGGTCTAGCCGAGTGGGTTTGGGTCTAGCCGAGTGGGTTTGGGTCTAGCCGAGTGGGGTTGCGTCTAGCCGAGTGGGTTTGGGTCTAGCCGAGTGGGTTTGGGTCTAGCCGAGTGGGTTTGGGTCTAGCCGAGTGGGTTTGGGTCTAGCGGAGTGGGTTTGGGTCTAGCCGAGTGGGTTTGGGTCTGGCCGAGTGGGTTTGGGTCTAGCAGAGTGGGTTTGGGTCTAGCAGAGTGGGTTTGGGTCTAGTCGAGTCGGTTTGGGTCTAGCGGAGTGGGTTTGTGTTTAGCGGAGTGGGTTTGGGTCTAGCCGAGTGGGTTTGGGTCTAGCCGATTGGGTTTGGGTCCAGCCGTGTGGGTTTAGGTCTAGCCGAGTGGGTTTGGGTCTAGCCGAGTGGGTTTGGGTCTAGCCGAGTGGGTTTGGGTCTAGCCGAGTGGGTTTGGGTCTAGCCAAGTGGGTTTGCGTCTAGCCGAGTGGGTTTGGGTCTAGCCGAGTGGGTTTGGGTCTAGCCGAGTGGGTTAGGGTATAGCCGAGTGGGTTTGTGTCTAGGCGAGTGGGTTTGGGTCTACCCGAGTGGGTTCGGGACGAGCCGAGTGGGTTTGGGTCTAGCCTAGTGGGTTTGGGTCTAGCGGAGTGGGTTTGTGTTTAGCGGAGTGGGTTTGGGTCTAGCCGAGTGGTTTGGGTCTAGCCGATTGGGTTTGGGTCTAGCGGAGTGGGTTTGGGTCTAGCCGAGTGGGTTTGGGTCTAGCCGAGTGGGTTTGGGTCTAGCCGAGTGGATTTGAATGTAGCCGAGTGGGTTTGGGTCTAGCCGAGTGGGTTTGGGTCTAGCCGAGTGGGTTTAGGTCTTGCTGAGTGGGTTTGTGTCTAGCCGAGTGGGTTTGGGTCTAGCCGAGTGGGTTTGGGTCTAGCCGAGTGGGTTTGGGTCTAGCCGAGAGGGTTTGGGTCTAGCCGAGTGCGTTTGGGGCTAGCCGAGTGGGTTTGTGTCTACCCGAGTGGGTTTGTGTCTAGCCGAGTGGGTTTGGGTCTAGCTGAGTGGCTCTGGGTCTAGCCGAGTGGGATTGTGTCTAGGCGAGTGGGTTTGGGTCTAGCCGAGTGGCTTTCTGTCTAGCCGAGTGGGTTTGGGTCTAGCGGAGTGGGTTTGGGTCTAGCCGAGTGGGTTTGGGTCTAGCCGATTGGGTTTGGGTCCAGCCGTGTGGGTTTAGGTCTAGCCGAGTGGGTTTGGGTCTAGCCGAGTGGGTTTGGGTCTAGCCGAGTGGGTTTGGGTCTAGCCGAGTGGGTTTGGGTCTAGCCAAGTGGGTTTGCGTCTAGCCGAGTGGGTTTGGGTCTAGCCGAGTGGGTTTGGGTCTAGCCGAGTGGGTTAGGGTATAGCCGTGTGGGTTTGTGTCTAGGCGAGTGGGTTTGGGTCTACCCGAGTGGGTTCGGGACTAGCCGAGTGGGTTTGGGTCTAGCCTAGTGGGTTTGGGTCTAGCGGAGTGGGTTTGTGTTTAGCGGAGTGGGTTTGGGTCTAGCCGAGTGGTTTGGGTCTAGCCGATTGGGTTTGGGTCTAGCGGAGTGGGTTTGGGTCTAGCCGAGTGGGTTTGGGTCTAGCCGAGTGGGTTTGGGTCTAGCCGAGTGGATTTGAATGTAGCCGAGTGGGTTTGGGTCTAGCCGAGTGGGTTTGGGTCTAGCCGAGTGGGTTTAGGTCTTGCTGAGTGGGTTTGCGTCTAGCCGAGTGGGTTTGGGTCTAGCCGAGTGGGTTTGGGTCTAGCCGAGTGGGTTTGGGTCTAGCCGAGAGGGTTTGGGTCTAGCCGAGTGCGTTTGGGGCTAGCCGAGTGGGTTTGTGTCTACCCGAGTGGGTTTGTGTCTAGCCGAGTGGGTTTGGGTCTAGCTGAGTGGCTCTGGGTCTAGCCGAGTGGGATTGTGTCTAGGCGAGTGGGTTTGGGTCTAGCCGAGTGGCTTTCTGTCTAGCCGAGTGGGTTTGGGTCAAGCGGAGTGGGTTTGGGTCTAGCGGAGTGGGTTTGGGTCTAGCGGAGTGGGTTTGGGTCTAGCTGAATGGGTTTGGGTCTAGCCGAGTGGGTTTGGGTCTAGCCGAGCGGGTTTGGGTCTAGCGGAGCGGGTTTGGGTCTACCCGAGTGGGTTTGGGTCTAGACGAGTGGGTTTGGGTCTAGCCGAGTGGGTTTGGGTCTAGCCGAGTGGGTTTGGGTCTAGCCGAGTGGGTTTGGGTCTAGCCGAGTGGGTTTGGGTCTAGCCGAGTGGGTTTGTGTCTACCCGAGTGGGTTTGTGTCTAGCCGAGTGGGTTTGGGTCTAGCTGAGTGGCTCTGGGTCTAGCCGAGTGGGTTTGGGTCTAGCCGAGTGGTTTTGGGTCTAGCCGAATGGGTTTGGGTCCAGCCGAGTGGGTTTGGGTCTAGCCGAGTGGGTTTGGGTCTAGCCGAGTGGGTTTGGGTCTAGCCGAGTGGGTTTGGGTCTAGCCGTGTGGGTTTGGGTCTAGCCGAGTGGGTTTGTGACTAGTGGAGTGGGATTGGGTGTAGCCGAGTGGGTTTGGGTCTAGCCGAGTGGGTTTGGGTCTAGCCGAGTGGGTTTTGGTCTAGCCGAGTGGGTTTGGGTCTAGCCGAGTGGGTTTGGGTCTAGCCGAGTGGGTCTGGGTCTAGCCGAGTGGGTTTGGGTCTAGCCGAGTGGGTTTGGGTCTAGCCGAGTGGGTTTGGGTCTAGCCGAGTGGGTTTGGGTCTAGCCGAGTGGGGTTGCGTCTAGCCGAGTGGGTTTGGGTCTAGCCGAGTGGGTTTGGGTCTAGCCGAGTGGGTTTGGGTCTAGCCGAGTGGGTTTGGGTCTAGCGGTGTGGGTTTGGGTCTAGCCGAGTGGGTTTGGGTCTGGCCGAGTGGGTTTGGGTCTAGCGGAGTGGGTTTGGGTCTAGCCGAGTGGGTTTGGGTCTAGCCGATTGGGTTTGGGTCCAGCCGTGTGGGTTTAGGACTAGCCGAGTGGGTTTGGGTCTAGCCGACTGGGTTTGGGTCTAACCGAGTGGGTTTGGGTCTAGCCGAGTGGGTTTGGGTCTAGCCAAGTGGGTTTGCGTCTAGCCGAGTGGGTTTGGGTCTAGCCGAGTGGGTTTGGGTCTAGCCGAGTGGGTTAGGGTATAGCCGAGTGGTTTTGTGTCTAGGCGAGTGGGTTTGGGTCTATCCGAGTGGGTTCGGGACTAGCCGAGTGGGTTTGGGTCTAGCCTAGTGGGTTTGGGTCTAGCGGAGTGGGTTTGTGTTTAGCGGAGTGGGTTTGGGTCTAGCCGATTGGGTTTGGGTCTAGCGGAGTGGGTTTGGGTCTAGCCGAGTGGGTTTGGGTCTAGCCGAGTGGGTTTGGGTCTAGCCGAGTGGATTTGAATGTAGCCGAGTGGGTTTGGGTCTAGCCGAGTGGGTTTGGGTCTAGCCGAGTGGGTTTAGGTCTTGCTGAGTGGGTTTGCGTCTAGCCGAGTGGGTTTGGGTCTAGCCGAGTGGGTTTGGGTCTAGCCGAGTGGGTTTGGGTCTAGCCGAGAGGGTTTGGGTCTAGCCGAGTGCGTTTGGGGCTAGCCGAGTGGGTTTGTGTCTACCCGAGTGGGTTTGTGTCTAGCAGAGTGGGTTTGGGTCTAGCTGAGTGGCTCTGGGTCTAGCCGAGTGGGATTGTGTCTAGGCGAGTGGGTTTGAGTCTAGCCGAGTGGCTTTCTGTCTAGCCGAGTGGGTTTGGGTCTAGCGGAGTGGGTTTGGGTCTAGCGGAGTGGGTTTGGGTCTAGCGGAGTGGGTTTGGGTCTAGCGGAGTGGGTTTGGGTCTAGCTGAATGGGTTTGGGTCTAGCCGAGTGGGTTTGGGTCTAGCCGAGCGGGTTTGGGTCTAGCGGAGCGGGTTTGGGTCTACCCGAGTGGGTTTGGGTCTAGACGAGTGGGTTTGGGTCTAGCCGAGTGGGTTTGGGTCTAGCCGAGTGGGTTTGGGTCTAGCCGAGTGGGTTTGGGTCTAGCCGAGTGGGTTTGGGTCTAGCCGAGTGGGTTTGGGTCTAGCCGAGTGGGTTTGTGTCTAGCCGAGTGGGTTTGGGTCTAGCCGAGACGGTTTGGGTCTAGCCGAGTGGGTTTGGGTCTAGCCGAGTGGGTTTGGGTCTAGCCGAGTGGGTTTGGGTCTAGCGGAGTGGGTTTGGGTCTAGCCGAGTGGGTTTGGGTCTAGCCGAGTGGGTTTGGGTTTAGCGGAGTGGGTTTGGGTCTCGCCGAGTGGGTTTGGGTCTAGCCGAGTCGGTTTGGGTCTAGCGGAGTGGGTTTGGGTTTAGCGGAGTGGGTTTGGGTCTAGCGGAGTGGGTTTGGGTCTAGCCGAGTGGGTTTGGGTCTAGCCGTGTGGGTTTGGGTCTAGCCGAGTGGGTTTAGGACTTGCCGAGTGTGTATGGGTCTAGCCGAGTGGGTTTGGGTCTAGCCGAGTGGGTTTGGGTCTAGCCGAGTGGGTTTTGGTCCAGCCGAGTGGGTTTGGGTCTAGCCGAGTGGGTTTGGGTCTAGCCGAGTGGGTTTGGGGCTAGCCGAGTGGGTTTGGGTCTAGCCGAGTGGGTTTGGGTCTAGCCGAGTCAGTTTGGGTCCAGCCGAGTGGGTTTGGGTCTAGTCGAGTGGGTTTGGGTCTAGCCGAGTGGGTTTGGGTCTGGCCGAGTGGGTTTGGGAATAACCGAGTGGGTTTGGGTCTAGCCGACTGGGTTTGGGTATAGCCGAGTGGGTTTGTGTCTAGGCGAGTGGGTTTGGGTCTAGCCGAGTGGGTTTAGGACTAGCCGAGTGGGTTTGGGTCTAGCCTAGTGGGTTTGGGTCTAGCGGAGTGGGTTTGTGTTTAGCGGAGTGGGTTTGGGTCTAGCCGAGTGGGTTTGGGTCTAGCCGATTGGGTTTGGGTCCAGCCGTGTGGGTTTGGGTCTAGCCGAGTGGGTTTGGGTCTAGCCGAGTGGGTTTGGGTCTAGCCGAGTGGGTTTGGGTCTAGCCGTGTGGGTTTGGGTCTAGCCGAGTGGGTTTGTGTCTAGTGGAGTGGGTTTGTGTTTAGCGGAGTGGGTTTGGGTCTAGCCGAGTGGGTTTGGGTCTAGCCGATTGGGTTTGGGTCCAGCCGTGTGGGTTTGGGTCTAGCCGAGTGGGTTTGGGTCTAGCCGAGCGGGTTTGGGTCTAGCGGAGCGGGTTTGGGTCTACCCGAGTGGGTTTGGGTCTAGACGAGTGGGTTTGGGTCTAGCCGAGTGGGTTTGGGTCTAGCCGAGTGGGTTTGGGTCTAGCCGAGTGGGTTTGGGTCTAGCCGAGTGGGTTTGGGTCTAGCCGAGTGGGTTTGGGTCTAGCCGAGTGGGTTTGGGTCTAGCCGAGTGGGTTTGTGTCTAGCCGAGTGGGTTTGGTTCTAGCCGAGAGGGTTTGGGTCTAGCCGAGTGGGTTTGGGTCTAGCCGAGTGGGTTTGGGTCTAGCCGAGTGGGTTTGGGTCTAGCGGAGTGGGTTTGGGTCTAGCCGAGTGGGTTTGGGTCTAGCCGAGTGGGTTTGGGTTTAGCGGAGTGGGTTTGGGTCTCGCCGAGTGGGTTTGGGTCTAGCCGAGTCGGTTTGGGTCTAGCGGAGTGGGTTTGGGTTTAGCGGAGTGGGTTTGGGTCTAGCGGAGTGGGTTTGGGTCTAGCCGAGTGGGTTTGGGTCTAGCCGTGTGGGTTTGGGTCTAGCCGAGCGGGTTTAGGACTTGCCGAGTGTGTATGGGTCTAGCCGAGTGGGTTTGGGTCTAGCCGAGTGGGTTTGGGTCTAGCCGAGTGGGTTTTGGTCCAGCCGAGTGGGTTTGGGTCTAGCCGAGTGGGTTTGGGTCTAGCCGAGTGGGTTTGGGGCTAGCCGAGTGGGTTTGGGTCTAGCCGAGTGGGTTTGGGTCTAGCCGAGTCAGTTTGGGTCCAGCCGAGTGGGTTTGGGTCTAGACGAGTGGGTTTGGGTCTAGCCGAGTGGGTTTGGGTCTGGCCGAGTGGGTTTGGGAATAACCGAGTGGGTTTGGGTCTAGCCGACTGGGTTTGGGTATAGCCGAGTGGGTTTGTGTCTAGGCGAGTGGGTTTGGGTCTAGCCGAGTGGGTGTGGGACTAGCCGAGTGGGTTTGGGTCTAGCCTAGTGGGTTTGGGTCTAGCGGAGTGGGTTTGTGTTTAGCGGAGTGGGTTTGGGTCTAGCCGAGTGGGTTTGGGTCTAGCCGATAGGGTTTGGGTCCAGCCGTGTGGGTTTGGGTCTAGCCGAGTGGGTTTGGGTCTAGCCGAGTGGGTTTGGGTCTAGCCGAGTGGGTTTGGGTCTAGCCGTGTGGGTTTGGGTCTAGCCGAGTGGGTTTGTGTCTAGTGGAGTGGGATTGGGTGTAGCCGAGTGGGTTTGGGTCTAGCCGAGTGGGTTTGGGTCTAGCCGAGTGGGTTTGGGTCTAGCCGAGTGGGGTTGTGTCTAGCCGAGTGGGTTTGGGTCTAGCCGAGTGGGTTTGGGTCTAGCCGAGTGGGTTTGGGTCTAGCCGAGTGGGTTTGTGTCTACCCGAGTGGGTTTGTGTCTAGCCGAGTGGGTTTGGGTCTAGCTGAGTGGCTCTGGGTCTAGCCGAGTGGGTTTGGGTCTAGCCGAGTGGTTTTGGGTCTAGCCGAATGGGTTTGGGTCCAGCCGAGTGGGTTTGGGTCTAGCCGAGTGGGTTTGGGTCTTGCCGTGTGGGTTTGGGTCTAGCCGAGTGGGTTTGTGTCTAGCCGAGTGGGTTTGGGTCTAACCGAGTGGGTTTGGGTCTAGCCGAGTGGGTTAGGGTATAGCCGAGTGGGTTTGTGTCTAGGCGAGTGGGTTTGGGTCTACCTGAGTGGGTTCGGGACTAGCCGAGTGGGTTTGGGTCTAGCCTAGTGGGTTTGGGTCTAGCGGAGTGGGTTTGTGTTTAGCGGAGTGGGTTTGGGTCTAGCCGTGTGGGTTTGGGTCTAGCCGATTGGGTTTGGGTCCAGCCGTGTGGGTTTGGGTCTAGCCGAGTGGGTTTGGGTCTAGCCGAGTGGGTTTGGGTCTAGCCGAGTGGGTTTGGGTCTAGCCGTGTGGGTTTGGGTCTAGCCGAGTGGGTTTGTGTCTAGTGGAGTGGGATTGGGTGTAGCCGAGTGGGTTTGGTTCTAGCCGAGTGGGTTTGGGTCTAGCCGAGTGGGTTTTGGTCTAGCCGACTGGGTTTGGGTCTAGCCGAGTGGGTTTGGGTCTAGCCGAGTGGGTCTGGGTCTAGCCGAGTGGGTTTGGGTCTAGCCGAGTGGGTTTGGGTCTAGCCGAGTGGGTTTGGGTCTAGCCGAGTGGGTTTGGGTCTAGCCGAGTGGGTTTGGGTCTAACCGAGTGGGTTTGGGTCTAACCGAGTGGGTTTGGGTCTAGCCGAGTGGGTTAGGGTATAGCCGAGTGGGTTTGTGTCTAGGCGAGTGGGTTTGGGTCTACCCGAGTGGGTTCGGGACTAGCCGAGTGGGTTTGGGTCCAGCCTAGTGGGTTTGGGTCTAGCGGAGTGGGTTTGTGTTTAGCGGAGTGGGTTTGGGTCTAGCCGAGTGGGTTTGGGTCTAGCCGATTGGGTTTGGGTCCAGCCGTGTGGGTTTGGGTCTAGCCGAGTGGGTTTGGGTCTAGCCGAGTGGGTTTGGGTCTAGCCGAGTGGGTTTGGGTCTAGCCGTGTGGGTTTGGGTCTAGCCGAGTGGGTTTGTGACTAGTGGAGTGGGATTGGGTGTAGCCGAGTGGGTTTGGGTCTAGCCGAGTGGGTTTGGGTCTAGCCGAGTGGGTTTTGGTCTAGCCGACTGGGTTTGGGTCTAGCCGAGTGGGTTTGGGTCTAGCCGAGTGGGTCTGGGTCTAGCCGAGTGGGTTTGGGTCTAGCCGAGTGGGTTTGGGTCTAGCCGAGTGGGTTTGGGTCTAGCCGAGTGGGTTTGGGTCTAGCCGAGTGGGGTTGCGTCTAGCCGAGTGGGTTTGGGTCTAGCCGAGTGGGTTTGGGTCTAGCCGAGTGGGTTTGGGTCTAGCCGAGTGGGTTTGTGTCTACCCGAGTGGGTTTGTGTCTAGCCGAGTGGGTTTGGGTCTAGCTGAGTGGCTCTGGGTCTAGCCGAGTGGGTTTGGGTCTAGCCGAGTGGGTTTGGGTCTAGCCGAATGGGTTTGGGTCCAGCCGAGTGGGTTTGGGTCTAGCCGAGTGGGTTTGGGTCTTGCCGTGTGGGTTTGGGTCTAGCCGAGTGGGTTTGTGTCTAGTGCAGTGGGCTTGGTTGTAGCCGAGTGGGTTTGGGTCGAACTGAGTGGGTTTGGGTCTAGCCGAGTGGGTTTGGGTCCAGCCGAGTGGGTTTGGGTCCAGCCGAGTGGGTTTGGGTCTAGCCGAGTGGGTTTGGGTCTAGCGGAGTGGGTTTGGGTCTAGCCGAGTGGGTTTGGGTCTAGCCGAGTGGGTTTTGGTCTTGCCGAGTGTGTTTGGGTCTAGCCGAGTGGGTTTGGGTGTAGCCGAGTGGGTTTGGGTCTAGCCGAGTGGGTTTGGGTCTAGCCGAGTGGGTTTCGGTCCAGCCGAGTGGGTTTGGGTCTAACCGAGTGGGTTTGGGTCTAGCCGAGTGGGTTAGGGTATAGCCGAGTGGGTTTGTGTCTAGGCGAGTGGGTTTGGGTCTACCCGAGTGGGTTCGGGACTAGCCGAGTGGGTTTGGGTCTAGCCTAGTGGGTTTTGGTCTAGCGGAGTGGGTTTGTGTTTAGCGGAGTGGGTTTGGGTCTAGCCGAGTGGGTTTGGGTCTAGCCGATTGGGTTTGGGTCCAGCCGTGTGGGTTTGGGTCTAGCCGAGTGGGTTTGGGTCTAGCCGAGTGGGTTTGGGTCTAGCAGAGTGGGTTTGGGTCTAGCCGTGTGGGTTTGGGTCTAGCCGAGTGGGTTTGTGACTAGTGGAGTGGGATTGGGTGTAGCCGAGTGGGTTTGGGTCTAGCCGAGTGGGTTTGGGTCGAACTGAGTGGGTTTGGGTCCAGCCGAGTGGGTTTAGGTCTTGCCGAGTGTGTTTGGGTCTAGCCGAGTGGGTTTGGGTGTAGCCGAGTGGGTTTGGGTCTAGCCGAGTGGGTTTGGGTCTAGCCGAGTGGGTTTCGGTCTAGCCGAGTGGGTTTGGGTCTAGCCGAGAGGGTTTGGGTCTAGCCGAGTGGGTTTGGGTCTAGCCGAGTGTGTTTTGGTCTAGCCGAGTGGGTTTGGATCTAGCCGAGTGGGTATGGGTCGAGCCGAGTGGGTCTGGGTCTAGCCGAGTGGGTTTGGGTCTAGCCGAGTGGGTTTGGGTCTAGCCGAATGGGTTTGGGTCTAGCCGAGTGGGTTTGGGTCTAGCCGAGTGGGTTTGGGTCTAGCCGAGTGGGTTTGGGTCTAGCCGAGTGGGTTTGGGTCTAGCCGAGTGGGTTTGGGTCTAGCCGAGTGGGTTTGTGTCTACCCGAGTGGGTTTGTGTCTAGCCGAGTGGGTTTGGGGCTAGCTGAGTGGCTCTGGGTCTAGCCGAGTGGGTTTGGGTCTAGCCGAGTGGGTTTGGGTCTAGCCGAATGGGTTTGGGTCTAGCCGAGTGGGTTTGGGTCTAGCCGAGTGGGTTTGGGTCTAGCCGAATGGGATTGGGTCTAGCCGAGTGGGTTTGGGTCTAGCCGAGGGGGTTTGGGTCTAGTGGAGTGGGTTTGGATCTAGCCGAGTGGGTTTGGGTCTAGCCGAGTGGGTTTGCGTCAAGCCGAGTGGGTTTGTGTCTAGCCGAGTGGGTTTGGGTCTAGCCGAGTGGGTTTGGGTCTAGCCGAGTGGGTTTGAGTCCAGCCGAGTGGGTTTGGGTCTAGCGGTGTGGGTTTGGATCTAGCCGAGTAGGTTTGGGTCTAGCCGAGTGGGTTTGGATCTAGCCGAGTGGGTTTGCGTCAAGCCGTGTGGGTTTGGGTCTAGCCGAGTGGGTTTGGGTCTAGTGGACTGGGTTTGGGTGTAGCCAAGTGGGTTTTGGTCTAGCGGAGTGGGTTTGGGTGTAGCCGAGTGGGTTTGGGTCTAGCCGAGTGGGTTTGGGTCTAGTGGAGTGGGTTTGGGTGTAGCCGAGTGGGTTTGGGTCGAACTGAGTGGGTTTGGGTCTAGCCAAGTGGGTTTGGGTCTAGCCGAGTAGGTTTGGGTCTAGCCGAGTGTGTTTGGGTCTAGCCGAGTGAGTTTGTGTCTACCCGAGTGGGTTTGTGTCTAGCCGAGTGGGTTTGGGTCTAGCTGAGTGGCTCTGGGTCTAGCCGAGTGGGTTTGGGTCTAGCCGAGTGGGTTTGGGTCTAGCCGAATGGGTTTGGGTCTTGCCGTGTGGGTTTGGGTCTAGCCGAGTGGGTTTGTGTCTAGTGCAGTGGGTTTGGGTGTAGCCGAGTGGGTTTGGGTCGAACCGAGTGGGTTTGGGTCCAGCCGACTGGGTTTGGGTCCAGCCGACTGGGTTTGGGTCTAGCCGAGTGGGTTTGGGTCTAGCCGAGTGGGTTTGGGTCTAGCCGAGTGGGTTTGGGTCTAGCCGAGTGGATTTGGGTCTAGCCGAGTAGGTTTGGGTCTAGCGGAGTGGGTTTGGGTCTAGCCGAATGGGTTTGGGTCTAGCCAAGTGGGTTTGGGTCTAGCCGAGTAGGTTTGGGTCTAGCCGAGTGGGTTTGGGTCTAGCCGAGTGGGTTTGTGTCTACACAAGTGGGTTTGTGTCTAGCCGAGTGTGTTTGGGTCTAGCTGAGTGGCTCTGGGTCTAGCCGAGTGGGTTTGGGTCTAGCCGAGTGGGTTTGGGTCTAGCCGAATGGGTTTGGGTCTTGCCATGTGGGTTTGGGTCCAGCCGAGTGGGTTTGTGTCTAGTGCAGTGGGTTTGGGTGTAGCCGAGTGGGTTTGGGTCGAACTGAGTGGGTTTGGGTCTAGCCGAGTGGGTTTGGGTCCAGCCGAGTGGGTTTTGGTCTAGCGGAGTGGGTTTGGGTGTAGCCGAGTGGGTTTGGGTCCAGCCGAGTGGGTTTGGGTCTAGCCGAGTGGGTTAGTGTCTCGCCGAGTGGGTTTGGGACTAGCCGAGTGGGTTTGTGTATTGCCGAGTGGGTTTGGGTTTAGCCGATTGGGTTTGGGTCTAGCCGAGTGGGTTTGGGTCTAGCCGAGTGGGTCTGGGTCTAGCCGAGTGGGTTTGGGTCTAGCCGAGTGGGTTTGGGTGTAGCCGAGTGGGTTTTGGTCTAGCGGAGTGGGTTTGGGTGTAGCCGAGTGGGTTTGGGTCCAGCCGAGTGGGTTTGGGTCTAGCCGAGTGGGTTAGTGTCTCGCCGATTGGGTTTGGGACTAGCCGAGTGGGTTTGTGTATTGCCGAGTGGGTTTGGGTTTAGCCGATTGGGTTTGGGTCTAGCCGAGTGGGTTTGGGTCTAGCCGAGTGGGTCTGGGTCTAGCCGAGTGGGTTTGGGTCTAGCCGAGTGGGTTTGGGTCTAGCCGAGTGGGTCTGGGTCTAGCCGAGTGGGTTTGGGTCTAGCCGAGTGGGTTTGGGTCTAGCCGAGTGGGTTTGGGTCTAGCCGAGTGGGTTTGGGTCTAGCCGAGTGGGTTTGCGTCTAGCCGAGTGGGTTTGGGTCTAGCCGAGTGGGTTTGGGTCTAGCCGAGTGGGTTTGGGTCTAGCCGAGTGGGTTTGTGTCTACCCGAGTGGGTTTGTGTCTAGCCGAGTGGGTTTGGGTCTAGCTGAGTGGCTCTGGGTCTAGCCGAGTGGGTTTGGGTCCAGCCGAGTGGGTTTGGGTCTAGCCGAGTGGGTTTGGGTCTTGCCGTGTGGGTTTGGGTCTAGCCGAGTGGGTTTGTGTCTAGTGCAGTGGGTTTGGGTGTAGCCGAGTGGGTTTGGGTCGAACTGAGTGGGTTTGTGTCTAGCCGAGTAGGTTTGGGTCTAGCCGAGTGGGTTTGGGTCTAGCCGAGTGGGTTTGTGTCTACACAAGTGGGTTTGTGTCTAGCCGAGTGTGTTTGGGTCTAGCTGAGTGGCTCTGGGTCTAGCCGAGTGGGTTTGGGTCTAGCCGAGTGGGTTTGGGTCTAGCCAAATGGGTTTGGCTCTTGCCATGTGGGTTTGGGTCCAGCCGAGTGGGTTTGTGTCTAGTGCAGTGGGTTTGGGTGTAGCCGAGTGGGTTTGGGTCGAACTGAGTGGGTTTGGGTCTAGCCGAGTGGGTTTGGGTCCAGCCGAGTGGGTTTTGGTCTAGCGGAGTGGGTTTGGGTGTAGCCGAGTGGGTTTGGGTCCAGCCGAGTGGGTTTGGGTCTAGCCGAGTGGGTTAGTGTCTCGCCGAGTGGGTTTGGGACTAGCCGAGTGGGTTTGTGTATTGCCGAGTGGGTTTGGGTTTAGCCGATTGGGTTTGGGTCTAGCCGAGTGGGTTTGGGTCTAGCCGAGTGGGTCTGGGTCTAGCCGAGTGGGTTTGGGTCTAGCCGAGTGGGTTTGGGTGTAGCCGAGTGGGTTTTGGTCTAGCGGAGTGGGTTTGGGTGTAGCCGAGTGGGTTTGGGTCCAGCCGAGTGGGTTTGGGTCTAGCCGAGTGGGTTAGTGTCTCGCCGAGTGGGTTTGGGACTAGCCGAGTGGGTTTGTGTATTGCCGAGTGGGTTTGGGTTTAGCCGATTGGGTTTGGGTCTAGCCGAGTGGGTTTGGGTCTAGCCGAGTGGGTCTGGGTCTAGCCGAGTGGGTTTGGGTCTAGCCGAGTGGGTTTGGGTCTAGCCGAGTGGGTCTGGGTCTAGCCGAGTGGGTTTGGGTCTAGCCGAGTGGGTTTGGGTCTAGCCGAGTGGGTTTGGGTCTAGCCGAGTGGGTTTGGGTCTAGCCGAGTGGGTTTGCGTCTAGCCGAGTGGGTTTGGGTCTAGCCGAGTGGGTTTGAGTCTAGCCGAGTGGGTTTGGGTCTAGCCGAGTGGGTTTGTGTCTACCCGAGTGGGTTTGTGTCTAGCCGAGTGGGTTTGGGTCTAGCTGAGTGGCTCTGGGTCTAGCCGAGTGGGTTTGGGTCCAGCCGAGTGGGTTTGGGTCTAGCCGAATGGGTTTGGGTCTTGCCGTGTGGGTTTGGGTCTAGCCGAGTGGGTTTGTGTCTAGTGCAGTGGGTTTGGGTGTATCCGAGTGGGTTTGGGTCGAACTGAGTGGGTTTGGGTCTAGCCGAGTGGTTTGGGTCCAGCCGAGTGGGTTTGGGTCCAGCCGAGTGGGTTTGGGTCTAGCCGAGTGGGTTTGGGTCTAGCGGAGTGGGTTTGAGTCTAGCCGAGTGGGTTTGGGTCTAGCCGAGTGGGTTTAGGTCTTGCCGAGTGTGTTTGGGTCTAGCCGAGTGTGTTTGGGTCTAGCTGAATGGCTCTGGGTCTAGCCGAGTGGGTTTGGGTCTAGCCGAGTGGGTTTGGGTCTAGCCGAATGGGTTTGGGTCTTGCCATGTGGGTTTGGGTCCAGCCGAGTGGGTTTGTGTCTAGTGCAGTGGGTTTGGGTGTAGCCGAGTGGGTTTGGGTAGAACTGAGTGGGTTTGGGTCTAGCCGAGTGGGTTTGGGTCCAGCCGAGTGGGTTTTGGTCTAGCGGAGTGGGTTTGGGTGTAGCCGAGTGGGTTTGGGTCCAGCCGAGTGGGTTTGGGTCTAGCCGAGTGGGTTACTGTCTCGCCGAGTGGGTTTGGGACTAGCCGAGTGGGTTTGTGTATTGCCGAGTGGGTTTGGGTTTAGCCGATTGGGTTTGGGTCTAGCCGAGTGGGTTTGGGTCTAGCCGAGTGGGTCTGGGTCTAGCCGAGTGGGTTTGGGTCTAGCCGAGTGGGTTTGGGTGTAGCCGAGTGGGTTTTGGTCTAGCGGAGTGGGTTTGGGTGTAGCCGAGTGGGTTTGGGTCCAGCCGAGTGGGTTTGGGTCTAGCCGAGTGGGTTAGGGTCTAGCCGAGTGGGTTTGGGTCTAGCCGAGTGGGTGTGGGTCTAGCCGAGTGGGTTTGGGTCTAGCCGAGTGGGTTTGGGTCTAGCCGAGTGGGTTTGGGTCTAGCCGAGTGGGTTTGGGTCTAGCCGAGTGGGTTTGCGTCTAGCCGAGTGGGTTTGGGTCTAGCCGAGTGGGTTTGGGTCTAGCCGAGTGGGTTTGGGTCTAGCCGAGTGGGTTTGTGTCTTCCCGAGTGGGTTTGTGTCTAGCCGAGTGGGTTTGGGTCTAGCTGAGTGGCTCTGGGTCTAGCCGAGTGGGTTTGGGTCCAGCCGAGTGGGTTTGGGTCTAGCCGAATGGGTTTGGGTCTTGCCGTGTGGGTTTGGGTCTAGCCGAGTGGGTTTGTGTCTAGTGCAGTGGGTTTGGGTGTAGCCGAGTGGGTTTGGGTCGAACTGAGTGGGTTTGTGTCTAGCCGAGTGGTTTGGGTCCAGCCGAGTGGGTTTGGGTCCAGCCGAGTGGGTTTGGGTCTAGCCGAGTGGGTTTGGGTCTAGCCGAGTGGATTTGGGTCTAGCCGAGTAGGTTTGGGTCTAGCGGAGTGGGTTTGGGTCTAGCCGAATGGGTTTGGGTCTAGCCAAGTGGGTTTGGGTCTAGCCGAGTAGGTTTGGGTCTAGCCGAGTGGGTTTGGGTCTAGCCGAGTGGGTTTGTGTCTACACAAGTGGGTTTGTGTCTAGCCGAGTGTGTTTGGGTCTAGCTGAGTGGCTCTGGGTCTAGCCGAGTGGGTTTGGGTCTAGCCGAGTGGGTTTGGGTCTAGCCGAATGGGTTTGGCTCTTGCCATGTGGGTTTGGGTCCAGCCGAGTGGGTTTGTGTCTAGTGCAGTGGGTTTGGGTGTAGCCGAGTGGGTTTGGGTCGAACTGAGTGGGTTTGGGTCTAGCCGAGTGGGTTTGGGTCCAGCCGAGTGGGTTTTGGTCTAGCGGAGTGGGTTTGGGTGTAGCCGAGTGGGTTTGGGTCCAGCCGAGTGGGTTTGGGTCTAGCCGAGTGGGTTAGTGTCTCGCCGAGTGGGTTTGGGACTAGCCGAGTGGGTTTGTGTATTGCCGAGTGGGTTTGGGTTTAGCCGATTGGGTTTGGGTCTAGCCGAGTGGGTTTGGGTCTAGCCGAGTGGGTCTGGGTCTAGCCGAGTGGGTTTGGGTCTAGCCGAGTGGGTTTGGGTGTAGCCGAGTGGGTTTTGGTCTAGCGGAGTGGGTTTGGGTGTAGCCGAGTGGGTTTGGGTCCAGCCGAGTGGGTTTGGGTCTAGCCGAGTGGGTTAGTGTCTCGCCGAGTGGGTTTGGGACTAGCCGAGTGGGTTTGTGTATTGCCGAGTGGGTTTGGGTTTAGCCGATTGGGTTTGGGTCTAGCCGAGTGGGTTTGGGTCTAGCCGAGTGGGTCTGGGTCTAGCCGAGTGGGTTTGGGTCTAGCCGAGTGGGTTTGGGTCTAGCCGAGTGGGTCTGGGTCTAGCCGAGTGGGTTTGGGTCTAGCCGAGTGGGTTTGGGTCTAGCCGAGTGGGTTTGGGTCTAGCCGAGTGGGTTTGGGTCTAGCCGAGTGGGTTTGCGTCTAGCCGAGTGGGTTTGGGTCTAGCCGAGTGGGTTTGGGTGTAGCCGAGTGGGTTTGGGTCTAGCCGAGTGGGTTTGTGTCTACCCGAGTGGGTTTGTGTCTAGCCGAGTGGGTTTGGGTCTAGCTGAGTGGCTCTGGGTCTAGCCGAGTGGGTTTGGGTCCAGCCGAGTGGGTTTGGGTCTAGCCGAATGGGTTTGGGTCTTGCCGTGTGGGTTTGGGTCTAGCCGAGTGGGTTTGTGTCTAGTGCAGTGGGTTTGGGTGTATCCGAGTGGGTTTGGGTCGAACTGAGTGGGTTTGGGTCTAGCCGAGTGGTTTGGGTCCAGCCGAGTGGGTTTGGGTCCAGCCGAGTGGGTTTGGGTCTAGCCGAGTGGGTTTGGGTCTAGCGGAGTGGGTTTGGGTCTAGCCGAGTGGGTTTGGGTCTAGCCGAGTGGGTTTAGGTCTTGCCGAGTGTGTTTGGGTCTAGCCGAGTGGGTTTGGGTCTAGCCGAGTGGGTTTGGGTCTAGCCGAGTGGGTTTGGGTCTAGCCGAGTGGATTTGGGTCTAGCCGAGTAGGTTTGGGTCTAGCGGAGTGGGTTTGGGTCTAGCCGAATGGGTTTGGGTCTAGCCAAGTGGGTTTGGGTCTAGCCGAGTAGGTTTGGGTCTAGCCGAGTGGGTTTGGGTCTAGCCGAGTGTGTTTGGGTCTAGCCGAGTGAGTTTGTGTCTACCCGAGTGGGTTTGTGTCTAGCCGAGTGGGTTTGGGTCTAGCTGAGTGGCTCTGGGTCTAGCCGAGTGGGTTTGGGTCTAGCCGAGTGGGTTTGGGTCTAGCCGAGTGGGTTTGTGTCTACACAAGTGGGTTTGTGTCTAGCCGAGTGGGTTTGGGTCTCGCTGAGTGGCTCTGGGTCTAGCCGAGTGGGTTTGGGTCTAGCCGAGTGGGTTTGGGTCTAGCCGAATGGGTTTGGGTCTTGCCATGTGGGTTTGGGTCCAGCCGAGTGGGTTTGTGTCTAGTGCAGTGGGTTTGGGTGCAGCCGAGTGGGTTTGGGTCGAACTGAGTGGGTTTGGGTCTAGCCGAGTGGGTTTGGGTCCAGCCGAGTGGGTTTTGGTCTAGCGGAGTGGGTTTGGGTGTAGCCGAGTGGGTTTGGGTCCAGCCGAGTGGGTTTGGGTCTAGCCGAGTGGGTTAGTGTCTAGCCGAGTGGGTTTGGGACTAGCCGAGTGGGTTTGTGTATTGCCGAGTGGGTTTGGGTTTAGCCGATTGGGTTTGGGTCTAGCCGAGTGGGTTTGGGTCTAGCCGAGTGGGTCTGGGTCTAGCCGAGTGGGTTTGGGTCTAGCCGAGTGGGTTTGGGTCTAGCCGAGTGGGTCTGGGTCTAGCCGAGTGGGTTTGGGTCTAGCCGAGTGGGTTTGGGTCTAGCCGAGTGGGTTTGGGTCTAGCCGAGTGGGTTTGGGTCTAGCCGAGTGGGTTTGCGTCTAGCCGAGTGGGTTTGGGTCTAGCCGAGTGGGTTTGGGTCTAGCCGAGTGGGTTTGGGTCTAGCCGAGTGGGTTTGTGTCTACCCGAGTGGGTTTGTGTCTAGCCGAGTGGGTTTGGGTCCAGCTGAGTGGCTCTGGGTCTAGCCGAGTGGGTTTGGGTCTAGCCGAGTGGGTTTGGGTCTAGCCGAATGGGTTTGGGTCTTGCCGTGTGGGTTTGGGTCTAGCCGAGTGGGTTTGTGTCTAGTGCAGTGGGTTTGGGTGTAGCCGAGTGGGTTTGGGTCGAACTGAGTGGGTTTGGGTCTAGCCGAGTGGTTTGGGTCCAGCCGAGTGGGTTTGGGTCCAGCCGAGTGGGTTTGGGTCTAGCCGAGTGGGTTTGGGTCTAGCGGAGTGGGTTTGGGTCTAGCCGAGTGGGTTTGGGTCTAGCCTAGTGGGTTTAGGTCTTGCCGAGTGTGTTTGGGTCTAGCCGAGTGGGTTTGGGTCTAGCCGAGTGGGTTTGGGTCTAGCCGAGTGGGTTTGGGTCTAGCCGAGTGGATTTGGGTCTAGCCGAGTAGGTTTGGGTCTAGCGGAGTGGGTTTGGGTCTAGCCGAATGGGTTTGGGTCTAGCCAAGTGGGTTTGGGTCTAGCCGAGTAGGTTTGGGTCTCGCCGAGTGGGTTTGGGTCTAGCCGAGTGTGTTTGGGTCTAGCCGAGTGAGTTTGTGTCTACCCGAGTGGGTTTGTGTCTAGCCGAGTGGGTTTGGGTCTAGCTGAGTGGCTCTGGGTCTAGCCGCGTGGGTTTGGGTCTAGCCGAGTGGGTTTGTGTCTAGTGCAGTGGGTTTGGGTGTAGCCGAGTGGGTTTGGGTCGAACCGAGTGGGTTTGGGTCCAGCCGACTGGGTTTGGGTCCAGCCGAGTGGGTTTGGGTCTAGCCGAGTGGGTTTGGGTCTAGCCGAGTGGGTTTGGGTCTAGCCGAGTGGGTTTGGGTCTAGCCGAGTGGATTTGGGTCTAGCCGAGTAGGTTTGGGTCTAGCGGAGTGGGTTTGGGTCTAGCCGAATGGGTTTGGGTCTAGCCAAGTGGGTTTGGGTCTAGCCGAGTAGGTTTGGGTCTAGCCGAGTGGGTTTGGGTCTAGCCGAGTGGGTTTGTGTCTACCCAAGTGGGCTTGTGTCTAGCCGAGTGGGTTTGGGTCTAGCTGAGTGGCTCTGGGTCTAGCCGAGTGGGTTTGGTTCTAGCCGAGTGGGTTTGGGTCTAGCCGAATGGGTTTGGGTCTTGCCATGTGGGTTTGGGTCCAGCCGAGTGGGTTTGTGTCTAGTGCAGTGGGTTTGGGTGTAGCCGAGTGGGTTTGGGTCGAACTGAGTGGGTTTGGGTCTAGCCGAGTGGGTTTGGGTCCAGCCGAGTGGGTTTTGGTCTAGCGGAGTGGGTTTGGGTGTAGCCGAGTGGGTTTGGGTCCAGCCGAGTGGGTTTGGGTCTAGCCGAGTGGGTTTGTGTCTAGCCGAGTGGGTTTGGGACTAGCCGAGTGGGTTTGTGTATTGCCGAGTGGGTTTGGGTTTAGCCGATTGGGTTTGGGTCTAGCCGAGTGGGTTTGGGTCTAGCCGAGTGGGTCTGGGTCTAGCCGAGTGGGTTTGGGTCTAGCCGAGTGGGTTTGGGTCTAGCCGAGTGGGTCTGGGTCTAGCCGAGTGGGTTTGGGTCTAGCCGAGCGGGTTTGCGTCTAGCCGAGTGGGTTTGGGTCTAGTCGAGTGGGTTTGGGTCTAGCCGAGTGGGTTTGGGTCTAGCCGAGTGGGTTTGTGTCTACCCGAGTGGGTTTGTGTCTAGCCGAATGGGTTTGGGTCTTGCCGTGTGGGTTTGGGTCTAGCCGAGTGGGTTTGTGTCTAGTGCAGTGGGTTTGGGTGTAGCCGAGTGGGTTTGGGTCGAACTGAGTGGGTTTGGGTCTAGCCGAGTGGGTTTGGGTCCAGCCGAGTGGGTTTGGGTCCAGCCGAGTGGGTTTGGGTCCAGCCGAGTGGGTTTGGGTCTAGCGGAGTGGGTTTGGGTCTAGCCGAGTGGGTTTGGGTCTAGCCGAGTGGGTTTAGGTCTTGCCAAGTGTGTTTGGGTCTAGCCGAGTGGGTTTGGGTCTAGCCGAGTGGGTTTGCGTCTAGCCGAGTGGGTTTGTGTCTAGCCGAGTGGGTTTGCGTCTAGCCGAGTGGGTTTGGGTCTAGCCGAGTGGGTTTGGGTCTAGCCGTGGGTTTGGGTCTAGCCGAGTGGGTTTGTGTCTACCCGAGTGGGTTTGTGTCTAGCCGAGTGGGTTTGGGTCTAGCTGAGTGGCTCTGGGTCTAGCCGAGTGGGTTTGGGTCCAGCCGAGTGGGTTTGGATCCAGCCGAGTGGGTTTGGGTCTAGCGGAGTGGGTTTGGGTCTAGCCGAGTGGGTTTGGGTCTAGCCGAGTGGGTTTAGGTCTTGCCAAGTGTGTTTGGGTCTAGCCGAGTGGGTTTGGGTCTAGCCGAGTGGGTTTGCGTCTAGCCGAGTGGGTTTGTGTCTAGCCGAGTGGGTTTGCGTCTAGCCGAGTGGGTTTGGGTCTAGCCGAATGGGTTTGGGTCTTGCCGTGTGGGTTTGGGTCTAGCCGAGTGGGTTTGTGTCTAGTGCAGTGGGTTTGGGTGTAGCCGAGTGGGTTTGGGTCGAACTGAGTGGGTTTGGGTCTAGCCGAGTGGGTTTGGGTCCAGCCGAGTGGGTTTGGGTCCAGCCGAGTGGGTTTGGGTCCAGCCGAGTGGGTTTGGGTCTAGCGGAGTGGGTTTGGGTCTAGCCGAGTGGGTTTGGGTCTAGCCGAGTGGGTTTAGGTCTTGCCAAGTGTGTTTGGGTCTAGCCGAGTGGGTTTGGGTCTAGCCGAGTGGGTTTGCGTCTAGCCGAGTGGGTTTGTGTCTAGCCGAGTGGGTTTGCGTCTAGCCGAGTGGGTTTGGGTCTAGCCGAGTGGGTTTGGGTCTAGCCGTGGGTTTGGGTCTAGCCGAGTGGGTTTGTGTCTACCCGAGTGGGTTTGTGTCTAGCCGAGTGGGTTTGGGTCTAGCTGAGTGGCTCTGGGTCTAGCCGAGTGGGTTTGGGACTACCCGAGTGGGTTTGTGTCTAGCCGAATGGGTTTGGGTCTTGCAGTGTGGGTTTGGGTCTAGCCGAGTGGGTTTGTGTCTAGTGCAGTGGGTTTGGGTGTAGCCGAGTGGGTTTGGGTCGAACTGAGTGGGTTTGGGTCTAGCCGAGTGGGTTTGGGTCCAGCCGAGTGGGTTTGGGTCCAGCCGAGTGGGTTTGGGTCTAGCCGAGTGGGTTTGGGTCTAGCGGAGCGGGTTTGCGGCTAGCCGAGTTGGTTTGGGTCCAGCCGAGTGGGTTTGGGGCGAGCCGTGTGGGTTTGGGTCAGGCCGAGTGGGTTTGGGTCTAGCTGAGTCAGTTTGGGTCTAGCCGTGTGGGTTTGGGTCTAGCCGAGTGGGTTTGGGACTACCCGAGTGGGTTTGTGTCTAGCCGAGTGGGTTTGGGTCTAGCCGAGTGGGTTTGCGTCTAGCCGAGTGGGTTTGTGTCTAGCCGAGTGGGTTTGCGTCTAGCCGAGTGGGTTTGGGTCTAGCCGAATGGGTTTGGGTCTTGCCGTGTGGGTTTGGGTCTAGCCGAGTGGGTTTGTGTCTAGTGCAGTGGGTTTGGGTGTAGCCGAGTGGGTTTGGGTCGAACTGAGTGGGTTTGGGTCTAGCCGAGTGGGTTTGGGTCCAGCCGAGTGGGTTTGGGTCCAGCCGAGTGGGTTTGGGTCCAGCCGAGTGGGTTTGGGTCTAGCGGAGAGGGTTTGGGTCTAGCCGAGTGGGTTTGGGTCTAGCCGAGTGGGTTTAGGTCTTGCCAAGTGTGTTTGGGTCTAGCCGAGTGGGTTTGGGTCTAGCCGAGTGGGTTTGCGTCTAGCCGAGTGGGTTTGTGTCTAGCCGAGTGGGTTTGCGTCTAGCCGAGTGGGTTTGGGTCTAGCCGAGTGGGTTTGGGTCTAGCCGTGGGTTTGGGTCTAGCCGAGTGGGTTTGTGTCTACCCGAGTGGGTTTGTGTCTAGCCGAGTGGGTTTGGGTCTAGCTGAGTGGCTCTGGGTCTAGCCGAGTGGGTTTGGGACTACCCGAGTGGGTTTGTGTCTAGCCGAATGGGTTTGGGTCTTGCAGTGTGGGTTTGGGTCTAGCCGAGTGGGTTTGTGTCTAGTGCAGTGGGTTTGGGTGTAGCCGAGTGGGTTTGGGTCGAACTGAGTGGGTTTGGGTCTAGCCGAGTGGGTTTGGGTCCAGCCGAGTGGGTTTGGGTCCAGCCGAGTGGGTTTGGGTCTAGCCGAGTGGGTTTGGGTCTAGCGGAGCGGGTTTGCGGCTAGCCGAGTTGGTTTGGGTCCAGCCGAGTGGGTTTGGGGCGAGCCGTGTGGGTTTGGGTCAGGCCGAGTGGGTTTGGGTCTAGCTGAGTCAGTTTGGGTCTAGCCGTGTGGGTTTGGGTCTAGCCGAGTGGGTTTGGGTCTAGCCGAGTGGGTTTGGGTCTAGCCGAGTGGGTTTGGGTCTAGCCGAGTGGGTTTGGGTATAGCCGAGTGGGTTTGTGTCGAAGCGAGTGGGTTTGGGTCTAGCCGAGTGGGTTTGGGACTAGCCGAGTGGGTTTGGGTCTAGCCTAGTGGGTTTGGGTCTAGCGGAGTGAGTTTGTGTTTAGCGGAGTGGGTTTGGGTCTAGCCGAGTGGGTTTGGGTCTAGCCGAGTGGGTTTGGGTCTAGCCGAGTGGGTTTCGGTCTAGCCGAGTGGGTTTTGGTCTGGCCGAGTGGGTTTGGGTCGAGCCGAGTGGGTTTGGGTCCAGCCGAGTGGGTTTTGGTCTAGCCGAGTGGGTTTGGATCTAGCTGAGTGGCTTTGGGTCTAGCCGAGTGGGTCTGGGTCTAGCCGAGTGGGTTTGGGTCTAGCCGAGTGGGTTTGGGTGTAGCCGAGTGGGTTTGGGTCGAACTGAGTGGGTTTGGGTCTAGCCGAGTGGGTTTGGGTCCAGCCGAGTGGGTTTGGGTCCAGCCGAGTGGGTTTGGGTCCAGCCGAGTGGGTTTGGGTCTAGCGGAGTGGGTTTGGGTCTAGCCGAGTGGGTTTGGGTCTAGCCGAGTGGGTTTAGGTCTTGCCAAGTGTGTTTGGGTCTAGCCGAGTGGGTTTGGGTCTAGCCGAGTGGGTTTGCGTCTAGCCGAGTGGGTTTGTGTCTAGCCGAGTGGGTTTGCGTCTAGCCGAGTGGGTTTGGGTCTAGCCGAGTGGGTTTGGGTCTAGCCGTGGGTTTGGGTCTAGCCGAGTGGGTTTGTGTCTACCCGAGTGGGTTTGTGTCTAGCCGAGTGGGTTTGGGTCTAGCTGAGTGGCTCTGGGTCTAGCCGAGTGGGTTTGGGACTACCCGAGTGGGTTTGTGTCTAGCCGAATGGGTTTGGGTCTTGCAGTGTGGGTTTGGGTCTAGCCGAGTGGGTTTGTGTCTAGTGCAGTGGGTTTGGGTGTAGCCGAGTGGGTTTGGGTCGAACTGAGTGGGTTTGGGTCTAGCCGAGTGGGTTTGGGTCCAGCCGAGTGGGTTTGGGTCCAGCCGAGTGGGTTTGGGTCTAGCCGAGTGGGTTTGGGTCTAGCGGAGCGGGTTTGCGGCTAGCCGAGTTGGTTTGGGTCCAGCCGAGTGGGTTTGGGGCGAGCCGTGTGGGTTTGGGTCAGGCCGAGTGGGTTTGGGTCTAGCTGAGTCAGTTTGGGTCTAGCCGTGTGGGTTTGGGTCTAGCCGAGTGGGTTTGGGTCTAGCCGAGTGGGTTTGGGTCTAGCCGAGTGGGTTTGGGTCTAGCCGAGTGGGTTTGGGTATAGCCGAGTGGGTTTGTGTCGAAGCGAGTGGGTTTGGGTCTAGCCGAGTGGGTTTGGGACTAGCCGAGTGGGTTTGGGTCTAGCCTAGTGGGTTTGGGTCTAGCGGAGTGAGTTTGTGTTTAGCGGAGTGGGTTTGGGTCTAGCCGAGTGGGTTTGGGTCTAGCCGAGTGGGTTTGGGTCTAGCCGAGTGGGTTTCGGTCTAGCCGAGTGGGTTTTGGTCTGGCCGAGTGGGTTTGGGTCGAGCCGAGTGGGTTTGGGTCCAGCCGAGTGGGTTTTGGTCTAGCCGAGTGGGTTTGGATCTAGCTGAGTGGCTTTGGGTCTAGCCGAGTGGGTCTGGGTCTAGCCGAGTGGGTTTGGGTCTAGCCGAGTGGGTTTGGGTCTAGCCGAGTGGGTTTGGGTCTAGCCAAGTGGGTTTGGGTCTAGCCGAGTGGGTTTGGGTCTAGCCGAGTGGGTTTAGGTCTAGCCGAGTGGGTTTGGGTCTAGCCGAGTGGGTTTGGGTCTAGCCGAGTGGGTTTGGGTCTAGCCGGGTCGGTTTGTGTCTACCCGAGTGGGTTTGTGTCTAGCCGAGTGGGTTTGGGTCTAGCTGAGTGGCTCTGGGTCTAGCCGAGTGGGTTTGGGTCTAGCCGAGTGGGTTTGGGTCTAGCCAAATGGGTTTGGGTCCAGCCGAGTGGGTTTGGGTCTAGCCGAGTGGGTTTGCGTCTAGCCGAGTGGGTTTGGGTCTAGCCGAGTGGGTTTGGGTCTAGCCGTGGGTTTGGGTCTAGCCGAGTGGGTTTGTGTCTACCCGAGTGGGTTTGTGTCTAGCCGAGTGGGTTTGGGTCTAGCTGAGTGGCTCTGGGTCTAGCCGAGTGGGTTTGGGTCTAGCCGAGTGGGTTTGGGTCTAGCCGAATGGGTTTGGGTCTTGCCGTGTGGGTTTGGGTCTAGCCGAGTGGGTTTGTGTCTATTGCAGTGGGTTTGGGTGTAGCCGAGTGGGTTTGGGTCGAACTGAGTGGGTTTGGGTCTAGCCGAGTGGGTTGGGGTCCAGCCGAGTGGGTTTGGGTCCAGCCGAGTGGGTTTGGGTCTAGCCGAGTGGGTTTGGGTCTAGCGGAGTGGGTTTGCGGCTAGCCGAGTTGGTTTGGGTCTAGCCGAGTGGGTTTGGGGCGAGCCGTGTGGGTTTGGGTCAGGCCGAGTGGGTTTGGGTCTAGCTGAGTCAGTTTGGGTCTAGCCGAGTGGGTTTGGGTCTAGCCGAGTGGGTTTGGGTCTAGCCGAGTGGGTTTGGGTCTAGCCGAGTGGGTTTGTGTCTATTGCAGTGGGTTTGGGTGTAGCCGAGTGGGTTTGGGTCGAACTGAGTGGGTTTGGGTCTAGCCGAGTGGGTTTGGGTCCAGCCGAGTGGGTTTGGGTCCAGCCGAGTGGGTTTGGGTCTAGCCGAGTGGGTTTGGGTCTAGCGGAGCGGGTTTGCGGCTAGCCGAGTTGGTTTGGGTCCAGCCGAGTGGGTTTGGGGCGAGCCGTGTGGGTTTGGGTCAGGCCGAGTGGGTTTGGGTCTAGCTGAGTCAGTTTGGGTCTAGCCGTGTGGGTTTGGGTCTAGCCGAGTGGGTTTGGGTCTAGCCGAGTGGGTTTGGGTCTAGCCGAGTGGGTTTGGGTCTAGCCGAGTGGGTTTGGGTATAGCCGAGTGGGTTTGTGTCGAAGCGAGTGGGTTTGGGTCTAGCCGAGTGGGTTTGGGACTAGCCGAGTGGGTTTGGGTCTAGCCTAGTGGGTTTGGGTCTAGCGGAGTGAGTTTGTGTTTAGCGGAGTGGGTTTGGGTCTAGCCGAGTGGGTTTGGGTCTAGCCGAGTGGGTTTGGGTCTAGCCGAGTGGGTTTCGGTCTAGCCGAGTGGGTTTTGGTCTGGCCGAGTGGGTTTGGGTCGAGCCGAGTGGGTTTGGGTCCAGCCGAGTGGGTTTTGGTCTAGCCGAGTGGGTTTGGATCTAGCTGAGTGGCTTTGGGTCTAGCCGAGTGGGTCTGGGTCTAGCCGAGTGGGTTTGGGTCTAGCCGAGTGGGTTTGGGTCTAGCCGAGTGGGTTTGGGTCTAGCCAAGTGGGTTTGGGTCTAGCCGAGTGGGTTTGGGTCTAGCCGAGTGGGTTTAGGTCTAGCCGAGTGGGTTTGGGTCTAGCCGAGTGGGTTTGGGTCTAGCCGAGTGGGTTTGGGTCTAGCCGGGTCGGTTTGTGTCTACCCGAGTGGGTTTGTGTCTAGCCGAGTGGGTTTGGGTCTAGCTGAGTGGCTCTGGGTCTAGCCGAGTGGGTTTGGGTCTAGCCGAGTGGGTTTGGGTCTAGCCAAATGGGTTTGGGTCCAGCCGAGTGGGTTTGGGTCTAGCCGAGTGGGTTTGCGTCTAGCCGAGTGGGTTTGGGTCTAGCCGAGTGGGTTTGGGTCTAGCCGTGGGTTTGGGTCTAGCCGAGTGGGTTTGTGTCTACCCGAGTGGGTTTGTGTCTAGCCGAGTGGGTTTGGGTCTAGCTGAGTGGCTCTGGGTCTAGCCGAGTGGGTTTGGGTCTAGCCGAGTGGGTTTGGGTCTAGCCGAATGGGTTTGGGTCTTGCCGTGTGGGTTTGGGTCTAGCCGAGTGGGTTTGTGTCTATTGCAGTGGGTTTGGGTGTAGCCGAGTGGGTTTGGGTCGAACTGAGTGGGTTTGGGTCTAGCCGAGTGGGTTGGGGTCCAGCCGAGTGGGTTTGGGTCCAGCCGAGTGGGTTTGGGTCTAGCCGAGTGGGTTTGGGTCTAGCGGAGTGGGTTTGCGGCTAGCCGAGTTGGTTTGGGTCCAGCCGAGTGGGTTTGGGTCTAGCCGAGTGGGTTTGGGTCTAGCCGAGTGGGTTTGGGTATAGCCGAGTGGGTTTGTGTCTAAGCGAGTGGGTTTGGGTCTATCCGAGTGGGTTTGGGACTAGCCGAGTGGGTTTGGGTCTAGCCTAGTGGGTTTGGGTCTAGCGGAGTGAGTTTGTGTTTAGCGGAGTGGGTTTGGGTCTAGCCGAGTGGGTTTGGGTCTAAGCGAGTGGGTTTGGGTCTAGCCGAGTGGGTTTGGGACTAGCCGAGTGGGTTTGGGTCTAGCCTAGTGGGTTTGGGTCTAGCGGAGTGAGTTTGTGTTTAGCGGAGTGGGTTTGGGTCTAGCCGAGTGGGTTTGGGTCTAGCCGAGTGGGTTTGGGTCTAGCCGAGTGGGTTTAGGTCTAGCCGAGTGGGTTTTGGTCTAGCCGAGTGGGTTTGGGTCGAGCCGAGTGGGTTTGGGTCTAGCCGAGTGGGTTTTGGTCTAGCCGAGTGGGTTTGGAACTAGCTGAGTGGGTTTGGGTCTAGCCGAGTGGGTCTGGGTCTAGCCGAGTGGGTTTGGGTCTAGCCGAGTGGGTTTGGGTCTAGCCGAGTGGGTTTGGGTCTAGCCAAGTGGGTTTGGGTCTAGCCGAGTGGGTTTGGGTCTAGCCGAGTGGGTTTAGGTCTAGCCGAGTGGGTTTGGGTCTAGCCGAGTGGGTTTGGGTCTAGCCGAGTGGGTTTGGGTCTAGCCGAGTCGGTTTGTGTCTACCCGAGTGGGTTTGTGTCTGGCCGAGTGGGTTTGGGTCTAGCTGAGTGGCTCTGGGTCTAGCCGAGTGGGTTTGGGTCTAGCCGAGTGGGTTTGGGTCTAGCCAAATGGGTTTGGGTCTAGCCGAGTGGGTTTGGGTCTAGCCGAGTGGGTTTGGGTCTAGCCGAATGGGATTGGGTCTAGCCGAGTGGGTTTGGGTCTAGCCAAGTGGGTTTGGGTCTAGTGGACTGGGTTTGGATCTAGCCGAGTGGGTTTGGGTCTAGCCGAGTGGGTTTGCGTCTAGCCGAGTGGGTTTGTGTCTAGCCGAGTGGGTTTGGGTCTAGCCGAGTGGGTTTGGGTCTAGCCGAGTGGGTTTGAGTCCAACCGAGTGGGTTTGGGTCTAGCCGATTGGGCTTGGGTGTAGCCGAGTGGGTTTGGGTGTGGCCGAGTGGGTGTGGGTCTAGCGGAATGGGGTTTGGGTCTAGCGGAATGGGTTTGGGTCTAGCCGAGTGGGTTTGGGTCTAGCGGAGTGGGTTTGGATCTAGCCGAGTGGGTTTGGGTCTAGCCGAGTGGGTTTGTGTCTACCCGAGTGGGTTTGTGTCTAGCCGAGTGGGTTTGGGTCTAGCTGAGTGGCTCTGGGTCTAGCCGAGTGGGTTTGGGTCTAGCCGAGTGGGTTTGGGTCTAGCCGAATGGGTTTGGGTCCAGCCAAGTGGGTTTGGGTCTAGCCGAGTGGGTTTGGGTCTTGCCGTGTGGGTTTGGGTCTAGCCGAGTGGGATTGTGTCTAGTGCAGTGGGTTTGGTTGTAGCCGAGTGGGTTTGGGTCGAACTGAGTGGGTTTGGGTCTAGACGAGTGGGTTTGGGTCCAGCCGAGTGGGTTTGGGTCCAGCCGAGTGGGTTTGGGTCTAGCCGAGTGGGTTTGGGTCTAGCGGAGTGGGTTTGGGTCTAGCCGAGTGGGTTTGGGTCTAGCCGAGTGGGTTTAGGTCTTGCCGAGTGTGTTTGGGTCTAGCCGAGTGGGTTTGGGTGTAGCCGAGTGGGTTTGGGTCTAGCCGAGTGGGTTTGGGTCTAGCCGAGTGGGTTTCGGTCTAGCCGAGTGGGTTTGGGTCTAGCCGAGAGGGTTTGGGTCTAGCCGAGTGGGTTTGGGTCTAGCCGAGTGTGTTTTGGTCTAGCCGAGTGGGTTTGGATCTAGCCGAGTGGGTATGGGTCTAGCCGAGTGGGTCTGGGTCTAGCCGAGTGGGTTTGGGTCTAGCCGAGTGGGTTTGGGACTAGCCGAATGGGTTTGGGTCTAGCCGAGTGGGTTTGGGTCTAGCCGAGTGGGTTTGGGTCTAGCCGAGTGGGTTTGGGTCTAGCCGACTGGGTTTGGGTCTAGCCGAGTGGGTTTGGGTCTAGCCGAGTGGGTTTGTGTCTACCCGAGTGGGTTTGTGTCTAGCCGAGTGGGTTTGGGGCTAGCTGAGTGGCTCTGGGTCTAGCCGAGTGGGTTTGGGTCTAGCCGAGTGGGTTTGGGTCTAGCCGAATGGGTTTGGGTCTAGCCGAGTGGGTTTGGGTCTAGCCGAGTGGGTTTGGGTCTAGCCGAATGGGATTGGGTCTAGCCGAGTGGGTTTGGGTCTAGCCGAGTGGGTTTGGGTCTAGTGGAGTGGGTTTGGATCTAGCCGAGTGGGTTTGGGTCTAGCCGAGTGGGTTTGCGTCAAGCCGAGTGGGTTTGGGTCAAGCCGTGTGGGTTTGGGTCTAGCCGAGTGGGTTTGGGTCTAGTGGACTGGGTTTGGGTGTAGCCAAGTGGGTTTTGGTCTAGCGGAGTGGGTTTGGGTGTAGCCGAGTGGGTTTGGGTCTAGCCGAGTGGGTTTGGGTCTAGTGGAGTGGGTTTGGGTGTAGCCGAGTGGGTTTGGGTCGAACTGAGTGGGTTTGGGTCTAGCCGAGTGGGTTTGGGTCCAGCCGAGTGGGTTTGGGTCCAGCCGAGTGGGTTTGGGTCCAGCCGAGTGGGCTTGGGTCTAGCCGAGTGGGTTTGGGTCTAGCCGAGTGGGTTTGGGTCTAGCCGAGTGGGTTTGGGTCTAGCCGAGTGGATTTGGGTCTAGCCGAGTAGGTTTGGGTCTAGCGGAGTGGGTTTGGGTCTAGCCGAATGGGTTTGGGTCTAGCCAAGTGGGTTTGGGTCTAGCCGAGTAGGTTTGGGTCTAGCCGAGTGTGTTTGGGTCTAGCCGAGTGAGTTTGTGTCTACCCGAGTGGGTTTGTGTCTAGCCGAGTGGGTTTGGGTCTAGCTGAGTGGCTCTGGGTCTAGCCGAGTGGGTTTGGGTCTAGCCGAGTGGGTTTGGGTCTAGCCGAATGGGTTTGGGTCTTGCCGTGTGGGTTTGGGTCTAGCCGAGTGGGTTTGTGTCTAGTGCAGTGGGTTTGGGTGTAGCCGAGTGGGTTTGGGTCGAACCGAGTGGGTTTGGGTCCAGCCGACTGGGTTTGGGTCCAGCCGAGTGGGTTTGGGTCTAGCCGAGTGGGTTTGGGTCTAGCCGAGTGGGTTTGGGTCTAGCCGAGTGGGTTTGGGTCTAGCCGAGTGGATTTGAGTCTAGCCGAGTAGGTTTGGGTCTAGCGGAGTGGGTTTGGGTCTAGCCGAATGGGTTTGGGTCTAGCCAAGTGGGTTTGGGTCTAGCCGAGTAGGTTTGGGTCTGGCCGAGTGGGTTTGGGTCCAGCCGAGTGGGTTTGTGTCTACACAAGTGGGTTTGTGTCTAGCCGAGTGGGTTTGGGTCTAGCTGAGTGGCTCTGGGTCTAGCCGAGTGGGTTTGGGTCTAGCCGAGTGGGTTTGGGTCTAGCCGAATGGGTTTGGGTCTTGCCATGTGGGTTTGGGTCCAGCCGAGTGGGTTTGTGTCTAGTGCAGTGGGTTTGGGTGTAGCCGAGTGGGTTTGGGTCGAACTGAGTGGGTTTGGGTCTAGCCGAGAGGGTTTGGGTCCAGCCGAGTGGGTTTTGGTCTAGCGGAGTGGTTTGGGTGTAGCCGAGTGGGTTTGGGTCCAGCCGAGTGGGTTTGGGTCTAGCCGAGTGGGTTTGTGTCTAGCCGAATGGGTTTGGGACTAGCCGAGTGGGTTTGTGTATTGCCGAGTGGGTTTGGGTATAGCCGATTGGGTTTGGGTCTAGCCGAGTGGGTTTGGGTCTAGCCGAGTGGGTCTGGGTCTAGCCGAGTGGGTTTGGGTCTAGCCGAGTGGGTTTGGGTCTAGCCGAGTGGGTCTGGGTCTAGCCGAGTGGGTTTGGGTCTAGCCGAGTGGGTTTGGGTCTAGCCGAGTGGGTTTGGGTCTAGCCGAGTGGGTTTGGGTCTAGCCGAGTGGGTTTGCGTCTAGCCGAGTGGGTTTGGGTCTAGCCGAGTGGGTTTGGGTCTAGCCGAGTGGGTTTGGGTCTAGCCGATTGGGTTTGTGTCTACCCGAGTGGGTTTGTGTCTAGCCGAGTGGGTTTGGGTCTAGCTGAGTGGCTCTGGGTCTAGCCGAGTGGGTTTGGGTCTAGCCGAGTGGGTTTGGGTCTAGCCGAATGGGTTTGGGTCTTGCCGTGTGGGTTTGGGTCTAGCCGAGTGGGTTTGTGTCTAGTGCAGTGGGTTTGGATGTAGCCGAGTGGGTTTGGGTCGAACTGAGTGGGTTTGGGTCTAGCCGAGTGGTTTGGGTCCAGCCGAGTGGGTTTGGGTCCAGCCGAGTGGGTTTGGGTCTAGCCGAGTGGGTTTGGGTCTAGCGGAGTGGGTTTGGGTCTAGCCGAGTGGGTTTGGGTCTAGCCGAGTGGGTTTAGGTCTTGCCGAGTGTGTTTGGGTCTAGCCGAGTGGGTTTGGGTCTAGCCGAGTGGGTTTGGGTCCAGCCGAGTGGGTTTGGGTCTAGCCGAGTGGATTTGGGTCTAGCCGAGTAGTTTTGGGTCTAGCGGAGTGGGTTTGGGTCTAGCCGAATGGGTTTGGGTCTAGCCAAGTGGGTTTGGGTCTAGCCGAGTAGGTTTGGGTCTAGCCGAGTGGGTTTGGGTCTAGCCGAGTGTGTTTGGGTCTAGCCGAGTGGGTTTGTGTCTACCCGAGTGGGTTTGTGTCTAGCCGAGTGGGTTTGGGTCTTGCTGAGTGGCTCTGGGTCTAGCCGAGTGGGTTTGGGTCTAGCCGAGTGGGTTTGGGTCTAGCCGAATGGGTTTGGGTCTTGCCGTGTGGGTTTGGGTCTAGCCGAGTGGGTTTGTGTCTAGTGCAGTGGGTTTGGGTGTAGCCGAGTGGGTTTGGGTCGAACCGAGTGGGTTTGGGTCCAGCCGACTGGGTTTGGGTCCAGCCGAGTGGGTTTGGGTCTAGCCGAGTGGGTTTGGGTCTAGCCGAGTGGGTTTGGGTCTAGCCGAGTGGGTTTGGGTCTAGCCGAGTGGATTTGGGTCTAGCCGAGTAGGTTTGGGTCTAGCGGAGTGGGTTTGGGTCTAGCCGAATGGGTTTGGGTCTAGCCAAGTGGGTTTGGGTCTAGCCGAGTAGGTTTGGGTCTAGCCGAGTGGGTTTGGGTCTAGCCGAGTGGGTTTGTGTCTACCCAAGTGGGCTTGTGTCTAGCCGAGAGGGTTTGGGTCTAGCTGAGTGGCTCTGGGTCTAGCCGAGTGGGTTTGGTTCTAGCCGAGTGGGTTTGGGTCTAGCCGAATGGGTTTGGGTCTTGCCATGTGGGTTTGGGTCCAGCCGAGTGGGTTTGTGTCTAGTGCAGTGGGTTTGGGTGTAGCCGAGTGGGTTTTTGTCGAACTGAGTGGGTTTGGGTCTAGCCGAGTGGGTTTGGGTCCAGCCGAGTGGGTTTGGGTCTAGCCGAGTGGGTTTGTGTCTAGCCGAGTGGGTTTGGGACTAGCCGAGTGGGTTTGTGTATTGCCGAGTGGGTTTGGGTTTAGCCGATTGGGTTTGGGTCTAGCCGAGTGGGTTTGGGTCTAGCCGAGTGGGTCTGGGTCTAGCCGAGTGGGTTTGGGTCTAGCCGAGTGGGTTTGGGTCTAGCCGAGTGGGTCTGCGTCTAGCCGAGTGGGTTTGGGTGTAGCCGAGCGGGTTTGGGTCTAGCCGAGTGGGTTTGGGTCTAGCCGAGTGGGTTTGGGTCTAGCCGAGTGGGTTTGTGTCTACCCGAGTGGGTTTGTGTCTAGCCGAGTGGGTTTGGGTCTAGCTGAGTGGCTCTGGGTCTAGCCGAGTGGGTTTGGGTCTAGCCGAGTGGGTTTGGGTCTAGCCGAATGGGTTTGGGTCTTGCCGTGTGGGTTTGGGTCTAGCCGAGTGGGTTTGTGTCTAGTGCAGTGGGTTTGGGTCTAGCCGTGGGTTTGGGTCTAGCCGAGTGGGTTTGTGTCTACCCGAGTGGGTTTGTGTCTAGCCGAGTGGGTTTGGGTCTAGCTGAGTGGCTCTGGGTCTAGCCGAGTGGGTTTGGGTCTAGCCGAGTGGGTTTGGGTCTAGCCGAATGGGTTTGGGTCTTGCCGTGTGGGTTTGGGTCTTGCCGTGTGGGTTTGGGTCTAGCCGAGTGGGTTTGTGTCTAGTGCAGTGGGTTTGGGTGTGGCCGAGTGGGTTTGGGTCGAACTGAGTGGGTTTGGGTCTAGCCGAGTGGGTTTGGGTCCAGCCGAGTGGGTTTGGGTCCAGCCGAGTGGGTTTGGGTCTAGCCGAGTGGGTTTGGGTCTCGCGGAGTGGGTTTGCGGCTAGCCGAGTTGGTTTGGGTCTAGCCGAGTGGGTTTGGGGCGAGCCGTGTGGGTTTGGGTCTAGCCGAGTGGGTTTGGGTCTAGCTGAGTCAGTTTGGGTCTAGCCGAGTGGGTTTGGGTCTAGCCGTGTGGGTTTGGGTCTAGCCGAGTGGGTTTGGGTCTAGCCGAGTGGGTTTGGGTCTAGCCGAGTGGGTTTGGGTCTAGCCGAGTGGGTTTGGGTATAGCCGAGTGGGTTTGTGTTTAAGCGAGTGGGTTTGGGTCTAGCCGAGTGGGTTTGGGACTAGCCGAGTGGGTTTGGGTCTAGCCTAGTGGGTTTGGGTCTAGCGGAGTGAGTTTGTGTTTAGCGGAGTGGGTTTGGGTCTAGCCGAGTGGGTTTGGGTCTAGCCGAGTGGGTTTGGGTCTAGCCGAGTGGGTTTAGGTCTAGCCGAGTGGGTTTTGGTCTAGCCGAGTGGGTTTGGGTCGAGCCGAGTGGGTTTGGGTCTAGCCGAGTGGGTTTTGGTCTAGCCGAGTGGGTTTGGATCTAGCTGAGTGGGTTTGGGTCTAGCCGAGTGGGTCTGGGTCTAGCCGAGTGGGTTTGGGTCTAGCCGAGTGGGTTTGGGTCTAGCCGAGTGGGTTTGGGTCTAGCCGAGTGGGTTTGGGTCTAGCCGAGTGGGTTTGGGTCTAGCCGAGTGGGTTTAGGTCTAGCCAAGTGGGTTTGGGTCTAGCCGAGTGGGTTTGGGTCTAGCCGAGTGGGTTTGGGTCTAGCCGAGTCGGTTTGTGTCTACCCGAGTGGGTTTGTGTCTAGCCGAGTGGGTTTGGGTCTAGCTGAGTGGCTCTGGGTCTAGCCGAGTGGGTTTGGGTCTAGCCGAGTGGGTTTGGGTCTAGCCAAATGGGTTTGGGTCTAGCCGAGTGGGTTTGGGTCTAGCCGAGTGGGTTTGGGTCTAGCCGAATGGGATTGGGTCTAGCCGAGTGGGTTTGGGTCTAGCCAAGTGGGTTTGGGTCTAGTGGAGTGGGTTTGGATCTAGCCGAGTGGGTTTGGGTCTAGCCGAATGGGTTTGCGTCTAGCCGAGTGGGTTTGTGTCTAGCCGAGTGGGTTTGGGTCTAGCCGAGTGGGTTTGGGTCTAGCCGAGTGGGTTTGAGTCCAGCCGAGTGGGTTTGGGTCTAGCCGATTGGGCTTGGGTGTAGCCGAGTGGGTTTGGGTGTGGCCGAGTGGGTGTGGGTCTAGCGGAATGGGGTTTGGGTCTAGCGGAGTGGGTTTGGGTCTATCCGAGTGGGTTTGGGTCTAGCGGAGTGGGTTTGGATCTAGCCGAGTGGGTTTGGGTCAAGCCGAGTGGGTTTGGGTCTAGTGGACTGGGTTTGGGTGAAGCCAAGTGGGTTTTTTGTCTAGCGGAGTGGGTTTGGGTGTAGCCGAGTGGGTTTGGGACTAGCCGAGTGGGTTTGGGTCTAGCCTAGTGGGTTTGGGTCTAGCGGAGTGAGTTTGTGTTTAGCGGAGTGGGTTTGGGTCTAGCCGAGTGGGTTTGGGTCTAGCCGATTGCGTTTGGGTCCAGCCGTGTGGGTTTGGGTCTAGCCGAGTGGGTTTGGGTCTAGCCGAGTGGGTTTGGGTCTAGCCGAGTGGGTTTGGGTCTAGCCGTGTGGGTTTGGGTCTAGCCGAGTGGGTTTGTGTCTAGTGGAGTGGGTTTGGGTGTAGCCGAGTGGGTTTAGGTCTAGCCGAGTGGGTTTGGGTCTAGCCGAGTGGGTTTGGGTCTAGCCAAGTGGGTTTGGGTCTAGCCGAGTGGGTTTGGGTCCAGCCGAGTGGGTTTGGGTCTAGCCGAGTGGGTTTGAGTCCAGCCGAGTGGGTTTGGGTCTAGCCTTTTGGGCTTGGGTGTAGCCGAGTGGGTTTGGGTGTGGCCGAGTGGGTGTGGGTCTAGCGGAATGGGGTTTGGGTCTAGCGGAGTGGGTTTGGGTCTAGCCGAGTGGGTTTGGGTCTAGCCGAGTGGGTTTGGGTCTAGCCGAATGGGATTGGGTCTAGCCGAGTGGGTTTGGGTCTAGCCAAGTGGGTTTGGGTCTAGTGGAGTGGGTTTGGATCTAGCCGAGTGGGTTTGGGTCTAGCCGAGTGGGTTTGCGTCTAGCCGAGTGGGTTTGTGTCTAGCCGAGTGGGTTTGGGTCTAGCCGAGTGGGTTTGGGTCTAGCCGAGTGGGTTTGAGTCCAGCCGAGTGGGTTTGGGTCTAGCCGATTGGGCTTGGGTGTAGCCGAGTGGGTTTGGTTGTGGCCGAGTGGGTGTGGGTCTAGCGGAATGGGGTTTGGGTCTAGCGGAGTGGGTTTTGGTCTAGCCGAGTGGGTTTGGGTCTAGCGGAGTGGGTTTGGATCTAGCCGAGTGGGTTTGGGTCTAGCCGAGTGGGTTTGGATCTAGCCGAGTCGGTTTGGGTCAAGCCGTGTGGGTTTGGGTTTAGCCGAGTGGGTTTGGGTCTAGTGGACTGGGTTTGGGTGAAGCCAAGTGGGTTTTTTGTCTAGCGGAGTGGGTTTGGGTGTAGCCGAGTGGGTTTGGGACTAGCCGAGTGGGTTTGGGTCTAGCCTAGTGGGTTTGGGTCTAGCGGGGTGAGTTTGTGTTTAGCGAAGTGGGTTTGGGTCTAGCCGAGTGGGTTTGGGTCTAGCCGATTGCGTTTGGGTCCAGCCGTGTGGGTTTGGGTCTAGCCGAGTGGGTTTGGGTCTAGCCGAGTGGGTTTGGGTCTAGCCGAGTGGGTTTGGGTCTAGCCGTGTGGGTTTGGGTCTAGCCGAGTGGGTTTGGGTCTAGCCAAGTGGGTTTGGGTCTAGTGGAGTGGGTTTGGATCTAGCCGAGTGGGTTTGGGTCTAGCCGAATGGGTTTGCGTCTAGCCGAGTGGGTTTGTGTCTAGCCGAGTGGGTTTGGGTCTAGCCGAGTGGGTTTGGGTCTAGCCGAGTGGGTTTGAGTCCAGCCGAGTGGGTTTGGGTCTAGCCGATTGGGCTTGGGTGTAGCCGAGTGGGTTTGGGTGTGGCCGAGTGGGTGTGGGTCTAGCGGAATGGGGTTTGGGTCTAGCGGAGTGGGTTTGGGTCTATCCGAGTGGGTTTGGGTCTAGCGGAGTGGGTTTGGATCTAGCCGAGTGGGTTTGGGTCAAGCCGAGTGGGTTTGGGTCTAGTGGACTGGGTTTGGGTGAAGCCAAGTGGGTTTTTTGTCTAGCGGAGTGGGTTTGGGTGTAGCCGAGTGGGTTTGGGACTAGCCGAGTGGGTTTGGGTCTAGCCTAGTGGGTTTGGGTCTAGCGGAGTGAGTTTGTGTTTAGCGGAGTGGGTTTGGGTCTAGCCGAGTGGGTTTGGGTCTAGCCGATTGCGTTTGGGTCCAGCCGTGTGGGTTTGGGTCTAGCCGAGTGGGTTTGGGTCTAGCCGAGTGGGTTTGGGTCTAGCCGAGTGGGTTTGGGTCTAGCCGTGTGGGTTTGGGTCTAGCCGAGTGGGTTTGTGTCTAGTGGAGTGGGTTTGGGTGTAGCCGAGTGGGTTTAGGTCTAGCCGAGTGGGTTTGGGTCTAGCCGAGTGGGTTTGGGTCTAGCCAAGTGGGTTTGGGTCTAGCCGAGTGGGTTTGGGTCTAGTCGAGTGGGTTTAGGTCTAGCCGAGTGGGTTTGGGTCTAGCCGAATGGGATTGGGTCTAGCCGAGTGGGTTTGGGTCTAGCCAAGTGGGTTTGGGTCCAGTGGAGTGGGTTTGGATCTAGCCGAGTGGGTTTGGGTCTAGCCGAGTGGGTTTGCGTCTAGCCGAGTGGGTTTGTGTCTAGCCGAGTGGGTTTGGGTCCAGCCGAGTGAGTTTGGGTCTAGCCGAGTGGGTTTGAGTCCAGCCGAGTGGGTTTGGGTCTAGCCTATTGGGCTTGGGTGTAGCCGAGTGGGTTTGGGTGTGGCCGAGTGGGTGTGGGTCTAGCGGAATGGGGTTTGGGTCTAGCGGAGTGGGTTTGGGTCTAGCCGAGTGGGTTTGGGTCTAGCCGAGTGGGTTTGGGTCTAGCCAAATGGGATTGGGTCTAGCCGAGTGGGTTTGGGTCTAGCCAAGTGGGTTTGGGTCTAGTGGAGTGGGTTTGGATCTAGCCGAGTGGGTTTGGGTCTAGCCGAGTGGGTTTGCGTCTAGCCGAGTGGGTTTGTGTCTAGCCGAGTGGGTTTGGGTCTAGCCGAGTGGGTTTGGGTCTAGCCGAGTGGGTTTGAGTCCAGCCGAGTGGGTTTGGGTCTAGCCGATTGGGCTTGGGTGTAGCCGAGTGGGTTTGGGTGTGGCCGAGTGGGTGTGGGTCTAGCGGAATGGGGTTTGGGTCTAGCGGAGTGGGTTTGGGTCTAGCCGAGTGGGTTTGGGTCTAGCGGAGTGGGTTTGGATCTAGCCGAGTGGGTTTGGGTCTAGCCGAGTGGGTTTGGATCTAGCCGAGTAGGTTTGGGTCAAGCCGTGTGGGTTTGGGTCTAGCCGAGTGGGTTTGGGTCTAGTGGACTGGGTTTGGGTGAAGCCAAGTGGGTTTTTTGTCTAGCGGAGTGGGTTTGGGTGTAGCCGAGTGGGTTTGGGACTAGCCGAGTGGGTTTGGGTCTAGCCTAGTGGGTTTGGGTCTAGCGGAGTGAGTTTGTGTTTAGCGAAGTGGGTTTGGGTCTAGCCGAGTGGGTTTGGGTCTAGCCGATTGCGTTTGGGTCCAGCCGTGTGGGTTTGGGTCTAGCCGAGTGGGTTTGGGTCTAGCCGAGTGGGTTTGGGTCTAGCCGAGTGGGTTTGGGTCTAGCCGTGTGGGTTTGGGTCTAGCCGAGTGGGTTTGTGTCTAGTGGAGTGGGTTTGGGTCTAGCCGAGTGGGTTTTGGTCTAGCCGAGTGGGTTTGGGTCGAGCCGAGTGGGTTTGGGTCTAGCCGAGTGGGTTTTGGTCTAGCCGAGTGGGTTTGGATCTAGCTGAGTGGGTTTGGGTCTAGCCGAGTGGGTCTGGGTCTAGCCGAGTGGGTTTGGGTCTAGCCGAGTGGGTTTGGGTCTAGCCGAGTGGGTTTGGGTCTAGCCAAGTGGGTTTGGGTCTAGCCGAGTGGGTTTGGGTCTAGTCGAGTGGGTTTAGGTCTAGCCGAGTGGGTTTGGGTCTAGCCGAGTGGGTTTGGGTCTAGCCGAGTGGGTTTGGGTCTAGCCGAGTCGGTTTGTGTCTACCCGAGTGGGTTTGTGTCTAGCCGAGTGGGTTTGGGTCTAGCTGAGTGGCTCTGGGTCTAGCCGAGTGGGTTTGGGTCTAGCCGAGTGGGTTTGGGTCTAGCCAAATGGGTTTGGGTCTAGCCGAGTGGGTTTGGGTCTAGCCGAGTGGGTTTGGGTCTAGCCGAATGGGATTGGGTCTAGCCGAGTGGGTTTGGGTCTAGCCAAGTGGGTTTGGGTCGAGTGGAGTGGGTTTGGATCTAGCCGAGTGGGTTTGGGTCTAGCCGAGTGGGTTTGCGTCTAGCCGAGTGGGTTTGTGTCTAGCCGAGTGGGTTTGGGTCTAGCCGAGTGGGTTTGGGTCTAGCCGAGTGGGTTTGAGTCCAGCCGAGTGGGTTTGGGTCCAGCCGATTGGGCTTGGGTGTAGCCGAGTGGGTTTGGGTGTGGCCGAGTGGGTGTGGGTCTAGCGGAATGGGGTTTGGGTCTAGCGGAGTGGGTTTGGGTCTAGCCGAGTGGGTTTGGGTCTAGCGGAGTGGGTTTGGATCTAGCCGAGTGGGTTTGGGGCTAGCCGAGTGGGTTTGGATCTAGCCGAGTCGGTTTGGGTCAAGCCGTGTGGGTTTGGGTCTAGCCGAGTGGGTTTGGGTCTAGTGGACTGGGTTTGGGTGAAGCCAAGTGGGTTTTTTGTCTAGCGGAGTGGGTTTGGGTGTAGCCGAGTGGGTTTGGGTCCAGCCGAGTGGGTTTGGGTCTAGCCGAGTGGGTTTGTGTCTAGCCGAGTGGGTTTGGGACCAGCCGAGTGGGTTTGTGTATTGCCGAGTGGGTTTGGGTTTAGCCGATTGGGTTTAGGTCTAGCCGAGTGGGTTTGGGTCTAGCCGAGTGGGTTTGGGTCTAGCCGAGTGGGTTTGGGTGTAGCCCAGTGGGTTTGGGTCTAGCCGAGTGGGATTGGGTCTAGCCGACTGGGTTTGGGTCTCGCTGAGTGGGTTTGGGACTAGCCGAGTGCGTTTGGCTCTAGCGAAGTGGGTTTGGGTCCAGCGGAGTGGGTTTGTGTTTGGCGGAGTGGGTTTGGGTCTAGCCGAGTGGGTTTGGGTCTAGCCGAGTCGGTTTGGGTCAAGCCGTGTGGGTTTGGGTCTAGCCGAGTGGGTTTGGATCTAGCCGAGTCGGTTTGGGTCAAGCCGTGTGGGTTTGGGTCTAGCCGAGTGGGTTTGGGTCTAGTGGACTGGGTTTGGGTGAAGCCAAGTGGGTTTTTTGTCTAGCGGAGTGGGTTTGGGTGTAGCCGAGTGGGTTTGGGACTAGCCGAGTGGGTTTGGGTCTAGCCTAGTGGGTTTGGGTCTAGCGGAGTGAGTTTGTGTTTAGCGAAGTGGGTTTGGGTCTAGCCGAGTGGGTTTGGGTCTAGCCGATTGCGTTTCGGTCCAGCCGTGTGGGTTTGGGTCTAGCCGAGTGGGTTTGGGTCTAGCCGAGTGGGTTTGGGTCTAGCCGAGTGGGTTTGGGTCTAGCCGTGTGGGTTTGGGTCTAGCCGAGTGGGTTTGTGTCTAGTGGAGTGGGTTTGGGTCTAGCCGAGTGGGTTTTGGTCTAGCCGAGTGGGTTTGGGTCGAGCCGAGTGGGTTTGGGTCTAGCCGAGTGGGTTTTGGTCTAGCCGAGTGGGTTTGGATCTAGCTGAGTGGGTTTGGGTCTAGCCGAGTGGGTCTGGGTCTAGCCGAGTGGGTTTGGGTCTAGCCGAGTGGGTTTGGGTCTAGCCGAGTGGGTTTGGGTCTAGCCAAGTGGGTTTGGGTCTAGCCGAGTGGGTTTGGGTCTAGTCGAGTGGGTTTAGGTCTAGCCGAGTGGGTTTGGGTCTAGCCGAGTGGGTTTGGGTCTAGCCGAGTCGGTTTGTGTCTTCCCGAGTGGGTTTGTGTCTAGCCGAGTGGGTTTGGGTCTAGCTGAGTGGCTCTGGGTCTAGCCGAGTGGGTTTGGGTCTAGCCGAGTGGGTTTGGGTCTAGCCAAATGGGTTTGGGTCTAGCCGAGTGGGTTTGGGTCTAGCCGAGTGGGTTTGGGTCTAGCCGAATGGGATTGGGTCTAGCCGAGTGGGTTTGGGTCTAGCCAAGTGGGTTTGGGTCTAGTGGAGTGGGTTTGGATCTAGCCGAGTGGGTTTGGGTCTAGCCGAGTGGGTTTGCGTCTAGCCGAGTGGGTTTGTGTCTAGCCGAGTGGGTTTGGGTCTAGCCGAGTGGGTTTGGGTCTAGCCGAGTGGGTTTGAGTCCAGCCGAGTGGGTTTGGGTCTAGCCGATTGGGCTTGGGTGTAGCCGAGTGGGTTTGGGTGTGGCCGAGTGGGTGTGGGTCTAGCGGAATGGGGTTTGGGTCTAGCGGAGTGGGTTTGGGTCTAGCCGAGTGGGTTTGGGTCTAGCGGAGTGGGTTTGGATCTAGCCGAGTGGGTTTGGGGCTAGCCGAGTGGGTTTGGATCTAGCCGAGTCGGTTTGGGTCAAGCCGTGTGGGTTTGGGTCTAGCCGAGTGGGTTTGGGTCTAGTGGACTGGGTTTGGGTGAAGCCAAGTGGGTTTTTTGTCTAGCGGAGTGGGTTTGGGTGTAGCCGAGTGGGTTTGGGTCCAGCCGAGTGGGTTTGGGTCTAGCCGAGTGGGTTTGTGTCTAGCCGAGTGGGTTTGGGACTAGCCGAGTGGGTTTGTGTATTGCCGAGTGGGTTTGGGTTTAGCCGATTGGGTTTAGGTCTAGCCGAGTGGGTTTGGGTCTAGCCGAGTGGGTTTGGGTCTAGCCGAGTGGGTTTGGGTGTAGCCGAGTGGGTTTGGGTCTAGCCGAGTGGGATTGGGTCTAGCCGACTGGGTTTGGGTCTCGCTGAGTGGGTTTGGGACTAGCCGAGTGCGTTTGGCTCTAGCGAAGTGGGTTTGGGTCCAGCGGAGTGGGTTTGGGTCTAGCCGAGTGGGTTTGGGTCTAGCCGAGTGGGTTTGGGTCTAGCGGAGTGGGTTTGGGTCTGGCCGAGTGGGTTTGGGTCCAGCTGAGTGGGTTTGGGTCTAGCCGAGTGGGTTTGGTTTTGCCGAGTGGGTTTGGGTCTAGCCGAGTGGGTTTGGGTCTAGCCGAGTGGGTTTGGGTCTAGCCGAGTGTGTTTGGGTCTAGCCGAGTGGGTTTGGGTCTAGCCGAGTGGGTTTGGGTCTAGCCGAGTGGGTTTGGGTCTACTCGAGTGGGTTTGTGTCTAGCCGAGTGGGTGTGGGTCTAGACGTGCGGGTTTGAGTCCAGCCGAGTGGGTTTGGGTCTAGACGAGTGGGTTTGGGTCTAGCCGAGTGGGTTTGGGTCTAGCCGAGTGGGTTTGGGTCTAGCCGAGTGGGTTTGGGTGTAGCCGAGTGGGTTTGGGTGTAGCCGAGTGGGTGTGGGTCTAGCGGAGTGGGTTTGGGTCTAACGGAGTGGATTTGGGTCTAGCCGAGTGGGTTTGGGTCTTGCGGAGTGGGTTTGGGTCTAGCCGAGTGGGTTTGGGTCTAGCCGAGTGGGTTTGGGTGGAGCCGAGTGGGTTTGGATCTAGCTGATTGGGTTTGGGTCTAGCCGAGTGGGTTTGGGTCTAGCCGTGTGTGTTTGGGTCTAGCCGGGTGGGTTTGGGTCTAGTGGACTGGGTTTGGGTGAAGCCGAGTGGGTTTGGGTCTAGCCGAGTGGGTTTGGGTCTAGACGAGTGGGTGTGGGTGCAGCCGAGTGGGTTTGGGTCTAGCCAAGTGGGTTTGGGTCTAGCGGAGTGGGTTTGGGTGTAGCCAAGTGGGTTTGGGTCTAGCCGAGTGGGTTTGGGGCTAGCCGAGTGGGTTCGTGTCTAGCCGAGTGGGTTTGGGACTAGCGGAGTGGGTTTGGGTCTTGCCGAGTGGGTTTGGGTCTAGCCGAGTGGGTTTGGGTGTAGCTGAGTGGATTTGGGTCGAGCCGAGTGGGTTTGGATCTAGCCTAGTGGGTTTGCGTCTAGCCGAGTGGGTTTGGGTCTAGCAGAGTGGGTTTGGGACTAGCCGAGTGGGTATGGCTCTAGCCGAGTGGGTTTTGGTCTAGCCGAGTGGGTTTGGGTCTAGCCGAGGGGGTTTGGGTCTAGCCGAGTGGGTTTGGGTCAAGCCGAGTGGGTTTGGGTCTAGCCGAGTGGGTTTGGGTCTAGCCGAGTGGGTTTGGGACTAGCCGAGTGGGTTTGGCGCTAGTGGAGTGGGTTTGTGTCTAGCGGAGTGGGTTTGGGTCTAGCGGAGTGGGTTTGGGTCTAGCCGAGTGGGTTTGCGTCTAGCCGAGTGGGTTTGTGTCTAGCCGAGTGGGTTTGGGTCTAGCCGAGTGGGTTTGTGTCTAGCCGATTGGGTTTGAGTCCAGCCGAGTGAGTTTGGGTCTAGCCGAGTGGGCTTGGGTGTAGCCGAGTGGGTTTGATGTAGCCGATTGGGTGTGGGTCTAGCGAAGTGGGTTTGGGTCTAGCGGAGTGGGTTTGGGTCTAGCGGAGTGGGTTTGGGTCTAGCGGAGTGGGTTTGGATCTAGCCGAGTGGGTTTGGGTCTAGCCGAGTGTGTTTGGATCTAGCCGAGTGGGTTTCGGTCTAGTGGACTGGGTTTGTGTGTAGCCGAGTGGGTTTGGGTCTAGCCGAGTGGGTTTGGGTCTAGCCGAGTGGGTTTGGGTCCAGCCGAGTGGGTTTGGGTCTAGCCGAGTGGGTTTGGGTCTAGCCGAGTGAGTTTGGGTCTAGCCGAGTGGGTTTTGGTCTAGCCGAGTGGGTTTGGGCCTAGCCGAGTGGGTTTGGGTCTAGCCGAGTGGGTTTGGGTCTAGCTGAGTGGGTTTGGGTCTAGCGGAGTGGGTTTGGGTCTAGCCGAGTGGGTTTGGGTCTAGCCGAGTGGGTTTGGGTCTAGCGGAGTGGGTTTGGGTGAAGCCGAGTGGGTTTGCGTCTAGCCGAGTGGGTTTGGGTCTAGACGAGTGGGTGTGGGTGCAGCCGAGTGGGTTTGGGTCTAGCCAAGTGGGTTTGGGTCTAGCGGAGTGGGTTTGGGTGTAGCCGAGTGGGTTTAGGTCTAGCCGAGTGGGTTTGGGTCTAGCCGAGTGGGTTCGTGTCTAGCCGAGTGGGTTTGGGACTAGCGGAGTGGGTTTGGGTCTTGCCGAGTGGGTTTGGGTCTAGCCGAGTGGGTTTGGGTCTAGCTGAGTGGATTTGGGTCGAGCCGAGTGGGTTTGGATCTAGCCTAGTGGGTTTGGGTCCAGCCGAGTGGGTTTGGGTCTAGCAGAGTGGGTTTGGGACTAGCCGAGTGGGTATGGCTCTAGCCGAGTGGGTTTTGGTCTAGCCGAGTGGGTTTGGGTCTAGCCGAGGGGGTTTGGGTCTAGCCGAGTGGGTTTGGGTCAAGCCGAGTGGGTTTGGGTCTAGCCGAGTGGGTTTGGGTCTAGCCGAGTGGGTTTGGGTCTAGTGGACTGGGTTTGGGTGAAGCCAAGTGGGTTTTGGTCTAGCGGAGTGGGTTTGGGTGTAGCCGAGTGGGTTTGGGTCCAGCCGAGTGGGTTTGGGTCTAGCCGAGTGGGTTTGTGTCTAGCCGAGTGGGTTTGGGACTAGCCGAGTGGGTTTGTGTATTGCCGAGTGGGTTTGGGTTTAGCCGATTGGGTTTGGGTCTAGCCGAGTGGGTTTGGGTCTAGCGGAGTGGGTTTGGGTCTAGCCGAGTGGGTTTGGGTCTAGCCGTGTGGGTTTGGGTCTAGCCGAGTGGGTTTGGGTCCAGCCGAGTGGGTTTGGGTCTAGCCGAGTGGGTTTGCGTCTAGCCGTGTGGGTTTGGGTCTAGCCGAGTGGGTTTGTGTCTAGTGGAGTGGGTTTGGGTGTAGCCGAGTGGGTCTGGGTCGAACTGAGTGGGATTGGGTCTAGCCGTTTGGGTTTGGGTCTAGCCGAGTGGGTTTGTGTCTAGTGGAGTGGGTTTGGGTGTAGCCGAGTGGGTTTGGGTCTAGCCGAGTGGGTTTGGGTCTAGCCGAGTGGGTTTGGGTCTAGCCGAGTGGGTTTAGGTCTAGCCGAGTGGGTTTTGGTCTAGCCGAGTGGGTTTGGGTCGAGCCGAGTGGGTTTGGGTCTAGCCGAGTGGGTTTTGGTCTAGCCGAGTGGGTTTGGATCTAGCTGAGTGGGTTTGGGTCTAGCCGAGTGGGTCTGGGTCTAGCCGAGTGGGTTTGGGTCTAGCCGAGTGGGTTTGGGTCTAGCCGAGTGGGTTTGGGTCTAGCCTAGTGGGTTTGGGTCTAGCCGAGTGGGTTTGGGTCTAGCCGAGTGGGTTTGGGTCTAGCCGAGTGGGTTTGGGTCTAGCCGAGTGGGTTTAGGTCTAGCCGAGTGGGTTTGGGTCTAGCCGAGTGGGTTTGTGTCTACCCGAGTGGGTTTGTGTCCAGCCGAGTGGGTTTGGGTCTAGCTGAGTGGCTCTGGGTCTAGCCGAGTGGGTTTGGGTCTAGCCGAGTGGGTTTGGGTCTAGCCGAGTGGGTTTGGGTCTAGCCGAATGGGATTGGGTCTAGCCGAGTGGGTTTGGGTCTAGCCAAGTGGGTTTGGGTCTAGTGGAGTGGGTTTGGATCTAGCCGAGTGGGTTTGGGTCGAGCCGAGTGGGTTTGCGTCTACCGAGTGGATTTGTGTCTAGCCGAGTGGGTTTGGGTCTAGCAGAGTGGGTTTGGGACTAGCCGAGTGGGTTTGAGTACAGCCGAGTGGGTTTGGGTCTAGCCGATTGGGCTTGGGTGTAGCCGAGTGGGTTTGGGTGTGGCCGAGTGGGTGTGGGTCTAGCGGAATGGGGTTTGGGTCTAGCAGAGTGGGTTTGGGTCTAGCCGAGTGGGTTTGGGTCTAGCGGAGTGGGTTTGGATCTAGCCGAGTGGGTTTGGGTCTAGCCGAGTGGGTTTGGATCTAGCCGAGTCGGTTTGGGTCAAGCCGTGTGGGTTTGGGTCTAGCCGAGTGGGTTTGGGTCTAGTGGACTGGGTTTGGGTGAAGCCAAGTGGGTTTTGGTCTAGCGGAGTGGGTTTGGGTGTAGCCGAGTGGGTTTGGGTCCAGCCGAGTGGGTTTGGGTCTAGCCGAGTGGGTTTGGGTCTAGCCGAGTGGGTTTGGGTCGAGCCGAGTGGGTTTGGATCTTGCCGAGTGGGTTTGGGTCTAGCCGAGTGGGTTTGCGTCTAGCAGAGGGGGTTTGGGACTAGCCGAGTGGGTATGGCTCTAGCCGAGTGGGTTTGGGTCTAGCCGAGTGGGTTTGGGTCTAGCCGAGTGGGTTTGGGTGTAGCCGAGTGGGTTTGGGTCTAGCCAAGTGGGATTGGGTCCAGCCGAGTGGGTTTGGGTCTCGCTGAGTGGGTTTGGGACTAGCCGAGTGCGTTTGGCTCTAGCGAAGTGGGTTTGGGTCCAGCGGAGTGGGTTTGGGTCTGGCGGAGTGGGTTTGGGTCTAGCCGAGTGGGTTTGGGTCTAGCCAAGTGGGTTTGGGGCTAGCCGAGTGGGTTTGGGTCTAGCCAAGAGGGTTTGGGTCTAGCGGAGTGCGTTTGGGTCTAGCCAAGTGGGTTTGGGTCTAGCCGAGTGGGTTTGGGTCTCGGCGAGTGGGTTTGGGTCTAGCCGAGTGGGTTTGTGTCTAGCCGAGTGGGTTTGGGTCTAGCCGAGTGGGTTTGGGTCTAGCCGAGTGGGTTTGGGTCTAGCCGAGTGGGTTTGGGTATAGCGGAGTGGGTTTCGGTCTAGCCGAGTGGGTTTGGGTCTAGCCGAGTGGATTTGGGTCTAGCCGAGTGGGTTTGGGTCTAGCCGAGTGGGTTTGGGTCTAGCGGAGTGGGTTTGGGTCTAGCCGAGTGGGTTTGGGTCCAGCTGAGTGGGTTTGGGTCTAGCCGAGTGGGTTTGGTTTTGCCGAGTGGGTTTGGGTCTAGCCGAGTGGGTTTGGGTCTAGCCGAGTGGGTTTGGGTCTAGCCGAGTGTGTTTGGGTCTAGCCGAGTGGGTTTGGGTCTAGCCGAGTGGGTTTGGGTCTAGCCGAGTGGGTTTGGGTCTACTCGAGTGGGTTTGTGTCTAGCCGAGTGGGTTTGGGTCTAGACGTGTGCGTTTGAGTCCAGCCGAGTGGGTTTGGGTCTAGACGAGTGGGTTTGGGCCTAGCCGAGTGGGTTTGGGTCTAGCCGAGTGGGTTTGGGTCTAGCCGAGTGGGTTTGGGTGTAGCCGAGTGGGTTTGGGTGTAGCCGAGTGGGTGTGGGTCTAGCAGAGTGGGTTTGGGTCTAACGGAGTGGATTTGGGTCTAGCCGAGTGGGTTTGGGTCTTGCGGAGGGGGTTTGGGACTAGCCGAGTCGGTATGGCTCTAGCCGAGTGGGTTTGGGTCTAGCCGAGTGGGTTTGGGTCTAGCCGAGTGGGTTTGGGTGTAGCCGAGTGGGTTTGGGTCTAGCCGAGTGGGATTGAGTCCAGCCGAGTGGGTTTGGGTCTCGCTGAGTGGGTTTGGGGCTAGCCGAGTGGGTTTGGGTCTAGCCAAGAGGGTTTGGGTCTAGCGGAGTGCGTTTGGGTCTAGCCAAGTGGGTTTGGGTCTAGCCGAGTGGGTTTGGGTCTAGGCGAGTGGGTTTGGGTCTAGCCGAGTGGGTTTGGGTCTAGCCGAGTGGGTTTGGGTCTAGCCGAGTGGGTTTGGGTCTAGCCGAGTGGGTTTGGGTCTAGCCGAGTGGGTTTGGGTATAGCGGAGTGGGTTTCGGTCTAGCCGAGTGGGTTTGGGTCTAGCCGAGTGGGTTTGGGTCTAGCCGAGTGGGTTTGGGTCTAGCCGAGTGGGTTTGGGTCTAGCGGAGTGGGTTTGGGTCTAGCCGAGTGGGTTTGGGTCCAGCTGAGTGGGTTTGGGTCTAGCCGAGTGGGTTTGGTTTTGCCGAGTGGGTTTGGGTCTAGCCGAGTGGGTTTGGGTCTAGCCGAGTGGGTTTGGGTCTAGCCGAGTGTGTTTGGGTCTAGCCGAGTGGGTTTGGGTCTAGCCGAGTGGGTTTGGGTCTAGCCGAGTGGGTTTGGGTCTACTCGAGTGCGTTTGTGTCTAGCCGAGTGGGTTTGGGTCTAGACGTGTGGGTTTGAGTCCAGCCGAGTGGGTTTGGGTCTAGACGAGTGGGTTTGGGCCTAGCCGAGTGGGTTTGGGTCTAGCCGAGTGGGTTTGGGTCTAGCCGAGTGGGTTTGGGTGTAGCCGAGTGGGTTTGGGTGTAGCCGAGTGGGTTTGGGTCTACTCGAGTGCGTTTGTGTCTAGCCGAGTGGGTTTGGGTCTAGACGTGTGGGTTTGAGTCCAGCCGAGTGGGTTTGGGTCTAGACGAGTGGGTTTGGGCCTAGCCGAGTGGGTTTGGGTCTAGCCGAGTGGGTTTGGGTCTAGCCGAGTGGGTTTGGGTCTAGTGGACTGGGTTTGGGTGAAGCCAAGTGGGTTTTTTGTCTAGCGGAGTGGGTTTGGGTGTAGCCGAGTGGGTTTGGGTCCAGCCGAGTGGGTTTGGGTCTAGCCGAGTGGGTTTGTGTCTAGCCGAGTGGGTTTGGGACTAGCCGAGTGGGTTTGTGTATTGCCGAGTGGGTTTGGGTTTAGCCGATTGGGTTTAGGTCTAGCCGAGTGGGTTTGGGTCTAGCCGAGTGGGTTTGGGTCTAGCCGAGTGGGTTTGGGTGTAGCCGAGTGGGTTTGGGTCTAGCCGAGTGGGATTGGGTCTAGCCGACTGGGTTTGGGTCTCGCTGAGTGGGTTTGGGACTAGCCGAGTGCGTTTGGCTCTAGCGAAGTGGGTTTGGGTCCAGCGGAGTGGGTTTGGGTCTAGCCGAGTGGGTTTGGGTCTAGCCGAGTGGGTTTGGGTCTAGCGGAGTGGGTTTGGGTCTGGCCGAGTGGGTTTGGGTCCAGCTGAGTGGGTTTGGGTCTAGCCGAGTGGGTTTGGTTTTGCCGAGTGGGTTTGGGTCTAGCCGAGTGGGTTTGGGTCTAGCCGAGTGGGTTTGGGTCTAGCCGAGTGTGTTTGGGTCTAGCCGAGTGGGTTTGGGTCTAGCCGAGTGGGTTTGGGTCTAGCCGAGTGGGTTTGGGTCTACTCGAGTGGGTTTGTGTCTAGCCGAGTGGGTGTGGGTCTAGACGTGCGGGTTTGAGTCCAGCCGAGTGGGTTTGGGTCTAGACGAGTGGGTTTGGGTCTAGCCGAGTGGGTTTGGGTCTAGCCGAGTGGGTTTGGGTCTAGCCGAGTGGGTTTGGGTGTAGCCGAGTGGGTTTGGGTGTAGCCGAGTGGGTGTGGGTCTAGCGGAGTGGGTTTGGGTCTAACGGAGTGGATTTGGGTCTAGCCGAGTGGGTTTGGGTCTTGCGGAGTGGGTTTGGGTCTAGCCGAGTGGGTTTGGGTCTAGCCGAGTGGGTTTGGGTGGAGCCGAGTGGGTTTGGATCTAGCTGATTGGGTTTGGGTCTAGCCGAGTGGGTTTGGGTCTAGCCGTGTGTGTTTGGGTCTAGCCGGGTGGGTTTGGGTCTAGTGGACTGGGTTTGGGTGAAGCCGAGTGGGTTTGGGTCTAGCCGAGTGGGTTTGGGTCTAGACGAGTGGGTGTGGGTGCAGCCGAGTGGGTTTGGGTCTAGCCAAGTGGGTTTGGGTCTAGCGGAGTGGGTTTGGGTGTAGCCAAGTGGGTTTGGGTCTAGCCGAGTGGGTTTGGGGCTAGCCGAGTGGGTTCGTGTCTAGCCGAGTGGGTTTGGGACTAGCGGAGTGGGTTTGGGTCTTGCCGAGTGGGTTTGGGTCTAGCCGAGTGGGTTTGGGTGTAGCTGAGTGGATTTGGGTCGAGCCGAGTGGGTTTGGATCTAGCCTAGTGGGTTTGCGTCTAGCCGAGTGGGTTTGGGTCTAGCAGAGTGGGTTTGGGACTAGCCGAGTGGGTATGGCTCTAGCCGAGTGGGTTTTGGTCTAGCCGAGTGGGTTTGGGTCTAGCCGAGGGGGTTTGGGTCTAGCCGAGTGGGTTTGGGTCAAGCCGAGTGGGTTTGGGTCTAGCCGAGTGGGTTTGGGTCTAGCCGAGTGGGTTTGGGACTAGCCGAGTGGGTTTGGCGCTAGTGGAGTGGGTTTGTGTCTAGCGGAGTGGGTTTGGGTCTAGCGGAGTGGGTTTGGGTCTAGCCGAGTGGGTTTGCGTCTAGCCGAGTGGGTTTGTGTCTAGCCGAGTGGGTTTGGGTCTAGCCGAGTGGGTTTGTGTCTAGCCGATTGGGTTTGAGTCCAGCCGAGTGAGTTTGGGTCTAGCCGAGTGGGCTTGGGTGTAGCCGAGTGGGTTTGATGTAGCCGATTGGGTGTGGGTCTAGCGAAGTGGGTTTGGGTCTAGCGGAGTGGGTTTGGGTCTAGCGGAGTGGGTTTGGGTCTAGCGGAGTGGGTTTGGATCTAGCCGAGTGGGTTTGGGTCTAGCCGAGTGTGTTTGGATCTAGCCGAGTGGGTTTCGGTCTAGTGGACTGGGTTTGTGTGTAGCCGAGTGGGTTTGGGTCTAGCCGAGTGGGTTTGGGTCTAGCCGAGTGGGTTTGGGTCCAGCCGAGTGGGTTTGGGTCTAGCCGAGTGGGTTTGGGTCTAGCCGAGTGAGTTTGGGTCTAGCCGAGTGGGTTTTGGTCTAGCCGAGTGGGTTTGGGCCTAGCCGAGTGGGTTTGGGTCTAGCCGAGTGGGTTTGGGTCTAGCTGAGTGGGTTTGGGTCTAGCGGAGTGGGTTTGGGTCTAGCCGAGTGGGTTTGGGTCTAGCCGAGTGGGTTTGGGTCTAGCGGAGTGGGTTTGGGTGAAGCCGAGTGGGTTTGCGTCTAGCCGAGTGGGTTTTGGTCTAGACGAGTGGGTGTGGGTGCAGCCGAGTGGGTTTGGGTCTAGCCAAGTGGGTTTGGGTCTAGCGGAGTGGGTTTGGGTGTAGCCGAGTGGGTTTGGGTCTAGCCGAGTGGGTTTGGGTCTAGCCGAGTGGGTTCGTGTCTAGCCGAGTGGGTTTGGGACTAGCGGAGTGGGTTTGGGTCTTGCCGAGTGGGTTTGGGTCTAGCCGAGTGGGTTTGGGTCTAGCTGAGTGGATTTGGGTCGAGCCGAGTGGGTTTGGATCTAGCCTAGTGGGTTTGGGTCCAGCCGAGTGGGTTTGGGTCTAGCAGAGTGGGTTTGGGACTAGCCGAGTGGGTATGGCTCTAGCCGAGTGGGTTTTGGTCTAGCCGAGTGGGTTTGGGTCTAGCCGAGGGGGTTTGGGTCTAGCCGAGTGGGTTTGGGTCAAGCCGAGTGGGTTTGGGTCTAGCCGAGTGGGTTTGGGTCTAGCCGAGTGGGTTTGGGTCTAGTGGACTGGGTTTGGGTGAAGCCAAGTGGGTTTTGGTCTAGCGGAGTGGGTTTGGGTGTAGCCGAGTGGGTTTGGGTCCAGCCGAGTGGGTTTGGGTCTAGCCGAGTGGGTTTGTGTCTAGCCGAGTGGGTTTGGGACTAGCCGAGTGGGTTTGTGTATTGCCGAGTGGGTTTGGGTTTAGCCGATTGGGTTTGGGTCTAGCCGAGTGGGTTTGGGTCTAGCGGAGTGGGTTTGGGTCTAGCCGAGTGGGTTTGGGTCTAGCCGTGTGGGTTTGGGTCTAGCCGAGTGGGTTTGGGTCCAGCCGAGTGGGTTTGGGTCTAGCCGAGTGGGTTTGCGTCTAGCCGTGTGGGTTTGGGTCTAGCCGAGTGGGTTTGTGTCTAGTGGAGTGGGTTTGGGTGTAGCCGAGTGGGTCTGGGTCGAACTGAGTGGGATTGGGTCTAGCCGTTTGGGTTTGGGTCTAGCCGAGTGGGTTTGTGTCTAGTGGAGTGGGTTTGGGTGTAGCCGAGTGGGTTTGGGTCTAGCCGAGTGGGTTTGGGTCTAGCCGAGTGGGTTTGGGTCTAGCCGAGTGGGTTTAGGTCTAGCCGAGTGGGTTTTGGTCTAGCCGAGTGGGTTTGGGTCGAGCCGAGTGGGTTTGGGTCTAGCCGAGTGGGTTTTGGTCTAGCCGAGTGGGTTTGGATCTAGCTGAGTGGGTTTGGGTCTAGCCGAGTGGGTCTGGGTCTAGCCGAGTGGGTTTGGGTCTAGCCGAGTGGGTTTGGGTCTAGCCGAGTGGGTTTGGGTCTAGCCTAGTGGGTTTGGGTCTAGCCGAGTGGGTTTGGGTCTAGCCGAGTGGGTTTGGGTCTAGCCGAGTGGGTTTGGGTCTAGCCGAGTGGGTTTAGGTCTAGCCGAGTGGGTTTGGGTCTAGCCGAGTGGGTTTGTGTCTACCCGAGTGGGTTTGTGTCCAGCCGAGTGGGTTTGGGTCTAGCTGAGTGGCTCTGGGTCTAGCCGAGTGGGTTTGGGTCTAGCCGAGTGGGTTTGGGTCTAGCCGAGTGGGTTTGGGTCTAGCCGAATGGGATTGGGTCTAGCCGAGTGGGTTTGGGTCTAGCCAAGTGGGTTTGGGTCTAGTGGAGTGGGTTTGGATCTAGCCGAGTGGGTTTGGGTCGAGCCGAGTGGGTTTGCGTCTACCGAGTGGATTTGTGTCTAGCCGAGTGGGTTTGGGTCTAGCAGAGTGGGTTTGGGACTAGCCGAGTGGGTTTGAGTACAGCCGAGTGGGTTTGGGTCTAGCCAATTGGGCTTGGGTGTAGCCGAGTGGGTTTGGGTGTGGCCGAGTGGGTGTGGGTCTAGCGGAATGGGGTTTGGGTCTAGCAGAGTGGGTTTGGGTCTAGCCGAGTGGGTTTGGGTCTAGCGGAGTGGGTTTGGATCTAGCCGAGTGGGTTTGGGTCTAGCCGAGTGGGTTTGGATCTAGCCGAGTCGGTTTGGGTCAAGCCGTGTGGGTTTGGGTCTAGCCGAGTGGGTTTGGGTCTAGTGGACTGGGTTTGGGTGAAGCCAAGTGGGTTTTGGTCTAGCGGAGTGGGTTTGGGTGTAGCCGAGTGGGTTTGGGTCCAGCCGAGTGGGTTTGGGTCTAGCCGAGTGGGTTTGGGTCTAGCCGAGTGGGTTTGGGTCGAGCCGAGTGGGTTTGGATCTTGCCGAGTGGGTTTGGGTCTAGCCGAGTGGGTTTGCGTCTAGCAGAGGGGGTTTGGGACTAGCCGAGTGGGTATGGCTCTAGCCGAGTGGGTTTGGGTCTAGCCGAGTGGGTTTGGGTCTAGCCGAGTGGGTTTGGGTGTAGCCGAGTGGGTTTGGGTCTAGCCAAGTGGGATTGGGTCCAGCCGAGTGGGTTTGGGTCTCGCTGAGTGGGTTTGGGACTAGCCGAGTGCGTTTGGCTCTAGCGAAGTGGGTTTGGGTCCAGCGGAGTGGGTTTGGGTCTGGCGGAGTGGGTTTGGGTCTAGCCGAGTGGGTTTGGGTCTAGCCAAGTGGGTTTGGGGCTAGCCGAGTGGGTTTGGGTCTAGCCAAGAGGGTTTGGGTCTAGCGGAGTGCGTTTGGGTCTAGCCAAGTGGGTTTGGGTCTAGCCGAGTGGGTTTGGGTCTCGGCGAGTGGGTTTGGGTCTAGCCGAGTGGGTTTGTGTCTAGCCGAGTGGGTTTGGGTCTAGCCGAGTGGGTTTGGGTCTAGCCGAGTGGGTTTGGGTCTAGCCGAGTGGGTTTGGGTATAGCGGAGTGGGTTTCGGTCTAGCCGAGTGGGTTTGGGTCTAGCCGAGTGGATTTGGGTCTAGCCGAGTGGGTTTGGGTCTAGCCGAGTGGGTTTGGGTCTAGCGGAGTGGGTTTGGGTCTAGCCGAGTGGGTTTGGGTCCAGCTGAGTGGGTTTGGGTCTAGCCGAGTGGGTTTGGTTTTGCCGAGTGGGTTTGGGTCTAGCCGAGTGGGTTTGGGTCTAGCCGAGTGGGTTTGGGTCTAGCCGAGTGTGTTTGGGTCTAGCCGAGTGGGTTTGGGTCTAGCCGAGTGGGTTTGGGTCTAGCCGAGTGGGTTTGGGTCTACTCGAGTGGGTTTGTGTCTAGCCGAGTGGGTTTGGGTCTAGACGTGTGCGTTTGAGTCCAGCCGAGTGGGTTTGGGTCTAGACGAGTGGGTTTGGGCCTAGCCGAGTGGGTTTGGGTCTAGCCGAGTGGGTTTGGGTCTAGCCGAGTGGGTTTGGGTGTAGCCGAGTGGGTTTGGGTGTAGCCGAGTGGGTGTGGGTCTAGCAGAGTGGGTTTGGGTCTAACGGAGTGGATTTGGGTCTAGCCGAGTGGGTTTGGGTCTTGCGGAGGGGGTTTGGGACTAGCCGAGTCGGTATGGCTCTAGCCGAGTGGGTTTGGGTCTAGCCGAGTGGGTTTGGGTCTAGCCGAGTGGGTTTGGGTGTAGCCGAGTGGGTTTGGGTCTAGCCGAGTGGGATTGAGTCCAGCCGAGTGGGTTTGGGTCTCGCTGAGTGGGTTTGGGGCTAGCCGAGTGGGTTTGGGTCTAGCCAAGAGGGTTTGGGTCTAGCGGAGTGCGTTTGGGTCTAGCCAAGTGGGTTTGGGTCTAGCCGAGTGGGTTTGGGTCTAGGCGAGTGGGTTTGGGTCTAGCCGAGTGGGTTTGGGTCTAGCCGAGTGGGTTTGGGTCTAGCCGAGTGGGTTTGGGTCTAGCCGAGTGGGTTTGGGTCTAGCCGAGTGGGTTTGGGTATAGCGGAGTGGGTTTCGGTCTAGCCGAGTGGGTTTGGGTCTAGCCGAGTGGGTTTGGGTCTAGCCGAGTGGGTTTGGGTCTAGCCGAGTGGGTTTGGGTCTAGCGGAGTGGGTTTGGGTCTAGCCGAGTGGGTTTGGGTCCAGCTGAGTGGGTTTGGGTCTAGCCGAGTGGGTTTGGTTTTGCCGAGTGGGTTTGGGTCTAGCCGAGTGGGTTTGGGTCTAGCCGAGTGGGTTTGGGTCTAGCCGAGTGTGTTTGGGTCTAGCCGAGTGGGTTTGGGTCTAGCCGAGTGGGTTTGGGTCTAGCCGAGTGGGTTTGGGTCTACTCGAGTGCGTTTGTGTCTAGCCGAGTGGGTTTGGGTCTAGACGTGTGGGTTTGAGTCCAGCCGAGTGGGTTTGGGTCTAGACGAGTGGGTTTGGGCCTAGCCGAGTGGGTTTGGGTCTAGCCGAGTGGGTTTGGGTCTAGCCGAGTGGGTTTGGGTGTAGCCGAGTGGGTTTGGGTGTAGCCGAGTGGGTTTGGGTCTACTCGAGTGCGTTTGTGTCTAGCCGAGTGGGTTTGGGTCTAGACGTGTGGGTTTGAGTCCAGCCGAGTGGGTTTGGGTCTAGACGAGTGGGTTTGGGCCTAGCCGAGTGGGTTTGGGTCTAGCCGAGTGGGTTTGGGTCTAGCCGAGTGGGTTTGGGTGTAGCCGAGTGGGTTTGGGTGTAGTCGAGTGGGTTTGGGTCTAGCCGAGTGGGTTTGGTTTTGCCGAGTGGGTTTGGGTCTAGCCGAGTGGGTTTGGGTCTAGCCGAGTGGGTTTGGGTCTAGCCGAGTGTGTTTGGGTCTAGCCGAGTGGGTTTGGGTCTAGCCGAGTGGGTTTGGGTCTAGCCGAGTGGGTTTGGGTCTACTCGAGTGGGTTTGTGTCTAGCCGAGTGGGTTTGGGTCTAGACGTGTGGGTTTGAGTCCAGCCGAGTGGGTTTGGGTCTAGACGAGTGGGTTTGGGCCTAGCCGAGTGGGTTTGGGTCTAGCCGAGTGGGTTTGGGTCTAGCCGAGTGGGTTTGGGTGTAGCCGAGTGGGTTTGGGTGTAGCCGAGTGGGTGTGGGTCTAGCAGAGTGGGTTTGGGTCTAACGGAGTGGATTTGGGTCTAGCCGAGTGGGTTTGGGTCTTGCGGAGGGGGTTTGGGACTAGCCAAGTCGGTATGGCTCTAGCCGAGTGGGTTTGGGTCTAGCCGAGTGGGTTTGGGTCTAGCCGAGTGGGTTTGGGTGTAGCCGAGTGGGTTTGGGTCTAGCCGAGTGGGATTGAGTCCAGCCGAGTGGGTTTGGGTCTCGCTGAGTGGGTTTGGGGCTAGCCGAGTGGGTTTGGGTCTAGCCAAGAGGGTTTGGGTCTAGCGGAGTGCGTTTGGGTCTAGCCAAGTGGGTTTGGGTCTAGCCGAGTGGGTTTGGGTCTAGGCGAGTGGGTTTGGGTCTAGCCGAGTGGGTTTGGGTCTAGCCGAGTGGGTTTGGGTCTTGCCGAGTGGGTTTGGGTCTAGCCGAGTGGGTTTGGGTCTAGCCGAGTGGGTTTGGGTATAGCGGAGTGGGTTTGGGTCTAGCCGAGTGGGTTTGGGTCTAGCCGAGTGGGTTTGGGTCTAGCCGAGTGGGTTTGGGTATAGCGGAGTGGGTTTCGGTCTAGCCGAGTGGGTTTGGGTCTAGCCGAGTGGGTATGGCTCTAGCCGAGTGGGTTTGGGTCTAGCCGAGTGGGTTTGGGTCTAGCCGAGTGGGTTTGGGTGTAGCCGAGTGGGTTTGGGTCTAGCCGAGTGGGATTGAGTCCAGCCGAGTGGGTTTGGGTCTCGCTGAGTGGGTTTGGGGCTAGCCGAGTGGGTTTGGGTCTAGCCAAGAGGGTTTGGGTCTAGCGGAGTGGGTTTGGGTCTAGCGGAGTGGGTTTGGGTCTAGCCGAGTGGGTTTGGGTCCAGCCGAGTGGGTTTGGGTCTAGCCGAGTGGGTTTGGTTTTGCCGAGTGGGTTTGGGTCTAGCCGAGTGGGTTTGGGTCTAGCCGAGTGGGTTTGGGTCTAGCCGAGTGTGTTTGGGTCTAGCCGAGTGGGTTTGGGTCTAGCCGAGTGGGTTTGGGTCTAGCCGAGTGGGTTTGGGTCTACTCGAGTGCGTTTGTGTCTAGCCGAGTGGGTTTGGGTCTAGACGTGTGGGTTTGAGTCCAGCCGAGTGGGTTTGGGTCTAGACGAGTGGGTTTGGGCCTAGCCGAGTGGGTTTGGGTCTAGCCGAGTGGGTTTGGGTCTAGCCGAGTGGGTTTGGGTGTAGCCGAGTGGGTTTGGGTGTAGCCGAGTGGGTTTGGGTCTACTCGAGTGCGTTTGTGTCTAGCCGAGTGGGTTTGGGTCTAGACGTGTGGGTTTGAGTCCAGCCGAGTGGGTTTGGGTCTAGACGAGTGGGTTTGGGCCTAGCCGAGTGGGTTTGGGTCTAGCCGAGTGGGTTTGGGTCTAGCCGAGTGGGTTTGGGTGTAGCCGAGTGGGTTTGGGTGTAGCCGAGTGGGTTTGGGTCTAGCCGAGTGGGTTTGGTTTTGCCGAGTGGGTTTGGGTCTAGCCGAGTGGGTTTGGGTCTAGCCGAGTGGGTTTGGGTCTAGCCGAGTGTGTTTGGGTCTAGCCGAGTGGGTTTGGGTCTAGCCGAGTGGGTTTGGGTCTAGCCGAGTGGGTTTGGGTCTACTCGAGTGGGTTTGTGTCTAGCCGAGTGGGTTTGGGTCTAGACGTGTGGGTTTGAGTCCAGCCGAGTGGGTTTGGGTCTAGACGAGTGGGTTTGGGCCTAGCCGAGTGGGTTTGGGTCTAGCCGAGTGGGTTTGGGTCTAGCCGAGTGGGTTTGGGTGTAGCCGAGTGGGTTTGGGTGTAGCCGAGTGGGTGTGGGTCTAGCAGAGTGGGTTTGGGTCTAACGGAGTGGATTTGGGTCTAGCCGAGTGGGTTTGGGTCTTGCGGAGGGGGTTTGGGACTAGCCGAGTCGGTATGGCTCTAGCCGAGTGGGTTTGGGTCTAGCCGAGTGGGTTTGGGTCTAGCCGAGTGGGTTTGGGTGTAGCCGAGTGGGTTTGGGTCTAGCCGAGTGGGATTGAGTCCAGCCGAGTGGGTTTGGGTCTCGCTGAGTGGGTTTGGGGCTAGCCGAGTGGGTTTGGGTCTAGCCAAGAGGGTTTGGGTCTAGCGGAGTGCGTTTGGGTCTAGCCAAGTGGGTTTGGGTCTAGCCGAGTGGGTTTGGGTCTAGGCGAGTGGGTTTGGGTCTAGCCGAGTGGGTTTGGGTCTAGCCGAGTGGGTTTGGGTCTTGCCGAGTGGGTTTGGGTCTAGCCGAGTGGGTTTGGGTCTAGCCGAGTGGGTTTGGGTATAGCGGAGTGGGTTTGGGTCTAGCCGAGTGGGTTTGGGTCTAGCCGAGTGGGTTTGGGTCTAGCCGAGTGGGTTTGGGTATAGCGGAGTGGGTTTCGGTCTAGCCGAGTGGGTTTGGGTCTAGCCGAGTGGGTATGGCTCTAGCCGAGTGGGTTTGGGTCTAGCCGAGTGGGTTTGGGTCTAGCCGAGTGGGTTTGGGTGTAGCCGAGTGGGTTTGGGTCTAGCCGAGTGGGATTGAGTCCAGCCGAGTGGGTTTGGGTCTCGCTGAGTGGGTTTGGGGCTAGCCGAGTGGGTTTGGGTCTAGCCAAGAGGGTTTGGGTCTAGCGGAGTGCGTTTGGGTCTAGCCAAGTGGGTTTGGGTCTAGCCGAGTGGGTTTGGGTCTAGGCGAGTGGGTTTGGGTCTAGCCGAGTGGGTTTGGGTCTAGCCGAGTGGGTTTGGGTCTAGCCGAGTGGGTTTGGGTCTAGCCGAGTGGGTTTGGGTATAGCGGAGTGGGTTTCGGTCTAGCCGAGTGGGTTTGGGTCTAGCCGAGTGGGTTTGGGTCTAGCCGAGTGGGTTTGGGTCTAGCCGAGTGGGTTTGGGTCTAGCGGAGTGGGTTTGGGTCTAGCCGAGTGGGTTTGGGTCCAGCTGAGTGGGTTTGGGTCTAGCCGAGTGGGTTTGGTTTTGCCGAGTGGGTTTGGGTCTAGCCGAGTGGGTTTGGGTCTAGCCGAGTGGGTTTGGGTCTAGCCGAGTGTGTTTGGGTCTAGCCGAGTGGGTTTGGGTCTAGCCGAGTGGGTTTGGGTCTAGCCGAGTGGGTTTGGGTCTACTCGAGTGCGTTTGTGTCTAGCCGAGTGGGTTTGGGTCTAGACGTGTGGGTTTGAGTCCAGCCGAGTGGGTTTGGGTCTAGACGAGTGGGTTTGGGCCTAGCCGAGTGGGTTTGGGTCTAGCCGAGTGGGTTTGGGTCTAGCCGAGTGGGTTTGGGTGTAGCCGAGTGGGTTTGGGTGTAGCCGAGTGGGTTTGGGTCTACTCGAGTGCGTTTGTGTCTAGCCGAGTGGGTTTGGGTCTAGACGTGTGGGTTTGAGTCCAGCCGAGTGGGTTTGGGTCTAGACGAGTGGGTTTGGGCCTAGCCGAGTGGGTTTGGGTCTAGCCGAGTGGGTTTGGGTCTAGCCGAGTGGGTTTGGGTGTAGCCGAGTGGGTTTGGGTGTAGCCGAGTGGGTTTGGGTCTAGCCGAGTGGGTTTGGTTTTGCCGAGTGGGTTTGGGTCTAGCCGAGTGGGTTTGGGTCTAGCCGAGTGGGTTTGGGTCTAGCCGAGTGTGTTTGGGTCTAGCCGAGTGGGTTTGGGTCTAGCCGAGTGGGTTTGGGTCTAGCCGAGTGGGTTTGGGTCTACTCGAGTGGGTTTGTGTCTAGCCGAGTGGGTTGGGTCTAGACGTGTGGGTTTGAGTCCAGCCGAGTGGGTTTGGGTCTAGACGAGTGGGTTTGGGCCTAGCCGAGTGGGTTTGGGTCTAGCCGAGTGGGTTTGGGTCTAGCCGAGTGGGTTTGGGTGTAGCCGAGTGGGTTTGGGTGTAGCCGAGTGGGTGTGGGTCTAGCAGAGTGGGTTTGGGTCTAACGGAGTGGATTTGGGTCTAGCCGAGTGGGTTTGGGTCTTGCGGAGGGGGTTTGGGACTAGCCGAGTCGGTATGGCTCTAGCCGAGTGGGTTTGGGTCTAGCCGAGTGGGTTTGGGTCTAGCCGAGTGGGTTTGGGTGTAGCCGAGTGGGTTTGGGTCTAGCCGAGTGGGATTGAGTCCAGCCGAGTGGGTTTGGGTCTCGCTGAGTGGGTTTGGGGCTAGCCGAGTGGGTTTGGGTCTAGCCAAGAGGGTTTGGGTCTAGCGGAGTGCGTTTGGGTCTAGCCAAGTGGGTTTGGGTCTAGCCGAGTGGGTTTGGGTCTAGGCGAGTGGGTTTGGGTCTAGCCGAGTGGGTTTGGGTCTAGCCGAGTGGGTTTGGGTCTAGCCGAGTGGGTTTGGGTCTAGCCGAGTGGGTTTGGGTCTAGCCGAGTGGGTTTGGGTATAGCGGAGTGGGTTTCGGTCTAGCCGAGTGGGTTTGGGTCTAGCCGAGTGGGTTTGGGTCTAGCCGAGTGGGTTTGGGTCTAGCCGAGTGGGTTTGGGTCTAGCGGAGTGGGTTTGGGTCTAGCCGAGTGGGTTTGGGTCCAGCTGAGTGGGTTTGGGTCTAGCCGAGTGGGTTTGGTTTTGCCGAGTGGGTTTGGGTCTAGCCGAGTGGGTTTGGGTCTAGCCGAGTGGGTTTGGGTCTAGCCGAGTGTGTTTGGGTCTAGCCGAGTGGGTTTGGGTCTAGCCGAGTGGGTTTGGGTCTAGCCGAGTGGGTTTGGGTCTACTCGAGTGCGTTTGTGTCTAGCCGAGTGGGTTTGGGTCTAGACGTGTGGGTTTGAGTCCAGCCGAGTGGGTTTGGGTCTAGACGAGTGGGTTTGGGCCTAGCCGAGTGGGTTTGGGTCTAGCCGAGTGGGTTTGGGTCTAGCCGAGTGGGTTTGGGTGTAGCCGAGTGGGTTTGGGTGTAGCCGAGTGGGTGTGGGTCTAGCGGAGTGGGTTTGGGTCTAACGGAGTGGATTTGGGTCTAGCCGAGTGGGTTTGGGTCTTGCAGAGTGGGTTTGGGTCTAGCCGAGTGGGTTTGGGTCTAGCCGAGTGGGTTTGGGTGTAGCCGAGTGGGTTTGGATCTAGCTGATTGGGTTTGGGTCTAGCCGAGTGGGTTTGGGTCTAGCCGCGTGGGTTTGGGTCTAGCCGGGTGGGTTTGGGTCTAGTGGACTGGGTTTGGGTGAAGCCGAGTGGGTTTGGGTCCAGCCGAGTGGGTTTGGGTCTAGACGAGTGGGTGTGGGTGCAGCCGAGTGGGTTTGGGTCTAGCCAAGTGGGTTTGGGTCTAGTGGAGTGGGTTTGGGTGTAGCCGAGTGGGTTTGGGTCTAGCCGAGTGGGTTTGGGTCTAGCCGAGTGGGTTTGGGTCTAGACGTGTGGGTTTGAGTCCAGCCGAGTGGGTTTGGGTCTAGACGAGTGGGTTTGGGCCTAGCCGAGTGGGTTTGGGTCTAGCCGAGTGGGTTTGGGTCTAGCCGAGTGGGTTTGGGTCTAGCCGAGTGGGTTTGGGTGTAGCCGAGTGGGTGTGGGTCTAGCGGAGTGGGTTTGGGTCTAACGGAGTGGATTTGGGTCTAGCCGAGTGGGTTTGGGTCTTGCGGAGTGGGTTTGGGTCTAGCCGAGTGGGTTTGGATCTAGCCGAGTGGGTTTGGGACTAGCGGAGTGGGTTTGGGTCTTGCCGAGTGGGTTTGGGTCTAGTCGAGTGCGTTTGGGTCTCGCTGAGTGGATTTGGGTCGAGCCGAGTGGGTTTGGATCTAGCCGAGTGGGTTTGGGTCTAGCCGAGTGGGTTTGGGTCTAGCAGAGTGGGTTTGGGACTAGCCGAGTGGGTATGGCTCTAGCCGATTGGGTTTTGGTCTAGCCGAGTGGGTTTGGGTCTAGCCGAGGGGGTTTGGGTCTAGCCGAGTGGGTTTGGGTCAAGCCGAGTGGGTTTGGGTCTAGCCGAGTGGGTTTGGGTCTAGCCGACTGGGTTTGGGACTAGCCGAGTGGGTTTGGCTCTAGCGGAGTGGGTTTGGGTCTAGCGGAGTGGGTTTGGGTCTAGCGGAGTGGGTTTGGGTCTAGCCGAGTGGGTTTGAGTCCAGCCGAGTGGGTTTGGGTCTAGCCGAGTGGGCTTGGGTGTAGCCAAGTGGGTTTGGGTGTAGCCGAGTGGGTGTGGGTCTAGCGGAGTGGGTTTGGGTCTAGCGGAGTGGGTTTGGGTCTAGCCGAGTGGGTTTGGGTCTAGCGGAGTGGGTTTGGATCTAGCCGAGTGGGTTTGGGTCTAGCCGAGTGTGTTTGGATCTAGCCGAGTGGGTTTCGGTCTAGTGGACTGGGTTTGTGTGTAGCCGAGTGGGTTTGGGTCTAGCCGAGTGGGTTTGGGTCTAGCCGAGTGGGTTTGGGTCCAGCCGAGTGGGTTTGGGTCTAGCCGAGTGGGTTTGGGTCTAGCCGAGTGGGTTTGGGTCTAGCCGAGTGGGTTTTGGCCTAGCCGAGTGGGTTTGGGCCTAGCCGAGTGGGTTTGGGTCTAGCCGAGTGGGTTTGGGTCTAGCTGAGTGGGTTTGGGTCTAGCGGAGTGGGTTTGGGTCTAGCCGAGTGGGTTTGGGTCTAGCCGAGTGGGTTTGGGTCTAGCCGAGTGGGTTTGGGTCTAGCCGAGTGGGTTTGGGTCCAGCCGAGTGGGTTTGGGTCCAGCCGAGTGGGTTTGGGTCTAGCCGAGTGGGTTTGGGTCTAGCCGAGTGGGTTTGGGTCTAGCCGAGTGGGTTTTGGTTTAGCCGAGTGGGTTTGGGCCTAGCCGAGTGGGTTTGGGTCTAGCCGAGTGGGTTTGGGTCTAGCTGAGTGGGTTTGGGTCTAGCGGAGTGGGTTTGGGTCTAGCCGAGTGGGTTTGGGTCTAGCCGAGTGGGTTTGGGTCTAGCGGAGTGGGTTTGGGTCTAGGCGAGTGGGTTTGGGTCTAGCCGTGTGGGTTTGGGTCTAGCCGAGTGGGTTTGGGTCCAGCCGAGTGGGTTTGGGTCTAGCCGAGTGGGTTTGGGTCTAGCCGTGTGGGTTTGGGTCTAGCCGTGTGGGTTTGTGTCTAGTGGAGTGGGTTTGGGTGTAGCCGAGTGGGTCTGGGTCGAATTGAGTGGGATTGGGTCTAGCCGAGTGGGTTTGGGTCCATCCGAGTGGGTTTGGGTCCAGCCGAGTGGGTTTGGTTCCAGCCGAGTGGGTTTGGGTCTAGCCGAGTGGGTTTGGGTCTAGCCGAGTGGGTTTGGGTCTAGCCGAGTGGGTTTGGGTCCAGCCGAGTGGGTTTGGGTCTCGCTGAGTGGGTTTGGGACCAGCCGAGTGCGTTTGGCTCTAGCGAAGTGGGTTTGGGTCCAGCGGAGTGGGTTTGGGTCTGGCGGAGTGGGTTTGGGTCTAGCCGAGTGGGTTTGGGTCTTGCCAAGTGGGTTTGGGGCTAACCGAGTGGGTTTGGGTCTAGCCAAGAGGGTTTGGGTCTGGCGGAGTGCGTTTGGGTCTAGCCCAGCGGGTTTGGGTCTAGCCGAGTGGGTTTGGGTCTAGGCGAGTGGGTTTGGGTCTAGCCGAGTGGGTTTGGGTCTAGCCGAGTGGGTTTGGGTCTAGCCGAGTGGGTTTGGGTCTAGCCGAGTGGGTTTGGGTATAGCGGAGTGGGTTTCGGTCTAGCCGAGTGGGTTTGGGTCTAGCCGAGTGGGTTTGGGTCTAGCCGAGTGGGTTTGGGTCTAGCCGAGTGGGTTTGGGTCTAGCGGAGTGGGTTTGGGTCTAGCCGAGTGGGTTTGGGTCCAGCTGAGTGGGTTTGGGTCTAGCCGAGTGGGTTTGGGTCTAGCCAAGTGTGTTTGGGTCTAGCCGAGTGGGTTTGGGTCTAGCCGAGTGGGTTTGGGTCTAGCCGAGTGGGTTTGGGTCTACTCGAGTGGGTTTGTGTCTAGCCGAGTGGGTTTGGGTCTAGACGTGTGGGTTTGAGTCCAGCCGAGTGGGTTTGGGTCTAGACGAGTGGGTTTGGGCCTAGCCGAGTGGGTTTGGGTCTAGCCGAGTGGGTTTGGGTCTAGCCGAGTGGGTTTGGGTGTAGCCGAGTGGGTTTGGGTGTAGCCGAGTGGGTGTGGGTCTAGCGGAGTGGGTTTGGGTCTAACGGAGTGGATTTGGGTCTAGCCGAGTGGGTTTGGGTCTTGCGGAGGGGGTTTGGGACTAGCCGAGTGGGTATGGCTCTAGCCGAGTGGGTTTGGGTCTAGCCGAGTGGGTTTGGGTCTAGCCGAGTGGGTTTGGGTGTAGCCGAGTGGGTTTGGGTCTAGCCGAGTGGGATTGGGTCCAGCCGAGTGGGTTTGGGTCTCGCTGAGTGGGTTTGGGACTAGCCGAGTGCGTTTGGCTCTAGCGAAGTGGGTTTGGGTCCAGCGGAGTGGGTTTGGGTCTGGCGGAGTGGGTTTGGGTCTAGCCGAGTGGGTTTGGGTCTAGCCAAGTGGGTTTGGGGCTAGCCGAGTGGGTTTGGATCTAGCCAAGAGGGTTTGGGTCTAGCGGAGTGCGTTTGGGTCTAGCCAAGTGGGTTTGGGTCTAGCCGAGTGGGTTTGGGTCTAGGCGAGTGGGTTTGGGTCTAGCCGAGTGGGTTTGAGTCTAGCCGAGTGGGTTTGGGTCTAGCCGAGTGGGTTTGGGTCTAGCCGAGTGGGTTTGGGTCTAGCCGAGTGGGTTTGGGTCTAGCCGAGTGGGTTTGGGTATAGCGGAGTGGGTTTCGGTCTAGCCGAGTGGGTTTGGGTCTAGCCGAGTGGGTTTGGGTCGAGCCGAGTGGGTTTGGGTCTAGCCGAGTGGGTTTGGGTCTAGCGGAATGGGTTTGGGTCTGGCCGAGTGGGTTTGGGTCCAGCTGAGTGGGTTTGGGTCTGGCCGAGTGGGTTTGGTTTTGCCGAGTGGGTTTGGGTCTAGCCGAGTGGGTTTGGGTCTAGCCGAGTGGGTTTGGGTCTAGCCGAGTGGGTTTGGGTCTAGCCGAGTGTGTTTGGGTCTAGCCGAGTGGGTTTGGGTCTAGCCGAGTGGGTTTGGGTCTAGCCGAGTGGGTTTGGGTCTACTCGAGTGGGTTTGTGTCTAGCCGAGTGGGTTTGGGTCTAGACGTGTGGGTTTGAGTCCAGCCGAGTGGGTTTGGGTCTAGACGAGTGGGTTTGGGCCTAGCCGAGTGGGTTTGGGTCTAGCCGAGTGGGTTTGGGTCTAGCCGAGTGGGTTTGGGTGTAGCCGAGTGGGTTTGGGTGTAGCCGAGTGGGTGTGGGTCTAGCGGAGTGGGTTTGGGTCTAACGGAGTGGATTTGGGTCTAGCTGAGTGGGTTTGGGTCTTGCGGAGTGGGTTTGGGTCTAGCCGAGTGGGTTTGGGTCTAGCCGAGTGGGTTTGGGTGTAGCCGAGTGGGTTTGGATCTAGCTGATTGGGTTTGGGTCTAGCCGAGTGGGTTTGGGTCTAGCCGTGTGGGTTTGGGTCTAGCCGGGTGGGTTTGGTTCTAGTGGACTGGGTTTGGGTGAAGCCGAGTGGGTTTGGGTCTAGCCGAGTGGGTTTGGGTCTAGACGAGTGGGTGTGGGTGCAGCCGAGTGGGTTTGGGTCTAGCCAAGTGGGTTTGGGTCTAGTGGAGTGGGTTTGGGTCGAGCCGAGTGGGTTTGGGACTAGCGGAGTGGGTTTGGGTCTAGCTGAGTGGATTTGGGTCGAGCCGAGTGGGTTTGGATCTAGCCGAGTGGGTTTGGGTCTAGCCGAGTGGGTTTGGGTCTAGCAGAGGGGGTTTGGGACTAGCCGAGTGGGTATGGCTCTAGCCGAGTGGGTTTTGGTCTAGCCGAGTGGGTTTGGGTCTAGCCGAGGGGGTTTGGGTCTAGCCGAGTGGGTTTGGGTGAAGCCGACTGGGTTTGGGTCTAGCCGAGTGGGTTTGAGTCCAGCCGAGTGGGTTTGGGTCTAGACGAGTGGGTTTGGGCCTAGCCGAGTGGGTTTGGGTCTAGCCGAGTGGGTTTGGGTCTAGCCGAGTGGGTTTGGGTGTAGCCGAGTGGGTTTGGGTGTAGCCGAGTGGGTGTGGGTCTAGCGGAGTGGGTTTGGGTCTAACGGAGTGGATTTGGGTCTAGCCAAGTGGGTTTGGGTCTTGCGGAGGGGGTTTGGGACTAGCCGAGTGGGTATGGCTCTAGCCGAGTGGGTTTGGGTCTAGCCGAGTGGGTTTGGGTCTAGCCGAGTGGGTTTGGGTGTAGCCGAGTGGGTTTGGGTCTAGCCGAGTGGGATTGGGTCCAGCCGAGTGGGTTTGGGTCTCGCTGAGTGGGTTTGGGACTAGCCGAGTGCGTTTGGCTCTAGCGAAGTGGGTTTGGGTCCAGCGGAGTGGGTTTAGGTCTGGCGGAGTGGGTTTGGGTCTAGCCGAGTGGGTTTGGGTCTAGCCAAGTGGGTTTGGGGCTAGCCGAGTGGGTTTGGGTCTAGCCAAGAGGGTTTGGGTCTAGCGGAGTGCGTTTGGGTCTAGCCAAGTGGGTTTGGGTCTAGCCGAGTGGGTTTGGGTCTAGGCGAGTGGGTTTGGGTCTAGCCGAGTGGGTTTGAGTCTAGCCGAGTGGGTTTGGGTCTAGGCGAGTGGGTTTGGGTCTAGCCGAGTGGGTTTGGGTCTAGCCGAGTGGGTTTGGGTCTAGCCGAGTGGGTTTGGGTATAGCGGAGTGGGTTTCGGTCTAGCCGAGTGGGTTTGGGTCTAGCCGAGTGGGTTTGGGTCGAGCCGAGTGGGTTTGGGTCTAGCCGAGTGGGTTTGGGTCTAGCGGAGTGGGTTTGGGTCTGGCCGAGTGGGTTTGGGTCCAGCAGAGTGGGTTTGGGTCTGGCCGAGTGGGTTTGGTTTTTCCGAGTGGGTTTGGGTCTAGCCGAGTGGGTTTGGGTCTAGCCGAGTGGGTTTGGGTCTAGCCGAGTGTGTTTGGGTCTAGCCGAGTGGGTTTGGGTCTAGCCGAGTGGGTTTGGGTCTAGCCGAGTGGGTTTGGGTCTACTCGAGTGGGTTTGTGTCTAGCCGAGTGGGTTTGGGTCTAGACGTGTGGGTTTGAGTCCAGCCGAGTGGGTTTGGGTCTAGACGAGTGGGTTTGGGCCTAGCCGAGTGGGTTTGGGTCTAGCCGAGTGGGTTTGGGTCTAGCCGAGTGGGTTTGGGTGTAGCCGAGTGGGTTTGGGTGTAGCCGAGTGGGTGTGGGTCTAGCGGAGTGGGTTTGGGTCTAACGGAGTGGATTTGGGTCTAGCTGAGTGGGTTTGGGTCTTGCGGAGTGGGTTTGGGTCTAGCCGAGTGGGTTTGGGTCTAGCCGAGTGGGTTTGGGTGTAGCCGAGTGGGTTTGGATCTAGCTGATTGGGTTTGGGTCTAGCCGAGTGGGTTTGGGTCTAGCCGTGTGGGTTTGGGTCTAGCCGGGTGGGTTTGGTTCTAGTGGACTGGGTTTGGGTGAAGCCGAGTGGGTTTGGGTCTAGCCGAGTGGGTTTGGGTCTAGACGAGTGGGTGTGGGTGCAGCCGAGTGGGTTTGGGTCTAGCCAAGTGGGTTTGGGTCTAGCGGAGTGGGTTTGGGTGTAGCCGAGTGGGTTTGGGTCTAGCCGAGTGGGTTTGGGTCTAGCCGAGTGGGTTCGTGTCTAGCCGAGTGGGTTTGGGACTAGCGGAGTGGGTTTGGGTCTTGCCGAGTGGGTTTGGGTCTGGCCGAGTGCGTTTGGGTCTAGCTGAGTGGATTTGGGTCGAGCCGAGTGGGTTTGGATCTAGCCGAGTGGGTTTGGGTCTAGCCGAGTGGGTTTGGGTCTAGCAGAGGGGGTTTGGGACTAGCCGAGTGGGTATGGCTCTAGCCGAGTGGGTTTTGGTCTAGCCGAGTGGGTTTGGGTCTAGCCGAGGGGGTTTGGGTCTAGCCGAGTGGGTTTGGGTCAAGCCGAGTGGGTTTGGGTCTAGCCGAGTGGGTTTGGGTCTAGTCGAGTGGGTTTGGGACTAGCCGAGTGGGTTTGGCTCTAGCGGAGTGGGTTTGGGTCTAGCGGAGTGGGTTTGGGTCTAGCGGAGTGGGTTTGGGTCTAGCCGAGTGGGTTTGCGTCTAGCCGAGTGGGTTTGTGTCTAGCCGAGTGGGTTTGGGTCTAGCCGAGTGGGTTTGGGTCTAGCCGATTGGGTTTGAGTCCAGACGTGTGGGTTTGGGTCTAGCCGAGAGGGCTTGGGTGTAGCCGAGTGGGTTTGGGTGTAGCCGAGTGGGTGTGGGTCTAGCGGAGTGGGTTTGGGTCTAGCGGAGTGGGTTTGGGTCTAGCCGAGTGGGTTTGGGTCTAGCGGAGTGGGTTTGGATCTTGCCGAGTGGGTTTGGGTCTAGCCGAGTGTGTTTGGATCTAGCCGAGTGGGTTTCGGTCTAGTGGACTGGGTTTGTGTGTAGCCGAGTGGGTTTGGGTCTAGCCGAGTGGGTTTGGGTCTAGCCGAGTGGGTTTGGGTCCAGCCGAGTGGGTTTGGGTCTAGCCGAGTGGGTTTGGGTCTAGCCGAGTGGGTTTGGGTCTAGCCGAGTGGGTTTTGGTCTAGCCGAGTGGGTTTGGGCCGAGCCGAGTGGGTTTGGGTCTAGCCGAGTGGGTTTGGGTCTAGCGGAGTGGGTTTGGGTCTAGCGGAGTGGGTTTGGGTCTAGCCGAGTGGGTTTGGGTCTAGCCGAGTGGGTTTGGGTCTAGCCGAGTGGGTTTGGGTCTAGCCGAGTGGGTTTGGGTCCAGCCGAGGGGGTTTGGGTCTAGCCGAGTGGGTTTGGGTCAAGCCGAGTGGGTTTGGGTCTAGCCGAGTGGGTTTGGGTCTAGTCGAGTGGGTTTGGGACTAGCCGAGTGGGTTTGGCTCTAGCGGGGTGGGTTTGGGTCTAGCGGAGTGGGTTTGGGTCTAGCGGAGTGGGTTTGGGTCTAGCCGAGTGGGTTTGCGTCTAGCCGAGTGGGTTTGTGTCTAGCCGAGTGGGTTTGGGTCTAGCCGAGTGGGTTTGGGTCTAGCCGATTGGGTTTGAGTCCAGCCGAGTGGGTTTGGGTCTAGCCGAGTGGGCTTGGGTGTAGCCGAGTGGGTTTGGGTGTTGCCGAGTGGGTGTGGGTCTAGCGGAGTGGGTTTGGGTCTAGCGGAGTGGGTTTGGGTCTAGCCGAGTGGGTTTGGGTCTAGCGGAGTGGGTTTGGATCTAGCCGAGTGGGTTTGGGTCTAGCCGAGTGGGTTTGTGTCTAGTGGAGTGGGTTTGGGTGTAGCCGAGTGGGTCTGGGTCGAACTGAGTGGGATTGGGTCTAGCCGAGTGGGTTTGGGTCCAGCCGAGTGGGTTTGGGTCCAGCCGAGTGGGTTTGGTTCCAGCCGAGTGGGTTTGGGTCTAGCCGAGTGGGTTTTGGTCTAGCCGAGTGGGTTTGGGCCTAGCCGAGTGGGTTTGGGTCTAGCCGAGTGGGTTTGGGTCTAGCTGAGTGGGTTTGGGTCTAGCCGAGTGGGTTTGGGTCTAGCCGAGTGGGTTTGGGTCTAGCCGAGTGGGTTTGGGTCTAGCCGAGTGGGTTTGGGTCCAGCCGAGTGGGTTTGGGTCTAGCCGAGTGGGTTTGGGTCTAGCCGAGTGGGTTTGGGTCTAGCCGAGTGGGTTTTGGTCTAGCCGAGTGGGTTTGGGCCTAGCCGAGTGGGTTTGGGTCTAGCCGAGTGGGTTTGGGTCTAGCTGAGTGGGTTTGGGTCTAGCCGAGTGGGTTTGGGTCTAGCCGTGTGGGTTTGGGTCTAGCCGAGTGGGTTTGTGTCTAGTGGAGTGGGTTTGGGTGTAGCCGAGTGGGTCTGGGTCGAACTGAGTGGGATTGGGTCTAGCCGAGTGGGTTTGGGTCCAGCCGAGTGGGTTTGGGTCCAGCCGAGTGGGATTGGTTCCAGCCGAGTGGGTTTGGGTCTAGCCGAGTGGGTTTGGGTCTAGCCGAGTGGGTTTGGGTCTAGCCGAGTGGGTTTGGGTCTTGCCGAGTGGATTTGGGTCTAGCCGAGTGGGTTTGGGTCTAGCGGAGTGGATTTGGGTCTAGCCGAATGGGTTTGGGTCTAGCCGAGAGGGCTTGGTTGTAGCCGAGTGGGTTTGGGTGTAGCCGAGTGGGTGTGGGTCTAGCGGAGTGGGTTTGGGTCTAGCGGAGTGGGTTTGGGTCTAGCCGAGTGGGTTTGGGTCTAGCGGAGTGGGTTTGGATCTAGCGGAGTGGGTTTGGGTCTAGCCGAGTGTGTTTGGATCTAGCCGAGTGGGTTTGGGTCTAGTGGACTGGGTTTGTGTGTAGCCGAGTGGGTTTGGGTCTAGCCGAGTGGGTTTGGGTCTAGCCCAGTGGGTTTGTGTCCAGCCGAGTGGGTTTGGGTCTAGCCGAGTGGGTTTGGGTCTAGCCGAGTGGGTTTGGGTCTAGCCGAGTGGGTTTTGGTCTAGCCGAGTGGGTTTGGGTCTAGCCGAGTGGGTTTGGGTCTAGCCGAGTGGGTTTGGGTCTAGCTGAGTGGGTTTGGGTCTAGCGGAGTGGGTTTGGGTCTAGCCGAGTGGGTTTGGGTCTAGCCGAGTGGGTTTGGGTCTAGCGGAGTGGGTTTGGGTCTAGCCGAGTGGGTTTGTGTCTAGCCGTGTGGGTTTGGGTCTAGCCGAGTGGGTTTGGGTCCAGCCGAGTGGGTTTGGATCTAGCCGAGTGGGTTTGGGTCTAGCCGTGTGGGTTTGGGTCTAGCCGAGTGGGTTTGGGTCTAGCCGAGTGGGTTTGGGTCTTGCCGAGTGGATTTGGGTCTAGCCGAGTGGGTTTGGGTCTAGCGGAGTGGATTTGGGTCTAGCCGAATGGGTTTGGGTCTAGCCGAGAGGGCTTGGTTGTAGCCGAGTGGGTTTGGGTGTAGCCGAGTGGGTGTGGGTCTAGCGGAGTGGGTTTGGGTCTAGCGGAGTGGGTTTGGGTCTAGCCGAGTGGGTTTGGGTCTAGCGGAGTGGGTTTGGGTCTAGCCGAGTGTGTTTGGATCTAGCCGAGTGGGTTTGGGTCTAGTGGACTGGGTTTGTGTGTAGCCGAGTGGGTTTGGGTCTAGCCGAGTGGGTTTGGGTCTAGCCGAGTGGGTTTGGGTCCAGCCGAGTGGGTTTGGGTCTAGCCGAGTGGGTTTGGGTCTAGCCGAGTGGGTTTGGGTCTTGCCGAGTGGGTTTTGGTCTAGCCGAGTGGGTTTGGGTCTAGCCGAGTGGGTTTGGGTCTAGCCGAGTGGGTTTGGGTCTAGCTGAGTGGGTTTGGGTCTAGCGGAGTGGGTTTGGGTCTAGCCGAGTGGGTTTGGGTCTAGCCGAGTGGGTTTGGGTCTAGCGGAGTGGGTTTGGGTCTAGCCGAGTGGGTTTGGGTCTAGCCGAGTGGGTCTGGGTCGAACTGAGTGGGTTTGGGTCTAGCCGAGTGGGTTTGGGTCCAGCCGAGTGGGTTTGGGTCCAGCCGAGTGGGTTTGGTTCCAGCCGAGTGGGTTTGGGTCTAGCCGAGTGGGTTTGGGTCTAGCCGAGTGGGTTTGGGTCTTGTCGAGTGGATTTGGGTCTAGCCGAGTGGGTTTGGGTCTAGTGGAGTGGATTTGGGTCTAGCCGAATGGGTTTGGGTCTAGCCGAGTGGGTTTGGGTCTAGCCGAGTGGGTTTGGGTCTAGCCGTGTGGGTTTGGGTCTAGCCGAATGGGATTGGGTCTAGCCGAGTGGGTTTCGGTCCAGCCGAGTGGGTTTGGGTCTAGTGGAGTGGGTTTGGATCTAGCCGAGTGGGTTTGGGTCTAGCCGAGTGGGTTTGCGTCTAGCCGAGTGGGTTTGTGTCTAGCCGAGTGGGTTTGGGTCTAGCCGAGTGGGTTTGGGTCTAGCCGAGTGGGTTTGAGTCCAGCCGAGTGGGTTTGGGTCTAGCCGAGTGGGCTTGGGTGTAGCCGAGTGGGTTTGGGTCGAGCCGAGTGGGTTTGGATCTAGCCGAGTGGGTTTGTGTCTAGCCGAGTGGGTTTGGGTCAAGCAGAGGGGGTTTGGGACTAGCCGAGGGGGTTTGGGTCTAGCCGAGTGGGTTTGGGTCAAGCCGAGTGGGTTTGGGTCTAGCCGAGTGGGTTTGGGTCTAGCCGAGTGGGTTTGGGACTAGCCGAGTGGGTTTGGCTCTAGCGGAGTGGGTTTGGGTCTAGCGGAGTGGGTTTGGGTCTAGCGGAGTGGGTTTGGGTCTAGCCGAGTGGGTTTGCGTCTAGCCGAGTGGGTTTGGGTCTAGCCGAGTGGGTTTGGGTCTAGCCGATTGGGTTTGAGTCCAGCCGAGTGGGTTTGGGTCTAGCCGAGTGGGCTTGGGTGTAGCCGAGTGGGTTTGGGTGTAGCCGAGTGGGTGTGGGTCTAGCAGAGTGGGTTTGGGTCTAGCGGAGTGGGTTTGGGTCTAGCCGAGTGGGTTTGGGTCTAGCGGAGTGGGTTTGGATCTAGCCGAGTGGGTTTGGGTCAAGCCGAGTGTGTTTGGATCTAGCCGAGTGGGTTTCGGTCTAGTGGACTGGGTTTGTGTGTAGCCGAGTGGGTTTGGGTCTAGCCGAGTGGGTTTGGGTCTAGCCGAGTGGGTTTGGGTCCAGCCGAGTGGGTTTGGGTCTAGCCGAGTGGGTTTGGGTCTAGCCGAGTGGGTTTGGGTCTAGCCGAGTGGGTTTTGGTCTAGCCGAGTGGGTTTGGGCCTAGCCGAGTGGGTTTGGGTCTAGCCGAGTGGGTTTGGGTCTAGCCGAGTGGGTTTGGGTCTAGCGGAGTGGGTTTGGGTCTAGCCGAGTGGGTTTGGGTCTAGCCGAGTGGGTTTGGGTCTAGCCGAGTGGGCTTGGGTCTAGCCGAGTGGGTTTGGGTCCAGCCGAGTGGGTTTGGGTCTAGCCGAGTGGGTTTGGGTCTAGCCGAGTGGGTTTGAGTCCAGCCGAGTGGGTTTGGGTCTAGCCGAGTGGGCTTGGGTGTAGCCGAGTGGGTTTGGGTGTAGCCGAGTGGGTGTGGGTCTAGCGCAGTGGGTTTGGGTCTGGCGGAGTGGGTTTGTGTCTAGCCGAGTGGGTTTGGGTCAAGCGGAGTGGGTTTGGATCTAGCCGAGTGGGTTTGGGTCTAGCCGAGTGGGTTTGGATCTAGCCGAGTGGGTTTGGGTCTAGCCGAGTGGGTTTGGATCTAGCCGAGTGGGTTTGGGTCTAGCCGATTGGGTTTGGGTCTAGCCGTGTGGGTTTGGGTCTAGCCGAGTGGGTTTGGGTCTAGCCGAGTGGGTTTGCGTCTAGCGGAGTGGGTTTGGGTGTAGCTGAGTGGGTTTGGGTCTAGCCGAGTGGGTTTGGGTCCAGCCGAGTGGGTTTGGGTCTAGCCAAGTGGGTTTGGGTCTAGCGGAGTGGGTTTGGGTGTAGCCGAGTGGGTTTGGGTCTAGCCGAGTGGGTTTGGGTCTAGCCGAATGGGTTTGTGTCTAGCCGAGTGGGTTTGGGAATAGCCGAGTGGGTTTGTGTATTGCCGAGTGGGTTTGGGTCTAGCCGATTGGGTTTGGGTCTAGCCGAGTGGGTTTGGGTCGAGCCGAGTGGGTTTGGATCTAGCCGAGTGGGTTTGTGTCTAGCCGAGTGGGTTTGGGTCTAGCAGAGGGGGTTTGGGACTAGCCGAGGGGGTTTGGGTCTAGCCGAGTGGGTTTGTGTCAAGCCGAGTGGGTTTGGGTCTAGCCGAGTGGGTTTGGGTCTAGCCGAGTGGGTTTGGGACTAGCCGAGTGGGTTTGGCTCTAGCGGAGTGGGTTTGGGTCTAGCGGAGTGGGTTTGGGTCTAGCGGAGTGGGTTTGGGTCTAGCCGAGTGGGTTTGCGTCTAGCCGAGTGGGTTTGGGTCTAGCCGAGTGGGTTTGGGTCTAGCCGATTGGGTTTGAGTCCAGCCGAGTGGGTTTGGGTCTAGCCGAGTGGGCTTGGGTGTAGCCGAGTGGGTTTGGGTGTAGCCGAGTGGGTGTGGGTCTAGCGCAGTGGGTTTGGGTCTGGCGGAGTGGGTTTGTGTCTAGCCGAGTGGGTTTGGGTCAAGCGGAGTGGGTTTGGATCTAGCCGAGTGGGTTTGGGTATCGCCGAGTGGGTTTGGATCTAGCCGAGTGGGTTTGGGTCTAGCCGATTGGGTTTGGGTCTAGCCGTGTGGGTTTGGGTCTAGCCGAGTGGGTTTGGGTCTAGCCGAGTGGGTTTGCGTCTAGCCGAGTGGGTTTGGGTCCAGCCGAGTGGGTTTGGGTCTAGCCAAGTGGGTTTGGGTCTAGCGGAGTGGGTTTGGGTGTAGCCGAGTGGGTTTGGGTCTAGCCGAGTGGGTTTGGGTCCAGCCGAGTGGGTTTGGGTCTAGCCAAGTGGGTTTGGGTCTAGCGGAGTGGGTTTGGGTGTAGCCGAGTGGGTTTGGGTCTAGCCGAGTGGGTTTGGGTCAAGCCGAGTGGGTTTGGGTCTAGCCGAGTGGGTTTGGGTCTAGCCGAGTGGGTTTGGGACTAGCCGAGTGGGTTTGGCTCTAGCGGAGTGGGTTTGGGTCTAGCGGAGTGGGTTTGGGTCTAGCGGAGTGGGTTTGGGTCTAGCCGAGTGGGTTTGCGTCTAGCCGAGTGGGTTTGGGTCTAGCCGAGTGGGTTTGGGTCTAGCCGATTGGGTTTGAGTCCAGCCGAGTGGGTTTGGGTCTAGCCGAGTGGGCTTGGGTGTAGCCGAGTGGGTTTGGGTGTAGCCGAGTGGGTGTGGGTCTAGCAGAGTGGGTTTGGGTCTAGCGGAGTGGGTTTGGGTCTAGCCGAGTGGGTTTGGGTCTAGCGGAGTGGGTTTGGATCTAGCCGAGTGGGTTTGGGTCTAGCCGAGTGTGTTTGGATCTAGCCGAGTGGGTTTCGGTCTAGTGGACTGGGTTTGTGTGTAGCCGAGTGGGTTTGGGTCTAGCCGAGTGGGTTTGGGTCTAGCCGAGTGGGTTTGGGTCCAGCCGAGTGGGTTTGGGTCTAGCCGAGTGGGTTTGGGTCTAGCCGAGTGGGTTTGGGTCTAGCCGAGTGGGTTTTGGTCTAGCCGAGTGGGTTTGGGCCTAGCCGAGTGGGTTTGGGTCTAGCCGAGTGGGTTTGGGTCTAGCCGAGTGGGTTTGGGTCTAGCGGAGTGGGTTTGGGTCTAGCCGAGTGGGTTTGGGTCTAGCCGAGTGGGTTTGGGTCTAGCCGAGTGGGCTTGGGTCTAGCCGAGTGGGTTTGGGTCCAGCCGAGTGGGTTTGGGTCTAGCCGAGTGGGTTTGGGTCTAGCCGAGTGGGTTTGAGTCCAGCCGAGTGGGTTTGGGTGTAGCCGAGTGGGCTTGGGTGTAGCCGAGTGGGTTTGGGTGTAGCCGAGTGGGTGTGGGTCTAGCGCAGTGGGTTTGGGTCTGGCGGAGTGGGTTTGTGTCTAGCCGAGTGGGTTTGGGTCAAGCGGAGTGGGTTTGGATCTAGCCGAGTGGGTTTGGGTCTAGCCGAGTGGGTTTGGATCTAGCCGAGTGGGTTTGGGTCTAGCCGAGTGGGTTTGGATCTAGCCGAGTGGGTTTGGGTCTAGCCGATTGGGTTTGGGTCTAGCCGTGTGGGTTTGGGTCTAGCCGAGTGGGTTTGGGTCTAGCCGAGTGGGTTTGCGTCTAGCGGAGTGGGTTTGGGTGTAGCTGAGTGGGTTTGGGTCTAGCCGAGTGGGTTTGGGTCCAGCCGAGTGGGTTTGGGTCTAGCCAAGTGGGTTTGGGTCTAGCCGATTGGGTTTGGGTCTAGCCGAGTGGGTTTGGGTCTAGCCGAGTGGGTTTGGGTCTAGCCGAATGGGTTTGTGTCTAGCCGAGTGGGTTTGGGAATAGCCGAGTGGGTTTGTGTATTGCCGAGTGGGTTTGGGTCTAGCCGATTGGGTTTGGGTCTAGCCGAGTGGGTTTGGGTCGAGCCGAGTGGGTTTGGATCTAGCCGAGTGGGTTTGTGTCTAGCCGAGTGGGTTTGGGTCTAGCAGAGGGGGTTTGGGACTAGCCGAGGGGGTTTGGGTCTAGCCGAGTGGGTTTGGGTCAAGCCGAGTGGGTTTGGGTCTAGCCGAGTGGGTTTGGGTCTAGCCGAGTGGGTTTGGGACTAGCCGAGTGGGTTTGGCTCTAGCGGAGTGGGTTTGGGTCTAGCGGAGTGGGTTTGGGTCTAGCGGAGTGGGTTTGGGTCTAGCCGAGTGGGTTTGCGTCTAGCCGAGTGGGTTTGGGTCTAGCCGAGTGGGTTTGGGTCTAGCCGATTGGGTTTGAGTCCAGCCGAGTGGGTTTGGGTCTAGCCGAGTGGGCTTGGGTGTAGCCGAGTGGGTTTGGGTGTAGCCGAGTGGGTGTGGGTCTAGCGCAGTGGGTTTGGGTCTGGCGGAGTGGGTTTGTGTCTAGCCGAGTGGGTTTGGGTCAAGCGGAGTGGGTTTGGATCTAGCCGAGTGGGTTTGGGTCTCGCCGAGTGGGTTTGGATCTAGCCGAGTGGGTTTGGGTCTAGCCGATTGGGTTTGGGTCTAGCCGTGTGGGTTTGGGTCTAGCCGAGTGGGTTTGGGTCTAGCCGAGTGGGTTTGCGTCTAGCCGAGTGGGTTTGGGTCCAGCCGAGTGGGTTTGGGTCTAGCCAAGTGGGTTTGGGTCTAGCGGAGTGGGTTTGGGTGTAGCCGAGTGGGTTTGGGTCTAGCCGAGTGGGTTTGGGTCTAGCCGAATGGGTTTGTGTCTAGCCGAGTGGGTTTGGGAATAGCCGAGTGGGTTTGTGTATTGCCGAGTGGGTTTGGGTCTAGCCGATTGGGTTTGGGTCTAGCCGAGTGGGTTTGGGTCGAGCCGAGTGGGTTTGGATCTAGCCGAGTGGGTTTGTGTCTAGCCGAGTGGGTTTGGGTCTAGCAGAGGGGGTTTGGGACTAGCCGAGGGGGTTTGGGTCTAGCCGAGTGGGTTTGGGTCAAGCCGAGTGGGTTTGGGTCTAGCCGAGTGGGTTTGGGTCTAGCCGAGTGGGTTTGGGACTAGCCGAGTGGGTTTGGCTCTAGCGGAGTGGGTTTGGGTCTAGCGGAGTGGGTTTGGGTCTAGCGGAGTGGGTTTGGGTCTAGCCGAGTGGGTTTGCGTCTAGCCGAGTGGGTTTGGGTCTAGCCGAGTGGGTTTGGGTCTAGCCGATTGGGTTTGAGTCCAGCCGAGTGGGTTTGGGTCTAGCCGAGTGGGCTTGGGTGTAGCCGAGTGGGTTTGGGTCTAGCAGAGTGGGTTTGGGTCTAGCGGAGTGGGTTTGGGTCTAGCCGAGTGGGTTTGGGTCTAGCGGAGTGGGTTTGGGACTAGCCGAGGGGGTTTGGGTCTAGCCGAGTGGGTTTGGGTCAAGCCGAGTGGGTTTGGGTCTAGCCAAGTGGGTTTGGGTCTAGCCGAGTGGGTTTGGGACTAGCCGAGTGGGTTTGGCTCTAGCGGAGTGGGTTTGGGTCTAGCGGAGTGGATTTGGGTCTAGCGGAGTGGGTTTGGGTCTAGCCGAGTGGGTTTTGCGTCTAGCCGAGTGGGTTTGGGTCTAGCCGAGTGGGTTTGGGTCTAGCCGATTGGGTTTGAGTCCAGCCGAGTGGGTTTGGGTCTAGCCGAGTGGGCTTGGGTGTAGCCGAGTGGGTTTGGGTGTAGCCGAGTGGGTGTGGGTCTAGCAGAGTGGGTTTGGGTCTAGCGGAGTGGGTTTGGGTCTAGCCGAGTGGGTTTGGGTCTAGCGGAGTGGGTTTGGATCTAGCCGAGTGGGTTTGGGTCTAGCCGAGTGTGTTTGGATCTAGCCGAGTGGGTTTCGGTCTAGTGGACTGGGTTTGTGTGTAGCCGAGTGGGTTTGGGTCTAGCCGAGTGGGTTTGGGTCTAGCCGAGTGGGTTTGGGTCCAGCCGAGTGGGTTTGGGTCTAGCCGAGTGGGTTTGGGTCTAGCCGAGTGGGTTTGGGTCTAGCCGAGTGGGTTTTGGTCTAGCCGAGTGGGTTTGGGCCTAGCCGAGTGGGTTTGGGTCTAGCCGAGTGGGTTTGGGTCTAGCCGAGTGGGTTTGGGTCTAGCGGAGTGGGTTTGGGTCTAGCCGAGTGGGTTTGGGTCTAGCCGAGTGGGTTTGGGTCTAGCCGAGTGGGTTTGGGTCTAGCCGAGTGGGTTTGGGTCCAGCCGAGTGGGTTTGGGTCTAGCCGAGTGGGTTTGGGTCTAGCCGAGTGGGTTTGAGTCCAGCCGAGTGGGTTTGGGTATAGCCGAGTGGGCTTGGGTGTAGCCGAGTGGGTTTGGGTGTAGCCGAGTGGGTGTGGGTCTAGCGCAGTGGGTTTGGCACTGGCGGAGTGGGTTTGTGTCTAGCCGAGTGGGTTTGGGTCAAGCGGAGTGGGTTTGGATCTAGCCGAGTGGGTTTGGGTCGAGCCGAGTGGGTTTGGATCTAGCCGAGTGGGTTTGGGTCTAGCCGATTGGGTTTGGGTCTAGCCGTGTGGGTTTGGGTCTAGCCGAGTGGGTTTGGGTCTAGCCGAGTGGGTTTGCGTCTAGCCGAGTGGGTTTGGGTCCAGCCGAGTGGGTTTAGGTCTAGCCAAGTGGGTTTGGGTCTAGCGGAGTGGGTTTGGGTGTAGCCGAGTGGGTTTGGGTCTAGCCGAGTGGGTTTGGGTCTAGCCGAATGGGTTTGTGTCTAGCCGAGTGGGTTTGGGACTAGCCGAGTGGGTTTGTGTATTGCCGAGTGGGTTTGGGTCTAGCCGATTGGGTTTGGGTCTAGCCGAGTGGGTTTGGGTCGAGCCGAGTGGGTTTGGATCTAGCCGAGTGGGTTTCGGTCTAGTGGACTGGGTTTGTGTGTAGCCGAGTGGGTTTGGGTCTAGCCGAGTGGGTTTTGGTCTAGCCGAGTGGGTTTGGGCCTAGCCGAGTGGGTTTGGGTCTAGCCGAGTGGGTTTGGGTCTAGCCGAGTGGGTTTGGGTCTAGCGGAGTGGGTTTGGGTCTAGCCCGATTGGGTTTGGGTCTAGCCGTGTGGGTTTGGGTCTAGCCGAGTGGGTTTGGGTCTAGCCGAGTGGGTTTGCGTCTAGCCGAGTGGGTTTGGATCTAGCCGAGTGGGTTTGGGTCTAGCCCGATTGGGTTTGGGTCTAGCCGTGTGGGTTTGGGTCTAGCCGAGTGGGTTTGGGTCTAGCCGAGTGGGTTTGCGTCTAGCCGAGTGGGTTTGGGTCCAGCCGAGTGGGTTTGGGTCTAGCCAAGTGGGTTTGGGTCTAGCGGAGTGGGTTTGGGTGTAGCCGAGTGGGTTTGGGTCGAGCCGAGTGGGTTTGGATCTAGCCGAGTGGGTTTCGGTCTAGTGGACTGGGTTTGTGTGTAGCCGAGTGGGTTTGGGTCTAGCCGAGTGGGTTTGGGTCTAGCCGAGTGGGTTTGGGTCCAGCCGAGTGGGTTTGGGTCTAGCCGAGTGGGTTTGGGTCTAGCCGAGTGGGTTTGGGTCTAGCCGAGTGGGTTTTGGTCTAGCGGAGTGGGTTTGGGCCTAGCCGAGTGGGTTTGGGTCTAGCCGAGTGGGTTTGGGTCTAGCCGAGTGGGTTTGGGTCTAGCGGAGTGGGTTTGGGTCTAGCCAAGTGGGTTTGGGTCTAGCCGAGTGGGTTTGGGTCTAGCCGAGTGGGTTTGGGTCTAGCCGAGTGGGTTTGGGTCCAGCCGAGTGGGTTTGGGTCTAGCCGAGTGGGTTTGGGTCTAGCCGAGTGTGTTTGGGTCTAGCCGAGTGGGTTTTGGTCTAGCCGAGTGGGTTTGGGCCTAGCCGAGTGGGTTTGGGTCCAGCCGAGTGGGTTTGGGTCCAGCTGAGTGGGTTTGGGTCTAGTGGAGTGGGTTTGGGTCTAGCCGAGTGGGTTTGGGTCCAGCCGAGTGGGTTTGGGTCTAGCGGAGTGGGTTTGGGTCTAGCCGAGTGGGTTTGGGTCTAGCCGTGTGGGTTTGGGTCTAGCCGAGTGGGTTTGGGTCCAGCCGAGTGTGTTTGGGTCCAGCCGAGTGGGTTTGGGTCTAGCCGTGTGGGTTTGGGTCTAGCCGAGTGGGTTTGTGTCTAGTGGAGTGGGTTTGGGTGCAGCCGAGTGGGTCTGGGTCGAACGGAGTGGGATTGGGTCTAGCCGAGTGGGTTTGGGTCCAGCCGAGTGGGTTTGGGTCCAGCCGAGTGGGTTTGGTTCCAGCCGAGTGGGTTTGGGTCTAGCCGAGTGGGTTTGGGTCTAGCCGAGTGGGTTTGGGTCTAGCCGAGTGGGTTTGGGTCTTGCCGAGTGGATTTGGGTCTAGCCGAGTGGGTTTGGGTCTAGCGGAGTGGATTTGGGTCTAGCCGAATGGGTTTGGGTCTAGCCGCGTGGGCTTGGTTGTAGCCGAGTGGGTTTGGGTGTAGCCGAGTGGGTGTGGGTCTAGCGGAGTGGGTTTGGGTCTAGCGGAGTGGGTTTGGGTCTAGCCGAGTGGGTTTGGGTCTAGCGGAGTGGGTTTGGATCTAGCCGAGTGGGTTTGGGTCTAGCCGAGTGTGTTTGGATCTAGCCGAGTGGGTTTGGGTCTAGTGGACTGGGTTTAGAAACATAGAAAATAGGTGCAGGAGTAGGCCATTCGGCCCTTCGAGCCTGCACCGCCATTCAATGTGATCATGGCTGATCATCCAACTCAGTATCCCGTACCTGCCTTCTCTCCATACCCCCTGATCCCTTTAGCCACAAGTGCCACATCTAACGCCCTCTTAAATATAGCCAATGAACTGGCCTCAACTACCTTCTGTGGCAGAGAATTCCAGAGACTCACCACTCTCTGTGTAAAGAATGTTTTCCTCATTTCGGTCCTAAAGGAATTCCCCCTTATCCTTAGACTGTGACCCCTTGTTCTGGACTCCCCCAACATCGGGAACAATCTTCCAGCATCTAGCTTGTCCAACCCCTTAAGAATTTTGTAGGTTTCTATAAGATCCCCCCTCAATCTTCTAAATTCCATCGAGTACAAACCGAGTCTATCCAATCTTTCCTCATATGAAAGTCCTGACATCCCAGGAATCAGTCTGGTGAATCTTCTCTGTACCCTATGGCAAGGATGTCTTTCCTCAGATTTGGAGACCAAAACTGTACGCAGTACTCCAGGTGTGGCCTCACCAAAACCCTGTACAACTGCAGTAGAACCTCCCTGCTCCTATACTCAAATCCTTTCGCTATGAATGCTAACATACCATTTGCTTTCTTCACTGCCTGCTGCACCTGCATGCCTACTTTCAATGACTGGTGTACCATGACACCCAGGTCTCGTTGCATCTCCCCCTTACCTAATCTGCCACCATTCAGATAATAGTCTACCCTCATGTTTTTGCCACCAAAGTGGATAACCTCACATTTATCCACATTGTACTGCATCTGCCATGCATCTGCCCATTCACTCAGCCTATCCAAATCACCCTGCAGCCTCCAAGCATCCTCCTCACACCTAACTATACCCCCCAGCTTGGTATCATCTGCAAATTTGGAGATGTTGCATTGAATTCCCTCGTCCAAATCATTAATATATATTGTAAATAGCTGGGGTCCCAGCACTGAGCCTTGCGGCACCCCACTAGTCACTGCCTGCCATTCTGAAAAGGACCCGTTTACTCCTACCCTTTGCCTCCTGTCTGCTAGCCAGTTCTCTATCCACATCAATACTGAACCCCCAATACCGTGTGCTTTAAGTTTGTATGCTAATCTCTTATGCGGGACCTTGTCGAAAGCCTTCTGAAAGTCTAGATATAACACATCCACTGGTTCTCCCTTATCCACTCTACTAGTTACATCCTCGAAAAATTCTATCAGATTTGTCAGACATGATTTACCTTTCGTAAATCCATGCTGACTTTGTCCAATGATTTCACCACTTTCCAAATGCGCTGCTATCCCATCTTTAATAACTGACTCTAGCAGTTTCCCCACTACCGATGTTAGACTAACTGGTCTGTAATTCCCCGCTTTCTCTCTCCCTCCTTTTTTAAAAAGTGGGGTTACATTAGCTACCCTCCAATCCTCAGGAACAACTCCAGAATCTAAGGAATTTTGAAAAATTATCACTAATGCATCCACTATTTCTGTGGCTACCTCCTTGAGTACTCTGGGATGCAGACTATCTGGCCCTGGGGATTTATCGGCCTTCAATCCGTTCAATTTACCCAACACCACCTCCCGGCTAACCTGGATTTCACTCAGTTCCTCCATCTTATTTGACCCCCGTTCCACTGCTATTTCCGGCAGATTATTTATGTCTTCCTTAGTGAAGACAGAACCAAAGTAGTTATTCAATTGGTCTGCCATGTCCTTGTTCCCCATGATCAATTCACCTGTTTCTGACTGCAAGGGACCAACATTTGTTTTAACTAGTCTCTTTCTCTTTACATATCTATAAAAACTTTTGCAGTCAGTTTTTATGTTCCCTGCCAGTTTGTGTGTAGCCGAGTGGGTTTGGGTCTAGCCGAGTGGGTTTGGGTCTAGCCGAGTGGGTTTGGGTCCAGCCGAGTGGGTTTGGGTCTAGCCGAGTGGGTTTGGGTCTAGCCGAGAGGGTTTGGGTCTAGCCGAGTGGGTTTTGGTCTAGCCGAGTGGGTTTGGGTCTAGCCGAGTGGGTTTGGGTCTAGCCGAGTGGGTTTGGGTCTAGCTGAGTGGGTTTGGGTCTAGCCGAGTGGGTTTGGGTCTGGCCGTGTGGGTTTGGGTCTAGCCGAGTGGGTTTGGGTCCAGCCGAGTGGGTTTGGGTCTAGCCGAGTGGGTTTGGGTCTAGCCGTGTGGGTTTGGGTCTAGCCGAATGGGTTTGTGTCTAGTGGAGTGGGTTTGGGTGTAGCCGAGTGGGTCTGGGTCCAACTGAGTGGGTTTGGGTCTAGCCGAGTGGGTTTGGGTCCAGCCGAGTGGGTTTGGTTCCAGCCGAGTGGGTTTGGGTCTAGCCGAGTGGGTTTGGGTCTAGCCGAGTGGGTTTGGGTCTTGTCGAGTGGATTTGGGTCTAGCCGAGTGGGTTTGGGTCTAGCGGAGTGGATTTGGGTCTAGCCGAATGGGTTTGGGTCTAGCCGAGTGGGCTTGGATGTAGCCGAGTGGGTTTGGGTGTAGCCGAGTGGGTGTGGGTCTAGCGGAGTGGGTTTGGGTCTAGCGGAGTGGGTTTGGGTCTAGCCGAGTGGGTTTGGGTCTAGCGGAGTGGGTTTGGATCTAGCCGAGTGGGTTTGGGTCTAGCCGAGTGTGTTTGGATCTAGCCGAGTGGGTTTGGGTCTAGTGGACTGGGTTTGTGTGTAGCCGAGTGGGTTTGGGTCTAGCCGAGTGGGTTTGGGTCTAGCCGAGTGGGTTTGGGTCCAGCCGAGTGGGTTTGGGTCTAGCCGAGTGGGTTTGGGTCTAGCCGAGTGGGTTTGGGTCTAGCCGAGTGGGTTTTGGTCTAGCCGAGTGGGTTTGGGTCTAGCCGAGTGGGTTTGGGTCTAGCCGAGTGGGTTTGGGTCTAGCTGAGTGGGTTTGGGTCTAGCGGAGTGGGTTTGGGTCTAGCCGAGTGGGTTTGGGTCTAGCGGAGTGGGTTTGGGTCTAGCCGAGTGGGTTTGGGTCTAGCCGTGTGGGTTTGGGTCTAGCCGAGTGGGTTTGGGTCCAGCCGAGTGGGTTTGGGTCTAGCCGAGTGGGTTTGGGTCTAGCCGCGTGGGTTTGGGTCTAGCCGAATGGGTTTGTGTCTAGTGGAGTGGGTTTGGGTGTAGCCGAGTGGGTCTGGGTCGAACTGAGTGGGTTTGGGTCTAGCCGAGTGGGTTTGGGTCCAGCCGAGTGGGTTTGGGTCCAGCCGAGTGGGTTTGGTTCCAGCCGAGTGGGTTTGGGTCTAGCCGAGTGGGTTTGGGTCTAGCCGAGTGGGTTTGGGTCTTGTCGAGTGGATTTGGGTCTAGCCGAGTGGGTTTGGGTCTAGTGGAGTGGATTTGGGTCTGGCCGAATGGGTTTGGGTCTAGCCGAGTGGGTTTGGGTCTAGCCGAGTGGGTTCGGGTCTAGCCGTGTGGGTTTGGGTCTAGCCGAATGGGATTGGGTCTAGCCGAGTGGGTTTGGGTCTAGCCGAGTGGGTTTGGGTCTAGTGGAGTGGGTTTGGATCTAGCCGAGTGGGTTTGGGTCTAGCCGAGTGGGTCTGGGTCGAACTGAGTGGGTTTGGGTCTAGCCGAGTGGGTTTGGGTCCAGCCGAGTGGGTTTGGGTCCAGCCGAGTGGGTTTGGTTCCAGCCGAGTGGGTTTGGGTCTAGCCGAGTGGGTTTGGGTCTAGCCGAGTGGGTTTGGGTCTTGTCGAGTGGATTTGGGTCGAGCCGAGTGGGTTTGGGTCTAGCGGAGTGGATTTGGGTCTAGCCGAATGGGTTTGGGTCTAGCCGAGTGGGCTTGGTTGTAGCCGAGTGGGTTTGGGTGTAGCCGAGTGGGGGTGGGTCTAGCGGAGTGGGTTTGGGTCTAGCGGAGTGGGTTTGGGTCTAGCCGAGTGGGTTTGGGTCTAGCGGAGTGGGTTTGGATCTAGCCGAGTGGGTTTGGGTCTAGCCGATTGGGTTTGGGTCTAGCCGTGTGGGTTTGGGTCTAGCCGAGTGGGTTTGGGTCTAGTGGACTGGGTTTGGGTCTAGCTGAGTGGGTTTGGGTCTAGCCGAGTGAGTTTGCGTCTAGCCGAGTGGGTTTGGGTCCAGCCGAGTGGGTTTGGGTCTAGCCAAGTGGGTTTGGGTCTAGCGGAGTGGGTTTGGGTGTAGCCGAGTGGGTTTGGGTCTAGCCGAGTGGGTTTGGGTCTAGCCGAATGGGTTTGTGTCTAGCCGAGTGGGTTTGGGACTAGCCGAGTGGGTTTGTGTATTGCCGAGTGGGTTTGGGTCTAGCCGATTGGGTTTGGGTCTAGCCGAGTGGGTTTGGGTCGAGCCGAGTGGGTTTGGATCTAGCCGAGTGGGTTTGTGTCTAGCCGAGTGGGTTTGGGTCTAGCAGAGGGGGTTTGGGACTAGCCGAGTGGGTATGGCTCTAGCCGAGTGGGTTTGGGTCTAGCCGAGTGGGTTTGTGTCTAGCCGAGTGGGTTTGGGTCTAGCCGAGCGGGTTTGGGTCTAGCCGAGTGGGTTTGTGTCTAGCCGAGTGGGTTTGGGTCGAGCCGAGTGGGTTTGGATCTAGCCGAGTGGGTTTGTGTCTAGCCGAGTGGGTTTGGGTCTAGCAGAGGGGGTTTGGGACTAGCCGAGTGGGTATGGCTCTAGCCGAGTGGGTTTGGGTCTAGCCGAGTGGGTTTGTGTCTAGCCGAGTGGGTTTGGGTCTAGCCGAGTGGGTTTGGGTCTAGCCGAGTGGGTTTGGATCTAGCCGAGTGGGTTTGGGTCTAGCTGAGAGGGTTTGGGACTAGCCGAGTGCGTTTGGCTCTAGCGGAGTGGGTTTGGGTCTAGCGGACTGGGTTTGGGTCTAGCGGAGTGGGTTTGGGTCTAGCCGAGTGGGTTTGGGTCTAGCCGAGTGGGTTTGGGGCTAGCCGAGTGGGTTTGGGTCTAGCCAAGTGGGTTAGGGTCTACCGGAGTGCGTTTGGGTCTAGCCGAGTGGGTTTGGGTCTAGCCGAGTGAGTTTGGGTCTAGCCGAGTGGGTTTGGGTCCAGCCGAGTGGGTTTGGGTCTAGCGGAATGGGTCTGGGTCTAGCGGAGTGGGTTTGGGTCTAGCGGAGTGGGTTTGGGTATAGCGGAGTGGGTTTGGGTCTAGCCGAGTGGGTTTGGGTCTAGCCGAGTGGGTTTGGGGCTAGCCGAGTGGGTTTGGGTCTAGCCAAGTGGGTTAGGGTCTACCGGAGTGCGTTTGGGTCTAGCCGAGTGGGTTTGGGTCTAGCCGAGTGGGTTTGGGTCTAGCCGAGTGGGTTTGGGTCTAGCGGAGTGGGTTTGGGTCTAGCGGAATGGGTCTGGGTCTAGCGGAGTGGGTTTGGGTCAAGCGGAGTGGGTTTGGGTATAGCGGAGTGGGTTTGGGTCTAGCCGAGTGGGTTTGGGTCTAGCCGAGTGGGTTTGGGTCTAGCCGAGTGGGTTTGGATCTAGCCGAGTGGGTTTGGGTCTAGCTGAGAGGGTTTGGGACTAGCCGAGTGCGTTTGGCTCTAGCGGAGTGGGTTTGGGTCTAGCGGACTGGGTTTGGGTCTAGCGGAGTGGGTTTGGGTCTAGCCGAGTGGGTTTGGGTCTAGCCGAGTGGGTTTGGGGCTAGCCGAGTGGGTTTGGGTCTAGCCAAGTGGGTTAGGGTCTACCGGAGTGCGTTTGGGTCTAGCCGAGTGGGTTTGGGTCTAGCCGAGTGAGTTTGGGTCTAGCCGAGTGGGTTTGGGTCCAGCCGAGTGGGTTTGGGTCTAGCCGAGTGGGTTTGGGTCTAGCCGAGTGGGTTTGGGTCTAGCCGAGTGGGTTTGGGTCTAGCGGAGTGGGTTTGGGTCTAGCGGAATGGGTCTGGGTCTAGCGGAGTGGGTTTGGGTCTAGCGGAGTGGGTTTGGGTATAGCGGAGTGGGTTTGGGTCTAGCCGAGTGGGTTTGGGTCTAGCCGAGTGGGTTTCGGTCTAGCCGAGTGAGTTTGGGTCTAGCGGAGTGGGTTTGGGCGAGTGGGTTTGGGTCCAGCTTAGTGGGTTTGGGTCTAGCCGAGTGGGTTTGGTTTTGCCGAGTGGGTTTGGGTCTAGCAGAGGGGGTTTGGGACTAGCCGAGTGGGTATGGCTCTAGCCGAGTGGGTTTGGGTCTAGCCGAGTGGGTTTGTGTCTAGCCGAGTGGGTTTGGGTCTAGCCGAGTGGGTTTGGGTCTAGCCGAGTGGGTTTGTGTCTAGCCGAGTGGGTTTGGGTCGAGCCGAGTGGGTTTGGATCTAGCCGAGTGGGTTTGTGTCTAGCCGAGTGGGTTTGGGTCTAGCAGAGGGGGTTTGGGACTAGCCGAGTGGGTTTGTGTCTAGCCGAGTGGGTTTGGGTCTAGCCGAGTGGGTTTGGGTCTAGCCGAGTGGGTTTGTGTCTAGCCGAGTGGGTTTGGGTCGAGCCGAGTGGGTTTGGATCTAGCCGAGTGGGTTTGTGTCTAGCCGAGTGGGTTTGGGTCTAGCAGAGGGGGTTTGGGACTAGCCGAGTGGGTATGGCTCTAGCCGAGTGGGTTTGGGTCTAGCCGAGTGGGTTTGTGTCTAGCCGAGTGGGTTTGGGTCTAGCCGAGTGGGTTTGGGTCTAGCCGAGTGGGTTTGGATCTAGCCGAGTGGGTTTGGGTCTAGCTGAGAGGGTTTGGGACGAGCCGAGTGCGTTTGGCTCTAGCGGAGTGGGTTTGGGTCTAGCGGACTGGGTTTGGGTCTAGCGGAGTGGGTTTGGGTCTAGCCGAGTGGGTTTGGGTCTAGCCGAGTGGGTTTGGGGCTAGCCGAGTGGGTTTGGGTCTAGCCAAGTGGGTTAGGGTCTACCGGAGTGCGTTTGGGTCTAGCCGAGTGGGTTTGGGTCTAGCCGAGTGAGTTTGGGTCTAGCCGAGTGGGTTTGGGTCCAGCCGAGTGGGTTTGGGTCTAGCGGAATGGGTCTGGGTCTAGCGGAGTGGGTTTGGGTCTAGCGGAGTGGGTTTGGGTATAGCGGAGTGGGTTTGGGTCTAGCCGAGTGGGTTTGGGTCTAGCCGAGTGGGTTTGGGGCTAGCCGAGTGGGTTTGGGTCTAGCCAAGTGGGTTAGGGTCTACCGGAGTGCGTTTGGGTCTAGCCGAGTGGGTTTGGGTCTAGCCGAGTGGGTTTGGGTCTAGCCGAGTGGGTTTGGGTCTAGCGGAGTGGGTTTGGGTCTAGCGGAATGGGTCTGGGTCTAGCGGAGTGGGTTTGGGTCTAGCGGAGTGGGTTTGGGTATAGCGGAGTGGGTTTGGGTCTAGCCGAGTGGGTTTGGGTCTAGCCGAGTGGGTTTGGGTCTAGCCGAGTGGGTTTGGATCTAGCCGAGTGGGTTTGGGTCTAGCTGAGAGGGTTTGGGACTAGCCGAGTGCGTTTGGCTCTAGCGGAGTGGGTTTGGGTCTAGCGGACTGGGTTTGGGTCTAGCGGAGTGGGTTTGGGTCTAGCCGAGTGGGTTTGGGTCTAGCCGAGTGGGTTTGGGGCTAGCCGAGTGGGTTTGGGTCTAGCCAAGTGGGTTAGGGTCTACCGGAGTGCGTTTGGGTCTAGCCGAGTGGGTTTGGGTCTAGCCGAGTGAGTTTGGGTCTAGCCGAGTGGGTTTGGGTCCAGCCGAGTGGGTTTGGGTCTAGCCGAGTGGGTTTGGGTCTAGCCGAGTGGGTTTGGGTCTAGCCGAGTGGGTTTGGGTCTAGCGGAGTGGGTTTGGGTCTAGCGGAATGGGTCTGGGTCTAGCGGAGTGGGTTTGGGTCTAGCGGAGTGGGTTTGGGTATAGCGGAGTGGGTTTGGGTCTAGCCGAGTGGGTTTGGGTCTAGCCGAGTGGGTTTGGGTCTAGCCGAGTGGGTTTCGGTCTAGCCGAGTGAGTTTGGGTCTAGCGGAGTGGGTTTGGGCGAGTGGGTTTGGGTCCAGCTTAGTGGGTTTGGGTCTAGCCGAGTGGGTTTGGTTTTGCCGAGTGGGTTTGGGTCTAGCCGAGTGGGTTTGGGTCTAGCCGAGTGGGTTTGGGTCTAGCCGAGTGTGTTTGGGTGTAGCCGAGTGGAGTTGGGTCTAGCCGAGTGGGTTTGGGTCTAGCCGAGTGCGTTTGGGTCTACCCGAGTGGGTTTGTGTCCAGCCGAGTGGGTTTGGGTCTAGCCGAGTGGGTTTGAGTCCAGCCGAGTGGGTTTAGGTCTAGACGAGTGGGTTTGGGTCCCGCCGAGTGGGTTTGGGTCTAGCCGAGTGGGTTTGGGTCTAGCCGAGTGGGTTTGGGTGTAGCCGAGTGGGTTTGGGTGTAGCCGAGTGGGTGTGGGTCTAGCGGAGTGGGTTTGGGGCTAGCGGAGTGGGTTTGGGTCGAGCCGAGTGGGTTTGGGTCTAGCGGAGTGGGTTTGGGTCTAGCCGAGTGGGTTTGGGTCTAGCCGAGTGGGTTTGGATCTAGCTGAGTGGGTTTGGGTCTAGCCGAGTGGGTTTGGGTCTAGCCGTGTGGGTTTGTGTCTAGCCGGGTGGGTTTGGGTCTAGTGGACTGGGTTTGGGTGTAGCCGAGTGGGTTTGGGTCTAGCCGAGTGGGTTTGGGTCTAGACGAGTGGGTGTGGGTCCAGCCGAGTGGGTTTGGGTCTAGCCAAGTGGGTTTGGGTCTAGCGGAGTGGGTTTGGGTGTAGCCGAGTGGGTTTGGGTGTAGCCGAGTGGGTTTGGGTCTGGCCGAATGGATTTGTGTCAAGCCGAGTGGGTTTGGGACTAGCCGAGTGGGTTTCGGTCTTGCCGAGTGGGTTTGGGTCAAGCCGAGTGGGTTTTGGTCTAGCCGAGTGGGTTTGGGTCTCGCCGAGTGGGTTTGGGTCTAGCCGAGTGGGTTTGGGTCTAGCCGAGTGGGTTTGGGTGTAGCCGAGTGGGTTTGGGTCCAGCCGAGTGGGTGTGGGTCTAGCGGAGTGGGTTTGGGGCTAGCGGAGTGGGTTTGGGTCGAGCCGAGTGGGTTTGGGTCTAGCGGAGTGGGTTTGGGTCTAGCCGAGTGGGTTTGGGTCTAGCCGAGTGGGTTTGGATCTAGCTGAGTGGGTTTGGGTCTAGCCGAGTGGGTTTGGGTCTAGCCGTGTGGGTTTGTGTCTAGCCGGGTGGGTTTGGGTCTAGTGGACTGGGTTTGGGTGTAGCCGAGTGGGTTTGGGTCTAGCCGAGTGGGTTTGGGTCTAGACGAGTGGGTGTGGGTCCAGCCGAGTGGGTTTGGGTCTAGCCAAGTGGGTTTGGGTCTAGCGGAGTGGGTTTGGGTGTAGCCGAGTGGGTTTGGGTGTAGCCGAGTGGGTTTGGGTCTGGCCGAATGGATTTGTGTCAAGCCGAGTGGGTTTGGGACTAGCCGAGTGGGTTTCGGTCTTGCCGAGTGGGTTTGGGTCAAGCCGAGTGGGTTTTGGTCTAGCCGAGTGGGGTTGGGTCGAGCCGAGTGGGCTTGGATCTAGCCGAGTGGGTTTGGGTCTAGCCGAGTGGGTTTGGGTCTAGCAGAGGGGGTTTGGGACTAGCCGAGTGGGTATGGCTCTAGCCGAGTGGGTTTGGGTCTAGCCGAGTGGGTTTGGGTCTAGCCGAGTGGGTTTGGGTCTAGCCGAGTGGGTTTGGGTCAAGCCGAGTGGGTTTGGGTCTAGCCGAGTGGGTTTGGGTCTAGCCGAGTGGGTTTGGGACTAGCTGAGTGGGTTTGGCTCTAGCGGAGTGGGTTTGGGTCTAGCGGAGTGGGTTTGGGTCTAGCGGAGTGGGTTTGGGACTAGCCGAGTGGGTTTGGGTCTAGCGGAGTGTGTTTGGGGCTAGCGGAGTGGGTTTGGGTCTAGCCAAGTCGGTTTGGGTCTAGCCGAGTGAGTTTGGGTCTAGCGGAGTGGGTTTGGGCAGGTGGGTTTGGGTCCAGCTTAGTGGGTTTGTGTCTAGCCGAGTGGGTTTGGTTTTGCCGAGTGGGTTTGGGTCCAGCCGAGTGGGTTTGGGTCTAGCCGAGTGGGTTTAGGTCTAGCCGAGTGTGTTTGGGTGTAGCCGAGTGGAGTTGGGTCTAGCCGAGTGGGTTTGGGTCTAGCCGAGTGGGTTTGAGTCCAGCCGAGTGGGTTTGGGTCTAGACGAGTGGGTTTGGGTCTCGCCGAGTGGGTTTGGGTCTAGCCGAGTGGGTTTGGGTCTAGCCGAGTGGGTTTGGGTGTAGCCGAGTGGGTTTGGGTGTAGCCGAGTGGGTGTGGGTCTAGCGGAGTGGGTTTGGGGCTAGCGGAGTGGGTTTGGGTCTAGCCGAGTGGGTTTGGGTCTGGCCGAGTGGGTTTGTGTCAAGCCGAGTGGGTTTGGGACTAGCCAAGTGGGTTTCGGTCTTGCCGAGTGGGTTTGGGTCAAGCCGAGTGGGTTTGGGTCTAGCCGAGTGGGTTTGGGTCGAGCCGAGTGGGTTTGGATCTAGCCGAGTGGGTTTGGGTCTAGCCGAGTGGGTTTGGGTCTAGCAGAGGGGGTTTGGGACTAGCCGAGTGGGTATGGCTGTAGCCGAGTGGGTTTGGGTCTAGCCGAGTGGGTTTCGGTCTAGCCGAGTGAGTTTGGGTCTAGCGGAGTGGGTTTGGGCGCGTGGGTTTGGGTCTAGCGGAGTGGGTTTGGATCTAGCTGAGTGGGTTTGGGTCTAGCCGAGTGGGTTTGGGTCTAGCCGTGTGGGTTTGTGTCTAGCCGGGTGGGTTTGTGTCTAGTGGACTGGGTTTGGGTGTAGCCGAGTGGGTTTGGGTCTAGCCGAGTGGGTTTGGGTCTAGACGAGTGGGTGTGGGACCAGCCGAGTGGGTTTGGGTCTAGCCAAGTGGGTTTGGGTCTAGCGGAGTGGGTTTGGGTGTAGCCGAGTGGGTTTGGGTCTAGCCGAGTGGGTTTGGGTCTGGCCGAGTGGGTTTGTGTCAAGCCGAGTGGGTTTGGGACCAGCCGAGTGGGTTTCGGTCTTACCGAGTGGCTTTGGGTCAAGCCGAGTGGGTTTGGGTCTAGCCGAGTGGGTTTGGGTCGAGCCGAGTGGGTTTGGATCTAGCCGAATGGGTTTGGGTCTAGCCGAGTGGGTTTGGGTCTAGCCGAGTGGGTTTGGGTCTAGCAGAGGGGGTTTGGGACTAGCCGAGTGGGTTTGGGACTAGCCGAGTGGGTTTGGCTCCAGCGGAGTGGGTTTGGGTCTAGCGGAGTGGGTTTGGGTCTAGCTGAGTGGATTTGGGTCTAGCGGAGTGGGTTTGGGTCTAGCCGAGTGGGTTTGTGTGTAGCCGAGTGGGATTGGGTCTAGCCGAGTGGGTTTGGGTCTAGTGGTGTGGGTTTGGGTCTAGCGGAGTGGGTCTGGCTCTAGCAGAGTGGGTTTGGGTCTAGCGGAGTGGGTTTCGGTCTAGCCGAATGGGTTTGGGTGTAGCCGAGTGGGTTTGGGTCTAGCGGAGCGGATTTGGGTCTAGCGGAGTGGGTTTGTGTCTAGCCGAGTGGGTTTCGGTCTTGCCGAGTGGGTTTTGGGTCAAGCCGAGTGGGTTTGGGTCTAGCCGAGTGGGTTTGGGTCGAGCCGAGTGGGTTTGGATCTAGCCGAGTGGGTTTGGGTCTAGCTGAGTGGGTTTGGGTCTAGCAGAGGGGGTTTGGGACTAGCCGAGTGGGTATGGCTCTAGCCGAGTGGGTTTGGATCTAGCCGAGTGGGTTTGGGTCTAGCCGAGTGGGTTTGGGTCTAGCCGAGTGGGTTTGGGTCAAGCCGAGTGGGTTTGGGTCTAGCCGAGTGGGTTTGGGACTAGCCGAGTGGGTTTGGGTCTAGCGGAGTGTGTTTGGGGCTAGCGGAGTGGGTTTGGGTCTAGCCAAGGCGGTTTGGGTCTAGCCGAGTGGGTTTGGGTCTAGCCGAGTGGGTTTGGGTCTAGCCGAGTGGGTTTGGGTCTAGCCGAGTGGGCTTGGGTCCAGCCGAGTGGGTTTGGGTCTAGCCGAGTGGGATTGGGTCTAGCCGAGTGGGTTTGGGTCTAGCGGTGTGGGTTTGGGTCTAGCGGAGTGGGTCTGGGTCTAGCGGAGTGGGTTTGGGTCTAGCGGAGTGGGTTTCGGTCTAGCCGAATGGGTTTGGGTCTAGCAGAGTGAGTTTGGGTCTAGCTGAGTGGATTTGGGTCTAGCGGAGTGGGTTTGGGTCTAGCCGATTGGGTTTGTGTCTAGCCGAGTGGGTTTGGGTCTAGCCGAGTGGGTTTGAGTCCAGTCGAGTGGGTTTGGGTCTAGACGAGTGGGTTTGGGTCTCGCCGAGTGGGTTTGGGCCTAGCCGAGTGGGTTTGGGTCTAGCCGAGTGGGTGTGGGTCTAGCGGAGTGGGTTTGGGGCTAGCGGAGTGGGTTTGGGTCTAGCCGAGTGGGTTTGGGTCTAGCGGAGTGGGTTTGGGTCTAGCCGAGTGGGTTTGGGTCTAGCCGAGTGGGTTTGGATCTAGCTGAGTGGGTTTGGGTCTAGCCGAGTGGGTTTGGGTCTAGCCGAGTGGGTTTAGGTCTAGCCGAGTGGGTTTGGGTCAAGCCGAGTGGGTTTGGGTCAAGCCGATTGGGTTTGGGTCTAGCCGAGTGGGTTTGGGTCTAGCCGAGTGGGTTTGGGACTAGCCGAGTGGGTTTGGCTCTAGCGGAGTGGGTTTGGGTCTAGCGGAGTGGGTTTGGGTCTAGCGGAGTGGGTTTGGGACTAGCCGAGTGGGTTGGGGTCTAGCGGAGTGTGTTTGGGGCTAGCGGAGTGGGTTTGGGTCTAGCCGAGTGGGTTTGGGTCTAGCGGAGTGGGTTTGGGTCTAGCCGAGTGGGTTTGGGTCTAGCCGAGTGGGTTTGGGTCTAGCCGAGTGGGTTTGGGTCTTGCCGAGTGGGTTTGGGTGTAGCCGAGTGGGATTGGGTCTAGCCGAGTGGGTTTGGGTCTAGTGGTGTGGGTTTGGGTCTAGCGGAGTGGGTCTGGCTCTAGCGGAGTGGGGTTGGGTCTAGCGGAGTGGGTTTCGGTCTAGCCGAATGGGTTTGGGTGTAGCCGAGTGGGTTTGGGTCTAGCGGAGCGGTTTTGGGTCTAGCGGAGTGGGTTTGTGTCTAGCCGAGTGGGTTTCGGTCTTGCCGAGTGGGTTTGGGTCAAGCCGAGTGGGTTTGGGTCTAGCCGAGTGGGTTTGGGTCGAGCCGAGTGGGTTTGGATCTAGCCGAGTGGGTTTGGGTCTAGCTGAGTGGGTTTGGGTCTAGCAGAGGGGGTTTGGGACTAGCCGAGTGGGTATGGCTCTAGCCGAGTGGGTTTGGGTCTAGCCGAGTGGGTTTGGGTCTAGCCGAGTGGGTTTGGGTCTAGCCGAGTGGGTTTGGGACTAGCCGAGAGGGTTTGGGTCTAGCGGAGTGTGTTTGGGGCTAGCGGAGTGGGATTGGGTCTAGCCAAGGCGGTTTGGGTCTAGCCGAGTGGGTTTGGGTCTAGCCGAGTGGGTTTGGGTCTAGCCGAGTGGGTTTGGGTCTAGCCGAGTGGGTTTGGGTCCAGCCGAGTGGGTTTGGGTCTAGCCGAGTGGGATTGGGTCTAGCCGAGTGGGTTTGGGTCTAGCGGTGTGGGTTTGGGTCTAGCGGAGTGGGTCTGGGTCTAGCGGAGTGGGTTTGGGTCTAGCGGAGTGGGTTTCGGTCTAGCCGAGTGGGTTTGGGTCTAGCCGTGTGGGTTTGTGTCTAGCCGGGTGGGTTTGGGTCTAGTGGACTGGGTTTGGGTGTAGCCGAGTGGGTTTGGGTCTAGCCGAGTGGGTTTGGGTCTAGACGAGTGGGTGTGGGACCAGCCGAGTGGGTTTGGGTCTAGCCAAGTGGGTTTGGGTCTAGCGGAGTGGGTTTGGGTGTAGCCGAGTGGGTTTGGGTCTAGCCGAGTGGGTTTGGGTCTGGCCGAGTGGGTTTGTGTCAAGCCGAGTGGGTTCGGGACTAGCCGAGTGGGTTTCGGTCTTACCGAGTGGGTTTGGGTCAAGCAGAGTGGGTTTGGGTCTAGCCGAGTGGGTTTGGGTCGAGCCGAGTGGGTTTGGATCTAGCCGAATGGGTTTGGGTCTAGCCGAGTGGGTTTGGGTCTAGCCGAGTGGGTTTGGGTCTAGCAGAGGGGGTTTGGGACTAGCCGAGTGGGTTTGGGACTAGCCGAGTGGGTTTGGCTCCAGCGGAGTGGGTTTGGGTCTAGCGGAGTGGGTTTGGGTCTAGCTGAGTGGATTTGGGTCTAGCGGAGTGGGTTTGGGTCTAGCCGAGTGGGTTTGTGTGTAGCCGAGTGGGATTGGGTCTAGCCGAGTGGGTTTGGGTCTAGTGGTGTGGGTTTGGGTCTAGCGGAGTGGGTCTGGCTCTAGCGGAGTGGGTTTGGGTCTAGCGGAGTGGGTTTCGGTCTAGCCGAATGGGTTTGGGTGTAGCCGAGTGGGTTTGGGTCTAGCGGAGCGGATTTGGGTCTAGCGGAGTGGGTTTGTGTCTAGCCGAGTGGGTTTCGGTCTTGCCGAGTGGGTTTGGGTCAAGCCGAGTGGGTTTGGGTCTAGCCGAGTGGGTTTGGGTCGAGCCGAGTGGGTTTGGATCTAGCCGAGTGGGTTTGGGTCTAGCTGAGTGGGTTTTGGTCTAGCAGAGGGGGTTTGGGACTAGCCGAGTGGGTATGGCTCTAGCCGAGTGGGTTTGGGTCTAGCCGAGTGGGTTTGGGTCTAGCCGAGTGGGTTTGGGTCTAGCCGAGTGGGTTTGGGTCAAGCCGAGTGGGTTTGGGTCTGGCCGAGTGGGTTTGGGACTAGCCGAGTGGGTTTGGGTCTAGCGGAGTGTGTTTGGGGCTAGCGGAGTGGGTTTGGGTCTAGCCAAGGCGGTTTGGGTCTAGCCGAGTGGGTTTGGGTCTAGCCGAGTGGGTTTGGGTCTAGCCGAGTGGGTTTGGGTCTAGCCGAGTGGGTTTGGGTCCAGCCGAGTGGGTTTGGGTCTAGCCGAGTGGGATTGGGTCTAGCCGAGTGGGTTTGGGTCTAGCGGTGTGGGTTTGGGTCTAGCGGAGTGGGTCTGGGTCTAGCGGAGTGGGTTTGGGTCTAGCGGAGTGGGTTTCGGTCTAGCCGAATGGGTTTGGGTCTAGCAGAGTGAGTTTGGGTCTAGCTGAGTGGATTTGGGTCTAGCGGAGTGGGTTTGGGTCTAGCCGATTGGGTTTGTGTCTAGCCGAGTGGGTTTGGGTCTAGCCGAGTGGGTTTGAGTCCAGTCGAGTGGGTTTGGGTCTAGACGAGTGGGTTTGGGTCTCGCCGAGTGGGTTTGGGCCTAGCCGAGTGGGTTTGGGTCTAGCCGAGTGGGTGTGGGTCTAGCGGAGTGGGTTTGGGGCTAGCGGAGTGGGTTTGGGTCTAGCCGAGTGGGTTTGGGTCTAGCGGAGTGGGTTTGGGTCTAGCCGAGTGGGTTTGGGTCTAGCCGAGTGGGTTTGGATCTAGCTGAGTGGGTTTGGGTCTAGCCGAGTGGGTTTGGGTCTAGCCGAGTGGGTTTGGGTCTAGCCGAGTGGGTTTGGGTCAAGCCGAGTGGGTTTGGGTCAAGCCGATTGGGTTTGGATCTAGCTGAGTGGGTTTGGGTCTAGCCGAGTGGGTTTGGGTCTTGCCGAGTGGGTTTGGGTGTAGCCGAGTGGGATTGGGTCTAGCCGAGTGGGTTTGGGTCTAGTGGTGTGTGTTTGGGTCTAGCGGAGTGGGTCTGGCTCTAGCGGAGTGGGTTTGGGTCTAGCGGAGTGGGTTTCGGTCTAGCCGAATGGGTTTGGGTGTAGCCGAGTGGGTTTGGGTCTAGCGGAGCGGTTTTGGGTCTAGCGGAGTGGGTTTGTGTCTAGCCGAGTGGGTTTCGGTCTTGCCGAGTGGGTTTGGGTCAAGCCGAGTGGGGTTGGGTCTAGCCGAGTGGGTTTGGGTCGAGCCGAGTGGGTTTGGATCTAGCCGAGTGGGTTTGGGTCTAGCTGAGTGGGTTTGCGTCTAGCAGAGGGGGTTTGGGACTAGCCGAGTGGGTATGGCTCTAGCCGAGTGGGTTTGGGTCTAGCCGAGTGGGTTTGGGTCTAGCCGAGTGGGTTTGGGTCTAGCCGAGTGGGTTTGGGACTAGCCGAGTGGGTTTGGGTCTAGCGGAGTGTGTTTGGGGCTAGCGGAGTGGGTTTGGGTCTAGCCAAGGCGGTTTGGGTCTAGCCGAGTGGGTTTGGGTCTAGCCGAGTGGGTTTGGGTCTAGCCGAGTGGGTTTGGGTCTAGCCGAGTGGGTTTGGGTCCAGCCGAGTGGGTTTGGGTCTAGCCGAGTGGGATTGGGTCTAGCCGAGTGGGTTTGGGTCTAGCGGTGTGGGTTTGGGTCTAGCGGAGTGGGTCTGGGTCTAGCGGAGTGGGTTTCGGTCTAGCCGAATGGGTTTGGGTCTAGCAGAGTGAGTTTGGGTCTAGCTGAGTGGATTTGGGTCTAGCGGAGTGGGTTTGGGTCCAGCCGATTGGGTTTGTGTCTAGCCGAGTGGGTTTGGGTCTAGCCGAGTGGGTTTGAGTCCAGTCGAGTGGGTTTGGGTCTAGACGAGTGGGTTTGGGTCTCGCCGAGTGGGTTTGGGCCTAGCCGAGTGGGTTTGGGTCTAGCCGAGTGGGTGTGGGTCTAGCGGAGTGGGTTTGGGGCTAGCGGAGTGGGTTTGGGTCTAGCCGAGTGGGTTTGGGTCTAGCGGAGTGGGTTTGGGTCTAGCCGAGTGGGTTTGGGTCTAGCCGAGTGGGTTTGGATCTCGCTGAGTGGGTTTGGGTCTAGCCGAGTGGGTTTGGGTCTAGCCGTGTGGGTTTGTGTCTAGCCGGGTGGGTTTGGGTCTAGTGGATTGGGTTTGGGTGTAGCCGAGTGGGTTTGTGTCTAGCCGAGTGGGTTTGGGTCTAGACGAGTGGGTGTGGGTCCAGCCGAGTGGGTTTGGGTCTAGCCAAGTGGGTTTGGGTCTCGCGGAGTGGGTTTGGGTGTAGCCGAGTGGGTTTGGGTCTAGCCGAGTGGGTTTGGGTCTGGCCGAGTGGGTTTGTGTCAAGCCGAGTGGGTTTGGGACTAGCCGAGTGGGTTTCGGTCTTGCCGAGTGGGTTTGGGTCAAGCCGAGTGGGTTTGGGTCTAGCCGAGTGGGTTTGGGTCTAGCAGAGGGGGTTTGGGACTAGCCGAGTGGGTATGGCTCTAGCCGAGTGGGTTTGGGTCTAGCCGAGTGGGTTTGGGTCTAGCCGAGTGGGTTTGGGTCTAGCCGAGTGGGTTTGGGTCTAGCCGAGTGGGTTTGGGTCTAGCAGAGGGGGTTTGGGACTAGCCGAGTGGGTATGGCTCTAGCCGAGTGGGTTTGGGTCTAGCCGAGTGGGTTTGGGTCTAGCCGAGTGGGTTTGGGTCAAGCCGAGTGGGTTTGGGTCAAGCCAATTGGGTTTGGGTCTAGCCGAGTGGGTTTGGGTCTAGCCGAGTGGGTTTGGGACTAGCCGAGTAGGTTTGGCCCTAGCGGAGTGGGTTTGGGTCTAGCGGAATGGGTTTGGGTCTAGCGGAGTGGGTTTGGGACTAGCCGAGTGGGTTTGGGTGTAGCCGAGTGGGTTTGGGTCTAGCGGAGCGGATTTGGGTCTAGCGGAGTGGGTTTGGGTCTAGCCGAGTGGGTTTGGGTCAAGCCGAGTGGGTTTGGGTCAAGCCAAGTGCGTTTGGGTCTAGCGGAGTGTGTTTGGGTCTAGCCGAATGGGTTTCGGTCTAGCCGAATGGGTTTGGGTGTAGCCGAGTGGGTTTGGGTCTAGCGGAGCGGATTTGGGTCTAGCGGAGTGGGTTTGTGTCTAGCCGAGTGGGTTTCGGTCTTGCCGAGTGGGTTTGGGTCAAGCCGAGTGGGTTTGGGTCTAGCCGAGTGGGTTTGGGTCGAGCCGAGTGGGTTTGGATCTAGCCGAGTGGGTTTGGGTCTAGCTGAGTGGGTTTTGGTCTAGCAGAGGGGGTTTGGGACTAGCCGAGTGGGTATGGCTCTAGCCGAGTGGGTTTGGGTCTAGCCGAGTGGGTTTGGGTCTAGCCGAGTGGGTTTGGGTCTAGCCGAGTGGGTTTGGGTCAAGCCGAGTGGGTTTGGGTCTGGCCGAGTGGGTTTGGGACTAGCCGAGTGGGTTTGGGTCTAGCGGAGTGTGTTTGGGGCTAGCGGAGTGGGTTTGGGTCTAGCCAAGGCGGTTTGGGTCTAGCCGAGTGGGTTTGGGTCTAGCCGAGTGGGTTTGGGTCTAGCCGAGTGGGTTTGGGTCTAGCCGAGTGGGTTTGGGTCCAGCCGAGTGGGTTTGGGTCTAGCCGAGTGGGATTGGGTCTAGCCGAGTGGGTTTGGGTCTAGCGGTGTGGGTTTGGGTCTAGCGGAGTGGGTCTGGGTCTAGCGGAGTGGGTTTGGGTCTAGCGGAGTGGGTTTCGGTCTAGCCGAATGGGTTTGGGTCTAGCAGAGTGAGTTTGGGTCTAGCTGAGTGGATTTGGGTCTAGCGGAGTGGGTTTGGGTCTAGCCGATTGGGTTTGTGTCTAGCCGAGTGGGTTTGGGTCTAGCCGAGTGGGTTTGAGTCCAGTCGAGTGGGTTTGGGTCTAGACGAGTGGGTTTGGGTCTCGCCGAGTGGGTTTGGGCCTAGCCGAGTGGGTTTGGGTCTAGCCGAGTGGGTGTGGGTCTAGCGGAGTGGGTTTGGGGCTAGCGGAGTGGGTTTGGGTCTAGCCGAGTGGGTTTGGGTCTAGCGGAGTGGGTTTGGGTCTAGCCGAGTGGGTTTGGGTCTAGCCGAGTGGGTTTGGATCTAGCTGAGTGGGTTTGGGTCTAGCCGAGTGGGTTTGGGTCTAGCCGAGTGGGTTTGGGTCTAGCCGAGTGGGTTTGGGTCAAGCCGAGTGGGTTTGGGTCAAGCCGATTGGGTTTGGATCTAGCTGAGTGGGTTTGGGTCTAGCCGAGTGGGTTTGGGTCTTGCCGAGTGGGTTTGGGTGTAGCCGAGTGGGATTGGGTCTAGCCGAGTGGGTTTGGGTCTAGTGGTGTGTGTTTGGGTCTAGCGGAGTGGGTCTGGCTCTAGCGGAGTGGGTTTGGGTCTAGCGGAGTGGGTTTCGGTCTAGCCGAATGGGTTTGGGTGTAGCCGAGTGGGTTTGGGTCTAGCGGAGCGGTTTTGGGTCTAGCGGAGTGGGTTTGTGTCTAGCCGAGTGGGTTTCGGTCTTGCCGAGTGGGTTTGGGTCAAGCCGAGTGGGGTTGGGTCTAGCCGAGTGGGTTTGGGTCGAGCCGAGTGGGTTTGGATCTAGCCGAGTGGGTTTGGGTCTAGCTGAGTGGGTTTGCGTCTAGCAGAGGGGGTTTGGGACTAGCCGAGTGGGTATGGCTCTAGCCGAGTGGGTTTGGGTCTAGCCGAGTGGGTTTGGGTCTAGCCGAGTGGGTTTGGGTCTAGCCGAGTGGGTTTGGGACTAGCCGAGTGGGTTTGGGTCTAGCGGAGTGTGTTTGGGGCTAGCGGAGTGGGTTTGGGTCTAGCCAAGGCGGTTTGGGTCTAGCCGAGTGGGTTTGGGTCTAGCCGAGTGGGTTTGGGTCTAGCCGAGTGGGTTTGGGTCTAGCCGAGTGGGTTTGGGTCCAGCCGAGTGGGTTTGGGTCTAGCCGAGTGGGATTGGGTCTAGCCGAGTGGGTTTGGGTCTAGCGGTGTGGGTTTGGGTCTAGCGGAGTGGGTCTGGGTCTAGCGGAGTGGGTTTCGGTCTAGCCGAATGGGTTTGGGTCTAGCAGAGTGAGTTTGGGTCTAGCTGAGTGGATTTGGGTCTAGCGGAGTGGGTTTGGGTCCAGCCGATTGGGTTTGTGTCTAGCCGAGTGGGTTTGGGTCTAGCCGAGTGGGTTTGAGTCCAGTCGAGTGGGTTTGGGTCTAGACGAGTGGGTTTGGGTCTCGCCGAGTGGGTTTGGGCCTAGCCGAGTGGGTTTGGGTCTAGCCGAGTGGGTGTGGGTCTAGCGGAGTGGGTTTGGGGCTAGCGGAGTGGGTTTGGGTCTAGCCGAGTGGGTTTGGGTCTAGCGGAGTGGGTTTGGGTCTAGCCGAGTGGGTTTGGGTCTAGCCGAGTGGGTTTGGATCTCGCTGAGTGGGTTTGGGTCTAGCCGAGTGGGTTTGGGTCTAGCCGTGTGGGTTTGTGTCTAGCCGGGTGGGTTTGGGTCTAGTGGATTGGGTTTGGGTGTAGCCGAGTGGGTTTGTGTCTAGCCGAGTGGGTTTGGGTCTAGACGAGTGGGTGTGGGTCCAGCCGAGTGGGTTTGGGTCTAGCCAAGTGGGTTTGGGTCTCGCGGAGTGGGTTTGGGTGTAGCCGAGTGGGTTTGGGTCTAGCCGAGTGGGTTTGGGTCTGGCCGAGTGGGTTTGTGTCAAGCCGAGTGGGTTTGGGACTAGCCGAGTGGGTTTCGGTCTTGCCGAGTGGGTTTGGGTCAAGCCGAGTGGGTTTGGGTCTAGCCGAGTGGGTTTGGGTCTAGCAGAGGGGGTTTGGGACTAGCCGAGTGGGTATGGCTCTAGCCGAGTGGGTTTGGGTCTAGCCGAGTGGGTTTGGGTCTAGCCGAGTGGGTTTGGGTCTAGCCGAGTGGGTTTGGGTCTAGCCGAGTGGGTTTGGGTCTAGCAGAGGGGGTTTGGGACTAGCCGAGTGGGTATGGCTCTAGCCGAGTGGGTTTGGGTCTAGCCGAGTGGGTTTGGGTCTAGCCGAGTGGGTTTGGGTCAAGCCGAGTGGGTTTGGGTCAAGCCAATTGGGTTTGGGTCTAGCCGAGTGGGTTTGGGTCTAGCCGAGTGGGTTTGGGACTAGCCGAGTAGGTTTGGCCCTAGCGGAGTGGGTTTGGGTCTAGCGGAATGGGTTTGGGTCTAGCGGAGTGGGTTTGGGACTAGCCGAGTGGGTTTGGGTGTAGCCGAGTGGGTTTGGGTCTAGCGGAGCGGATTTGGGTCTAGCGGAGTGGGTTTGGGTCTAGCCGAGTGGGTTTGGGTCAAGCCGAGTGGGTTTGGGTCAAGCCAAGTGCGTTTGGGTCTAGCGGAGTGTGTTTGGGTCTAGCCGAATGGGTTTGGGTCTAGCCGAGTGGGTTTGGGTCAAGCCGAGTGGGTTTGGGTCTAGCCGAGTGGGTTTGGGACTAGCCGAGTGGGTTTGGGTCTAGCGGAGTGTGTTTGGGGCTAGCGGAGTGGGTTTGGGTCTAGCCAAGGCGGTTTGGGTCTAGCCGAGTGGGTTTGGGTCTAGCCGAGTGGGTTTGGGTCTAGCCGAGTGGGTTTGGGTCTAGCCGAGTGGGTTTGGGTCCAGCCGAGTGGGTTTGGGTCTAGCCGAGTGGGATTGGGTCTAGCCGAGTGGGTTTGGGTCTAGCGGTGTGGGTTTGGGTCTAGCGGAGTGGGTCTGGGTCTAGCGGAGTGGGTTTGGGTCTAGCGGAGTGGGTTTCGGTCTCGCCGAATGGGTTTGGGTCTAGCAGAGTGAGTTTGGGTCTAGCTGAGTGGATTTGGGTCTAGCGGAGTGGGTTTGGGTCTAGCCGATTGGGTTTGTGTCTAGCCGAGTGGGTTTGGGTCTAGCCGAGTGGGTTTGAGTCCAGTCGAGTGGGTTTGGGTCTAGACGAGTGGGTTTGGGTCTCGCCGAGTGGGTTTGGGCCTAGCCGAGTGGGTTTGGGTCTAGCCGAGTGGGTGTGGGTCTAGCGGAGTGGGTTTGGGGCTAGCGGAGTGGGTTTGGGTCTAGCCGAGTGGGTTTGGGTCTAGCGGAGTGGGTTTGGGTCTAGCCGAGTGGGTTTGGGTCTAGCCGAGTGGGTTTGGATCTAGCTGAGTGGGTTTGGGTCTAGCCGAGTGGGTTTGGGTCTAGCCGAGTGGGTTTGGGTCTAGCCGAGTGGGTTTGGGTCAAGCCGAGTGGGTTTGGGTCAAGCCGATTGGGTTTGGGTCTAGCCGAGTGGGTTTGGGTCTAGCCGAGTGGGTTTGGGACTAGCCGAGTGGGTTTGGCTCTAGCGGAGTGGGTTTGGGTCTAGCGGAGTGGGTTTGGGTCTAGCGGAGTGGGTTTGGGACTAGCCGAGTGGGTTTGGGTCTAGCGGAGTGTGTTTGGGGCTAGCGGAGTGGGTTTGGGTCTAGCCGAGTGGGTTTGGGTCTAGCGGAGTGGGTTTGGGTCTAGCCGAGTGGGTTTGGGTCTAGCCGAGTGGGTTTGGGTCTAGCCGAGTGGGTTTGGGTCTTGCCGAGTGGGTTTGGGTGTAGCCGAGTGGGATTGGGTCTAGCCGAGTGGGTTTGGGTCTAGTGGTGTGTGTTTGGGTCTAGCGGAGTGGGTCTGGCTCTAGCGGAGTGGGTTTGGGTCTAGCGGAGTGGGTTTCGGTCTAGCCGAATGGGTTTGGGTGTAGCCGAGTGGGTTTGGGTCTAGCGGAGCGGTTTTGGGTCTAGCGGAGTGGGTTTGTGTCTAGCCGAGTGGGTTTCGGTCTTGCCGAGTGGGTTTGGGTCAAGCCGAGTGGGGTTGGGTCTAGCCGAGTGGGTTTGGGTCGAGCCGAGTGGGTTTGGATCTAGCCGAGTGGGTTTGGGTCTAGCTGAGTGGGTTTGCGTCTAGCAGAGGGGGTTTGGGACTAGCCGAGTGGGTATGGCTCTAGCCGAGTGGGTTTGGGTCTAGCCGAGTGGGTTTGGGTCTAGCCGAGTGGGTTTGGGTCTAGCCGAGTGGGTTTGGGACTAGCCGAGTGGGTTTGGGTCTAGCGGAGTGTGTTTGGGGCTAGCGGAGTGGGTTTGGGTCTAGCCAAGGCGGTTTGGGTCTAGCCGAGTGGGTTTGGGTCTAGCCGAGTGGGTTTGGGTCTAGCCGAGTGGGTTTGGGTCTAGCCGAGTGGGTTTGGGTCCAGCCGAGTGGGTTTGGGTCTAGCCGAGTGGGATTGGGTCTAGCCGAGTGGGTTTGGGTCTAGCGGTGTGGGTTTGGGTCTAGCGGAGTGGGTCTGGGTCTAGCGGAGTGGGTTTGGGTCTAGCGGAGTGGGTTTCGGTCTAGCCGAATGGGTTTGGGTCTAGCAGAGTGAGTTTGGGTCTAGCTGAGTGGATTTGGGTCTAGCGGAGTGGGTTTGGGTCCAGCCGATTGGGTTTGTGTCTAGCCGAGTGGGTTTGGGTCTAGCCGAGTGGGTTTGAGTCCAGTCGAGTGGGTTTGGGTCTAGACGAGTGGGTTTGGGTCTCGCCGAGTGGGTTTGGGCCTAGCCGAGTGGGTTTGGGTCTAGCCGAGTGGGTGTGGGTCTAGCGGAGTGGGTTTGGGGCTAGCGGAGTGGGTTTGGGTCTAGCCGAGTGGGTTTGGGTCTAGCGGAGTGGGTTTGGGTCTAGCCGAGTGGGTTTGGGTCTAGCCGAGTGGGTTTGGATCTCGCTGAGTGGGTTTGGGTCTAGCCGAGTGGGTTTGGGTCTAGCCGTGTGGGTTTGGGTCTAGCCGGGTGGGTTTGGGTCTAGTGGATTGGGTTTGGGTGTAGCCGAGTGGGTTTGTGTCTAGCCGAGTGGGTTTGGGTCTAGACGAGTGGGTGTGGGTCCAGCCGAGTGGGTTTGGGTCTAGCCAAGTGGGTTTGGGTCTAGCGGAGTGGGTTTGGGTGTAGCCGAGTGGGTTTGGGTCTAGCCGAGTGGGTTTGGGTCTGGCCGAGTGGGTTTGTGTCAAGCCGAGTGGGTTTGGGACTAGCCGAGTGGGTTTCGGTCTTGCCGAGTGGGTTTGTGTCAAGCCGAGTGGGTTTGGGTCTAGCCGAGTGGGTTTGGGTCTAGCAGAGGGGGTTTGGGACTAGCCGAGTGGGTATGGCTCTAGCCGAGTGGGTTTGGGTCTAGCCGAGTGGGTTTGGGTCTAGCCGAGTGGGTTTGGGTCTAGCCGAGTGGGTTTGGGTCTAGCCGAGTGGGTTTGGGTCTAGCAGAGGGGGTTTGGGACTAGCCGAGTGGGTATGGCTCTAGCCGAGTGGGTTTGGGTCTAGCCGAGTGGGTTTGGGTCTAGCCGAGTGGGTTTGGGTCAAGCCGAGTGGGTTTGGGTCAAGCCAATTGGGTTTGGGTCTAGCCGAGTGGGTTTGGGTCTAGCCGAGTGGGTTTGGGACTAGCCGAGTAGGTTTGGCTCTAGCGGAGTGGGTTTGGGTCTAGCGGAATGGGTTTGGGTCTAGCGGAGTGGGTTTGGGACTAGCCGAGTGGGTTTGGGTGTAGCCGAGTGGGTTTGGGTCTAGCGGAGCGGATTTGGGTCTAGCGGAGTGGGTTTGGGTCTAGCCGAGTGGGTTTGGGTCAAGCCGAGTGGGTTTGGGTCAAGCCAAGTGCGTTTGGGTCTAGCGGAGTGTGTTTGGGTCTAGCCGAATGGGTTTGGGTCTAGCCGAGTGGGTTTGGGTGTAGCGGAGTGGATTTGGGTCTAGCGGAGTGGGTTTGGGTCTAGCCAAGTGGGTTTGGGTCTAGCGGAGTGGGTTTGGGTCTAGCCGAGTGGGTTTGGGTCTAGCCGAGTGGGTTTGGGCCTAGCCGAGTGGGTTTGGGTCTAGCCGAGTGCGTTTGGGTCTAGCCTAGTGGGTTTCGGTCTAGCCGAGTGGGTTTGGGTCTAGCGGAGTGGGTTTGGGTCTAGCGGAGTGGGTTTGCGTCTAGCGGAGTGGGTTTGGGTCTAGCGGAGTGTGTTTGTGTCTAGCCAAATGGGTTTGGGTCTAGCCGAGTGGTTTGGGTGTAGCGGAGTGGATTTGGGTCTAGCGGAGTGGGTTTGGGTCTAGCCGAGTGGGTTTGGGTCTGGCCGAGTGGGTTTGGGTCTAGCCGAGTGGGTTTGGGTCTAGCCGAGTGGGTGTGGGTCTAGCCGAGTGGGTTTGGGTCTTGCCGAGTGGGTTTGGGTCTAGCCGAGTGGGTTTGGGTCCAGCGGAGTGGGTTTTGGTCTAGCCGAGTGGGTTTGGGTCTAGCGGAGTGGGGTTGGGAGTAGCCGAGTGGGTTTTGGTCTAGCCGAGTGTGTTTGGGTCTAGCCGTGTGGGTTTGGGTCTAGCCGAGTGGGTTTGGGTCTAGCCGAGTGGGATTGGGTCTAGCCGAGTGGGTTTGGGTCTAGCGGTGTGGGTTTGGGTCTAGCGGAGTGGGTCTGGGTCTCGCGGAGTGGGTTTGGGTCTAGCGGAGTGGGTTTCGGTCTAGCCGAATGGGTTTGGGTCTAGCAGAGTAAGTTTGGGTCTAGCTGAGTGGATTTGGGTCTAGCGGAGTGGGTTTGGGTCTAGCCGAGTGGGTTTGTGTCTAGCCGAGTGGGTTTGGGTCTAGCCGAGTGGGTTTGAGTCCAGTCGAGTGGGTTTGGGTCTAGACGAGTGGGTTTGGGTCTCGCCGAGTGGGTTTGGGCCTAGCCGAGTGGGTTTGGGTCTAGACGAGTGGGTGTGGGTCCAGCCGAGTGGGTTTGGGTCTAGCCAAGTGGGTTTGGGTCTAGCGGAGTGGGTTTGGGTGAGCCGAGTGGGTTTGGGTCTAGCCGAGTGGGTTTGGGTCTGGCCGAGTGGGTTTGTGTCAAGCCGAGTGGGTTTGGGTCTAGCCGAGTGGGTTTGGGTCTAGCAGAGTGAGTTTGGGTCTAGCTGAGTGGATTTGGGTCTAGCGGAGTGGGTTTGGGTCTGGCCGGGTGGGTTTGGGTCTAGCCGAGTGGGTTTGGGTCTAGATGAGTGGGTGTGGGTCCAGCCGAGTGGGTTTGGGTCTAGCCAAGTGGGTTTGGGTCTAGCGGAGTGGGTTTGGGTGTAGCCAAGTGGGTTTGGGTCTAGCCGAGTGGGTTTGGGTCTGGCCGAGTGGGTTTGTGTCAAGCCGAGTGGGTTTGGGACTAGCTGAGTGGGTTTCGGTCTTGCCGAGTGGGTTTGGGTCAAGCCGAGTGGGTTTGGGTCTAGCCGAGTGGGTTTGGGTCGAGCCGAGTGGGTTTGGATCTAGCCGAGTGGGTTTGGGTCTAGCCGAGTGGGTTTGGGTCTAGCAGAGGGGGTTTGGGACTAGCCGAGTGGGTATGGCTCTGGCCGAGTGGGTTTGGGTCCAGCCGAGTGGGTTTGGCTCTAGCCGAGTGGGTTTGGGTCTAGCCGAGTGGGTTTGGGTCAAGCCGAGTGGGTTTGGCTCTAGCCGAGTGGGTTTGGGTGTAGCCGAGTGGGTTTGGGTGTATCCGAGTGGGTGTGGGTCTAGCGGAGTGGGTTTGGGGCTAGCGTAGTGGTTTTGGGTCTAGCCGAAAGTGGGTTTGGGTGTAGCCGAGTGGGTTTGGGCCTAGCCGAGTGGGTTTGGGTCCAGACGAGTGGGTTTGGGTCTCGCCGAGTGGGTTTGGGTCTGGCCGAGTGGGTTTGTGTCAAGCCGAGTGGGTGTGGGTCCAGCCGAGTGGGTTTGGGTCTAGCCGAGTGGGTTTGGGTCTAGCGGAGTGGGTTTTGGTCTAGCCGAGTGGGTTTGGGTCTAGCGGAGTGGGGTTGGGACGAGCCGAGTGGGTTTGGGTCTAGCGGAGTGTGTTTGGGGCTAGCGGAGTGGGTTTGGGTCTAGCCAAGTGGGTTTGGGTCTAGCGGAGTGGGTTTGGGTCTAGCCGAGTGGGTTTGGGTCTAGCCGAGTGGGTTTGGGTCTAGCCGAGTGGGTTTGGGTCTAGCCGAGTGCGTTTGGGTCTAGCCTAGTGGGTTTGGGTCTAGCCGAGTGGGTTTGGGTCTAGCGGAGTGGGTTTGGGTCTAGCGGAGTGGGTTTGCGTCTAGCGGAGTGGGTTTGGGTCTAGCGGAGTGTGTTTGGGTCTAGCCGAATGGGTTTGGGTCTAGCCGAGTGGGTTTGGGTGTAGCGGAGTGGATTTGGGTCTAGCGGAGTGGGTTTGGGTCTAGCCGAGTGGGTTTGGGTCTAGCCGAGTGGGTTTGGGTCTAGCCGAGTGGGTTTGGGTCTAGCCGAGTGGGTGTGGGTCTAGCCGAGTGGGTTTGGGTCTAGCCGAGTGGGTTTGGGTCTAGCCGAGTGGGTTTGGGTCCAGCGGAGTGGGTTTTGGTCTAGCCGAGTGGGTTTGGGTCTAGCGGAGTGGTGTTGGGAGTAGCCGAGTGGGTTTTGGTCTAGCCGAGTGTGTTTGGGTCTAGCCGAGTGGGTTTGGGTCTAGCCGAGTTGGTTTGGGTCTAGCCGAGTGGGATTGGGTCCAGCCGAGTGGGTTTGGGTCTAGCGGTGTGGGTTTGGGTCTAGCGGAGTGGGTCTGGGTCTCGCGGAGTGGATTTGGGTCTAGCGGAGTGGGTTTCTGTCTAGCCGAATGGGTTTGGGTCTAGCAGAGTGAGTTTGGGTCTAGCTGAGTGGATTTGGGTCTAGCGGAGTGGGTTTGGGTCTGGCCGGGTGGGTTTGGGTCTAGCCGAGTGGGTTTGGGTCTAGACGAGTGGGTGTGGGTCCAGCCGAGTGGGTTTGGGTCTAGCCAAGTGGGTTTGGGTCTAGCGGAGTGGGTTTGGGTGTAGCCAAGTGGGTTTGGGTCTAGCCGAGTGGGTTTGGGTCTGGCCGAGTGGGTTTGTGTCAAGCCGAGTGGGTTTGGGACTAGCTGAGTGGGTTTCGGTCTTGCCGAGTGGGTTTGGGTCAAGCCGAGTGGGTTTGGGTCTAGCCGAGTGGGTTTGGGTCGAGCCGAGTGGGTTTGGATCTAGCCGAGTGGGTTTGGGTCTAGCCGAGTGGGTTTGGGTCTAGCAGAGGGGGTTTGTGACTAGCCGAGTGGGTATGGCTCTAGCCGAGTGGGTTTGGGTCCAGCCGAGTGGTTTTGGGTCTAGCCGAATGGGTTTGGGTCTAGCCGAGTGGGTTTGGGTCAAGCCGAGTGGGTTTGGGTCTAGCCGAGTGGGTTTGGGTGTAGCCGAGTGGGTTTGGGTGTATCCGAGTGGGTGTGGGTCTAGCGGAGTGGGTTTGGGGCTAACGTAGTGGGTTTGGGTCTAGCCGAGTGGGTTTGGGTCTAGCCGAGTGGGTTTGGGTCTGGCCGAGTGGGTTTGTGTCAAGCCGAGTGGGTTTGGGACTAGCCGAGTGGGTTTCGGTCTTGCCGAGTGGGTTTGGGTCAAGCCGAGTGGGTTTGGGTCTAGCCGAGTGGGTTTGGGTCGAGCCGAGTGGGTTTGGATCTAGCCGAGTGGGTTTGGGTCTAGCCGAGTGGGTTTGGGTCTAGCAGAGGGGGTTTGGGACTAGCCGAGTGGGTATGGCTCTAGCCGAGTGGGTTTGGGTCCAGCCGAGTGGGTTTGGGTCTAGCCGAGTGGGTTTGGGTCTAGCCGAGTGGGTTTGGGTCAAGCCGAGTGGGTTTGGGTCTAGCCGAGTGGGTTTAGGTCTAGCCAAATGGGTTTGGGACTAGCCGAGTGGGTTTGGCTCTAGCGGAGTGGGTTTGGGTCTAGCGGAGTGGGTTTGGGTCTAGCGGAGTGGGTTTGGGATTAGCCGAGTGGGTTTGGGTCTAGCGGAGTGTGTTTGGGGCTAGCGGAGTGGGTTTGGGTCTAGCCAAATGGGTTTGGGTCTAGCGGAGTGGGTTTGGGTCTAGCCGAGTGGGTTTGGGTCTAGCCGAGTGGGTTTGGGTCTAGCCGAGTGGGTTTTGGTCTAGCCGAGTGGGTTTGGTTCTGGCCGAGTGGGTTTGGGTCTGGCCGAGTGGGATTGTGTCTAGCCGAGTGGGTTTGGGTCTAGCGGTGTGGGTTTGGGTCTAGCGGAGTGGGTCTGGGTCTAGCGGAGTAGTTTTGGGTCTAGCGGAGTGGGTTTCATTCTAGCCGAATGGGTTTGGGTCTAGCCGAGTGGGTTTGGGTCTAGCTGAGTGGATTTGGGTCTAGCGGAGTGGGTTTGGGTCTAGCCGAGTGGGTTTGGGTCTAGCCGAGTGCGTTTGGGTCTAGCCTAGTGGGTTTAGGTCTAGCCGAGTGGGTTTGGGTCTAGCGGAGTGGGTTTGGGTCTAGCGGAGTGGGTTTGCGTCTAGCGGAGTGGGTTTGGGTCTAGCGGAGTGTGTTTGGGTCTAGCCGAGTGGGTTTGGGTCTAGCCGAGTGGGTTTGGGTGTAGCGGAGTGGATTTGGGTCTAGCGGAGTGGGTTTGGGTCTAGCCGAGTGGGTTTGGGTCTAGCTGAGTGGGTTTGGGTCTAGCCGAGTGGGTTTGGGTCTAGCCGAGTGGGTTTGGGTCTAGCCGAGTGGGTTTGGGTCTAGCCGAGTGGGTTTGGGTCTAGCCGAGTGGGTTTGGGTCTATCCGAGTGAGTTTGGGTCTAGCGGAGTGGGTTTTGGTCTAGCCGAGTGGGTTTGGGTCTAGCGGAGTGGGGTTGGGACTAGCCGAGTGGGTTTGGGTCTAGCGGAGTGTGTTTGGGGCTAGTGGAGTGGGTTTGGGTCTAGCCAAGTGGGTTTGGGTCTAGCGGAGTGGGTTTGGGTCTAGCCGAGTGGGTTTGGGTCTAGCCGAGTGGGTTTGGGTCTAGCCGAGTGGGTTTGGGTCTAGCCGAGTGCGTTTGGGTCTAGCCTAGTGGGTTTCGGTCTAGCCGAGTGGGTTTGGGTCTAGCGGAGTGGGTTTGGGTCTAGCGGAGTGGGTTTGGGTCTAGCCGAGTGGGTTTGGGTCTAGCGGTGTGCGTTTGGGTCTAGCGGAGTGGGTCTGGGTCTTGCGGAGTGGATTTGGGTCTAGCGGAGTGGGTTTCGGTCTAGCCGAATGGGTTTGGGTCGAGCAGAGTGAGTTTGGGTCTAGCTGAGTGGATTTGGGTCTAGCGGAGTGGGTTTGGGACTAGCCGAGTGGGTTTGGGTCTAGCGGAGTGTGTTTGGGGCTAGCGGAGTGGGTTTGGATCTAGCCAAATGGGTTTGGGTCTAGCGGAGTGGGTTTGGGTCTAGCCGAGTGGGTTTGGGTCTAGCCGAGTGGGTTTGGGTCTAGCCGAGTGGGTTTTGGTCTAGCCGAGTGGGTTTGGTTCTGGCCGAGTGGGTTTGGGTCTAGCCGAGTGGGATTGTGTCTAGCCGAGTGGGTTTGGGTCTAGCGGTGTGGGTTTGGGTCTAGCGGAGTGGGTCTGGGTCTAGCGGAGTAGTTTTGGGTCTAGCGGAGTGGGTTTCATTCTAGCCGAATGGGTTTGGGTCTAGCCGAGTGGGTTTGGGTCTAGCGGAGTGGGTTTGGGTCGAGCGGAGTGGGTTTGCGTCTAGCGGAGTGGGTTTGGGTCTAGCGGAGTGTGTTTGGGTCTAGCCGAATGGGTTTGGGTCTAGCCGAGTGGGTTTGGGTGTAGCGGAGTGGATTTGGGTCTAGCGGAGTGGGTTTGGGTCTAGCCGAGTGGGTTTGGGTCTAGCTGAGTGGGTTTGGGTCTAGCCGAGTGGGTTTGGGTCTAGCCGAGTGGGTTTGGGTCTAGCCGAGTGGGTTTGGGTCTAGCCGAGTGGATTTGGGTCTATCCGAGTGAGTTTGGGTCTAGCGGAGTGGGTTTTGGTCTAGCCGAGTGGGTTTGGGTCTAGCGGAGTGGGGTTGGGACTAGCCGAGTGGGTTTGGGTCTAGCGGAGTGTGTTTGGGGCTAGCGGAGTGGGTTTGGGTCTAGCCAAGTGGGTTTGGGTCTAGCGGAGTGGGTTTGGGTCTAGCCGAGTGGGTTTGGGTCCAGCCGAGTGGGTTTGGGTCTAGCCGAGTGGGTTTGGGTCTAGCCGAGTGCGTTTGGGTCTAGCCGAGTGGGTTTGGGTCTAGCGGAGTGGGTTTGGGTCTAGCGGAGTGGGTTTGGGTCTAGCCGAGTGGGTTTGGGCCAAGCCGAGTGGGTTTGGGTCTAGCCGAGTGGGTTTTGGTCTAGCCGAGTGGGTTTGGTTCTAGCCGAGTGGGTTTGGGTCTAGCCGAGTGGGATTGTGTCTAGCCGAGTGGGTTTGCGTCTAGCGGTGTGGGTTTGGGTCTAGCGGAGTGGGTCTGGGTCTAGCGGAGTAGTTTTGGGTCTAGCCGAGTGGGTTTGGGTCTCGCCGAGTGGGTTTGGGTCTAGCCGAGTGGGTTTGGGTCTAGCGGAGTGGGTTTTGGTCTAGCCGAGTGGGTTTGGGTCTAGCGGAGTGGGGTTGGGAGTAGCCGAGTGGGTTTTGGTCTAGCCGAGTGTGTTTGGGTCTAGCCGAGTGGGTTTGGGTCTAGCCGAGTTGGTTTGGGTATAGCCGAGTGGGATTGGGTCTAGCCGAGTGGGTTTGGGTCTAGCGGTGTGCGTTTGGGTCTAGCGGAGTGGGTCTGGGTCTTGCGGAGTGGATTTGGGTCTAGCGGAGTGGGTTTCGGTCTAGCCGAATGGGTTTGGGTCTAGCAGAGTGAGTTTGGGTCTAGCTGAGTGGATTTGGGTCTAGCGGAGTGGGTTTGGGTCTAGCCGAGTGGGTTTGTGTCTAGCCGAGTGGGTTTGGGTCTAGCCGAGTGGGTTTGAGTCCAGTCGAGTGGGTTTGGGTCTAGACGAGTGGGCTTGGGTCTCGCCGAGTGGGTTTGGGCCTAGCCGAGTGGGTTTGGGTGTAGCCGAGTGGGTGTGGGTCTAGCGGAGTGGGTTTGGGGCTAGCTGAGTGGGTTTGGGTCTAGCCGAGTGGGTTTGGGTCTAGCGGAGTGGGTTTGGGTCTAGCCGAGTGGGTTTGGGTCCAGCCGAGTGGGTTTGGATCTAGCTGAGTGGGTTTGGGTCTAGCCGAGTGGGTTTGGGTCTAGCCGTGTGGGTTTGGGTCTAGCCGGGTGGGTTTGGGTGTAGTGGATTGGGTTTGGGTGTAGCCGAGTGGGTTTGTGTCTAGCCGAGTGGGTTTGGGTCTAGACGAGTGGGTGTGGGTCCAGCCGAGTGGGTTTGGGTCTAGCCAAGTGGGTTTGGGTCTAGCGGAGTGGGTTTGGGTGTAGCCGAGTGGGTTTGGGTCTAGCCGAGTGGGTTTGGGTCTGGCTGAGTGGGTTTGTGTCAAGCCGAGTTGGTTTGGAACTAGCCGAGTGGGTTTCGGTCTTGCCGAGTGGGTTTGGGTCAAGCCGAGTGGGTTTGGGTCTAGCCGAGTGGGTTTGGGTCGAGCCGAGTGGGTTTGGATCTAGCCGAGTGGGTTTGGGTCTAGCCGAGTGGGTTTGGGTCTAGCAGAGGGGGTTTGGGACTAGCCGAGTGGGTATGGCTCCAGCCGAGTGGGTTTGGGTCTAGCCGAGTGGGTTTGGGTCTAGCCGAGTGGGTTTGGGTCTAGCCGAGCGGGTTTGGGTCAAGCCGAGTGGGTTTGGGTCCAGCCGAGTGGGTTTGGGTCTAGCCGAGTGGGTTTGGGACTAGCCGAGTGGGTTTGGCTCTAGCGGAGTGGGTTTGGGTCTAATGGAGTGGGTTTGGGTCTAGCGGAGTGGGTTTGGGACTAGCGGAGTGGGTTTCATTCTAGCCGAATGGGTTTGGATCGAGCCGAGTGGGTTTGGGTCTAGCTGAGTGGATGTGGGTCTAGCGGAGTGGGTTTGGGTCTAGCCGAGTGGTTTTGGGTCTAGCCGAGTGGGTTTGGGTCTAGCCGAGTGGGTTTGGGTCTAGCCGAGTGGGTTTGGTTCTAGCCGAGTGCGTTTGGGTCTAGCCTAGTGGGTTTAGGTCAAGCCGAGTGGGTTTGGGTCTAGCGGAGTGGGTTTGGGTCTAGCGGAGTGGGTTTGCGTCTAGCGGAGTGGGTTTGGGTCTAGCGGAGTGTGTTTGGGTCTAGCCGAATGGGTTTGGGTCTAGCCGAGTGGGTTTGGGTGTAGCGGAGTGGATTTGGGTCTAGCGGAGTGGGTTTGGGTCTAGCCGAGTGGGTTTGGGTCTAGCAGAGTGGGTTTGGGTCTAGCCGAGTGGGTTTGGGTCTAGCCGAGTGGGTTTGGGTCTAGCCGAGTGGGTTTGGGTCTAGCCGAGTGGGTTTGGGTCTAGCCGAGTGGGTTTGGGTCTAGCGGAGTGGGTTTTCGTCCAGCCGAGTGGGTTTGGGTCTAGCGGAGTGGGGTTGGGACTAGCCGAGTGGGTTTGGGTCTAGCGGAGTGTGTTTGGGGCTAGCGGAGTGGGTTTGGGTCTAGCCAAGTGGGTTTGGGTCTAGCGGAGTGGGTTTGGGTCTAGCCGAGTGGGTTTGGGTCTAGCCGAGTCGGTTTGAGTCTAGCCGAGTGCGTTTGGGTCTAGCCCAGTGCGTTTGGGTCTAGCCTAGTGGGTTTCGGTCTAGCCGAGTGGGTTTGGGTCTAGCGGAGTGGGTTTGGGTCTAGCGGAGTGGGTTTGCGTCTAGCCGAGTGGGTTTGGGTCTAGCCGAGTGGGTTTGGGTCTAGCCGAGTGGGTTTGGGTCTAGCCGAGTGGGTGTGGGTCTAGCCGAGTGGGTTTGGGTCTTGCCGAGTGGGTTTGGGTCTAGCCGAGTGGGTTTGGGTCCAGCGGAGTGGGTTTTGGTCTAGCCGAGTGGGTGTGGGTCTAGCGGAGTGGGGTTGGGAGTAGCCGAGTGGGTTTTGGCCTAGCCGAGTGGGTTTGGGTCTAGCCGAGTGGGATTGGGTCTAGCCGAGTGGGTTTGGGTCTAGCGGTGTGGGTTTGGGTCTAGCGGAGTGGGTCTGGGTCTCGCGGAGTGGGTTTGGGTCTAGCAGAGTGGGTTTCGGTCTAGCCGAATGGGTTTGGGTCTAGCAGAGTGAGTTTGGGTCTAGCTGAGTGGATTTGGGTCTAGCGGAGTGGGTTTGGGTCTAGCCGAGTGGGTTTGTGTCTAGCCGAGTGGGTTTGGGTTTAGCCGAGTGGGTTTGAGTCCAGTCGAGTGGGTTTGGGTCTAGACGAGTGGGTTTGTGTCTCGCCGAGTGGGTTTGGGCCTAGCCGAGTGGGTTTGGGTCTAGCCGAGTGGGTTTGGGTCTAGCGGAGTGGGGTTGGGACTAGCCGAGTGGGTTTGGGTCTAGCGGAGTGTGTTTGGGGCTAGCGGAGTGGGTTTGGGTCTAGCCGAGTGGGTTTGGGTCTAGCCGAGTCGGTTTGGGTCTAGCCGAGTGCGTTTGGGTCTAGCCGAGTGCGTTTGGGTCTAGCCTAGTGGGTTTCGGTCCAGCCGAGTGGGTTTGGGTCTAGCGGAGTGGGTTTGGGTCTAGCGGAGTGGGTTTGCGTCTAGCCGAGTGGGTTTGGGTCTAGCCGAGTGGGTTTGGGTCTAGCCGAGTGGGTTTGGGTCTAGCCGAGTGGGTGTGGGTCTAGCCGAGTGGGTTTGGGTCTTGCCGAGTGGGTTTGGGTCTAGCCGAGTGGGTTTGGGTCCAGCGGAGTGGGTTTTGGTCTAGCCGAGTGGGTGTGGGTCTAGCGGAGTGGGGTTGGGAGTAGCCGAGTGGGTTTTGGCCTAGCCGAGTGGGTTTGGGTCTAGCCGAGTGGGATTGGGTCTAGCCGAGTGTGTTTGGGTCTAGCGGTGTGGGTTTGGGTCTAGCGGAGTGGGTCTGGGTCTCGCGGAGTGGGTTTGGGTCTAGCAGAGTGGGTTTCGGTCTAGCCGAATGGGTTTGGGTCTAGCTGAGTGGATTTGGGTCTAGCCGAGTGGGTTTGGGTCTAGCCGAGTGGGTTTGTGTCTAGCCGAGTGGGTTTGGGTTTAGCCGAGTGGGTTTGAGTCCAGTCGAGTGGGTTTGGGTCTAGACGAGTGGGTTTGGGTCTCGCCGAGTGGGTTTGGGCCTAGCCGAGTGGGTTTGGGTCTAGCCGAGTGGGTTTGTGTGTAGCCGAGTGGGTTTGGGTGTAGCCGAGTGGGTGTGGGTCTAGCGGAGTGGGTTTGGGGCTAGCCGAGTGGGTTTGGGTCTAGCGGAGTGGGTTTGGGTCTAGCCGAGTGGGTTTGGGTCTAGCCGAGTGGGTTTGGATCTAGCTGAGTGGGTTTGGGTCTAGCCGAGTGGGTTTGGGTCTAGCCGTGTGGGTTTGGGTCCAGCCGGGTGGGTTTGGGTCTAGCGGAGTGGGTTTGGGTGTAGCCGAGTGGGTTTGGGTCTAGCCGAGTGGGTTTGGGTCTGGCCGAGTGGGTTTGTGTCAAGCCGAGTGGGTTTGGGTCTAGCCGAGTGGGTTTGGGTCTAGCCGAGTGGGTTTGGGTCTAACGGAGTGGGTTTTGGTCTAGCCGAATGGGTTTGGGTCTAGCGGAGTGGGGTTGGGACTAGCCGAGTGGGTTTGGGTCTAGCGGAGTGTGTTTGGGGCTAGCGGAGTGGGTTTGGCTCTAGCCAAGTGGGTTTGGGTCTAGCGGAGTGGGTTTGGGTCTAGCCGAGTGGGTTTGGGTCTAGCCGAGTGGGTTTCGGTCTAGCCGAGTGGGTTTGCGTCTAGCCGAGTGCGTTTGGGTCTAGCCTAGTGGGTTTCGGTATAGCCGAGTGGGTTTGGGTCTAGCGGAGTGGGTTTGGGTCTAGCGGAGTGGGTTTGCGTCTAGCGGAGTGGGTTTGGGTCTAGCGGAGTGTGTTTGGGTCTAGCCGAATGGGTTTGGGTCTAGCCGAGTGGGTTTGGGTGTAGCGGAGTGGATTTGGGTCTAGCGGAGTGGGTTTGGGTCTAGCCGAGTGGGTTTGGGTCTAGCCGAGTGGGTTTGGGTCTAGCCGAGTGGGTTTGGGTCTAGCCGAGTGGGTGTGGGTCTAGCCGAGTGGGTTTGGGTCTAGCCGAGTGGGTTTGCGTCTAGCCGAGTGGGTTTGGGTCCAGCAGAGTGGGTATTGGTCTGGCCGAGTGGGTTTGGGTCTAGCGGAGTGGGGTTGGGAGTAGCCGAGTGGGTTTTGGTCTAGCCGAGTGTGTTTGGGTCTAGCCGAGTGGGTTTGGGTCTAGCCGAGTGGGTTTGGGTCTAGCCGAGTGGGATTGGGTCTAGCCGAGTGGGTTTGGGTCTAGCGGTGTGGGTTTGGGTCTAGCGGAGTGGGTCTGGGTCTCGCGGAGTGGATTTGGGTCTAGCGGAGTCGGTTTCGGTCTAGCCGAATGGGTTTGGGTCTAGCAGAGTGAGTTTGGGTCTAGCTGAATGGATTTGGGTCTAGCGGAGTGGGTTTGGGTCTAGCCGAGTGGGTTTGTGTCTAGCCGAGTGGGTTTGGGTCTAGCCGAGTGGGTTTGAGTTTAGTCGAGTGGGTTTGGGTCTAGACGAGTGGGTTTGGGTCTCGCCGAGTGGGTTTGGGTCTAGCGGAGTGGGTTTGGGTGTAGCCGAGTGGGTTTGGGTCTAGCCGAGTGGGTTTGGGTCTGGCCGAGTGGGTTTGTGTCAAGCCGAGTGGGTTTGGGACTAGGCGAGTGGGTTTCGGTCTTGCCGAGTGGGTTTGGGTCAAGCCGAGTGGGTTTAGGTGTAGCCGAGTGGGTTTGGGTCGAGCCGAGTGGGTTTGGATCTAGCCGAGTGGGTTTGGGTCTAGCCGAGTGGGTTTGGGTCTAGCAGAGGGGGTTTGGGACTAGCCGAGTGGGTATGGCTCTAGCCGAGTGGGTTTGGGTCTAGCCGAGTGGGTTTGGGTCTAGCCGAGTGGGTTTGGGTCTAGCCGAGTGGGTTTTGGTCAAGCCGAGTGGGTTTGGGTCTAGCCGAGTGCGTTTGGGTCTGGCCTAGTGGGTTTCGGTCTAGCCGAGTGGGTTTGGGTCTAGCGGAGTGGGTTTGGGTCTAGCGGAGTGGGTTTGCGTCTAGCCGAGTGGGTTTGGGTCTAGCCGAGTGGGTTTGGGTCTAGCCGAGTGGGTTTGGGTCTAGCCGAGTGGGTTTTGGTCTAGCCGAGTGGGTTTGGTTCTAGCCGAGTGGGTTTGGGTCTAGCCGAGTGGGATTGTGTCTAGCCGAGTGGGTTTGGGTCTAGCGGTGTGGGTTTGGGTCTAGCGGAGTGGGTCTGGGTCTAGCGGAGTAGTTTTGGGTCTAGCGGAGTGGGTTTCGTTCTAGCCGAATGGGTTTGGGTCTAGCCGAGTGGGTTTGGGTCTAGCTGAGTGGATTTGGGTCTAGCGGAGTGGGTTTGGGTCTAGCCGAGTGGGTTTGGGTCTAGCCGAGTGGGTTTGGGTCTAGCTGAGTGGGTTTGGGTCTAGCCGAGTGGGTTTGGTTCTAGCCGAGTGCGTTTGGGTCTAGCCTAGTGGGTTTGGGTCTAGCCTAGTGGGTTTAGGTCTAGCCGAGTGGGTTTGGGTCTGGCGGAGTGGGTTTTGGGTCTAGCGGAGTGGGTTTGCGTCTAGCGGAGTGGGTTTGGGACTAGCGGAGTATGTTTGGGTCTAGCCGAATGGGTTTGGGTCTAGCCGAGTGGGTTTGGGTGTAGCGGAGTGGATTTGGGTCTAGCGGAGTGGGTTTGGGTCTAGCCGAGTGGGTTTGGGTCTAGCAGAGTGGGTTTGGGTCTAGCCGAGTGGGTTTGGGTCTAGCGGAGTGTGTTTGGGGCTAGCGGAGTGGGTTTGGGTCTAGCCAAGTGGGTTTGGGTCTAGCGGAGTGGGTTTGGGTCTAGCCGAGTGGGTTTGGGTCTAGCCGAGTGGGTTTGGGTCTAGCCGAGTGCGTTTGGGTCTGGCCGAGTGCGTTTGGGTCTAGCCTAGTGGGTTTCGGTCTAGCCGAGTGGGTTTGGGTCTAGCGGAGTGGGTTTGTGTCTAGCGGAGTGGGTTTGCGTCTAGCCGAGTGGGTTTGGGTCTAGCCGAGTGGGTTTGGGTCTAGCCGAGTGGGTTTGGGTCTAGCCGAGTGGGTGTGGGTCGAGCCGAGTGGGTTTGGGTCTTGCCGAGTGGGTTTGGGTCTAGCCGAGTGGGTTTGGGTCCAGCGGAGTGGGTTTTGGTCTAGCCGAGTGGGCTTGGGTCTAGCGGAGTGGGGTTGGGAGTAGCCGAGTGGGTTTTGGCCTAGCCGAGTGGGTTTGGGTCTAGCCGAGTGGGATTGGGTCCAGCCGAGTGGGTTTGGGTCTAGCGGTGTGGGTTTGGGTCTAGCGGAGTGGGTCTGGGTCTCGCGGAGTGGGTTTGGGTCTTGCAGAGTGGGTTTCGGTCTAGCGGAGTGGGTTTGGGTCTAGCCGAGTGGGTTTGGGTCTAGCAGAGTGGGTTTGGATCTAGCTGAGTGGGTTTGGGTCTAGCCGAGTGGGTTTGGGTCTAGCCGTGTGGGTTTGGGTCCAGCCGGGTGGGTTTGGGTCTAGCGGAGTGGGTTTGGGTGTAGCCGAGTGGGTTTGGGTCTAGCCGAGTGGGTTTGGGTCTGGCCGAGTGGGTTTGTGTCAAGCCGAGTGGGTTTGGGTCTAGCCGAGTGGGTTTGGGTCTAGCCGAGTGGGTTTGGGTCTAGCGGAGTGGGTTTTGGTCTAGCCGAATGGGTTTGGGTCTAGCGGAGTGGGGTTGGGACTAGCCGAGTGGGTTTGGGTCTAGCGGAGTGTGTTTGGGGCTAGCGGAGTGGGTTTGGCTCAAGCCAAGTGGGTTTGGGTCTAGCGGAGTGGGTTTGGGTCTAGCCGAGTGGGTTTGGGTCTAGCCGAGTGGGTTTCGGTCTAGCCGAGTGGGTTTGCGTCTAGCCAAGTGCGTTTGGGTCTAGCCTAGTGGGTTTCGGTCTAGCCGAGTGGGTTTGGGTCTAGCGGAGTGGGTTTGGGTCTAGCGGAGTGGGTTTGCGTCTGGCGGAGTGGGTTTGGGTCTAGCGGAGTGTGTTTGGGTCTAGCCGAATGGGTTTGGGTCTAGCCGAGCGGGTTTGGGTGTAGCGGAGTGGATTTGGGTCTAGCGGAGTGGGTTTGGGTCTAGCCGAGTGGGTTTGGGTCTAGCCGAGTGGGTTTGGGTCTAGCCGAGTTGGTTTGGGTCTAGCCGAGTGGGTGTGGGTCTAGCCGAGTGGGTTTGGGTCTAGCCGAGTGGGTTTGCGTCTAGCCGAGTGGGTTTGGATCCAGCAGAGTGGGTATTGGTCTGGCCGAGTGGGTTTGGGTCTAGCGGAGTGGGGTTGGGAGTAGCCGAGTGGGTTTTGGTCTAGCCGAGTGTGTTTGGGTCTAGCCGAGTGGGTTTGGGTCTAGCCGAGTGGGTTTGGGTCTAGCCGAGTGGGTTGGGTCTAGCCGAGTGGGTTTGGGTCTAGCGGTGTGGGTTTGGGTCTAGCGGAGTGGGTCTGGGGCTCGCGGAGTGGATTTGGGTCTAGCGGAGTCGGTTTCGGTCTAGCCGAATGGGTTTGGGTCTAGCAGAGTGAGTTTGGGTCTAGCTGAGTGGATTTGGGTCTAGCGGAGTGGGTTTGGGTCTAGCCGAGTGGGTTTGTGTCTAGCCGAGTGGGTTTGGGTCTAGCCGAGTGGGTTTGAGTTTAGTCGAGTGGGTTTGGGTCTAGACGAGTGGGTTTGGGTCTCGCCGAGTGGGTTTGGGTCTAGCGGAGTGGGTTTGGGTGTAGCCGAGTGGGTTTGGGTCTAGCCGAGTGGGTTTGGGTCTGGCCGAGTGGGTTTGTGTCAAGCCGAGTGGGTTTGGGACTAGGCGAGTGGGTTTCGGTCTTGCCGAGTGGGTTTGGGTCAAGCCGAGTGGGTTTAGGTGTAGCCGAGTGGGTTTGGGTCGAGCCGAGTGGGTTTGGATCTAGCCGAGTGGGTTTGGGTCTAGCCGAGTGGGTTTGGGTCTAGCAGAGGGGGTTTGGGACTAGCCGAGTGGGTATGGCTCTAGCCGAGTGGGTTTGGGTCTAGCCGAGTGGGTTTGGGTCTAGCCGAGTGGGTTTGGGTCTAGCCGAGTGGGTTTTGGTCAAGCCGAGTGGGTTTGGGTCTAGCCGAGTGGGTTTGGGTCTAGCCGAGTGGGTTTGGGAATAGCCGAGTGGGTTTGGCTCTAGCGGAGTGGGTTTGGGTCTAGCGGAGTGGGTTTGGGTCTAGCGGAGTGGGTTTGGGACTAGCCGAGTGTGTTTGGGTCTAGCGGAGTGTGTTTGGGGCTAGCGGAGTGGGTTTGGGTCTAGCCAAATGGGTTTGGGTCTAGCGGAGTGGGTTTGGGTCTAGCCGAGTGGGTTTGGGTCTAGCCGAGTGGGTTTGGGTCCAGCCGAGTGGGTTTTGGTCTAGCCGAGTGGGTTTGGTTCTAGCCGAGTGGGTTTGGGTCTAGCCGAGTGGGATTGTGTCTAGCCGAGTGGGTTTGGGTCTAGCGGTGTGGGTTTGGGTCTAGCGGAGTGGGTCTGGGTCTAGCGGAGTAGTTTTGGGTCTAGCGGAGTGGGTTTCGTTCTAGCCGAATGGGTTTGGGTCTAGCCGAGTGGGTTTGGGTCTAGCTGAGTGGGTCTGGGTCTAGCGGAGTAGTTTTGGGTCTAGCGGAGTGGGTTTCGTTCTAGCCGAATGGGTTTGGGTCTAGCCGAGTGGGTTTGGGTCTAGCTGAGTGGATTTGGGTCTAGCGGAGTGGGTTTGGGTCTAGCCGAGTGGGTTTGGGTCTAGCCGAGTGGGTTTGGGTCTAGCCGAGTGGGTTTGGGTCTAGCCGAGTGGGTTTGGGTCTAGCCGAGTGCGTTTGGGTCTAGCCTAGTGGGTTTCGGTCTAGCCGAGTGGGTTTGGGCCTAGCGGAGTGGGTTTGGGCCTAGCGGAGTGGGTTTGGGTCCAGCCGAGTGGGTTTTGGTCGAGCCGAGTGGGTTTGGTTCTAGCCGAGTGGGTTTGGGTCTAGCCGAGTGGGATTGTGTCTAGCCAAGTGGGTTTGGGTCTAGCGGTGTGAGTTTGTGTCTAGCGGAGTGGGTTTGGGTCTAGACGAGTGGGTTTGGGTCTAGCGGAGTGGGTTTGGGTCTAGCCGAGTGGGTTTGGGTCTAGCCGAGTGGGTTTGGGTCCAGCCGAGTGGGTTTTGGTCTAGCCGAGTGGGTTTGGTTCTAGCCGAGTGGGTTTGGGTCTAGCCGAGTGGGATTGTGTCTAGCCGAGTGGGTTTGGGTCTAGCGGTGTGGGTTTGGGTCTAGCGGAGTGGGTCTGGGTCTCGCGGAGTAGTTTTGGGTCTCGCGGAGTGGGTTTCGTTCTAGCCGAATGGGTTTGGGTCTAGCCGAGTGGGTTTGGGTCTAGCTGAGTGGATTTGGGTCTAGCGGAGTGGGTTTGGGTCTAGCCGAGTGGGTTTGGGTCTAGCCGAGTGGGTTTGGGTCTAGCCGAGTGGGTTTGGGTCTAGCCAAGTGGGTTTGGGTCTAGCCGAGTGCGTTTGGGTCTAGCCTAGTGGGTTTAGGTCTAGCCGAGTGGGTTTGGGTCTAGCGGAGTGGGTTTGGGTCTAGCCGAGTGGGTTTGGGTCTAGCCGAGTGGGTTTGGGTCTAGCCGAGTGGGTTTGGGTCTAGCCGAGTGCGTTTGGGTCTAGCCTAGTGGGTTTCGGTCTAGCCGAGTGGGTTTGGGCCTAGCGGAGTGGGTTTGGGCCTAGCGGAGTGGGTTTGGGTCCAGCCGAGTGGGTTTTGGTCGAGCCGAGTGGGTTTGGTTCTAGCCGAGTGGGTTTGGGTCTAGCCGAGTGGGATTGTGTCTAGCCAAGTGGGTTTGGGTCTAGCGGTGTGAGTTTGTGTCTAGCGGAGTGGGTTTGGGTCTAGACGAGTGGGTTTGGGTCTCGCCGAGTGGGTTTGGGCCTAGCCGAGTGGGTTTGGGTCTAGCCGAGTGGGTTTGGGTGTAGCCGAGTGGGTTTGGGTGCAGCCGAGTGGGTGTGGGTCCAGCGGAGTGGGTTTGGGGCTAGCGGAGTGGGTTTGGGTCTAGCCGAGTGGGTTTGGGTCTAGCGGAGTGGGTTTGGGTCTCGCCGAGTGGGTTTGGGTCCAGCCGAGTGGGTTTGGATCTAGCTGAGTGGGTTTGGGTCTAGCCGAGTGGGTTTGGGTCTAGCCGTGTGGGTTTGGGTCTAGCCAGGTGGGTTTGGGCCTAGTGGATTGGGTTTGGGTGTAGCCGAGTGGGTTTGGGTCAAGCCGAGTGGGTTTGGGTCTAGCCGAGTGGGTTTGGGTCTAGTCGAGTGGGTTTGGGACTAGCCGAGTGGGTTTGGCTCTAGCGGAGTGGGTTTGGGTCTAGCGGAGTGGGTTTGGGTCTAGCGGAGTGGGTTTGGGACTAGCCGAGTGGGTTTGGGTCTAGCGGAGTGTGTTTGGGGCTAGCGGAGTGGGTTTGGGTCTAGCCAAATGGGTTTGGGTCTAGCGGAGTGGGTTTGGGTCTAGCCGAGTGGGTTTGGGTCTAGCCGAGTGGGTTTTGGTCTAGCCGAGTGGGTTTGGTTCTAGCCGAGTGGGTTTGGGTCTAGACGAGTGGGTTTGGGTCTCGCCGAGTGGGTTTGGGCCTAGCCGTGTGGGTTTGGGTCTAGCCGAGTGGGTTTGGGTGTAGCCGAGTGGGTTTGGGTGCAGCCGAGTGGGTGTGGGTCCAGCGGAGTGGGTTTGGGGCTAGCGGAGTGGGTTTGGGTCTAGCCGAGTGGGTTTGGGTCTAGCGGAGTGGGTTTGGGTCTCGCCGAGTGGGTTTGGGTCCAGCCGAGTGGGTTTGGATCTAGCTGAGTGGGTTTGGGTCTAGCCGAGTGGGTTTGGGTCTAGCCGTGTGGGTTTGGGTCTAGCCGGGTGGGTTTGGGCCTAGTGGATTGGGTTTGGGTGTAGCCGAGTGGGTTTGGGTCAAGCCGAGTGGGTTTGGGTCTAGCCGAGTGGGTTTGGGTCTAGTCGAGTGGGTTTGGGACTAGCCGAGTGGGTTTGGCTCTAGCGGAGTGGGTTTGGGTCTAGCGGAGTGGGTTTGGGTCTAGCGGAGTGGGTTTGGGACTAGCCGAGTGGGTTTGGGTCTAGCGGAGTGTGTTTGGGGCTAGCGGAGTGGGTTTGGGTCTAGCCAAATGGGTTTGGGTCTAGCGGAGTGGGTTTGGGTCTAGCCGAGTGGGTTTTGGTCTAGCCGAGTGGGTTTGGTTCTAGCCGAGTGGGTTTGGGTCTAGCCGAGTGGGATTGTGTCTAGCCGAGTGGGTTTGGGTCTAGCCGAGTGGGTTTGGGTCTAGCGGAGTGGGTTTGCATCTAGCGGAGTGGGTTTGGGTCTAGCGGAGTGTGTTTGGGTCTAGCCGAATGGGTTTGGGTCTAGCCGAGTGGGTTTGGGTGTAGCGGAGTGGATTTGGGTCTAGCGGAGTGGGTTTGGGTCTAGCCGAGTGGGTTTGGGTCTAGCCGAGTGGGTTTGGGTCTAGCCGAGTGGGTTTGGGTCTAGCCGAGTGGGTTTGGGTATAGCCGAGTGGGTTTGGGTCTAGCGGAGTGTGTTTTGGTCTAGCCAAGTGGGTTTGGGTCTAGCGGAGTGGGGTTGGGACTAGCCGAGTGGGTTTGGGTCTAGCGGAGTGTGTTTGGGGCTAGCGGAGTGGGTTTGGGTCTAGCCAAGTGGGTTTGGGTCTGGCGGAGTGGGTTTGGGTCTAGCCGAGTGGGTTTGGGTCCAGCCGAGTGGGTTTGGGTCTAGCCGAGTGGGTTTGGGTCTAGCCGAGTGCGTTTGGGTCTAGCCTAGTGGGTTTCGGTCTAGCCGAGTGGGTTTGGGTCTAGCGGAGTGGGTTTGGGTCTAGCGGAGTGGGTTTGGGTCTAGCCGAGTGGGTTTGGGTCTAGCCGAGTGGGTTTGGGTCTAGCCGAGTGGGTTTTGGTCTGGCCGAGTGGGTTTGGTTCTAGCCGAGTGGATTTGGGTCTAGCCGAGTGGGATTGTGTCTAGCCGAGTGGGTTTGGGTCTAGCGGTGTGGGTTTGGGTCTAGCGGAGTGGGTCTGGGTCTAGCGGAGTAGTTTTGGGTCTAGCGGAGTGGGTTTCGTTCTAGCCGAATGGGGTTGGGTCTAGCCGAGTGGGTTTGGGTCCAGCTGAGTGGATTTGGGTCTAGCGGAGTGGGTTTGGGTCTAGCCGAGTGGGTTTGGGTCTAGCCGAGTGGGTTTGGGTCTAGCTGAGTGGGTTTGGGTCTAGCCGAGTGGGTTTGGTTCTAGCCGAGTGCGTTTGGGTCTAGCCTAGTGGGTTTAGGTCTAGCCGAGTGGGTTTGGGTCTAGCGGAGTGGGTTTGGGTCTAGCGGAATGGGTTTGCGTCTAGCGGAGTGGGTTTGGGTCTAGCGGAGTACGTTTGGGTCTAGCCGAATGGGTTTGGGTCTAGCCGAGTGGGTTTGGGTGTAGCGGAGTGGATTTGGGTCTAGCGGAGTGGATTTGGGTCTAGCGGAGTGGGTTTGGGTCTAGCTGAGTGGGTTTGGGTCTAGCCGAGTGGGTTTGGGTCTAGCCGAGTGGGTTTGGGTGTAGCGGAGTGGATTTGGGTCTAGCGGAGTGGGTTTGGGTCTAGCCGAGTGGGTTTGGGTCTAGCCGAGTGGGTTTGGGTCTGGCCGAGTGGGTTTGGGTCTAGCCGAGTGGGTTTGGGTCTAGCCGAGTGGGTTTGGGTCTAGCCGAGTGGGTTTGGGTCTAGCCGAGTGGGTTTGGGTCTAGCGGAGTGGGTTTTGGTCCAGCCGAGTGGGTTTGGGTCTAGCGGAGTGGGGTTGGGCCTAGCCGAGTGGGTTTGGGTCTAGCGGAGTGTGTTTGGGGCTAGCGGAGTGGGTTTGGGTCTAGCCAAGTGGGTTTGGGTCTAGCGGAGTGGGTTTGGGTCTAGCTGAGTGGGTTTGGGTCTAGCCGAGTGGGTTTGGGTCTAGCCGAGTGGGTTTGGGTCTAGCCGAGTGCGTTTGGGTCTAGCCTAGTGGGTTTCGGTCTAGCCGAGTGGGTTTCGGTGTAGCGGAGTGGGTTTGGGTCTAGCGGAGTGGGTTTGCGTCTAGCGGAGTGGGTTTGGGTCTAGCGGAGTGTGTTTGGGTCTAGCCGAATGGGTTTGGGTCTTGCCGAGTGGGTTTGGGTGTAGCGGAGTGGATTTGGGTCTAGCGGAGTGGGTTTGGGTCTAGCCGAGTGGGTTTGGGTCTAGCCGAGTGGGTTTGGGTCTAGCCGAGTGGGTTTGGGTCTAGCCGAGTGGGTTTTGGTCTAGCCGAGTGGGTTTGGGTCTAGCCGAGTGGGTTTGGGTCTAGCCGAGTGGGTTTGGGTCTAGCCGAGTGCGTTTGGGTCTAGCCTAGTGGGTTTCGGTCTAGCCGAGTGGGTTTGGGTCTAGCGGAGTGGGTTTGGGTCTAGCGGAGTGGGTTTGGGTCTAGCCGAGTGGGTTTGGGTCTAGCCGAGTGGGTTTGGGTCTAGCCGAGTGGGTTTTGGTCTGGCCGAGTGGGTTTGGTTCTAGCCGAGTGGGTTTGGGTCTAGCCGAGTGGGATTGTGTCTAGCCGAGTGGGTTTGGGTCTAGCGGTGTGGGTTTGGGTCTAGCGGAGTGGGTCTGGGTCTAGCGGAGTAGTTTTGGGTCTAGCGGAGTGGGTTTCGTTCTAGCCGAATGGGGTTGGGTCTAGCCGAGTGGGTTTGGGTCCAGCTGAGTGGATTTGGGTCTAGCGGAGTGGGTTTGGGTCTAGCCGAGTGGGTTTGGGTCTAGCCGAGTGGGTTTGGGTCTAGCTGAGTGGGTTTGGGTCTAGCCGATTGGGTTTGGTTCTAGCCGAGTGCGTTTGGGTCTAGCCTAGTGGGTTTAGGTCTAGCCGAGTGGGTTTGGGTCTAGCGGAGTGGGTTTGGGTCTAGCGGAATGGGTTTGCGTCTAGCGGAGTGGGTTTGGGTCTAGCGGAGTACGTTTGGGTCTAGCCGAATGGGTTTGGGTCTAGCCGAGTGGGTTTGGGTGTAGCGGAGTGGATTTGGGTCTAGCGGAGTGGATTTGGGTCTAGCGGAGTGGGTTTGGGTCTAGCTGAGTGGGTTTGGTTCTAGCCGAGTGGGTTTGGGTCTAGCCGAGTGGGTTTGGGTCTAGCCGAGTGGGTTTGGGTCTAGCCGAGTGGGTTTGGGTCTAGCCGAGTGGGTTTGGGTCTAGCGGAGTGGGTTTTGGTCTAGCCGAGTGGGTTTGGGTCTAGCGGAGTGGGGTTGGGACTAGCCGAGTGGGTTTGTGTCTAGCGGAGTGGGTTTGGTTCTAGCGGAGTGTGTTTGGGTCTAGCCGAATGGGTTTGGGTCTTGCCGAGCGGGTTTGGGTGTAGCGGAGTGGATTTGGGTCTAGCGGAGTGGGTTTGGGTCTAGCCGAGTGGGTTTGGGTCTAGCCGAGTGGGTTTGGGTCTAGCCGAGTGCGTTTGGGTCTAGCCTAGTGGGTTTGGTTCTAGCCGAGTGGGTTTGGGTCTAGCCGAGTCCGTTTGGGTCTAGCCGAGTGGGTTTGGGACTAGCCGAGTGGGGTTGGGACTAGCCGAGTGGGTTTGGGTCTAGCGGAGTGTGTTTGGGGCTAGCGGAGTGGGTTTGGGTCTAGCCAAGTGGGTTTGGGTCTAGCGGAGTGGGTTTGGGTCTAGCCGAGTGGGTTTGGGTCTAGCCGAGTGGGTTTGGGTCTAGCCGAGTGGGGTTGGGTCTAGCCGAGTGCGTTTGGGTCTAGCCTAGTGGGTTTCGGTCTAGCCGAGTGGGTTTGGGTCTAGCGGAGTGGGTTTGGGTCTAGCGGAGTGGGTTTTGCATCTAGCGGAGTGGGTTTGGGTCTAGCGGAGTGTGTTTGGGTCTAGCCGAATGGGTTTGGGTCTAGCCGAGTGGGTTTGGGTCTAGCCACGTGGGTTTGGGTCTAGCCGAGTGGGTAATCGTCTAGTCGAGTCGGTTTGGGTCGAGCCGAGTGGGTTTGGGTCTTGCCGATTGGGTTTGGGTCTAGCCGAGTGGGTTTGGGTCTAGCCGAGTGGGTTTTGGTCTATCCGAGTGGGTTTGGGTCCAGCCGAGTGGGTTTGGGTCTAGCCGAGTGGGTTTGTGTCTAGCGGAGTGGGTTTGGGTCTAGCGGAGTGGGTTTGGGTCTAGCGGAGTGGGTTTGGGTCTAGCCGAGTGGGTTTGGGTCTATCCGTGTGGGTTTCGGTCCAGCCGAGTGGGTTTGGGTCTAGTGGAGTGATTTTGGGTGTAGCCGAGTGGGTCAGGGTCTAGCCGAGTGGGTTTGGGTCTAGCCGAGTGGGTTTCGGTCTCGTCGAGTGGGTTTGGGTCGAGCCGAGTGGGTTTGGGTCTAGCCGCGTGGGTTTGGGTCTAGCCGAGTGGGTAATCGTCTAGTCGAGTCGGTTTGGGTCGAGCCGAGTGGGTTTGGGTCTTGCCGAGTGGGTTTGGGTCTAGCCGAGTCCGTTTGGGTCTAGCCGAGTGGGTTTTGGACTAGCCGAGTGGGGTTGGGTCTAGCCGAGTGGGTTTGGTTCTAGCCAAGTGGGTTTGGGTCTAGCCGAGTGGGTTTGGGTCTAGCCGAGTGGGTTTGGGTCTAGCCGAGTGGGTTTGGGTCTAGCCAAGTGGGTTTGGGTGAAGCCGAGTGGGTTTGTGTCTAGCGGAGTGGGTTTGGATGTAGCCGAGTGGGTTTGGGTCTAGCCGAGTGGGTTTGGGTCTAGCCGAGTGTGTTTGGGTCTAGCCGAGTGGGTTTGGGTCTAGCCGAGTGGGTTTGGGTCTAGCGGAGTGGGTTTGGGTCTAGCAGAATGGGTTTGGGTCTAGCCGAGTGGGTTTGGGTGTAGCGGAGTGGATTTGGGTCTAGCGGAGTGGGTTTGGGTCTAGCTGAGTGGGTTTGGGTCTATCCGAGTGGGTTTGGGTCTAGCCGAGTGGGTTTGGATCTGGCCGAGTGGGTTTGGGTCTAGCCGAGTGGGTTTGGGTCTAGCCGAGTGGGTTTGGGTCTCGCCGAGTGGGTTTGGGACTAGCCTAGTGGGTTTTTGTCTAGCCGAGTGGGTTTGGGTCTAGCCGAATGGGTTTGGGTCTAGCCGAGTGGGTTTGGGTCTAGCCGAGTGGGTTTGGGTCTAGCCGAGTGGGTTTGGGTCAAGCGGAGTGGGTTTGGGTCTAGCCGAGTGGGTTTGGGTCTAGCTGAGTGGGTTTGGGTCTAGCCGAGTGGGTTTGGGTCCAGCCGAGTGCGTTTGGGTCTAGCCTAGTGGGTTTCGGTCTAGCCGTGTGGGTTTGGGTCTAGCGGAGTGGGTTTGGGTCTAGCGGAGTGGGTTTGCGTCTAGCGGAGTGGGTTTGAGTCTAGCGGAGTGTGTTTGGGTCTAGCCGAATGGGTTTGGGTCTAGCCGAGTGGGTTTGGATGTAGCGGAGTGGATTTGGATCTAGCGGAGTGGGTTTGGGTCTAGCCGAGTGGGTTTGCGTCTAGCTGAGTGGGTTTGGGTCTAGCCGAGTGGGTTTGGGTCTAGCCGAGTGGGTTTGGGACTATCCTAGTGGGTTTGGGTCTAGCCGAGTGGGTTTGGGTCTAGCCGAGTGGGTTTGGGTCTAGCCGAGTGGGTTTGTGTCTAGCGGAGTGGGTTTGGGTCTAGCCGAGTGGGTTTGGGTCTAGCCGAGTGGGTTTGGGTCTAGCCGAGTGGGTTTGGGTCTAGCCGAGTGGGTTTGGGTCTAGCCGAGTGGGTTTGGGACTAGCCGAGTGGGTTTGGCTCTAGCGGAGTGGGTTTGGGTTTAGCGGAGTGGGATTGGGTCTAGCGGAGTGGGTTTGGGCCTAGCTGAGTGGGTTTGGGTCTAGCCGAGTGGGTTTGGGTCTAGCCGAGTGGGTTTGGGTCTCGCCGAGTGGGTTTGGGTCTAGCCGAGTGGGTTTGGGTCTCGCCGAGTGGGTTTGGGACTAGCCTAGTGGGTTTTTGTCTAGCCGAGTGTGTTTGGGTCTAGCCGAATGGGTTTGGGTCTAGCCGAGTGGGTTTGGATGTAGCGGAGTGGATTTGGGTCTAGCGGAGTGGGTTTGGGTCTAGCCGAGTGGGTTTGCGTCTAGCTGAGTGGGTTTGGGTCTAGCCGAGTGGGTTTGGGTCTAGCCGAGTGGGTTTGGGACTATCCTAGTGGGTTTGGGTCTAGCCGAGTGGGTTTGGGTCTAGCCGAGTGGGTTTGGGTCTAGCCGAGTGGGTTTGGGTCTAGCGGAGTGGGTTTGGGTCCAGCCGAGTGGGTTTGGGTCTAGCCGAGTGGGTTTGGGTCTAGCCGAGTGGGTTTGGGTCTAGCCGAGTGGGTTTGGGTCTAGCCGAGTGGGTTTGGGACTAGCCGAGTGGGTTTGGCTCTAGCGGAGTGGGTTTGGGTCTAGCGGAGTGGGATTGGGTCTAGCGGAGTGGGTTTGGGCCTAGCTGAGTGGGTTTGGGTCTAGCCGAGTGGGTTTGGGTCTAGCCGAGTGGGTTTGGGTCTAGCCGAGTGGGTTTGGGTCTAGCCGAGTGGGTTTGGGTCTCGCCGAGTGGGTTTGGGACTAGCCTAGTGGGTTTTTGTCTAGCCGAGTGGGTTTGGGTCTAGCCGAATGGGTTTGGGTCTAGCCGAGTGGGTTTGGGTCTAGCCGAGTGGGTTTGGGTCTAGCCGAGTGGGTTTGGGTCAAGCGGAGTGGGTTTGGGTCTAGCCGAGTGGGTTTGGGTCTAGCTGAGTGGGTTTGGGTCTGGCCGAGTGGGTTTGGGTCCAGCCGAGTGCGTTTGGGTCTAGCCTAGTGGGTTTCGGTCTAGCCGTGTGGGTTTGGGTCTAGCGGAGTGGGTTTGGGTCTAGCGGAGTGGGTTTGGGTCTAGCGGAGTGGGATTGGGTCTAGCGGAGTGGGTTTGGGCCTAGCCGAGTGGGTTTGGGTCTAGCCGAGTGGGTTTGGGTCTAGCCGAGTGGGTTTGGGTCTAGCCGAGTGGGTTTGGGTCTAGCCGAGTGGGTTTTGGTCTAGCCGAGTGGATTTGGGTCTAGCCGAGTGGGTTTGGGCCTAGCGGAGTGGGTTTGGGTGTAGCCGAGTGGGTTTGGGTCTAGCCGAGTGGGTTTGGGTCGAGCCGAGTGGGTTTGGGTCTAGCCGAGTGGGTTTGGGTCTAGCCGGGTGGGTAATCGTCTAGTCGAGTCGGTTTGGGTCGAGCCGAGTGGGTTTGGGTCTTGCCGAGTAGGTTTGGGTCTAGCCGAGTGGGTTTGGGTCTAGCCGAGTGGGTTTTGGTCTATCCGAGTGGGTTTGGGTCCAGCCGAGTGGGTTTGTGTCTAGCCGAGTGGGTTTGTGTCTAGCGGATAGGGTTTGGGTCTCGCGGAGTGGGTTTGGGTCTAGCGGAGTGGGTTTGGGTCTAGCCGAGTGGGTTTGGGTCTAGCCGAGTGGGTTTGGGTCTAGCCGAGTGGGTTTGGGTCTAGCCGAGTGGGTTTGGGTCTAGCCGAGTGGGTTTGTGCCTAGCGGAGTGGGTTTGGGTGTGGCCGAGTGGGTTTGGGTCTAGCCGAGTGGGTTTGGGTCGAGCCGAGTGGGTTTGGGTCTAGCCGAGTGGGTTTGGGTCTAGCCAAGTGGGTAATCGTCTAGTCGAGTCGGTTTGGGTCGAGCCGAGTGGGTTTTGGTCTTGCCGCGTAGGTTTGGGTCTAGCCGAGTGGGTTTGGGTCTAGCCGAGTGGGTTTTGGTCTATCCGAGTGGGTTTGGGTCCAGCCGAGTGGGTTTGGGTCTAGCCGAGTGGGTTTGTGTCTAGCCGAGTGGGTTTGGGTCTAGCGGAGTGGGTTTGGGTCTAGCCAAGTGGGTTTTGGTCTAGCCGAGTGGGTTTGGTCTATCCGAGTGGGTTTGCGTCTAGCCGAGTGGGTTTGCGTCTAGCCGAGTGGGTTTGGGTCTAGCCGAGTGGGTTTGGGTCTAGCGGAGTGGGTTTGGGTCTAGCCGAGTGGGTTTGGGTCTAGCCGAGTGGGTTTGGGTGTAGCGGAGTGGATTTGGGTCTAGTGGAGTGGGTTTGGGTCTAGCCGAGTGGGTTTGGGTCTAGCTGAGTGGGTTTGGGTCTAGCCGAGTGGGTTTGGTTCTAGCCGAGTGGGTTTGGGTCTAGCCGAGTGGGTTTGGGTCTAGCTGAGTGGGTTTGGGTCTAGCCGAGTGCGTTTGGGTCTAGCCTAGTGGGTTTCGGTCTAGCCGAGTGGGTTTGGGTCTAGCGGAGTGGGTTTGGGTCTAGCGGAGTGGGTTTGGGTCTAGCGGAGTGGGTTTGGGTCTAGCAGAGTGGGTTTGGGTCTATCCGAGTGGGTTTGGGTCTAGCCGAGTGGGTTTCGATCTAGCCGAGTGGGTTTGGGTCTAGCCGAGTGGGTTTGGGTCCAGCCGAGTGGGTTTGGGTCTCGCCGAGTGGGTTTAGGACTAGCCTAGTGGGTTTTTGTCTAGCCGAGTGGGTTTGGGTCTAGCCGAATGGGTTTGGGTCTAGCCGAGTGGGTTTGGGTCTAGCCGAGTGGGTTTGGGTCTAGCCGAGTGGGTTTGGGTCAAGCGGAGTGGGTTTGGGTCTAGCCGAGTGGGTTTGGGTCTAGCTGAGTGGGTTTGGGTCCAGCCGAGTGGGTTTGGGTCCAGCCGAGTGCGTTTGGGTCTAGCCTAGTGGGTTTCGGTCTAGCCGTGTGGGTTTGGGTCTAGCGGAGTGGGTTTGGGTCTAGCGGAGTGGGGTTGCGTCTAGCGGCGTGGGTTTGAGTCTAGCGGAGTGTGTTTGGGTCCAGCCGAATGGGTTTGTGTCTAGCCGAGTGGGTTTGAATGTAGCGGAGTGGATTTGGGTCTAGCGGAGTGGGTTTGGGTCTAGCGGAGTGGGTTTGGGTCTAGCAGAGTGGGTTTGGGTCTATCCGAGTGGGTTTGGGTCTAGCCGAGTGGGTTTGGATCTAGCCGAGTGGGTTTGGGTCTAGCCGAGTGGGTTTGGGTCCAGCCGAGTGGGTTTGGGTCTCGCCGAGTGGGTTTGGGACTAGCCTAGTGGGTTTTTGTCTAGCCGAGTGGGTTTGGGTCTAGCCGAATGGGTTTGGGTCTAGCCGAGTGGGTTTGGGTCTAGCCGAGTGGGTTTGGGTCTAGCCGAGTGGGTTTGGGTCAAGCGGAGTGGGTTTGGGTCTAGCCGAGTGGGTTTGGGTCTAGCTGAGTGGGTTTGGGTCCAGCCGAGTGGGTTTGGGTCCAGCCGAGTGCGTTTGGGTCTAGCCTAGTGGGTTTCGGTCTAGCCGTGTGGGTTTGGGTCTAGCGGAGTGGGTTTGGGTCTAGCGGAGTGGGGTTGCGTCTAGCGGCGTGGGTTTGAGTCTAGCGGAGTGTGTTTGGGTCCAGCCGAATGGGTTTGTGTCTAGCCGAGTGGGTTTGAATGTAGCGGAGTGGATTTGGGTCTAGCGGAGTGGGTTTGGGTCTAGCCGAGTGGGTTTGCGTCTAGCTGAGTGGGTTTGGGTCTAGCCGAGTGGGTTTGGGTCTAGCCGAGTGGGTTTGGGACGAGCCTAGTGGGTTTGGGTTTAGCCGAGTGGGTTTGGGTCTAGCCGAATGGGTTTGGGTCTAGCCGAGTGCGTTTGGGTCTAGCCTAGTGGGTTTCGGTCTAGCCGTGTGGGTTTGGGTCTAGCGGAGTGGGTTTGGTTCTATCGGAGTGGGTTTGCGTCTAGCGGAGTGGGTTTGGGTCTAGCGGAGTGTGTTTGGGTCTAGCCGAATGGGTTTGGGTCTAGCCGAGTGGGTTTGGATGTAGCGGATTGGATTTGGGTCTAGCGGAGTGGGTTTGGGTCTAGCCGAGTGGGTTTGGGTCTAGCCGAGTGGGTTTGGGTCTAGCCGAGTGGGTTTGGGTCTAGCCGAGTGGGTTTGGGTCTAGCCGAGTGGGTTTGGGTCTAGCCGAGTGGGTTTGGGTCTAGCCGAGTGGATTTGGGTCTAGCCGAGTGGATTTGGGTCTAGCCGAGTGGGTTTGGGTCTAGCCGAGTGGGTTTGGGTCTAGCCGAGTGGGTTTGGGTCTAGCCGAGTGGGTTTGGGTCTAGCCGAGTGGGTTTGGGTCTAGCCGAGTGGGTTTGGGTCTAGCCGAGTGGGCTTGGGTCTAGCGGAGTGGGTTTGGGTATAGCCGAGTGGGTTTGGGTCTAGCCGAGTAGGTTTGGGTCTAGCCGAGTGGGTTTGGGTCTAGCCGAGTGGGTTTTGGTCTATCCGAGTGAGTTTGGGTGCAGCCGAGTGGGTTTGGGACTAGCCGATTGGGTTTGTGTCTAGCGGATAGGGTTTGGGTCTCGCGGAGTGGGTTTGGGTCTAGCGGAGTGGGTTTGGGTCTAGCCGAGTGGGTTTGGGTCTAGCCGAGTGGGTTTGGGTCTAGCCGAGTGGGTTTGGGCCTAGCGGAGTGGGTTTGGGTGTAGCCGAGTGGGTTTGGGTCTAGCCGAGTGGGTTTGGGTCGAGCCGAGTGGGTTCGGGTCTAGCCGAGTGGGTTCGGGTCTAGCCGAGTGGGTAATCGTCTAGTCGAGTCGGTTTGGGTCTAGCCGAGTGGGTTTTGGTCTATCCGAGTGGGTTTGGGCCCAGCCGAGTGGGTTTGGGTCTAGCCAAGTGGGTTTGTGTCTAGCGGATAGGGTTTGGGTCTCGCGGAGTGGGTTTGGGTCTAGCGGAGTGGGTTTGGGTCTAGCTGAGTGGGTTTGGGTCTAGCCGAGTGGGTTTGGGTCTCGCCGAGTGGGTTTGGGACTAGCCTAGTGGGTTTTTGTCTAGCCGAGTGGGTTTGGGTCTGGCCGAATGGGTTTGGGTCTAGCCGAGTGGGTTTGGGTCTAGCCGAGTGGGTTTGGGTCTAGCTGAGTGGGTTTGGGTCAAGCGGAGTGGGTTTGGGTCTAGCCGAGTGGGTTTGGGTCTAGCTGAGTGGGTTTGCGTCCAGCCGAGTGCGTTTGGGTCTAGCCTAGTGGGTTTCGGTCTAGCCGTGTGGGTTTGGGTCTAGCGGAGTGGGTTTGGGTCTAGCGGAGTGGGTTTGCGTCTAGCGGAGTGGGTTTGAGTCTAGCGGAGTGTGTTTGGGTCTAGCCGAATGGGTTTGGGTCTAGCCGAGTGGGTTTGGATGTAGCGGAGTGGATTTGGGTCTAGCGGAGTGGGTTTGGGTCTAGCCGAGTGGGTTTGCGTCTAGCTGAGTGGGTTTGGGTTTAGCCGAGTGGGTTTGGGTCTAGCCGAGTGGGTTTGGGACTAGCCTAGTGGGTTTGGGTCTAGCCGAGTGGGTTTGGGTCTAGCCGAATGGGTTGGGGTCTAGCCGAGTGGGTTTGGGTCTAGCCGAGTGGGTTTGGGTCTAGCCGAGTGGGTTTGGGTGTAGCGGAGTGGGTTTGGGTCTAGCCGAGTGGGTTTGGGTCTAGCCGAGTGCGTTTGGGTCTAGCCTAGTGGGTTTGGGTCTAGCCGTGTGGGTTTGGGTCTAGCGGAGTGGGTTTGGTTCTATCGGAGTGGGTTTGCATCTAGCGGAGCGGGTTTGGGTCTAGCCGAGTGGGTTTGGGTCTAGCTGAGTGGGTTTGCGTCCAGCCGAGTGCGTTTGGGTCTAGCCTAGTGGGTTTCGGTCTAGCCGTGTGGGTTTGGGTCTAGCGGAGTGGGTTTGGGTCTAGCGGAGTGGGTTTGCGTCTAGCGGAGTGGGTTTGAGTCTAGCGGAGTGTGTTTGGGTCTAGCCGAATGGGTTTGGGTCTAGCCGAGTGGGTTTGGATGTAGCGGAGTGGATTTGGGTCTAGCGGAGTGGGTTTGGGTCTAGCCGAGTGGGTTTGCGTCTAGCTGAGTGGGTTTGGGTTTAGCCGAGTGGGTTTGGGTCTAGCCGAGTGGGTTTGGGACTAGCCTAGTGGGTTTGGGTCTAGCCGAGTGGGTTTGGGTCTAGCCGAATGGGTTGGGGTCTAGCCGAGTGGGTTTGGGTCTAGCCGAGTGGGTTTGGGTCTAGCCGAGTGGGTTTGGGTGTAGCGGAGTGGGTTTGGGTCTAGCCGAGTGGGTTTGGGTCTAGCCGAGTGCGTTTGGGTCTAGCCTAGTGGGTTTGGGTCTAGCCGTGTGGGTTTGGGTCTAGCGGAGTGGGTTTGGTTCTATCGGAGTGGGTTTGCATCTAGCGGAGCGGGTTTGGGTCTAGCGGAGTGGATTTGGGTCTAGCCGAGTGGGTTTGGGTGTAGCTGAGTGGGTTTGGGTCTAGCCGAGTGGGTTTGGGTCTAGCAGAGTGGGTTTGGGTCTAGCCGAGTGGGTTTGGGTCTAGCCGAGTGGGTTATGGTCTAGCCGAGTGGGTTTGGGTCTAGCCGAGTGGGTTTGGGACTAGCCTAGTGGGTTTGGGTCGAGCCGAGTGGGTTTGGGTGTAGCGGAGTGGGTTTGGGTCTAGCCGAGTGGGTTTGGGTCTAGCCGAGTGCGTTTGGGTCTAGCCTAGTGGGTTTCGGTCTAGCCGTGTGGGTTTGGGTCTAGCGGAGTGGGTTTGGTTCTATCGGAGTGGGTTTGCGTCTAGCGGAGTGGGTTTGGGTCTAGCGGAGTGTGTTTGGGTCTAGCCGAATGGGTTTGGGTCTAGCCGAGTGGGTTTGGGTGTAGCGGATTGGATTTGGGTCTAGCGGAGTGGGTTTGGGTCTAGCCGAGTGGGTTTGGGTCTAGCTGAGTGGGTTTGGGTCTAGCCGAGTGGGTTTGGGTCTAGCCGAGTGGGTTTGGGTCTAGCCGAGTGGGTTTGGGTCTAGCCGAGTGGGTTTGGGTCTAGCCGAGTGGATTTGGGTCTAGCCGAGTGGGTTTGGGTCTAGCCGAGTGGGTTTGGGTCTAGCCGAGTGGGTTTGGGTCTAGCCGAGTGGGTTTGGGACTAGCCGAGTGGGTTTGGCTCTAGCCGAGTGGGTTTGGCTCTAGCGGAGTGGGTTTGGGTCTAGCGGAGTGGGTTTGGGCCTAGCTGAGTGGGTTTGGGTCTAGCCGAGTGGGTTTGGGTCTAGCCGAGTGGGTTTGGGTCTAGCCGAGTGGGTTTGGGTCTAGCCGAGTGGGTTTGGGTCTAGCCGAGTGGGTTTGGGTCTCGCCGAGTGGGTTTGGGCCTAGCGGAGTGGGTTTGGGTGTAGCCGAGTAGGTTTGGGTCTAGCCGAGTGGGTTTGGGTCGAGCCGAGTGGGTTTGGGTCTAGCCGAGTGGGTTTGGGTCTAGCCGAGTGGGTAATCGTCTAGTCGAGTCGGTTTGGGTCGAGCCGAGTGGGTTTGGGTCTTGCCGAGTAGGTTTGGGTCTAGCCGAGTGGGTTTGGGTCTAGCCGAGTGGGTTTTGGTCTATCCGAGTGGGTTTGGGTCCAGCCGATTGGGTTTGGGTCTAGCCAAGTGGGTTTGTGTCTAGTGGATAGGGTTTGGGTCTTGCGGAGTGGGTTTGGGTCTAGCGGAGTGGGTTTGGGTCTAGCCGAGTGGGTTTGGGTCTAGCCGAGTGGGTTTGGGTCTAGCCGAGTGGGTTTGGGTGTAGCGGAGTGGATTTGGGTCTAGCCGAGTGGGTTTGGGTCTAGCCGAGTGGGTTTGGGTCTAGCTGAGTGGGTTTGGGTCTAGCCGATTGGGTTTGGGTCTAGCAGAGTGGGTTTGGGTCTAGCCGAGTGGGTTTGGGTCTAGCCGAGTGGGTTTGGGTCTAGCCGAATGGGTTTGGGTCTAGCCGAGTGGGTTTGGGTCTTGCCGAGTGGATTTGGGTCTACCCGAGTGGGTTTGGGTCTAGCCGAGTGGGTTTGGGTCTAGCCGAGTGGGTTTGGGTCTAGCCGAGTGGGTTTGGGTCTAGCGGAGTGGGTTTAGGTATAGCGGAGTGGGTTTGGGTCTAGCCGAGTGGGTTTGGGTCTAGCCGAGTGGGTTTGGGTCTACCGGAGTGGGTTTGGGTCTAGCCGAGTGGGTTTGGGTCTAGCCGAGTGGGTTTGGGTCTAGCCGAGTGGGTTTGGGTCTAGCCGAGTGGGTTTGGGTCTAGCCGAGTGGGTTTGGGACTAGCCGAGTGGGTTTGGCTCTAGCGGAGTGGGTTTGGGTCTAGCGGAGTGGGTTTGGGTCTAGCGGAGTGGGTTTGGGCTTAGCGGAGTGGGTTTGGGTCTAGCCGAGTGGGTTTGGGTCTAGCGGAGTGGGTTTGGGTCTAGCGGAGTGGGTTTGGGTCTAGCCGAGTGGGTTTGGGTCTAGCCGAGTGGGTTTGGGTCTAGCCGAGTGGGTTTGGGTCTAGCCGAGTGGGTTTGGGTCTAGCCGAGTGCGTTTGGGTCTAGCCTAGTGGGTTTCGGTCTAGCCGTGTGGGTTTGGGTCTAGCGGAGTGGGTTTGGTTCTATCGGAGTGGGTTTGCATCTAGCGGAGTGGGTTTGGGTCTAGCGGAGTGTGTTTGGGTCTAGCCGAATGGGTTTGGGTCTAGCCGAGTGGGTTTGGGTGTAGCGGATTGGATTTGGGTCTAGCGGAGTGGGTTTGGGTCTAGCCGAGTGGGTTTGGGTCTAGCTGAGTGGGTTTGGGTCTAGCCGAGTGGGTTTGGGTCTAGCCGAGTGGGTTTGGGTCTAGCCGAGTGGGTTTGGGTCTAGCCGAGTGGGTTTGGGTCTAGCCGAGTGGATTTGGGTCTAGCCGAGTGGGTTTGGGTCTAGCCGAGTGGGTTTGGGTCTAGCCGAGTGGGTTTGGGTCTAGCCGAGTGGGTTTGGGACTAGCCGAGTGGGTTTGGCTCTAGCGGAGTGGGTTTGGGTCTAGCGGAGTGGGTTTGGGTCTAGCGGAGTGGGTTTGGGCCTAGCTGAGTGGGTTTGGGTCTAGCCGAGTGGGTTTGGGTCTAGCCGAGTGGGTTTGGGTCTAGCCGAGTGGGTTTGGGTCTAGCCGAGTGGGTTTGGGTCTAGCCGAGTGGGTTTGGGTCCAGCCGAGTGGGTTTGGGCCTAGCGGAGTGGGTTTGGGTGTAGCCGAGTGGGTTTGGGTCTAGCCAAGTGGGTTTGGGTCGAGCCGAGTGGGTTTGGGTCTAGCCGAGTGGGTTTGGGTCTAGCCGAGTGGGTTTTGGTCTATCCGAGTGGGTTTGGGTCCAGCCGAGTGGGTTTGGGTCTAGCCGAGTGGGTTTGTGTCTAGCGGATAGGGTTTGGGTCTCGCGGAGTGGGTTTGGGTCTAGCGGAGTGGGTTTGGGTCTAGCCGAGTGGGTTTGGGTCTAGCCGAGTGGGTTTGGGTCTAGCCGAGTGGGTTTGGGTGTAGCGGAGTGGATTTGGGTCTAGCCGAGTGGGTTTGGGTGTAGCTGAGTGGGTTTGGGTCTAGCCGAGTGGGTTTGGGTCTAGCAGAGTGGGTTTGGGTCTAGCCGAGTGGGTTTGGGTCTAGCCGAGTGGGTTATGGTCTAGCCGAGTGGGTTTGGGTCTAGCCGAGTGGGTTTGGGACTAGCCTAGTGGGTTTGGGTCGAGCCGAGTGGGTTTGGGTCTAGCCGAATGGGTTGGGGTCTAGCCGAGTGGGTTTGGGTCGAGCCGAGTGGGTTTGGGTCTAGCCGAGTGGGTTTGGGTGTAGCGGAGTGGGTTTGGGTCTAGCCGAGTGGGTTTGGGTCTAGCCGAGTGGGTTTGGGTGTAGCGGAGTGGGTTTGGGTCTAGCCGAGTGGGTTTGGGTCTAGCCGAGTGCGTTTGGGTCTAGCCTAGTGGGTTTCGGTCTAGCCGTGTGGGTTTGGGTCTAGCGGAGTGGGTTTGGTTCTATCGGAGTGGGTTTGCGTCTAGCGGAGTGGGTTTGGGTCTAGCGGAGTGTGTTTGGGTCTAGCCGAATGGGTTTGGGTCTAGCCGAGTGGGTTTGGGTGTAGCGGATTGGATTTGGGTCTAGCGGAGTGGGTTTGGGTCTAGCCGAGTGGGTTTGGGTCTAGCTGAGTGGGTTTGGGTCTAGCCGAGTGGGTTTGGGTCTAGCCGAGTGGGTTTGGGTCTAGCCGAGTGGGTTTGGGTCTAGCCGAGTGGGTTTGGGTCTAGCCGAGTGGATTTGGGTCTAGCCGAGTGGGTTTGGGTCTAGCCGAGTGGGTTTGGGTCTAGCCGAGTGGGTTTGGGTCTAGCCGAGTGGGTTTGGGACTAGCCGAGTGGGTTTGGCTCTAGCCGAGTGGGTTTGGCTCTAGCGGAGTGGGTTTGGGTCTAGCGGAGTGGGTTTGGGCCTAGCTGAGTGGGTTTGGGTCTAGCCGAGTGGGTTTTGGTCTAGCCGAGTGGGTTTGGGTCTAGCCGAGTGGGTTTGGGTCTAGCCGAGTGGGTTTGGGTCTAGCCGAGTGGGTTTGGGTCTCGCCGAGTGGGTTTGGGCCTAGCGGAGTGGGTTTGGGTGTAGCCGAGTGGGTTTGGGTCTAGCCGAGTGGGTTTGGGTCGAGCCGAGTGGGTTTGGGTCTAGCCGAGTGGGTTTGGGTCTAGCCGAGTGGGTAATCGTCTAGTCGAGTCGGTTTGGGTCGAGCCGAGTGGGTTTGGGTCTTGCCGAGTAGGTTTGGGTCTAGCCGAGTGGGTTTGGGTCTAGCCGAGTGGGTTTTGGTCTATCCGAGTGGGTTTGGGTCCAGCCGAGTGGGTTTGGGTCTAGCCAAGTGGGTTTGTGTCTAGTGGATAGGGTTTGGGTCTCGCGGAGTGGGTTTGGGTCTAGCGGAGTGGGTTTGGGTCTAGCCGAGTGGGTTTGGGTCTAGCCGAGTGGGTTTGGGTCTAGCCGAGTGGGTTTGGGTGTAGCGGAGTGGATTTGGGTCTAGCCGAGTGGGTTTGGGTCTAGCCGAGTGGGTTTGGGTCTAGCTGAGTGGGTTTGGGTCTAGCCGAGTGGGTTTGGGTCTAGCAGAGTGGGTTTGGGTCTAGCCGAGTGGGTTTGGGTCTAGCCGAGTGGGTTTGGGACTAGCCGAATGGGTTTGGGTCTAGCTGAGTGGGTTTGGGTCTTGCCGAGTGGATTTGGGTCTACCCGAGTGGGTTTGGGTCTAGCCGAGTGGGTTTGGGTCTAGCGGAGTGGGTTTGGGTCTAGCCGAGTGGGTTTGGGTCTAGCGGAGTGGGTTTAGGTCTAGCGGAGTGGGTTTGGGTCTAGCCGAGTGGGTTTGGGTCTAGCCGAGTGGGTTTGGGTCTACCGGAGTGGGTTTGGGTCTAGCCGAGTGGGTTTGGGTCTAGCCGAGTGGGTTTGGGTCTAGCCGAGTGGGTTTGGGTCTAGCCGAGTGGGTTTGGGTCTAGCCGAGTGGGTTTGGGACTAGCCGAGTGGGTTTGGATCTAGCGGAGTGGGTTTGGGTCTAGCGGAGTGGGTTTGGGTCTAGCGGAGTGGGTTTGGGCTTAGCGGAGTGGGTTTGGGTCTAGCCGAGTGGGTTTGGGTCTAGCGGAGTGGGTTTGGGTCTAGCGGAGTGGGTTTGGGTCTAGCCGAGTGGGTTTGGGTCTAGCCGAGTGGGTTTGGGTCGAGCCGAGTGGGTTTGGGTCTAGCCGAGTGGGTTTGGGTCTAGCGGAGTGGGTTTGGGTCTAGCCGAGTGGGTTTGGGGCTAGCCGAGTGGGTTTGGCTCTAGCGGAGTGGGTTTGGGTCTAGCGGAGTGGGTTTGGGTCTAGCGGAGTGGGTTTGGGCCTAGCCGAGTGGGTTTGGGTCTAGCCGAGTGGGTTTGGGTCTAGCCGAGTGGGTTTGGGTCTAGCCGAGTGGGTTTGGGTCTAGCCGAGTGGGTTTGGGTCTAGCCGAATGGGTTTGGGTCTAGCCGAGTGGGTTTGGGTCTTGCCGAGTGGATTTGGGTCTACCTGAGTGGGTTTGGGTCTAGCCGAGTGGGTTTGGGTCTAGCGGAGTGGGTTTGGGTCTAGCCGAGTGGGTTTGGGTCTAGCGGAGTGGGTTTAGGTCTAGCGGAGTGGGTTTGGGTCTAGCCGAGTGGGTTTGGGTCTAGCCGAGTGGGTTTGGGTCTACCGGAGTGGGTTTGGGTCTAGCCGAGTGGGTTTGGGTCTAGCCGAGTGGGTTTGGGTCTAGCCGAGTGGGTTTGGGTCTAGCCGAGTGGGTTTGGGTCTAGCCGAGTGGGTTTGGGACTAGCCGAGTGGGTTTGGCTCTAGCGGAGTGGGTTTGGGTCTAGCGGAGTGGGTTTGGGTCTAGCGGAGTGGGTTTGGGCTTAGCGGAGTGGGTTTGGGTCTAGCCGAGTGGGTTTGGGTCTAGCGGAGTGGGTTTGGGTCTAGCGGAGTGGGTTTGGGTCTAGCCGAGTGGGTTTGGGTCTAGCCGAGTGGGTTTGGGTCTAGCCGAGTGGGTTTGGGTCTAGCCGAGTGGGTTTGGGTCTAGCGGAGTGGGTTTGAGTCTAGCCGAGTGGGTTTGGGGCTAGCCGAGTGGGTTTCGCTCTAGCGGAGTGGGTTTGGGTCTAGCGGAGTGGGTTTGGGTATAGCGGAGTGGGTTTGGGCCTAGCTGAGTGGGTTTGGGTCTAGCCGAGTGGGTTTGGGTCTAGCCGAGTGGGTTTGGGTCTAGCCGAGTGGGTTTGGGACTAGCCGAGTGGGTTTGGCTCTAGCGGAGTGGGTTTGGGTCTAGCGGAGTGGGTTTGGGTCTAGCGGAGTGGGTTTGGGCTTAGCGGAGTGGGTTTGGGTCTAGCCGAGTGGGTTTGGGTCTAGCGGAGTGGGTTTGGGTCTAGCGGAGTGGGTTTGGGTCTAGCCGAGTGGGTTTGGGTCTAGCCGAGTGGGTTTGGGTCTAGCCGAGTGGGTTTGGGTCTAGCCGAGTGGGTTTGGGTCTAGCCGAGTGCGTTTGGGTCTAGCCTAGTGGGTTTCGGTCTAGCCGTGTGGGTTTGGGTCTAGCGGAGTGGGTTTGGTTCTATCGGAGTGGGTTTGCATCTAGCGGAGTGGGTTTGGGTCTAGCGGAGTGTGTTTGGGTCTAGCCGAATGGGTTTGGGTCTAGCCGAGTGGGTTTGGGTGTAGCGGATTGGATTTGGGTCTAGCGGAGTGGGTTTGGGTCTAGCCGAGTGGGTTTGGGTCTAGCTGAGTGGGTTTGGGTCTAGCCGAGTGGGTTTGGGTCTAGCCGAGTGGGTTTGGGTCTAGCCGAGTGGGTTTGGGTCTAGCCGAGTGGGTTTGGGTCTAGCCGAGTGGATTTGGGTCTAGCCGAGTGGGTTTGGGTCTAGCCGAGTGGGTTTGGGTCTAGCCGAGTGGGTTTGGGTCTAGCCGAGTGGGTTTGGGACTAGCCGAGTGGGTTTGGCTCTAGCGGAGTGGGTTTGGGTCTAGCGGAGTGGGTTTGGGTCTAGCGGAGTGGGTTTGGGCCTAGCTGAGTGGGTTTGGGTCTAGCCGAGTGGGTTTGGGTCTAGCCGAGTGGGTTTGGGTCTAGCCGAGTGGGTTTGGGTCTAGCCGAGTGGGTTTGGGTCTAGCCGAGTGGGTTTGGGTCCAGCCGAGTGGGTTTGGGCCTAGCGGAGTGGGTTTGGGTGTAGCCGAGTGGGTTTGGGTCTAGCCAAGTGGGTTTGGGTCGAGCCGAGTGGGTTTGGGTCTAGCCGAGTGGGTTTGGGTCTAGCCGAGTGGGTTTTGGTCTATCCGAGTGGGTTTGGGTCCAGCCGAGTGGGTTTGGGTCTAGCCGAGTGGGTTTGTGTCTAGCGGATAGGGTTTGGGTCTCGCGGAGTGGGTTTGGGTCTAGCGGAGTGGGTTTGGGTCTAGCCGAGTGGGTTTGGGTCTAGCCGAGTGGGTTTGGGTCTAGCCGAGTGGGTTTGGGTGTAGCGGAGTGGATTTGGGTCTAGCCGAGTGGGTTTGGGTGTAGCTGAGTGGGTTTGGGTCTAGCCGAGTGGGTTTGGGTCTAGCAGAGTGGGTTTGGGTCTAGCCGAGTGGGTTTGGGTCTAGCCGAGTGGGTTATGGTCTAGCCGAGTGGGTTTGGGTCTAGCCGAGTGGGTTTGGGACTAGCCTAGTGGGTTTGGGTCGAGCCGAGTGGGTTTGGGTCTAGCCGAATGGGTTGGGGTCTAGCCGAGTGGGTTTGGGTCGAGCCGAGTGGGTTTGGGTCTAGCCGAGTGGGTTTGGGTGTAGCGGAGTGGGTTTGGGTCTAGCCGAGTGGGTTTGGGTCTAGCCGAGTGGGTTTGGGTGTAGCGGAGTGGGTTTGGGTCTAGCCGAGTGGGTTTGGGTCTAGCCGAGTGCGTTTGGGTCTAGCCTAGTGGGTTTCGGTCTAGCCGTGTGGGTTTGGGTCTAGCGGAGTGGGTTTGGTTCTATCGGAGTGGGTTTGCGTCTAGCGGAGTGGGTTTGGGTCTAGCGGAGTGTGTTTGGGTCTAGCCGAATGGGTTTGGGTCTAGCCGAGTGGGTTTGGGTGTAGCGGATTGGATTTGGGTCTAGCGGAGTGGGTTTGGGTCTAGCCGAGTGGGTTTGGGTCTAGCTGAGTGGGTTTGGGTCTAGCCGAGTGGGTTTGGGTCTAGCCGAGTGGGTTTGGGTCTAGCCGAGTGGGTTTGGGTCTAGCCGAGTGGGTTTGGGTCTAGCCGAGTGGATTTGGGTCTAGCCGAGTGGGTTTGGGTCTAGCCGAGTGGGTTTGGGTCTAGCCGAGTGGGTTTGGGTCTAGCCGAGTGGGTTTGGGACTAGCCGAGTGGGTTTGGCTCTAGCCGAGTGGGTTTGGCTCTAGCGGAGTGGGTTTGGGTCTAGCGGAGTGGGTTTGGGCCTAGCTGAGTGGGTTTGGGTCTAGCCGAGTGGGTTTTGGTCTAGCCGAGTGGGTTTGGGTCTAGCCGAGTGGGTTTGGGTCTAGCCGAGTGGGTTTGGGTCTAGCCGAGTGGGTTTGGGTCTCGCCGAGTGGGTTTGGGCCTAGCGGAGTGGGTTTGGGTGTAGCCGAGTGGGTTTGGGTCTAGCCGAGTGGGTTTGGGTCGAGCCGAGTGGGTTTGGGTCTAGCCGAGTGGGTTTGGGTCTAGCCGAGTGGGTAATCGTCTAGTCGAGTCGGTTTGGGTCGAGCCGAGTGGGTTTGGGTCTTGCCGAGTAGGTTTGGGTCTAGCCGAGTGGGTTTGGGTCTAGCCGAGTGGGTTTTGGTCTATCCGAGTGGGTTTGGGTCCAGCCGAGTGGGTTTGGGTCTAGCCAAGTGGGTTTGTGTCTAGTGGATAGGGTTTGGGTCTCGCGGAGTGGGTTTGGGTCTAGCGGAGTGGGTTTGGGTCTAGCCGAGTGGGTTTGGGTCTAGCCGAGTGGGTTTGGGTCTAGCCGAGTGGGTTTGGGTGTAGCGGAGTGGATTTGGGTCTAGCCGAGTGGGTTTGGGTCTAGCCGAGTGGGTTTGGGTCTAGCTGAGTGGGTTTGGGTCTAGCCGAGTGGGTTTGGGTCTAGCAGAGTGGGTTTGGGTCTAGCCGAGTGGGTTTGGGTCTAGCCGAGTGGGTTTGGGACTAGCCGAATGGGTTTGGGTCTAGCTGAGTGGGTTTGGGTCTTGCCGAGTGGATTTGGGTCTACCCGAGTGGGTTTGGGTCTAGCCGAGTGGGTTTGGGTCTAGCGGAGTGGGTTTGGGTCTAGCCGAGTGGGTTTGGGTCTAGCGGAGTGGGTTTAGGTCTAGCGGAGTGGGTTTGGGTCTAGCCGAGTGGGTTTGGGTCTAGCCGAGTGGGTTTGGGTCTACCGGAGTGGGTTTGGGTCTAGCCGAGTGGGTTTGGGTCTAGCCGAGTGGGTTTGGGTCTAGCCGAGTGGGTTTGGGTCTAGCCGAGTGGGTTTGGGTCTAGCCGAGTGGGTTTGGGACTAGCCGAGTGGGTTTGGATCTAGCGGAGTGGGTTTGGGTCTAGCGGAGTGGGTTTGGGTCTAGCGGAGTGGGTTTGGGCTTAGCGGAGTGGGTTTGGGTCTAGCCGAGTGGGTTTGGGTCTAGCGGAGTGGGTTTGGGTCTAGCGGAGTGGGTTTGGGTCTAGCCGAGTGGGTTTGGGTCTAGCCGAGTGGGTTTGGGTCGAGCCGAGTGGGTTTGGGTCTAGCCGAGTGGGTTTGGGTCTAGCGGAGTGGGTTTGGGTCTAGCCGAGTGGGTTTGGGGCTAGCCGAGTGGGTTTGGCTCTAGCGGAGTGGGTTTGGGTCTAGCGGAGTGGGTTTGGGTCTAGCGGAGTGGGTTTGGGCCTAGCCGAGTGGGTTTGGGTCTAGCCGAGTGGGTTTGGGTCTAGCCGAGTGGGTTTGGGTCTAGCCGAGTGGGTTTGGGTCTAGCCGAGTGGGTTTGGGTCTAGCCGAATGGGTTTGGGTCTAGCCGAGTGGGTTTGGGTCTTGCCGAGTGGATTTGGGTCTACCTGAGTGGGTTTGGGTCTAGCCGAGTGGGTTTGGGTCTAGCGGAGTGGGTTTGGGTCTAGCCGAGTGGGTTTGGGTCTAGCGGAGTGGGTTTAGGTCTAGCGGAGTGGGTTTGGGTCTAGCCGAGTGGGTTTGGGTCTAGCCGAGTGGGTTTGGGTCTACCGGAGTGGGTTTGGGTCTAGCCGAGTGGGTTTGGGTCTAGCCGAGTGGGTTTGGGTCTAGCCGAGTGGGTTTGGGTCTAGCCGAGTGGGTTTGGGTCTAGCCGAGTGGGTTTGGGACTAGCCGAGTGGGTTTGGCTCTAGCGGAGTGGGTTTGGGTCTAGCGGAGTGGGTTTGGGTCTAGCGGAGTGGGTTTGGGCTTAGCGGAGTGGGTTTGGGTCTAGCCGAGTGGGTTTGGGTCTAGCGGAGTGGGTTTGGGTCTAGCGGAGTGGGTTTGGGTCTAGCCGAGTGGGTTTGGGTCTAGCCGAGTGGGTTTGGGTCTAGCCGAGTGGGTTTGGGTCTAGCCGAGTGGGTTTGGGTCTAGCGGAGTGGGTTTGAGTCTAGCCGAGTGGGTTTGGGGCTAGCCGAGTGGGTTTCGCTCTAGCGGAGTGGGTTTGGGTCTAGCGGAGTGGGTTTGGGTATAGCGGAGTGGGTTTGGGCCTAGCTGAGTGGGTTTGGGTCTAGCCGAGTGGGTTTGGGTCTAGCCGAGTGGGTTTGGGTCTAGCCGAGTGGGTTTGGGTCTAGCCGAGTGGGTTTGGGTCTAGCCGAGTGGGTTTGGGTCTAGCCGAGTGGGTTTGGGTCTAGCCGAGTGGGTTTGGGTCTAGCCGAGTGGATTTCGGTCTACCCGAGTGGGTTTGGGTCAAGCCGAGTGGGTTTGGGTCTAGGCGAGTGGGTTTGGGTCTAGCCGAGTGGGTTTGGGTCTAGCGGAGTGGGTTTGGGTGTAGCGGAGTGGGTTTGGGTCTAGCCGAATGGGTTTGGGTCTAGCCGAGTGGGTTTGGGTGTAGCGGATTGGATTTGGGTCTAGCGGAGTGGGTTTGGGTCTAGCCGAGTGGGTTTGGGTCTAGCTGAGTGGGTTTGGGTCTAGCCGAGTGGGTTTGGGTCCAGCCGAGTGGGTTTGGGTCTAGCCGAGTGGGTTTGGGTCTAGCCGAGTGGGTTTGGGTCTAGCCGAGTGGGTTTGGGTCTCGCCGAGTGGGTTTGGGCCTAGCGGAGTGGGTTTGGGTGTAGCCGAGTGGGTTTGGGTCTAGCCGAGTGGGTTTGGGTCGAGCCGAGTGGGTTTGGGTCTAGCCGAGTGGGTTTGGGTCTAGCCGAGTGGGTAATCGTCTAGTCGAGTCGGTTTGGATCGAGCCGAGTGGGTTTGGGTCTTGCCGAGTAGGTTTGGGTCTAGCCGAGTGGGTTTGGGTCTTGCCGAGTGGGTTTTGGTCTATCCGAGTGGGGTTGGGTCCAGCCGAGTGGGTTTGGGTCTAGCCGAGTGGGTTTGTGTCTAGTGGATAGGGTTTGGGTCTCGCGGAGTGGGTTTGGGTCTAGCGGAGTGGGTTTGGGTCTAGCCGAGTGGGTTTGGGTCTAGCCGAGTGGGTTTGGGTCTAGCCGAGTGGGTTTGGGTGTAGCGGAGCGGATTTGGGTCTAGCCGAGTGGGTTTGGGTCTAGCCGAGTGGGTTTGGGTCTAGCTGAGTGGGTTTGGGTCTAGCCGAGTGGGTTTGGGTCTAGCAGAGTGGGTTTGGGTCTAGCCGAGTGGGTTTGGGTCTAGCCGAGTGGGTTTGGGTCTAGCCGAATGGGTTTGGGTCTAGCCGAGTGGGTTTGGGTCTTGCCGAGTGGATTTGGGTCTACCCGAGTGGGTTTGGGTCTAGCCGAGTGGGTTTGGGTCTAGCGGAGTGGGTTTGGGTCTAGCCGAGTGGGTTTGGGTCTAGCGGAGTGGGTTTAGGTCTAGCGGAGTGGGTTTGGGTCTAGCCGAGTGGGTTTGGGTCTAGCCGAGTGGGTTTGGGTCTACCGGAGTGGGTTTGGGTCTAGCCGAGTGGGTTTGGGTCTAGCCGAGTGGGTTTGGGTCTAGCCGAGTGGGTTTGGGTCTAGCCGAGTGGGTTTGGGTCTAGCCGAGTGGGTTTGGGACTAGCCGAGTGGGTTTGGCTCTAGCGGAGTGGGTTTGGGTCTAGCGGAGTGGGTTTGGGTCTAGCGGAGTGGGTTTGGGCTTAGCGGAGTGGGTTTGGGTCTAGCCGAGTGGGTTTGGGTCTAGCGGAGTGGGTTTGGGTCTAGCGGAGTGGGTTTGGGTCTAGCCGAGTGGGTTTGGGTCTAGCCGAGTGGGTTTGGGTCTAGCCGAGTGGGTTTGGGTCTAGCCGAGTGGGTTTGGGTCTAGCTGAGTGGGTTTGGGTCTAGCCGAGTGGGTTTGGGGCTAGCCGAGTGGGTTTGGCTCTAGCGGAGTGGGTTTGGGTCTAGCGGAGTGGGTTTGGGTCTAGCGGAGTGGGTTTGGGCCTAGCTGAGTGGGTTTGGGTCTAGCCGAGTGGGTTTGGGTCTAGCCGAGTGGGTTTGGGTCTAGCCGAGTGGGTTTGGGTCTAGCCGAGTGGGTTTGGGTCTAGCCGAGTGGGTTTGGGTCTAGCCGAGTGGGTTTGGGTCTAGCCGAGTGGATTTGGGTCTACCCGAGTGGGTTTGGGTCAAGCCGAGTGGGTTTGGGTCTAGGCGAGTGGGTTTGGGTCTAGCCGAGTGGGTTTGGGTCTAGCCGAGTGGATTTGGGTCTACCCGAGTGGGTTTGGGTCTAGCCGAGTGGGTTTGGGTCTAGGCGAGTGGGTTTGGGTCTAGCCGAGTGGGTTTGGGTCTAGCCGAGTGGGTTTGGGTCTAGCGGAGTGGGTTTGGGTCTAGCCGAGTGGGTTTGTGTCTAGCCGAGTGGGTTTGGGTCTAGCGGAGTGGGTTTGGGTAAAGCCGAGTGGGTTTGGGTCTAGCCGAGTGGGTTTGGGTCTAGCCGAGTGGGTTTGGGTCTAGCCGAGTGGGTTTGGGTCTAGCCGAGTGGGTTTGGGTCTAGCCGAGTGGGTTTGGGACTAGCCGAGTGGGTTTGGCTCTAGCGGAGTGGGTTTGGGTCTAGCGGAGTGGGTTTGGGTCTAGCGGAGTGGGTTTGGGCCTAGCCGAGTGGGTTTGGGTCTAGCCGAGTGGGTTTGGGTCTAGCCGAGTGGGTTTGGGACTAGCCGAGTGGGTTTGGCTCTAGCGGAGTGGGTTAGGGGCTAGCGGAGTGGGTTTGGGTCTAGCGGAGTGCGTTTGGGCCTAGCTGAGTGGGTTTGGGTCTAGCCGAGTGGGTTTGGGTCTAGCCGAGTGGGTTTGGGTCTAGCCGAGTGGGTTTGGGTCTAGCCGAGTGGGTTTGGGTCTAGCCGAGTGGGTTTGGGTCTAGCCGAGTGGGTTTGGGCCTAGCGGAGTGGGTTTGGGTGTAGCCGAGTGGGTTTGGGTCTAGCCGAGTGGGTTTGGGTCGAGCCGAGTGGGTTTGGTTCTAGCCGAGTGGGTTTGGGTCTAGCCGAGTGGGTAATCGTCTAGTCGAGTCGGTTTGGGTCGAGCCGAGTGGGTTTGGGTCTTGCCGAGTAGGTTTGGGTCTAGCCGAGTGGGTTTGCGTCTAGCCGAGTGGGTTTTGGTCTATCCGAGTGGGTTTGGGTCCAGCCGAGTGGGTTTGGGTCTAGCCGAGTGGGTTTGTGTCTAGCGGATAGGGTTTGGGTCTCGCGGAGTGGGTTTGGGTCTAGCGGAGTGGGTTTGGGTCTAGCGGAGTGGGTTTGGGTCTAGCCGAGTGGGTTTGGGTCTAGCCGAGTGGGTTTGGGTGTAGCGGAGTGGATTTGGGTCTAGCGGAGTGGGTTTGGGTCTAGCCGAGTGGGTTTGGGTCTAGCCGAGTGGGTTTGGGTCTAGCCGAGTGGGTTTGGGTCTAGCCGAGTGGATTTGGGTCTACCCGAGTGGGTTTGGGTCTGGCCGAGTGGGTTTGGGTCTAGCCGAGTGGGTTTGGGTCTGGCCGAGTGGGTTTGGGTCTTGCGGAGTGGGTTTGGGTCTAGCCGAGTGGGTTTGGGTCTAACCGAGTGGGTTTGGGTCTAGCGGAGTGGGTTTGGGTAAAGCCGAGTGGGTTTGGGTCTAGCCGAGTGGGTTTGGGTCTAGCCGTGTGGGTTTGGGTCTAGCCGAGTGGGTTTGGGTCTAGCCGAGTGGGTTTGGGTCTAGCCGAGTGGGTTTGGGTCTAGCCGAGTGGGTTTGGGTCTAGCCGAGTGGGTTTGGGCCTAGCGGAGTGGGTTTGGGTGTAGCCGAGTGGGTTTAGGTCTAGCCGAGTGGGTTTGGGTCGAGCCGAGTGGGTTTGGTTCTAGCCGAGTGGGTTTGGGTCTAGCCGAGTGGGTAATCGTCTAGTCGAGTCGGTTTGGGTCGAGCCGAGTGGGTTTGGGTCTTGCCGAGTAGGTTTGGGTCTAGCCGAGTGGGTTTGCGTCTAGCCGAGTGGGTTTTGGTCTATCCAAGTGGGTTTGGGTCCAGCCGAGTGGGTTTGGGTCTAGCCGAGTGGGTTTGTGTCTAGCGGATAGGGTTTGGGTCTCGCGGAGTGGGTTTGGGTCGAGCGGAGTGGGTTTGGGTCTAGCGGAGTGGGTTTGGGTCTAGCCGAGTGGGTTTGGGTCTAGCCGAGTGGGTTTGGATGTAGCGGAGTGGATTTGGGTCTAGCGGAGTGGGTTTGGGTCTAGCCGAGTGGGTTTGGGTCTAGCCGAGTGGGTTTGGGTCTAGCCGAGTGGGTTTGGGTCTAGCCGAGTGGGTTTGGGTCTAGCCGAGTGGGTTTGGGTCTAGCCGAGTGGGTTTGGGTCTAGCCGAGTGGGTTTGGGACTAGCCGAGTGGGTTTGGCTCTAGCGGAGTGGGTTTGGGTCTAGCGGAGTGGGTTTGGGTCTAGCGGAGTGGGTTTGGGTCTAGCCGAGTGGGTTTGGGTCTAGCCGAGTGGGTTTGGGTCTAGCCGAGTGGGTTTGGGTCTAGCCGAGTGGGTTTGGGTCTAGCGGAGTGGGTTTGGGTCTAGCGGAGTGGGTTTGGGTCTAGCCGAGTGGGTTTGGGTCTAGCCGAGTGGGTTTGGGTCTAGCCGAGTGGGTTTGGGTCTAGCCGAGTGGGTTTGGGTCTAGCCGAGTGGGTTTGGGTCTACCGGAGTGGGTTTGGGTCTAGCCGAGTGGGTTTGGGTCTAGCCGAGTGGGTTTGGGTCTAGCCGAGTGGGTTTGGGTCTAGCCGAGTGGGTTTGGGTCTGGCCGAGTGGGTTTGGGTCTAGCAGAGTGGGTTTGGGTCTAGCCGAGTGGGTTTGGGTCTAGCCGAGTGGGTTTGGGGCTAGCCGAGTGGGTTTGGGTCTAGCCGAGTGGGCAATCGTCTAGTCGAGTCGGTTTGGGTCGAGCCGAGTGGGTTTGGGTCTTGCCGAGTAGGTTTGGGTCTAGCCGAGTGGATTTGGGTCTAGCCGAGTGGGTTTGGGTCTAGCCGAGTGGGTTTGGGTCTAGCCGAGTGGGTAATCGTCTAGTCGAGTCGGTTTGGGTCGAGCCGAGTGGGTTTGGGTCTAGCCGAGTGGGTTTGGGTCTAGCCGAGTGGATTTGGGTCTACCCGAGTGGGTTTGGGTCTAGCCGAGTGGGTTTGGGTCTAGGCGAGTGGGTTTGGGTCTAGCCGAGTGGGTTTGGGTCTGGCCGAATGGGTTTGGGTCTAGCGGAGTGGGTTTGGGTCTAGCCGAGTGGGTTTGGGTCTAGCCGAGTGGGTTTGGGTCTAGCGGAGTGGGTTTGGGTAAAGCCGAGTGGGTTTGGGTCTAGCCGAGTGGGTTTGGGTCTAGCCCAGTGGGTTTGGGTCTAGCCGAGTGGGTTTGGGTCTAGCCGAGTGGGTTTGGGTCTAGCCGAGTGGGTTTGGGACTAGCCGAGTGGGTTTGGCTCCAGCGGAGTGGGTTTGGGTCTAGCGGAGTGGGTTTGGGTCTAGCGGAGTGGGTTTGGGCCTAGCGGAGTGGGTTTGGGTCTAGCCGAGTGGGTTTGGGTCTAGCCGAGTGGGTTTGGGTCTAGCCGAGTGGGTTTGGGTCTAGCCGAGTGGGTTTGGGTCTAGCCGAGTGGGTTTGGGTCTAGCCGAGTGGGTTTGGGCCTAGCGGAGTGGGTTTGGGTGCAGCCGAGTGGGTTTGGGTCTAGCCGAGTGGGTTTGGGTCGAGCCGAGTGGGTTTGGTTCTAGCCGAGTGGGTTTGGGTCTAGCCGAGTGGGTAATCGTCTAGTCGAGTAGGTTTGGGTCGAGCCGAGTGGGTTTGGGTCTTGCCGAGTAGGTTTGGGTCTAGCCGAGTGGGTTTGGGTCTAGCCGAGTGGGTTTTGGTCTATCCGAGTGGGTTTGGGTCCAGCCGAGTGGGTTTGGGTCTAGCCGAGTGGGTTTGTGTCTAGCGGATAGGGTTTTGGTCTCGCGGAGTGGGTTTGGGTCTAGCGGAGTGGGTTTGGGTCTAGCGGAGTGGGTTTGGGTCTAGCCGAGTGGGTTTGGGTCTAGCGGAGTGGGTTTGGGTCTAGCCGAGTGGGTTTGGGTCTAGCGGAGTGGGTTTGGGTCTAGCGGAGTGGGTTTGGGTCTAGCCGAGTGGGTTTGGGTCTAGCCGAGTGGGTTTGGGTCTAGTGGAGTGGGTTTGGGTGTAGCCGAGTGGGTTTGGGTCTAGCCGAGTGGGTTTGGGTCTAGCCGAGTGGGTTTGGGTCTAGCCGAGTGGGTTTGGGTCTAGCCGAGTGGGTTTGGGACTAGCCGAGTGGGTTTGGCTCTAGCGGAGTGGGTTTGGGTCTAGCGGAGTGGGTTTAGGTCTAGCGGAGTGGGTTTGGGTCTAGCCGAGTGGGTTTGGGTCTAGCCGAGTGGGTTTGGGTCTAGCCGAGTGGGTTTGGGTCTAGCCGAGTGGGTTTGGGTCTAGCCGAGTGGGTTTGGGACTAGCCGAGTGGGTTTGGCTCTAGCGGAGTGGGTTTGGGTCTAGCGGAGTGGGTTTGGGTCTAGCGGAGTGGGTTTGGGCCTAGCCGAGTGGGTTTGGGTCTAGCCGAGTGGGTTTGGGTCTAGCCGAGTGGGTTTGGGTCCAGCCGAGTGGGTTTGGGTTTAACCGAGTGGGTTTGGGTCTAGCCGAGTGGGTTTGGGCCTAGCGGAGTGGGTTTGGGTGTAGCCGAGTGGGTTTGGGTCTAGCCGAGTGGGTTTGGGTCGAGCCGAGTGGGTTTGGGTCTAGCCGAGTGGGTTTGGGTCAAGCCGAGTGGGTAATCGTCTAGTCGAGTCGGTTTGGGTCGAGCCGAGTGGGTTTGGGTCTTGCCGAGTAGGTTTGGGTCTAGCCGAGTGGGTTTGGGTCTAGCCGAGTGGGTTTTGGTCTATCCGAGTGGGTTTGGGTCCAGCCGAGTGGGTTTGGGTCTAGCCGAGTGGGTTTGTGTCTAGCGGAGTGGGTTTGGGTCTCGCGGAGTGTGTTTGGGTCTAGCGGAGTGGGTTTGGGTCTAGCCGAGTGGGTTTGGGTCTAGCCGAGTGGGTTTGGGTCTAGCCGAGTGGGTTTGGGTGTAGCGGAGTGGATTTGGGTCTAGCGGAGTGGGTTTGGGTCTAGCCGAGTGGGTTTGGGTCTAGCTGAGTGGGTTTGGGTCTAGCCGAGTAGGTTTGGGTCCAGCCGAGTGGGTTCGGGTCCAGCCGAGTGGGTTTGGGTCTAGCCGAGTGGGTTTGGGTCTAGCCGAGTGGGTTTGGGTCTAGCCGAGTGGATTTGGGTCTACCCGAGTGGGTTTGGGTCTGGCCGAGTGGGTTTGGGTCTAGCGGAGTGGGTTTGGGTCTAGCGGAGTGGGTTTGGGTCTAGCGGAGTGGGTTTGGGTCTAGCGGAGTGGGTTTGGGTCTAGCCGAGTGGGTTTGGGTCTAGCCGAGTGGGTTTGGGTCTAGCGGAGTGGGTTTGGGTCTAGCCGAGTGGGTTTGGGTCTAGCCGAGTGGGTTTGGGTCTAGCCGAGTGGGTTTGGGTCTAGCCGAGTGGGTTTGGGTCTAGCCGAGTGGGTTTGGGTCTAGCCGAGTGGGTTTGGGACTAGGCGAGTGGGTTTGGCTCTAGCAGAGTGGGTTTGGGTCTAGCCGAGTGGGTTTGGGTCTAGCCGAGTGGGTTTGGGCCTAGCGGAGTGGGTTTGGGTCTAGCCGAGTGGGTTTGGGTCTAGCCGAGTGGGTTTGGGTCTAGCCGAGTGGGTTTGGGTCTAGCCGAGTGGGTTTGGGTCTAGCCGAGTGGGTTTGGGTCTAGCCGAGTGGGTTTGGGTCTAGCCGAGTGGGTTTGGGTCTAGCCGAATGGGTTTGGGTCTAGCCGAGTGGGTTTGGGTCTAGCCGAGTGGGTTTGGGTCTAGCCGAGTGGGTTTGGGACTAGCCGAGTGGGTTTGGCTCTAGCGGAGTGGGTTTGGGTCTAGCCGAGTGGGTTTGGGTCTAGCCGAGTGGGTTTGGGCCTAGCGGAGTGGGTTTGGGTCTAGCCGAGTGGGTTTGGGTCTAGCCGAGTGGGTTTGGGTCTAGCCGAGTGGGTTTGGGTCTAGCCGAGTGGGTTTGGGTCTAGCCGAGTGGGTTTGGGTCTAGCCGAGTGGGTTTGGGCCTAGCCGAGTGGGTTTGGGTCTAGCCGAGTGGGTTTGGGTCTAGCCGAGTGGGTTTGGGACTAGCCGAGTGGGTTTGGCTCTAGCGGAGTGGGTTTGGGTCTAGCCGAGTGGGTTTGGGTCTAGCGGAGTGGGTTTGGGCCTAGCGGAGTGGGTTTGGGTCTAGCCGAGTGGGTTTGGGTCTAGCCGAGTGGGTTTGGGTCCAGCCGAGTGGGTTTGGGTCTAGCCGAGTGGGTTTGGGTCTAGCCGAGTGGGTTTGGGCCTAGCGGAGTGGGTTTGGGTGTAGCCGAGTGGGTTTGGGTCTAGCCGAGTGGGTTTGGGTCTAGCCGAGTGGGTTTGGGTCCAGCCGCGTGGGTTTGGGTCTAGCCGAGTGGGTAATCGTCTAGTCGAGTCGGTTTGGGTCGAGCCGAGTGGGTTTGGGTCTAGCCGAGTGGGTTTGGGTCTGGCCGAGTAGGTTTCGGTCTAGCCGTGTGGGTTTGGGTCTAGTGGATTGGGTTTGGGTCTAGCGGAGTGGGTTTGCGTGTAGCGGAGTGGGTTTGGGTCTAGCGGAGTGTGTTTGGGTCTAGCCGAATGGGTTTGGGTCTAGCCGAGTGGGTTTGGGTGTAGCGGAGTGGATTTGGGTCTAGCGGAGTGGGTTTGGGTCTAGCCGAGTGGGTTTGGGTCTAGCCGAGTGGGTTTGGGTCTAGCCGAGTGGGTTTGGGTCTAGCCGAGTGGGTTTGGGTCTAGCCGCGTGGGTTTGAGTCTAGCCGAGTGGCTTTGGGTCTACCCGAGTGGGTTTGGGTCTAGCCGAGTGGGTTTGGGTCTAGCCGAGTGGGTTTGGGTCTAGCCGAGTGGGTTTGTGTCTAGCCGAGTGGGTTTGGGTCTAGTGGAGTGGGTTTGGGTCTAGCCGAGTGGGTTTGGGTCTAGCGGAGTGGGTTTGGGTCTGGCCGAGTGGGTTTGGGTCTAGCGGAGTGGGTTTGGGTCTAGCCGAGTGGGTTTGGGTCTAGCCGAGTGGGTTTGGGTCTAGCCGAGTGGGTTTGGGTCTAGCCGAGTGGGTTTGGGTCTAGCCGAGTGGGTTTGGGCCTAGCGGAGTGGGTTTGGGTGTAGCCGAGTGGGTTTGGGTCTAGCCGAGTGGGTTTGGGTCGAGCCGAGTGGGTTTGGGTCTAGCCGTGTGGGTTTCGGTCTAGCTGAGTGGGTAATCGTCTAGTCGAGTCGGTTTGGGTCGAGCCGAGTGGGTTTGGGTCTTGCCGAGTGGGTTTGGGTCTAGCCGAGTGGGTTTGGGTCTAGCCGAGTGGGTTTTGTTCTATCCGAGTGGGTTTGGGTCCAGCCGCGTGGGTTTGTGTCTAGCCGAGTGGGTAATCGTCTAGTCGAGTTGGTTTGGGTCGAGCCGAGTGGGTTTGGGTCTTGCCGAGTGGGTTTGGGTCTAGCCGAGTGGGTTTGGGTCTAGCCGAGTGGGTTTTGTTCTATCCGAGTGGGTTTGGGTCCAGCCGAGTGGGTTTGGGTCTAGCCGAGTGGGTTTGGGTCTAGCCGAGTGGGTTTGGGTCTAGCCGAGTGCGTTTGGGTCTAGCCTAGTGGGTTTCGGTCTAGCCGTGTGGGTTTGGGTCTAGTGGAGTGGGTTTGGGTCTAGCGGAGTGGGTTTGCGTGTAGCGGAGTGGGTTTGGGTCTAGCGGAGTGTGTTTGGGTCTAGCCGAATGGGTTTGGGTCTAGCCGAGTGGGTTTGGGTGTAGCGGAGTGGATTTGGGTCTAGCGGAGTGGGTTTGGGTCTAGCCGAGTGTGTTTGGGTTTAGCCGAGTGGGTTTGGGTCTAGCCGAGTGGGTTTGGGTCTAGCCGAGTGGGTTTGGGTCTAGCCGAGTGGGTTTGAGTCTAGCCGAGTGGCTTTGGGTCTACCCGAGTGGGTTTGGGTCTAGCCGAGTGGGTTTGGTCTAGCCGAGTGAGTTTGGGTCTAGCCGAGTGGGTTTGTGTCTAGCCGAGTGGGTTTGGGTCTAGTGGAGTGGGTTTGGGTCTAGCCGAGTGGGTTTGGGTCTAGCGGAGTGGGTTTGGGTCTAGCGGAGTGGGTTTGGGTCTAGCGGAGTGGGTTTGGGTCTAGCCGAGTGGGTTTGGGTCTAGCCGAGTGGGTTTGGGCCTAGCGGAGTGGGTTTGGGTGTAGCCGAGTGGGTTTGGGACTAGCCGAGTGGGTTTGGGTCGAGCCGAGTGGGTTTGGGTCTAGCCGCGTGGGTTTGGGTCTAGCCGAGTGGGTAATCGTCTAGTCGAGTCGGTTTGGGTCGAGCCGAGTGGGTTTGGGTCTTGCCGAGTAGGTTTGGGTCTAGCCGAGTGGGTTTGGGTCTAGCCAAGTGGGTTTTGGTCTATCCGAGTGGGTTTGGGTCCAGCCGAGTGGGTTTGGGTCTAGCCGAGTGGGTTTGGGTCTAGCCGAGTGGGTTTGGTTCTAGCCGAGTGCGTTTGGGTCTAGCCTAGTGGGTTTCGGTCTAGCCGTGTGGGTTTGGGTCTAGTGGAGTGGGTTTGGGTCTAGCGGAGTGGGTTTGCGTGTAGCGGAGTGGGTTTGGGTCTAGCGGAGTGTGTTTGGGTCTAGCCGAATGGGTTTGGGTCTAGCCGTGTGGGTTTGGGTGTAGCGGAGTGGATTTGGGTCTAGCGGAGTGGGTTTGGGTCTAGCCGAGTGGGTTTGGGTCTAGCCGAGTGGGTTTGGGTCTAGCCGAGTGGGTTTGGGTCTAGCCGAGTGGGTTTGGGTCTAGCCGAGTGGGTTTGCGTCTAGCCGAGTGGCTTTGGGTCTACCCGAGTGGGTTTGGGTCTAGCTGAGTGGGTTTGTGTCTAGCCGAGTGGGTTTGGGTCTAGTGGAGTGGGTTTGGGTCTAGCCGAGTGGGTTTGGGTCTAGCCGAGTGGGTTTGGGTCTGGCGGAGTGGGTTTGGGTCTAGCGGAGTGGGTTTGGGTCTAGCCGAGTGGGTTTGGGTCTAGCCGAGTGGGTTTGGGTCTAGCCGAGTGGGTTTGCGTCTAGCCGAGTGGCTTTGGGTCTACCCGAGTGGGTTTGGGTCTAGCCGAGTGGGTTTGTGTCTAGCCGAGTGGGTTTGGGTCTAGTGGAGTGGGTTTGGGTCTAGCCGAGTGGGTTTGGGTCTAGCCGAGTGGGTTTGGTTCTGGCGGAGTGGGTTTGGGTCTAGCGGAGTGGGTTTGGGTCTAGCCGAGTGGGTTTGGGTCTAGCCGAGTGGGTTTGGGTCTAGCCGAGTGGGTTTGGGTCTAGCCGAGTGGGTTTGGGTCTAGCCGAGTGGGTTTGGGTCGAGCCGAGTGGGTTTGGGTCTAGCCGTGTGGGTTTCGGTCTAGCCGAGTGGGTAATCGTCTAGTCGAGTCGGTTTGGGTCGAGCCGAGTGGGTTTGGGTCTTGCCGAGTGGGTTTGGGTCTAGCCGAGTGGGTTTGGGTCTAGCCGAGTGGGTTTTGTTCTATCCGAGTGGGTTTGGGTCTATCCGAGTGGGTTTGGGTCCAGCCGAGTGGGTTTGGGTCTAGCCGAGTGGGTTTGGGTCCAGCCGAGTGGGTTTGGGTCTAGGGGAGTGATTTTGGGTGTAGCCGAGTGGGTCAGGGTCTAGCCGAGTGGGTTTGGGTCTAGCCGAGTGGGTTTGGGTCAAGCCGAGTGGGTTTGGGTCGAGCCGAGTGGGTTTGGGTCGAGCCGAGTGGGTTTGGGTCTAGCCGCGTGGGTTTGGGTCTAGCCGAGTGGGTTTGGGTCTAGCCGAGTGGGTTTGGGTCTAGCCGAGTGGGTTTGAGTCTAGCCGAGTGGCTTTGGGTCTACCCGAGTGGGTTTGGGTCTAGCCGAGTGGGTTTGGTCTAGCCGAGTGGGTTTGGGTCTAGCCGAGTGGGTTTGTGTCTAGCCGAGCGGGTTTGGGTCTAGTGGAGTGGGTTTGGGTCTAGCGGAGTGGGTTTGCGTGTAGCGGAGTGGGTTTGGGTCTAGCGGAGTGTGTTTGGGTCTAGCCGAATGGGTTTGGGTCTAGCCGAGTGGGTTTGGGTGTAGCGGAGTGGATTTGGGTCTAGCGGAGTGGGTTTGGGTCTAGCCGAGTGGGTTTGGGTCTAGCCGAGTGGGTTTGGGTCTAGCCGAGTGGGTTTGGGTCTAGCCGAGTGGGTTTGGGTCTAGCCGAGTGGGTTTGAGTCTAGCCGAGTGGCTTTGGGTCTACCCGAGTGGGTTTGGGTCTAGCCGAGTGGGTTTGGTCTAGCCGAGTGGGTTTGGGTCTAGCCGAGTGGGTTTGTGTCTAGCCGGGTGGGTTTGGGTCTTGCCGAGTAGGTTTGGGTCTAGCCGAGTGGGTTTGGGTCTAGCCAATTGGGTTTTGGTCTATCCGAGTGGGTTTGGGTCCAGCCGAGTGGGTTTGGGTCTAGCCGAGTGGGTTTGGGTCTAGCCGAGTGGGTTTGGGTCTAGCCGAGTCCGTTTGGGTCTAGCCTAGTGGGTTTCGGTCTAGCCGTGTGGGTTTGGGTCTAGTGGAGTGGGTTTGTGTCTAGCGGAGTGGGTTTGCGTGTAGCGGAGTGGGTTTGGGTCTAGCGGAGTGTGTTTGGGTCTAGCCGAATGGGTTTGGGTCTAGCCGAGTGGGTTTGGGTGTAGCGGAGTGGATTTGGGTCTAGCGGAGTGGGTTTGGGTCTAGCCGAGTGGGTTTGGGTCTAGCCGAGTGGGTTTGGGTCTATCCGAGTGGGTTTGGGTCCAGCCGAGTGGGTTTGGGTCTAGCCAAGTGGGTTTGGGTCCAGCCGAGTCGGTTTGGGTCTAGGGGAGTAATTTTGGGTGTAGCCGAGTGGGTCAGGGTCTAGCCGAGTGGGTTTGGGTCTAGCCGAGTGGGTTTGGGTCAAGCCGAGTGGGTTTGGGTAGAGCCGAGTGGGTTTGGGTCGAGCCGAGTGGGTTTGGGTCTAGCCGCGTGGGTTTGTGTCTAGCCGAGTGGGTAATCGTCTAGTCGAGTTGGTTTGGGTCGAGCCGAGTGGGTTTGGGTCTTGCCGAGTGGGTTTGGGTCTAGCCGGGTGTGTTTGGGTCAAGCCGAGTGGGTTTTGGTCTATCCGAGTGGGTTTGGGTGCAGCCGAGTGGGTTTCGGTCTATGCGAGTGGGTTCGTGTCTAGCCAAGTGGGTTTGGGTCTAGCCGAGTGGGTTTGGGTCGAGCCGAGTGGGTTTGGGTCTAGCCGTGTGGGTTTCGGTCTAGCCGAGTGGGGAATCGTCTAGTCGAGTCGGTTTGGGTCGAGCCGAGTGGGTTTGGGTCTTGCCGAGTGGGTTTGGGTCTAGCCGAGTGGGTTTGGGTCTAGCCGAGTGGGTTTTGTTCTATCCGAGTGGGTTTGGGTCCAGCCGAGTGGGTTTGGGTCTGGCCGAGTGGGTTTGGGTCTAGCCGAGTGGGTTTGCGTCTAGCCGAGTGGCTTTGGGTCTACCCGAGTGGGTTTGGGTCTAGCCGAGTGGGTTTGTGTCTAGCCGAGTGGGTTTGGGTCTAGTGGAGTGGGTTTGGGTCTAGCCGAGTGGGTTTGGGTCTAGCCGAGTGGGTTTGGGTCTGGCGGAGTGGGTTTGGGTCTAGCGGAGTGGGTTTGGGTCTAGCCGAGTGGGTTTGGGTCTAGCCGAGTGGGTTTGGGTCTAGCCGAGTGGGTTTGGGTCTAGCCGAGTGGGTTTGGGTCTAGCCGAGTGGGTTTGGGTCTAGCCGAGTGGGTTTGGGTCGAGCCGAGTGGGTTTGGGTCTAGCCGTGTGGGTTTCGGTCTAGCCGAGTGTGTAATCGTCTAGTCGAGTCGGTTTGGGTCGAGCCGAGTGGATTTGGGTCTTGCCGAGTGGGTTTGGGTCTAGCCGAGTGGGTTTGGGTCTAGCCGAGTGGGTTTTGTTCTATCCGAGTGGGTTTGGGTCTATCCGAGTGGGTTTGGGTCCAGCCGAGTGGGTTTGGGTCTAGCCGAGTGGGTTTGGGTCCAGCCGAGTGGGTTTGGGTCTAGGGGAGTGATTTTGGGTGTAGCCGAGTGGGTCAGGGTCTAGCCGAGTGGGTTTGGGTATAGCCGAGTGGGTTTGGGACAAGCCGAGTGGGTTTGGGTCGAGCCGAGTGGGTTTGGGTCGAGCCGAGTGGGTTTGGGTCTAGCCGCGTGGGTTTGTGTCTAGCCGAGTGGGTAATCGTCTAGTCGAGTTGGTTTGGGTCGAGCCGAGTGGGTTTGGGTCTTGCCGAGTGGGTTTGGGTCTAGCCGGGTGGGTTTGGGTCTTGCCGAGTAGGTTTGGGTCTAGCCGAGTGGGTTTGGGTCTAGCCAAGTGGGTTTTGGTCTATCCGAGTGGGTTTGGGTCCAGCCGAGTGGGTTTGGGTCTAGCCGAGTGGGTTTGGGTCTAGCCGAGTGGGTTTGGGTCTAGCCGAGTGCGTTTGGGTCTAGCCTAGTGGGTTTCGGTCTGGCCGTGTGGGTTTGGGTCTAGTGGAGTGGGTTTGTGTCTAGCGGAGTGGGTTTGCGTGTAGCGGAGTGGGTTTGGGTCTAGCGGAGTGTGTTTGGGTCTAGCCGAATGGGTTTGGGTCTAGCCGAGTGGGTTTGGGTGTAGCGGAGTGGATTTGGGTCTAGCGGAGTGGGTTTGGGTCTAGCCGAGTGGGTTTGGGTCTAGCCGTGTGGGTTTGGGTCTAGCCGAGTGGGTTTGGGTCTAGCCGAGTGGGTTTGGGTCTAGCCGAGTGGGTTTGAGTCTAGCCGAGTGGCTTTGGGTCTACCCGAGTGGGTTTGGGTCTAGCCGAGTGGGTTTGGTCTAGCCGAGTGGGTTTGGGTCTAGCCGAGTGGGTTTGTGTCTAGCCGAGTGGGTTTGGGTCTAGTGGAGTGGGTTTGGGTCTAGCCGAGTGGGTTTGGGTCTAGCGGAGTGGATTTGGGTCTAGCGGAGTGGGTTTGGGTCTAGCGGAGTGGGTTTGGGTCTAGCCGAGTGGGTTTGGGTCTAGCCGAGTGGGTTTGGGTCTAGCCGAGTGGGTTTGGGTCTAGCAGAGTGGGTTTGGGTCTAGCCGAGTGGGTTTGGGTCGAGCCGAGTGGGTTTGGGTCTAGCCGTGTGGGTTTCGGTCTAGCCGATTGGGTAATCGTCTAGTCGAGTCGGTTTGGGTCGAGCCGAGTGGGTTTGGGTCTTGCCGAGTGGGTTTGGGTCTAGCCGAGTGGGTTTGGGTCTAGCCGAGTGGGTTTTGTGCTATCCGAGTGGGTTTGGGTCCAGCCGAGTGGGTTTGGGTCTAGCCGAGTGGGTTTGTGTCTAGCGGAGTGGGTTTGGGTCTAGCGGAGTGGGTTTGGGTCTAGCGGAGTGGGTTTGGGTCTAGCCGAGTGTGTTTGGGTCTCGCCGAGTGGGTTTGGGTCTATCCGAGTGGGTTTGGGTCCAGCCGAGTGGGTTTGGGTCTAGCCAAGTGGGTTTGGGTCCAGCCGAGTGGGTTTGGGTCTAGGGGAGTGAGTTTGGGTGTAGCCGAGTGGGTTTGGGTCTAGCCGAGTGGGTTTGGGTCGAGCCGAGTGGGTTTGGGTCTAGCCGTGTGGGTTTCGGTCTAGCCGAGTGGGGAATCGTCTAGTCGAGTCGGTTTGGGTCGAGCCGAGTGGGTTTGGGTCTTGCCGAGTGGGTTTGGGTCTAGCCGAGCGGGTTTGGGTCTAGCCGAGTGGGTTTTGTTCTATCCGAGTGGGTTTGGGTCCAGCCGAGTGGGTTTGGGTCTAGCCGAGTGGGTTTGTGTCTAGCGGAGTGGGTTTGGGTCTAGCGGAGTGGGTTTGGGTCTAGCGGAGTGGGTTTGGGTCTAGCCGAGTGTGTTTGGGTCTCGACGAGTGGGTTTGGGTCTATCCGAGTGGGTTTGGGTCCAGCCGAGTGGGTTTGGGTCTAGCCAAGTGGGTTTGGGTCCAGCCGAGTGGGTTTGGGTCTAGGGGAGTAATTTTGGGTGTAGCCGAGTGGGTCAGGGTCTAGCCGAGTGGGTTTGGGTCTAGCCGAGTGGGTTTGGGTCAAGCCGAGTGGGTTTGGGTCGAGCCGAGTGGGTTTGGGTCGAGCCGAGTGGGTTTGGGTCTAGCCGCGTGGGTTTGTGTCTAGCCGAGTGGGTAATCGTCTAGTCGAGTTGGTTTGGGTCGAGCCGAGTGGGTTTGGGTCTTGCCGAGTGGGTTTGGGTCTAGCCGGGTGTGTTTGGGTCAAGCCGAGTGGGTTTCGGTCTATCCGAGTGGGTTTGGGTGCAGCCGAGTGGGTTTCGGTCTATGCGAGTGGGTTCGTGTCTAGCCAAGTGGGTTTGGGTCTAGCGGAGTGGGTTTGGGTCTAGCGGAGTGGGTTTGGGTCTAGCCGAGTGGGTTTGGGTCCTGCCGAGTGGGTTTGGGTCTAGCCGAGTGGGTTTGGGTCTAGCCGAGTGGGTTTGGGTCTAGCCAAGTGGGTTTGGGTCTAGCCGAGTGGGTTTGGGTCTACCCGAGTGGCTTTGGTTCTAGCCGAGTGGGTTTGGGTCTAGACGAGTCCGTTTGGGTCTAGCCGAGTGGGTTTGGGACTAGCCGAGTGGGGTTGGGTCTAGCCGAGTGGGTTTGGTTCTACCCAAGTGGGTTTGGGTCCAGCCCAGTGGGTTTGGGTCTAGCCGATTGGGTTTGGGTCCAGCCGAGTGGGTTTGGGTCAAGCCAAGTGGGTTGGGGTGAAGCCGAGTGGGTTTGTGTCTGGCGGAGTGGGTTTGGGTGTAGCCGAGTGGGTTTGGGTCTAGCCGAGTGGGTTTGGGTCGAGCCGAGTGGGTTTGGGTCTAGCCGCGTGGGTTTGGGTCTAGCCGAGTGGGTAATCGTCTAGTCGAGTCGGTTTGGGTCTAGCCGATTGGGTTTGGGTCCAGCCGAGTGGGTTTGGGTCTAGGGGAGTGGGTTTGGGTCTAGCCGAGTGGGTTTGGGTCTAGCCGAGTGGGTTTGGGTCTAGCCGTGTGGGTTTGGGTCTAGCCGAGTGGGTTTGTGTCTAGTGGAGTGGGATTGGGTGTAGCCGAGTGGGTTTAGGTCTAGCCGAGTGGGTTTGGGTCCAGCCGAGTGGGTCTGGGTCTAGCCGAGTGGGTTTGGGTCTAGCCGAGTGGGTTTGGGTCTAGCGGAGTGGGTTGGGTCTAGCGGAGTGGGTTTGGGTCTAGCCGAGTGGGTTTGGGTCGAGCCGAGTGTGTTTGGGTCCAGCCGAGTGGGTTTGGGTCTAGCCGAGTGGGTTTGGGTCTAGCCGAGTGGGTTTGGGTCTAGCCGAGTGGGTTTGGGTCTAGCCGAGTGGGTTTGGGTGTAACCTAGTGGGTTTGGGTCTAGTGGAGTGGGTTTGGGTCTAGCCGAGTGGGTTTGGGTCTAGCGGAGTGGGTTTGGGTCTAGCGGAGTGGGTTTGGGTCTAGCGGAGTGGGTTTGTGTCTAGCCGAGTGGGTTTGGGTCTAGCCGAGTGGGTTTGGGTCTAGCCGAGTGGGTTTGGGTCTAGCCGAGTGGGTTTGGGTCTAGCCGAGTGGGTTTGGGCCGAGCGGAGTGGGTTTGGGTGTAGCCGAGTGGGTTTGGGTCTAGCCGAGTGGGTTTGGGTCGAGCCGAGTGGGTTTGGGTCTAGCCGCGTGGGTTTGGGTCTAGCCAAGTGGGTAATCGTCTAGTCGAGTGGGTTTGGGTCGAGCCGAGTGGGTTTGGGTCTTGCCGGGTGGGTTTGGGTCTAGCCGAGTGGGTTTGGGTCTAGCCGAGTGGGTTTTTGTTCTATCCGAGTGGGTTTGGGTCCAGCCGTGTGGGTTTGGGTCTAGCCGAGTGGGTTTGTGTCTAGCGGAGTGGGTTTGGGTCTAGCGGAGTGGGTTTGGGTCTAGCGGAGGGTTACACAAAAAGCTGGAGAAACTCAGCGGGTGCAGCAGCATCTAAAGAGCGAAGGAGATAGGCGACGTTTCGGGTCGAGACCCTTCTTCAGACGCTGCTGCACCCGCTGAGTTTCTCCAGCTTTTTGAGTAACCCTCGATTCTCCAGCATCTGCAGTTCCTTCTTTAACAACATTGGGTCTAGCGGAGTGGGTTTAGGTCTAGCCGAGTGTGTTTGGGTCGAGCCGAGTGGGTTTGGGTCTAGCCGGGTGGGTTTGGGTATAGCCGAGTGGGTTTGGGTCGAGCCGAGTGGGTTTGGGTCGAGCCGAGTGGGTTTGGGTCTAGCCGCGTGGGTTTGTGTCTAGCCGAGTGGGTAATCGTCTAGTCGAGTTGGTTTGGGTCGAGCCGAGTGGGTTTGGGTCTTGCCGAGTGGGTTTGGGTCTAGCCGGGTGGGTTTGGGTATAGCCGAGTGGGTTTTGGTCTATCCGAGTGGGTTTGGGTCCAGCCGAGTGGGTTTGGGTCTATGCGAGTGGGTTTGTGTCTAGCCGAGTGGGTTTGGGTCTAGCGGAGTGGGTTTGGGTCTAGCGGAGTGGGTTTGGGTCTAGCCGAGTGGGTTTGGGTCTTGCCGAGTGGGTTTGGGTCTAGCCGAGTGGGTTTGGGTCTAGCCGAGTGGGTTTGGGTCTAGCCGAGTGGGTTTGGGTCTAGCCGAGTGGGTTTGGGTCTAGCCGAGTGGGTTTGGTTCTAGCCGAGTGGGTTTGGGTCTATACGAGTCCGTTTGGTTCTAGCCGAGTGGGTTTGGGACTAGCCGAGTGGGGTTGGGTCTAGCCGAGTGGGTTTGGGTCCAGCCGAGTGGGTTTGGGTCTAGCCGAGTGGGTTTGGTTCTAGCCGAGTGGGTTTGGGTCTAGACGAGTCCGTTTGGTTCTAGCCGAGTGGGTTTGGGACTAGCCGAGTGGGGTTGGGTCTAGCCGAGTGGGTTTGGTTCTAGCCAAGTGGGTTTGGGTCTTGCCCAGTGGGTTTGGGTCTAGCCGAGTGGGTTTGGGTCTAGCCAAGTGGATTGGGGTGAAGCCGAGTGGGTTTGTGTCTGGCGGAGTGGGTTTGGGTGTAGCCGAGTGGGTTTGGGTCTAGCCGAGTGAGTTTGGGTCGAGCCGAGTGGGTTTGGGTCTAGCCGCGTGTGTTTGGGTCTAGCCGAGTGGGTAATCGTCTAGTCGAGTCGGTTTGGGTCTAGCCGATTGGGTTTGGGTCCAGCCGAGTGGGTTTGGGTCTAGGGGAGTGATTTTGGGTGTAGCCGAGTGGGTCAGGGTCTAGGCGAGTGGGTTTGGGTCTAGCCGAGTGGGTTTGGGTCAAGCCGAGTGGGTTTGGGTCGAGCCGAGTGGGTTTGGGTCTAGCCGCGTGGGTTTGGGTCTAGCCGAGTGGGTTTGGGTCTAGCCGAGTGGGTTTGGGTCTAGCCGAGTGGGTTTGGGTCTAGCGGAGTGGGTTTGGGTCTAGCCGAGTGGGTTTGGGTCTAGCTGAGTGGGTTTGGGTCTAGCCGAGTGGGTTTGGGTCTAGCCGAGTGGGTTTGGGTCCAGCCGAGTGGGTTTGGGTCTAGCCGAGTGGGTTTGGGTCTAGCCGAGTGGGTTTGGGTCTAGCCGAGTGGGTTTGGGTCTAGCCGAGTGGGTTTGGGTGTAACCTAGTGGGTTTGGGTCTAGTGGAGTGGGTTTGGGTCTAGCCGAGTGGGTTTGGGTCTAGCGGAGTGGGTTTGGGTCTAGCGGAGTGGGTTTGGGTCTAGCGGAGTGGGTTTGTGTCTAGCCGAGTGGGTTTGGGTCTAGCCGAGTGGGTTTGGGTCTAGCCGAGTGGGTTTGGGTCTAGCCGAGTGGGTTTGGGTCTAGCCGAGTGGGTTTGGGCCTAGCGGAGTGGGTTTGGGTGTAGCCGAGTGGGTTTGGGTCTAGCCGAGTGGTTTTGGGTCGAGCCGAGTGGGTTTGGGTCTAGCCGCGTGGGTTTGGGTCTAGCCAAGTGGGTAATCGTCTAGTCGAGTGGGTTTGGGTCGAGCCGAGTGGGTTTGGGTCTTGCCGGGTGGGTTTGGGTCTAGCCGAGTGGGTTTGGGTCTAGCCGAGTGGGTTTTTGTTCTATCCGAGTGGGTTTGGGTCCAGCCGTGTGGGTTTGGGTCTAGCCGAGTGGGTTTGTGTCTAGCGGAGTGGGTTTGGGTCTAGCGGAGTGGGTTTGGGTCTAGCGGAGGGTTACACAAAAAGCTGGAGAAACTCAGCGGGTGCAGCAGCATCTAAAGAGCGAAGGAGATAGGCGACGTTTCGGGTCGAGACCCTTCTTCAGACGCTGCTGCACCCGCTGAGTTTCTCCAGCTTTTTGAGTAACCCTCGATTCTCCAGCATCTGCAGTTCCTTCTTTAACAACATTGGGTCTAGCGGAGTGGGTTTAGGTCTAGCCGAGTGTGTTTGGGTCTCCCCGGGTGGGTTTGGGTCTATCCGAGTGGGTTTGGGTCCAGCCGAGTGGGTTTGGGTCTAGCCGAGTGGGTTTGGGTCCAGCCGTGTGGGTTTGGGTCCAGCCGAGTGGGTTTGGGTCTAGTGGAGTGATTTTGGGTGTAGCCGAGTGGGTCAGGGTCTAGCCGAGTGGGTTTGGGTCTAGCCGAGTGGGTTTGGGTCAAGCCGAGTGGGTTTGGGTCGAGCCGAGTGGGTTTGGGTCTAGCCGCGTGGGTTTGTTTCTAGCCGAGTGGGTAATCGTCTAGTCGAGTTGGTTTGGGTCGAGCCGAGTGGGTTTGGGTCTTGCCGAGTGGGTTTGGGTCTAGCCGGGTGGGTTTGGGTATAGCCGAGTGGGTTTTGGTCTATCCGAGTGGGTTTGGGTCCAGCCGAGTGGGTTTGGGTCTATGCGAGTGGGTTTGTGTCTAGCCGAGTGGGTTTGGGTCTAGCGGAGTGGGTTTGGGTCTAGCGGAGTGGGTTTGGGTCTAGCCGAGTGGGTTTGGGTCTTGCCGAGTGGGTTTGGGTCTAGCCGAGTGGGTTTGGGTCTAGCCGAGTGGGTTTGGGTCTAGCCGAGTGGGTTTGGGTCTAGCCGAGTGGGTTTGGTTCTAGCCGAGTGGGTTTGGGTCTATACGAGTCCGTTTGGTTCTAGCCGAGTGGGTTTGGGACTAGCCGAGTGGGGTTGGGTCTAGACGAGTGGGTTTGGTTCTAGCCAAGTGGGTTTGGGTCTTGCCCAGTGGGTTTGGGTCTAGCCGAGTGGGTTTGGGTCTAGCGGAGTGGGTTTGGGTCTAGCGGAGTGGGTTTGGGTCTAGCCGAGTGGGTTTGGGTCTTGCCGAGTGGGTTTGGGTCTAGCCGAGTGGGTTTAGGTCTAGCCGAGTGGGTTTGGGTCTAGCCGAGTGGGTTTGGGTCCAGCCGAGTGGGTTTGGGTCTAGCCGAGTGGGTTTGGTTCTAGCCGAGTGGGTTTGGGTCTAGACGAGTCCGTTTGGTTCTAGCCGAGTGGGTTTGGGACTAGCCGAGTGGGGTTGGGTCTAGCCGAGTGGGTTTGGGTCTAGCCGAGTGGGTTTGGGTTGTGCCGAGTGGGTTTGGGTCTAGCCGCGTGGGTTTGGGTCTAGCCGAGTGGGTAATCATCTAGCCGAGTCGGTTTGGGTCTAGCCGAGTGGGTTTGGGTCTTGCCGAGTGGTTTGAGTCTAGCCGAGTGGGTTTGGGTCTAGCCGAGTGGGTTTGGGTCTTGCGGAGTGGGTTTGGGTGTAGCCGAGTGGGTTTGGGTCTAGCCGAGTGGGTTTGGGTCTAGCCGAATCGGTTTCGGTCTATCCGAGAGGGTTTGTGTCTAGCCAAGTGGGTTTGGGTCTAGCCGAGTGGGTTTGGGTCTAGCCGAGTTGGTTTGGGTCTAGCCGAGTGGGTTTGGGTCTATCCGAGTGGGTTTGGGTCTAGCCGAATTGGTTTCGGTCTATCCAAGAGGGTTTGTGTATAGCCGAGGGGGTTTGGGTCTAGCCGAGTGGGTTTGTGTCTAGCCAAGTGGGTTTGGGTCTAGCCGAGTCGGTTTGGGTGTAGCCGAGTGGGTTTGGGTGTAGCCGAGTGGCTTTGGGTGCAGCCGAGTGGCTTTGGGTCTAGCCGAGTGGGTTTGGGTCTAGCCGAGTGGGTTTGGGTCTAGCCGAGTGGGTTGGGGTCTAGCCGAGTGGGTTTGGGTCTAGCCGAGTGGGTTTGGGTGTAGCCGAGTGGGTTTGTGTCTAGCCAAGTGTGTTTGGGTCTTGCCAAGTGGGTTTGGGTGTAGCCGAGTGGGTTTGGGTCTAGCCGAGTGGGTTTGGGTCTAGCCGAGTGGGTTTGGGTCTAGCCGAGAGGGTTTCGGTCTAGCCGAGTGGGTTGGGGTCTAGCCGAGTGGGTTTGGGTCTAGCCGAGTGGGTTTGGGTGTAGCCGAGTGGGTTTGGGTCTAGCCGAGTGGGTTTGGGTCTGGCCGAGTGGGTTTGGGTCTTGCCGAGTGGGTTTGGGTCTAGCCGAGTGGGTTTGGGTCTAGCCGAATGGGTTTTGGTCTAGCCGAGTGGGTTTGGGTCCAGCCGAGTGGGTTTGCGTCTAGCCGAGTGGGTTTGGGTTGAGCCGAGTGGGTTTCGGTCTAGCCGCGTGGGTTTGGGTCTAGCCAAGTGGGTAATCATCTAGCCGAGTCGGTTTTGGTCTAGCCGAGTGGGTTTGGGTCTTGCCGAGTGGGTTTGTGTCTAGCCGAGTGGGTTTGGGTCTAGCCGAGTGGGTTGGGGTCTAGATGAGTGGGTTTGGGTCTAGCCGAGTGGGTTTGGGTGTAGCCGAGTGGGTTTGTGTCTAGCCAAGTGGGTTTGGGTCTAGCCGAGTGGGTTTGGGTGTAGCCGAGTGGGTTTGGGTCGAGCCGAGTGGGTTTGGGTCTAGCCGAGTGGGTTTGGGTCTAGCCGAGTGGGTTTGGGTCTAGCCGAGAGGGTTTGGGTCTAGCCGAGTGGGTTTGGGTCTAGCCGAGTGGGTTTGGGTCGAACCGAGTGGGTTTGGGTGTAGCCGAGTGGGTTTGGGTCTAGCCGAGTGGGTTTGGGTCTAGCCGAGTGGGCTTGGGTCTAGCCGAGTGGGTTTGGGTCTAGCCGAGTGGGTTTGGGTCTAGCCGAGTGGGTTTGGGTCTAGCCGAGTGGGTTTGGGTCTAGCCGAGTGGGTTTGGGTCGAGCCGAGTGGGTTTGGGTCTAGCCGAGTGGGTTTGGGTCTAGCCGAGTGGGTTTCGCTCTAGCCGAGTGGGTTTGGGTCCAGCCGAGTGGGTTTGGGTCTAGCCGAGTGGGTTTGGGTCAAGCGGTGTGGGTTTGGGTGTAGTCGAGTGGGTTTGGGTCTAGCCGAATGGGTTTGGATCGAGCAGAGTGGGTTTGGGTCTAGCCGAGTGGGTTTGGGTCTAGCCGAGTGGGTAATCGTCTAGCCGAGTGGGTTTGGGTCTAGCCGAGTGGGTTTGGGTCTTGCCGAGTGGGTTTGGGTCTAGCCGAGTGGGTTTGGGTCCAGCCGAGTGGGTTTGCGTCTAGCCGAGTGGGTTTGGGTTGAGCCGAGTGGGTTTGGGTCTAGCCGCGTGGGTTTGGGTGTAGCCGATTGGGTAATCATCTAGCCGAGTCGGTTTGGGTCTAGCCGAGTGGGTATGGGTCTTGCCGAGTTGGTTTGGGTCTAGCCGAGTGGGTTTGGGTCTAGCCGAGTGGGTTTGGGTCTAGCCGAGTGGGTTTGGGCCTAGCGGAGTGGGTTTGGGTGTAGCCGAGTGGGTTTGGGTCTAGCCGAGTGGGTTTGGGTCGAGCCGAGTGGGTTTGGGTCTAGCCGCGTGGGTTTGGGTCTAGCCGAGTGGGTAATCGTCTAGTCGAGTCGCTTTGGGTCGAGCCGAGTGGGTTTGGGTCTAGCCGAGTAGGTTTGGGTCTAGCCGAGTGAGTTTGGGTCCAGCCGAGTGGGTTTGTGTCTACCGGAGTGGGTTTGGGTCTCGCGGAGTGGGTTTGGGTCTAGCTGAGTGGATTTGGGTCTAGCCGAGTGGGTTTGGTTCTAGTCAAGTGCGTTTGGGTCTAGCCTAGTGGGTTTGGGTCTAGCCGTGTGGGTTTGGGTCTAGCGGAGTGGGTTTGGGTCTAGCGGAGTGTGTTTGGGTCTAGCCGAATGGGTTTGGGTCTAGCCGAGTGGGTTTGGGTGTAGCGGAGTGGATTTGGGTCTAGCGGAGTGGGTTTGGGTCTAGCCGAGTGGGTTTGGGTCTAGCCGAGTGGGTTTGGGTCTAGCCGAGTGGGTTTGGGTCTAGCCGAGTGGGTTTGGGTCGAGCCGAGTGGGTTTGGGTCTAGCCGAGTGGGTTTGGGTCTAGCCGAGTGGGTTTGGGTCTAGCCGAATGGGTTTGGATCGAGCAGAGAGGGTTTAGAAACATAGAAACATAGAAAATAGGTGCAGGAGTAGGCCATTCGGCCCTTCGAGCCTGCACCGCCATTCAATGTGATCATGGCTGATCATCCAACTCAGTATCCCGTACCTGCCTTCTCTCCATACCCCCTGATCCCTTTAGCCACAAGTGCCACATCTAACGCCCTCTTAAATATAGCCAATGAACTGGCCTCAACTACCTTCTGTGGCAGAGAATTCCAGAGACTCACCACTCTCTGTGTAAAGAATGTTTTCCTCATTTCGGTCCTAAAGGAATTCCCCCTTATCCTTAGACTGTGACCCCTTGTTCTGGACTCCCCCAACATCGGGAACAATCTTCCAGCATCTGGCTTGTCCAACCCCTTAAGAATTTTGTAGGTTTCTATAAGATCCCCCCTCAATCTTCTAAATTCCATCGAGTACAAACCGAGTCTATCCAATCTTTCCTCATATGAAAGTCCTGACATCCCAGGAATCAGTCTGGTGAATCTTCTCTGTACCCCCTCTATGGCAAGGATGTCTTTCCTCAGATTTGGAGACCAAAACTGTACGCAGTACTCCAGGTGTGGCCTCACCAAAACCCTGTACAACTGCAGTAGAACCTCCCTGCTCCTATACTCAAATCCTTTCGCTATGAATGCTAACATACCATTTGCTTTCTTCACTGCCTGCTGCACCTGCATGCCTACTTTCAATGACTGGTGTACCATGACACCCAGGTCTCGTTGCATCTCCCCCTTACCTAATCTGCCACCATTCAGATAATAGTCTACCCTCATGTTTTTGCCACCAAAGTGGATAACCTCACATTTATCCACATTGTACTGCATCTGCCATGCATCTGCCCATTCACTCAGCCTATCCAAATCACCCTGCAGCCTCCAAGCATCCTCCTCACACCTAACTATACCCCCCAGCTTGGTATCATCTGCAAATTTGGAGATGTTGCATTGAATTCCCTCGTCCAAATCATTAATATATATTGTAAATAGCTGGGGTCCCAGCACTGAGCCTTGCGGCACCCCACTAGTCACTGCCTGCCATTCTGAAAAGGACCCGTTTACTCCTACCCTTTGCCTCCTGTCTGCTAGCCAGTTCTCTATCCACATCAATACTGAACCCCCAATACCGTGTGCTTTAAGTTTGTATGCTAATCTCTTATGCGGGACCTTGTCGAAAGCCTTCTGAAAGTCTAGATATAACACATCCACTGGTTCTCCCTTATCCACTCTACTCGTTACATCCTCGAAAAATTCTATCAGATTTGTCAGACATGATTTACCTTTCGTAAATCCATGCTGACTTTGTCCAATGATTTCACCACTTTCCAAATGCGCTGCTATCCCATCTTTAATAACTGACTCTAGCAGTTTCCCCACTACCGATGTTAGACTAACTGGTCTGTAATTCCCCGCTTTCTCTCTCCCTCCTTTTTTAAAAAGTGGGGTTACATTAGCTACCCTCCAATCCTCAGGAACTACTCCAGAATCTAAGGAATTTTGAAAAATTATCACTAATGCATCCACTATTTCTGTGGCTACCTCCTTGAGTACTCTGGGATGCAGACTATCTGGCCCTGGGGATTTATCGGCCTTCAATCCGTTCAATTTACCCAACACCACCTCCCGGCAAACCTGGATTTCACTCAGTTCCTCCATCTTATTTGACCCCCGTTCCACTGCTATTTCCGGCAGATTATTTATGTCTTCCTTAGTGAAGACAGAACCAAAGTAGTTATTCAATTGGTCTGCCATGTCCTTGTTCCCCATGATCAATTCACCTGTTTCTGACTGCAAGGGACCAACATTTGTTTTAACTAGTCTCTTTCTCTTTACATATCTATAAAAACTTTTGCAGTCAGTTTTTATGTTCCCTGCCAGTTTCCTTTCATAATCTATTTTCCCTTTCCTAATTAAGCCCTTTGTCCTCCTCTGCTGGATTCTGAATTTCTCCCAGTCCTCCGGTAGGCTGCTTTTTCTGGCAAATTTGTATGCCTCATCTTTTGTTTTTATACTATCCCTGATTTCCCTTGTTATAATATGGATGCACCACCTTCCCCGATTTATTCTTTTGCCAAACTGGTATGAACAACTTTTGTACTTCATCCATGCAGTCTTTAAATACCTTCCATTGCACATCCACTGTCAACCCTTTAAGAATCACCTGCCAGTCTATCTTGGCCAATTCACATCTCATACCTTCAAAGTTACCTTTGTTCAAGTTCAGAACCCTTGTTTCTGACTTAATTTTGTCACTCTCCATCCTAATGAAGAACTCAACCATATTATGGTCACTCTTGCCCAAGGGGCCACGCACAACAAGACTGCTAACTAACCCTTCCTCATTACTCAATACCCAGTCTAGAATAGCCTGCTCTCTCGTTGGTTCCTCCACATGTTGGTTGAGAAAACTATCCCGCATACATTCCAGGAAATCCTCTTCCTCAGCACCCCTGCCAATTTGATTCACCCAATCTACATGCAGATTGAAGTCACCCATTATAACCGTGTTACCCTTGTTGCACGCATTTCCAATTTCCTGTTTGATGCCATCCCCAACTCCAATACTACTGTTAGGTGGCCTGTACACAGTTCCCACTAGCGTTTTCTGCCCCTTAGAGTTTCGCAGCTCTACCCATATCGATTCCACATCCTCCACGCTAATGTCCTTCCTTTCTATTGCATTAATCTCCTCTCTCACCAGCAACGCTACCCCACCTCCTTTTCCTTTTCGTCTATCCCTCCTGAATATTGAATATCCCTGGATGTTCAGCTCCCAGCCTTGGTCATCCTGGAGCCAAGTCTCCGTGATTCCAACTATAGCATAGTCATTAATCGCTATCTGCACCTTCAACTCATCCACCTTATTACGAATGCTCCTCGCATTGAGACACAAAGCCTTCAGGCTTGTTTTACAACACTCTTACTCCTTATACAATTATGTTGACAAGTGGCCCCTTTCACATCGATCCCTATTACACTTGGCCATACTCTCCTATCCCTTTGTGAGCTTTCTTCCCCGTTAATTCTGGGGTCATTAACCATCGCTTTACTCTCTTTCCCTCTAACTCCGTCCTCGACTATCCCATTTGATACCCCACCCCCCTTATTCAGTTTAAAACCATCCGTGCAGCAGTGGCAAACCTGCCGGCCAGAATGCTGGTCCCCCACCTGTTAAGATGCAATCCGTCCCTTTTGTACAGTTCCCCCTTACTATAAAAAAAATCCCAGTGATCTAAGAATCTAAATCCCTGCCCCCTGCACCAGTTCCTCAGCCACACATTCAGGTCCCATATCTCCCTGTTCCTGCTCTCGCCAGCACGAGGAACTGGAAGCAAACCGGAGATAACAACCCTGGAAGTCCTGCTTTTCAGCATTTTTCCGAGCTCTCTGAAGTCCCGCTGCAAAAAATTAATCTCCTTCTTTCCAACATCATTTGTGCCAACATGCACGACCACTTCCGGCTGGTCACCTTCGCCCTTGAGGATTGTCTGCACTCTGTCCGTAACATCCTGGATCCTGGCACCAGGAAGGCAGCACACCATCCTGGAATCCCGTCTGTTGCCGCAAAAACACCTGTCCGTACCTCTCACAATGGAGTCTCCAACTACAATGGCGTTGCCCGACTTTGGCCTCTGTGGGTTTGGCTCATCAGCCCTTTTTGTTTGGCAAGCCAGTCCGCCGCTCAGTGGGATACTGTCTTCTGTCCCGAAGTCTAGTTTGGGTCCAGCCGAGTGGGTTTGGGTCTAGCCGAGTGGGTAATCGTCTAGCCGAGTGGGTTTGGGTCTAGCCGAGTGGGTTTGGGTCTTGCCGAGTGGGTTTGGGTCTAGCCGAGTGGGTTTGGGTCCAGCCGAGTGGGTTTGCGTCTAGCCGAGTGGGTTTGGGTTGAGCCGAGTGGGTTTGGGTGTAGCCGAGTGGGTAATCATCTAGCCGAGTCGGTTTGGGTCTAGCCGAGTGGGTTTGGGTCTTGCCGAGTTGGTTTGGGTCTAGCCGAGTGGGTTTGGGTCTAGCCGAGTGGGTTTGGGTCTAGCCGAGTTTGTTTGGGCCTAGCGGAGTGGGTTTGGGTGTAGCCGAGTGGGTTTAGGTCTAGCCGAGTGGGTTTGGGTCGAGCTGAGTGGGTTTGGGTCTAGCCGCGTGGGTTTGGGTCTAGCCGAGTGGGTAATCGTCTAGTCGAGTCGGTTTGGGTCGAGCCGAGTGGGTTTGGGTCTTGCCGAGTAGGTTTGGGTCTAGCCGAGTGGGTTTGGGTCTAGCCAAGTGGGTTTTGGTCTATCCGAGTGGGTTTGGGTCCAGCCGAGTGGGTTTGGGTCCAGCCGAGTGGGTTTGTGTCTAGAGGAGTGGGTTTGGGTCTCGCGGAGTGTGTTTGGGTCTAGTCGAGTGGGTTTGGGTCCAGCCGTGTGGGTTTGGGTCCAGCCGAGTGGGTTTGGGTCTAGGGGAGTGATTTTGGGTGTAGCCGAGTGGGTCAGGGTCTAGCCGAGTGGGTTTGGGTCTAGCCGAGTGGGTTTGGGTCAAGCCGAGTGGGTTTGGGTCGAGCCGAGAGGGTTTGGGTCTAGCCGCGTGGGTTTGGGTCTAGCCGAGTGGGTTTGGGTCTAGCCGAGTGGGTTTGGGTCTAGCCGAGTGGGTTTGGGTCTAGCGGAGTGGGTTTGGGTCTAGCCGAGTGGGTTTGGGTCTAGCTGAGTGGGTTTGGGTCTAGCCGAGTAGGTTTGGGTCTAGCCGAGTGTGTTTGGGTCTAGCCTAGTGGGTTTCGGTCTAGCCGTGTGGGTTTGGGTCTAGCGGAGTGGGTTTGGGTCTAGCGGAGTGGGTTTGCGTGTAGCGGAGTGGGTTTGGGTCTAGCGGAGTGTGTTTGGGTCTAGCCGAATCGGTTTGGGTCTAGCCGAGTGGGTTTGGGTGTAGCGGAGTGGATTTGGGTCTAGCGGAGTGGGTTTGGGTCTAGCCGAGTGGGTTTGGGTCTAGCTGAGTGGGTTTGGGTCTAGCCGAGTGGGTTTGGGTCTAGCCGAGTGGGTTTGGGTCTAGCCGAGTGGGTTTGGGTCTAGCCGAGTGGGTTTGAGTCTAGCCGAGTGGATTTGGGTCTACCCGAGTGGGTTTGGGTCTAGCCGAGTGGGTTTGGGTCTAGCCGAGTGGGTTTGGGTCTAGCCGAGCGGGTTTGTGTCTAGCCGAGTGGGTTTGGGACTAGTGGAGTGGGTTTGGGTCTAGCCGAGTGGGTTTGGGTCTAGCGGAGTGGGTTTGGGTCTAGCGGAGTGGGTTTGGGTCTAGCGGAGTGGGTTTGGGTCTAGCCGAGTGGGTTTGGGTCTAGCCGAGTGGGTTTGGGTCTAGCCGAGTGGGTTTGGGTCTAGCCGAGTGGGTTTGGGTCTAGCCGAGTGGGTTTGGGCCTAGCGGAGTGGGTTTGGGTGTAGCCGAGTGGGTTTGGGTCTAGCCGAGTGGGTTTGGGTCGAGCCGAGTGGGTTTGGGTCTAGCCGCGTGGGTTTGGGTCTAGCCGAGTGGGTAATCGTCTAGTCGAGTCGGTTTCGGTCGAGCCGAGTGGGCTTGGGTCTTGCCGAGTGGGTTTGGGTCTAGCCGAGTGGGTTTGGGTCTAGCCGCGTGGGTTTGGGTCTAGCCGAGTGGGTTTGGGTCTAGCCGAGTGGGTTTGGGTCTAGCCGAGTGGGTTTGGGTCTAGCGGAGTGGGTTTGGGTCTAGCGGAGTGGGTTTGGGTCTAGCGGAGTGGGTTTGGGTCTAGCCGAGTGGGTTTGTGTCTAGCCGAGTGGGTTTGGGTCTAGCCGAGTGGGTTTGGGTCTAGCCGAGTGGGTTTGGGTCTAGCCGAGTGGGTTTGGGCCTAGCGGAGTGGGTTTGGGTGTAGCCGAGTGGGTTTGGGTCTAGCCGAGTGGGTTTGGGTCGAGCCGAGTGGGTTTGGGTCTGGCCGCGTGGGTTTGGGTCTAGCCGAGTGGGTAATCGTCTAGTCGAGTCGGTTTCGGTCGAGCCGAGTGGGTTTGGTTCTTGCCGAGTGGGTTTGGGTCTAGCCGAGTGGGTTTGGGTCTAGCCGAGTGGGTTTTGTTCTATCCGAGTGGGTTTGGGTCCAGCCGAGTGGGGTTGGGTCTATGCGAGTGGGTTTGTGTCTAGCCGAGTGGGTTTGGGTCTAGCGGAGTGGGTTTGGGTGTAGCGGAGTGGGTTTGGGTCTAGCCGAGTGGGTTTGGGTCTTGCCGAGTGGGTTTGGGTCTATCCGAGAGGGTTTGTGTCTAGCCGAGGGGGTTTGGGTCTAGCCGAGTGGGTTTGTGTCTAGCCAAGTGGGTTTGGGTCTAGCCGAGTCGGTTTGGGTGTAGCCAAGTGGGTTTGGGTGTAGCCGAGTGGGTTTGGGTGTAGCCGAGTGGCTTTGGGTCTAGCCGAGTGGGTTTGGGTCTAGCCGAGTGGGTTTGGGTCTAGCCGAGTGGGTTGGGGTCTAGCCGAGTGGGTTTGGGTCTAGCCCAGTGGGTTTGGGTGTAGCCGAGTGGGTTTGTGTCTAGCCAAGTGGGTTTGGGTCTAGCCGAGTGCGTTTGGATCGAGCAGAGTGGGTTTGGGTCTATCCGAGTGGGTTTGGGTCTAGTGGAGTGGGTTTGCGTGTAGCCGAGTGGGTTAGGGTCTAGCCGAGTGGGTTTGGGTCTAGCCGAGTGGGTTTGGGTCCAGCCGAGTGGGTTTGGGTCCAGCCGAGTGGGTTTGGGTCTAGCGGTGTGGGTATGGGTGTAGCCGAGTGGGTTTGGGTCTAGCCGAGTGGGTTTGGGTTGTGCCGAGTGGGTTTGGGTCTAGCCGCGTGGGTTTGGGTCTAGCCGAGTGGGTAATCATCTAGCCGAGTCGGTTTGGGTCTAGCCGAGTGGGTTTGGGTCTTGCCGAGTGGGTTTGTGTCTAGCCGAGTGTGTTTGGGTCTAGCCGAGTGGGTTTGGGTCTAGCGGAGTGGGTTTGGGTGTAGCCGAGTGGGTTTGGGTCTAGCCGAGTGGGTTTGGGTCTAGCCGAATCGGTTTCGGTCTATCCGAGAGGGTTTGTGTCTAGCCGAGTGGGTTTTGGTCTAGCTGAGTGTGTTTGGGTCTAGCCGAGTGGGTTTGGGTCTAGCCGAATCGGTTTCGGTCTATCCGAGAGGGTTTGTGTCTAGCCGAGTGGGTTTGGGTCTAGCTGAGTGGGTTTGGGTCTAGCCGTGTGGGTTTGGGTCTAGCCGCGTGCGTTTGGGTCTATCCGAGTGGGTTTGGGTCTAGCCGAATCGGTTTCGGTCTATCCGAGCGGATTTGTGTCTAGCCGAGGGGGTTTGGGTCTAGCGGAGTGGGTTTGTGTCTAGCCAAGTGGGTTTGGGTCTAGCCGAGTCGGTTTGGGTGTAGCCGAGTGGGTTTGTGTCTAGCCGAGTGGGTTTGGGTGTAGCCGAGTGGCTTTGGGTCTAGCCGAGTGGGTTTGGGTGTAGCCGAGTGGGTTTGGGTCTAGCCGAGTGGGTTTGGGTCTAGCCGAGTGGGTTTGGGTCTAGCCGAGAGGGTTTGGGTCTAGCCGAGTGGGTTGGGTCTAGCCGAGTGGGTTTGGGTCTAGCCGAGTGGGTTTGGGTGTAGCCGAGTAGGTTTGGGTCTAGCTGAGTGGGTTTGGGTCTAGCCGAGTGGGTTTGGGTCTAGCCGAGTGGGTTTGGGTCTAGCCGAATGGGTTTTGGTCTAGCCGAGTGGGTTTGGGTCCAGCCGAGTGGGTTTGCGTCTAGCCGAGTGGGTTTGGGTTGAGCCGAGTGGGTTTGGGTCTCGCCGCGTGGGTTTGGGTCTAGCCAAGTGGGTAATCATCTAGCCGAGTCGGTTTGGGTCTAGCCGAGTGGAAATGGGTCTAGCCGAGTGGATTTGGGTCTAGCCGAGTGGGTTTGTGTCTAGCCGAGTGGGTTTATGTCGAGCCGAGTGGGTTTGGGTCTAGCCGAGTGGGTTTGGGTGTAGCCGAGTGGGTTTGGGTCTAGCTGAGTGGGTTTGGGTCTAGCCGAGTGGGTTTGGGTCTAGCCGAGTGGGTTTGGGTCTAGCCGAATGGGTTTTGGTCTAGCCGAGTGGGTTTGGGTCCAGCCGAGTGGGTTTGCGTCTAGCCGAGTGGGTTTGGGTTGAGCCGAGTGGGTTTGGGTCTCGCCGCGTGGGTTTGGGTCTAGCCAAGTGGGTAATCATCTAGCCGAGTCGGTTTGGGTCTAGCCGAGTGGAAATGGGTCTAGCCGAGTGGATTTGGGTCTAGCCGAGTGGGTTTGGGTCTAGCCGAGTGGGTTTGGGTCGAGCCGAGTGGGTTTGGGTCTAGCCGAGTGGGTTTGGGTCTAGCCGAGTGGGTTTGGGTCTAGTCGAGTGGGTTTGGGTCTAGCCGAGTGGGTTTGGGTGTAGCCGAGTGGGTTTGGGTCTAGCCGAGTGGGTTTGGGCCGAGCCGAGTGGGTTTGGGTCTAGCCGCGTGGGTTTGGGTCTAGGCGAGTGGGTAATCGTCTAGTCGAGTCGGTTTCGGTCGAGCCGAGTGGGTTTGGGTCTTGCCGAGTGGGTTTGGGTCTAGCCGAGTGGGTTTGGGTCTAGCCGCGTGGGTTTGGGTCTAGCCGAGTGGGTTTGGGTCTAGCCGAGTGTGTTTGGGTCTAGCCTAGTGGGTTTCGGTCCCCCACCTGTTAAGATGCAATCCGTCCCTTTTGTACAGTTCCCCCTTACTATAAAAAAAATCCCAGTGATCTAAGAATCTAAATCCCTGCCCCCTGCACCAGTTCCTCAGCCACACATTCAGGTCCCATATCTCCCTGTTCCTGCTCTCGCCAGCACGAGGAACTGGAAGCAAACCGGAGATAACAACCCTGGAAGTCCTGCTTTTCAGCATTTTTCCGAGCTCTCTGAAGTCCCGCTGCAAAAAATTCATCTCCTTCGTTCCAACATCATTTGTGCCAACATGCACGACCACTTCCGGCTGGTCACCTTCGCCCTTGAGGATTGTCTGCACTCTGTCCGTAACATCCTGGATCCTGGCACCAGGAAGGCAGCACACCATCCTGGAATCCCGTCTGTTGCCGCAAAAACACCTGTCCGTACCTCTCACAATGGAGTCTCCAACTACAATGGCGTTGCCCGACTTTGGCCTCTGTGGGTTTGGCTCATCAGCCCTTTTTGTTTGGCAAGCCAGTCCGCCGCTCAGTGGGATACTGTCTTCTGTCCCGAAGTCTAGTTTGGGTCCAGCCGAGTGGGTTTGGGTCTAGCCGAGTGGGTAATCGTCTAGCCGAGTGGGTTTGGGTCTAGCCGAGTGGGTTTGGGTCTTGCCGAGTGGGTTTGGGTCTAGCCGAGTGGGTTTGGGTCCAGCCGAGTGGGTTTGCGTCTAGCCGAGTGGGTTTGGGTTGAGCCGAGTGGGTTTGGGTCTAGCCGCGTGGGTTTGGGTGTAGCCGAGTGGGTAATCATCTAGCCGAGTCGGTTTGGGTCTAGCCGAGTGGGTTTGGGTCTTGCCGAGTTGGTTTGGGTCTAGCCGAGTGGGTTTGGGTCTAGCCGAGTGGGTTTGGGTCTAGCCGAGTTTGTTTGGGCCTAGCGGAGTGGGTTTGGGTGTAGCCGAGTGGGTTTAGGTCTAGCCGAGTGGGTTTGGGTCGAGCTGAGTGGGTTTGGGTCTAGCCGCGTGGGTTTGGGTCTAGCCGAGTGGGTAATCGTCTAGTCGAGTCGGTTTGGGTCGAGCCGAGTGGGTTTGGGTCTTGCCGAGTAGGTTTGGGTCTAGCCGAGTGGGTTTGGGTCTAGCCAAGTGGGTTTTGGTCTATCCGAGTGGGTTTGGGTCCAGCCGAGTGGGTTTGGGTCCAGCCGAGTGGGTTTGTGTCTAGAGGAGTGGGTTTGGGTCTCGCGGAGTGTGTTTGGGTCTGGTCGAGTGGGTTTGGGTCCAGCCGTGTGGGTTTGGGTCCAGCCGAGTGGGTTTGGGTCTAGGGGAGTGATTTTGGGTGTAGCCGAGTGCGTCAGGGTCTAGCCGAGTGGGTTTGGGTCTAGCCGAGTGGGTTTGGGTCAAGCCGAGTGGGTTTGGGTCGAGCCGAGAGGGTTTGGGTCTAGCCGCGTGGGTTTGGGTCTAGCCGAGTGGGTTTGGGTCTAGCCGAGTGGGTTTGGGTTGAGCCGAGTGGGTTTGGGTCTAGCCGAGTGGGTTTGGGTCGAGCCGAGTGGGTTTGGGTCTAGCCGAGTGGGTTTGGGTCTAGCCGAGTGGGTTTGGGTCTAGTCGAGTGGGTTTGGGTCTAGCCGAGTGGGTTTGGGTGTAGCCGAGTGGGTTTGGGTCTCGCCGAGTGGGTTTGGGTCTAGTCGAGTGGGTTTGGGTCTAGCCGAGTGGGTTTGGGTGTAGCCGAGTGGGTTTGGGTCTAGCCGAGTGGGTTTGGGTCGAGCCGAGTGGGTTTGGGTCTAGCCGCGTGGGTTTGGGTCTAGGCGAGTGGGTAATCGTCTAGTCGAGTCGGTTTCGGTCGAGCCGAGTGGGTTTGGGTCTTGCCGAGTGGGTTTGGGTCTAGCCGAGTGGGTTTGGGTCTAGCCGCGTGGGTTTGGGTCTAGCCGAGTGGGTTTGGGTCTAGCCGAGTGTGTTTGGGTCTAGCCTAGTGGGTTTCGGTCCCCCACCTGTTAAGATGCAATCCGTCCCTTTTGTACAGTTCCCCCTTACTATAAAAAAAATCCCAGTGATCTAAGAATCTAAATCCCTGCCCCCTGCACCAGTTCCTCAGCCACACATTCAGGTCCCATATCTCCCTGTTCCTGCTCTCGCCAGCACGAGGAACTGGAAGCAAACCGGAGATAACAACCCTGGAAGTCCTGCTTTTCAGCATTTTTCCGAGCTCTCTGAAGTCCCACTGCAAAAAATTCATCTCCTTCTTTCCAACATCATTTGTGCCAACATGCACGACCACTTCCGGCTGGTCACCTTCGCCCTTGAGGATTGTCTGCACTCTGTCCGTAACATCCTGGATCCTGGCACCAGGAAGGCAGCACACCATCCTGGAATCCCGTCTGTTGCCGCAAAAACACCTGTCCGTACCTCTCACAATGGAGTCTCCAACTACAATGGCGTTGCCCGACTTTGGCCTCTGTGGGTTTGGCTCATCAGCCCTTTTTGTTTGGCAAGCCAGTCCGCCGCTCAGTGGGATACTGTCTTCTGTCCCGAAGTCTAGTTTGGGTCCAGCCGAGTGGGTTTGGGTCTAGCCGAGTGGGTAATCGTCTAGCCGAGTGGGTTTGGGTCTAGCCGAGTGGGTTTGGGTCTTGCCGAGTGGGTTTGGGTCTAGCCGAGTGGGTTTGGGTCCAGCCGAGTGGGTTTGCGTCTAGCCGAGTGGGTTTGGGTTGAGCCGAGTGGGTTTGGGTCTAGCCGCGTGGGTTTGGGTGTAGCCGAGTGGGTAATCATCTAGCCGAGTCCGTTTGGGTCTAGCCGAGTGGGTTTGGGTCTTGCCGAGTTGGTTTGGGTCTAGCCGAGTGGGTTTGGGTCTAGCCGAGTGGGTTTGGGTCTAGCCGAGTTTGTTTGGGCCTAGCGGAGTGGGTTTGGGTGTAGCCGAGTGGGTTTAGGTCTAGCCGAGTGGGTTTGGGTCTTGCCGAGTGGGTTTGGGTCTAGCCGAGTGGGTTTGGGTCTAGCCGCGTGGGTTTGGGTCTAGCCGAGTGGGTTTGGGTCTAGCCGAGTGTGTTTGGGTCTAGCCTAGTGGGTTTCGGTCCCCCACCTGTTAAGATGCAATCCGTCCCTTTTGTACAGTTCCCCCTTACTATAAAAAAAATCCCAGTGATCTAAGAATCTAAATCCCTGCCCCCTGCACCAGTTCCTCAGCCACACATTCAGGTCCCATATCTCCCTGTTCCTGCTCTCGCCAGCACGAGGAACTGGAAGCAAACCGGAGATAACAACCCTGGAAGTCCTGCTTTTCAGCATTTTTCCGAGCTCTCTGAAGTCCCACTGCAAAAAATTCATCTCCTTCTTTCCAACATCATTTGTGCCAACATGCACGACCACTTCCGGCTGGTCACCTTCGCCCTTGAGGATTGTCTGCACTCTGTCCGTAACATCCTGGATCCTGGCACCAGGAAGGCAGCACACCATCCTGGAATCCCGTCTGTTGCCGCAAAAACACCTGTCCGTACCTCTCACAATGGAGTCTCCAACTACAATGGCGTTGCCCGACTTTGGCCTCTGTGGGTTTGGCTCATCAGCCCTTTTTGTTTGGCAAGCCAGTCCGCCGCTCAGTGGGATACTGTCTTCTGTCCCGAAGTCTAGTTTGGGTCCAGCCGAGTGGGTTTGGGTCTAGCCGAGTGGGTAATCGTCTAGCCGAGTGGGTTTGGGTCTAGCCGAGTGGGTTTGGGTCTTGCCGAGTGGGTTTGGGTCTAGCCGAGTGGGTTTGGGTCCAGCCGAGTGGGTTTGCGTCTAGCCGAGTGGGTTTGGGTTGAGCCGAGTGGGTTTGGGTCTAGCCGCGTGGGTTTGGGTGTAGCCGAGTGGGTAATCATCTAGCCGAGTCCGTTTGGGTCTAGCCGAGTGGGTTTGGGTCTTGCCGAGTTGGTTTGGGTCTAGCCGAGTGGGTTTGGGTCTAGCCGAGTGGGTTTGGGTCTAGCCGAGTTTGTTTGGGCCTAGCGGAGTGGGTTTGGGTGTAGCCGAGTGGGTTTAGGTCTAGCCGAGTGGGTTTGGGTCGAGCTGAGTGGGTTTGGGTCTAGCCGCGTGGGTTTGGGTCTAGCCGAGTGGGTAATCGTCTAGTCGAGTCGGTTTGGGTCGAGCCGAGTGGGTTTGGGTCTTGCCGAGTAGGTTTGGGTCTAGCCGAGTGGGTTTGGGTCTAGCCAAGTGGGTTTTGGTCTATCCGAGTGGGTTTGGGTCCAGCCGAGTGGGTTTGGGTCCAGCCGAGTGGGTTTGTGTCTAGAGGAGTGGGTTTGGGTCTCGCGGAGTGTGTTTGGGTCTAGTCGAGTGGGTTTGGGTCCAGCCGTGTGGGTTTGGGTCCAGCCGAGTGGGTTTGGGTCTAGGGGAGTGATTTTGGGTGTAGCCGAGTGGGTCAGGGTCTAGCCGAGTGGGTTTGGGTCTAGCCGAGTGGGTTTGGGTCTAGCCGAGTGGGTTTGGGTCTAGCCGAATGGGTTTTGGTCTAGCCGAGTGGGTTTGGGTCCAGCCGAGTAGGTTTGCGTCTAGCCGAGTGGGTTTGGGTTGAGCCGAGTGGGTTTGGGTCTCGCCGCGTGGGTTTGGGTCTAGCCAAGTGGGTAATCATCTAGCCGAGTCGGTTTGGGTCTAGCCGAGTGGAAATGGGTCTAGCCGAGTGGATTTGGGTCTAGCCGAGTGGGTTTGGGTCTAGCCGAGTGGGTTTATGTCGAGCCGAGTGGGTTTGGGTCTAGCCGAGTGGGTTTGGGTGTAGCCGAGTGGGTTTGGGTCCAGCTGAGTGGGTTTGGGTCTAGCCGAGTGGGTTTGGGTCTAGCCGAGTGGGTTTGGGTCTAGCCAAATGGGTTTTGGTCTAGCCGAGTGGGTTTGGGTCCAGCCGAGTGGGTTTGCGTCTAGCCGAGTGGGTTTGGGTTGAGCCGAGTGGGTTTGGGTCTCGCCGCGTGGGTTTGGGTCTAGCCAAGTGGGTAATCATCTAGCCGAGTCGGTTTGGGTCTAGCCGAGTGGAAATGGGTCTAGCCGAGTGGATTTGGGTCTAGCCGAGTGGGTTTGGGTCTAGCCGAGTGGGTTTGGGTCGAGCCGAGTGGGTTTGGGTCTAGCCGAGTGGGTTTGGGTCTAGCCGAGTGGGTTTGGGTCTAGTCGAGTGGGTTTGGGTCTAGCCGAGTGGGTTTGGGTGTAGCCGAGTGGGTTTGGGTCTAGCCGAGTGGGTTTGGGTCGAGCCGAGTGGGTTTGGGTCTAGCCGCGTGGGTTTGGGTCTAGGCGAGTGGGTAATCGTCTAGTCGAGTCGGTTTCGGTCGAGCCGAGTGGGTTTGGGTCTTGCCGAGTGGGTTTGGGTCTAGCCGAGTGGGTTTGGGTCTAGCCGCGTGGGTTTGGGTCTAGCCGAGTGGGTTTGGGTCTAGCCGAGTGTGTTTGGGTCTAGCCTAGTGGGTTTCGGTCCCCCACCTGTTAAGATGCAATCCGTCCCTTTTGTACAGTTCCCCCTTACTATAAAAAAAATCCCAGTGATCTAAGAATCTAAATCCCTGCCCCCTGCACCAGTTCCTCAGCCACACATTCAGGTCCCATACCTCCCTGTTCCTGCTCTCGCCAGCACGAGGGACTGGAAGCAAACCGGAGATAACAACCCTGGAAGTCCTGCTTTTCAGCATTTTTCCGAGCTCTCTGAAGTCCCGCTGCAAAAAATTCATCTCCTTCTTTCCAACATCATTTGTGCCAACATGCACGACCACTTCCGGCTGGTCACCTTCGCCCTTGAGGATTGTCTGCACTCTGTCCGTAACATCCTGGATCCTGGCACCAGGAAGGCAGCACACCATCCTGGAATCCCGTCTGTTGCCGCAAAAACACCTGTCCGTACCTCTCACAATGGAGTCTCCAACTACAATGGCGTTGCCCGACTTTGGCCTCTGTGGGTTTGGCTCATCAGCCCTTTTTGTTTGGCAAGCCAGTCCGCCGCTCAGTGGGATACTGTCTTCTGTCCCGAAGTCTAGTTTGGGTCCAGCCGAGTGGGTTTGGGTCTAGCCGAGTGGGTAATCGTCTAGCCGAGTGGGTTTGGGTCTAGCCGAGTGGGTTTGGGTCTTGCCGAGTGGGTTTGGGTCTAGCCGAGTGGGTTTGGGTCCAGCCGAGTGGGTTTGCGTCTAGCCGAGTGGGTTTGGGTTGAGCCGAGTGGGTTTGGGTCTAGCCGCGTGGGTTTGGGTGTAGCCGAGTGGGTAATCATCTAGCCGAGTCGGTTTGGGTCTAGCCGAGTGGGTTTGGGTCTTGCCGAGTTGGTTTGGGTCTAGCCGAGTGGGTTTGGGTCTAGCCGAGTGGGATTGGGTCTAGCCGAGTTTGTTTGGGCCTAGCGGAGTGGGTTTGGGTGTAGCCGAGTGGGTTTAGGTCTAGCCGAGTGGGTTTGGGTCGAGCTGAGTGGGTTTGGGTCTAGCCGCGTGGGTTTGGGTCTAGCCGAGTGGGTAATCGTCTAGTCGAGTCGGTTTGGGTCGAGCCGAGTGGGTTTGGGTCTTGCCGAGTAGGTTTGGGTCTAGCCGAGTGGGTTTGGGTCTAGCCAAGTGGGTTTTGGTCTATCCGAGTGGGTTTGGGTCCAGCCGAGTGGGTTTGGGTCCAGCCGAGTGGGTTTGTGTCTAGAGGAGTGGGTTTGGGTCTCGCGGAGTGTGTTTGGGTCTAGTCGAGTGGGTTTGGGTCCAGCCGTGTGGGTTTGGGTCCAGCCGAGTGGGTTTGGGTCTAGGGGAGTGATTTTGGGTGTAGCCGAGTGGGTCAGGGTCTAGCCGAGTGGGTTTGGGTCTAGCCGAGTGGGTTTGGGTCAAGCCGAGTGGGTTTGGGTCGAGCCGAGAGGGTTTGGGTCTAGCCGCGTGGGTTTGGGTCTAGCCGAGTGGGTTTGGGTCTAGCCGAGTGGGTTTGGGTTGAGCCGAGTGGGTTTGGGTCTCGCCGCGTGGGTTTGGGTCTAGCCAAGTGGGTAATCATCTAGCCGAGTCGGTTTGGGTCTAGCCGAGTGGAAATGGGTCTAGCCGAGTGGATTTGGGTCTAGCCGAGTGGGTTTGGGTCTAGCCGAGTGGGTTTGGGTCGAGCCGAGTGGGTTTGGGTCTAGCCGAGTGGGTTTGGGTCTAGCCGAGTGGGTTTGGGTTTAGTCGAGTGGGTTTGGGTCTAGCCGAGTGGGTTTGGGTGTAGCCGAGTGGGTTTGGGTCTAGCCGAGTGGGTTTGGGTCGAGCCGAGTGGGTTTGGGTCTAGCCGCGTGGGTTTGGGTCTAGGCGAGCGGGTAATCGTCTAGTCGAGTCGGTTTCGGTCGAGCCGAGTGGGTTTGGGTCTTGCCGAGTGGGTTTGGGTCTAGCCGAGTGGGTTTGGGTCTAGCCAAGTGGGTTTGGGTCTAGCCGAGTGGGTTTGGGGCTAGCCGAGTGGGTTTGGGTCTAGCCGAGTGGGTTTGGGTCTAGCCGAGTGGATTTGGGTCTACCCGAGTGGGTTTGGGTCAAGCCGAGTGGGTTTGGGTCGAGCTGAGTGGGTTTGGGTCTAGCCAAGTGGGTTTGGGTCTAGCCGAGTGGGTTTGGGGCTAGCCGAGTGGGTTTGGGTCTACCGGAGTGGGTTTGGGTCTAGCCGAGTGGGTTTGGGTCTAGCCGAGTGGGTTTGGGTCTAGCCGAGTGGGTTTGGGTCTAGCCGAGTGGGTTTGGGACTAGCCGAGTGGGTTTGGCTCTAGTGGAGTGGGTTTGGGTCTAGCGGAGTGGGTTTGGGTCTAGCGGAGTGGGTTTGGGCTTAGCGGAGTGGGTTTGGGTCTAGCCGAGTGGGTTTGGGTCTAGCGGAGTGGGTTTGGGTCTAGCCGAGTGGGTTTGGGTCTAGCCGAGTGGGTTTGGGTCTAGCCGAGTGGGTTTGGGTCTAGCCGAGTGGGTTTGGGTCTAGCTGAGTGGGTTTGGGTCTCGCCGAGTGGGTTTGGGGCTAGCCGAGTGGGTTTGGGTCTAGCCGAGTGGGTAATCGTCTAGTCGAGTCGGTTTGGGTCGAGCCGAGTGGGTTTGGGTCTTGCCGAGTAGGTTTGGGTCTAGCCGAGTGGATTTGGGTCTAGCCGAGTGGGTTTGGGTCTAGCCGAGTGGGTTTGGGTCTAGCCGAGTGGGTAATCATCTAGTCGAGTCGGTTTGGGTCGAGCCGAGTGGGTTTGGGTCTAGCCGAGTGGGTTTGGGTCTAGCCGAGTGGATTTGGGTCTACCCAAGTGGGTTTGGGTCTAGCCGAGTGGGTTTGGGTCTAGGCGAGTGGGTTTGGGTCTAGCCGAGTGGGTTTGGGTCTGGCCGAGTGGGTTTGGGTCTAGCGGAGTGGGTTTGGGTCTAGCCGAGTGGGTTTGGGTCTAGCCGAGTGGGTTTGGGTCTAGCGGAGTGGGTTTGGGTAAAGCCGAGTGGGTTTGGGTCTAGCCGAGTGGGTTTGGGTCTAGCAGAGTGGGTTTGGGTCTAGCCGAGTGGGTTTGGGTCTAGCCGTGTGGGTTTGGGTCTAGCCGAGTGGGTTTGGGACTAGCCGAGTGGGTTTGGCTCTAGCGGAGTGGGTTTGGGTCTAGCGGAGTGGGTTTGGGTCTAGCGGAGTGGGTTTGGGCCTAGCCGAGTGGGTTTGGGTCTAGCCGAGTGGGTTTGGGTCTAGCCGAGTGGGTTTGGATCTAGCCGAGTGGGTTTGGGTCTAGCCGAGTGGGTTTGGGCCTAGCGGAGTGGGTTTGGGTGTAGCCGAGTGGGTTTGGGTCTAGCCGAGTGGGTTTGGGTCGAGCCGAGTGGGTTTGGTTCTAGCCGAGTGGGTTTGGGTCTAGCCGAGTGGGTAATCGTCTAGTCGAGTCGGTTTGGGTCGAGCCGAGTGGGTTTGGGTCTTGCCGAGTAGGTTTGGGTCTAGCCGAGTGGGTTTGCGTCTAGCCGAGTGGGTTTTGGTCTATCCGAGTGGGTTTGGGTCCAGCCGAGTGGGTTTGGGTCTAGCCGAGTGGGTTTGTGTCTAGCGGATAGGGTTTGGGTCTCGCGGAGTGGGTTTGGGTCTAGCGGAGTGGGTTTGGGTCTAGCGGAGAGGGTTTGGGTCTAGCCGAGTGGGTTTGGGTCTAGCCGAGTGGGTTTGGGTGTAGCGGAGTGGATTTGGGTCTAGCGGAGTGGGTTTGGGTCTAGCCGAGTGGGTTTGGGTCTAGCCGAGTGGGTTTGGGTCTAGCCGAGTGGGTTTGGGTCTAGCCGAGTGGGTTTGGGTCTAGCCGAGTGGGTTTGGGTCTAGCCGAGTGGGTTTGGGTCTAGCCGAGTGGGTTTGGGACTAGCCGAGTGGGTTTGGCTCTAGCGGAGTGGGTTTGGGTCTAGCGGAGTGGGTTTGGGTCTAGCGGAGTGGGTTTGGGTCTAGCCGAGTGGGTTTGGGTCTAGCCGAGTGGGTTTGGGTCTAGCCGAGTGGGTTTGGGTCTAGCCGAGTGGGTTTGGGTCTAGCGGAGTGGGTTTGGGTCTAGCGGAGTGGGTTTGGGTCTAGCCGAGTGGGTTTGGGTCTAGCCGAGTGGGTTTGGGTCTAGCCGAGTGGGTTTGGGTCTAGCCGAGTGGGTTTGGGTCTAGCCGAGTGGGTTTGGGTCTACCGGAGTGGGTTTGGGTCTAGCCGAGTGGGTTTGGGTCTAGCCGAGTGGGTTTGGGTCTAGCCGAGTGGGTTTGGGTCTAGCCGAGTGGGTAATCGTCTAGTCGAGTCGGTTTGGGTCGAGCCAAGTGGGTTTGGGTCTAGCCGAGTGGGTTTGGGTCTAGCCGAGTGGATTTGGGTCTACCCGAGTGGGTTTGGGTCTAGCCGAGTGGGTTTGGGTCTAGGCGAGTGGGTTTGGGTCTAGCCGAGTGGGTTTGGGTCTGGCCGAGTGGGTTTGGGTCTTGCGGAGTGGGTTTGGGTCTAGCCGAGTGGGTTTGGGTCTAGCCGAGTGGGTTTGGGTCCAGCGGAGTGGGTTTGGGTAAAGCCGAGTGGGTTTGGGTCTAGCCGAGTGGGTTTGGGTCTAGCCGTGTGGGTTTGGGTCTAGCCGAGTGGGTTTGGGTCTAGCCGAGTGGGTTTGGGTCTAGCCGAGTGGGTTTGGGTCTAGCCGAGTGGGTTTGGGTCTAGCCGAGTGGGTTTGGGCCTAGCGGAGTGGGTTTGGGTGTAGCCGAGTGGGTTTGGGTCTAGCCGAGTGGGTTTGGGTCGAGCCGAGTGGGTTTGGTTCTAGCCGAGTGGGTTTGGGTCTAGCCGAGTGGGTAATCGTCTAGTCGAGTCGGTTTGGGTCGAGCCGAGTGGGTTTGGGTCTAGCCGAGTGGGTTTGGGTCTAGCCGAGTGGGTTTGGGTCTAGCCGAGTGGGTAATCGTCTAGTCGAGTCGGTTTGGGTCGAGCCGAGTGGGTTTGGGTCTAGCCGAGTGGGTTTGGGGCTAGCCGAGTGGATTTGGGTCTACCCGAGTGGGTTTGGGTCTAGCCGAGTGGGTTTGGGTCTAGGCGAGTGGGTTTGGGTCTAGCCGAGTGGGTTTGGGTCTGGCCGAGTGGGTTTGGGTCTTGCGGAGTGGGTTTGGGTCTAGCCGAGTGTGTTTGGGTCTAGCCGAGTGGGTTTGGGTCTAGCGGAGTGGGTTTGGGTAAAGCCGTGTGGGTTTGGGTCTAGCCGAGTGGGTTTGGGTCTAGCCGAGTGGGTTTGGGTCTAGCCGAGTGGGTTTGGGTCTAGCCGAGTGGGTTTGGGTCTAGCCGAGTGGGTTTGGGCCTAGCGGAGTGGGTTTGGGTGTAGCCGAGTGGGTTTGGGTCTAGCCGAGTGGGTTTGGGTCGAGCCGAGTGGGTTTGGTTCTAGCCGAGTGGGTTTGGGTCTAGCCGAGTGGGTAATCGTCTAGTCGAGTCGGTTTGGGTCGAGCCGAGTGGGTTTGGGTCTTGCCGAGTAGGTTTGGGTCTAGCCGAGTGGGTTTGCGTCTAGCCGAGTGGGTTTTGGTCTATCCGAGTGGGTTTGGGTCCAGCCGAGTGGGTTTGGGTCTAGCCGAGTGGGTTTGTGTCTAGCGGATAGGGTTTGGGTCTCGCGGAGTGGGTTTGGGTCTAGCGGAGTGGGTTTGGGTCTAGCGGAGTGGGTTTGGGTCTAGCCGAGTGGGTTTGGGTCTAGCCGAGTGGGTTTGGGTGTAGCGGAGTGGATTTGGGTCTAGCGGAGTGGGTTTGGGTCTAGCCGAGTGGGTTTGGGTCTAGCCGAGTGGGTTTGGGTCTAGCCGAGTGGGTTTGGGTCTAGCCGAGTGGGTTTGGGTCTAGCCGAGTGGGTTTGGGTCTAGCCGAGTGGGTTTGGGTCTAGCCGAGTGGGTTTGGGACTAGCCGAGTGGGTTTGGCTCTAGCGGAGTGGGTTTGGGTCTAGCGGAGTGGGTTTGGGTCTAGCCGAGTGGGTTTGGGTCTAGCCGAGTGGGTTTGGGTCTAGCCGAGTGGGTTTGGGTCTAGCCGAGTGGGTTTGGGTCTAGCGGAGTGGGTTTGGGTCTAGCGGAGTGGGTTTGGGTCTAGCCGAGTGGGTTTGGGTCTAGCCGAGTGGGTTTGGGTCTAGCCGAGTGGGTTTGGGTCTAGCCGAGTGGGTTTGGGTCTAGCCGAGTGGGTTTGGGTCTACCGGAGTGGGTTTGGGTCTAGCCGAGTGGGTTTGGGTCTAGCCGAGTGGGTTTGGGTCTAGCCGAGTGGGTTTGGGTCTAGCCGAGTGGGTTTGGGTCTAGCCGAGTGGGTTTGGGTCTAGCTGAGTGGGTTTGGGTCTAGCCGAGTGGGTTTGGGTCGAGCCGAGTGGGTTTGGGGCTAGCCGAGTGGGTTTGGGTCTAGCCGAGTGGGCAATCGTCTAGTCGAGTCGGTTTGGGTCGAGCCGAGTGGGTTTGGGTCTTGCCGAGTAGGTTTGGGTCTAGCCGCGTGGATTTGGGTCTAGCCGAGTGGGTTTGGGTCTAGCCGAGTGGGTTTGGGTCTAGCCGAGTGGGTAATCGTCTAGTCGAGTCGGTTTGGGTCGAGCCGAGTGGGTTTGGGTCTAGCCGAGTGGGTTTGGGTCTAGCCGAGTGGATTTGGGTCTACCCGAGTGGGTTTGGGTCTAGCCGAGTGGGTTTGGGTCTAGGCGAGTGGGTTTGGGTCTAGCCGAGTGGGTTTGGGTCTGGCCGAGTGGGTTTGGGTCTAGCGGAGTGGGTTTGGGTCCAGCCGAGTGGGTTTGGGTCTAGCCGAGTGGGTTTGGGTCGAGCGGAGTGGGTTTGGGTAAAGCCGAGTGGGTTTGGGTCTAGCCGAGTGGGTTTGGGTCTAGCCCAGTGGGTTTGGGTCTAGCCGAGTGGGTTTGGGTCTAGCCGAGTGGGTTTGGGTCTAGCCGAGTGGGTTTGGGACTAGCCGAGTGGGTTTGGCTCTAGCGGAGTGGTATTGGGTCTAGCGGAGTGGGTTTGGGTCTAGCGGAGTGGGTTTGGGCCTAGCGGAGTGGGTTTGGGTCTAGCCGAGTGGGTTTGGGTCTAGCCGAGTGGGTTTGGGTCTAGCCGAGTGGGTTTGGGTCTAGCCGAGTGGGTTTGGGTCTAGCCGAGTGGGTTTGGGTCTAGCCGAGTGGGTTTGGGCCTAGCGGAGTGGGTTTGGGTGCAGCCGAGTGGGTTTGGGTCTAGCCGAGTGGGTTTGGGTCGAGCCGAGTGGGTTTGGTTCTAGCCGAGTGGGTTTGGGTCTAGCCGAGTGGGTAATCGTCTAGTCGAGTCGGTTTGGGTCGAGCCGAGTGGGTTTGGGTCTTGCCGAGTAGGTTTGGGTCTAGCCGAGTGGGTTTGGGTCTAGCCGAGTGGGTTTTGGTCTATCCGAGTGGGTTTGGGTCCAGCCGAGTGGGTTTGGGTCTAGCCGAGTGGGTTTGTGTCTAGCGGATAGGGTTTTGGTCTCGCGGAGTGGGTTTGGGTCTAGCGGAGTGGGTTTGGGTCTAGCGGAGTGGGTTTGGGTCTAGCCGAGTGGGTTTGGGTCTAGCGGAGTGGGTTTGGGTCTAGCCGAGTGGGTTTGGGTCTAGCGGATTGGGTTTGGGTCTAGCGGAGTGGGTTTGGGTCTAGCCGAGTGGGTTTGGGTCTAGCCGAGTGGGTTTGGGTCTAGCGGAGTGGGTTTGGGTCTAGCCGAGTGGGTTTGGGTCTAGCCGAGTGGGTTTGGGTCTAGCCGAGTGGGTTTGGGTCTAGCCGAGTGGGTTTGGGTCTAGCCGAGTGGGTTTGGGACTAGCCGAGTGGGTTTGGCTCTAGCGGAGTGGGTTTGGGTCTAGCGGAGTGGGTTTAGGTCTAGCGGAGTGGGTTTGGGTCTAGCCGAGTGGGTTTGGGTCTAGCCGAGTGGGTTTGGGTCTAGCCGAGTGGGTTTGGGACTAGCCGAGTGGGTTTGGCTCTAGCGGAGTGGGTTTGGGTCTAGCGGAGTGGGTTTGGGTCTAGCGGAGTGGGTTTGGGCCTAGCCGAGTGGGTTTGGGTCTAGCCGAGTGGGTTTGGGTCTAGCCGAGTGGGTTTGGGTCTAGACGAGTGGGTTTGGGTCTAACCGAGTGGGTTTGGGTCTAGCCGAGTGGGTTTGGGCCTAGCGGAGTGGGTTTGGGTGTAGCCGAGTGGGTTTGGGTCTAGCCGAGTGGGTTTGGGTCGAGCCGAGTGGGTTTGGGTCTAGCCGAGTGGGTTTGGGTCTAGCCGAGTGGGTAATCGTCTAGTCGAGTCGGTTTGGGTCGAGCCGAGTGGGTTTGGGTCTTGCCGAGTAGGTTTGGGTCTAGCCGAGTGGGTTTGGGTCTAGCCGAGTGGGTTTTGGTCTATCCGAGTGGGTTTGGGTCCAGCCGAGTGGGTTTGGGTCTAGCCGAGTGGGTTTGTGTCTAGCGGAGTGGGTTTGGGTCTCGCGGAGTGGGTTTGGGTCTAGCGGAGTGGGTTTGGGTCTAGCCGAGTGGGTTTGGGTCTAGCCGAGTGGGTTTGGGTCTAGCCGAGTGGGTTTGGGTGTAGCGGAGTGGATTTGGGTCTAGCGGAGTGGGTTTGGGTCTAGCCGAGTGGGTTTGGGTCTAGCTGAGTGGGTTTGGGTCTAGCCGAGTAGGTTTGGGTCCAGCCGAGTGGGTTTGGGTCCAGCCGAGTGGGTTTGGGTCTAGCCGAGTGGGTTTGGGTCTAGCCGAGTGGGTTTGGGTCTAGCCGAGTGGATTTGGGTCTACCCGAGTGGGTTTGGGTCTAGCCGAGTGGGTTTGGGTCTAGCGGAGTGGGTTTGGGTCTAGCGGAGTGGGTTTGGGTCTAGCGGAGTGGGTTTGGGTCTAGCGGAGTGGGTTTGGGTCTAGCCGAGTGGGTTTGGGTCTAGCCGAGTGGGTTTGGGTCTAGCGGAGTGGGTTTGGGTCTAGCCGAGTGTGTTTGGGTCTAGCCGAGTGGGTTTGGGTCTAGCCGAGTGGGTTTGGGACTAGTCGAGTGGGTTTGGCTCTAGCGGAGTGGGTTTGGGTCTAGCCGAGTGGGTTTGGGTCTAGCCGAGTGGGTTTGGGCCTAGCGGAGTGGGTTTGGGTCTAGCCGAGTGGGTTTGGGTCTAGCCGAGTGGGTTTGGGTCTAGCCGAGTGGGTTTGGGTCTAGCCGAGTGGGTTTGGGTCTAGCCGAATGGGTTTGGGTCTAGCCGAGTGGGTTTGGGTCTAGCCGAGTGGGTTTGGGTCTAGCCGAGTGGGTTTGGGACTAGCCGAGTGGGTTTGGCTCTAGCGGAGTGGGTTTGGGTCTAGCCGAGTGGGTTTGGGTCTAGCCGAGTGGGTTTGGGCCTAGCGGATTGGGTTTGGGTCTAGCCGAGTGGGTTTGGGTCTAGCCGAGTGGGTTTGGGTCTAGCCGAGTGGGTTTGGGACTAGTCGAGTGGGTTTGGCTCTAGCGGAGTGGGTTTGGGTCTAGCCGAGTGGGTTTGGGTCTAGCCGAGTGGGTTTGGGACTAGCCGAGTGGGTTTGGCTCTAGCGGAGTGGGTTTGGGTCTAGCCGAGTGGGTTTGGGTCTAGCCGAGTGGGTTTGGGCCTAGCGGAGTGGGTTTGGGTCTAGCCGAGTGGGTTTGGGTCTAGCCGAGTGGGTTTGGGTCTAGCCGAGTGGGTTTGGGTCTAGCCGAGTGGGTTTGGGTCTAGCCTAGTGGGTTTGGGTCCAGCCGAGTGGGTTTGGGTCTAGCCGAGTGGGTTTGTGTCTAGCGGAGTGGGTTTGGGTCTCGCGGAGTGGGTTTGGGTCTAGCGGAGTGGGTTTGGGTCTAGCCGAGTGGGTTTGGGTCTAGCCGAGTGGGTTTGGGTCTAGCCGAGTGGGTTTGGGTGTAGCGGAGTGGATTTGGGTCTAGCGGAGTGGGTTTGGGTCTAGCCGAGTGGGTTTGGGTCTAGCTGAGTGGGTTTGGGTCTAGCCGAGTAGGTTTGGGTCCAGCCGAGTGGGTTTGGGTCCAGCCGAGTGGGTTTGGGTCTAGCCGAGTGGGTTTGGGTCTAGCCGAGTGGGTTTGGGTCTAGCCGAGTGGATTTGGGTCTACCCGAGTGGGTTTGGGTCTAGCCGAGTGGGTTTGGGTCTAGCGGAGTGGGTTTGGGTCTAGCGGAGTGGGTTTGGGTCTAGCGGAGTGGGTTTGGGTCTAGCGGAGTGGGTTTGGGTCTAGCCGAGTGGGTTTGGGTCTAGCCGAGTGGGTTTGGGTCTAGCGGAGTGGGTTTGGGTCTAGCCGAGTGGGTTTAGGTCTAGCCGAGTGGGTTTGGGTCTAGCCGAGTGGGTTTGGGACTAGTCGAGTGGGTTTGGCTCTAGCGGAGTGGGTTTGGGTCTAGCCGAGTGGGTTTGGGTCTAGCCGAGTGGGTTTGGGCCTAGCGGAGTGGGTTTGGGTCTAGCCGAGTGGGTTTGGGTCTAGCCGAGTGGGTTTGGGTCTAGCCGAGTGGGTTTGGGTCTAGCCGAGTGGGTTTGGGTCTAGCCGAATGGGTTTGGGTCTAGCCGAGTGGGTTTGGGTCTGGCCGAGTGGGTTTGGGTCTAGCCGAGTGGGTTTGGGACTAGCCGAGTGGGTTTGGCTCTAGCGGAGTGGGTTTGGGTCTAGCCGAGTGGGTTTGGGTCTAGCCGAGTGGGTTTGGGCCTAGCGGATTGGGTTTGGGTCTAGCCGAGTGGGTTTGGGTCTAGCCGAGTGGGTTTGGGTCTAGCCGAGTGGGTTTGGGACTAGTCGAGTGGGTTTGGCTCTAGCGGAGTGGGTTTGGGTCTAGCCGAGTGGGTTTGGGTCTAGCCGAGTGGGTTTGGGCCTAGCGGAGTGGGTTTGGGTCTAGCCGAGTGGGTTTGGGTCTAGCCGAGTGGGTTTGGGTCTAGCCGAGTGGGTTTGGGTCTAGCCGAGTGGGTTTGGGTCTAGCCGAATGGGTTTGGGTCTAGCCGAGTGGGTTTGGGTCTAGCCGAGTGGGTTTGGGTCTAGCCGAGTGGGTTTGGGACTAGCCGAGTGGGTTTGGCTCTAGCGGAGTGGGTTCTAGCCGAGTGGGTTTGGGTCTAGCCGAGTGGGTTTGGGCCTAGCGGAGTGGGTTTGGGTCTAGCCGAGTGGGTTTGTGTCTAGCCGAGTGGGTTTGGGTCTAGCCGAGTGGGTTTGGGTCTAGCCGAGTGGATTTGGGTCTAGCCGAGTGGGTTTGGGTCTAGCCGAGTGGGTTTGGGTCTAGCCGAGTGGGTTTGGGTCTAGCCGAGTGGGTTTGGGTCTAGCCGAGTGGGTTTGGGTCTAGCCGAGTGGGTTTGGGTCTAGCCGAGTGGGTTTGGGTCTAGCCGAGTGGGTTTGGGACTAGTCGAGTGGGTTTGGCTCTAGCGGAGTGGGTTTGGGTCTAGCCGAGTGGGTTTGGGTCTAGCCGAGTGGGTTTGGGCCTATCGGAGTGGGTTTGGGTCTAGCCGAGTGGGTTTGGGTCTAGCCGAGTGGGTTTGGGTCTAGCCGAGTGGGTTTGGGTCTAGCCGAGTGGGTTTGGGTCTAGCCGAATGGGTTTGGGTCTAGCCGAGTGGGTTTGGGTCTAGCCGAGTGGGTTTGGTTCTAGCCGAGTGGGTTTGGGACTAGCCGAGTGGGTTTGGCTCTAGCGGAGTGGGTTTGGGTCTAGCCGAGTGGGTTTGGGTCTAGCCGAGTGGGTTTGGGCCTAGCGGAGTGGGTTTGGGTCTAGCCGAGTGGGTTTGGGTCTAGCCGAGTGGGTTTGGGTCTAGCCGAGTGGGTTTGGGTCTAGCCGAGTGGGTTTGGGTCTAGCCGAGTGGGTTTGGGTCTAGCCGAGTGGGTTTGGGCCTAGCCGAGTGGGTTTGGGTCTAGCCGAGTGGGTTTGGGTCTAGCCGAGTGGGTTTGGGACTAGCCGAGTGGGTTTGGCTCTAGCGGAGTGGGTTTGGGCCTAGCCGAGTGGGTTTGGGTCTAGCCGAGTGGGTTTGGGTCTAGCCGAGTGGGTTTGGGACTAGCCGAGTGGGTTTGGCTCTAGCGGAGTGGGTTTGGGTCTAGCCGAGTGGGTTTGGGTCTAGCGGAGTGGGTTTGGGCCTAGCGGAGTGGGTTTGGGTCTAGCCGAGTGGGTTTGGGTCTAGCCGAGTGGGTTTGGGTCCAGCCGAGTGGGTTTGGGTCTAGCCGAGTGGGTTTGGGTCTAGCCGAGTGGGTTTGGGCCTAGCGGAGTGGGTTTGGGTGTAGCCGAGTGGGTTTGGGTCTAGCCGAGTGGGTTTGGGTCGAGCCGAGTGGGTTTGGGTCTAGCCGCGTGGGTTTGGGTCTAGCCGAGTGGGTAATCGTCCAGTCGAGTCGGTTTGGGTCGAGCCGAGTGGGTTTGGGTCTAGCCGAGTGGGTTTGGGTCTGGCCGAGTAGGTTTCGGTCTAGCCGTGTGGGTTTGGGTCTAGTGGATTGGGTTTGGGTCTAGCGGAGTGGGTTTGCGTGTAGCGGAGTGGGTTTGGGTCTAGCGGAGTGTGTTTGGGTCTAGCCGAATGGGTTTGGGTCTAGCCGAGTGGGTTTGGGTGTAGCGGAGTGGATTTGGGTCTAGCGGAGTGGGTTTGGGTCTAGCCGAGTGGGTTTGGGTCTAGCCGAGTGGGTTTGGGTCTAGCCGAGTGGGTTTGGGTCTAGCCGAGTGGGTTTGGGTCTAGCCGAGTGGGTTTGAGTCTAGCCGAGTGGCTTTGGGTCTACCCGAGTGGGTTTGGGTCTAGCCGAGTGGGTTTGGGTCTAGCCGAGTGGGTTTGGGTCTAGCCGAGTGGGTTTGTGTCTAGCCGAGTGGGTTTGGGTCTAGTGGAGTGGGTTTGGGTCTAGCCGAGTGGGTTTGGGTCTAGCGGAGTGGGTTTGGGTCTGGCCGAGTGGGTTTGGGTCTAGCAGAGTGGGTTTGGGTCTAGCCGAGTGGGTTTGGGTCTAGCCGAGTGGGTTTGGGTCTAGCCGAGTGGGTTTGGGTCTAGCCGAGTGGGTTTGGGTCTAGCCGAGTGGGTTTGGGCCTAGCGGAGTGGGTTTGGGTGTAGCCGAGTGGGTTTGGGTCTAGCCGAGTGGGTTTGGGTCGAGCCGAGTGGGTTTGGGTCTAGCCGTGTGGGTTTCGGTCTAGCCGAGTGGGTAATCGTCTAGTCGAGTCGGTTTGGGTCGAGCCGAGTGGGTTTGGGTCTTGCCGAGTGGGTTTGTGTCTAGCCGAGTGGGTTTGGGTCTAGCCGAGTGGGTTTTGTTCTATCCGAGTGGGTTTGGGTCCAGCCGAGTGGGTTTGGGTCTAGCCGAGTGGGTTTGTGTCTAGCGGAGTGGGTTTGGGTCTAGCGGAGTGGGTTTGGGTCTAGCGGAGTGGGTTTGCGTCTAGCCGAGTGTGTTTGGGTCTCGCCGAGTGGGTTTGGGTCTATCCGAGTGGGTTTGGGTCCAGCCGAGTGGGTTTGGGTCTAGCTGAGTGGGTTTGGGTCCAGCCGAGTGGGTTTGGGTCTAGGGGAGTGATTTTGGGTCTAGCCGAGTGGGTTTGGGTCTAGCCGAGTGGGTTTGGGTCAAGCCAAGTGGGTTTGGGTCTAGCCGAGTGGGTTTGGGTCTAGCCGAGTGGGTTTGGGTCTAGCCGAGTGGGTTTGGGCCTAGCGGAGTGGGTTTGGGTGTAGCCGAGTGGGTTTGGGTCTAGCCGAGTGGGTTTGGGTCGAGCCGAGTGGGTTTGGGTCGAGCCGAGTGGGTTTGGGTCTAGCCGCGTGGGTTTGTGTCTAGCCGAGTGGGTAATCGTCTAGTCGAGTTGGTTTGGGTCAAGCCGAGTGGGTTTGGGTCTTGCCGAGTGGGTTTGGGTCTAGCCGAGTGGGTTTGGGTCTAGCCGAGTGGGTTTTGTTCTATCCGAGTGGGTTTGGGTCCAGCCGAGTGGGTTTGGGTCTAGCCGAGTGGGTTTGGGTCTAGCCGAGTGGGTTTGGGTCTAGCCGAGTGCGTTTGGGTCTAGCCTAGTGGGTTTCGGTCTAGCCGTGTGGGTTTGGGTCTAGTGGAGTGGGTTTGGGTCTAGCGGAGTGGGTTTGCGTGTAGCGGAGTGGGTTTGGGTCTAGCGGAGTGTGTTTGGGTCTAGCCGAATGGGTTTGGGTCTAGCCGAGTGGGTTTGGGTGTAGCGGAGTGGATTTGGGTCTAGCGGAGTGGGTTTGGGTCTAGCCGAGTGTGTTTGGGTTTAGCCGAGTGGGTTTGGGTCTAGCCGAGTGGGTTTGGGTCTAGCCGAGTGGGTTTGGGTCTAGCCGAGTGGGTTTGAGTCTAGCCGAGTGGCTTTGGGTCAACCCGAGTGGGTTTGGGTCTAGCCGAGTGGGTTTGGTCTAGCCGAGTGAGTTTGGGTCTAGCCGAGTGGGTTTGTGTCTAGCCGAGTGGGTTTGGGTCTAGTGGAGTGGGTTTGGGTCTAGCCGAGTGGGTTTGGGTCTAGCCAAGTGGGTTTTGGTCTATCCGAGTGGGTTTGGGTCCAGCCGAGTGGGTTTGGGTCTAGCCGAGTGGGTTTGGGTCTAGCCGAGTGGGTTTGGTTCTAGCCGAGTGCGTTTGGGTCTAGCCTAGTGGGTTTCGGTCTAGCCGTGTGGGTTTGGGTCTAGTGGAGTGGGTTTGGGTCTAGCGGAGTGGGTTTGCGTGTAGCGGAGTGGGTTTGGGTCTAGCGGAGTGTGTTTGGGTCTAGCCGAATGGGTTTGGGTCTAGCCGTGTGGGTTTGGGTGTAGCGGAGTGGATTTGGGTCTAGCGGAGTGGGTTTGGGTCTAGCCGAGTGGGTTTGGGTCTAGCCGAGTGGGTTTGGGTCTAGCCGAGTGGGTTTGGGTCTAGCCGAGTGGGTTTGGGTCTAGCCGAGTGGGTTTGCGTCTAGCCGAGTGGCTTTGGGTCTACCCGAGTGGGTTTGGGTCTAGCCGAGTGGGTTTGTGTCTAGCCGAGTGGGTTTGGGTCTAGTGGAGTGGGTTTGGGTCTAGCCGAGTGGGTTTGGGTCTAGCCGAGTGGGTTTGGGTCTGGCGGAGTGGGTTTGGGTCTAGCGGAGTGGGTTTGGGTCTAGCCGAGTGGGTTTGGGTCTAGCCGAGTGGGTTTGGGTCTAGCCGAGTGGGTTTGGGTCTAGCCGAGTGGGTTTGGGTCTAGCCGAGTGGGTTTGGGCCTAGCGGAGTGGGTTTGGGTGTAGCCGAGTGGGTTTGGGTCTAGCCGAGTGGGTTTGGGTCGAGCCGAGTGGGTTTGGGTCTAGCCGTGTGGGTTTCGGTCTAGCCGAGTGGGTAATCGTCTAGTCGAGTCGGTTTGGGTCGAGCCGAGTGGGTTTGGGTCTTGCCGAGTGGGTTTGGGTCTAGCCGAGTGGGTTTGGGTCTAGCCGAGTGGGTTTTGTTCTATCCGAGTGGGTTTGGGTCTATCCGAGTGGGTTTGGGTCCAGCCGAGTGGGTTTGGGTCTAGCCGAGTGGGTTTGGGTCCAGCCGAGTGGGTTTGGGTCTAGGGGAGTGATTTTGGGTGTAGCCGAGTGGGTCAGGGTCTAGCCGAGTGGGTTTGGGTCTAGCCGAGTGGGTTTTGGTCAAGCCGAGTGGGTTTGGGTCGAGCCGAGTGGGTTTGGGTCGAGCCGAGTGGGTTTGGGTCTAGCCGCGTGGGTTTGTGTCTAGCCGAGTGGGTAATCGTCTAGTCGAGTTGGTTTGGGTCGAGCCGAGTGGGTTTGGGTCTTGCCGAGTGGGTTTGGGTCTAGCCGGGTGGGTTTGGGTCTTGCCGAGTAGGTTTGGGTCTAGCCGAGTGGGTTTGGGTCTAGCCAAGTGGGTTTTGGTCTATCCGAGTGGGTTTGGGTCCAGCCGAGTGGGTTTGGGTCTAGCCGAGTGGGTTTGGGTCTAGCCGAGTGGGTTTGGGTCTAGCCGAGTCCGTTTGGGTCTAGCCGTGTGGGTTTGGGTCTAGTGGAGTGGGTTTGTGTCTAGCGGAGTGGGTTTGCGTGTAGCGGAGTGGGTTTGGGTCTAGCGGAGTGTGTTTGGGTCTAGCCGAATGGGTTTGGGTCTAGCCGAGTGGGTTTGGGTGTAGCGGAGTGGATTTGGGTCTAGCGGAGTGGGTTTGGGTCTAGCCGAGTGGGTTTGGGTCTAGCCGAGTGGGTTTGGGTCTAGCCGAGTGGGTTTGGGTCTAGCCGAGTGGGTTTGGGTCTAGCCGAGTGGGTTTGAGTCTAGCCGAGTGGCTTTGGGTCTACCCGAGTGGGTTTGGGTCTAGCCGAGTCGGTTTGGTCTAGCCGAGTGGGTTTGGGTCTAGCCGAGTGGGTTTGTGTCTAGCCGAGCGGGTTTGGGTCTAGCGGAGTGGGTTTGGGTCTAGCCGAGTGGGTTTGGGTCTAGCCGAGTGGGTTTGGGTCTAGCCGAGTGGGTTTGGGTCTAGCAGAGTGGGTTTGGGTCTAGCCGAGTGGGTTTGGGTCGAGCCGAGTGGGTTTGGGTCTAGCCGTGTGGGTTTCGGTCTAGCCGATTGGGTAATCGTCTAGTCGAGTCGGTTTGGGTCGAGCCGAGTGGGTTTGGGTCTTGCCGAGTGGGTTTGGGTCTAGCCGAGTGGGTTTGGGTCTAGCCGAGTGGGTTTTGTGCTATCCGAGTGGGTTTGGGTCCAGCCGAGTGGGTTTGGGTCTAGCCGAGTGGGTTTGTGTCTAGCGGAGTGGGTTTGGGTCTAGCGGAGTGGGTTTGGGTCTAGCGGAGTGGGTTTGGGTCTAGCCGAGTGTGTTTGGGTCTCGCCGAGTGGGTTTGGGTCTATCCGAGTGGGTTTGGGTCCAGCCGAGTGGGTTTGGGTCTAGCCAAGTGGGTTTGGGTCCAGCCGAGTGGGTTTGGGTCTAGGGGAGTGAGTTTGGGTGTAGCCGAGTGGGTTTGGGTCTAGCCGAGTGGGTTTGGGTCGAGCCGAGTGGGTTTGGGTCTAGCCGTGTGGGTTTCGGTCTAGCCGAGTGGGGAATCGTCTAGTCGAGTCGGTTTGGGTCGAGCCGAGTGGGTTTGGGTCTTGCCGAGTGGGTTTGGGTCTAGCGGAGTGGGTTTGGGTCTAGCGGAGTGGGTTTGGGTCTAGCCGAGTGTGTTTGGGTCTCGACGAGTGGGTTTGGGTCTATCCGAGTGGGTTTGGGTCCAGCCGAGTGGGTTTGGGTCTAGCCAAGTGGGTTTGGGTCCAGCCGAGTGGGTTTGGGTCTAGGGGAGTAATTTTGGGTGTAGCCGAGTGGGTCAGGGTCTAGCCGAGTGGGTTTGGGTCTAGCCGAGTGGGTTTGGGTCAAGCCGAGTGGGTTTGGGTCGAGCCGAGTGGGTTTGGGTCGAGCCGAGTGGGTTTGGGTCTAGCCGCGTGGGTTTGTGTCTAGCCGAGTGGGTAATCGTCTAGTCGAGTTGGTTTGGGTCGAGCCGAGTGGGTTTGGGTCTTGCCGAGTGGGTTTGGGTCTAGCCGGGTGTGTTTGGGTCAAGCCGAGTGGGTTTTGGTCTATCCGAGTGGGTTTGGGTGCAGCCGAGTGGGTTTCGGTCTATGCGAGTGGGTTCGTGTCTAGCCGAGTGGGTTTGGGTCTAGCCGAGTGGGTTTGGGTCGAGCCGAGTGGGTTTGGGTCTAGCCGTGTGGGTTTCGGTCTAGCCGAGTGGGGAATCGTCTAGTCGAGTCGGTTTGGGTCGAGCCGAGTGGGTTTGGGTCTTGCCGAGTGGGTTTGGGTCCAGCCGAGTGGGTATGGGTCTAGCCGAGTGGGTTTTGTTCTATCCGAGTGGGTTTGGGTCCAGCCGAGTGGGTTTGGGTCTAGCCGAGTGGGTTTGTGTCTAGCGGAGTGGGTTTGGGTCTAGCGGAGTGGGTTTGGGTCTAGCGGAGTGGGTTTGGGTCTAGCCGAGTGTGTTTGGGTCTCGACGAGTGGGTTTGGGTCTATCCGAGTGGGTTTAGGTCCAGCCGAGTGGGTTTGGGTCTAGCCAAGTGGGTTTGGGTCCAGCCGAGTGGGTTTGGGTCTAGGGGAGTAATTTTGGGTGTAGCCGAGTGGGTCAGGGTCTAGCCGAGTGGGTTTGGGTCTAGCCGAGTGGGTTTGGGTCAAGCCGAGTGGGTTTGGGTCGAGCCGAGTGGGTTTGGGTCGAGCCGAGTGGGTTTGGGTCTAGCCGCGTGGGTTTGTGTCTAGCCGAGTGGGTAATCGTCTAGTCGAGTTGGTTTGGGTCGAGCCGAGTGGGTTTGGGTCTCGCGGAGTGGGTTTGGGTCTAGCGGAGTGGGTTTGGGTCTAGCCGAGTGGGTTTGGGTCTAGCCGAGTGGGTTTGGGTCTATCCGAGTGGGTTTGGGTCCAGCCGATTGGGTTTGGGTCTAGTCGAGTGGGTTTGGGTCCAGCCGTGTGGGTTTGGGTCCAGCCGAGTGGGTTTGGGTCTAGCCGAGTGGGTTTGGGTCTAGCCGAGTATGTTTGCATCTAGCCGAGTGGCTTTGGGTCTACCCGAGTGGGTTTGGGTCTAGCCGAGTGGGTTTGGGTCGAGCCGAGTGGGTTTGGGTCTAGCCGCGTGGGTTTGGGTCTAGCCGAGTGGGTTTGGGTCTAGCCGAGTGGGTTTGGGTCTAGCCGAGTGGGTTTGGGTCTAGCGGAGTGGGTTTGGGTCTAGCCGAGTGGGTTTGGGTCTAGCTGAGTGGGTTTGGGTCTAGCCGAGTGGGTTTGGGTCTAGCCGAGTGGGTTTGGGTCTAGCGGAGTGGGTTTCGGTCTATGCGAGTGGGTTTGGGTGTAGCCGAGTGGGTTTGGGTCTAGCCGAGTGGGTTTGGGTCGGGCCGAGTGGGTGTGGGTCTAGCCGTGTGGGTTTCGGTCTAGCCGAGTGGGTAATCGTCTAGTCGAGTCGGTTTGGGTCGAGCCGAGTGGGTTTGGGTCTTGCCGAGTGGGTTTGGGTCTAGCCGAGTGGGTTTGGGTCTAGCCGAGTGGGTTTTGTTCTATCCGAGTGGGTTTGGGTCTATCCGAGTGGGTTTGGGTCCAGCCGAGTGGGTTTGGGTCTAGCCGAGTGGGTTTGGGTCCAGCCGAGTGGGTTTGGGTCTAGGGGAGTGATTTTGGGTGTAGCCGAGTGGGTCAGGGTCTAGCCGAGTGGGTTTGGGTCTAGCCGAGTGGGTTTGGGTCAAGCCGAGTGGGTTTGGGTCGAGCCGAGTGGGTTTGGGTCTAGCCGCGTGGGTTTGTGTCTAGCCGAGTGGGTAATCGTCTAGTCGAGTTGGTTTGGGTCGAGCCGAGTGGGTTTGGGTCTAGCCAAGTGGGTTTGGTCTATCCGAGTGGGTTTGGGTCCAGCCGAGTGGGTTTGGGTCTAGCCGAGTGGGTTTGGGTCTAGCCGAGTGGGTTTGGGTCTAGCCGAGTGCGTTTGGGTCTAGCCTAGTGGGTTTCGGTCTAGCCGTGTGGGTTTGGGTCTAGTGGAGTGGGTTTGTGTCTAGCGGAGTGGGTTTGCGTGCAGCGGAGTGGGTTTGGGTCTAGCGGAGTGTGTTTGGGTCTAGCCGAATGGGTTTGGGTCTAGCCGAGTGGGTTTGGGTGTAGCGGAGTGGATTTGGGTCTAGCGGAGTGGGTTTGGGTCTAGCCGAGTGGGTTTGGGTCTAGCCGTGTGGGTTTGGGTCTAGCCGAGTGGGTTTGGGTCTAGCCGAGTGGGTTTGGGTCTAGCCGAGTGGGTTTGAGTCTAGCCGAGTGGCTTTGGGTCTACCCGAGTGGGTTTGGGTCTAGCCGAGTGGGTTTGGTCTAGCCGAGTGGGTTTGGGTCTAGCCGAGTGGGTTTGTGTCTAGCCGAGTGGGTTTGGGTCTAGTGGAGTGGGTTTGGGTCTAGCCGAGTGGGTTTGGGTCTAGCGGAGTGGATTTGGGTCTAGCGGAGTGGGTTTGGGTCTAGCGGAGTGGGTTTGGGTCTAGCCGAGTGGGTTTGGGTCTAGCCGAGTGGGTTTGGGTCTAGCCGAGTGGGTTTGGGTCTAGCAGAGTGGGTTTGGGTCTAGCCGAGTGGGTTTGGGTCGAGCCGAGTGGGTTTGGGTCTAGCCGTGTGGGTTTCGGTCTAGCCGATTGGGTAATCGTCTAGTCGAGTCGGTTTGGGTCGAGCCGAGTGGGTTTGGGTCTTGCCGAGTGGGTTTGGGTCTAGCCGAGTGGGTTTGGGTCTAGCCGAGTGGGTTTTGTGCTATCCGAGTGGGTTTGGGTCCAGCCGAGTGGGTTTGGGTCTAGCCGAGTGGGTTTGTGTCTAGCGGAGTGGGTTTGGGTCTAGCGGAGTGGGTTTGGGTCTAGCGGAGTGGGTTTGGGTCTAGCCGAGTGTGTTTGGGTCTCGCCGAGTGGGTTTGGGTCTATCCGAGTGGGTTTGGGTCCAGCCGAGTGGGTTTGGGTCTAGCCAAGTGGGTTTGGGTCCAGCCGAGTGGGTTTGGGTCTAGGGGAGTGAGTTTGGGTGTAGCCGAGTGGGTTTGGGTCTAGCCGAGTGGGTTTGGGTCGAGCCGAGTGGGTTTGGGTCTAGCCGTGTGGGTTTCGGTCTAGCCGAGTGGGGAATCGTCTAGTCGAGTCGGTTTGGGTCGAGCCGAGTGGGTTTGGGTCTTGCCGAGTGGGTTTGGGTCTAGCCGAGTGGGTTTGGGTCTAGCCGAGTGGGTTTTGTTCTATCCGAGTGGGTTTGGGTCCAGCCGAGTGGGTTTGGGTCTAGCCGAGTGGGTTTGTGTCTAGCGGAGTGGGTTTGGGTCTAGCGGAGTGGGTTTGGGTCTAGCGGAGTGGGTTTGGGTCTAGCCGAGTGTGTTTGGGTTTCGACGAGTGGGTTTGGGTCTATCCGAGTGGGTTTGGGTCCAGCCGAGTGGGTTTGGGTCTAGCCAAGTGGGTTTGGGTCCAGCCGAGTGGGTTTGGGTCTAGGGGAGTAATTTTGGGTGTAGACGAGTGGGTCAGGGTCTAGCCGAGTGGGTTTGGGTCTAGCCGAGTGGGTTTGGGTCAAGCCGAGTGGGTTTGGGTCGAGCCGAGTGGGTTTGGGTCGAGCCGAGTGGGTTTGGGTCTAGCCGCGTGGGTTTGTGTCTAGCCGAGTGGGTAATCGTCTAGTCGAGTTGGTTTGGGTCGAGCCGAGTGGGTTTGGGTCTTGCCGAGTGGGTTTGGGTCTAGCCGGGTGTGTTTGGGTCAAGCCGAGTGGGTTTTGGTCTATCCGAGTGGGTTTGGGTCCAGCCGAGTGGGTTTGGGTCTAGCCGAGTGGGTTTGGGTCCAGCCGAGTGGGTTTGGGTCTAGGGGAGTGATTTTGGGTGTAGCCGAGTGGGTCAGGGTCTAGCCGAGTGGGTTTGGGTCTAGCCGAGTGGGTTTGGGTCAAGCCGAGTGGGTTTGGGTCGAGCCGAGTGGGTTTGGGTCTAGCCGCGTGGGTTTGTGTCTAGCCGAGTGGGTAATCGTCTAGTCGAGTTGGTTTGGGTCGAGCCGAGTGGGTTTGGGTCTAGCCAAGTGGGTTTGGTCTATCCGAGTGGGTTTGGGTCCAGCCGAGTGGGTTTGGGTCTAGCCGAGTGGGTTTGGGTCTAGCCGAGTGGGTTTGGGTCTAGCCGAGTGCGTTTGGGTCTAGCCTAGTGGGTTTCGGTCTAGCCGTGTGGGTTTGGGTCTAGTGGAGTGGGTTTGTGTCTAGCGGAGTGGGTTTGCGTGCAGCGGAGTGGGTTTGGGTCTAGCGGAGTGTGTTTGGGTCTAGCCGAATGGGTTTGGGTCTAGCCGAGTGGGTTTGGGTGTAGCGGAGTGGATTTGGGTCTAGCGGAGTGGGTTTGGGTCTAGCCGAGTGGGTTTGGGTCTAGCCGTGTGGGTTTGGGTCTAGCCGAGTGGGTTTGGGTCTAGCCGAGTGGGTTTGGGTCTAGCCGAGTGGGTTTGAGTCTAGCCGAGTGGCTTTGGGTCTACCCGAGTGGGTTTGGGTCTAGCCGAGTGGGTTTGGTCTAGCCGAGTGGGTTTGGGTCTAGCCGAGTGGGTTTGTGTCTAGCCGAGTGGGTTTGGGTCTAGTGGAGTGGGTTTGGGTCTAGCCGAGTGGGTTTGGGTCTAGCGGAGTGGATTTGGGTCTAGCGGAGTGGGTTTGGGTCTAGCGGAGTGGGTTTGGGTCTAGCCGAGTGGGTTTGGGTCTAGCCGAGTGGGTTTGGGTCCAGCCGAGTGGGTTTGGGTCTAGCAGAGTGGGTTTGGGTCTAGCCGAGTGGGTTTGGGTCGAGCCGAGTGGGTTTGGGTCCAGCCGTGTGGGTTTCGGTCTAGCCGATTGGGTAATCGTCTAGTCGAGTCGGTTTGGGTCGAGCCGAGTGGGTTTGGGTCTTGCCGAGTGGGTTTGGGTCTAGCCGAGTGGGTTTGGGTCTAGCCGAGTGGGTTTTGTGCTATCCGAGTGGGTTTGGGTCCAGCCGAGTGGGTTTGGGTCTAGCCGAGTGGGTTTGTGTCTAGCGGAGTGGGTTTGGGTCTAGCGGAGTGGGTTTGGGTCTAGCGGAGTGGGTTTGGGTCTAGCCGAGTGTGTTTGGGTCTCGCCGAGTGGGTTTGGGTCTATCCGAGTGGGTTTGGGTCCAGCCGAGTGGGTTTGGGTCTAGCCAAGTGGGTTTGGGTCCAGCCGAGTGGGTTTGGGTCTAGGGGAGTGAGTTTGGGTGTAGCCGAGTGGGTTTGGGTCTAGCCGAGTGGGTTTGGGTCGAGCCGAGTGGGTTTGGGTCTAGCCGTGTGGGTTTCGGTCTAGCCGAGTGGGGAATCGTCTAGTCGAGTCGGTTTGGGTCGAGCCGAGTGGGTTTGGGTCTTGCCGAGTGGGTTTGGGTCTAGCCGAGTGGGTTTGGGTCTAGCCGAGTGGGTTTTGTTCTATCCGAGTGGGTTTGGGTCCAGCCGAGTGGGTTTGGGTCTAGCCGAGTGGGTTTGTGTCTAGCGGAGTGGGTTTGGGTCTAGCGGAGTGGGTTTGGGTCTAGCGGAGTGGGTTTGGGTCTAGCCGAGTGTGTTTGGGTTTCGACGAGTGGGTTTGGGTCTATCCGAGTGGGTTTGGGTCCAGCCGAGTGGGTTTGGGTCTAGCCAAGTGGGTTTGGGTCCAGCCGAGTGGGTTTGGGTCTAGGGGAGTAATTTTGGGTGTAGACGAGTGGGTCAGGGTCTAGCCGAGTGGGTTTGGGTCTAGCCGAGTGGGTTTGGGTCAAGCCGAGTGGGTTTGGGTCGAGCCGAGTGGGTTTGGGTCGAGCCGAGTGGGTTTGGGTCTAGCCGCGTGGGTTTGTGTCTAGCCGAGTGGGTAATCGTCTAGTCGAGTTGGTTTGGGTCGAGCCGAGTGGGTTTGGGTCTTGCCGAGTGGGTTTGGGTCTAGCCGGGTGTGTTTGGGTCAAGCCGAGTGGGTTTTGGTCTATCCGAGTGGGTTTGGGTGCAGCCGAGTGGGTTTCGGTCTATGCGAGTGGGTTCGTGTCTAGCCAAGTGGGTTTGGGTCTAGCGGAGTGGGTTTGGGTCTAGCGGAGTGGGTTTGGGTCTAGCCGAGTGGGTTTGGGTCCTGCCGAGTGGGTTTGGGTCTAGCCGAGTGGGTTTGGGTCTAGCCGAGTGGGTTTGGGTCTAGCCAAGTGGGTTTGGGTCTAGCCGAGTGGGTTTGGATCTAGCCGAGTGGGTTTGGTTCTAGCCGAGTGGGTTTGGGTCTAGACGAGTCCGTTTGGGTCTAGCCGAGTGGGTTTGGGACTAGCCGAGTGGGGTTGGGTCTAGCCGAGTGGGTTTGGTTCTACCCAAGTGGGTTTGGGTCTAGCCCAGTGGGTTTGGGTCTAGCCGATTGGGTTTGGGTCCAGCCGAGTGGGTTTGGGTCAAGCCAAGTGGGTTGGGGTCTAGTCGAGTGGGTTTGGGTCCAGCCGTGTGGGTTTGGGTCTAGCCGAGTGGGTAATCGTCTAGTCGAGTCGGTTTGGGTCGAGCTGAGTGGGTTTGGGTCTTGCCGAGTAGGTTTGGGTCTAGCCGAGTGGGTTAGGGTCTAGCCAAGTGGGTTTTGGTCTATCCGAGTGGGTTTGGGTCCAGCCGAGTGGGTTTGGGTCTAGCCGAGTGGGTTTGTGTCTAGCGGAGTGGGTTTGGGTCTCGCGGAGTGGGTTTGGGTCTAGCGGAGTGGGTTTGGGTCTAGCCGAGTGGGTTTGGGTCTAGCCGAGTGGGTTTGGGTCTATCCGAGTGGGTTTGGGTCCAGCCGATTGGGTTTGGGTCTAGTCGAGTGGGTTTGGGTCCAGCCGTGTGGGTTTGGGTCCAGCCGAGTGGGTTTGGGTCTAGGGGAGTGATTTTGGGTGTAGCCGAGTGGGTCAGGGTCTAGGCGAGTGGGTTTGGGTCTAGCCGAGTGGGTTTGGGTCAAGCCGAGTGGGTTTGGGTCGAGCCGAGTGGGTTTGGGTCTAGCCGCGTGTGTTTGGGTCTAGCCGAGTGGGTTTGGGTCTAGCCGAGTGGGTTTGGGTCTAGCCGAGTGGGTTTGGGTCTAGCGGAGTGGGTTTGGGTCTAGCCGAGTGGGTTTGGGTCTAGCTGAGTGGGTTTGGGTCTAGCGGAGTGGGTTTGGGTCTAGCCGAGTGGGTTTGGGTCTAGCGGAGTGGGTTTGGGTCTAGCGGAGTGGGTTTGGGTCTAGCCGAGTGGGTTTGGGTCTAGCCGAGTGGGTTTGGGTCCAGCCGAGTGGGTTTGGGTCTAGCCGAGTGGGTTTGGGTCTAGCCGAGTGGGTTTGGGTCTAGCCGAGTGGGTTTGGGTGTAACCTAGTGGGTTTGGGTCTAGTGGAGTGGGTTTGGGTCTAGCGGAGTGGGTTTGGGTCTAGCGGAGTGGGTTTGGGTCTAGCGGAGTGGGTTTGGGTCTAGCGGAGTGGGTTTGTGTCTAGCCGAGTGGGTTTGGGTCTAGCCGAGTGGGTTTGGGTCTAGCCGAGTGGGTTTGGGTCTAGTCGAGTGGGTTTGGGTCTAGCCGAGTGGGTTTGGGCCTAGCGGAGTGGGTTTGGGTGTAGCCGAGTGGGTTTGGGTCTAGCCGAGTGGGTTTGGGTCGAGCCGAGTGGGTTTGGGTCTAGCCGCGTGGGTTTGGGTCTAGCCAAGTGGGTAATCGTCTAGTCGAGTGGGTTTGGGTCGAGCCGAGTGGGTTTGGGTCTTGCCGGGTGGGTTTGGGTCTAGCCGAGTGGGTTTGGGTCTAGCCGAGTGGGTTTTTGTTCTATCCGAGTCGGTTTGGGTCCAGCCGAGTGGGTTTGGGTCTAGCCGAGTGGGTTTGTGTCTAGCGGAGTGGGTTTGGGTCTAGCGGAGTGGGTTTGGGTCTAGCGGAGGGTTACACAAAAAGCTGGAGAAACTCAGCGGGTGCAGCAGCATCTAAAGAGCGAAGGAGATAGGCGACGTTTCGGGTCGAGACCCTTCTTCAGACGCTGCTGCACCCGCTGAGTTTCTCCAGCTTTTTGAGTAACCCTCGATTCTCCAGCATCTGCAGTTCCTTCTTTAACAACATTGGGTCTAGCGGAGTGGGTTTAGGTCTAGCCGAGTGTGTTTGGGTCTCGCCGAGTGGGTTTGGGTCTATCCGAGTGGGTTTGGGTCCAGCCGAGTGGGTTTGGGTCTAGCCGAGTGGGTTTGGGTCCAGCCGTGTGGGTTTGGGTCCAGCCGAGTGGGTTTGGGTCTAGTGGAGTGATTTTGGGTGTAGCCGAGTGGGTCAGGGTCTAGCCGAGTGGGTTTGGGTCTAGCCGAGTGGGTTTGGGTCAAGCCGAGTGGGTTTGGGTCGAGCCGAGTGGGTTTGGGTCTAGCCGCGTGGGTTTGTGTCTAGCCGAGTGGGTAATCGTCTAGTCGAGTTGGTTTGGGTCGAGCCGAGTGGGTTTGGGTCTTGCCGAGTGGGTTTGGGTCTAGCCGGGTGGGTTTGGGTATAGCCGAGTGGGTTTTGGTCTATCCGAGTGGGTTTGGGTCCAGCCGAGTGGGTTTGGGTCTATGCGAGTGGGTTTGTGTCTAGCCGAGTGGGTTTGGGTCTAGCGGAGTGGGTTTGGGTCTAGCGGAGTGGGTTTGGGTCTAGCCGAGTGGGTTTGGGTCTTGCCGAGTGGGTTTGGGTCTAGCCGAGTGGGTTTGGGTCTAGCCGAGTGGGTTTGGGTCTAGCCGAGTGGGTTTGGGTCTAGCCGAGTGGGTTTGGGTCTAGCCGAGTGGGTTTGGTTCTAGCCGAGTGGGTTTGGGTCTAGACGAGTCCGTTTGGTTCTAGCCGAGTGGGTTTGGGTCTAGCGGAGTGGGTTTGGGTCTAGCGGAGTGGGTTTGGGTCTAGCCGAGTGGGTTTGGGTCTTGCCGAGTGGGGTTGGGTCTAGCCGAGTGGGTTTAGGTCTAGCCGAGTGGGTTTGGGTCTAGCCGAGTGGGTTTGGGTCTAGCCGAGTGGGTTTGGGTCTAGCCGAGTGGGTTTGGTTCTAGCCGAGTGGGTTTGGGTCTAGACGAGTCCGTTTGGTTCTAGCCGAGTGGGTTTGGGACTAGCCGAGTGGGGTTGGGTCTAGCCGAGTGGGTTTGGTTCTAGCCAAGTGGGTTTGGGTCTTGCCCAGTGGGTTTGGGTCTAGCCGAGTGGGTTTGGGTCTAGCCAAGTGGATTGGGGTGAAGCCGAGTGGGTTTGTGTCTGGCGGAGTGGGTTTGGGTGTAGCCGAGTGGGTTTGGGTCTAGCCGAGTGGGTTTGGGTCTGGCCGAGTGGGTTTGGGTCTAGCCGAGTGGGTTTGGGTCTAGCCGAGTGGGTTTGGGTCCAGCGGAGTGGGTTTGGGTCTAGCGTATTGGTTTTGGGTCTAGCCGAGTTGGTTTGGGTCTAGCCGAGTGGGTTTGGGTCTAGCCGAGTGGGTTTGGGTCTAGCCGAGTGGGTTTGGGTCTAGCCGAGTGGGTTTGGGTGTGGTGGAGTGGGTTTGCGTGTAGCCGAGTGGGTTAGGGTCTAGCCGAGTGGGTTTGGGTCTAGCCGAGTGGGTTTGGGTCCAGCCGAGTGGGTTTGGGTCTAGCCGAGTGGGTTTGGGTCTAGCGGTGTGGGTATGGGTGTAGCCCAGTGGGTTTGGGTCTAGCCGAGTGGGTTTGGGTTGTGCCGAGTGGGTTTGGGTCTAGCCGCGTGGGTTTGGGTCTAGCCGAGTGGGTAATCATCTAGCCGAGTCGGTTTGGGTCTAGCCGAGTGGGTTTGGGTCTTGCCGAGTGGTTTGAGTCTAGCCGAGTGGGTTTGGGTCTAGCCGAGTGGGTTTGGGTCTAGCGGAGTGGGTTTGGGTGTAGCCGAGTGGGTTTGGGTCTAGCCGAGTGGGTTTGGGTCTAGCCGAATCGGTTTCGGTCTATCCGAGAGGGTTTGTGTCTAGCCAAGTGGGTTTGGGTCTAGCCGAGTGGGTTTGGGTCTAGCCGAGTTGGTTTGGGTCTAGCCGAGTGGGTTTGGGTCTATCCGAGTGGGTTTGGGTCTAGCCGAATTGGTTTCGGTCTATCCAAGAGGGTTTGTGTCTAGCCGAGGGGGTTTGGGTCTAGCCGAGTGGGTTTGTGTCTAGCCAAGTGGGTTTGGGTCTAGCCGAGTCGGTTTGGGTGTAGCCGAGTGGGTTTGGGTGTAGCCGAGTGGCTTTGGGTGCAGCCGAGTGGCTTTGGGTCTAGCCGAGTGGGTTTGGGTCTAGCCGAGTGGGTTTGGGTCTAGCCGAGTGGGTTGGGGTCTAGCCGAGTGGGTTTGGGTCTAGCCGAGTGGGTTTGGGTGTAGCCGAGTGGGTTTGTGTCTAGCCAAGTGTGTTTGGGTCTTGCCAAGTGCGTTTGGGTGTAGCCGAGTGGGTTTGGGTCTAGCCGAGTGGGTTTGGGTCTAGCCGAGTGGGTTTGGGTCTAGCCGAGAGGGTTTCGGTCTAGCCGAGTGGGTTGGGGTCTAGCCGAGTGGGTTGGGGTCTAGCCGAGTGGGTTTGGGTCTAGCCGAGTGGGTTTGGGTGTAGCCGAGTGGGTTTGCGTCTAGCCGAGTGGGTTTGGGTCTGGCCGAGTGGGTTTGGGTCTTGCCGAGTGGGTTTGGGTCTAGCCGAGTGGGTTTGGGTCTAGCCGAATGGGTTTTGGTCTAGCCGAGTGGGTTTGGGTCCAGCCGAGTGGGTTTGCGTCTAGCCGAGTGGGTTTGGGTTGAGCCGAGTGGGTTTCGGTCTAGCCGCGTGGGTTTGGGTCTAGCCAAGTGGGTAATCATCTAGCCGAGTCGGTTTGGGTCTAGCCGAGTGGGTTTGGGTCTTGCCGAGTGGGTTTGTGTCTAGCCGAGTGGGTTTGGGTCTAGCCGAGTGGGTTGGGGTCTAGATGAGTGGGTTTGGGTCTAGCCGAGTGGGTTTGGGTGTAGCCGAGTGGGTTTGTGTCTTGCCAAGTGGGTTTGGGTCTAGCCGAGTGGGTTTGGGTGTAGCCGAGTGGGTTTGGGTCGAGCCGAGTGGGTTTGGGTCTAGCCGAGTGGGTTTGGGTCTAGCCGAGTGGGTTTGGGTCTAGCCGAGAGTGTTTGGGTCTAGCCGAGTGGGTTGCGGTCTCGCCGAGTGGGTTTGGGTCTAGCCGAGTGGGTTTGTGTGCAGCCGAGTGGGTTTGGGTCTAGCTGAGTGGGTTTGGGTCTAGCCGAGTGGGTTTGGGTCTAGCCGAGTGGGTTTGGGTCTAGCCGAGTGGGTTTGGGTGTAGCCGAGTGGGTTTGGGTCTAGCCGAGTGGGTTTGGGTCTAGCCCAGTGGGTTTGGGTCTAGCCGAGTGGGTTTGGGTCTAGCCGAGTGGGTTTGGGTCTAGCCGAGTGGGTTTGGGTCTAGCCGAGTGGGTTTGGGTCGAACCGAGTGGGTTTGGGTGTAGCCGAGTGGGTTTGGGTCTAGCCGAGTGGGTTTGGGTCTAGCCGAGTGGGCTTGGGTCTAGCCGAGTGGGTTTGGGTCTAGCCGAGTGGGTTTGGGTCTAGCCGAGTGGGTTTGGGTCTAGCCGAGTGGGTTTGGGTCTAGCCGAGTGGGTTTGGGTCGAGCCGAGTGGGTTTGGGTCTAGCCGAGTGGGTTTGGGTCTAGCCGAGTGGGTTTCGCTCTAGCCGAGTGGGTTTGGGTCCAGCCGAGTGGGTTTGGGTCTCGCCGAGTGGGTTTGGGTCAAGCGGTGTGGGTTTGGGTGTAGTCGAGTGGGTTTGGGTCTAGCCGAATGGGTTTGGATCGAGCAGAGTGGGTTTGGGTCTAGCCGAGTGGGTTTGGGTCTAGCCGAGTGGGTAATCATCTAGCCGAGTGGGTTTGGGTCTAGCCGAATGGGTTTGGGTCTTGCCGAGTGGGTTTGGGTCTAGCCGAGTGGGTTTGGGTCCAGCCGAGTGGGTTTGCGTCTAGCCGAGTGGGTTTGGGTTGAGCCGAGTGGGTTTGGGTCTAGCCGCGTGGGTTTGGGTGTAGCCGATTGGGTAATCATCTAGCCGAGTCGGTTTGGGTCTAGCCGAGTGGGTATGGGTCTTGCCGAGTTGGTTTGGGTCTAGCCGAGTGGGTTTGGGTCTAGCCGAGTGGGTTTGGGTCTAGCCGAGTGGGTTTGGGCCTAGCGGAGTGGGTTTGGGTGTAGCCGAGTGGGTTTGGGTCTAGCCGAGTGGGTTTGGGTCGAGCCGAGTGGGTTTGGGTCTAGCCGCGTGGGTTTGGGTCTAGCCGAGTGGGTAATCGTCTAGTCGAGTCGCTTTGGGTCGAGCCGAGTGGGTTTGGGTCTTGCCGAGTAGGTTTGGGTCTAGCCGAGTGGGTTTGGGTCCAGCCGAGTGGGTTTGTGTCTACCGGAGTGGGTTTGGGTCTCGCGGAGTGGGTTTGGGTCTAGCTGAGTGGGTTTGGGTCTAGCCGAGTGGGTTTGGTTCTAGTCAAGTGCGTTTGGGTCTAGCCTAGTGGGTTTGGGTCTAGCCGTGTGGGTTTGGGTCTAGCGGAGTGGGTTTGGGTCTAGCGGAGTGGGTTTGCGTGTAGCGGAGTGGGTTTGGGTCTAGCGGAGTGTGTTTGGGTCTAGCCGAATGGGTTTGGGTCTAGCCGAGTGAGTTTGGGTGTAGCGGAGTGGATTTGGGTCTAGCGGAGTGGGTTTGGGTCTAGCCGAGTGGGTTTGGGTCTAGCCGAGTGGGTTTGGGTCTAGCCGAGTGGGTTTGGGTCTAGCCGAGTGGGTTTGGGTCGAGCCGAGTGGGTTTGGGTCTAGCCGAGTGGGTTTGGGTCTAGCCGAGTGGGTTTGGGTCTAGCCGAATGGGTTTGGATCGAGCAGAGAGGGTTTAGAAACATAGAAACATAGAAAATAGGTGCAGGAGTAGGCCATTCGGCCCTTCGAGCCTGCACCGCCATTCAATGTGATCATGGCTGATCATCCAACTCAGTATCCCGTACCTGCCTTCTCTCCATACCCCCTGATCCCTTTAGCCACAAGTGCCACATCTAACGCCCTCTTAAATATAGCCAATGAACTGGCCTCAACTACCTTCTGTGGCAGAGAATTCCAGAGACTCACCACTCTCTGTGTAAAGAATGTTTTCCTCATTTCGGTCCTAAAGGAATTCCCCCTTATCCTTAGACTGTGACCCCTTGTTCTGGACTCCCCCAACATCGGGAACAATCTTCCAGCATCTGGCTTGTCCAACCCCTTAAGAATTTTGTAGGTTTCTATAAGATCCCCCCTCAATCTTCTAAATTCCATCGAGTACAAACCGAGTCTATCCAATCTTTCCTCATATGAAAGTCCTGACATCCCAGGAATCAGTCTGGTGAATCTTCTCTGTACCCCCTCTATGGCAAGGATGTCTTTCCTCAGATTTGGAGACCAAAACTGTACGCAGTACTCCAGGTGTGGCCTCACCAAAACCCTGTACAACTGCAGTAGAACCTCCCTGCTCCTATACTCAAATCCTTTCGCTATGAATGCTAACATACCATTTGCTTTCTTCACTGCCTGCTGCACCTGCATGCCTACTTTCAATGACTGGTGTACCATGACACCCAGGTCTCGTTGCATCTCCCCCTTACCTAATCTGCCACCATTCAGATAATAGTCTACCCTCATGTTTTTGCCACCAAAGTGGATAACCTCACATTTATCCACATTGTACTGCATCTGCCATGCATCTGCCCATTCACTCAGCCTATCCAAATCACCCTGCAGCCTCCAAGCATCCTCCTCACACCTAACTATACCCCCCAGCTTGGTATCATCTGCAAATTTGGAGATGTTGCATTGAATTCCCTCGTCCAAATCATTAATATATATTGTAAATAGCTGGGGTCCCAGCACTGAGCCTTGCGGCACCCCACTAGTCACTGCCTGCCATTCTGAAAAGGACCCGTTTACTCCTACCCTTTGCCTCCTGTCTGCTAGCCAGTTCTCTATCCACATCAATACTGAACCCCAAATACCGTGTGCTTTAAGTTTGTATGCTAATCTCTTATGCGGGACCTTGTCGAAAGCCTTCTGAAAGTCTAGATATAACACATCCACTGGTTCTCCCTTATCCACTCTACTAGTTACATCCTCGAAAAATTCTATCAGATTTGTCAGACATGATTTACCTTTCGTAAATCCATGCTGACTTTGTCCAATGATTTCACCACTTTCCAAATGCGCTGCTATCCCATCTTTAATAACTGACTCTAGCAGTTTCCCCACTACCGATGTTAGACTAACTGGTCTGTAATTCCCCGCTTTCTCTCTCCCTCCTTTTTTAAAAAGTGGGGTTACATTAGCTACCCTCCAATCCTCAGGAACTACTCCAGAATCTAAGGAATTTTGAAAAATTATCACTAATGCATCCACTATTTCTGTGGCTACCTCCTTGAGTACTCTGGGATGCAGACTATCTGGCCCTGGGGATTTATCGGCCTTCAATCCGTTCAATTTACCCAACACCACCTCCCGGCAAACCTGGATTTCACTCAGTTCCTCCATCTTATTTGACCCCCGTTCCACTGCTATTTCCGGCAGATTATTTATGTCTTCCTTAGTGAAGACAGAACCAAAGTAGTTATTCAATTGGTCTGCCATGTCCTTGTTCCCCATGATCAATTCACCTGTTTCTGACTGCAAGGGACCAACATTTGTTTTAACTAGTCTCTTTCTCTTTACATATCTATAAAAACTTTTGCAGTCAGTTTTTATGTTCCCTGCCAGTTTCCTTTCATAATCTATTTTCCCTTTCCTAATTAAGCCCTTTGTCCTCCTCTGCTGGATTCTGAATTTCTCCCAGTCCTCCGGTAGGCTGCTTTTTCTGGCAAATTTGTATGCCTCATCTTTTGTTTTTATACTATCCCTGATTTCCCTTGTTATCCATGGATGCACCACCTTCCCCGATTTATTCTTTTGCCAAACTGGTATGAACAACTTTTGTACTTCATCCATGCAGTCTTTAAATACCTTCCATTGCACATCCACTGTCAACCCTTTAAGAATCACCTGCCAGTCTATCTTGGCCAATTCACATCTCATACCTTCAAAGTTACATTTGTTCAAGTTCAGAACCCTTGTTTCTGACTTAATTTTGTCACTCTCCATCCTAATGAAGAACTCAACCATATTATGGTCACTCTTGCCCAAGGGGCCACGCACACCAAGACTGCTAACTAACCCTTCCTCATTACTCAATACCCAGTCTAGAATAGCCTGCTCTCTCGTTGGTTCCTCCACATGTTGGTTGAGAAAACTATCCCGCATACATTCCAGGAAATCCTCTTCCTCAGCACCCCTGCCAATTTGATTCACCCAATCTACATGCAGATTGAAGTCACCCATTATAACCGTGTTACCCTTGTTGCACGCATTTCCAATTTCCTGTTTGATGCCATCCCCAACTCCAATACTACTGTTAGGTGGCCTGTACACAGTTCCCACTAGCGTTTTCTGCCCCTTAGAGTTTCGCAGCTCTACCCATATCGATTCCACATCCTCCACGCTAATGTCCTTCCTTTCTATTGCATTAATCTCCTCTCTCACCAGCAACGCTACCCCACCTCCTTTTCCTTTTCGTCTATCCCTCCTGAATATTGAATATCCCTGGATGTTCAGCTCCCAGCCTTGGTCATCCTGGAGCCAAGTCTCCGTGATTCCAACTATAGCATAGTCATTAATCGCTATCTGCACCTTCAACTCATCCACCTTATTACGAATGCTCCTCGCATTGAGACACAAAGCCTTCAGGCTTGTTTTTACAACACTCTTACTCCTTATACAATTATGTTGACAAGTGGCCCCTTTCACATCGATCCCTATTACACTTGGCCATACTCTCCTATCCCTTTGTGAGCTTTCTTCCCCGTTAATTCTGGGGTCATTAACCATCGCTTTACTCTCTTTCCCTCTAACTCCGTCCTCGACTATCCCATTTGATACCCCACCCCCCTTATTCAGTTTAAAACCATCCGTGCAGCAGTGGCAAACCTGCCGGCCAGAATGCTGGTCCCCCACCTGTTAAGATGCAATCCGTCCCTTTTGTACAGTTCCCCCTTACTATAAAAAAAATCCCAGTGATCTAAGAATCTAAATCCCTGCCCCCTGCACCAGTTCCTCAGCCACACATTCAGGTCCCATATCTCCCTGTTCCTGCTCTCGCCAGCACGAGGAACTGGAAGCAAACCGGAGATAACAACCCTGGAAGTCCTGCTTTTCAGCATTTTTCCGAGCTCTCTGAAGTCCCGCTGCAAAAAATTCATCTCCTTCTTTCCAACATCATTTGTGCCAACATGCACGACCACTTCCGGCTGGTCACCTTCGCCCTTGAGGATTGTCTGCACTCTGTCCGTAACATCCTGGATCCTGGCACCAGGAAGGCAGCACACCATCCTGGAATCCCGTCTGTTGCCGCAAAAACACCTGTCCGTACCTCTCACAATGGAGTCTCCAACTACAATGGCGTTGCCCGACTTTGGCCTCTGTGGGTTTGGCTCATCAGCCCTTTTTGTTTGGCAAGCCAGTCCGCCGCTCAGTGGGATACTGTCTTCTGTCCCGAAGTCTAGTTTGGGTCCAGCCGAGTGGGTTTGGGTCTAGCCGAGTGGGTAATCGTCTAGCCGAGTGGGTTTGGGTCTAGCCGAGTGGGTTTGGGTCTTGCCGAGTGGGTTTGGGTCTAGCCGAGTGGGTTTGGGTCCAGCCGAGTGGGTTTGCGTCTAGCCGAGTGGGTTTGGGTTGAGCCGAGTGGGTTTGGGTCTAGCCGCGTGGGTTTGGGTGTAGCCGAGTGGGTAATCATCTAGCCGAGTCGGTTTGGGTCTAGCCGAGTGGGTTTGGGTCTTGCCGAGTTGGTTTGGGTCTAGCCGAGTGGGTTTGGGTCTAGCCGAGTGGGTTTGGGTCGAGCCGAGTTTGTTTGGGTCTAGCTGAGTGGGTTTGGGTCTAGCCGAGTGGGTTTGGGTCTAGCCGAGTGGGTTTGGGTCTAGCCGAGTGGGTTTGGGTCTAGCCGAGTGGGTTTGAGTCTAGCCGAGTGGATTTGGGTCTACCCGAGTGGGTTTGGGTCTAGCCGAGTGGGTTTGGGTCTAGCCGAGTGGGTTTGGGTCTAGCCGAGTGGGTTTGTGTCTAGCCGAGTGGGTTTGGGTCTAGTGGAGTGGGTTTGGGTCTAGCCGAGTGGGTTTGGGTCTAGCGGAGTGGGTTTGGGTCTAGCGGAGTGGGTTTGGGTCTAGCGGAGTGGGTTTGGGTCTAGCCGAGTGGGTTTGGGTCTAGCCGAGTGGGTTTGGGTCTAGCCGAGTGGGTTTGGGTCTAGCCGAGTGGGTTTGGGTCTAGCCGAGTGGGTTTGGGCCTAGCGGAGTGGGTTTGGGTGTAGCCGAGTGGGTTTGGGTCTAGCCGAGTGGGTTTGGGTCGAGCCGAGTGGGTTTGGGTCTAGCCGCGTGGGTTTGGGTCTAGCCGAGTGGGTAATCGTCTAGTCGAGTCGGTTTCGGTCGAGCCGAGTGGGTTTGGGTCTTGCCGAGTGGGTTTGGGTCTAGCCGAGTGGGTTTGGGTCTAGCCGCGTGGGTTTGGGTCTAGCCGAGTGGGTTTGGGTCTAGCCGAGTGGGTTTGGGTCTAGCCGAGTGGGTTTGGGTCTAGCGGAGTGGGTTTGGGTCTAGCGGAGTGGGTTTGGGTCTAGCGGAGTGGGTTTGGGTCTAGCCGAGTGGGTTTGTGTCTAGCCGAGTGGGTTTGGGTCTAGCTGAGTGGGTTTGGGTCTAGCCGAGTGGGTTTGGGTCTAGCCGAGTGGGTTTGGGCCTAGCGGAGTGGGTTTGGGTGTAGCCGAGTGGGTTTGGGTCTAGCCGAGTGGGTTTGGGTCGAGCCGAGTGGGTTTGGGTCTAGCCGCGTGGGTTTGGGTCTAGCCGAGTGGGTAATCGTCTAGTCGAGTCGGTTTCGGTCGAGCCGAGTGGGTTTGGTTCTTGCCGAGTGGGTTTGGGTCTAGCCGAGTGGGTTTGGGTCTAGCCGAGTGGGTTTTGTTCTATCCGAGTGGGTTTGGGTCCAGCCGAGTGGGGTTGGGTCTATGCGAGTGGGTTTGTGTCTAGCCGAGTGGGTTTGGGTCTAGCGGAGTGGGTTTGGGTGTAGCGGAGTGGGTTTGGGTCTAGCCGAGTGGGTTTGGGTCTTGCCGAGTGGGTTTGGGTCTATCCGAGAGGGTTTGTGTCTAGCCGAGGGGGTTTGGGTCTAGCCGAGTGGGTTTGTGTCTAGCCAAGTGGGTTTGGGTCTAGCCGAGTCGGTTTGGGTGTAGCCAAGTGGGTTTGGGTGTAGCCGAGTGGGTTTGGGTGTAGCCGAGTGGCTTTGGGTCTAGCCGAGTGGGTTTGGGTCTAGCCGAGTGGGTTTGGGTCTAGCCGAGTGGGTTGGGGTCTAGCCGAGTGGGTTTGGGTCTAGCCCAGTGGGTTTGGGTGTAGCCGAGTGGGTTTGTGTCTAGCCAAGTGGGTTTGGGTCTAGCCGAGTGCGTTTGGATCGAGCAGAGTGGGTTTGGGTCTATCCGAGTGGGTTTGGGTCTAGTGGAGTGGGTTTGCGTGTAGCCGAGTGGGTTAGGGTCTAGCCGAGTGGGTTTGGGTCTAGCCGAGTGGGTTTGGGTCCAGCCGAGTGGGTTTGGGTCCAGCCGAGTGGGTTTGGGTCTAGCGGTGTGGGTATGGGTGTAGCCGAGTGGGTTTGGGTCTAGCCGAGTGGGTTTGGGTTGTGCCGAGTGGGTTTGGGTCTAGCCGAGTGGGTAATCATCTAGCCGAGTCGGTTTGGGTCCAGCCGAGTGGGTTTGGGTCTTGCCGAGTGGGTTTGTGTCTAGCCGAGTGTGTTTGGGTCTAGCCGAGTGGGTTTGGGTCTAGCGGAGTGGGTTCGGGTGTAGCCGAGTGGGTTTGGGTCTAGCCGAGTGGGTTTGGGTCTAGCCGAATCGGTTTCGGTCTATCCGAGAGGGTTTGTGTCTAGCCGAGTGGGTTTTGGTCTAGCTGAGTGGGTTTGGGTCTAGCCGAGTGGGTTTGGGTCTAGCCGAATCGGTTTCGGTCTATCCGAGAGGGTTTGTGTCTAGCCGAGTGGGTTTGGGTCTAGCTGAGTGGGTTTGGGTCTAGCCGTGTGGGTTTGGGTCTAGCCGCGTGCGTTTGGGTCTAGCCGCGTGGGTTTGGGTGTAGCCGAGTGGGTAATCATCTAGCCGAGTCGGTTTGGGTCTAGCCGAGTGGGTTTGGGTCTTGCCGAGTTGGTTTGGGTCTAGCCGAGTGGGTTTGGGTCTAGCCGAGTGGGTTTGGGTCTAGCCGAGTTTGTTTGGGTCTAGCTGAGTGGGTTTGGGTCTAGCCGAGTGGGTTTGGGTCTAGCCGAGTGGGTTTGGGTCTAGCCGAGTGGGTTTGGGTCTAGCCGAGTGGGTTTGAGTCTAGCCGAGTGGATTTGGGTCTACCCGAGTGGGTTTGGGTCTAGCCGAGTGGGTTTGGGTCTAGCCGAGTGGGTTTGGGTCTAGCCGAGTGGGTTTGTGTCTAGCCGAGTGGGTTTGGGTCTAGTGGAGTGGGTTTGGGTCTAGCCGAGTGGGTTTGGGTCTAGCGGAGTGGGTTTGGGTCTAGCGGAGTGGGTTTGGGTCTAGCGGAGTGGGTTTGGGTCTAGCCGAGTGGGTTTGGGTCTAGCCGAGTGGGTTTGGGTCTAGCCGAGTGGGTTTGGGTCTAGCCGAGTGGGTTTGGGTCTAGCCGAGTGGGTTTGGGCCTAGCGGAGTGGGTTTGGGTGTAGCCGAGTGGGTTTGGGTCTAGCCGAGTGGGTTTGGGTCGAGCCGAGTGGGTTTGGGTCTAGCCGCGTGGGTTTGGGTCTAGCCGAGTGGGTAATCGTCTAGTCGAGTCGGTTTCGGTCGAGCCGAGTGGGTTTGGGTCTTGCCGAGTGGGTTTGGGTCTAGCCGAGTGGGTTTGGGTCTAGCCGCGTGGGTTTGGGTCTAGCCGAGTGGGTTTGGGTCTAGCCGAGTGGGTTTGGGTCTGGCCGAGTGGGTTTGGGTCTAGCGGAGTGGGTTTGGGTCTAGCGGAGTGGGTTTGGGTCTAGCGGAGTGGGTTTGGGTCTAGCCGAGTGGGTTTGTGTCTAGCCGAGTGGGTTTGGGTCTAGCTGAGTGGGTTTGGGTCTAGCCGAGTGGGTTTGGGTCTAGCCGAGTGGGTTTGGGCCTAGCGGAGTGGGTTTGGGTGTAGCCGAGTGGGTTTGGGTCTAGCCGAGTGGGTTTGGGTCGAGCCGAGTGGGTTTGGGTCTAGCCGCGTGGGTTTGGGTCTAGCCGAGTGGGTAATCGTCTAGTCGAGTCGGTTTCGGTCGAGCCGAGTGGGTTTGGTTCTTGCCGAGTGGGTTTGGGTCTAGCCGAGTGGGTTTGGGTCTAGCCGAGTGGGTTTTGTTCTATCCGAGTGGGTTTGGGTCCAGCCGAGTGGGGTTGGGTCTATGCGAGTGGGTTTGTGTCTAGCCGAGTGGGTTTGGGTCTAGCGGAGTGGGTTTGGGTGTAGCGGAGTGGGTTTGGGTCTAGCCGAGTGGGTTTGGGTCTTGCCGAGTGGGTTTGGGTCTATCCGAGAGGGTTTGTGTCTAGCCGAGGGGGTTTGGGTCTAGCCGAGTGGGTTTGTGTCTAGCCAAGTGGGTTTGGGTCTAGCCGAGTCGGTTTGGGTGTAGCCAAGTGGGTTTGGGTGTAGCCGAGTGGGTTTGGGTGTAGCCGAGTGGCTTTGGGTCTAGCCGAGTGGGTTTGGGTCTAGCCGAGTGGGTTTGGGTCTAGCCGAGTGGGTTGGGGTCTAGCCGAGTGGGTTTGGGTCTAGCCCAGTGGGTTTGGGTGTAGCCGAGTGGGTTTGTGTCTAGCCAAGTGGGTTTGGGTCTAGCCGAGTGCGTTTGGATCGAGCAGAGTGGGTTTGGGTCTATCCGAGTGGGTTTGGGTCTAGTGGAGTGGGTTTGCGTGTAGCCGACTGGGTTAGGGTCTAGCCGAGTGGGTTTGGGTCTAGCCGAGTGGGTTTGGGTCCAGCCGAGTGGGTTTGGGTCCAGCCGAGTGGGTTTGGGTCTAGCGGTGTGGGTATGGGTGTAGCCGAGTGGGTTTGGGTCTAGCCGAGTGGGTTTGGGTTGTGCCGAGTGGGTTTGGGTCTAGCCGCGTGGGTTTCGGTCTAGCCGAGTGGGTAATCATCTAGCCGAGTCGGTTTGGGTCTAGCCGAGTGGGTTTGGGTCTTGCCGAGTGGGTTTGTGTCTAGCCGAGTGTGTTTGGGTCTAGCCGAGTGGGTTTGGGTCTAGCGGAGTGGGTTCGGGTGTAGCCGAGTGGGTTTGGGTCTAGCCGAGTGGGTTTGGGTCTAGCCGAATCGGTTTCGGTCCATCCGAGAGGGTTTGTGTCTAGCCGAGTGGGTTTTGGTCTAGCTGAGTGGGTTTGGGTCTAGCCGAGTGGGTTTGGGTCTAGCCGAATCGGTTTCGGTCTATCCGAGAGGGTTTGTGTCTAGCCGAGTGGGTTTGGGTCTAGCTGAGTGGGTTTGGGTCTAGCCGTGTGGGTTTGGGTCTAGCCGCGTGCGTTTGGGTCTATCCGAGTGGGTTTGGGTCTAGCCGAATCGGTTTCGGTCTATCCGAGCGGATTTGTGTCTAGCCGAGGGGGTTTGGGTCTAGCCGAGTGGGTTTGTGTCTAGCCAAGTGGGTTTGGGTCTAGCCGAGTCGGTTTGGGTGTAGCCGAGTGGGTTTGGGTCTAGCCGAGTGGGTTTGGGTCTAGCCGAGTGGGTTTGGGTGTAGCCGAGTGGGTTTGGGTCTAGCTGAGTGGGTTTGGGTCTAGCCGAGTGGGTTTGGGTCTAGCCGAGTGGGTTTGGGTCTAGCCGAATGGGTTTTGGTCTAGCCGAGTGGGTTTGGGTCCAGCCGAGTGGGTTTGCGTCTAGCCGAGTGGGTTTGGGTTGAGCCGAGTGTGTTTGGGTCTCGCCGCGTGGGTTTGTGTCTAGCCAAGTGGGTAATCATCTAGCCGAGTCGGTTTGGGTCTAGCCGAGTGGAAATGGGTCTAGCCGAGTGGATTTGGGTCTAGCCGAGTGGGTTTGGGTCTAGCCGAGTGGGTTTATGTCGAGCCGAGTGGGTTTGGGTCCAGCCGAGTGGGTTTGGGTGTAGCCGAGTGGGTTTGGGTCTAGCTGAGTGGGTTTGGGTCTAGCCGAGTGGGTTTGGGTCTAGCCGAGTGGGTTTGGGTCTACCCGAATGGGTTTTGGTCTAGCCGAGTGGGTTTGGGTCCAGCCGAGTGGGTTTGCGTCTAGCCGAGTGGGTTTGGGTTGAGCCGAGTGGGTTTGGGTCTCGCCGCGTGGGTTTGGGTCTAGCCAAGTGGGTAATCATCTAGCCGAGTCGGTTTTGGTCTAGCCGAGTGGAAATGGGTCTAGCCGAGTGGATTTGGGTCTAGCCGAGTGGGTTTGGGTCTAGCCGAGTGGGTTTGGGTCGAGCCGAGTGGGTTTGGGTCTAGCCGAGTGGGTTTGGGTCTAGCCGAGTGGGTTTGGGTCTAGTCGAGTGGGTTTGGGTCTAGCCGAGTGGGTTTGGGTGTAGCCGAGTGGGTTTGGGTCTAGCCGAGTGGGTTTGGGTCGAGCCGAGTGGGTTTGGGTCTAGCCGCGTGGGTTTGGGTCTAGGCGAGTGGGTAATCGTCTAGTCGAGTCGGTTTCCGTCGAGCCGAGTGGGTTTGGGTCTTGCCGAGTGGGTTTGGGTCTAGCCGAGTGGGTTTGGGTCTAGCCGCGTGGGTTTGGGTCTAGCCGAGTGGGTTTGGGTCTAGCCGAGTGTGTTTGGGTCTAGCCTAGTGGGTTTCGGTCCCCCACCTGTTAAGATGCAATCCGTCCCTTTTGTACAGTTCCCCCTTACTATAAAAAAAATCCCAGTGATCTAAGAATCTAAATCCCTGCCCCCTGCACCAGTTCCTCAGCCACACATTCAGGTCCCATATCTCCCTGTTCCTGCTCTCGCCAGCACGAGGAACTGGAAGCAAACCGGAGATAACAACCCTGGAAGTCCTGCTTTTCAGCATTTTTCCGAGCTCTCTGAAGTCCCGCTGCAAAAAATTCATCTCCTTCTTTCCAACATCATTTGTGCCAACATGCACGACCACTTCCGGCTGGTCACCTTCGCCCTTGAGGATTGTCTGCACTCTGTCCGTAACATCCTGGATCCTGGCACCAGGAAGGCAGCACACCATCCTGGAATCCCGTCTGTTGCCGCAAAAACACCTGTCCGTACCTCTCACAATGGAGTCTCCAACTACAATGGCGTTGCCCGACTTTGGCCTCTGTGGGTTTGGCTCATCAGCCCTTTTTGTTTGGCAAGCCAGTCCGCCGCTCAGTGGGATACTGTCTTCTGTCCCGAAGTCTAGTTTGGGTCCAGCCGAGTGGGTTTGGGTCTAGCCGAGTGGGTAATCGTCTAGCCGAGTGGGTTTGGGTCTAGCCGAGTGGGTTTGGGTCTTGCCGAGTGGGTTTGGGTCTAGCCGAGTGGGTTTGGGTCCAGCCGAGTGGGTTTGCGTCTAGCCGAGTGGGTTTGGGTTGAGCCGAGTGGGTTTGGGTCTAGCCGCGTGGGTTTGGGTGTAGCCGAGTGGGTAATCATCTAGCCGAGTCGGTTTGGGTCTAGCCGAGTGGGTTTGGGTCTTGCCGAGTTGGTTTGGGTCTAGCCGAGTGGGTTTGGGTCTAGCCGAGTGGGTTTGAGTCTAGCCGAGTGGATTTGGGTCTAGCCGAGTGGGTTTGGGTCTAGCCGAGTGGGTTTGGGTCTAGCCGAGTGGGTTTGGGTCTAGCCGAGTGGGTTTGTGTCTAGCCGAGTGGGTTTGGGTCTAGTGGAGTGGGTTTGGGTCTAGCCGAGTGGGTTTGGGTCTAGCGGAGTGGGTTTGGGTCTAGCGGAGTGGGTTTGGGTCTAGCGGAGTGGGTTTGGGTCTAGCCGAGTGGGTTTGGGTCTAGCCGAGTGGGTTTGGGTCTAGCCGAGTGGGTTTGGGTCTAGCCGAGTGGGTTTGGGTCTAGCCGAGTGGGTTTGGGCCTAGCGGAGTGGGTTTGGGTGTAGCCGAGTGGGTTTGGGTCTAGCCGAGTGGGTTTGGGTCGAGCCGAGTGGGTTTGGGTCTAGCCGCGTGGGTTTGGGTCTAGCCGAGTGGGTAATCGTCTAGTCGAGTCGGTTTCGGTCGAGCCGAGTGGGTTTGGGTCTTGCCGAGTGGGTTTGGGTCTAGCCGAGTGGGTTTGGGTCTAGCCGCGTGGGTTTGGGTCTAGCCGAGTGGGTTTGGGTCTAGCCGAGTGGGTTTGGGTCTAGCCGAGTGGGTTTGGGTCTAGCGGAGTGGGTTTGGGTCTAGCGGAGTGGGTTTGGGTCTAGCGGAGTGGGTTTGGGTCTAGCCGAGTGGGTTTGTGTCTAGCCGAGTGGGTTTGGGTCTAGCTGAGTGGGTTTGGGTCTAGCCGAGTGGGTTTGGGTCTAGCCGAGTGGGTTTGGGCCTAGCGGAGTGGGTTTGGGTGTAGCCGAGTGGGTTTGGGTCTAGCCGAGTGGGTTTGGGTCGAGCCGAGTGGGTTTGGGTCTAGCCGCGTGGGTTTGGGTCTAGCCGAGTGGGTAATCGTCTAGTCGAGTCGGTTTCGGTCGAGCCGAGTGGGTTTGGTTCTTGCCGAGTGGGTTTGGGTCTAGCCGAGTGGGTTTGGGTCTAGCCGAGTGGGTTTTGTTCTATCCGAGTGGGTTTGGGTCCAGCCGAGTGGGGTTGGGTCTATGCGAGTGGGTTTGTGTCTAGCCGAGTGGGTTTGGGTCTAGCGGAGTGGGTTTGGGTGTAGCGGAGTGGGTTTGGGTCTAGCCGAGTGGGTTTGGGTCTTGCCGAGTGGGTTTGGGTCTATCCGAGAGGGTTTGTGTCTAGCCGAGGGGGTTTGGGTCTAGCCGAGTGGGTTTGTGTCTAGCCAAGTGGGTTTGGGTCTAGCCGAGTCGGTTTGGGTGTAGCCAAGTGGGTTTGGGTGTAGCCGAGTGGGTTTGGGTGTAGCCGAGTGGCTTTGGGTCTAGCCGAGTGGGTTTGGGTCTAGCCGAGTGGGTTTGGGTCTAGCCGAGTGGGTTGGGGTCTAGCCGAGTGGGTTTGGGTCTAGCCCAGTGGGTTTGGGTGTAGCCGAGTGGGTTTGTGTCTAGCCAAGTGGGTTTGGGTCTAGCCGAGTGCGTTTGGATCGAGCAGAGTGGGTTTGGGTCTCGCCGAGTGGGTTTGGGTCTAGCCCAGTGGGTTTGGGTGTAGCCGAGTGGGTTTGGGTCTAGCGGAGTGGGTTTGGGTCTAGCGGAGTGGGTTTGGGTCTAGCGGAGTGGGTTTGGGTCTAGCCGAGTGGGTTTGGGTCTAGCCGAGTGGGTTTGGGTCTAGCCGAGTGGGTTTGGGTCTAGCCGAGTGGGTTTGGGTCTAGCCGAGTGGGTTTGGGCCTAGCGGAGTGGGTTTGGGTGTAGCCGAGTGGGTTTGGGTCTAGCCGAGTGGGTTTGGGTCGAGCCGAGTGGGTTTGGGTCTAGCCGCGTGGGTTTGGGTCTAGCCGAGTGGGTAATCGTCTAGTCGAGTCGGTTTCGGTCGAGCCGAGTGGGTTTGGGTCTTGCCGAGTGGGTTTGGGTCTAGCCGAGTGGGTTTGGGTCTAGCCGCGTGGGTTTGGGTCTAGCCGAGTGGGTTTGGGTCTAGCCGAGTGGGTTTGGGTCTAGCCGAGTGGGTTTGGGTCTAGCGGAGTGGGTTTGGGTCTAGCGGAGTGGGTTTGGGTCTAGCGGAGTGGGTTTGGGTCTAGCCGAGTGGGTTTGTGTCTAGCCGAGTGGGTTTGGGTCTAGCTGAGTGGGTTTGGGTCTAGCCGAGTGGGTTTGGGTCTAGCCGAGTGGGTTTGGGCCTAGCGGAGTGGGTTTGGGTGTAGCCGAGTGGGTTTGGGTCTAGCCGAGTGGGTTTGCGTCGAGCCGAGTGGGTTTGGGTCTAGCCGCGTGGGTTTGGGTCTAGCCGAGTGGGTAATCGTCTAGTCGAGTCGGTTTCGGTCGAGCCGAGTGGGTTTGGTTCTTGCCGAGTGGGTTTGGGTCTAGCCGAGTGGGTTTGGGTCTAGCCGAGTGGGTTTTGTTCTATCCGAGTGGGTTTGGGTCCAGCCGAGTGGGGTTGGGTCTATGCGAGTGGGTTTGTGTCTAGCCGAGTGGGTTTGGGTCTAGCGGAGTGGGTTTGGGTGTAGCGGAGTGGGTTTGGGTCTAGCCGAGTGGGTTTGGGTCTTGCCGAGTGGGTTTGGGTCTATCTGAGAGGGTTTGTGTCTAGCCGAGGGGGTTTGGGTCTAGCCGAGTGGGTTTGTGTCTAGCCAAGTGGGTTTGGGTCTAGCCGAGTCGGTTTGGGTGTAGCCAAGTGGGTTTGGGTGTAGCCGAGTGGGTTTGGGTGTAGCCGAGTGGCTTTGGGTCTAGCCGAGTGGGTTTGGGTCTAGCCGAGTGGGTTTGGGTCTAGCCGAGTGGGTTGGGGTCTAGCCGAGTGGGTTTGGGTCTAGCCCAGTGGGTTTGGGTGTAGCCGAGTGGGTTTGTGTCTAGCCAAGTGGGTTTGGGTCTAGCCGAGTGCGTTTGGATCGAGCAGAGTGGGTTTGGGTCTATCCGAGTGGGTTTGGGTCTAGTGGAGTGGGTTTGCGTGTAGCCGAGTGGGTTAGGGTCTAGCCGAGTGGGTTTGGGTCTAGCCGAGTGGGTTTGGGTCCAGCCGAGTGGGTTTGGGTCCAGCCGAGTGGGTTTGGGTCTAGCGGTGTGGGTATGGGTGTAGCCGAGTGGGTTTGGGTCTAGCCGAGTGGGTTTGGGTTGTGCCGAGTGGGTTTGGGTCTAGCCGAGTGGGTAATCATCTAGCCGAGTCGGTTTGGGTCCAGCCGAGTGGGTTTGGGTCTTGCCGAGTGGGTTTGTGTCTAGCCGAGTGTGTTTGGGTCTAGCCGAGTGGGTTTGGGTCTAGCGGAGTGGGTTCGGGTGTAGCCGAGTGGGTTTGGGTCTAGCCGAGTGGGTTTGGGTCTAGCCGAATCGGTTTCGGTCTATCCGAGAGGGTTTGTGTCTAGCCGAGTGGGTTTTGGTCTAGCTGAGTGGGTTTGGGTCTAGCCGAGTGGGTTTGGGTCTAGCCGAATCGGTTTCGGTCTATCCGAGAGGGTTTGTGTCTAGCCGAGAGGGTTTGGGTCTAGCTGAGTGGGTTTGGGTCTAGCCGTGTGGGTTTGGGTCTAGCCGCGTGCGTTTGGGTCTAGCCGCGTGGGTTTGGGTGTAGCCGAGTGGGTAATCATCTAGCCGAGTCGGTTTGGGTCTAGCCGAGTGGGTTTGGGTCTTGCCGAGTTGGTTTGGGTCTAGCCGAGTGGGTTTGGGTCTAGCCGAGTGGGTTTGGGTCTAGCCGAGTTTGTTTGGGTCTAGCTGAGTGGGTTTGGGTCTAGCCGAGTGGGTTTGGGTCTAGCCGAGTGGGTTTGGGTCTAGCCGAGTGGGTTTGGGTCTAGCCGAGTGGGTTTGAGTCTAGCCGAGTGGATTTGGGTCTACCCGAGTGGGTTTGGGTCTAGCCGAGTGGGTTTGGGTCTAGCCGAGTGGGTTTGGGTCTAGCCGAGTGGGTTTGTGTCTAGCCGAGTGGGTTTGGGTCTAGTGGAGTGGGTTTGGGTCTAGCCGAGTGGGTTTGGGTCTAGCGGAGTGGGTTTGGGTCTAGCGGAGTGGGTTTGGGTCTAGCGGAGTGGGTTTGGGTCTAGCCGAGTGGGTTTGGGTCTAGCCGAGTGGGTTTGGGTCTAGCCGAGTGGGTTTGGGTCTAGCCGAGTGGGTTTGGGTCTAGCCGAGTGGGTTTGGGCCTAGCGGAGTGGGTTTGGGTGTAGCCGAGTGGGTTTGGGTCTAGCCGAGTGGGTTTGGGTCGAGCCGAGTGGGTTTGGGTCTAGCCGCGTGGGTTTGGGTCTAGCCGAGTGGGTAATCGTCTAGTCGAGTCGGTTTCGGTCGAGCCGAGTGGGTTTGGGTCTTGCCGAGTGGGTTTGGGTCTAGCCGAGTGGGTTTGGGTCTAGCCGCGTGGGTTTGGGTCTAGCCGAGTGGGTTTGGGTCTAGCCGAGTGGGTTTGGGTCTAGCCGAGTGGGTTTGGGTCTAGCGGAGTGGGTTTGGGTCTAGCGGAGTGGGTTTGGGTCTAGCGGAGTGGGTTTGGGTCTAGCCGAGTGGGTTTGTGTCTAGCCGAGTGGGTTTGGGTCTAGCTGAGTGGGTTTGGGTCTAGCCGAGTGGGTTTGGGTCTAGCCGAGTGGGTTTGGGCCTAGCGGAGTGGGTTTGGGTGTAGCCGAGTGGGTTTGGGTCTAGCCGAGTGGGTTTGGGTCGAGCCGAGTGGGTTTGGGTCTAGCCGCGTGGGTTTGGGTCTAGCCGAGTGGGTAATCGTCTAGTCGAGTCGGTTTCGGTCGAGCCGAGTGGGTTTGGTTCTTGCCGAGTGGGTTTGGGTCTAGCCGAGTGGGTTTGGGTCTAGCCGAGTGGGTTTTGTTCTATCCGAGTGGGTTTGGGTCCAGCCGAGTGGGGTTGGGTCTATGCGAGTGGGTTTGTGTCTAGCCGAGTGGGTTTGGGTCTAGCGGAGTGGGTTTGGGTGTAGCGGAGTGGGTTTGGGTCTAGCCGAGTGGGTTTGGGTCTTGCCGAGTGGGTTTGGGTCTATCCGAGAGGGTTTGTGTCTAGCCGAGGGGGTTTGGGTCTAGCCGAGTGGGTTTGTGTCTAGCCAAGTGGGTTTGGGTCTAGCCGAGTCGGTTTGGGTGTAGCCAAGTGGGTTTGGGTGTAGCCGAGTGGGTTTGGGTGTAGCCGAGTGGCTTTGGGTCTAGCCGAGTGGGTTTGGGTCTAGCCGAGTGGGTTTGGGTCTAGCCGAGTGGGTTGGGGTCTAGCCGAGTGGGTTTGGGTCTAGCCCAGTGGGTTTGGGTGTAGCCGAGTGGGTTTGTGTCTAGCCAAGTGGGTTTGGGTCTAGCCGAGTGCGTTTGGATCGAGCAGAGTGGGTTTGGGTCTATCCGAGTGGGTTTGGGTCTAGTGGAGTGGGTTTGCGTGTAGCCGAGTGGGTTAGGGTCTAGCCGAGTGGGTTTGGGTCTAGCCGAGTGGGTTTGGGTCCAGCCGAGTGGGTTTGGGTCCAGCCGAGTGGGTTTGGGTCTAGCGGTGTGGGTATGGGTGTAGCCGAGTGGGTTTGGGTCTAGCCGAGTGGGTTTGGGTTGTGCCGAGTGGGTTTGGGTCTAGCCGCGTGGGTTTCGGTCTAGCCGAGTGGGTAATCATCTAGCCGAGTCGGTTTGGGTCTAGCCGAGTGGGTTTGGGTCTTGCCGAGTGGGTTTGTGTCTAGCCGAGTGTGTTTGGGTCTAGCCGAGTGGGTTTGGGTCTAGCGGAGTGGGATCGGGTGTAGCCGAGTGGGTTTGGGTCTAGCCGAGTGGGTTTGGGTCTAGCCGAATCGGTTTCGGTCTATCCGAGAGGGTTTGTGTCTAGCCGAGTGGGTTTTGGTCTAGCTGAGTGGGTTTGGGTCTAGCCGAGTGGGTTTGGGTCTAGCCGAATCGGTTTCGGTCTATCCGAGAGGGTTTGTGTCTAGCCGAGTGGGTTTGGGTCTAGCTGAGTGGGTTTGGGTCTAGCCGTGTGGGTTTGGGTCTAGCCGCGTGCGTTTGGGTCTATCCGAGTGGGTTTGGGTCTAGCCGAATCGGTTTCGGTCTATCCGAGCGGATTTGTGTCTAGCCGAGGGGGTTTGGGTCTAGCCGAGTGGGTTTGTGTCTAGCCAAGTGGGTTTGGGTCTAGCCGAGTCGGTTTGGGTGTAGCCGAGTGGGTTTGGGTCTAGCCGAGTGGGTTTGGGTCTAGCCGAGTGGGTTTGGGTGTAGCCGAGTGGGTTTGGGTCTAGCTGAGTGGGTTTGGGTCTAGCCGAGTGGGTTTGGGTCTAGCCGAGTGGGTTTGGGTCTAGCCGAATGGGTTTTGGTCTAGCCGAGTGGGTTTGGGTCCAGCCGAGTGGGTTTGCGTCTAGCCGAGTGGGTTTGGGTTGAGCCGAGTGGGTTTGGGTCTCGCCGCGTGGGTTTGGGTCTAGCCAAGTGGGTAATCATCTAGCCGAGTCGGTTTGGGTCTAGCCGAGTGGAAATGGGTCTAGCCGAGTGGATTTGGGTCTAGCCGAGTGGGTTTGGGTCTAGCCGAGTGGGTTTATGTCGAGCCGAGTGGGTTTGGGTCCAGCCGAGTGGGTTTGGGTGTAGCCGAGTGGGTTTGGGTCTAGCTGAGTGGGTTTGGGTCTAGCCGAGTGGGTTTGGGTCTAGCCGAGTGGGTTTGGGTCTACCCTAATGGGTTTTGGTCTAGCCGAGTGGGTTTGGGTCCAGCCGAGTGGGTTTGCGTCTAGCCGAGTGGGTTTGGGTTGAGCCGAGTGGGTTTGGGTCTCGCCGCGTGGGTTTGGGTCTAGCCAAGTGGGTAATCATCTAGCCGAGTCGGTTTGGGTCTAGCCGAGTGGAAATGGGTCTAGCCGAGTGGATTTGGGTCTAGCCGAGTGGGTTTGGGTCTAGCCGAGTGGGTTTGGGTCGAGCCGAGTGGGTTTGGGTCTAGCCGAGTGGGTTTGGGTCTAGCCGAGTGGGTTTGGGTCTAGTCGAGTGGGTTTGGGTCTAGCCGAGTGGGTTTGGGTGTAGCCGAGTGGGTTTGGGTCTAGCCGAGTGGGTTTGGGTCGAGCCGAGTGGGTTTGGGTCTAGCCGCGTGGGTTTGGGTCTAGGCGAGTGGGTAATCGTCTAGTCGAGTCGGTTTCCATCGAGCCGAGTGGGTTTGGGTCTTGCCGAGTGGGTTTGGGTCTAGCCGAGTGGGTTTGGGTCTAGCCGCGTGGGTTTGGGTCTAGCCGAGTGGGTTTGGGTCTAGCCGAGTGTGTTTGGGTCTAGCCTAGTGGGTTTCGGTCCCCCACCTGTTAAGATGCAATCCGTCCCTTTTGTACAGTTCCCCCTTACTATAAAAAAAATCCCAGTGATCTAAGAATCTAAATCCCTGCCCCCTGCACCAGTTCCTCAGCCACACATTCAGGTCCCATATCTCCCTGTTCCTGCTCTCGCCAGCACGAGGAACTGGAAGCAAACCGGAGATAACAACCCTGGAAGTCCTGCTTTTCAGCATTTTTCCGAGCTCTCTGAAGTCCCGCTGCAAAAAATTCATCTCCTTCTTTCCAACATCATTTGTGCCAACATGCACGACCACTTCCGGCTGGTCACCTTCGCCCTTGAGGATTGTCTGCACTCTGTCCGTAACATCCTGGATCCTGGCACCAGGAAGGCAGCACACCATCCTGGAATCCCGTCTGTTGCCGCAAAAACACCTGTCCGTACCTCTCACAATGGAGTCTCCAACTACAATGGCGTTGCCCGACTTTGGCCTCTGTGGGTTTGGCTCATCAGCCCTTTTTGTTTGGCAAGCCAGTCCGCCGCTCAGTGGGATACTGTCTTCTGTCCCGAAGTCTAGTTTGGGTCCAGCCGAGTGGGTTTGGGTCTAGCCGAGTGGGTAATCGTCTAGCCGAGTGGGTTTGGGTCTAGCCGAGTGGGTTTGGGTCTTGCCGAGTGGGTTTGGGTCTAGCCGAGTGGGTTTGGGTCCAGCCGAGTGGGTTTGCGTCTAGCCGAGTGGGTTTGGGTTGAGCCGAGTGGGTTTGGGTCTAGCCGCGTGGGTTTGGGTGTAGCCGAGTGGGTAATCATCTAGCCGAGTCGGTTTGGGTCTAGCCGAGTGGGTTTGGGTCTTGCCGAGTTGGTTTGGGTCTAGCCGAGTGGGTTTGGGTCTAGCCGAGTGGGTTTGGGTCTAGCCGAGTTTGTTTGGGCCTAGCGGAGTGGGTTTGGGTGTAGCCGAGTGGGTTTAGGTCTAGCCGAGTGGGTTTGGGTCGAGCTGAGTGGGTTTGGGTCTAGCCGCGTGGGTTTGGGTCTAGCCGAGTGGGTAATCGTCTAGTCGAGTCGGTTTGGGTCGAGCCGAGTGGGTTTGGGTCTTGCCGAGTAGGTTTGGGTCTAGCCGAGTGGGTTTGGGTCTAGCCAAGTAGGTTTTGGTCTATCCGAGTGGGTTTGGGTCCAGCCGAGTGGGTTTGGGTCCAGCCGAGTGGGTTTGTGTCTAGAGGAGTGGGTTTGGGTCTCGCGGAGTGTGTTTGGGTCTAGTCGAGTGGGTTTGGGTCCAGCCGTGTGGGTTTGGGTCCAGCCGAGTGGGTTTGGGTCTAGGGGAGTGATTTTGGGTGTAGCCGAGTGGGTCAGGGTCTAGCCGAGTGGGTTTGGGTCTAGCCGAGTGGGTTTGGGTCAAGCCGAGTGGGTTTGGGTCGAGCCGAGAGGGTTTGGGTCTAGCCGCGTGGGTTTGGGTCTAGCCGAGTGGGTTTGGGTCTAGCCGAGTGGGTTTGGGTTGAGCCGAGTGGGTTTGGGTCTCGCCGCGTGGGTTTGGGTCTAGCCAAGTGGGTAATCATCTAGCCGAGTCGGTTTGGGTCTAGCCGAGTGGAAATGGGTCTAGCCGAGTGGATTTGGGTCTAGCCGAGTGGGTTTGGGTCTAGCCTAGTGGGTTTGGGTCGAGCCGAGTGGGTTTGGGTCTAGCCGAGTGGGTTTGGGTCTAGGCGAGTGGGTTTGGGTCTAGTCGAGTGGGTTTGGGTCTAGCCGAGTGGGTTTGGGTGTAGCCGAGTGGGTTTGGGTCTAGCCGAGTGGGTTTGGGTCGAGCCGAGTGGGTTTGGGTCTAGCCGCGTGGGTTTGGGTCTAGGCGAGTGGGTAATCGTCTAGTCGAGTCGGTTTCGGTCGAGCCGAGTGGGTTTGGGTCTTGCCGAGTGGGTTTGGGTCTAGCCGAGTGGGTTTGGGTCTAGCCGCGTGGGTTTGGGTCTAGCCGAGTGGGTTTGGGTCTAGCCGAGTGTGTTTGGGTCTAGCCTAGTGGGTTTCGGTCCCCCACCTGTTAAGATGCAATCCGTCCCTTTTGTACAGTTCCCCCTTACTATAAAAAAAATCCCAGTGATCTAAGAATCTAAATCCCTGCCCCCTGCACCAGTTCCTCAGCCACACATTCAGGTCCCATATCTCCCTGTTCCTGCTCTCGCCAGCACGAGGAACTGGAAGCAAACCGGAGATAACAACCCTGGAAGTCCTGCTTTTCAGCATTTTTCCGAGCTCTCTGAAGTCCCGCTGCAAAAAATTCATCTCCTTCTTTCCAACATCATTTGTGCCAACATGCACGACCACTTCCGGCTGGTCACCTTCGCCCTTGAGGATTGTCTGCACTCTGTCCGTAACATCCTGGATCCTGGCACCAGGAAGGCAGCACACCATCCTGGAATCCCGTCTGTTGCCGCAAAAACACCTGTCCGTACCTCTCACAATGGAGTCTCCAACTACAATGGCGTTGCCCGACTTTGGCCTCTGTGGGTTTGGCTCATCAGCCCTTTTTGTTTGGCAAGCCAGTCCGCCGCTCAGTGGGATACTGTCTTCTGTCCCGAAGTCTAGTTTGGGTCCAGCCGAGTGGGTTTGGGTCTAGCCGAGTGGGTAATCGTCTAGCCGAGTGGGTTTGGGTCTAGCCGAGTGGGTTTGGGTCTTGCCGAGTGGGTTTGGGTCTAGCCGAGTGGGTTTGGGTCCAGCCGAGTGGGTTTGCGTCTAGCCGAGTGGGTTTGGGTTGAGCCGAGTGGGTTTGGGTCTAGCCGCGTGGGTTTGGGTGTAGCCGAGTGGGTAATCATCTAGCCGAGTCGGTTTGGGTCTAGCCGAGTGGGTTTGGGTCTTGCCGAGTTGGTTTGGGTCTAGCCGAGTGGGTTTGGGTCTAGCCGAGTGGGTTTGGGTCTAGCCGAGTTTGTTTGGGCCTAGCGGAGTGGGTTTGGGTGTAGCCGAGTGGGTTTAGGTCTAGCCGAGTGGGTTTGGGTCGAGCTGAGTGGGTTTGGGTCTAGCCGCGTGGGTTTGGGTCTAGCCGAGTGGGTAATCGTCTAGTCGAGTCGGTTTGGGTCGAGCCGAGTGGGTTTGGGTCTTGCCGAGTAGGTTTGGGTCTAGCCGAGTGGGTTTGGGTCTAGCCAAGTGGGTTTTGGTCTATCCGAGTGGGTTTGGGTCCAGCCGAGTGGGTTTGGGTCCAGCCGAGTGGGTTTGTGTCTAGAGGAGTGGGTTTGGGTCTCGCGGAGTGTGTTTGGGTCTAGGGGAGTGATTTTGGGTGTAGCCGAGTGGGTCAGGGTCTAGCCGAGTGGGTTTGGGTCTAGCCGAGTGGGTTTGGGTCTAGCCGAGTGGGTTTGGGTCTAGCCGAATGGGTTTTGGTCTAGCCGAGTGGGTTTGGGTCCAGCCGAGTGGGTTTGCGTCTAGCCGAGTGGGTTTGGGTTGAGCCGAGTGGGTTTGGGTCTCGCCGCGTGGGTTTGGGTCTAGCCAAGTGGGTAATCATCTAGCCGAGTCGGTTTGGGTCTAGCCGAGTGGAAATGGGTCTAGCCGAGTGGATTTGGGTCTAGCCGAGTGGGTTTGGGTCTAGCCGAGTGGGTTTATGTCGAGCCGAGTGGGTTTGGGTCTAGCCGAGTGGGTTTGGGTGTAGCCGAGTGGGTTTGGGTCTAGCTGAGTGGGTTTGGGTCTAGCCGAGTGGGTTTGGGTCTAGCCTAGTGGGTTTCGGTCCCCCACCTGTTAAGATGCAATCCGTCCCTTTTGTACAGTTCCCCCTTACTATAAAAAAAATCCCAGTGATCTAAGAATCTAAATCCCTGCCCCCTGCACCAGTTCCTCAGCCACACATTCAGGTCCCATATCTCCCTGTTCCTGCTCTCGCCAGCACGAGGAACTGGAAGCAAACCGGAGATAACAACCCTGGAAGTCCTGCTTTTCAGCATTTTTCCGAGCTCTCTGAAGTCCCGCTGCAAAAAATTCATCTCCTTCTTTCCAACATCATTTGTGCCAACATGCACGACCACTTCCGGCTGGTCACCTTCGCCCTTGAGGATTGTCTGCACTCTGTCCGTAACATCCTGGATCCTGGCACCAGGAAGGCAGCACACCATCCTGGAATCCCGTCTGTTGCCGCAAAAACACCTGTCCGTACCTCTCACAATGGAGTCTCCAACTACAATGGCGTTGCCCGACTTTGGCCTCTGTGGGTTTGGCTCATCAGCCCTTTTTGTTTGGCAAGCCAGTCCGCCGCTCAGTGGGATACTGTCTTCTGTCCCGAAGTCTAGTTTGGGTCCAGCCGAGTGGGTTTGGGTCTAGCCGAGTGGGTAATCGTCTAGCCGAGTGGGTTTGGGTCTAGCCGAGTGGGTTTGGGTCTTGCCGAGTGGGTTTGGGTCTAGCCGAGTGGGTTTGGGTCCAGCCGAGTGGGTTTGCGTCTAGCCGAGTGGGTTTGGGTTGAGCCGAGTGGGTTTGGGTCTAGCCGCGTGGGTTTGGGTGTAGCCGAGTGGGTAATCATCTAGCCGAGTCGGTTTGGGTCTAGCCGAGTGGGTTTGGGTCTTGCCGAGTTGGTTTGGGTCTAGCCGAGTGGGTTTGGGTCTAGCCGAGTGGGTTTGGGTCTAGCCGAGTTTGTTTGGGCCTAGCGGAGTGGGTTTGGGTGTAGCCGAGTGGGTTTAGGTCTAGCCGAGTGGGTTTGGGTCGAGCTGAGTGGGTTTGGGTCTAGCCGCGTGGGTTTGGGTCTAGCCGAGTGGGTAATCGTCTAGTCGAGTCGGTTTGGGTCGAGCCGAGTGGGTTTGGGTCTTGCCGAGTAGGTTTGGGTCTAGCCGAGTGGGTTTGGGTCTAGCCAAGTGGGTTTTGGTCTATCCGAGTGGGTTTGGGTCCAGCCGAGTGGGTTTGGGTCCAGCCGAGTGGGTTTGTGTCTAGAGGAGTGGGTTTGGGTCTCGCGGAGTGTGTTTGGGTCTAGGGGAGTGATTTTGGGTGTAGCCGAGTGGGTCAGGGTCTAGCCGAGTGGGTTTGGGTCTAGCCGAGTGGGTTTGGGTCTAGCCGAGTGGGTTTGGGTCTAGCCGAATGGGTTTTGGTCTAGCCGAGTGGGTTTGGGTCCAGCCGAGTGGGTTTGCGTCTAGCCGAGTGGGTTTGGGTTGAGCCGAGTGGGTTTGGGTCTCGCCGCGTGGGTTTGGGTCTAGCCAAGTGGGTAATCATCTAGCCGAGTCGGTTTGGGTCTAGCCGAGTGGAAATGGGTCTAGCCGAGTGGATTTGGGTCTAGCCGAGTGGGTTTGGGTCTAGCCGAGTGGGTTTATGTCGAGCCGAGTGGGTTTGGGTCTAGCCGAGTGGGTTTGGGTGTAGCCGAGTGGGTTTGGGTCTAGCTGAGTGGGTTTGGGTCTAGCCGAGTGGGTTTGGGTCTAGCCGAGTGGGTTTGGGTCTACCCGAATGGGTTTTGGTCTAGCCGAGTGGGTTTGGGTCCAGCCGAGTGGGTTTGCGTCTAGCCGAGTGGGTTTGGGTTGAGCCGAGTGGGTTTGGGTCTCGCCGCGTGGGTTTGGGTCTAGCCAAGTGGGTAATCATCTAGCCGAGTCGGTTTGGGTCTAGCCGAGTGGAAATGGGTCTAGCCGAGTGGATTTGGGTCTAGCCGAGTGGGTTTGGGTCTAGCCGAGTGGGTTTGGGTCGAGCCGAGTGGGTTTGGGTCTAGCCGAGTGGGTTTGGGTCTAGCCGAGTGGGTTTGGGTCTAGTCGAGTGGGTTTGGGTCTAGCCGAGTGGGTTTGGGTGTAGCCGAGTGGGTTTGGGTCTAGCCGAGTGGGTTTGGGTCGAGCCGAGTGGGTTTGGGTCTAGCCGCGTGGGTTTGGGTCTTGGCGAGTGGGTAATCGTCTAGTCGAGTCGGTTTCGGTCGAGCCGAGTGGGTTTGGGTCTTGCCGAGTGGGTTTGGGTCTAGCCGAGTGGGTTTGGGTCTAGCCGCGTGGGTTTGGGTCTAGCCGAGTGGGTTTGGGTCTAGCCGAGTGTGTTTGGGTCTAGCCTAGTGGGTTTCGGTCCCCCACCTGTTAAGATGCAATCCGTCCCTTTTGTACAGTTCCCCCTTACTATAAAAAAAATCACAGTGATCTAAGAATCTAAATCCCTGCCCCCTGCACCAGTTCCTCAGCCACACATTCAGGTCCCATATCTCCCTGTTCCTGCTCTCGCCAGCACGAGGAACTGGAAGCAAACCGGAGATAACAACCCTGGAAGTCCTGCTTTTCAGCATTTTTCCGAGCTCTCTGAAGTCCCGCTGCAAAAAATTCATCTCCTTCTTTCCAACATAATTTGTGCCAACATGCACGACCACTTCCGGCTGGTCACCTTCGCCCTTGAGGATTGTCTGCACTCTGTCCGTAACATCCTGGATCCTGGCACCAGGAAGGCAGCACACCATCCTGGAATCCCGTCTGTTGCCGCAAAAACACCTGTCCGTACCTCTCACAATGGAGTCTCCAACTACAATGGCGTTGCCCGACTTTGGCCTCTGTGGGTTTGGCTCATCAGCCCTTTTTGTTTGGCAAGCCAGTCCGCCGCTCAGTGGGATACTGTCTTCTGTCCCGAAGTCTAGTTTGGGTCCAGCCGAGTGGGTTTGGGTCTAGCCGAGTGGGTAATCGTCTAGCCGAGTGGGTTTGGGTCTAGCCGAGTGGGTTTGGGTCTTGCCGAGTGGGTTTGGGTCTAGCCGAGTGGGTTTGGGTCCAGCCGAGTGGGTTTGCGTCTAGCCGAGTGGGTTTGGGTTGAGCCGAGTGGGTTTGGGTCTAGCCGCGTGGGTTTGGGTGTAGCCGAGTGGGTAATCATCTAGCCGAGTCGGTTTGGGTCCAGCCGAGTGGGTTTGGGTCTTGCCGAGTTGGTTTGGGTCTAGCCGAGTGGGTTTGGGTCTAGCCGAGTGGGTTTGGGTCTAGCCGAGTTTGTTTGGGCCTAGCGGAGTGGGTTTGGGTGTAGCCGAGTGGGTTTAGGTCTAGCCGAGTGGGTTTGGGTCGAGCTGAGTGGGTTTGGGTCTAGCCGCGTGGGTTTGGGTCTAGCCGAGTGGGTAATCGTCTAGTCGAGTCGGTTTGGGTCGAGCCGAGTGGGTTTGGGTCTTGCCGAGTTGGTTTGGGTCTAGCCGAGTGGGTTTGGGTCTAGCCAAGTGGGTTTTGGTCTATCCGAGTGGGTTTGGGTCCAGCCGAGTGGGTTTGGGTCCAGCCGAGTGGGTTTGTGTCTAGAGGAGTGGGTTTGGGTCTCGCGGAGTGTGTTTGGGTCTAGTCGAGTGGGTTTGGGTCCAGCCGTGTGGGTTTGGGTCCAGCCGAGTGGGTTTGGGTCTAGGGGAGTGATTTTGGGTGTAGCCGAGTGGGTCAGGGTCTAGCCGAGTGGGTTTGGGTCTAGCCGAGTGGGTTTGCGTCTAGCCGAGTGGGTTTGGGTCTAGCCGAATGGGTTTTGGTCTAGCCGAGTGGGTTTGGGTCCAGCCGAGTGGGTTTGCGTCTAGCCGAGTGGGTTTGGGTTGAGCCGAGTGGGTTTGGGTCTCGCCGCGTGGGTTTGGGTCTAGCCAAGTGGGTAATCATCTAGCCGAGTCGGTTTGGGTCTAGCCGAGTGGAAATGGGTCTAGCCGAGTGGATTTGGGTCTAGCCGAGTGGGTTTGGGTCTAGCCGAGTGGGTTTATGTCGAGCCGAGTGGGTTTGGGTCTAGCCGAGTGGGTTTGGGTGTAGCCGAGTGGGTTTGGGTCTAGCTGAGTGGGTTTGGGTCCAGCCGAGTGGGTTTGGGTCTAGCCGAGTGGGTTTGGGTCTACCCGAATGGGTTTTGGTCTAGCCGAGTTGGTTTGGGTCCAGCCGAGTGGGTTTGCGTCTAGCCGAGTGGGTTTGGGTTGAGCCGAGTGGGTTTGGGTCTCGCCGCGTGGGTTTGGGTCTAGCCAAGTGGGTAATCATCTAGCCGAGTCGGTTTGGGTCTAGCCGAGTGGAAATGGGTCTAGCCGAGTGGATTTGGGTCTAGCCGAGTGGGTTTGGGTCTAGCCGAGTGGGTTTGGGTCGAGCCGAGTGGGTTTGGGTCTAGCCGAGTGGGTTTGGGTCTAGCCGAGTGGGTTTGGGTCTAGTCGAGTGGGTTTGGGTCTAGCCGAGTGGGTTTGGGTGTAGCCGAGTGGGTTTGGGTCTAGCCGAGTGGGTTTGGGTCGAGCCGAGTGGGTTTGGGTCTAGCCGCGTGGGTTTGGGTCTAGGCGAGTGGGTAATCGTCTAGTCGAGTCGGTTTCGGTCGAGCCGAGTGGGTTTGGGTCTTGCCGAGTGGGTTTGGGTCTAGCCGAGTGGGTTTGGGTCTAGCCGCGTGGGTTTGGGTCTAGCCGAGTGGGTTTGGGTCTAGCCGAGTGTGTTTGGGTCTAGCCTAGTGGGTTTCGGTCCCCCACCTGTTAAGATGCAATCCGTCCCTTTTGTACAGTTCCCCCTTACTATAAAAAAAATCACAGTGATCTAAGAATCTAAATCCCTGCCCCCTGCACCAGTTCCTCAGCCACACATTCAGGTCCCATATCTCCCTGTTCCTGCTCTCGCCAGCACGAGGAACTGGAAGCAAACCGGAGATAACAACCCTGGAAGTCCTGCTTTTCAGCATTTTTCCGAGCTCTCTGAAGTCCCGCTGCAAAAAATTCATCTCCTTCTTTCCAACATCATTTGTGCCAACATGCACGACCACTTCCGGCTGGTCACCTTCGCCCTTGAGGATTGTCTGCACTCTGTCCGTAACATCCTGGATCCTGGCACCAGGAAGGCAGCACACCATCCTGGAATCCCGTCTGTTGCCGCAAAAACACCTGTCCGTACCTCTCACAATGGAGTCTCCAACTACAATGGCGTTGCCCGACTTTGGCCTCTGTGGGTTTGGCTCATCAGCCCTTTTTGTTTGGCAAGCCAGTCCGCCGCTCAGTGGGATACTGTCTTCTGTCCCGAAGTCTAGTTTGGGTCCAGCCGAGTGGGTTTGGGTCTAGCCGAGTGGGTAATCGTCTAGCCGAGTGGGTTTGGGTCTAGCCGAGTGGGTTTGGGTCTTGCCGAGTGGGTTTGGGTCTAGCCGAGTGGGTTTGGGTCCAGCCGAGTGGGTTTGCGTCTAGCCGAGTGGGTTTGGGTTGAGCCGAGTGGGTTTGGGTCTAGCCGCGTGGGTTTGGGTGTAGCCGAGTGGGTAATCATCTAGCCGAGTCGGTTTGGGTCTAGCCGAGTGGGTTTGGGTCTTGCCGAGTTGGTTTGGGTCTAGCCGAGTGGGTTTGGGTCTAGCCGAGTGGGTTTGGGTCTAGCCGAGTTTGTTTGGGCCTAGCGGAGTGGGTTTGGGTGTAGCCGAGTGGGTTTAGGTCTAGCCGAGTGGGTTTGGGTCGAGCTGAGTGGGTTTGGGTCTAGCCGCGTGGGTTTGGGTCTAGCCGAGTGGGTAATCGTCTAGTCGAGTCGGTTTGGGTCGAGCCGAGTGGGTTTGGGTCTTGCCGAGTAGGTTTGGGTCTAGCCGAGTGGGTTTGGGTCTAGCCAAGTGGGTTTTGGTCTATCCGAGTGGGTTTGGGTCCAGCCGAGTGGGTTTGGGTCCAGCCGAGTGGGTTTGTGTCTAGAGGAGTGGGTTTGGGTCTCGCGGAGTGTGTTTGGGTCTAGTCGAGTGGGTTTGGGTCCAGCCGTGTGGGTTTGGGTCCAGCCGAGTGGGTTTGGGTCTAGGGGAGTGATTTGGGGTGTAGCCGAGTGGGTCAGGGTCTAGCCGAGTGGGTTTGGGTCTAGCCGAGTGGGTTTGGGTCAAGCCGAGTGGGTTTGGGTCGAGCCGAGAGGGTTTGGGTCTAGCCGCGTGGGTTTGGGTCTAGCCGAGTGGGTTTGGGTCTAGCCGAGTGGGTTTGGGTTGAGCCGAGTGGGTTTGGGTCTCGCCGCGTGGGTTTGGGTCTAGCCAAGTGGGTAATCATCTAGCCGAGTCGGTTTGGGTCTAGCCGAGTGGAAATGGGTCTAGCCGAGTGGATTTGGGTCTAGCCGAGTGGGTTTGGGTCTAGCCGAGTGGGTTTATGTCGAGCCGAGTGGGTTTGGGTCTAGCCGAGTGGGTTTGGGTGTAGCCGAGTGGGTTTGGGTCTAGCTGAGTGGGTTTGGGTCTAGCCGAGTGGGTTTGGGTCTAGCCGAGTGGGTTTGGGTCTACCCGAATGGGTTTTGGTCTAGCCGAGTTGGTTTGGGTCCAGCCGAGTGGGTTTGCGTCTAGCCGAGTGGGTTTGGGTTGAGCCGAGTGGGTTTGGGTCTCGCCGCGTGGGTTTGGGTCTAGCCAAGTGGGTAATCATCTAGCCGAGTCGGTTTGGGTCTAGCCGAGTGGAAATGGGTCTAGCCGAGTGGATTTGGGTCTAGCCGAGTGGGTTTGGGTCTAGCCGAGTGGGTTTGGGTCGAGCCGAGTGGGTTTGGGTCTAGCCGAGTGGGTTTGGGTCTAGCCGAGTGGGTTTGGGTCTAGTCGAGTGGGTTTGGGTCTAGCCGAGTGGGTTTGGGTGTAGCCGAGTGGGTTTGGGTCTAGCCGAGTGGGTTTGGGTCGAGCCGAGTGGGTTTGGGTCTAGCCGCGTGGGTTTGGGTCTAGGCGAGTGGGTAATCGTCTAGTCGAGTCGGTTTCGGTCGAGCCGAGTGGGTTTGGGTCTTGCCGAGTGGGTTTGGGTCTAGCCGAGTGGGTTTGGGTCTAGCCGCGTGGGTTTGGGTCTAGCCGAGTGGGTTTGGGTCTAGCCGAGTGTGTTTGGGTCTAGCCTAGTGGGTTTCGGTCCCCCACCTGTTAAGATGCAATCCGTCCCTTTTGTACAGTTCCCCCTTACTATAAAAAAAATCCCAGTGATCTAAGAATCTAAATCCCTGCCCCCTGCACCAGTTCCTCAGCCACACATTCAGGTCCCATATCTCCCTGTTCCTGCTCTCGCCAGCACGAGGAACTGGAAGCAAACCGGAGATAACAACCCTGGAAGTCCTGCTTTTCAGCATTTTTCCGAGCTCTCTGAAGTCCCGCTGCAAAAAATTCATCTCCTTCTTTCCAACATCATTTGTGCCAACATGCACGACCACTTCCGGCTGGTCACCTTCGCCCTTGAGGATTGTCTGCACTCTGTCCGTAACATCCTGGATCCTGGCACCAGGAAGGCAGCACACCATCCTGGAATCCCGTCTGTTGCCGCAAAAACACCTGTCCGTACCTCTCACAATGGAGTCTCCAACTACAATGGCGTTGCCCGACTTTGGCCTCTGTGGGTTTGGCTCATCAGCCCTTTTTGTTTGGCAAGCCAGTCCGCCGCTCAGTGGGATACTGTCTTCTGTCCCGAAGTCTAGTTTGGGTCCAGCCGAGTGGGTTTGGGTCTAGCCGAGTGGGTAATCGTCTAGCCGAGTGGGTTTGGGTGTAGCCGAGTGGGTTTGGGTCGTGCCGAGTGGGTTTGGGTCTAGCCGTGTGGGTTTGGGTCCAGCCGAGTGGGTTTGCGTCTAGCCGAGTGGGTTTGGGTTGAGCCGAGTGGGTTTGGGTCTAGCCGCGTGGGTTTGGGTGTAGCCGAGTGGGTAATCATCTAGCCGAGTCGGTTTGGGTCTAGCCGAGTGGGTTTGGGTCTTGCCGAGTTGGTTTGGGTCTAGCCGAGTGGGTTTGGGTCTAGCCGAGTGGGTTTGGATCTAGCCGAGTTTGTTTGGGCCTAGCGGAGTGGGTTTGGGTGTAGCCGAGTGGGTTTAGGTCTAGCCGAGTGGGTTTGGGTCGAGCTGAGTGGGTTTGGGTCTAGCCGCGTGGGTTTGGGTCTAGCCGAGTGGGTAATCGTCTAGTCGAGTCGGTTTGGGTCGAGCCGAGTGGGTTTGGGTCTTGCCGAGTAGGTTTGGGTCTAGCCGAGTGGGTTTGGGTCTAGCCAAGTGGGTTTTGGCCTATCCGAGTGGGTTTGGGTCCAGCCGAGTGGGTTTGGGTCCAGCCGAGTGGGTTTGTGTCTAGAGGAGTGGGTTTGGGTCTCGCGGAGTGTGTTTGGGTCTAGTCGAGTGGGTTTGGGTCTAGCCGAGTGGGTTTGGGTCTAGCCGAGTGTGTTTGGGTCTAGCCTAGTGGGTTTCGGTCCCCCACCTGTTAAGATGCAATCCGTCCCTTTTGTACAGTTCCCCCTTACTATAAAAAAAATCCCAGTGATCTAAGAATCTAAATCCCTGCCCCCTGCACCAGTTCCTCAGCCACACATTCAGGTCCCATATCTCCCTGTTCCTGCTCTCGCCAGCACGAGGAACTGGAAGCAAACCGGAGATAACAACCCTGGAAGTCCTGCTTTTCAGCATTTTTCCGAGCTCTCTGAAGTCCCGCTGCAAAAAATTCATCTCCTTCTTTCCAACATCATTTGTGCCAACATGCACGACCACTTCCGGCTGGTCACCTTCGCCCTTGAGGATTGTCTGCACTCTGTCCGTAACATCCTGGATCCTGGCACCAGGAAGGCAGCACACCATCCTGGAATCCCGTCTGTTGCCGCAAAAACACCTGTCCGTACCTCTCACAATGGAGTCTCCAACTACAATGGCGTTGCCCGACTTTGGCCTCTGTGGGTTTGGCTCATCAGCCCTTTTTGTTTGGCAAGCCAGTCCGCCGCTCAGTGGGATACTGTCTTCTGTCCCGAAGTCTAGTTTGGGTCCAGCCGAGTGGGTTTGGGTCTAGCCGAGTGGGTAATCGTCTAGCCGAGTGGGTTTGGGTGTAGCCGAGTGGGTTTGGGTCGTGCCGAGTGGGTTTGGGTCTAGCCGTGTGGGTTTGGGTCCAGCCGAGTGGGTTTGCGTCTAGCCGAGTGGGTTTGGGTTGAGCCGAGTGGGTTTGGGTCTAGCCGCGTGGGTTTGGGTGTAGCCGAGTGGGTAATCATCTAGCCGAGTCGGTTTGGGTCTAGCCGAGTGGGTTTGGGTCTTGCCGAGTTGGTTTGGGTCTAGCCGAGTGGGTTTGGGTCTAGCCGAGTGGGTTTGGATCTAGCCGAGTTTGTTTGGGCCTAGCGGAGTGGGTTTGGGTGTAGCCGAGTGGGTTTAGGTCTAGCCGAGTGGGTTTGGGTCGAGCTGAGTGGGTTTGGGTCTAGCCGCGTGGGTTTGGGTCTAGCCGAGTGGGTAATCGTCTAGTCGAGTCGGTTTGGGTCGAGCCGAGTGGGTTTGGGTCTTGCCGAGTAGGTTTGGGTCTAGCCGAGTGGGTTTGGGTCTAGCCAAGTGGGTTTTGGCCTATCCGAGTGGGTTTGGGTCCAGCCGAGTGGGTTTGGGTCCAGCCGAGTGGGTTTGTGTCTAGAGGAGTGGGTTTGGGTCTCGCGGAGTGTGTTTGGGTCTAGTCGAGTGGGTTTGGGTCCAGCCGTGTGGGTTTGGGTCCAGCCGAGTGGGTTTGGGTCTAGGGGAGTGATTTGGGGTGTAGCCGAGTGGGTCAGGGTCTAGCCGAGTGGGTTTGGGTCTAGCCGAGTGGGTTTGGGTCAAGCCGAGTGGGTTTGGGTCGAGCCGAGAGGGTTTGGGTCTAGCCGCGTGGGTTTGGGTCTAGCCGAGTGGGTTTGGGTCTAGCCGAGTGGGTTTGGGTTGAGCCGAGTGGGTTTGGGTCTCGCCAAGTGGGTAATCATCTAGCCGAGTCGGTTTGGGTCTAGCCGAGTGGAAATGGGTCTAGCCGAGTGGATTTGGGTCTAGCCGAGTGGGTTTGGGTCTAGCCGAGTGGGTTTGGGTCGAGCCGAGTGGGTTTGGGTCTAGCCGAGTGGGTTTGGGTCTAGCCGAGTGGGTTTGGGTCTAGTCGAGTGGGTTTGGGTCTAGCCGAGTGGGTTTGGGTGTAGCCGAGTGGGTTTGGGTCTAGCCGAGTGGGTTTGGGTCGAGCCGAGTGGGTTTGGATCTAGCCGCGTGGGTTTGGGTCTAGGCGAGTGGGTAATCGTCTAGTCGAGTCGGTTTCGGTCGAGCCGAGTGGGTTTGGGTCTTGCCGAGTGGGTTTGGGTCTAGCCGAGTGGGTTTGGGTCTAGCCGCGTGGGTTTGGGTCTAGCCGAGTGGGTTTGGGTCTAGCCGAGTGTGTTTGGGTCTAGCCTAGTGGGTTTCGGTCCCCCACCTGTTAAGATGCAATCCGTCCCTTTTGTACAGTTCCCCCTTACTATAAAAAAAATCCCAGTGATCTAAGATTCTAAATCCCTGCCCCCTGCACCAGTTCCTCAGCCACACATTCAGGTCCCATATCTCCCTGTTCCTGCTCTCGCCAGCACGAGGAACTGGAAGCAAACCGGAGATAACAACCCTGGAAGTCCTGCTTTTCAGCATTTTTCCGAGCTCTCTGAAGTCCCGCTGCAAAAAATTCATCTCCTTCTTTCCAACATCATTTGTGCCAACATGCACGACCACTTCCGGCTGGTCACCTTCGCCCTTGAGGATTGTCTGCACTCTGTCCGTAACATCCTGGATCCTGGCACCAGGAAGGCAGCACACCATCCTGGAATCCCGTCTGTTGCCGCAAAAACACCTGTCCGTACCTCTCACAATGGAGTCTCCAACTACAATGGCGTTGCCCGACTTTGGCCTCTGTGGGTTTGGCTCATCAGCCCTTTTTGTTTGGCAAGCCAGTCCGCCGCTCAGTGGGATACTGTCTTCTGTCCCGAAGTCTAGTTTGGGTCCAGCCGAGTGGGTTTGGGTCTAGCCGAGTGGGTAATCGTCTAGCCGAGTGGGTTTGGGTCTAGCCGAGTGGGTTTGGGTCTTGCCGAGTGGGTTTGGGTCTAGCCGAGTGGGTTTGGGTCCAGCCGAGTGGGTTTGCGTCTAGCCGAGTGGGTTTGGGTTGAGCCGAGTGGGTTTGGGTCTAGCCGCGTGGGTTTGGGTGTAGCCGAGTGGGTAATCATCTAGCCGAGTCGGTTTGGGTCTAGCCGAGTGGGTTTGGGTCTTGCCGAGTTGGTTTGGGTCTAGCCGAGTGGGTTTGGGTCTAGCCGAGTGGGTTTGGGTCTAGCCGAGTTTGTTTGGGCCTAGCGGAGTGGGTTTGGGTGTAGCCGAGTGGGTTTAGGTCTAGCCGAGTGGGTTTGGGTCGAGCTGAGTGGGTTTGGGTCTAGCCGCGTGGGTTTGGGTCTAGCCGAGTGGGTAATCGTCTAGTCGAGTCGGTTTGGGTCGAGCCGAGTGGGTTTGGGTCTTGCCGAGTAGGTTTGGGTCTAGCCGAGTGGGTTTGGGTCTAGCCAAGTGGGTTTTGGTCTATCCGAGTGGGTTTGGGTCCAGCCGAGTGGGTTTGGGTCCAGCCGAGTGGGTTTGTGTCTAGAGGAGTGGGTTTGGGTCTCGCGGAGTGTGTTTGGGTCTAGTCGAGTGGGTTTGGGTCCAGCCGTGTGGGTTTGGGTCCAGCCGAGTGGGTTTGGGTCTAGGGGAGTGATTTCGGGTGTAGCCGAGTGGGTCAGGGTCTAGCCGAGTGGGTTTGGGTCTAGCCGAGTGGGTTTGGGTCAAGCCGAGTGGGTTTGGGTCGAGCCGAGAGGGTTTGGGTCTAGCCGCGTGGGTTTGGGTCTAGCCGAGTGGGTTTGGGTCTAGCCGAGTGGGTTTGGGTTGAGCCGAGTGGGTTTGGGTCTCGCCGCGTGGGTTTGGGTCTAGCCAAGTGGGTAATCATCTAGCCGAGTCGGTTTGGGTCTAGCCGAGTGGAAATGGGTCTAGCCGAGTGGATTTGGGTCTAGCCGAGTGGGTTTGGGTCTAGCCGAGTGGGTTTGGGTCGAGCCGAGTGGGTTTGGGTCTAGCCGAGTGGGTTTGGGTCTAGCCGAGTGGGTTTGGGTCTAGTCGAGTGGGTTTGGGTCTAGCCGAGTGGGTTTGGGTGTAGCCGAGTGGGTTTGGGTCTAGCCGAGTGGGTTTGGGTCGAGCCGAGTGGGTTTGGATCTAGCCGCGTGGGTTTGGGTCTAGGCGAGTGGGTAATCGTCTAGTCGAGTCGGTTTCGGTCGAGCCGAGTGGGTTTGGGTCTTGCCGAGTGGGTTTGGGTCTAGCCGAGTGGGTTTGGGTCTAGCCGCGTGGGTTTGGGTCTAGCCGAGTGGGTTTGGGTCTAGCCGAGTGTGTTTGGGTCTAGCCTAGTGGGTTTCGGTCCCCCACCTGTTAAGATGCAATCCGTCCCTTTTGTACAGTTCCCCCTTACTATAAAAAAAATCCCAGTGATCTAAGATTCTAAATCCCTGCCCCCTGCACCAGTTCCTCAGCCACACATTCAGGTCCCATATCTCCCTGTTCCTGCTCTCGCCAGCACGAGGAACTGGAAGCAAACCGGAGATAACAACCCTGGAAGTCCTGCTTTTCAGCATTTTTCCGAGCTCTCTGAAGTCCCGCTGCAAAAAATTCATCTCCTTCTTTCCAACATCATTTGTGCCAACATGCACGACCACTTCCGGCTGGTCACCTTCGCCCTTGAGGATTGTCTGCACTCTGTCCGTAACATCCTGGATCCTGGCACCAGGAAGGCAGCACACCATCCTGGAATCCCGTCTGTTGCCGCAAAAACACCTGTCCGTACCTCTCACAATGGAGTCTCCAACTACAATGGCGTTGCCCGACTTTGGCCTCTGTGGGTTTGGCTCATCAGCCCTTTTTGTTTGGCAAGCCAGTCCGCCGCTCAGTGGGATACTGTCTTCTGTCCCGAAGTCTAGTTTGGGTCCAGCCGAGTGGGTTTGGGTCTAGCCGAGTGGGTAATCGTCTAGCCGAGTGGGTTTGGGTCTAGCCGAGTGGGTTTGGGTCTTGCCGAGTGGGTTTGGGTCTAGCCGAGTGGGTTTGGGTCCAGCCGAGTGGGTTTGCGTCTAGCCGAGTGGGTTTGGGTTGAGCCGAGTGGGTTTGGGTCTAGCCGCGTGGGTTTGGGTGTAGCCGAGTGGGTAATCATCTAGCCGAGTCGGTTTGGGTCTAGCCGAGTGGGTTTGGGTCTTGCCGAGTTGGTTTGGGTCTAGCCGAGTGGGTTTGGGTCTAGCCGAGTGGGTTTGGGTCTAGCCGAGTTTGTTTGGGCCTAGCGGAGTGGGTTTGGGTGTAGCCGAGTGGGTTTAGGTCTAGCCGAGTGGGTTTGGGTCGAGCTGAGTGGGTTTGGGTCTAGCCGCGTGGGTTTGGGTCTAGCCGAGTGGGTAATCGTCTAGTCGAGTCGGTTTGGGTCGAGCCGAGTGGGTTTGGGTCTTGCCGAGTAGGTTTGGGTCTAGCCGAGTGGGTTTGGGTCTAGCCAAGTGGGTTTTGGTCTATCCGAGTGGGTTTGGGTCCAGCCGAGTGGGTTTGGGTCCAGCCGAGTGGGTTTGTGTCTAGAGGAGTGGGTTTGGGTCTCGCGGAGTGTGTTTGGGTCTAGTCGAGTGGGTTTGGGTCCAGCCGTGTGGGTTTGGGTCCAGCCGAGTGGGTTTGGGTCTAGGGGAGTGATTTGGGGTGTAGCCGAGTGGGTCAGGGTCTAGCCGAGTGGGTTTGGGTCTAGCCGAGTGGGTTTGGGTCAAGCCGAGTGGGTTTGGGTCGAGCCGAGAGGGTTTGGGTCTAGCCGCGTGGGTTTGGGTCTAGCCGAGTGGGTTTGGGTCTAGCCGAGTGGGTTTGGGTTGAGCCGAGTGGGTTTGGGTCTCGCCGCGTGGGTTTGGGTCTAGCCAAGTGGGTAATCATCTAGCCGAGTCGGTTTGGGTCTAGCCGAGTGGAAATGGGTCTAGCCGAGTGGATTTGGGTCTAGCCGAGTGGGTTTGGGTCTAGCCGAGTGGGTTTGGGTCGAGCCGAGTGGGTTTGGGTCTAGCCGAGTGGGTTTGGGTCTAGCCGAGTGGGTTTGGGTCTAGTCGAGTGGGTTTGGGTCTAGCCGAGTGGGTTTGGGTGTAGCCGAGTGGGTTTGGGTCTAGCCGAGTGGGTTTGGGTCGAGCCGAGTGGGTTTGGATCTAGCCGCGTGGGTTTGGGTCTAGGCGAGTGGGTAATCGTCTAGTCGAGTCGGTTTCGGTCGAGCCGAGTGGGTTTGGGTCTTGCCGAGTGGGTTTGGGTCTAGCCGAGTGGGTTTGGGTCTAGCCGCGTGGGTTTGGGTCTAGCCGAGTGGGTTTGGGTCTAGCCGAGTGTGTTTGGGTCTAGCCTAGTGGGTTTCGGTCCCCCACCTGTTAAGATGCAATCCGTCCCTTTTGTACAGTTCCCCCTTACTATAAAAAAAATCCCAGTGATCTAAGAATCTAAATCCCTGCCCCCTGCACCAGTTCCTCAGCCACACATTCAGGTCCCATATCTCCCTGTTCCTGCTCTCGCCAGCACGAGGAACTGGAAGCAAACCGGAGATAACAACCCTGGAAGTCCTGCTTTTCAGCATTTTTCCGAGCTCTCTGAAGTCCCGCTGCAAAAAATTCATCTCCTTCTTTCCAACATCATTTGTGCCAACATGCACGACCACTTCCGGCTGGTCACCTTCGCCCTTGAGGATTGTCTGCACTCTGTCCGTAACATCCTGGATCCTGGCACCAGGAAGGCAGCACACCATCCTGGAATCCCGTCTGTTGCCGCAAAAACACCTGTCCGTACCTCTCACAATGGAGTCTCCAACTACAATGGCGTTGCCCGACTTTGGCCTCTGTGGGTTTGGCTCATCAGCCCTTTTTGTTTGGCAAGCCAGTCCGCCGCTCAGTGGGATACTGTCTTCTGTCCCGAAGTCTAGTTTGGGTCCAGCCGAGTGGGTTTGGGTCTAGCCGAGTGGGTAATCGTCTAGCCGAGTGGGTTTGGGTCTAGCCGAGTGGGTTTGGGTCTTGCCGAGTGGGTTTGGGTCTAGCCGAGTGGGTTTGGGTCCAGCCGAGTGGGTTTGCGTCTAGCCGAGTGGGTTTGGGTTGAGCCGAGTGGGTTTGGGTCTAGCCGCGTGGGTTTGGGTGTAGCCGAGTGGGTAATCATCTAGCCGAGTCGGTTTGGGTCTAGCCGAGTGGGTTTGGGTCTTGCCGAGTTGGTTTGGGTCTAGCCGAGTGGGTTTGGGTCTAGCCGAGTGGGTTTGGGTCTAGCCGAGTTTGTTTGGGCCTAGCGGAGTGGGTTTGGGTTTAGCCGAGTGGGTTTAGGTCTAGCCGAGTGGGTTTGGGTCGAGCTGAGTGGGTTTGGGTCTAGCCGCGTGGGTTTGGGTCTAGCCGAGTGGGTAATCGTCTAGTCGAGTCGGTTTGGGTCGAGCCGAGTGGGTTTGGGTCTTGCCGAGTAGGTTTGGGTCTAGCCGAGTGGGTTTGGGTCTAGCCAAGTGGGTTTTGGTCTATCCGAGTGGGTTTGGGTCCAGCCGAGTGGGTTTGGGTCCAGCCGAGTGGGTTTGTGTCTAGAGGAGTGGGTTTGGGTCTCGCGGAGTGTGTTTGGGTCTAGTCGAGTGGGTTTGGGTCCAGCCGTGTGGGTTTGGGTCCAGCCGAGTGTGTTTGGGTCTAGGGGAGTGATTTTGGGTGTAGCCGAGTGGGTCAGGGTCTAGCCGAGTGGGTTTGGGTCTAGCCGAGTGGGTTTGGGTCAAGCCGAGTGGGTTTGGGTCGAGCCGAGAGGGTTTGGGTCTAGCCGCGTGGGTTTGGGTCTAGCCGAGTGGGTTTGGGTCTAGCCGAGTGGGTTTGGGTCTAGCCGAGTGGGTTTGGGTCTAGCGGAGTGGGTTTGGGTCTAGCCGAGTGGTTTTGGGTCTAGCTGAGTGGGTTTGGGTCTAGCCAAGTAGGTTTGGGTCTAGCCGAGTGTGTTTGGGTCTAGCCTAGTGGGTTTCGGTCTAGCCGTGTGGGTTTGGGTCTAGCGGAGTGGGTTTGGGTCTAGCGGAGTGGGTTTGCGTGTAGCGGAGTGGGTTTGGGTCTAGCGGAGTGTGTTTGGGTCTAGCCGAATCGGTTTGGGTCTAGCCGAGTGGGTTTGGGTGTAGCGGAGTGGATTTGGGTCTAGCGGAGTGGGTTTGGGTCTAGCCGAGTGGGTTTGGGTCTAGCTGAGTGGGTTTGGGTCTAGCCGAGTGGGTTTGGGTCTAGCCGAGTGGGTTTGGGTCTAGCCGAGTGGGTTTGGGTCTAGCCGAGTGGGTTTGAGTCTAGCCGAGTGGATTTGGGTCTACCCGAGTGGGTTTGGGTCTACCCGAGTGGGTTTGGGTCTAGCCGAGTGGGTTTGGGTCTAGCCGAGTGGGTTTGTGTCTAGCCGAGTGGGTTTGGGTCTAGTGGAGTGGGTTTGGGTCTAGCCGAGTGGGTTTGGGTCTAGCGGAGTGGGTTTGGGTCTAGCGGAGTGGGTTTGGGTCTAGCCGAGTGGGTTTGGGTCTAGCCGAGTGGGTTTGGGTCTAGCCGAGTGGGTTTGGGTCTAGCCGAGTGGGTTTGGGCCTAGCGGAGTGGGTTTGGGTGTAGCCGAGTGGGTTTGGGTCTAGCCGAGTGGGTTTGGGTCGAGCCGAGTGGGTTTGGGTCTAGCCGCGTGGGTTTGGGTCTAGCCGAGTGGGTAATCGTCTAGTCGAGTCGGTTTCGGTCGAGCCGAGTGGGTTTGGGTCTTGCCGAGTGGGTTTGGGTCTAGCCGAGTGAGTTTGGGTCTAGCCGCGTGGGTTTGGGTCTAGCCGAGTGGGTTTGGGTCTAGCCGAGTGGGTTTGGGTCTAGCCGAGTGGGTTTGGGTCTAGCGGAGTGGGTTTGGGTCTAGCGGAGTGGGTTTGGGTCTAGCGGAGTGGGTTTGGGTCTAGCCGAGTGGGTTTGTGTCTAGCCGAGTGGGTTTGGGTCTAGCCGAGTGGGTTTGGGTCTAGCCGAGTGGGTTTGGGTCTAGCCGAGTGGGTTTGGGCCTAGCGGAGTGGGTTTGGGTGTAGCCGAGTGGGTTTGGGTCTAGCCGAGTGGGTTTGGGTCGAGCCGAGTGGGTTTGGGTCTAGCCGCGTGGGTTTGGGTCTTGCCGAGTGGGTAATCGTCTAGTCGAGTCGGTTTCGGTCGAGCCGAGTGGGTTTGGTTCTTGCCGAGTGGGTTTGGGTCTAGCCGAGTGGGTTTGGGTCTAGCCGAGTGGGTTTTGTTCTATCCGAGTGGGTTTGGGTCCAGCCGAGTGGGGTTGGGTCTATGCTAGTGGGTTTGTGTCTAGCCGAGTGGGTTTGGGTCTAGCGGAGTGGGTTTGGGTCTAGCCGAGTGGGTTTGGGTCTTGCCGAGTGGGTTTGGGTCTATCCGAGAGGGTTTGTGTCTAGCCGAGGGGGTTTGGGTCTAGCCGAGTGGGTTTGTGTCTAGCCAAGTGGGTTTGGGTCTAACCGAGTCGGTTTGGGTGTAGCCAAGTGGGTTTGGGTCTAGCCGAGTGGGTTTGGGTGTAGCGGAGTGGATTTGGGTCTAGCGGAGTGGGTTTGGGTCTAGCCGAGTGGGTTTGGGTCTAGCTGAGTGGGTTTGGGTCTAGCCGAGTGGGTTTGGGTCTAGCCGAGTGGGTTTGGGTCTAGCCGAGTGGGTTTGGGTCTAGCCGAGTGGGTTTGAGTCTAGCCGAGTGGATTTGGGTCTACCCGAGTGGGTTTGGGTCTAGCCGAGTGGGTTTGGGTCTAGCCGAGTGGGTTTGGGTCTAGCCGAGTGGGTTTGTGTCTAGCCGAGTGGGTTTGGGTCTAGTGGAGTGGGTTTGGGTCTAGCCGAGTGGGTTTGGGTCTAACGGAGTGGGTTTGGGTCTAGCGGAGTGGGTTTGGGTCTAGCGGAGTGGGTTTGGGTCTAGCCGAGTGGGTTTGGGTCTAGCCGAGTGGGTTTGGGTCTAGCCGAGTGGGTTTGGGTCTAGCCGAGTGGGTTTGGGTCTAGCCGAGTGGGTTTGGGCCTAGCGGAGTGGGTTTGGGTGTAGCCGAGTGGGTTTGGGTCTAGCCGAGTGGGTTTGGGTCTAGCCGAGTGGGTTTGGGTCTAGCCGCGTGGGTTTGGGTCTAGCCGAGTGGGTAATCGTCTAGTCGAGTCGGTTTCGGTCGAGCCGAGTGGGTTTGGGTCTTGCCGAGTGGGTTTGGGTCTAGCCGAGTGGGTTTGGGTCTAGCCGCGTGGGTTTGGGTCTAGCCGAGTGGGTTTGGGTCTAGCCGAGTGGGTTTGGGTCTAGCCGAGTGGGTTTGGGTCTAGCGGAGTGGGTTTGGGTCTAGCGGAGTGGGTTTGGGTCTAGCGGAGTGGGTTTGGGTCTAGCCGAGTGGGTTTGTGTCTAGCCGAGTGGGTTTGGGTCTAGCCGAGTGGGTTTGGGTCTAGCCGAGTGGGTTTGGGTCTAGCCGAGTGGGTTTGGGCCTAGCGGAGTGGGTTTGGGTGTAGCCGAGTGGGTTTGGGTCTAGCCGAGTGGGTTTGGGTCGAGCCGAGTGGGTTTGGGTCTAGCCGCGTGGGTTTGGGTCTTGCCGAGTGGGTAATCGTCTAGTCGAGTCGGTTTCGGTCGAGCCGAGTGGGTTTGGTTCTTGCCGAGTGGGTTTGGGTCTAGCCGAGTGGGTTTGGGTCTAGCCGAGTGGGTTTTGTTCTATCCGAGTGGGTTTGGGTCCAGCCGAGTGGGGTTGGGTCTATGCGAGTGGGTTTGTGTCTAGCCGAGTGGGTTTGGGTCTAGCGGAGTGGGTTTGGGTCTAGCCGAGTGGGTTTGGGTCTTGCCGAGTGGGTTTGGGTCTATCCGAGAGGGTTTGTGTCTAGCCGAGGGGGTTTGGGTCTAGCCGAGTGGGTTTGTGTCTAGCCAAGTGGGTTTGGGTCTAGCCGAGTCGGTTTGGGTGTAGCCAAGTGGGTTTGGGTCTAGCCGAGTGGGTTTGAGTCTAGCCGAGTGGACTTGGGTCTACCCGAGTGGGTTTGGGTCTAGCCGAGTGGGTTTGGGTCTAGCCGAGTGGGTTTGGGTCTAGCCGAGTGGGTTTGTGTCTAGCCGAGTGGGTTTGGGTCTAGTGGAGTGGGTTTGGGTCTAGCCGAGTGGGTTTGGGTCTAGCGGAGTGGGTTTGGGTCTAGCGGAGTGGGTTTGGGTCTAGCGGAGTGGGTTTGGGTCTAGCCGAGTGGGTTTGGGTCTAGCCGAGTGGGTTTGGGTCTAGCCGAGTGGGTTTGGGTCTAGCCGAGTGGGTTTGGGTCTAGCCGAGTGGGTTTGGGCCTAGCGGAGTGGGTTTGGGTGTAGCCGAGTGGGTTTGGGTCTAGCCGAGTGGGTTTGGGTCGAGCCGAGTGGGTTTGGGTCTAGCCGCGTGGGTTTGGGTCTAGCCGAGTGGGTAATCATCTAGTCGAGTCGGTTTCGGTCGAGCCGAGTGGGTTTGGGTCTTGCCGAGTGGGTTTGGGTCTAGCCGAGTGGGTTTGGGTCTAGCCGCGTGGGTTTGGGTGTAGCGGAGTGGATTTGGGTCTAGCGGAGTGGGTTTGGGTCTAGCCGAGTGGGTTTGGGTCTAGCTGAGTGGGTTTGGGTCTAGCCGAGTGGGTTTGGGTCTAGCCGAGTGGGTTTGGGTCTAGCCGAGTGGGTTTGGGTCTAGCCGAGTGGGTTTGAGTCTAGCCGAGTGGATTTGGGTCTACCCGAGTGGGTTTGGGTCTAGCCGAGTGGGTTTGGGTCTAGCCGAGTGGGTTTGGGTCTAGCCGAGTGGGTTTGTGTCTAGCCGAGTGGGTTTGGGTCTAGTGGAGTGGGTTTGGGTCTAGCCGAGTGGGTTTGGGTCTAGCGGAGTGGGTTTGGGTCTAGCGGAGTGGGTTTGGGTCTAGCGGAGTGGGTTTGGGTCTAGCCGAGTGGGTTTGGGTCTAGCCGAGTGGGTTTGGGTCTAGCCGAGTGGGTTTGGGTCTAGCCGAGTGGGTTTGGGTCTAGCCGAGTGGGTTTGGGCCTAGCGGAGTGGGTTTGGGTGTAGCCGAGTGGGTTTGGGTCTAGCCGAGTGGGTTTGGGTCGAGCCGAGTGGGTTTGGGTCTAGCCGCGTGGGTTTGGGTCTAGCCGAGTGGGTAATCGTCTAGTCGAGTCGGTTTCGGTCGAGCCGAGTGGGTTTGGGTCTTGCCGAGTGGGTTTGGGTCTAGCCGAGTGGGTTTGGGTCTAGCCGCGTGGGTTTGGGTCTAGCCGAGTGGGTTTGGGTCTAGCCGAGTGGGTTTGGGTCTAGCCGAGTGGGTTTGGGTCTAGCGGAGTGGGTTTGGGTCTAGCGGAGTGGGTTTGGGTCTAGCGGAGTGGGTTTGGGTCTAGCCGAGTGGGTTTGTGTCTAGCCGAGTGGGTTTGGGTCTAGCCGAGTGGGTTTGGGTCTAGCCGAGTGGGTTTGGGTCTAGCCGAGTGGGTTTGGGCCTAGCGGAGTGGGTTTGGGTGTAGCCGAGTGGGTTTGGGTCTAGCCGAGTGGGTTTGGGTCGAGCCGAGTGGGTTTGGGTCTAGCCGCGTGGGTTTGGGTCTTGCCGAGTGGGTAATCGTCTAGTCGAGTCGGTTTCGGTCGAGCCGAGTGGGTTTGGTTCTTGCCGAGTGGGTTTTTTGTCTAGCCGAGTGGGTTTGGGTCTAGCCGAGTGGGTTTTGTTCTATCCGAGTGGGTTTGGGTCCAGCCGAGTGGGGTTGGGTCTATGCGAGTGGGTTTGTGTCTAGCCGAGTGGGTTTGGGTCTAGCGGAGTGGGTTTGGGTCTAGCCGAGTGGGTTTGGGTCTTGCCGAGTGGGTTTGGGTCTATCCGAGAGGGTTTGTGTCTAGCCGAGGGGGTTTGGGTCTAGCCGAGTGGGTTTGTGTCTAGCCAAGTGGGTTTGGGTCTAGCCGAGTCGGTTTGGGTGTAGCCAAGTGGGTTTGGGTCTAGCCGAGTGGGTTTGAGTCTAGCCGAGTGGACTTGGGTCTACCCGAGTGGGTTTGGGTCTAGCCGAGTGGGTTTGGGTCTAGCCGAGTGGGTTTGGGTCTAGCCGAGTGGGTTTGTGTCTAGCCGAGTGGGTTTGGGTCTAGTGGAGTGGGTTTGGGTCTAGCCGAGTGGGTTTGGGTCTAGCGGAGTGGGTTTGGGTCTAGCGGAGTGGGTTTGGGTCTAGCGGAGTGGGTTTGGGTCTAGCCGAGTGGGTTTGGGTCTAGCCGAGTGGGTTTGGGTCTAGCCGAGTGGGTTTGGGTCTAGCCGAGTGGGTTTGGGTCTAGCCGAGTGGGTTTGGGCCTAGCGGAGTGGGTTTGGGTGTAGCCGAGTGGGTTTGGGTCTAGCCGAGTGGGTTTGGGTCGAGCCGAGTGGGTTTGGGTCTAGCCGCGTGGGTTTGGGTCTAGCCGAGTGGGTAATCGTCTAGTCGAGTCGGTTTCGGTCGAGCCGAGTGGGTTTGGGTCTTGCCGAGTGGGTTTGGGTCTAGCCGAGTGGGTTTGGGTCTAGCCGCGTGGGTTTGGGTCTAGCCGAGTGGGTTTGGGTCTAGCCGAGTGGGTTTGGGTCTAGCCGAGTGGGTTTGGGTCTAGCGGAGTGGGTTTGGGTCTAGCGGAGTGGGTTTGGGTCTAGCGGAGTGGGTTTGGGTCTAGCCGAGTGGGTTTGTGTCTAGCCGAGTGGGTTTGGGTCTAGCCGAGTGGGTTTGGGTCTAGCCGAGTGGGTTTGGGTCTAGCCGAGTGGGTTTGGGCCTAGCGGAGTGGGTTTGGGTGTAGCCGAGTGGGTTTGGGTCTAGCCGAGTGGGTTTGGGTCGAGCCGAGTGGGTTTGGGTCTAGCCGCGTGGGTTTGGGTCTAGCCGAGTGGGTAATCGTCTAGTCGAGTCGGTTTCGGTCGAGCCGAGTGGGTTTGGTTCTTGCCGAGTGGGTTTGGGTCTAGCCGAGTGGGTTTGGGTCTAGCCGAGTGGGTTTTGTTCTATCCGAGTGGGTTTGGGTCCAGCCGAGTGGGGTTGGGTCTATGCGAGTGGGTTTGTGTCTAGCCGAGTGGGTTTGGGTCTAGCGGAGTGGGTTTGGGTGTAGCGGAGTGGGTTTGGGTCTAGCCGAGTGGGTTTGGGTCTTGCCGAGTGGGTTTGGGTCTATCCGAGAGGGTTTGTGTCTAGCCGAGGGGGTTTGGGTCTAGCCGAGTGGGTTTGTGTCTAGCCAAGTGGGTTTGGGTCTAGCCGAGTCGGTTTGGGTGTAGCCAAGTGGGTTTGGGTGTAGCCGAGTGGGTTTGGGTGTAGCCGAGTGGCTTTGGGTCTAGCCGAGTGGGTTTGGGTCTAGCCGAGTGGGTTGGGGTCTAGCCGAGTGGGTTTGGGTCTAGCCCAGTGGGTTTGGGTGTAGCCGAGTGGGTTTGTGTCTAGCCAAGTGGGTTTGGGTCTAGCCGAGTGCGTTTGGATCGAGCAGAGTGGGTTTGGGTCTATCCGAGTGGGTTTGGGTCTAGTGGAGTGGGTTTGCGTGTAGCCGAGTGGGTTAGGGTCTAGCCGAGTGGGTTTGGGTCTAGCCGAGTGGGTTTGGGTGCAGCCGAGTGGGTTTGGGTCCAGCCGAGTGGGTTTGGGTCTAGCGGTGTGTGTATGGGTGTAGCCGAGTGGGTTTGGGTCTAGCCGAGTGGGTTTGGGTTGTGCCGAGTGGGTTTGGGTCTAGCCGCGTGGGTTTGGGTCTAGCCGAGTGGGTAATCATCTAGCCGAGTCGGTTTGGGTCTCGCCGAGTGGGTTTGGGTCTAGCGGAGTGGGTTTGTGTCTAGCCGAGTGTGTTTGGGTCTAGCCGAGTGGGTTTGGGTCTAGCGGAGTGGGTTTGGGTGTAGCCGAGTGGGTTTGGGTGTAGCGGAGTGGATTTGGGTCTAGCGGAGTGGGTTTGGGTCTAGCCGAGTGGTTTGGGTCTAGCTGAGTGGGTTTGGGTCTAGCCGAGTGGGTTTGGGTCTAGCCGAGTGGGTTTGGGTCTAGCCGAGTGGGTTTGGGTCTAGCCGAGTGGGTTTGAGTCTAGCCGAGTGGGTTTTGTTCTATCCGAGTGGGTTTGGGTCCAGCCGAGTGGGGTTGGGTCTATGCGAGTGGGTTTGTGTCTAGCCGAGTGGGTTTGGGTCTAGCGGAGTGGGTTTGGGTGTAGCGGAGTGGGTTTGGGTCTAGCCGAGTGGGTTTGGGTCTTGCCGAGTGGGTTTGGGTCTATCCGAGAGGGTTTGTGTCTAGCCGAGGGGGTTTGGGTCTAGCCGAGTGGGTTTGTGTCTGGCCAAGTGGGTTTGGGTCTAGCCGAGTCGGTTTGGGTGTAGCCAAGTGGGTTTGGGTGTAGCCGAGTGGGTTTGGGTGTAGCCGAGTGGCTTTGGGTCTAGCCGAGTGGGTTTGGGTCTAGCCGAGTGGGTTGGGGTCTAGCCGAGTGGGTTTGGGTCTAGCCCAGTGGGTTTGGGTGTAGCCGAGTGGGTTTGTGTCTAGGCAAGTGGGTTTGGGTCTAGCCGAGTGCGTTTGGATCGAGCAGAGTGGGTTTGGGTCTATCCGAGTGGGTTTGGGTCTAGTGGAGTGGGTTTGCGTGTAGCCGAGTGGGTTAGGGTCTAGCCGAGTGGGTTTGGGTCTAGCCGAGTGGGTTTGGGTCCAGCCGAGTGGGTTTGGGTCCAGCCGAGTGGGTTTGGGTCTAGCGGTGTGGGTATGGGTGTAGCCGAGTGGGTTTGGGTCTAGCCGAGTGGGTTTGGGTTGTGCTGAGTGGGTTTGGGTCTAGCCGCGTGGGTTTGGGTCTAGCCGAGTGGGTAATCATCTAGCCGAGTCGGTTTGGGTCTCGCCGAGTGGGTTTGGGTCTAGCGGAGTGGGTTTGTGTCTAGCCGAGTGTGTTTGGGTCTAGCCGAGTGGGTTTGGGTCTAGCAGAGTGGGTTTGGGTGTAGCCGAGTGGGTTTGGGTGTAGCGGAGTGGATTTGGGTCTAGCGGAGTGGGTTTGGGTCTAGCCGAGTGGTTTGGGTCTAGCCGAGTGGGTTTGGGTCTAGCCGAGTGGGTTTGGGTCTAGCCGAGTGGGTTTGGGTCTAGCCGAGTGGGTTTGAGTCTAGCCGAGTGGATTTGGGTCTACCCGAGTGGGTTTGGGTCTAGCCGAGTGGGTTTGGGTCTAGCCGAGTGGGTTTGGGTCTAGCCGAGTGGGTTTGTGTCTAGCCGAGTGGGTTTGGGTCTAGTGGAGTGGGTTTGGGTCTAGCCGAGTGGGTTTGGGTCTAGCCGAGTGGATTTGGGTCTACCCGAGTGGGTTTGGGTCTAGCCGAGTGGGTTTGGGTCTAGCCGAGTGGGTTTGGGTCTAGCCGAGTGGGTTTGTGTCTAGCCGAGTGGGTTTGGGTCTAGTGGAGTGGGTTTGGGTCTAGCCGAGTGGGTTTGGGTCTAGCGGAGTGGGTTTGGGTCTAGCGGAGTGGGTTTGGGTCTAGCGGAGTGGGTTTGGGTCTAGCCGAGTGGGTTTGGGTCTAGCCGAGTGGGTTTGGGTCTAGCCGAGTGGGTTTGGGCCTAGCGGAGTGGGTTTGGGTCTAGCCGAGTGGGTTTGGGTCTAGCCGAGTGGGTTTGGGTCTAGCCGAGTGGGTTTGGGCCTAGCGGAGTGGGTTTGGGTGTAGCCGAGTGGGTTTGGGTCTAGCCGAGTGGGTTTGGGTCGAGCCGAGTGGGTTTGGGTCCAGCCGCGTGGGTTTGGGTCTAGCCGAGTGGGTAATCGTCTAGTCGAGTCGGTTTCGGTCGAGCCGAGTGGGTTTGGTTCTTGCCGAGTGGGTTTGGGTCTAGCCGAGTGGGTTTGGGTCTAGCCGAGTGGGTTTTGTTCTATCCGAGTGGGTTTGGGTCCAGCCGAGTGGGGTGGGTCTATGCGAGTGAGTTTGTGTCTAGCCGAGTGGGTTTGGGTCTAGCGGAGTGGGTTTGGGTGTAGCGGAGTGGGTTTGGGTCTAGCCGAGTGGGTTTGGGTCTTGCCGAGTGGGTTTGGGTCTATCCGAGAGGGTTTGTGTCTAGCCGAGGGGGTTTGGGTCTAGCCGAGTGGGTTTGTGTCTAGCCAAGTGGGTTTGGGTCTAGCCGAGTCGGTTTGGGTGTAGCCGAGTGGGTTTGGGCCTAGCGGAGTGGGTTTGGGTGTAGCCGAGTGGGTTTGGGTCTAGCCGAGTGGGTTTGGGTCGAGCCGAGTGGGTTTGGGTCTAGCCGCGTGGGTTTGGGTCTAGCCGAGTGGGTAATCGTCTAGTCGAGTGGGTTTGGGTCGAGCCGAGTGGGTTTGGGTCTTGCCGAGTGGGTTTGGGTCTAGCCGAGTGGGTTTGGGTCTAGCCGCGTGGGTTTGGGTCTAGCCGAGTGGGTTTGGGTCTAGCCGAGTGGGTTTGGGTCTAGCCGAGTGGGTTTGGGTCTAGCGGAGTGGGTTTGGGTCTAGCGGAGTGGGTTTGGGTCTAGCGGAGTGGGTTTGGGTCTAGCCGAGTGGGTTTGTGTCTAGCCGAGTGGGTTTGGGTCTAGCCGAGTGGGTTTGGGTCTAGCCGAGTGGGTTTGGGTCTAGCCGAGTGGGTTTGGGCCTAGCGGAGTGGGTTTGCGTGTAGCCGAGTGGGTTTGGGTCTAGCCGAGTGGGTTTGGGTCGAGCCGAGTGGGTTTGGGTCTAGCCGCGTGGGTTTGGGTCTTGCCGAGTGGGTAATCGTCTAGTCGAGTCGGTTTCGGTCGAGCCGAGTGGGTTTGGTTCTTGCCGAGTGGGTTTGTGTCTAGCCGAGTGGGTTTGGGTCTAGCCGAGTGGGTTTTGTTCTATCCGAGTGGGTTTGGGTCCAGCCGAGTGGGGTTGGGTCTATGCGAGTGGGTTTGTGTCTAGCCGAGTGGGTTTGGGTCTAGCGGAGTGGGTTTGGGTCTAGCCGAGTGGGTTTGGGTCTTGCCGAGTGGGTTTGGGTCTATCCGAGAGGGTTTGTGTCTAGCCGAGGGGGTTTGGGTCTAGCCGAGTGGGTTTGTGTCTAGCCAAGTGGGTTTGGGTCTAGCCGAGTCGGTTTGGGTGTATCCAAGTGGGTTTGGGTCTAGCCGAGTGGGTTTGAGTCTAGCCAAGTGGACTTGGGTCTACCCGAGTGGGTTTGGGTCTAGCCGAGTGGGTTTGGGTCTAGCCGAGTGGGTTTGGGTCTAGCCGAGTGGGTTTGTGTCTAGCCGAGTGGGTTTGGGTCTAGTGGAGTGGGTTTGGGTCTAGCCGAGTGGGTGTGGGTCTAGCGGAGTGGGTTTGGGTCTAGCGGAGTGGGTTTGGGTCTAGCGGAGTGGGTTTGGGTCTAGCCGAGTGGGTTTGGGTCTAGCCGAGTGGGTTTGGGTCTAGCCGAGTGGGTTTGGGTCTAGCCGAGTGGGTTTGGGTCTAGCCGAGTGGGTTTGGGCCTAGCGGAGTGGGTTTGGGTGTAGCCGAGTGGGTTTGGGTCTAGCCGAGTGGGTTTGGGTCGAGCCGAGTGGGTTTGGGTCTAGCCGCGTGGGTTTGGGTCTAGCCGAGTGGGTAATCGTCTAGTCGAGTCGGTTTCGGTCGAGCCGAGTGGGTTTGGGTCTTGCCGAGTGGGTTTGGGTCCAGCCGAGTGGGTTTGGGTCTAGCCGCGTGGGTTTGGGTCTAGCCGAGTGGGTTTGGGTCTAGCCGAGTGGGTTTGGGTCTAGCCGAGTGGGTTTGGGTCTAGCGGAGTGGGTTTGGGTCTAGCGGAGTGGGTTTGGGTCTAGCGGAGTGGGTTTGGGTCTAGCCGAGTGGGTTTGTGTCTAGCCGAGTGGGTTTGGGTCTAGCCGAGTGGGTTTGGGTCTAGCCGAGTGGGTTTGGGTCTAGCCGAGTGGGTTTGGGCCTAGCGGAGTGGGTTTGGGTGTAGCCGAGTGGGTTTGGGTCTAGCCGAGTGGGTTTGGGTCGAGCCGAGTGGGTTTGGGTCTAGCCGCGTGGGTTTGGGTCTAGCCGAGTGGGTAATCGTCTAGTCGAGTCGGTTTCGGTCGAGCCGAGTGGGTTTGGTTCTTGCCGAGTGGGTTTGGGTCTAGCCGAGTGGGTTTGGGTCTAGCCGAGTGGGTTTTGTTCTATCCGAGTGGGTTTGGGTCCAGCCGAGTGGGGTTGGGTCTATGCGAGTGGGTTTGTGTCTAGCCGAGTGGGTTTGGGTCTAGCGGAGTGGGTTTGGGTGTAGCGGAGTGGGTTTGGGTCTAGCCGAGTGGGTTTGGGTCTTGCCGAGTGGGTTTGGGTCTATCCGAGAGGGTTTGTGTCTAGCCGAGGGGGTTTGGGTCTAGCCGAGTGGGTTTGTGTCTAGCCAAGTGGGTTTGGGTCTAGCCGAGTCGGTTTGGGTGTAGCCAAGTGGGTTTGGGTGTAGCCGAGTGGGTTTGGGTGTAGCCGAGTGGCTTTGGGTCTAGCCGAGTGGGTTTGGGTCTAGCCGAGTGGGTTGGGGTCTAGCCGAGTGGGTTTGGGTCTAGCCGAGTGGGTTTGGGTCTAGCCGAGTGCGTTTGGATCGAGCAGAGTGGGTTTGGGTCTATCCGAGTTGGTTTGGGTCTAGTGGAGTGGGTTTGCGTGTAGCCGAGTGGGTTAGGGTCTAGCCGAGTGGGTTTGGGTCTAGCCGAGTGGGTTTGGGTCCAGCCGAGTGGGTTTGGGTCCAGCCGAGTGGGTTTGGGTCTAGCGGTGTGGGTATGGGTGTAGCCGAGTGGGTTTGGGTCTAGCCGAGTGGGTTTGGGTTGTGCCGAGTGGGTTTGGGTCTAGCCGCGTGGGTTTGGGTCTAGCCGAGTGGGTAATCATCTAGCCGAGTCGGTTTGGGTCTCGCCGAGTGGGTTTGGGTCTAGCGGAGTGGGTTTGTGTCTAGCCGAGTGTGTTTGGGTCTAGCCGAGTGGGTTTGGGTCTAGCGGAGTGGGTTTGGGTGTAGCCGAGTGGGTTTGGGTGTAGCGGAGTGGATTTGGGTCTAGCGGAGTGGGTTTGGGTCTAGCCGAGTGGTTTGGGTCTAGCTGAGTGGGTTTGGGTCTAGCCGAGTGGGTTTGGGTCTAGCCGAGTGGGTTTGGGTCTAGCCGAGTGGGTTTGGGTCTAGCCGAGTGGGTTTGAGTCTAGCCGAGTGGATTTGGGTCTACCCGAGTGGGTTTGGGTCTAGCCGAGTGGGTTTGGGTCTAGCCGAGTGGGTTTGGGTCTAGCCGAGTGGGTTTGTGTCTAGCCGAGTGGGTTTGGGTCTAGTGGAGTGGGTTTGGGTCCAGCCGAGTGGGTTTGGGTCTAGCGGAGTGGGTTTGGGTCTAGCGGAGTGGGTTTGGGTCTATCGGAGTGGGTTTGGGTCTAGCCGAGTGGGTTTGGGTCTAGCCGAGTGGGTTTGGGTCTAGCCGAGTGGGTTTGGGTCTAGCCGAGTGGGTTTGGGTCTAGCCGAGTGGGTTTGGGCCTAGCGGAGTGGGTTTGGGTGTAGCCGAGTGGGTTTGGGTCTAGCCGAGTGGGTTTGGGTCGAGCCGAGTGGGTTTGGGTCCAGCCGCGTGGGTTTGGGTCTAGCCGAGTGGGTAATCGTCTAGTCGAGTCGGTTTCGGTCGAGCCGAGTGGGTTTGGTTCTTGCCGAGTGGGTTTGGGTCTAGCCGAGTGGGTTTGGGTCTAGCCGAGTGGGTTTTGTTCTATCCGAGTGGGTTTGGGTCCAGCCGAGTGGGGTTGGGTCTATGCGAGTGAGTTTGTGTCTAGCCGAGTGGGTTTGGGTCTAGCGGAGTGGGTTTGGGTGTAGCGGAGTGGGTTTGGGTCTAGCCGAGTGGGTTTGGGTCTTGCCGAGTGGGTTTGGGTCTATCCGAGAGGGTTTGTGTCTAGCCGAGGGGGTTTGGGTCTAGCCGAGTCGGTTTGGGTGTAGCCAAGTGGGTTTGGGTCTAGCCGAGTGGGTTTGAGTCTAGCCGAGTGGACTTGGGTCTACCCGAGTGGGTTTGGGTCTAGCCGAGTGGGTTTGGGTCTAGCCGAGTGGGTTTGGGTCTAGCCGAGTGGGTTTGTGTCTAGCCGAGTGGGTTTGGGTCTAGTGGAGTGGGTTTGGGTCTGGCCGAGTGGGTTTGGGTCTAGCGGAGTGGGTTTGGGTCTAGCGGAGTGGGTTTGGGTCTAGCGGAGTGGGTTTGGGTCTAGCCGAGTGGGTTTGGGTCTAGCCGAGTGGGTTTGGGTCTAGCCGAGTGGGTTTGGGTCTAGCCGAGTGGGTTTGGGTCTAGCCGAGTGGGTTTGGGCCTAGCGGAGTGGGTTTGGGTGTAGCCGAGTGGGTTTGGGTCTAGCCGAGTGGGTTTGGGTCGAGCCGAGTGGGTTTGGGTCTAGCCGCGTGGGTTTGGGTCTAGCCGAGTGGGTAATCGTCTAGTCGAGTCGGTTTCGGTCGAGCCGAGTGGGTTTGGGTCTTGCCGAGTGGGTTTGGGTCTAGCCGAGTGGGTTTGGGTCTAGCCGCGTGGGTTTGGGTCTAGCCGAGTGGGTTTGGGTCTAGCCGAGTGGGTTTGGGTCTAGCCGAGTGGGTTTGGGTCTAGCGGAGTGGGTTTGGGTCTAGCGGAGTGGGTTTGGGTCTAGCGGAGTGGGTTTGGGTCTAGCCGAGTGGGTTTGGGTCTAGCCGAGTGGGTTTGGGTCTAGCCGAGTGGGTTTGGGTCTAGCCGAGTGGGTTTGGGCCTAGCGGAGTGGGTTTGGGTGTAGCCGAGTGGGTTTGGGTCTAGCCGAGTGGGTTTGGGTCGAGCCGAGTGGGTTTGGGTCTAGCCGCGTGGGTTTGGGTCTAGCCGAGTGGGTAATCGTCTAGTCGAGTCGGTTTCGGTCGAGCCGAGTGGGTTTGGTTCTTGCCGAGTGGGTTTGGGTCTAGCCGAGTGGGTTTGGGTCTAGCCGAGTGGGTTTTGTTCTATCCGAGTGGGTTTGGGTCCAGCCGAGTGGGGTTGGGTCTATGCGAGTGGGTTTGTGTCTAGCCGAGTGGGTTTGGGTCTAGCGGAGTGGGTTTGGGTGTAGCGGAGTGGGTTTGGGTCTAGCCGAGTGGGTTTGGGTCTTGCCGAGTGGGTTTGGGTCTATCCGAGAGGGTTTGTGTCTAGCCGAGGGGGTTTGGGTCTAGCCGAGTGGGTTTGTGTCTAGCCAAGTGGGTTTGGGTCTAGCCGAGTCGGTTTGGGTGTAGCCAAGTGGGTTTGGGTGTAGCCGAGTGGGTTTGGGTGTAGCCGAGTGGCTTTGGGTCTAGCCGAGTGGGTTTGGGTCTAGCCGAGTGGGTTGGGGTCTAGCCGAGTGGGTTTGGGTCTAGCCCAGTGGGTTTGGGTGTAGCCGAGTGGGTTTGTGTCTAGCCAAGTGGGTTTGGGTCTAGCCGAGTGCGTTTGGATCGAGCAGAGTGGGTTTGGGTCTAGCCGAGTGGGTTTGGGTCTAGCCGAGTGGGTTTGGGTCCAGCCGAGTGGGTTTGGGTCCAGCCGAGTGGGTTTGGGTCTAGCGGTGTGGGTATGGGTCTAGCCGAGTGGGTTTGGGTTGTGCCGAGTGGGTTTGGGTCTAGCCGCGTGGGTTTGGGTCTAGCCGAGTGGGTAATCATCTAGCCGAGTCGGTTTGGGTCTCGCCGAGTGGGTTTGGGTCTAGCGGAGTGGGTTTGTGTCTAGCCGAGTGTGTTTGGGTCTAGCCGAGTGGGTTTGGGTCTAGCGGAGTGGGTTTGGGTGTAGCCGAGTGGGTTTGGGTGTAGCGGAGTGGATTTGGGTCTAGCGGAGTGGGTTTGGGTCTAGCCGAGTGGTTTGGGTCTAGCTGAGTGGGTTTGGGTCTAGCCGAGTGGGTTTGGGTCTAGCCGAGTGGGTTTGGGTCTAGCCGAGTGGGTTTGGGTCTAGCCGAGTGGGTTTGAGTCTAGCCGAGTGGATTTGGGTCTACCCGAGTGGGTTTGGGTCTAGCCGAGTGGGTTTGGGTCTAGCCGAGTGGGTTTGGGTCTAGCCGAGTGGGTTTGTGTCTAGCCGAGTGGGTTTGGGTCTAGTGGAGTGGGTTTGGGTCTAGCCGAGTGGGTTTGGGTCTAGCGGAGTGGGTTTGGGTCTAGCCGAGTGGGTTTGGGCCTAGCGGAGTGGGTTTGGGTGTAGCCGAGTGGGTTTGGGTCTAGCCGAGTGGGTTTGGGTCGAGCCGAGTGGGTTTGGGTCCAGCCGCGTGGGTTTGGGTCTAGCCGAGTGGGTAATCGTCTAGTCGAGTCGGTTTCGGTCGAGCCGAGTGGGTTTGGTTCTTGCCGAGTGGGTTTGGGTCTAGACGAGTGGGTTTGGGTCTAGCCGAGTGGGTTTTGTTCTATCCGAGTGGGTTTGGGTCCAGCCGAGTGGGGTTGGGTCTATGCGAGTGAGTTTGTGTCTAGCCGAGTGGGTTTGGGTCTAGCGGAGTGGGTTTGGGTGTAGCGGAGTGGGTTTGGGTCTAGCCGAGTGGGTTTGGGTCTTGCCGAGTGGGTTTGGGTCTATCCGAGAGGGTTTGTGTCTAGCCGAGGGGGTTTGGGTCTAGCCGAGTGGGTTTGTGTCTAGCCAAGTGGGTTTGGGTCTAGCCGAGTCGGTTTGGGTGTAGCCAAGTGGGTTTGGGTGTAGCCGAGTGGGTTTGGGTGTAGCCGAGTGGCTTTGGGTCTAGCCGAGTGGGTTTGGGTCTAGCCGAGTGGGTTTGGGTCTAGCCGAGTGGGTTGGGGTCTAGCCGAGTGGGTTTGGGTCTAGCCCAGTGGGTTTGGGTGTAGCCGAGTGGGTTTGTGTCTAGCCAAGTGGGTTTGGGTCTAGCCGAGTGCGTTTGGATCGAGCAGAGTGGGTTTGGGTCTATCCGAGTGGGTTTGGGTCTAGTGGAGTGGGTTTGCGTGTAGCCGAGTGGGTTAGGGTCTAGCCGAGTGGGTTTGGGTCTAGCCGAGTGGGTTTGGGTCCAGCCGAGTGGGTTTGGGTCCAGCCGAGTGGGTTTGGGTCTAGCGGTGTGGGTATGGGTGTAGCCGAGTGGGTTTGGGTCTAGCCGAGTGGGTTTGGGTTGTGCCGAGTGGGTTTGGGTCTAGCCGCGTGGGTTTGAGTCTAGCCGAGTGGGTAATCATCTAGCCGAGTCGGTTTGGGTCTCGCCGAGTGGGTTTGGGTCTTGCCGAGTCGGTTTGTGTCTAGCCGAGTGTGTTTGGGTCTAGCCGAGTGGGTTTGGGTCTAGCGGAGTGGGTTTGGGTGTAGCCGAGTGGGTTTGGGTCTAGCCGAGTGGGTTTGGGTCTAGCCGAATCGGTTTCGGTCTATCCGAGAGGGTTTGTGTCTAGCCGAGTGGGTTTTGGTCTAGCTGAGTGGGTTTGGGTCTAGCCGAGTGGGTTTGGGTCTAGCCGAATCGGTTTCGGTCTATCCGAGAGGGTTTGTGTCTGGCCGAGTGGGTTTGGGTCTAGCTGAGTGGGTTTGGGTCTAGCCGTGTGGGTTTGGGTCTAGCCGCGTGCGTTTGGGTCTATCCAAGTGGGTTTGGGTCTAGCCGAATCGGTTTCGGTCTATCCGAGCGGATTTGTGTCTAGCCGAGGGGGTTTGGGTCTAGCCGAGCGGGTTTGTGTCTAGCCAAGTGGGTTTGGGTCTAGCCGAGTCGGTTTGGGTGCAGCCGAGTGGGTTTGGGTCTAGCCGAGTGGGTTTGGGTGTAGCCGAGTGGCTTTGGGTCTAGCCGAGTGGGTTTGGGTGTAGCCGAGTGGGTTTGGGTCTAGCCGAGTGGGTTTGGGTCTAGCCGAGTGGGTTTGGGTCTAGCCGAGAGGGTTTGGGTCTAGCCGAGTGGGTTGGGTCTAGCCGAGTGGGTTTGGGTCTAGCCGAGTGGGTTTGGGTGTAGCCGAGTGGGTTTGGGTCCAGCCGAGTGTGTTTGGGTCTAGCCGAGTGGGTTTGGGTCTAGCCGAGTGGGTTTGGGTCTAGCCGAATGGGTTTTGGTCTAGCCGAGTGGGTTTGGGTCCAGCCGAGTGGGTTTGCGTCTAGCCGAGTGGGTTTGGGTTGAGCCGAGTGGGTTTGGGTCTCGCCGCGTGGGTTTGGGTCTAGCCAAGTGGGTAATCATCTAGCCGAGTCGGTTTGGGTCTAGCCGAGTGGAAATGGGTCTAGCCGAGTGGATTTGGGTCTAGCCGAGTGGGTTTGGGTCTAGCCGAGTGGGTTTATGTCAAGCCGAGTGGGTTTGGGTCTAGCCGAGTGGGTTTGGGTGTAGCCGAGTGGGTTTGGGTCTAGCCGAGTGGGTTTGGGTCTAGCCGAGTGGGTTTGGGTGTAGCCGAGTGGGTTTGGGTCTAGCCGAGTGGGTTTGGGTCTAGCCGAGTGGGTTTGGGTCTAGCCGAGAGGGTTTGGGTCTAGCCGAGTGGGTTGGGTCTAGCCGAGTGGGTTTGGGTCTAGCCGAGTGGGTTTGGGTGTAGCCGAGTGGGTTTGGGTCTAGCTGAGTGTGTTTGGGTCTAGCCGAGTGGGTTTGGGTCTAGCCGAGTGGGTTTGGGTCTAGCCGAATGGGTTTTGGTCTAGCCGAGTGGGTTTGGGTCCAGCCGAGTGGGTTTGCGTCTAGCCGAGTGGGTTTGGGTTGAGCCGAGTGGGTTTGGGTCTCGCCGCGTGGGTTTGGGTCTAGCCAAGTGGGTAATCATCTAGCCGATTCGGTTTGGGTCTAGCCGAGTGGAAATGGGTCTAGCCGAGTGGATTTGGGTCTAGCCGAGTGGGTTTGGGTCTAGCCGAGTGGGTTTATGTCGAGCCGAGTGGGTTTGGGTCTAGCCGAGTGGGTTTGGGTGTAGCCGAGTGGGTTTGGGTCTAGCTGAGTGGGTTTGGGTCTAGCCGAGTGGGTTTGGGTCTAGCCGAGTGGGTTTGGGTCTAGCCGAATGGGTTTTGGTCTAGCCGAGTGGGTTTGGGTCCAGCCGAGTGGGTTTGCGTCTAGCCGAGTGGGTTTGGGTTGAGCCGAGTGGGTTTGGGTCTCGCCGCGTGGGTTTGGGTCTAGCCAAGTGGGTAATCATCTAGCCGAGTCGGTTTGGGTCTAGCCGAGTGGAAATGGTTCTAGCCGAGTGGATTTGGGTCTAGCCGAGTGGGTTTGGGTCTAGCCGAGTGGGTTTGGGTCGAGCCGAGTGGGTTTGGGTCTAGCCGAGTGGGTTTGGGTCTAGCCGAGTGGGTTTGGGTCTAGTCGAGTGGGTTTGGGTCTAGCCGAGTGGGTTTGGGTGTAGCCGAGTGGGTTTGGGTCTAGCCGAGTGGGTTTGGGTCGAGCCGAGTGGGTTTGGGTCTAGCCGCGTGGGTTTGGGTCTAGGCGAGTGGGTAATCATCTAGTCGAGTCGGTTTCGGTCGAGCCGAGTGGGTTTGGGTCTTGCCGAGTGCGTTTGGGTCTAGCCGAGTGGGTTTGGGTCTAGCCGCGTGGGTTTGGGTCTAGCCGAGTGGGTTTGGGTCTAGCCGAGTGGGTTTGGGTCTAGCCGAGTGGGTTTGGGTCTAGCGGAGTGGGTTTGGGACTAGCCGAGTGGGTTTGGGTCTAGCCGAGTGGGTTTGGGTCTAGCCGAGTGGGTTTGGGTCTAGTGGAGTGGGTTTGGGTTTAGCCGAGTGGGTTTGGGACTAGCGGAGTGGGTTTGGGTCTAGCGGAGTGGGTTTGGGTCTAGCGGAGTGGGTTTTGGTCTAGCCGAGTGGGTTTGTGTCTAGCCGAGTGGGTTTGGGTCTAGCCGAGTGGGTTTGGGTCTAGCCGAGTGGGTTTGGGTCTAGCCGAGTGGGTTTGGGCCTAGCGGAGTGGGTTTGGGTGTAGCCGAGTGGGTTTGGGTCTAGCCGAGTGGGTTTGGGTCGAGCCGAGTGGGTTTGGGTCTAGCCGCGTGGGTTTGGGTCTAGCCGAGTGGGTAATCGTCTAGTCGAGTCGGTTTCGGTCGAGCCGAGTGGGTTCGGTTCTTGCCGAGTGGGTTTGGGTCTAGCCGAGTGGGTTTGGGTCTAGCCGAGTGGGTTTTGTTCTATCCGAGTGGGTTTGGGTCCAGCCGAGTGGGGTTGGGTCTATGCGAGTGGGTTTGTGTCTAGCCGAGTGGGTTTGGGTCTAGCGGAGTGGGTTTGGGTCTAGCGGAGTGGGTTTGGGTCTAGCCGAGTGGGTTTGGGTCTTGCCGAGTGGGTTTGGGTCTATCCGAGAGGGTTTGTGTCTAGCCGAGGGGGTTTGGGTCTAGCCGAGTGGGTTTGTGTCTAGCCAAGTGGGTTTGGGTCTAGCCGAGTCGGTTTGGGTGTAGCCAAGTGGGTTTGGGTGTAGCCGAGTGGGTTTGGGTGTAGCCGAGTGGCTTTGGGTCTAGCCGAGTGGGTTTGGGTCTAGCCGAGTGGGTTTGGGTCTAGCCGAGTGGGTTGGGGTCTAGCCGAGTGGGTTTGGGTCTAGCCCAGTGGGTTTGGGTGTAGCCGAGTGGGTTTGTGTCTAGCCAAGTGGGTTTGGGTCTAGCCGAGTGCGTTTGGATCGAGCAGAGTGGGTTTGGGTCTATCCGAGTGGGTTTGGGTCTAGTGGAGTGGGTTTGCGTGTAGCCGAGTGGGTTAGGGTCTAGCCGAGTGGGTTTGGGTCTAGCCGAGTGGGTTTGGGTCCAGCCGAGTGGGTTTGGGTCTAGCCGAGTGGGTTTGGGTCTAGCGGTGTGGGTATGGGTGTAGCCGAGTGGGTTTGGGTCTAGCCGAGTGGGTTTGGGTTGTGCCGAGTGGGTTTGGGTCTAGCCGCGTGGGTTTGGGTCTAGCCGAGTGGGTAATCATCTAGCCGAGTCGGTTTGGGTCTAGCCGAGTGGGTTTGGGTCTTGCCGAGTGGGTTTGTGTCTAGCCGAGTGTGTTTGGGTCTAGCCGAGTGGGTTTGGGTCTAGCGGAGTGGGTTTGGGTGTAGCCGAGTGGGTTTGGGTCTAGCCGAGTGGGTTTGGGTCTAGCCGAATCGGTTTCGGTCTATCCGAGAGGGTTTGTGTCTAGCCGAGTGGGTTTTGGTCTAGCTGAGTGGGTTTGGGTCTAGCCGAGTGGGTTTGGGTCTAGCCGAATCGGTTTCGGTCTATCCGAGAGGGTTTGTGTCTAGCCGAGTGGGTTTGGGTCTAGCTGAGTGGGTTTGGGTCTCGCCGCGTGGGTTTGGGTCTAGCCAAGTGGGTAATCATCTAGCCTAGTCGGTTTGGGTCTAGCCGAGTGGAAATGGGTCTAGCCGAGTGGATTTGGGTCTAGCCGAGTGGGTTTGGGTCAAGCCGAGTGGGTTTGGGTCGAGCCGAGTGGGTTTGGGTCTAGCCGAGTGGGTTTGGGTCTAGCCGAGTGGGTTTGGGTCTAGTCGAGTGGGTTTGGGTCTAGCCGAGTGGGTTTGGGTCTAGCCGAGTGGGTTTGGGTCTAGCCTAGTGGGTTTGGGTCTAGCCGAGTGGGTTTGGGTCTAGCCGAGTGGGTTTGGGTCTAGCCGAGTGAGTTTGGGTCGAGCCGAGTGGGTTTGGGTCTAGCCGAGTGGGTTTGGGTCCAGCCGAGTGGGTTTGGGTCTAGCCGAATCGGTTTCGGTCTATCCGAGAGGGTTTGTGTCTAGCCGAGTGGGTTTGGGTCTATCCGAGTGGGTTTGGGTCTAGCCGAATCGGTTTCGGTCTATCCGAGAGGGTTTGTGTCTAGCCGAGGGGGTTTGGGTCTAGCCGAGTGGGTTTGTGTCTAGCCAAGTGGGTTTGGGTCTAGCCGAGTCGGTTTGGGTGTGGCCGAGTGGGTTTGGGTCTAGCCGAGTGGGTTTGGGTGTAGCCGAGTGGCTTTGGGTCTAGCCGAGTGGGTTTGGGTCTAGCCGAGTGGGTTTGGGTCTAGCCGAGTGGGTTGGGGTCTAGCCGAGTGGGTTTGGGTCTAGCCGAGTGGGTTTGGGTGTAGCCGAGTGGGTTTGTGTCCAGCCAAGTGGGTTTGGGTCTAGCCGAGTGGGTTTGGGTCTAGCCGAGTGGGTTTGGGTCTAGCGGAGTGGGTTTGGGTCTAGCGGAGTGGGTTTGGGTCTAGCCGAGTGGGTTTGGGTGTAGCCGAGTGGGTTTGGGTCTAGCCGAGTGGGTTTGGGTCTAGCCGAGTGGGTTTGGGTCTAGCCGAGTGGGTTTGAGTCTAGCCGAGTGGATTTGGGTCTACCCGAGTGGGTTTGGGTCTAGCCGAGTGGGTTTGGGTCTAGCCGAGTGGGTTTGGGTCTAGCCGAGTGGGTTTGTGTCTAGCCGAGTGGGTTTGGGTCTAGTGGAGTGGGTTTGGGTCAAGCCGAGTGGGTTTGGGTCTAGCGGAGTGCGTTTGGGTCTAGCGGAGTGGGTTTGGGTCTAGCGGAGTGGGTTTGGGTCTAGCCGAGTGGGTTTGGGTCTAGCCGAGTGGGTTTGGGTCTAGCCGAGTGGGTTTGAGTCTAGCCGAGTGGGTTTGGGCCTAGCGGAGTGGGTTTGGGTGTAGCCGAGTGGGTTTGGGTCTAGCCGAGTGGGTTTGGGTCGAGCCGAGTGGGTTTGGGTCCAGCCGCGTGGGTTTGGGTCTAGCCGCGTGGGTGTGGGTCTAGCCGAGTGGGTTTGGGTCTATCCGAGTGGGTTTGGGTCTAGCCGAATCGGTTTCGGTCTATCCGAGAGGGTTTGTGTCTAGCCGAGGGGGTTTGGGTCTAGCCGAGTCGGTTTGGGTGTGGCCGAGTGGATTTGGGTCTAGCCGAGTGGGTTTGGGTGTAGCCGAGTGGCTTTGGGTCTAGCCGAGTGGGTTTGGGACTAGCGGAGTGCGTTTGGGTCTAGCGGAGTGGGTTTGGGTCTAGCGGAGTGGGTTTGGGTCTAGCCGAGTGGGTTTGTGTCTAGCCAAGTGGGTTTGGGTCTAGCCGAGTCGGTTTGGGTGTGGCCGAGTGGATTTGGGTCTAGCCGAGTGGGTTTGGGTGTAGCCGAGTGGCTTTGGGTCTAGCCGAGTGGGTTTGGGACTAGCCGAGTGGGTTTGGGTCTAGCCGAGTGGGTTGGGGTCTAGCCGAGTGGGTTTGGGTCTAGCCGAGTGGGTTTGGGTCTAGCGGAGTGGGTTTGGGTCTAGCGGAGTGGGTTTGGGTCTAGCCGAGTGGGTTTGGTTCTAGCTGAGTGGGTTTGGGTCTAGCCGAGTGGGTTTGGGTCTAGCCGAGTGTGTTTGGGTCTAGCCTAGTCGGTTTTGGTCTAGCCGTGTGGGTTTGGGTCTAGCGGAGTGGGTTTGGGTCTAGCGGAGTGGGTTTGCGTGTAGCGGAGTGGGTTTGGGTCTAGCGGAGTGTGTTTGGGTCTAGCCGAATCGGTTTGGGTCTAGCCGAGTGGGTTTGGGTGTAGCGGAGTGGATTTGGGTCTAGCAGAGTGGGTTTGGGTCTAGCCGAGTGGGTTTGGGTCTAGCTGAGTGGGTTTGGGTCTAGCCGAGTGGGTTTGGGTCTAGCCGAGTGGGTTTGGGTCTAGCCGAGTGGGTTTGGGTCTAGCCGAGTGGGTTTGAGTCTAGCCAAGTGGATTTGGGTCTACCCGAGTGGGTTTGGGTTTAGCCGAGTGGGTTTGGGTCTAGCCGAGTGGGTTTGGGTCTAGCCGAGTGGGTTTGTGTCTAGCCGAGTGGGTTTGGGTCTAGTGGAGTGGGTTTGGGTCTAGCCGAGTGGGTTTGGGTCTCGCGGAGTGGGTTTGGGTCTAGCGGAGTGGGTTTGGGTCTAGCGGAGTGGGTTTGGGTCTAGCCGAGTGGGTTTGGGTCTAGCCGAGTGGGTTTGGGTCTAGCCGAGTGGGTTTGGGTCTAGCCGAGTGGGTTTGGGCCCAGCGGAGTGGGTTTGGGTGTAGCCGAGTGGGTTTGGGTCTAGCCGAGTGGGTTTGGGTCGAGCCGAGTGGGTTTGGGTCTAGCCGCGTGGGTTTGGGTCTAGCCGAGTGGGTAATCGTCTAGTCGAGTCAGTTTCGGTCGAGCCGTGTGGGTTTGGGTCTAGCCGAGTGGGTTTGGGTCTAGCCGAGTGGGTTTGGGTCTAGCCGAGTGGGTTTGGGTCTAGCCGAGTGGGTTTGGGCCTAGCGGAGTGGGTTTGGGTGTAGCCGAGTGTGTTTGGGTCTAGCCGAGTGGGTTTGGGTCGAGCCGAGTGGGTTTGGGTCTAGCCGCGTGGGTTTGGGTCTAGCCGAGTGGGTTTGGGTCGAGCCGAGTGGGTTTGGGTCTAGCCGCGTGGGTTTGGGTCTAGCCGAGTGGGTTTGGGTCGAGCCGAGTGGGTTTGGGTCTAGCCGCGTGGGTTTGGGTCTAGCCGAGTGGGTAATCGTCTAGTCGAGTCGGTTTCGGTCGAGCCGAGTGGGTTTCGGTCTGCCGAGTGGGTTTGGGTCTAGCCGAGTGGGTTTGGGTCTAGCCGAGTGGGTTTTGTTCTATCCGAGTGGGTTTGGGTCCAGCCGAGTGGGGTTGGGTCTATGCGAGTGGGTTTGTGTCTAGCCGAGTGGGTTTGGGTCTAGCGGAGTGGGTTTGGGTCTAGCGGAGTGGGTTTTGGTCTAGCCGAGTGGGTTTGGGTCTTGCCGAGAGGGTTTGTGTCTAGCCGTGGGGGTTTGGGTCTAGCCGAGTGGGTTTGTGTCTAGCCAAGTGGGTTTGGGTCTAGCCGAGTCGGTTTGGGTGTAGCCGAGTGGGTTTGGGTCTAGCCGAGTGGGTTTGGGTGTAGCCGAGTGGCTTTGGGTCTTGCCGAGTGGGTTTGGGTCTAGCCGAGTGGGTTTGGGTCTAGCCGAGTGGGTTGGGGTCTAGCCGAGTGGGTTTGGGTCTAGCCCAGTGGGTTTGGGTGTAGCCGAGTGGGTTTGTGTCTAGCCAAGTGTGTTTGGGTCTAGCCGAGTGGGTTTGGATCGAGCAGAGTGGGTTTGGGTCTAGCCGAGTGGGTTTGGGTCTAGTGGAGTGGGTTTGCGTGTAGCCGAGTGGGTTAGGGTCTAGCCGAGTGGGTTTGGGTCTGGCCGAGTGGGTTTGGGTCCAGCCGAGTGGGTTTGGGTCTAGCCGAGTGGGTTTGGGTCTAGCGGTGTGGGTATGGGTGTAGCCGAGTGGGTTTGGGTCTAGCCGAGTGGGTCTGGGTTGTGCCGAATGGGTTTGGGTCTAGCCGCGTGGGTTTGGGTCTAGCCGAGTGGGTAATCATTTAGCCGAGTCGGTTTGGGTCTAGCCGAGTGGGTTTGGGTCTTGCCGAGTGGGTTTGAGTCTAGCCGAGTGTGTTTGGGTCTAGCCGAGTGGGTTTGGGTCCAGCGGAGTGGGTTTGGGTGTAGCCGAGTGGGTTTGGGTCTAGCCGAGTGGGTTTGGGTCTATCCGAATCGGTTTCGGTCTATCCGAGAGGGTTTGTGTTTAGCCGAGTGGGTTTGGGTCTAGCTGAGTGGGTTTGGGTCTAGCTGAGTGGGTTTGGGTCTAGCCGAATCGGTTTCGGTCTTCCAAGAGGGTTTGTGTCTAGCCGAGTGGGTTTGGGTCTAGCTGAGTGGGTTTGGGTCTAGCCGTGTGGTTTTGGGTCTAGCCGAGTGGGTTTGGGTCTATCCGAGTGGGTTTGGGTCTAGCCGAATCGGTTTCGGTCTATCCGAGCGGATTTGTGTCTAGCCGAGGGGGTTTGGGTCTAGCCGAGTGGGTTTGTGTCTAGCCAAGTGGGTTTCGGTCGAGCCGAGTGGGTTTCGGTCTGCCGAGTGGGTTTGGGTCTAGCCGAGTGGGTTTGGGTCTAGCCGAGTGGGTTTTGTTCTATCCGAGTGGGTTTGGGTCCAGCCGAGTGGGGTTGGGTCTATGCGAGTGGGTTTGTGTCTAGCCGAGTGGGTTTGGGTCTAGCGGAGTGGGTTTGGGTCTAGCGGAGTGGGTTTTGGTCTAGCTGAGTGGGTTTGGGTCTTGCCGAGTGGGTTTGGGTCTATCCGAGAGGGTTTGTGTCTAGCCGTGGGGGTTTGGGTCTAGCCGAGTGGGTTTGTGTCTAGCCAAGTGGGTTTGGGTCTAGCCGAGTCGGTTTGGGTGTAGCCGAGTGGGTTTGGGTCTAGCCGAGTGGGTTTGGGTGTAGCCGAGTGGCTTTGGGTCTAGCCGAGTGGGTTTGGGTCTAGTGGAGTGGGTTTGCGTGTAGCCGAGTGGGTTAGGGTCTAGCCGAGTGGGTTTGGGTCTGGCCGAGTGGGTTTGGGTCCAGCCGAGTGGGTTTGGGTCTAGCCGAGTGGGTTTGGGTCTAGCGGTGTGGGTATGGGTGTAGCCGAGTGGGTTTGGGTCTAGCCGAGTGGGTCTGGGTTGTGCCGAATGGGTTTGGGTCTAGCCGCGTGGGTTTGGGTCTAGCCGAGTGGGTAATCATTTAGCCGAGTCGGTTTGGGTCTAGCCGAGTGGGTTTGGGTCTTGCCGAGTGGGTTTGAGTCTAGCCGAGTGTGTTTGGGTCTAGCCGAGTGGGTTTGGGTCCAGCGGAGTGGGTTTGGGTGTAGCCGAGTGGGTTTGGGTCTAGCCGAGTGGGTTTGGGTCTATCCGAATCGGTTTCGGTCTATCCGAGAGGGTTTGTGTTTAGCCGAGTGGGTTTGGGTCTAGCTGAGTGGGTTTGGGTCTAGCTGAGTGGGTTTGGGTCTAGCCGAATCGGTTTCGGTCTTCCAAGAGGGTTTGTGTCTAGCCGAGTGGGTTTGGGTCTAGCTGAGTGGGTTTGGGTCTAGCCGTGTGGTTTTGGGTCTAGCCGAGTGGGTTTGGGTCTATCCGAGTGGGTTTGGGTCTAGCCGAATCGGTTTCGGTCTATCCGAGCGGATTTGTGTCTAGCCGAGGGGGTTTGGGTCTAGCCGAGTGGGTTTGTGTCTAGCCAAGTGGGTTTGGGTCTAGCCGAGTCGGTTTGGGTGTAGCCGAGTCGGTTTGGGTCTAGCCGAGTGGGTTTGGGTGTAGCCGAGTGGCTTTGGGTCTAGCCGAGTGGGTTTGGGTCTAGCCGAGTGGGTTTGCGTGTAGCCGAGTGGGTTAGGGTCTAGCCGAGTGGGTTTGGGTCCAGCCGAGTGGGTTTGGGTCCAGCCGAGTGGGTTTGGGTCTAGCCGAGTGGGTTTGGGTCTAGCCGAGTGGGTTTGGGTCTAGCCGAGTGGGTTTGGGTCTAGCCGAGAGGGTTTCGGTCTAGCCGAGTGGGTTGGGTCTAGCCGAGTGGGTTTGGGTCTAGCCGAGTGGGTTTGGGTGTAGCCGAGTGGGTTTGGGTCTAGCTGAGTGGGTTTGGGTCTAGCCGAGTGGGTTTGGGTGTAGCCGAGTGGGTTTGGGTCTAGCTGAGTGGGTTTGGGTCTAGCCGAGTGGGTTTGGGTCTAGCCGAATGGGTTTTGGTCTAGCCGAGTGGGTTTGGGTCCAGCCGAGTGGGTTTGCGTCTAGCCGAGTGGGTTTGGGTTGAGCCGAGTGGGTTTGGGTCTAGCCGCGTGGGTTTGGGTCTAGCCAAGTGGGTAATCATCTAGCCGAGTCGGTTTGGGTCTAGCCGAGTGGGTTTGGGTCTAGCCGAGTGGATTTGGGTCTAGCCGAGTGGGTTTGGGTCTAGCCGAGTGGGTTTGGGTCGAGCCGAGTGGGTTTGGGTCTAGCCGAGTGGGTTTGGGTCTAGCCGAGTGGGTTTGGGTCTAGTCGAGTGGGTTTGGGTCTAGCCGAGTGGGTTTGGGTCTAGCCGAGTGGGTTTGGGTCTAGCCGAGTGGGTTTGGGTCTAGCCGAGTGGGTTTGGGTCTAGCCGAGTGAGTTTGGGTCGAGCCGAGTGGGTTTGGGTCTAGCCGAGTGGGTTTGGGTCCAGCCGAGTGGGTTTGGGTCTAGCCGAATCGGTTTCGGTCTATCCGAGAGGGTTTGTGTCTAGCCGAGTGGGTTTGGGTCTAGCCGAGTGGGTTTGGGTCTAGCCGTGTGGGTTTGGGTCTAGCCGAGTGGGTTTGGGTCTATCCGAGTGGGTTTGGGTCTAGCCGAATCGGTTTCGGTCTATCCGAGAGGGTTTGTGTCTAGCCGAGGGGGTTTGGGTCTAGCCGAGTGGGTTTGTGTCTAGCCAAGTGGGTTTGGGTCTAGCCGAGTGGGTTTGGGTGTAGCCGAGTGGGTTTGGGTCTAGCCGAGTGGGTTTGGGTGTAGCCGAGTGGCTTTGGGTCTAGCCGAGTGGGTTTGGGTCTAGCCGAGTGGGTTTGGGTCTAGCCGAGTGGGTTGGGGTCTAGCCGAGTGGGTTTGGGTCTAGCCGAGTGGGTTTGGGTGTAGCCGAGTGGGTTTGTGTCTAGCCAAGTGGGTTTGGGTCTAGCCGAGTGGGCTTGGATCGAGCAGAGTGGGTTTGGGTCTAGCCGAGTGGGTTTGGGTCTAGTGGAGTGGGTTTGCGTGTAGCCGAGTGGGTTAGGGTCTAGCCGAGTGGGTTTGGGTCTAGCCGAGTGGGTTTGGGTCCAGCCGAGTGGGTTTGGGTCTAGCCGAGTGGGTTTGGGTCTAGCGGTGTGGGTGTGGGTGTAGCCGAGTGGGTTTGGGTCTAGCCGAGTGGGTTTGGGTTGTGCCGAGTGGGTTTGGGTCTAACCGCGTGGGTTAGGGTCTAGCCGAGTGGGTAATCATCTAGCCGAGTCGGTTTGGGTCTAGCCGAGTGGGTTGGGGTCTAGCCGAGTGGGTTTGGGTCTAGCCGAGTGGGTTTGGGTGTAGCCGAGTGGGTTTGTGTCTAGCCAAGTGGGTTTGGGTCTAGCCAAGTGGGTTTGGGTGTAGCCGAGTGGGTTTGGGTCTAGCCGAGTGGGTTTGGGTCTAGCCGAGTGGGTTTGGGTCTAGCCGAATGGGTTTTCGTCTAGCCAAGTGGGTTTGGGTCCAGCCGAGTGGGTTTGCGTCTAGCCGAGTGGGTTTGGGTTGAGCCGAGTGGGTTTGGGTCTAGCCGCGTGGGTTTGGGTCTAGCCAAGTGGGTAATCATCTAGCCAAGTGGGTAATCATCTAGCCGAGTCGGTTTGGGTCTAGCCGAGTGGGTTTGGGTCTTGCCGAGTGGGTTTGGGTCCAGCCGAGTGGGTTTGGGTCTAGCCGAGTGGGTTGGGGTCTAGCTGAGTGGGTTTGGGTCTAGCCGAGTGGGTTTGGGTGTAGCCGAGTGGGTTTGTGTCTAGCCAAGTGGGTTTGGGTCTAGCCGAGTGGGTTTGGGTGTAGCCGAGTGGGTTTGGGTGTAGCCGAGTGGGTTTGGGTCTAGCCGAGTGGGTTTGGGTCTAGCCGAGTGGGTTTGGGTCTAGCCGAGAGGGTTTGGGTCTAGCCGAGTGGGTTGGGGTCTAGCTGAGTGGGTTTGGGTCAAGCCGATTGGGTTTGGGTCTAGCCGAGTAGGTTTGGGTCTAGCCAAGTGGGTTTGGGTCTAGCCGAGTGGATTTGGGTCTAGCCGAGTGGGTTTGGGTCTAGCCGAGTGGGTTTGGGTCGAGCCGAGTGGGTTTGGGTCTAGCCGAGTGGGTTTGGGTCTAGCCGAGTGGGTTTGGGTCTAGCCGAGTGGGTTTGGGTCTAGCCGAGTGGGTTTGGGTCTAGTCGAGTGGGTTTGGGTCTAGCCGAGTGGGTTTGGGTCTAGCCGAGTGGGTTTGGGTCTAGCCGAGTGGGTTTGGGTCTAGCCGAGTGGGTTTGGGTCTAGCCGAGTGGGTTGGGGTCTAGCCGAGTGGGTTTGGGTCTAGCCGAGTGGGTTTGGGTGTAGCCGAGTGGGTTTGTGTCTAGCCAAGTGGGTTTGGGTCTAGCCGAGTGGGTTTGGATCGAGCAGAGTGGGTTTGGGTCTAGCCGAGTGGGTTTGGGTCTAGTGGAGTGGGTTTGCGTGTAGCCGAGTGGGTTAGGGTCTAGCCGAGTGGGTTTGGGTCTAGCCGAGTGGGTTTGGGTCCAGCCGAGTGGGTTTGGGTCTAGCCGAGTGGGTTTGGGTCTAGCGGTGTGGGTATGGGTGTAGCCGAGTGGGTTTGGGTCTAGCCGAGTGGGTTTGGGTTGTGCCGAGTGGGTTTGGGTCTAGCCGCGTAGGTTAGGGTCTAGCCGAGTGGGTAATCATCTAGCCGAGTCGGTTTGGGTCTAGCCGAGTGGGTTGGGGTCTAGCCGAGTGGGTTTGGGTCTAGCCGAGTGGGTTTGGGTGTAGCCGAGTGGGTTTGTGTCTAGCCAAGTGGGTTTGGGTCTAGCCAAGTGGGTTTGGGTGTAGCCGAGTGGGTTTGGGTCTAGCCGAGTGGGTTTGGGTCTAGCCGAGTGGGTTTGGGTCTAGCCGAATGGGTTTTGGTCTAGCCAAGTGGATTTGGGTCCAGCCGAGTGGGTTTGCGTCTAGCCGAGTGGGTTTGGGTTGAGCCGAGTGGGTTTGGGTCTAGCCGCGTGGGTTTGGGTCTAGCCAAGTGGGTAATCATCTAGCCGAGTCGGTTTGGGTCTAGCCGAGTGGGTTTGGGGCTTGCCGAGTGGGTTTGGGTCCAGCCGAGTGGGTTTGGGTCTAGCCGAGTGGGTTGGGGTCTAGCTGAGTGGGTTTGGGTCTAGCCGAGTGGGTTTGGGTGTGGCCGAGTGGGTTTGTGTCTAGCCAAGTGGGTTTGGGTCTAGCCGAGTGGGTTTGGGTGTAGCCGAGTGGGTTTGGGTGTAGCCGAGTGGGTTTGGGTCTAGCCGAGTGGGTTTGGGTCTAGCCGAGTGGGTTTGGGTCTAGCCGAGAGGGTTTGGGTCTAGCCGAGTGGGTTGGGGTCTAGCTGAGTGGGTTTGGGTCTAGCTGAGTGGGTTTGGGTCTAGCCGAATCGGTTTCGGTCTTCCAAGAGGGTTTGTGTCTAGCCGAGTGGGTTTGTGTCTAGCTGAGTGGGTTTGGGTCTAGCCGTGTGGTTTTGGGTCTAGCCGAGTGGGTTTGGGTCTATCCGAGTGGGTTTGGGTCTAGCCGAATCGGTTTCGGTCTATCCGAGCGGATTTGTGTCTAGCCGAGGGGGTTTGGGTCTAGCCGAGTGGGTTTGTGTCTAGCCAAGTGGGTTTGGGTCTAGCCGAGTCGGTTTGGGTGTAGCCGAGTCGGTTTGGGTCTAGCCGAGTGGGTTTGGGTGTAGCCGAGTGGCTTTGGGTCTAGCCGAGTGGGTTTGGGTCTAGCCGAGTGGGTTTGCGTGTAGCCGAGTGGGTTAGGGTCTAGCCGAGTGGGTTTGGGTCTAGCCGAGTGGGTTTGGGTCCAGCCGAGTGGGTTTGGGTCTAGCCGAGTGGGTTTGGGTCTAGCCGAGTGGGTTTGGGTCTAGCCGAGTGGGTTTGGGTCTAGCCGAGAGGGTTTCGGTCTAGCCGAGTGGGTTGGGTCTAGCCGAGTGGGTTTGGGTCTAGCCGAGTGGGTTTGGGTGTAGCCGAGTGGGTTTGGGTCTAGCTGAGTGGGTTTGGGTCTAGCCGAGTGGGTTTGGGTCTAGCCGAGTGGGTTTGGGTCTAGCCGAATGGGTTTTGGTCTAGCCGAGTGGGTTTGGGTCCAGCCGAGTGGGTTTGCGTCTAGCCGAGTGGGTTTGGGTTGAGCCGAGTGGGTTTGGGTCTAGCCGCGTGGGTTTGGGTCTAGCCAAGTGGGTAATCATCTAGCCGAGTCGGTTTGGGTCTAGCCGAGTGGGTTTGGGTCTAGCCGAGTGGATTTGGGTCTAGCCGAGTGGGTTTGGGTCTAGCCGAGTGGGTTTGGGTCGAGCCGAGTGGGTTTGGGTGTAGCCGAGTGGGTTTGGGTGTAGCCGAGTGGGTTTGGGTCTAGCCGAGTGGGTTTGGGTCTAGCCGAGTGGGTTTGGGTCTAGCCGAGAGGGTTTGGGTCTAGCCGAGTGGGTTGGGGTCTAGCTGAGTGGGTTTGGGTCTAGCTGAGTGGGTTTGGGTCTAGCCGAATCGGTTTCGGTCTTCCAAGAGGGTTTGTGTCTAGCCGAGTGGGTTTGGGTCTAGCTGAGTGGGTTTGGGTCTAGCCGTGTGGTTTTGGGTCTAGCCGAGTGGGTTTGGGTCTATCCGAGTGGGTTTGGGTCTAGCCGAATCGGTTTCGGTCTATCCGAGCGGATTTGTGTCTAGCCGAGGGGGTTTGGGTCTAGCCGAGTGGGTTTGTGTCTAGCCAAGTGGGTTTGGGTCTAGCCGAGTCGGTTTGGGTGTAGCCGAGTCGGTTTGGGTCTAGCCGAGTGGGTTTGGGTGTAGCCGAGTGGCTTTGGGTCTAGCCGAGTGGGTTTGGGTCTAGCCGAGTGGGTTTGCGTGTAGCCGAGTGGGTTAGGGTCTAGCCGAGTGGGTTTGGGTCTAGCCGAGTGGGCTTGGGTTCAGCCGAGTGGGTTTGGGTCTAGCCGAGTGGGTTTGGGTCTAGCCGAGTGGGTTTGGGTCTAGCCGAGTGGGTTTGGGTCTAGCCGAGAGGGTTTCGGTCTAGCCGAGTGGGTTGGGTCTAGCCGAGTGGGTTTGGGTCTAGCCGAGTGGGTTTGGGTGTAGCCGAGTGGGTTTGGGTCTAGCTGAGTGGGTTTGGGTCTAGCCGAGTGGGTTTGGGTCTAGCCGAGTGGGTTTGGGTCTAGCCGAATGGGTTTTGGTCTAGCCGAGTGGGTTTGGGTCCAGCCGAGTGGGTTTGCGTCTAGCCGAGTGGGTTTGGGTTGAGCCGAGTGGGTTTGGGTCTAGCCGCGTGGGTTTGGGTCTAGCCAAGTGGGTAATCATCTAGCCGAGTCGGTTTGGGTCTAGCCGAGTGGGTTTGGGTCTAGCCGAGTGGATTTGGGTCTAGCCGAGTGGGTTTGGGTCTAGCCGAGTGGGTTTGGGTCGAGCCGAGTGGGTTTGGGTCTAGCCGAGTGGGTTTGGGTCTAGCCGAGTGGGTTTGGGTCTAGTCGAGTGGGTTTGGGTCTAGCCGAGTGGGTTTGGGTCTAGCCGAGTGGGTTTGGGTCTAGCCGAGTGGGTTTGGGTCTAGCCGAGTGGGTTTGGGTCTAGCCGAGTGAGTTTGGGTCGAGCCGAGTGGGTTTGGGTCTAGCCGAGTGGGTTTGGGTCCAGCCGAGTGGGTTTGGGTCTAGCCGAATCGGTTTCGGTCTATCCGAGAGGGTTTGTGTCTAGCCGAGTGGGTTTGGGTCTAGCTGAGTGGGTTTGGGTCTAGCCGTGTGGGTTTGGGTCTAGCCGAGTGGGTTTGGGTCTATCCGAGTGGGTTTGGGTCCAGCCGAATCGGTTTCGGTCTATCCGAGAGGGTTTGTGTCTAGCCGAGTGGGTTTGGGTCTAGCCGAGTGGGTTGGGGTCTAGCCGAGTGGGTTTGGGTCTAGCCGAGTGGGTTTGGGTGTAGCCGAGTGGGTTTGTGTCTAGCCAAGTGGGTTTGGGTCTAGCCGAGTGGGTTTGGATCGAGCAGAGTGGGTTTGGGTCTAGCCGAGTGGGTTTGGGTCGAGTGGAGTGGGTTTGCGTGTAGCCGAGTGGGTTAGGGTCTAGCCGAGTGGGTTTGGGTCTAGCCGAGTGGGTTTGGGTCCAGCCGAGTGGGTTTGGGTCTAGCCGAGTGGGTTTGGGTCTAGCCGCGTGGGTTAGGGTCTAGCCGAGTGGGTAATCATCTAGCCGAGTCGGTTTGGGTCTAGCCGAGTGGGTTGGGGTCTAGCCGAGTGGGTTTGGGTCTAGCCGAGTGGGTTTGGGTGTAGCCGAGTGGGTTTGTGTCTAGCCAAGTGGGTTTGGGTCTAGCCAAGTGGGTTTGGGTGTAGCCGAGTGGGTTTGGGTCTAGCCGAGTGGGTTTGGGTCTAGCCGAGTGGGTTTGGGTCTAGCCGAATGGGTTTTGGTCTAGCCAAGTGGGTTTGGGTCCAGCCGAGTGGGTTTGCGTCTAGCCGAGTGGGTTTGGGTTGAGCCGAGTGGGTTTGGGTCTAGCCGCGTGGGTTTGGGTCTAGCCAAGTGGGTAATCATCTAGCCAAGTGGGTAATCATCTAGCCGAGTCGGTTTGGGTCTAGCCGAGTGGGTTTGGGTCTTGCCGAGTGGGTTTGGGTGTAGCTGAGTGGGTTTGGGTCTAGCCGAGTGGGTTTGGGTGTAGCCGAGTGGGTTTGGGTGTAGCTGAGTGGGTTTGGGTCTAGCCGAGTGGGTTTGGGTCTAGCCGAGTGGGTTTGGGTCTAGCCGAGAGGGTTTGGGTCTAGCCGAGTGGGTTGGGGTCTAGCTGAGTGGGTTTGGGTCAAGCCGAGTGGGTTTGGGTCTAGCCGAGTAGGTTTGGGTCTAGCCAAGTGGGTTTGGGTCTAGCCGAGTGGATTTGGGTCTAGCCGAGTGGGTTTGGGTCTAGCCGAGTGGGTTTGGGTCGAGCCGAGTGGGTTTGGGTCTAGCCGAGTGGGTTTGGGTCTAGCCGAGTGGGTTTGGGTCTAGCCGAGTGGGTTTGGGTCTAGCCGAGTGGGTTTGGGTCTAGTCGAGTGGGTTTGGGTCTAGCCGAGTGGGTTTGGGTCTAGCCGAGTGGGTTTGGGTCTAGCCGAGTGGGTTTGGGTCTAGCCGAGTGGGTTTGGGTCTAGCCGAGTGGGTTGGGGTCTAGCCGAGTGGGTTTGGGTCTAGCCGAGTGGGTTTGGGTGTAGCCGAGTGGGTTTGTGTCTTGCCAAGTGGGTTTGGGTCTAGCCGAGTGGGTTTGGATCGAGCAGAGTGGGTTTGGGTCTAGCCGAGTGGGTTTGGGTCTAGTGGAGTGGGTTTGCGTGTAGCCGAGTGGGTTAGGGTCTAGCCGAGTGGGTTTGGGTCTAGCCGAGTGGGTTTGGGTCCAGCCGAGTGGGTTTGGGTCTAGCCGAGTGGGTTTGGGTCTAGCGGTGTGGGTATGGGTGTAGCCGAGTGGGTTTGGGTCTAGCCGAGTGGGTTTGGGTTGTGCCGAGTGGGTTTGGGTCTAGCCGCGTGGGTTAGGGTCTAGCCGAGTGGGTAATCATCTAGCCGAGTCGGTTTGGGTCTAGCCGAGTGGGTTGGGGTCTAGCCGAGTGGGTTTGGGTCTAGCCGAGTGGGTTTGGGTGTAGCCGAGTGGGTTTGTGTCTAGCCAAGTGGGTTTGGGTCTAGCCAAGTGGGTTTGGGTGTAGCCGAGTGGGTTTGGGTCTAGCCGAGTGGGTTTGGGTCTAGCCGAGTGGGTTTGGGTCTAGCCGAATGGGTTTTGGTCTAGCCAAGTGGGTTTGGGTCCAGCCGAGTGGGTTTGCGTCTAGCCGAGTGGGTTTGGGTTGAGCCGAGTGGGTTTGGGTCTAGCCGCGTGGGTTTGGGTCTAGCCAAGTGGGTAATCATCTAGCCGAGTCGGTTTGGGTCTAGCCGAGTGGGTTTGGGTCTTGCCGAGTGGGTTTGGGTCCAGCCGAGTGGGTTTGGGTCTAGCCGAGTGGGTTGGGGTCTAGCTGAGTGGGTTTGGGTCTAGCCGAGTGGGTTTGGGTGTAGCCGAGTGGGTTTGTGTCTAGCCAAGTGGGTTTGGGTCTAGCCGAGTGGGTTTGGGTGTAGCCGAGTGGGTTTGGGTGTAGCCGAGTGGGTTTGGGTCTAGCCGAGTGGGTTTGGGTCTAGCCGAGTGGGTTTGGGTCTAGCCGAGAGGGTTTGGGTCTAGCCGAGTGGGTTGGGGTCTAGCTGAGTGGGTTTGGGTCAAGCCGAGTGGGTTTGGGTCTAGCCGAGTGGGTTTGGGTCTAGCCAAGTGGGTTTGGGCCTAGCCGAGTGGATTTGGGTCTAGCCGAGTGGGTTTGGGTCTAGCCGAGTGGGTTTGGGTCGAGCCGAGTGGGTTTGGGTCTAGCCGAGTGGGTTTGGGTCTAGCCGAGTGGGTTTGGGTCTAGCCGAGTGGGTTTGGGTCTAGTCGAGTGGGTTTGGGTCTAGCCGAGTGGGTTTGGGTCTAGCCGAGTGGGTTTGGGTCTAGCCAAGTGGGTTTGGGTCTAGACGAGTGGGTTTGGGTCTAGCCGAGTGGGTTTGGGTCTAGCCGAGTGAGTTTGGGTCGAGCCGAGTGGGTTTGGGTCTAGCCGAGTGGGTTTGGGTCCAGCCGAGTGGGTTTGGGTCTAGCCGAATCGGTTTCGGTCTATCCGAGAGGGTTTGTGTCTAGCCGAGTGGGTTTGGGTCTAGCTGAGTGGGTTTGGGTCTAGCCGTGTGGGTTTGTGTCTAGCCGAGTGGGTTTGGGTCTATCCGAGTGGGTTTGGGTCTAGCCGAATCGGTTTCGGTCTATCCGAGAGGGTTTGTGTCTAGCCGAGGGGGTTTGGGTCTAGCGGAGTGGGTTTGTGTCTAGCCAAGTGGGTTTGGGTCTAGCCGAGTCGGTTTGGGTGTAGCCGAGTGGGTTTGGGTCTAGCCGAGTGGGTTTGGGTGTAGCCGAGTGGCTTTGGGTCTTGCCGAGTGGGTTTGCGTCTAGCCGAGTGGGTTTGGGTCTAGCCGAGTGGGTTGGGGTCTAGCCGAGTGGGTTTGGGTCTAGCCGAGTGGGTTTGGGTGTAGCCGAGTGGGTTTGTGTCTAGCCAAGTGGGTTTGGGTCTAGCCGAGTGGGTTTGGATCGAGCAGAGTGGGTTTGGGTCTAGCCGAGTGGGTTTTGGTCTAGTGGAGTGGGTTTGCGTGTAGCCGAGTGGGTTAGGGTCTAGCCGAGTGGGTTTGGGTCTAGCCGAGTGGGTTTGGGTCCAGCCGAATGGGTTTGGGTCTAGCCGAGTGGGTTTGGGTCTAGCGGTGTGGGTATGGGTGTAGCCGAGTGGGTTTGGGTCTAGCCGAGTGGGTTTGGGTTGTGCCGAGTGGGTTTGGGTCTAGCCGCGTGGGTTTGGGTCTAGCCGAGTGGGTAATCATCTAGCCGAGTCGGTTTGGGTCTAGCCGAGTGGGTTTGGGTCTTGCCGAGTGGGTTTGAGTCTAGCCGAGAGTGTTTGGGTCTAGCCGAGTGGGTTTGGGTCTAGCGGAGTGGGTTTCGGTGTAGCTGAGTGGGTTTGGGTCTAGCCGAGTGGGTTTGGGTCTAGCCGAATCGGTTTCGGTCTATCCGAGAGGGTTTGTGTCTAACCGAGTGGGTTTGGGTCTAGCTGAGTGGGTTTGGGTCTAGCCGTGTGGGTTTGGGTCTAGCCGAGTGGGTTTGGGTATATCCGAGTGGGTTTGGGTCTAGCCGAATCGGTTTCAGTCTATCCGAGAGGGTTTGTGTCTAGCCGAGGGGGTTTGGGTCTAGCCGAGTGGGTTTGTGTCTAGCCAAGTGGGTTTGGGTCTAGCCGAGTCGGTTTGGGTGTAGCCGAGTGGGTTTGGGTCGAGCCGAGTGGGTTTGGGTGTAGCCGAGTGGCTTTGGGTCTAGCCGAGTGGGTTTGGGTCTAGCGGAGTGGGTTTGGGTCTAGCCGAGTGGGTTGGGGTCTAGCCGAGTGGGTTTGGGTCTAGCCGAGTGGGTTTGGGTGTAGCCGAGTGGGTTTGGGTCTAGCTGAGTGGGTTTGGGTCCAGCCGAGCGGGTTTGGGTCTAGCCGAATCGGTTTCGGTCTATCCGAGTGGGTTTGTGTCTAGCCGAGTGGGTTTGGGTCTAGCTGAGTGGGTTTGGGTCTAGCCGAGAGGGTTTCGGTCTAGCCGAGTGGGTTGGGGTCTAGCCGAGTGGGTTTGGGTCTAGCAGAGTGGGTTTGGGTGTAGCCGAGTGGGTTTGGGTCTAGCTGAGTGGGTTTGGGTCTAGCCGAGTGGGTTTGGGTCTAGCCGAGTGGGTTTGGGTCTAGCCGAATGGGTTTTGGTCTAGCCGAGTGGGTTTGGGTCCAGCCGAGTGGGTTTGCGTCTAGCCGAGTGGGTTTGGGTTGAGCCGAGTGGGTTTGGGTCTAGCCGCGTGGGTTTGGGTCTAGCCAAGTGGGTAATCATCTAGCTGAGTGGGTTTGGGTCTAGCCGAGTGGGTTGGGGTCTAGCTGAGTGGGTTTGGGTCTAGCGGAGTGGGTTTGGGTGTAGCCGAGTGGGTTTGTGTCTAGCCAAGTGGGTTTGGGTCTAGCCGAGTGGGTTTGGGTGTAGCCGAGTGGGTTTGGGTGTAGCCGAGTGGGTTTGGGTCTAGCCGAGTGGGTTTGGGTCTAGCCGAGTGGGTTTGGGTCTAGCCGAGAGGGTTTGGGTCTAGCCGAGTGGGTTGGGGTCTAGCTGAGTGGGTTTGGGTCTAGCCGAGTGGGTTTGGGTCTTGCCGAGTGGGTTTGGGTGTAGCCGAGTGGGTTTGGGTCTAGTCGAGTGGGTTTGGGTCTAGCCGAGTGGGTTTGGGTCTAGCCGAGTGGGTTTAGGTCTAGCCAAGTGGGTTTGGGTCTAGCCGAGTGGGTTTGGGTCTAGCCGAGTGGGTTTGGGTCTAGCCGAGTGAGTTTGGGTCGAGCCGAGTGGGTTTGGGTCCAGCCGAGTGGGTTTGGGTCCAGCCGAGTGGGTTTGGGTCTAGCCGAATCGGTTTCGGTCTATCTGAGAGGGTTTGTGTCTAGCCGAGTGGGTTTGGGTCTAGCTGAGTGGGTTTGGGTCTAGCCGTGTGGGTTTGGGTCTAGCCGAGTGGGTTTGGGTCTATCCGAGTGGGTTTGGGTCTAGCCGAATCGGCTTCGGTCTATCCGAGAGGGTTTGTGTCTAGCTGAGGGGGTTTGGGTGTAGCCGAGTGGGTTTGTGTCTAGCCAAGTGGGTTTGGGTCTAGCCGAGTGGGTTTGGGTGTAGCCGAGTGGGTTTGGGTGTAGCCGAGTGGGTTTGGGTCTAGCCGAGTGGGTTTGGGTCTAGCCGAGTGGGTTTGGGTCTAGCCGAGAGGGTTTGGGTCTAGCCGAGTGGGTTGGGGTCTAGCTGAGTGGGTTTGGGTCTAGCCGAGTGGGTTTGGGTCTTGCCGAGTGGGTTTGGGTGTAGCCGAGTGGGTTTGGGTCTAGCCGAGTGGGTTTGGGTCTAGCCGAGTGGGTTTGGGTCTAGCCGAGTGGGTTTGGGTCTAGCCGAGTGGGTTTGGGTCTAGCCGAGTGAGTTTGGGTCGAGCCGAGTGGGTTTTGGTCCAGCCGAGTGGGTTTGGGTCCAGCCGAGTGGGTTTGGGTCTAGCCGAATCGGTTTCGGTCTATCTGAGAGGGTTTGTGTCTAGCCGAGTGGGTTTGGGTCTAGCTGAGTGGGTTTGGGTCTAGCCGTGTGGGTTTGGGTCTAGCCGAGTGGGTTTGGGTCTATCCGAGTGGGTTTGGGTCTAGCCGAATCGGCTTCGGTCTATCCGAGAGGGTTTGGGTCTAGCCGAGTGGGTTTGGATCGAGCAGAGTGGGTTTGGGTCTAGCCGAGTGGGTTTTGGTCTAGTGGAGTGGGTTTGCGTGTAGCCGAGTGGGTTAGGGTCTAGCCGAGTGGGTTTGGGTCTAGCCGAGTGGGTTTGGGTCCAGCCGAATGGGTTTGGGTCTAGCCGAGTGGGTTTGGGTCTAGCGGTGTGGGTATGGGTGTAGCCGAGTGGGTTTGGGTCTAGCCGAGTGGGTTTGGGTTGTGCCGAGTGGGTTTGGGTCTAGCCGCGTGGGTTAGGGTCTAGCCGAGTGGGTAATCATCTAGCCGAGTCGGTTTGGGTCTAGCCGAGTGGGTTTGGGTCTTGCCGAGTGGGTTTGAGTCTAGCCGAGAGTGTTTGGGTCTAGCCGAGTGGGTTTGGGTCTAGCGGAGTGGGTTTCGGTGTAGCTGAGTGGGTTTGGGTCTAGCCGAGTGGGTTTGGGTCTAGCCGAATCGGTTTCGGTCTATCCGAGAGGGTTTGTGTCTAACCGAGTGGGTTTGGGTCTAGCTGAGTGGGTTTGGGTCTAGCCGTGTGGGTTTGGGTCTAGCCGAGTGGGTTTGGGTATATCCGAGTGGGTTTGGGTCTAGCCGAATCGGTTTCAGTCTATCCGAGAGGGTTTGTGTCTAGCCGAGGGGGTTTGGGTCTAACCGAGTGGGTTTGTGTCTAGCCAAGTGGGTTTGGGTCTAGCCGAGTCGGTTTGGGTGTAGCCGAGTGGGTTTGGGTCGAGCCGAGTGGGTTTGGGTGTAGCCGAGTGGCTTTGGGTCTAGCCGAGTGGGTTTGGGTCTAGCGGAGTGGGTTTGGGTCTAGCCGAGTGGGTTGGGGTCTAGCCGAGTGGGTTTGGGTCTAGCCGAGTGGGTTTGGGTGTAGCCGAGTGGGTTTGGGTCTAGCTGAGTGGGTTTGGGTCTAGCCGAGCGGGTTTGGGTCTAGCCGAATCGGTTTCGGTCTATCCGAGTGGGTTTGTGTCTAGCCGAGTGGGTTTGGGTCTAGCTGAGTGGGTTTGGGTCTAGCCGAGAGGGTTTCGGTCTAGCCGAGTGGGTTGGGGTCTAGCCGAGTGGGTTTGGGTCTAGCAGAGTGGGTTTGGGTGTAGCCGAGTGGGTTTGGGTCTAGCTGAGTGGGTTTGGGTCTAGCCGAGTGGGTTTGGGTCTAGCCGAGTGGGTTTGGGTCTAGCCGAATGGGTTTTGGTCTAGCCGAGTGGGTTTGGGTCCAGCCGAGTGGGTTTGCGTCTAGCCGAGTGGGTTTGGGTTGAGCCGAGTGGGTTTGGGTCTAGCCGCGTGGGTTTGGGTCTAGCCAAGTGGGTAATCATCTAGCTGAGTGGGTTTGGGTCTAGCCGAGTGGGTTGGGGTCTAGCTGAGTGGGTTTGGGTCTAGCGGAGTGGGTTTGGGTGTAGCCGAGTGGGTTTGTGTCTAGCCAAGTGGGTTTGGGTCTAGCCGAGTGGGTTTGGGTGTAGCCGAGTGGGTTTGGGTGTAGCCGAGTGGGTTTGGGTCTAGCCGAGTGGGTTTGGGTCTAGCCGAGTGGGTTGGGGTCTAGCTGAGTGGGTTTGGGTCTAGCCGAGTGGGTTTGGGTCTTGCCGAGTGGGTTTGGGTGTAGCCGAGTGGGTTTGGGTCTAGTCGAGTGGGTTTGGGTCTAGCCGAGTGGGTTTGGGTCTAGCCGAGTGGGTTTAGGTCTAGCCAAGTGGGTTTGGGTCTAGCCGAGTGGGTTTGGGTCTAGCCGAGTGGGTTTGGGTCTAGCCGAGTGAGTTTGGGTCGAGCCGAGTGGGTTTGGGTCCAGCCGAGTGGGTTTGGGTCCAGCCGAGTGGGTTTGGGTCTAGCCGAATCGGTTTCGGTCTATCTGAGAGGGTTTGTGTCTAGCCGAGTGGGTTTGGGTCTAGCTGAGTGGGTTTGGGTCTAGCCGTGTGGGTTTGGGTCTAGCCGAGTGGGTTTGGGTCTATCCGAGTGGGTTTGGGTCTAGCCGAATCGGCTTCGGTCTATCCGAGAGGGTTTGTGTCTAGCTGAGGGGGTTTGGGTGTAGCCGAGTGGGTTTGTGTCTAGCCAAGTGGGTTTGGGTCTAGCCGAGTGGGTTTGGGTGTAGCCGAGTGGGTTTGGGTGTAGCCGAGTGGGTTTGGGTCTAGCCGAGTGGGTTTGGGTCTAGCCGAGTGGGTTTGGGTCTAGCCGAGAGGGTTTGGGTCTAGCCGAGTGGGTTGGGGTCTAGCTGAGTGGGTTTGGGTCTAGCCGAGTGGGTTTGGGTCTTGCCGAGTGGGTTTGGGTGTAGCCGAGTGGGTTTGGGTCTAGTCGAGTGGGTTTGGGTCTAGCCGAGTGGGTTTGGGTCTAGCCGAGTGGGTTTGGGTCTAGCCGAGTGGGTTTGGGTCTAGCCGAGTGAGTTTGGGTTGAGCCGAGTGGGTTTTGGTCCAGCCGAGTGGGTTTGGGTCCAGCCGAGTGGGTTTGGGTCTAGCCGAATCGGTTTCGGTCTATCTGAGAGGGTTTGTGTCTAGCCGAGTGGGTTTGGGTCTAGCTGAGTGGGTTTGGGTCTAGCCGTGTGGGTTTGGGTCTAGCCGAGTGGGTTTGGGTCTATCCGAGTGGGTTTGGGTCTAGCCGAATCGGCTTCGGTCTATCCGAGAGGGTTTGTGTCTAGCTGAGGGGGTTTGGGTCTAGCCGAGTGGGTTTGTGTCTAGCCAAGTAGGTTTGGGTCTAGCCGAGTCGGTTTGGGTGTAGCCGAGTGGGTTTGGGTCTAGCCGAGTGGGTTTGGGTGTAGCCGAGTGGCTTTGGGTCTAGCCGAGTGGGTTTGGGTCTAGCCGAGTGGGTTTGGGTCTAGCCGAGTGGGTTGGGGTCTAGCCGAGTGGGTTTGGGTCTAGCCGAGAGGGTTTGGGTGTAGCCGAGTGGGTTTGTGTCTAGCCAAGTGGGTTTGGGTCTAGCCAAGTGGGTTTGGGTGTAGCCGAGTGGGTTTGGGTCTAGCCGAGTGGGTTTGGGTCTAGCCGAGTGGGTTTGGGTCTAGCCGAGAGGGTTTCGGTCTAGCCGAGTGGGTTGGGGTCTAGCCGAGTGGGTTTGGGTGTAGCCGAGTGGGTTTGGGTCTAGCTGAGTGGGTTTGGGTCTAGCCGAGTGGGTTTGGGTCTAGCCGAGTGGGTTTTTGTCTAGCCGAATGGGTTTTGGTCTAGCCGAGTGGGTTTGGGTCCAGCCGAGTGGGTTTGCGTCTAGCCGAGTGGGTTTGGGTTGAGCCGAGTGGGTTTGGGTCTAGCCGCGTGGGTTTGGGTCTAGCCAAGTGGGTGATCATCTAGCCGAGTCGGTTTGGGTCTAGCCGAGTGGGTTTGGGTCTTGCCGAGTGGGTTTGGGTCTAGCTGAGTGGGTTTGGGTCTAGCCGAGTGGGTTTGGGTCTAGCCGAGTGGGTTTTTGTCTAGCCGAGTGGGTTTGGGTCTAGCCGAGTGGGTTTGGGTCTAGTCGAGTGGGTTTGGGTCTAGCCGAGTGGGTTTGGGTCTAGCCGAGTGGGTTTGGGTCTAGCCAAGTGGGTTTGGGTCTAGACGAGTGGGTTTGGGTCTAGCCGAGTGGGTTTGGGTCTAGCCGAGTGAGTTTGGGTCGAGCCGAGTGGGTTTGGGTCTAGCCGAGTGGGTTTGGGTCCAGCCGAGTGGGTTTGGGTCTAGCCGAATCGGTTTCGGTCTATCCGAGAGGGTTTGTGTCTAGCCGAGTGGGTTTGGGTCTAGCTGAGTGGGTTTGGGTCTAGCCGTGTGGGTTTGGGTCTAGCCGAGTGGGTTTGGGTCTATCCGAGTGGGTTTGGGTCTAGCCGAATCGGTTTCGGTCTATCCGAGAGGGTTTGTGTCTAGCCGAGGGGGTTTGGGTCTAGCGGAGTGGGTTTAGAAACATAGAAACATAGAAAATAGGTGCAGGAGTAGGCCATTCGGCCCTTCGAGCCTGCACCGCCATTCAATGTGATCATGGCTGATCATCCAACTCAGTATCCCGTACCTGCCTTCTCTCCATACCCCCTGATCCCTTTAGCCACAAGTGCCACATCTAACGCCCTCTTAAATATAGCCAATGAACTGGCCTCAACTACCTTCTGTGGCAGAGAATTCCAGAGACTCACCACTCTCTGTGTAAAGAATGTTTTCCTCATTTCGGTCCTAAAGGAATTCCCCCTTATCCTTAGACTGTGACCCCTTGTTCTGGACTCCCCCAACATCGGGAACAATCTCCCAGCATCTAGCTTGTCCAACCCCTTAAGAATTTTGTAGGTTTCTATAAGATCCCCCCTCAATCTTCTAAATTCCATCGAGTACAAACCGAGTCTATCCAATCTTTCCTCATATGAAAGTCCTGACATCCCAGGAATCAGTCTGGTGAATCTTCTCTGTACCCCCTCTATGGCAAGGATGTCTTTCCTCAGATTTGGAGACCAAAACTGTACGCAGTACTCCAGGTGTGGCCTCACCAAAACCCTGTACAACTGCAGTAGAACCTCCCTGCTCCTAAACTCAAATCCTTTCGCTATGAATGCTAACATACCATTTGCTTTCTTCACTGCCTGCTGCACCTGCATGCCTACTTTCAATGACTGGTGTACCATGACACCCAGGTCTCGTTGCATCTCCCCCTTACCTAATCTGCCACCATTCAGATAATAGTCTACCCTCATGTTTTTGCCACCAAAGTGGATAACCTCACATTTATCCACATTGTACTGCATCTGCCATGCATCTGCCCATTCACTCAGCCTATCCAAATCACCCTGCAGCCTCCAAGCATCCTCCTCACACCTAACTATACCCCCCAGCTTGGTATCATCTGCAAATTTGGAGATGTTGCATTGAATTCCCTCGTCCAAATCATTAATATATATTGTAAATAGCTGGGGTCCCAGCACTGAGCCTTGCGGCACCCCACTAGTCACTGCCTGCCATTCTGAAAAGGACCCGTTTACTCCTACCCTTTGCCTCCTGTCTGCTAGCCAGTTCTCTATCCACATCAATACTGAACCCGCAATACCGTGTGCTTTAAGTTTGTATGCTAATCTCTTATGCGGGACCTTGTCGAAAGCCTTCTGAAAGTCTAGATATAACACATCCACTGGTTCTCCCTTATCCACTCTACTAGTTACATCCTCGAAAAATTCTATCAGATTTGTCAGACATGATTTACCTTTCGTAAATCCATGCTGACTTTGTCCAATGATTTCACCACTTTCCAAATGCGCTGCTATCCCATCTTTAATAACTGACTCTAGCAGTTTCCCCACTACCGATGTTAGACTAACTGGTCTGTAATTCCCCGCTTTCTCTCTCCCTCCTTTTTTAAAAAGTGGGGTTACATTAGCTACCCTCCAATCCTCAGGAACTACTCCAGAATCTAAGGAATTTTGAAAAATTATCACTAATGCATCCACTATTTCTGTGGCTACCTCCTTGAGTACTCTGGGATGCAGACTATCTGGCCCTGGGGATTTATCGGCCTTCAATCCGTTCAATTTACCCAACACCACCTCCCGGCTAACCTGGATTTCACTCAGTTCCTCCATCTTATTTGACCCCCGTTCCACTGCTATTTCCGGCAGATTATTTATGTCTTCCTTAGTGAAGACAGAACCAAAGTAGTTATTCAATTGGTCTGCCATGTCCTTGTTCCCCATGATCAATTCACCTGTTTCTGACTGCAAGGGACCAACATTTGTTTTAACTAGTCTCTTTCTCTTTACATATCTATAAAAACTTTTGCAGTCAGTTTTTATGTTCCCTGCCAGTTTCCTTTCATAATCTATTTTCCCTTTCCTAATTAAGCCCTTTGTCCTCCTCTGCTGGATTCTGAATCTCTCCCAGTCCTCCGGTAGGCTGCTTTTTCTGGCAAATTTGTATGCCTCATCTTTTGTTTTTATACTATCCCTGATTTCCCTTGTTATCCATGGATGCACCACCTTCCCCGATTTATTCTTTTGCCAAACTGGTATGAACAACTTTTGTACTTCATCCATGCAGTCTTTAAATACCTTCCATTGCACATCCACTGTCAACCCTTTAAGAATCACCTGCCAGTCTATCTTGGCCAATTCACATCTCAAACCCACTTGTGTCTAGCCAAGTGGGTTTGGGTCTAGCCAAGTGGGTTTGGGTGTAGCCGAGTGGGTTTGGGTCTAGCCGAGTGGGTTTGGGTCTAGCTGAGTGGGTTTGGGTCTAGCCGAGAGGGTTTCGGTCTAGCCGAGTGGGTTGGGGTCTAGCCGAGTGGGTTTGGGTCCAGCAGAGTGGGTTTGGGTGTAGCCGAGTGGGTTTGGGTCTAGCTGAGTGGGTTTGGGTCTAGCCGAGAGGGTTTCGGTCTAGCCGAGTGGGTTGGGGTCTAGCCGAGTGGGTTTGGGTCTAGCAGAGTGGGTTTGGGTGTAGCCGAGTGGGTTTGGGTCTAGCTGAGTGGGTTTGGGTCTAGCCGAGTGGGTTTGGGTCTAGCCGAGTGGGTTTGGGTCTAGCCGAATGGGTTTTGGTCTAGCCAAGTGGGTTTGGGTCCAGCCGAGTGGGTTTGCGTCTAGCCGAGTGGGTTTGGGTTGAGCCGAGTGGGTTTGGGTCTAGCCGCGTGGGTTTGGGTCTAGCCAAGTGGGTAATCATCTAGCCGAGTGGGATTGGGTCTAGCCGAGTGGGTTGGGGTCTAGCTGAGTGGGTTTGGGTCTAGCCGAGTGGGTTTGGGTGTAGCCGAGTGGGTTTGTGTCTAGCCAAGTGGGTTTGGGTCTAGCCGAGTGGGTTTGGGTGTAGCCGAGTGGGTTTGGGTGTAGCCGAGTGGGTTTGGGTCTAGCCGAGTGGGTTTGGGTCTAGCCGAGTGGGTTTGGGTCTAGCCGAGAGGGTTTGGGGCTAGCCGAGTGGGTTTGGGTCTAGCTGAGTGGGTTTGGGTCTAGCCGAGTGGGTTTGGGTCTAGCCGAGTGGGTTTGGGTCTAGCCCAGTGGGTTTGAGTCTAGCCGAGTGGATTTGGGTCTAGCCGAGTGGGTTTGGGTCTAGCCGAGTGGGTTTGGGTCGAGCCGAGTGGGTTTGGGTCCAGCCGAGTGGGTTTGGGTCTAGCCGAGTGGGTTTGGGTCTAGCCGAGTGGGTTTGGGTGTAGCCGAGTGGGTTTGGGTCTAGTCGAGTGGGTTTGGGTCTAGCCGAGTGGGTTTGGGTCTAGCCGAGTGGGTTTGGGTCTAGCCAAGTGGGTTTGGGTCTAGCCGAGTGGGTTTGGGTCTAGCCGAGTGGGTTTGGGTCTAGCCGAGTGAGTTTGGGTCGAGCCGAGTGGGTTTGGGTCTAGCCGAGTGGGTTTGGGTCTAGCCGAGTGGGTTTGGGTCTAGCCGAGTGGGTTTGGGTCCAGCCGAGTGGGTTTGGGTCTAGCCGAGTGGGTTTGGGTCAAGCGGTGTGGGTTTGGGTGTAACCGAGTGGGTTTGGGTCTAGCCGAATGGGTTTGGATCGAGCAGAGTGGGTTTGGGTCTAGCCGAGTGGGTTTGGGTCTAACCGAGTGGGTAATTGTCTAGCCGAGTGGGTTTGGGTCTAGCCGAGTGGGTTTGGGTCTTGCCGAGTGTGTTTTGGCCTAGCCGAGTGGGTTTGGGTCCAGCCGAGTGGGTTTGCGTCTAGCCGAGTGGGTTTGGGTTGAGCCGAGTGGGTTTGGGACTAGCCGCGTGGGTTTGGGTCTAGCCGAGTGGGTAATCATCCAGCCGAGTCGGTTTGGGTCTAGCCGAGTCGGTTTGGGTCTTGCCGAGTTGGTTTGGGTTTAGCCGAGTGGGTTTGGGTCTAGCCGAGTGGGTTTGCGTCTAGCGGAGTGGGTTTGGGTGTAGCCGAGTGGGTTTGGGTCTAGCCGAGTGGGTTTGGGTCTAGCCGAATCGGTTTCGGTCTATCCGAGAGGGTTTGGGTCTAGCCAAATCGGTTTCAGTCTATCCGAGAGGGTTTGTGTCTAGCCGAGTGGGTTTGGGTCTAGCCGAGTGGGTTTGTGTCTAGCCAACTGGGTTTGGGTCTAGCCGAGTCGGTTTGGGTGTAGCCGAGTGGGTTTGGGTCTAGCCGAGTGGGTTTGGGTGTAGCCGAGTGGCTTTGGGTCTAGCCGAGTGGGTTTGGGTCTAGCCGAGTGGGTTTGGGTCTAGCCGAGTGGGTTGGGGTCTAGCCGAGTGGGTTTGGGTCTAGCCGAGTGGGTTTGGGTGTAGCCGAGTGGGTTTGTGTCTAGCCAAGTGGGTTTGGGTCTAGCCGAGTAGGTTTGGGTGTAGCCGAGTGGGTTTGGGTCTAGCCGAGTGGGTTTGGGTCTAGCCGAGTGGGTTTGGGTCTAGCCGAGTGGGTTTGGGTCTAGCCGAGAGGGTTTGGGTCTAGCCGATTGGGTTGGGGTCTAGCCGAGTGGGTTTGGGTCTAGCCGAGTGGGTTTGGGTGTAGCCGAGTGGGTTTGGGTCTAGCCGAGTGGGTTTGGGTCTAGCCGAGTGAGTTTGGGTCGAGCCGAGTGGGTTTGGGTCCAGCCGAGTGGGTTTGGGTCCAGCCGAGTGGGTTTGGGTCTAGCCGAATCGGTTTCGGTCTACCTGAGAGGGTTTGTGTCTAGCCGAGTGGGTTTGGGTCTAGCTGAGTGGGTTTGGGTCTAGCCGTGTGGGTTTGGGTCTAGCCGAGTGGGTTTGGGTCTATCCGAGTGGGTTTGGGTCTAGCCGAATCGGCTTCGGTCTATCCGAGAGGGTTTGTGTCTAGCTGAGGGGGTTTGGGTCTAGCCGAGTGGGTTTGTGTCTAGCCAAGTGGGTTTGGGTCTAGCCGAGTCGGTTTGGGTGTAGCCGAGTGGGTTTGGGTCTAGCCGAGTGGGTTTGGGTGTAGCCGAGTGGCTTTGGGTCTAGCCGAGTGGGTTTGGGTCTAGCCGAGTGGGTTTGGGTCTAGCCGAGTGGGTTGGGGTCTAGCCGAGTGGGTTTGGGTCTAGCCGAGAGGGTTTGGGTGTAGCCGAGTGGGTTTGTGTCTAGCCAAGTGGGTTTGGGTCTAGCCAAGTGGGTTTGGGTGTAGCCGAGTGGGTTTGGGTCTAGCCGAGTGGGTTTGGGTCTAGCCGAGTGGGTTTGGGTCTAGCCGAGAGGGTTTCAGTCTAGCCGAGTGGGTTGGGGTCTAGCCGAGTGGGTTTGGGTGTAGCCGAGTGGGTTTGGGTCTAGCTGAGTGGGTTTGGGTCTAGCCGAGTATGTTTGGGTCTAGCCGAGTGGGTTTTTGTCTAGCCGAATGGGTTTTGGTCTAGCCGAGTGGGTTTGGGTCCAGCCGAGTGGGTTTGCGTCTAGCCGAGTGGGTTTGGGTTGAGCCGAGTGGGTTTGGGTCTAGCCGCGTGGGTTTGGGTCTAGCCAAGTGGGTGATCATCTAGCCGAGTCGGTTTGGGTCTAGCCGAGTGGGTTTGGGTCTTGCCGAGTGGGTTTGGGTCTAGCTGAGTGGGTTTGGGTCTAGCCGAGTGGGTTTGGGTCTAGCCGAGTGGGTTTTTGTCTAGCCGAGTGGGTTTGGGTCTAGCCGAGTGGGTTTGGGTCTAGTCGAGTGGGTTTGGGTCTAGCCGAGTGGGTTTGGGTCTAGCCGAGTGAGTTTGGGTCGAGCCGAGTGGGTTTGGGTCCAGCCGAGTGGGTTTGGGTCCAGCCGAGTGGGTTTGGGTCTAGCCGAATCGGTTTCGGTCTATCTGAGAGGGTTTGTGTCTAGCCGAGTGGGTTTGGGTCTAGCTGAGTGGGTTTGGGTCTAGCCGTGTGGGTTTGGGTCTAGCCGAGTGGGTTTGGGTCTATCCGAGTGGGTTTGGGTCTAGCCGAATCGGCTTCGGTCTATCCGAGAGGGTTTGTGTCTAGCTGAGGGGGTTTGGGTCTAGCCGAGTGGGTTTGTGTCTAGCCAAGTGGGTTTGGGTCTAGCCGAGTCGGTTTGGGTGTAGCCGAGTGGGTTTGGGTCTAGCCGAGTGGGTTTGGGTGTAGCCGAGTGGCTTTGGGTCTAGCCGAGTGGGTTTGGGTCTAGCCGAGTGGGTTTGGGTCTAGCCGAGTGGGTTGGGGTCTAGCCGAGTGGGTTTGGGTCTAGCCGAGAGGGTTTGGGTGTAGCCGAGTGGGTTTGTGTCTAGCCAAGTGGGTTTGGGTCTAGCCAAGTGGGTTTGGGTGTAGCCGAGTGGGTTTGGGTCTAGCCGAGTGGGTTTGGGTCTAGCCGAGTGGGTTTGGGTCTAGCCGAGAGGGTTTCGGTCTAGCCGAGTGGGTTGGGGTCTAGCCGAGTGGGTTTGGGTGTAGCCGAGTGGGTTTGGGTCTAGCTGAGTGGGTTTGGGTCTAGCCGAGTATGTTTGGGTCTAGCCGAGTGGGTTTTTGTCTAGCCGAATGGGTTTTGGTCTAGCCGAGTGGGTTTGGGTCCAGCCGAGTGGGTTTGCGTCTAGCCGAGTGGGTTTGGGTTGAGCCGAGTGGGTTTGGGTCTAGCCGCGTGGGTTTGGGTCTAGCCAAGTGGGTGATCATCTAGCCGAGTCGGTTTGGGTCTAGCCGAGTGGGTTTGGGTCTTGCCGAGTGGGTTTGGGTCTAGCTGAGTGGGTTTGGGTCTAGCCGAGTGGGTTTGGGTCTAGCCGAGTGGGTTTTTGTCTAGCCGAGTGGGTTTGGGTCTAGCCGAGTGGGTTTGGGTCTAGTCGAGTGGGTTTGGGTCTAGCCGAGTGGGTTTGGGTCTAGCCGAGTGGGTTTGGGTCTAGCCAAGTGGGTTTGGGTCTAGACGAGTGGGTTTGGGTCTAGCCGAGTGGGTTTGGGTCTAGCCGAGTGAGTTTGGGTCGAGCCGAGTGGGTTTGGGTCTAGCCGAGTGGGTTTGGGTCCAGCCGAGTGGGTTTGGGTCTAGCCGAATCGGTTTCGGTCTATCCGAGAGGGTTTGTGTCTAGCCGAGTGGGTTTGGGTCTAGCTGAGTGGGTTTGGGTCTAGCCGTGTGGGTTTGGGTCTAGCCGAGTGGGTTTGGGTCTATCCGAGTGGGTTTGGGTCTAGCCGAATCGGTTTCGGTCTATCCGAGAGGGTTTGTGTCTAGCCGAGGGGGTTTGGGTCTAGCGGAGTGGGTTTGTGTCTAGCCAAGTGGGTTTGGGTCTAGCCAAGTGGGTTTGGGTGTAGCCGAGTGGGTTTGGGTCTAGCCGAGTGGGTTTGGGTCTAGCTGAGTGGGTTTGGGTCTGGCCGAGAGGGTTTCGGTCTAGCCGAGTGGGTTGGGGTCTAGCCGAGTGGGTTTGGGTCTAGCAGAGTGGGTTTGGGTGTAGCCGAGTGGGTTTGGGTCTAGCTGAGTGGGTTTGGGTCTAGCCGAGAGGGTTTCGGTCTAGCCGAGTGGGTTTGGGTCTAGCCGAGTGGGTTTGGGTCTAGCCGAGTGAGTTTGGGTCGAGCCGAGTGGGTTTGGGTCTAGCCGAGTGGGTTTGGGTCCAGCCGAGTGGGTTTGGGTCTAGCCGAATCGGTTTCGGTCTATCCGAGAGGGTTTGTGTCTAGCCGAGTGGGTTTGGGTCTAGCTGAGTGGGTTTGGGTCTAGCCGTGTGGGTTTGGGTCTAGCCGAGTGGGTTTGGGTCTATCCGAGTGGGTTTGGGTCTAGCCGAATCGGTTTCGGTCTATCCGAGAGGGTTTGTGTCTAGCCGAGGGGGTTTGGGTCTAGCGGAGTGGGTTTGTGTCTAGCCAAGTGGGTTTGGGTCTAGCCAAGTGGGTTTGGGTGTAGCCGAGTGGGTTTGGGTCTAGCCGAGTGGGTTTGGGTCTAGCTGAGTGGGTTTGGGTCTGGCCGAGAGGGTTTCGGTCTAGCCGAGTGGGTTGGGGTCTAGCCGAGTGGGTTTGGGTCTAGCAGAGTGGGTTTGGGTGTAGCCGAGTGGGTTTGGGTCTAGCTGAGTGGGTTTGGGTCTAGCCGAGAGGGTTTCGGTCTAGCCGAGTGGGTTGGGGTCTAGCCGAGTGGGTTGGGGTCTGGCCGAGTGGGTTTGGGTCTTGCTGAGTGGGTTTGGGTCTAGCCGAGTGGGTTTGGGTCTAGCCGAGTGGGTTTGGGTCTAGCCGAATGGGTTTTGGTCTAGCCGAGTGGGTTTGGGTCCAGCCGAGTGGGTTTGCGTCTAGCCGAGTGGGTTTGGGTTGAGCCGAGTGGGTTTGGGTCTAGCCGCGTGGGTTTGGGTCTAGCCAAGTGGGTAATCATCTAGCCGAGTGGGATTGGGTCTAGCCGAGTGGGTTGGGGTCTAGCTGAGTGGGTTTGGGTCTAGCCGAGTGGGTTTGGGTGTAGCCGAGTGGGTTTGTGTCTAGCCAAGTGGGTTTGGGTCTAGCCGAGTGGGTTTGGGTGTAGCCGAGTGGGTTTGGGTGTAGCCGAGTGGGTTTGGGTCTAGCCGAGTGGGTTTGGGTCTAGCCGAGTGGGTTTGGGTCTAGCCGAGAGGGTTTGGGGCTAGCCGAGTGGGTTTGGGTCTAGCCAAGTGGGTTTGAGTCTAGCCGAGTGGATTTGGGTCTAGCCGAGTGGGTTTGGGTCTAGCCGAGTGGGTTTGGGTCGAGCCGAGTGGGTTTGGGTCCAGCCGAGTGGGTTTGGGTCTAGCCGAGTGGGTTTGGGTCTAGCCGAGTGGGTTTGGGTGTAGCCGAGTGGGTTTGGGTCTAGTCGAGTGGGTTTGGGTCTAGCCGAGTGGGTTTGGGTCTAGCCGAGTGGGTTTGGGTCTAGCCAAGTGGGTTTGGGTCTAGCCGAGTGGGTTTGGGTCTAGCCGAGTGGGTTTGGGTCTAGCCGAGTGAGTTTGGGTCGAGCCGAGTGGGTTTGGGTCTAGCCGAGTGGGTTTGGGTCTAGCCGAGTGGGTTTGGGTCTGGCCGACTGGGTTTGGGTCCAGCCGAGTGGCTTTGGGTCTAGCCGAGTGGGTTTGGGTCAAGCGGTGTGGGTTTGGGTGTAGCCGAGTGGGTTTGGGTCTAGCCGAATGGGTTTGGATCGAGCAGAGTGGGTTTGGGTCTAGCCGAGTGGGTTTGGGTCTAACCGAGTGGGTAATTGTCTAGCCGAGTGGGTTTGGGTCTAGCCGAGTGGGTTTGGGTCTTGCCGAGTGTGTTTTGGTCTAGCCGAGTGGGTTTGGGTCCAGCCGAGTGGGTTTGCGTCTAGCCGAGTGGGTTTGGGTTGAGCCGAGTGGGTTTGGGACTAGCCGCGTGGGTTTGGGTCTAGCCGAGTGGGTAATCATCCAGCAGAGTCGGTTTGGGTCTAGCCGAGTCGGTTTGGGTCTTGCCGAGTTGGTTTGGGTTTAGCCGAGTGGGTTTGGGTCTAGCCGAGTGGGTTTGCGTCTAGCGGAGTGGGTTTGGGTGTAGCCGAGTGGGTTTGGGTCTAGCCGAGTGGGTTTGGGTCTAGCCGAATCGGTTTCGGTCTATCCGAGAGGGTTTGTGTCTAGCCGAGTGGGTTTGGGTCTAGCCGAGTTGGTTTGGGTCTAGCCGAGTGGGTTTGGGTCTAGCCGAGTGGGTTTGGGTCTATCCGAGTGGGTTTGGGTCTAGCCAAATCGGTTTCGGTCTATCCGAGAGGGTTTGTGTCTAGCCGAGTGGGTTTGGGTCTAGCCGAGTGGGTTTGTGTCTAGCCAACTGGGTTTGGGTCTAGCCGAGTCGGTTTGGGTGTAGCCGAGTGGGTTTGGGTCTAGCCGAGTGGGTTTGGGTGTAGCCGAGTGGCTTTGGGTCTAGCCGAGTGGGTTTGGGTCTAGCCGAGTGGGTTTGGGTCTAGCCGAGTGGGTTGGGGTCTAGCCGAGTGGGTTTGGGTCTAGCCGAGTGGGTTTGGGTGTAGCCGAGTGGGTTTGTGTCTAACCAAGTGGGGTTGGGTCTAGCCGAGTAGGTTTGGGTGTAGCCGAGTGGGTTTGGGTCTAGCCGAGTGGGTTTGGGTCTAGCCGAGTGGGTTTGGGTCTAGCCGAGTGGGTTTGGGTCTAGCCGAGAGGTTTGGGTCTAGCCGATTGGGTTGGGGTCTAGCCGAGTGGGTTTGGGTCTAGCCGAGTGGGTTTGGGTGTAGCCGAGTGGGTTTGGGTCTAGCCGAGTGGGTTTGGGTCTAGCCGAGTGGGTTTGGGTCTAGCCGAGTGGGTTTGGGTGTAGCCGAGTGGGTTTGGGTCTAGCCGAGTGGGTTTGGGTCTTGCCGAGTGGGTTTGGGTCTAGCCGAGTGGGTTTGGGTCTAGCCGAGTTGGTTTGGGTGTAGCCGAGTGGGTTTGGGTCTAGCCGAGTGGGTTTGGGTCTAGCCGACTGGGTTTGGGTCTAGCCGAGTGGGTTTGGGTCTAGCAGAGTGGGTTTGGGTCTAGCCGAGTGGGTTTTCGTCTAGCCGAGTGGGTTTGGGTCTAGCGGAGTGGGTTTGGGTGTAGCCGAGTGGGTTTGGGTGTAGCCGAGTGGGTTTGGGTCTGGACGAGTGGGTTTGGGTCTAGCCGAGTGGGTTTGGGTCTAGCCTAGTGGGTTTGGGTCTAGCCAAGTGGGTTTGGGTCTAGCGGAGTGGGTTTGGGTCTAGCGGAGTGGGGTTGGGTCTAGCCGAGTGGGTTTGTGTCTAACCGAGTGGGTTTGTGTCTAGCGGAGTGGGTTTGTGTCTAGCGGAGTGGGTTTGGGTCTAGCGGAGTGGGATTGGGTCTAGCCGAGTGGGTTTGGGTCTAGCCGAGTGGGTTTGGGACTAGCCGAGTGGGTTTGGGTCTAGCCGAGTGGGTTTGGGTCTAGCTGAATGGGTTTGGGTCTAGCCGAGTGGGTTTGGGTCTAGCCGAGTGGGTTTGGGTCTAGCCGACAGGGTTTGGGTCTAGCCGAGTGGGTTAGGGTCTAGCCGAGTGGGTTTGGGTCTAGCCGAGTGGGTTTGGGTCTAGCCGAGTGGGTTTGGGTCAAGCCGAGTGGGTTTGGGTGTAGCCGAGTGGGTTTGGGTCTAGCCGAGTGGGTTTGTGCCTAGCCGAGTGGGTTTGGGTCTAGCGGTGTGGGTTTGGGTGTAGCTGAGTGGGTTTGGGACTAGCCGAGTGGGTTTGGGTCTAGCCGAGTGGGTTTGGGTCCAGCCGAGTGGGTTTGGCTCCAGCCGAGTGGGTTTGGGTCTAGCGGAGTGGGTTTGGGTCTAGCCGAGTGGGTTTGGGTCTAGCGGTGTGGGTTTGGGTCTAGCCGAGTCGGTTTGGGTCCAGCCGAGTGGGTTTGGGTCTAGCCGAGTGGGTTTGGATCTAGCCGAGTGGGTTTGGGTCTAGCCGAGTTAGTTTGGGTGTAGCCGAGAGGGTTTGGGTCTAGCCGAGCGGGTTTGGGTCTAGCCATGTGGGTTTGGGTCTAGCTGAGTGGGTTTGGGTCTAGCCGAGTGGGTTTGGGTCTAGCGGAGTGGGTTTGCGTCTAGCCTAGAGGGTTTGGGTCTATCCGAGTGGGTTTGGGTCTAGCCGAGTGGGTTTGGGTCTAGCGGAGTGGGTTTGGGTCTAGCGGAGTGGGTTTGCGTCTAGCCGAGTGGGTTTGGGTCTAGCCGAGTCCGTTTGGGTCTAGCGGAGTCCGTTTGGGTCCAGCCAAGTGGGTTTGGGACTAGCCGAGTGGGTTTGGGTCTAGCCGAGTGGGTTTGGGTCTAGCCAAGTGGGTTTGGGTCTAGCGGAGTGGGTTTGGGTGTAGCCGAGTGGGTTTGGGTCTAGCCGAGTGGGTTTGGGTCTATCCGAGTGGGTTTGGGTCTAGCCAAATCGGTTTCGGTCTATCCGAGAGGGTTTGTGTCTAGCCGAGTGGGTTTGGGTCTAGCCGAGTGGGTTTGTGTCTAGCCAACTGGGTTTGGGTCTAGCCGAGTCGGTTTGGGTGTAGCCGAGTGGGTTTGGGTCTAGCCGAGTGGGTTTGGGTGTAGCCGAGTGGCTTTGGGTCTAGCCGAGTGGGTTTGGGTCTAGCCGAGTGGGTTTGGGTCTAGCCGAGTGGGTTGGGGTCTAGCCGAGTGGGTTTGGGTCTAGCCGAGTGGGTTTGGGTGTAGCCGAGTGGGTTTGTGTCTAGCCAAGTGGGTTTGGGTCTAGCCGAGTAGGTTTGGGTGTAGCCGAGTGGGTTTGGGTCTAGCCGAGTGGGTTTGGGTCTAGCCGAGTGGGTTTGGGTCTAGCCGAGTGGGTTTGGGTCTAGCCGAGAGGGTTTGGGTCTAGCCGATTGGGTTGGGGTCTAGCCGAGTGGGTTTGGGTCTAGCCGAGTGGGTTTGGGTGTAGCCGAGTGGGTTTGGGTCTAGCCGAGTGGGTTTGGGTCTAGCCGAGTGAGTTAGGGTCGAGCCGAGTGGGTTTGGGTCCAGCCGAGTGGGTTTGGGTCCAGCCGAGTGGGTTTGGGTCTAGCCGAATCGGTTTCGGTCTATCTGAGAGGGTTTGTGTCTAGCCGAGTGGGTTTGGGTCTAGCTGAGTGGGTTTGGGTCTAGCCGTGTGGGTTTGGGTCTAGCGGAGTGGGATTGGGTCTAGCCGAGTGGGTTTGGGTCTAGCCGAGTGGGTTTGGGACTAGCCGAGTGGGTTTGGGTCTAGCCGAGTGGGTTTGGGTCTAGCTGAATGGGTTTGGGTCTAGCCGAGTGGGTTTGGGTCTAGCCGAGTGGGTTTGGGTCTAGCCGACAGGGTTTGGGTCTAGCCGAGTGGGTTAGGGTCTAGCCGAGTGGGTTTGGGTCTAGCCGAGTGGGTTTGGGTCTAGCCGAGTGGGTTTGGGTCAAGCCGAGTGGGTTTGGGTGTAGCCGAGTGGGTTTGGGTCTATCCGAGTGGGTTTGTGCCTAGCCGAGTGGGTTTGGGTCTAGCGGTGTGGGTTTGGGTGTAGCTGAGTGGGTTTGGGACTAGCCGAGTGGGTTTGGGTCTAGCCGAGTGGGTTTGGGTCCAGCCGAGTGGGTTTGGCTCCAGCCGAGTGGGTTTGGGTCTAGCGGAGTGGGTTTGGGTCTAGCCGAGTGGGTTTGGGTCTAGCGGTGTGGGTTTGGGTCTAGCCGAGTCGGTTTGGGTCCAGCCGAGTGGGTTTGGGTCTAGCCGAGTGGGTTTGGATCTAGCCGAGTGGGTTTGGGTCTAGCCGAGTTAGTTTGGGTGTAGCCGAGAGGGTTTGGGTCTAGCCGAGCGGGTTTGGGTCTAGCCATGTGGGTTTGGGTCTAGCTGAGTGGGTTTGGGTCTAGCCGAGTGGGTTTGGGTCTAGCGGAGTGGGTTTGCGTCTAGCCTAGAGGGTTTGGGTCTATCCGAGTGGGTTTGGGTCTAGCCGAGTGGGTTTGGGTCTAGCGGAGTGGGTTTGGGTCTAGCGGAGTGGGTTTGCGTCTAGCCGAGTGGGTTTGGGTCTAGCCGAGTCCGTTTGGGTCTAGCGGAGTCCGTTTGGGTCCAGCCGAGTGGGTTTGGGACTAGCCGAGTGGGTTTGGGTCTAGCCGAGTGGGTTTGGGTCTAGCCAAGTGGGTTTGGGTCTAGCGGAGTGGGTTTGGGTGTAGCCGAGTGGGTTTGGGTCTAGCCGAGTGGGTTTGGGTCTATCCGAGTGGGTTTGGGTCTAGCCAAATCGGTTTCGGTCTATCCGAGAGGGTTTGTGTCTAGCCGAGTGGGTTTGGGTCTAGCCGAGTGGGTTTGTGTCTAGCCAACTGGGTTTGGGTCTAGCCGAGTCGGTTTGGGTGTAGCCGAGTGGGTTTGGGTCTAGCCGAGTGGGTTTGGGTGTAGCCGAGTGGCTTTGGGTCTAGCCGAGTGGGTTTGGGTCTAGCCGAGTGGGTTTGGGTCTAGCCGAGTGGGTTGGGGTCTAGCCGAGTGGGTTTGGGTCTAGCCGAGTGGGTTTGGGTGTAGCCGAGTGGGTTTGTGTCTAGCCAAGTGGGTTTGGGTCTAGCCGAGTAGGTTTGGGTGTAGCCGAGTGGGTTTGGGTCTAGCCGAGTGGGTTTGGGTCTAGCCGAGTGGGTTTGGGTCTAGCCGAGTGGGTTTGGGTCTAGCCGAGAGGGTTTGGGTCTAGCCGATTGGGTTGGGGTCTAGCCGAGTGGGTTTGGGTCTAGCCGAGTGGGTTTGGGTGTAGCCGAGTGGGTTTGGGTCTAGCCGAGTGGGTTTGGGTCTAGCCGAGTGAGTTTGGGTCGAGCCGAGTGGGTTTGGGTCCAGCCGAGTGGGTTTGGGTCCAGCCGAGTGGGTTTGGGTCTAGCCGAATCGGTTTCGGTCTATCTGAGAGGGTTTGTGTCTAGCCGAGTGGGTTTGGGTCTAGCTGAGTGGGTTTGGGTCTAGCCGTGTGGGTTTGGGTCTAGCCGAGTGGGTTTGGGTCTATCCGAGTGGGTTTGGGTCTAGCCGAATCGGCTTCGGTCTATCCGAGAGGGTTTGTGTCTAGCTGAGGGGGTTTGGGTCTAGCCGAGTGGGTTTGTGTCTAGCCAAGTGGGTTTGGGTCTAGCCGAGTCGGTTTGGGTGTAGCCGAGTGGGTTTGGGTCTAGCCGAGTGGGTTTGGGTGTAGCCGAGTGGCTTTGGGTCTAGCCGAGTGGGTTTGAGTCTAGCCGAGTGGGTTTGGGTCTAGCCGAGTGGGTTGGGGTCTAGCCGAGTGGGTTTGGGTCTAGCCGAGAGGGTTTGGGTGTAGCCGAGTGGGTTTGTGTCTAGCCAAGTGGGTTTGGGTCTAGCCAAGTGGGTTTGGGTGTAGCCGAGTGGGTTTGGGTCTAGCCGAGTGGGTTTGGGTCTAGCCGAATGGGTTTGGGTCTAGCCGAGAGGGTTTCGGTCTAGCCGAGTGGGTTGGGGTCTAGCCGAGTGGGTTTGGGTGTAGCCGAGTGGGTTTGGGTCTAGCTGAGTGGGTTTGGGTCTAGCCGAGTGGGTTTTTGTCTAGCCGAATGGGTTTTGGTCTAGCCGAGTGGGTTTGGGTCAAGCCGAGTGGGTTTGCGTCTAGCCGAGTGGGTTTGGGTTGAGCCGAGTGGGTTTGGGTCTAGCCGCGTGGGTTTGGGTCTAGCCAAGTGGGTGATCATCTAGCCGAGTCGGTTTGGGTCTAGCCGAGTGGGTTTGGGTCTTGCCGAGTGGGTTTGGGTCTAGCTGAGTGGGTTTGGGTCTAGCCGAGTGGGTTTGGGTCTAGCCGAGTGGGTTTTTGTCTAGCCGAGTGGGTTTGGGTCTAGCCGAGTGGGTTTGGGTCTAGTCGAGTGGGTTTGGGTCTAGCCGAGTGGGTTTGGGTCTAGCCGAGTGGGTTTGGGTCTAGCCAAGTGGGTTTGGGTCTAGACGAGTGGGTTTGGGTCTAGCCGAGTGGGTTTGGGTCTAGCCGAGTGAGTTTGGGTCGAGCCGAGTGGGTTTGGGTCTAGCCGAGTGGGTTTGGGTCCAGCCGAGTGGGTTTGGGTCTAGCCGAATCGGTTTCGGTCTATCCGAGAGGGTTTGTGTCTAGCCGAGTGGGTTTGGGTCTAGCTGAGTGGGTTTGGGTCTAGCCGTGTGGGTTTGGGTCTAGCCGAGTGGGTTTGGGTCTATCCGAGTGGGTTTGGGTCTAGCCGAATCGGTTTCGGTCTATCCGAGAGGGTTTGTGTCTAGCCGAGGGGGTTTGGGTCTAGCGGAGTGGGTTTGTGTCTAGCCAAGTGGGTTTGGGTCTAGCCAAGTGGGTTTGGGTGTAGCCGAGTGGGTTTGGGTCTAGCCGAGTGGGTTTGGGTCTAGCTGAGTGGGTTTGGGTCTAGCCGAGAGGGTTTCGGTCTAGCCGAGTGGGTTGGGGTCTAGCCGAGTGGGTTTGGGTCTAGCAGAGTGGGTTTGGGTGTAGCCGAGTGGGTTTGGGTCTAGCTGAGTGGGTTTGGGTCTAGCCGAGAGGGTTTCGGTCTAGCCGAGTGGGTTGGGGTCTAGCCGAGTGGGTTGGGGTCTAGCCGAGTGGGTTTGGGTCTAGCTGAGTGGGTTTGGGTCTAGCCGAGTGGGTTTGGGTCTAGCCGAGTGGGTTTGGGTCTAGCCGAATGGGTTTTGGTCTAGCCGAGTGGGTTTGGGTCCAGCCGAGTGGGTTTGCGTCTAGCCGAGTGGGTTTGGGTTGAGCCGAGTGGGTTTGGGTCTAGCCGCATGGGTTTGGGTCTAGCCAAGTGGGTAATCATCTAGCCGAGTGGGATTGGGTCTAGCCGAGTGGGTTTGGGTCTAGCCGAGTGGGTTTGGGTCTAGCCAAGTGGGTTTGGGTCTAGCCGAGTGGGTTTGGGTCTAGCCGAGTGGGTTTGGGTCTAGCCAAGTGGGTTTGGGTCTAGCCGAGTGGGTTTGGGTCTAGCCGAGTGGGTTTGGGTCTAGCCGAGTGAGTTTGGGTCGAGCCGAGTGGGTTTGGGTCTAGCCGAGTGGGTTTGGGTCTAGCCGAGTGGGTTTGGGTCTAGCCGAGTGGGTTTGGGTCCAGCCGAGTGGGTTTGGGTCTAGCCGATTGGGTTTGGGTCAAGCGGTGTGGGTTTGGGTGTAGCCGAGTGGGTTTGGGTCTAGCCGAATGGGTTTGGATCGAGCAGAGTGGGTTTGGGTCTAGCCGAGTGGGTTTGGGTCTAACCGAGTGGGTAATTGTCTAGCCGAGTGGGTTTGGGTCTAGCCGAGTGGGTTTGGGTCTTGCCGAGTGTGTTTTGGTCTAGCCGAGTGGGTTTGGGTCCAGCCGAGTGGGTTTGCGTCTAGCCGAGTGGGTTTGGGTTGAGCCGAGTGGGTTTGGGACTAGCCGCGTGGGTTTGGGTCTAGCCGAGTGGGTAATCATCCAGCCGAGTCGGTTTGGGTGTAGCCGAGTGGGTTTGGGTCTTGCCGAGTTGGTTTGGGTTTAGCCGAGTGGGTTTGGGTCTAGCCGAGTGGGTTTGCGTCTAGCGGAGTGGGTTTGGGTGTAGCCGAGTGGGTTTGGGTCTAGCCGAGTGGGTTTGGGTCTAGCCGAATCGGTTTCGGTCTATCCGAGAGGGTTTGTGTCTAGCCGAGTGGGTTTGGGTCCAGCCGAGTTGGTTTGGGTCTAGCCGAGTGGGTTTGGGTCTAGCCGAGTGGGTTTGGGTCTATCCGAGTGGGTTTGGGTCGAGCCAAATCGGTTTCGGTCTATCCGAGAGGGTTTGTGTCTAGCCGAGTGGGTTTGGGTCTAGCCGAGTGGGTTTGTGTCTAGCCAACTGGGTTTGGGTCTAGCCGAGTCGGTTTGGGTGTAGCCGAGTGGGTTTGGGTCTAGCCGAGTGGGTTTGGGTGTAGCCGAGTGGCTTTGGGTCTAGCCGAGTGGGTTTGGGTCTAGCCGAGTGGGTTTGGGTCTAGCCGAGTGGGTTGGGGTCTAGCCGAGTGGGTTTGGGTCTAGCCGAGTGGGTTTGGGTGTAGCCGAGTGGGTTTGTGTCTAGCCAAGTGGGTTTGGGTCTAGCCGAGTAGGTTTGGGTGTAGCCGAGTGGGTTTGGGTCTAGCCGAGTGGGTTTGGGTCTAGCCGAGTGGGTTTGGGTCTAGCCGAGTGGGTTTGGGTCTAGCCGAGAGGGTTTGGGTCTAGCCGATTGGGTTGGGGTCTAGCCGAGTGGGTTTGGGTCTAGCCGAGTGGGTTTGGGTGTAGCCGAGTGGGTTTGGGTCTAGCCGAGTGGGTTTGGGTCTAGCCGACTGGGTTTGGGTCTAGCCGAGTGGGTTTGGGTGTAGCCGAGTGGGTTTGGGTCTAGCCGAGTGGGTTTGGGTCTTGCCGAGTGGGTTTGGGTCTAGCCGAGTGGGTTTGGGTCTAGCCGAGTTGGTTTGGGTGTAGCCGAGTGGGTTTGGGTCTAGCCGAGTGGGTTTGGGTCTAGCCGACTGGGTTTGGGTCTAGCCGAGTGGGTTTGGGTCTAGCCGAGTGGGTTTGGGTCTAGCCGAGTGGGTTTTCGTCTAGCCGAGTGGGTTTGGGTCTAGCGGAGTGGGTTTGGGTGTAGCCGAGTGGGTTTGGGTGTAGCCGAGTGGGTTTGGGTCTGGACGAGTGGGTTTGGGTCTAGCCGAGTGGGTTTGGGTCTAGCCTAGTGGGTTTGGGTCTAGCCAAGTGGGTTTGGGTCTAGCGGAGTGGGTTTGGGTCTAGCGGAGTGGGGTTGGGTCTAGCCGAGTGGGTTTGTGTCTAACCGAGTGGGTTTGTGTCTAGCGGAGTGGGTTTGTGTCTAGCGGAGTGGGTTTGGGTCTAGCGGAGTGGGATTGGGTCTAGCCGAGTGGGTTTGGGTCTAGCCGAGTGGGTTTTTGGACTAGCCGAGTGGGTTTGGGTCTAGCCGAGTGGGTTTGGGTCTAGCTGAATGGGTTTGGGTCTAGCCGAGTGGGTTTGGGTCTAGCCGAGTGGGTTTGGGTCTAGCCGACAGGGTTTGGGTCTAGCCGAGTGGGTTAGGGTCTAGCCGAGTGGGTTTGGGTCTAGCCGAGTGGGTTTGGGTCTAGCCGAGTGGGTTTGGGTCTAGCCGAGTGGGTTTGGGTCAAGCCGAGTGGGTTTGGGTGTAGCCGAGTGGGTTTGGGTCTAGCCGAGTGGGTTTGTGCCTAGCCGAGTGGGTTTGGGTCTAGCGGTGTGGGTTTGGGTGTAGCTGAGTGGGTTTGGGACTAGCCGAGTGGGTTTGGGTCTAGCCGAGTGGGTTTGGGTCCAGCCGAGTGGGTTTGGGTCCAGCCGAGTGGGTTTGGGTCTAGCGGAGTGGGTTTGGGTCTAGCCGAGTGGGTTTGGGTCTAGCGGTGTGGGTTTGGGTCTAGCCGAGTGGGTTTGGGTCCAGCCGAGTGGGTTTGGGTCTTGCCGAGTGGGTTTGGATCTAGCCGAGTGGGTTTGGGTCTAGCCGAGTTAGTTTGGGTGTAGCCGAGAGGGTTTGGGTCTAGCCGAGCGGGTTTGGGTCTAGCCATGTGGGTTTGGGTCTAGCTGAGTGGGTTTGGGTCTAGCCGAGTGGGTTTGGGTCTAGCGGAGTGGGTTTGCGTCTAGCCTAGAGGGTTTGGGTCTATCCGAGTGGGTTTGGGTCTAGCCGAGTGGGTTTGGGTCTAGCGGAGTGGGTTTGGGTCTAGCGGAGTGGGTTTGCGTCTAGCCGAGTGGGTTTGGGTCTAGCCGAGTCCGTTTGGGTCTAGCCGAGTCCGTTTGGGTCTAGCCGAGTGGGTTTGGGACTAGCCGAGTGGGTTTGGGTCTAGCCGAGTGGGTTTGGGTCTAGCCAAGTGGGTTTGGGTCTAGCGGAGTGGGTTTGGGTGTAGCCGAGTGGGTTTGGGTCTAGCCGAGTGGGTTTGGGTCTGGCCGAGTGGGTTTGGGTGTAGCCGAGTGGGTTTGGTTCTAGCCGAGTGGGTTTGGGTCTAGCTGAGTGGGTTTGGGTCTAGCCGAGTGTGTTTGGGTCTAGCCGAGTGGGTTTGCGTCTAGCTGAGTGGGTTTGGGTCTAGCGGAGTGGGTTTGGGTGCAGCCGAGTGGGTTTGGGTCTAGCCGAATGGGTTTGGGTCTAGACGAGTGGGTTTGGGTCTAGCCGAGTGGGTATCGTTCTAGCCGAGTGGGTTTGGGTCTAGCGGAGTGGGTTTGGGTCTAGCCGAGTCTGTTTGGGTCTAGCCGAGTGGGTTTGGGTCAAGCCGATTGGTTTGGGTCTAGCCATGTGGGTTTGGGTCTAGCCGAGTGGGTTCGGGTCTAGCCGAGTGGGTTTGGGTCTAGCCAAGTGGGTTTGGGTCTAGCGGAGTGGGTTTGGGTGTAGCCGAGTGGGTTTGAGTCTAGCCGAGTGGGTTTGGGTCTAGCCGAGTGGGATTGGTCTAGCCGAGTGGGTTTGGGTCTAGCCGAGTTTGTTTGGGTCTAGCCGAGTGGGTTTGCGTCTAGCCAAGTGGGTTTGGGTCAAGCGGAGTGGGTTTGGGTGTAGCCGAGTGGGTTTGGGTCTAGCCGAGTGGGTTTGGGTCTAGACGAGTGGGTTTGGGTCTAGCCGAGTGTGTTTGGGTCTAGCCAAGTGGGTTTGGGTCTAGAGGAGTGGGTTTGGGTGTAGCCGAGTGGGTTTGAGTCTGGCCGAGTGGGTTTGTGTTTAGCCGAGTGGGATTGGGTCTAGCCGAGTGGGTTTGGTTCTAGCCGAGTGTGTTTGGGTCTAGCCGAGTGGGTTTGGGTCTAGACGAGTGGGTTTGGGTCTAGCCGAGTGGGTTTCAGTGTAGCCGAGTGGGTTTGGGTCTAGCGGAGTGGGTTTGTGTCTAGCAGAGTGGGTTTGGGTCTAGCGGAGTGGGTTTGGGTCTAGCGGAGTGTGTTTGGGTCTAGCCGAGTGGGTTTGGGTCTAGCCGAGTTGGTTTGGGTCTAGCGGAGTGGGTTTGGGTCTGGCGGAGAGGGTTGGGTCTAACGGAATGGGTTTGGGTGTAGCCGAGTGGGTTTGGGACTAGCCGAGTGGGTTTGGGTTTAGCCGAGTGGGTTTGGGTCTAGCCGAATGGGTTTTGGTCTAGCCGAGTGGGTTTGGGTCTAGCCGAGTGGGTTTGCATCTAGCCGAATGGGTTTGGGTCTAGCTGAGTGGGTTTGGGACTAGCCGAGTGGGTTTGGGTCTAGCGGGGTGGATTAGGGTCTAGCGGAGTGGGTTTGGGTCCAGCCGAGTGGGTTTGGGTCCAGCCGAGTGGGTTTGGGTCCAGCCGAGTGGGTTTGGTTTAGCGGAGTGGGTTTTGGTCTAGCCGAGTGGGTTTGGGTCTAGCCGAGTGGGTTTGGTTTAGCGGAGTGGGTTTTGGTCTAGCCGAGTGGGTGTGGGTGTAGCCGAGTGGGTTTGGGTCTAGCCGAGTGGGTTTGGGTCTAGCCGAGTGGGTTTGGGTCTATCCGAGTGGGTTTGGGTCTAGCCAAATCGGTTTCGGTCTATCCGAGAGGGTTTGTGTCTAGCCGAGTGGGTTTGGGTCTAGCCGAGTGGGTTTGTGTCTAGCCAACTGGGTTTGGGTCTAGCCGAGTCGGTTTGGGTGTAGCCGAGTGGGTTTGGGTCTAGCCGAGTGGGTTTGGGTGTAGCCGAGTGGCTTTGGGTCTAGCCGAGTGGGTTTGGGTCTAGCCGAGTGGGTTTGGGTCTAGCCGAGTGGGTTGGGGTCTAGCCGAGTGGGTTTGGGTCTAGCCGAGTGGGTTTGGGTGTAGCCGAGTGGGTTTGTGTCTAGCCAAGTGGGTTTGGGTCTAGCCGAGTAGGTTTGGGTGTAGCCGAGTGGGTTTGGGTCTAGCCGAGTGGGTTTGGGTCTAGCCGAGTGGGTTTGGGTCTAGCCGAGTGGGTTTGGGTCTAGCCGAGAGGGTTTGGGTCTAGCCGATTGGGTTGGGGTCTAGCCGAGTGGGTTTGGGTCTAGCCGAGTGGGTTTGGGTGTAGCCGAGTGGGTTTGGGTCTAGCCGAGTGGGTTTGGGTCTAGCCGAGTGGGTTTGGGTCTAGCCGAGTGGGTTTGGGTGTAGCCGAGTGGGTTTGGGTCTAGCCGAGTGGGTTTGGGTCTTGCCGAGTGGGTTTGGGTCTAGCCGAGTGGGTTTGGGTCTAGCCGAGTTGGTTTGGGTGTAGCCGAGTGGGTTTGGGTCTAGCCGAGTGGGTTTGGGTCTAGCCGACTGGGTTTGGGTCTAGCCGAGTGGGTTTGGGTCTAGCCGAGTGGGTTTGGGTCTAGCCGAGTGGGTTTTCGTCTAGCCGAGTGGGTTTGGGTCTAGCGGAGTGGGTTTGGGTGTAGCCGAGTGGGTTTGGGTGTAGCCGAGTGGGTTTGGGTCTGGACGAGTGGGTTTGGGTCTAGCCGATTGGGTTTGGGTCTAGCCTAGTGGGTTTGGGTCTAGCCAAGTTGGTTTGGGTCTAGCGGAGTGGGTTTGGGTCTAGCGGAGTGGGGTTGGGTCTAGCCGAGTGGGTTTGTGTCTAACCGAGTGGGTTTGTGTCTAGCGGAGTGGGTTTGTGTCTAGCGGAGTGGGTTTGGGTCTAGCGGAGTGGGATTGGGTCTAGCCGACAGGGTTTGGGTCTAGCCGAGTGGGTTAGGGTCTAGCCGAGTGGGTTTGTGTCTAGCCTAGTGGGTTTGGGTCTAGCCGAGTGGGTTTGGGTCTAGCCGAGTGGGTTTGGGTCAAGCCGAGTGGGTTTGGGTGTAGCCGAGTGGGTTTGGGTCTAGCCGAGTGGGTTTGTGCCTAGCCGAGTGGGTTTGGGTCTAGCGGTGTGGGTTTGGGTGTAGCTGAGTGGGTTTGGGACTAGCCGAGTGGGTTTGGGTCTAGCGGGGTGGATTAGGGTCTAGCGGAGTGGGTTTGGGTCCAGCCGAGTGGGTTTGGGTCCAGCCGAGTGGGTTTGGGTCCAGCCGAGTGGGTTTGGTTTAGCGGAGTGGGTTTTGGTCTAGCCGAGTGGGTTTGGGTCTAGCCGAGTGGGTTTGGTTTAGCGGAGTGGGTTTTGGTCTAGCCGAGTGGGTGTGGGTGTAGCCGAGTGGGTTTGGGTCTAGCCGAGTGGGTTTGGGTCTAGCCGAATCGGTTTCGGTCTATCCGAGAGGGTTTGTGTCTAGCCGAGTGGGTTTGGGTCCAGCCGAGTTGGTTTGGGTCTAGCCGAGTGGGTTTGGGTCTAGCCGAGTGGGTTTGGGTCTATCCGAGTGGGTTTGGGTCTAGCCAAATCGGTTTCGGTCTATCCGAGAGGGTTTGTGTCTAGCCGAGTGGGTTTGGGTCTAGCCGAGTGGGTTTGTGTCTAGCCAACTGGGTTTGGGTCTAGCCGAGTCGGTTTGGGTGTAGCCGAGTGGGTTTGGGTCTAGCCGAGTGGGTTTGGGTGTAGCCGAGTGGCTTTGGGTCTAGCCGAGTGGGTTTGGGTCTAGCCGAGTGGGTTTGGGTCTAGCCGAGTGGGTTGGGGTCTAGCCGAGTGGGTTTGGGTCTAGCCGAGTGGGTTTGGGTGTAGCCGAGTGGGTTTGTGTCTAGCCAAGTGGGTTTGGGTCTAGCCGAGTAGGTTTGGGTGTAGCCGAGTGGGTTTGGCTCTAGCCGAGTGGGTTTGGGTCTAGCCGAGTGGGTTTGGGTCTAGCCGAGTGGGTTTGGGTCTAGCCGAGAGGGTTTGGGTCTAGCCGATTGGGTTGGGGTCTAGCCGAGTGGGTTTGGGTCTAGCCGAGTGGGTTTGGGTGTAGCCGAGTGGGTTTGGGTCTAGCCGAGTGGGTTTGGGTCTAGCCGAGTGGGTTTGGGTCTAGCCGAGTGGGTTTGGGTGTAGCCGAGTGGGTTTGGGTCTAGCCGAGTGGGTTTGGGTCTTGCCGAGTGGGTTTGGGTCTAGCCGAGTGGGTTTGGGTCTAGCCGAGTTGGTTTGGGTGTAGCCGAGTGGGTTTGGGTCTAGCCGAGTGGGTTTGGGTCTAGCCGACTGGGTTTGGGTCTAGCCGAGTGGGTTTGGGTCTAGCCGAGTGGGTTTGGGTCTAGCCGAGTGGGTTTTCGTCTAGCCGAGTGGGTTTGGGTCTAGCGGAGTGGGTTTGGGTGTAGCCGAGTGGGTTTGGGTGTAGCCGAGTGGGTTTGGGTCTGGACGAGTGGGTTTGGGTCTAGCCGATTGGGTTTGGGTCTAGCCTAGTGGGTTTGGGTCTAGCCAAGTTGGTTTGGGTCTAGCGGAGTGGGTTTGGGTCTAGCGGAGTGGGGTTGGGTCTAGCCGAGTGGGTTTGTGTCTAACCGAGTGGGTTTGTGTCTAGCGGAGTGGGTTTGTGTCTAGCGGAGTGGGTTTGGGTCTAGCGGAGTGGGATTGGGTCTAGCCGACAGGGTTTGGGTCTAGCCGAGTGGGTTAGGGTCTAGCCGAGTGGGTTTGGGTCTAGCCTAGTGGGTTTGGGTCTAGCTGAGTGGGTTTGGGTCTAGCCGAGTGGGTTTGGGTCAAGCCGAGTGGGTTTGGGTGTAGCCGAGTGGGTTTGGGTCTAGCCGAGTGGGTTTGTGCCTAGCCGAGTGGGTTTGGGTCTAGCGGTGTGGGTTTGGGTGTAGCTGAGTGGGTTTGGGACTAGCCGAGTGGGTTTGGGTCTAGCCGAGTGGGTTTGGGTCCAGCCGAGTGGGTTTGGGTCCAGCCGAGTGGGTTTGGGTCTAGCGGAGTGGGTTTGGGTCTAGCCGAGTGGGTTTGGGTCTAGCAGTGTGGGTTTGGGTCTAGCCGAGTGGGTTTGGGTCCAGCCGAGTGGGTTTGGGTCTAGCCGAGTGGGTTTGGATCTAGCCGAGTGGGTTTGGGTCTAGCCGAGTTAGTTTGGGTGTAGCCGAGAGGGTTTGGGTCTAGCCGAGCGGGTTTGGGTCTAGCCATGTGGGTTTGGGTCTAGCTGAGTGGGTTTGGGTCTAGCCGAGTGGGTTTGGGTCTAGCGGAGTGGGTTTGCGTCTAGCCTAGAGGGTTTGGGTCTATCCGAGTGGGTTTGGGTCTAGCCGAGTGGGTTTGGGTCTAGCGGAGTGGGTTTGGGTCTAGCGGAGTGGGTTTGCGTCTAGCCAACTGGGTTTGGGTCTAGCCGAGTCGGTTTGGGTGTAGCCGAGTGGGTTTGGGTCTAGCCGAGTGGGTTTGGGTGTAGCCGAGTGGCTTTGGGTCTAGCCGAGTGGGTTTGGGTCTAGCCGAGTGGGTTTGGGTCTAGCCGAGTGGGTTGGGGTCTAGCCGAGTGGGTTTGGGTCTAGCCGAGTGGGTTTGGGTGTAGCCGAGTGGGTTTGTGTCTAGCCAAGTGGGTTTGGGTCTAGCCGAGTAGGTTTGGGTGTAGCCGAGTGGGTTTGGGTCTAGCCGAGTGGGTTTGGGTCTAGCCGAGTGGGTTTGGGTCTAGCCGAGTGGGTTTGGGTCTAGCCGAGAGGGTTTGGGTCTAGCCGATTGGGTTGGGGTCTAGCCGAGTGGGTTTGGGTCTAGCCGAGTGGGTTTGGGTGTAGCCGAGTGGGTTTGGGTCTAGCCGAGTGGGTTTGGGTCTAGCCGAGTGGGTTTGGGTCTAGCCGAGTGGGTTTGGGTGTAGCCGAGTGGGTTTGGGTGTAGCCGAGTGGGTTTGGGTCTAGCCGAGTGGGTTTGGGTCTAGCCGACTGGGTTTGGGTCTAGCCGAGTGGGTTTGGGTCTAGCCGAGTGGGTTTGGGTCTAGCCGAGTGGGTTTTCGTCTAGCCGAGTGGGTTTGGGTCTAGCGGAGTGGGTTTGGGTGTAGCCGAGTGGGTTTGGGTGTAGCCGAGTGGGTTTGGGTCTGGACGAGTGGGTTTGGGTCTAGCCGATTGGGTTTGGGTCTAGCCTAGTGGGTTTGGGTCTAGCCAAGTTGGTTTGGGTCTAGCGGAGTGGGTTTGGGTCTAGCGGAGTGGGGTTGGGTCTAGCCGAGTGGGTTTGTGTCTAACCGAGTGGGTTTGTGTCTAGCGGAGTGGGTTTGTGTCTAGCGGAGTGGGTTTGGGTCTAGCGGAGTGGGATTGGGTCTAGCCGACAGGGTTTGGGTCTAGCCGAGTGGGTTAGGGTCTAGCCGAGTGGGTTTGGGTCTAGCCTAGTGGGTTTGGGTCTAGCCGAGTGGGTTTGGGTCTAGCCGAGTGGGTTTGGGTCAAGCCGAGTGGGTTTGGGTGTAGCCGAGTGGGTTTGGGTCTAGCCGAGTGGGTTTCTGCCTAGCCGAGTGGGTTTGGGTCTAGCGGTGTGGGTTTGGGTGTAGCTGAGTGGGTTTGGGACTAGCCGAGTGGGTTTGGGTCTAGCCGAGTGGGTTTGGGTCCAGCCGAGTGGGTTTGGGTCCAGCCGAGTGGGTTTGGGTCTAGCGGAGTGGGTTTGGGTCTAGCCGAGTGGGTTTGGGTCTAGCGGTGTGGGTTTGGGTCTAGCCGAGTGGGTTTGGGTCCAGCCGAGTGGGTTTGGGTCTAGCCGAGTGGGTTTGGATCTAGCCGAGTGGGTTTGGGTCTAGCCGAGTTAGTTTGGGTGTAGCCGAGAGGGTTTGGGTCTAGCCGAGCGGGTTTGGGTCTAGCCATGTGGGTTTGGGTCTAGCTGAGTGGGTTTGGGTCTAGCCGAGTGGGTTTGGGTCTAGCGGAGTGGGTTTGCGTCTAGCCTAGAGGGTTTGGGTCTATCCGAGTGGGTTTGGGTCTAGCCGAGTGGGTTTGGGTCTAGCGGAGTGGGTTTGGGTCTAGCGGAGTGGGTTTGCGTCTAGCCGAGTGGGTTTGGGTCTAGCCGAGTCCGTTTGGGTCTAGCCGAGTCCGTTTGGGTCTAGCCGAGTGGGTTTGGGACTAGCCGAGTGGGTTTGGGTCTAGCCGAGTGGGTTTGGGTCTAGCCAAGTGGGTTTGGGTCTAGCGGAGTGGGTTTGGGTGTAGCCGAGTGGGTTTGGGTCTAGCCGAGTGGGTTTGCGTCTAGCTGAGTGGGTTTGGGTCTAGCGGAGTGGGTTTGGGTGCAGCCGAGTGGGTTTGGGTCTAGCCGAATGGGTTTGGGTCTAGACGAGTGGGTTTGGGTCTAGCCGAGTGGGTATCGTTCTAGCCGAGTGGGTTTGGGTCTAGCGGAGTGGGTTTGGGTCTAGCCGAGTCTGTTTGGGTCTAGCCGAGTGGGTTTGGGTCAAGCCGATTGGTTTGGGTCTAGCCATGTGGGTTTGGGTCTAGCCGAGTGGGTTCGGGTCTAGCCGAGTGGGTTTGGGTCTAGCCAAGTGGGTTTGGGTCTAGCGGAGTGGGTTTGGGTGTAGCCGAGTGGGTTTGAGTCTAGCCGAGTGGGTTTGGGTCTAGCCGAGTGGGATTGGTCTAGCCGAGTGGGTTTGGGTCTAGCCGAGTTTGTTTGGGTCTAGCCGAGTGGGTTTGCGTCTAGCCAAGTGGGTTTGGGTCAAGCGGAGTGGGTTTGGGTGTAGCCGAGTGGGTTTGGGTCTAGCCGAGTGGGTTTGGGTCTAGACGAGTGGGTTTGGGTCTAGCCGAGTGTGTTTGGGTCTAGCCAAGTGGGTTTGGGTCTAGAGGAGTGGGTTTGGGTGTAGCCGAGTGGGTTTGAGTCTGGCCGAGTGGGTTTGTGTTTAGCCGAGTGGGATTGGGTCTAGCCGAGTGGGTTTGGTTCTAGCCGAGTGTGTTTGGGTCTAGCCGAGTGGGTTTGGGTCTAGACGAGTGGGTTTGGGTCTAGCCGAGTGGGTTTCAGTGTAGCCGAGTGGGTTTGGGTCTAGCGGAGTGGGTTTGTGTCTAGCAGAGTGGGTTTGGGTCTAGCGGAGTGGGTTTGGGTCTAGCGGAGTGTGTTTGGGTCTAGCCGAGTGGGTTTTGGTCTAGCCGAGTTGGTTTGGGTCTAGCGGAGTGGGTTTGGGTCTGGCGGAGAGGGTTGGGTCTAACGGAATGGGTTTGGGTGTAGCCGAGTGGGTTTGGGACTAGCCGAGTGGGTTTGGGTTTAGCCGAGTGGGTTTGGGTCTAGCCGAATGGGTTTTGGTCTAGCCGAGTGGGTTTGGGTCTAGCCGAGTGGGTTTGCATCTAGCCGAATGGGTTTGGGTCTAGCTGAGTGGGTTTGGGACTAGCCGAGTGGGTTTGGGTCTAGCGGGGTGGATTAGGGTCTAGCGGAGTGGGTTTGGGTCCAGCCGAGTGGGTTTGGGTCCAGCCGAGTGGGTTTGGGTCCAGCCGAGTGGGTTTGGTTTAGCGGAGTGGGTTTTGGTCTAGCCGAGTGGGTTTGGGTCTAGCCGAGTGGGTTTGGTTTAGCGGAGTGGGTTTTGGTCTAGCCGAGTGGGTGTGGGTGTAGCCGAGTGGGTTTGGGTCTAGCCGAGTGGGTTTGGGTCTAGCCGAGTGGGTTTGGGTCCAGCCGAGTGGGTTTGGGTCTAGCCGTGTGGGTTTGGGTCAAGCCGATTGGGTTTGGGTCTAGCCATGTGGGTTTGGGTCTAGCCGAGTGGGTTAGGGTCTAGCCGAGTGGGTTTGGGTCTAGCCGAGTGGGTTTGGGTCTAGCCAAGTGGGTTTGGGTCTAGCGGAGTGGGTTTGGGTGTAGCCGAGTGGGTTTGGGTCTAGCCGAGTGGGTTTGGGTCTGGCCGAGTGGGTTTGGGTGTAGCCGAGTGGGTTTGGTTCTAGCCGAGTGGGTTTGGGTCTAGCTGAGTGGGTTTGGGTCTAGCCGAGTGTGTTTGGGTCTAGCCGAGTGGGTTTGCGTCTAGCTGAGTGGGTTTGGGTCTAGCGGAGTGGGTTTGGGTGCAGCCGAGTGGGTTTGGGTCTAGCCGAATGGGTTTGGGTCTAGACGAGTGGGTTTGGGTCTAGCCGAGTGGGTATCGTTCTAGCCGAGTGGGTTTGGGTCTAGCGGAGTGGGTTTGGGTCTAGCCGAGTCTGTTTGGGTCTAGCCGAGTGGGTTTGGGTCAAGCCGATTGGGTTTGGGTCTAGCCATGTGGGTTTGGGTCTAGCCGAGTGGGTTCGGGTCTAGCTGAGTGGGTTTGGGTCTAGCCAAGTGGGTTTGGGTCTAGCGGAGTGGGTTTGGGTGTAGCCGAGTGGGTTTGAGTCTAGCCGAGTGGGTTTGGGTCTAGCCGAGTGGGATTGGTCTAGCCGAGTGGGTTTGGGCCTAGCCGAGTTTGTTTGGGTCTAGCCGAGTGGGTTTGCGTCTAGCCAAGTGGGTTTGGGTCAAGCGGAGTGGGTTTGGGTGTAGCCGAGTGGGTTTGGGTCTAGCCGAGTGGGTTTGGGTCTAGACGAGTGGGTTTGGGTCTAGCCGAGTGTGTTTGGGTCTAGCCAAGTGGGTTTGGGTCTAGAGGAGTGGGTTTGGGTGTAGCCGAGTGGGTTTGAGTCTGGCCGAGTGGGTTTGGGTTTAGCCGAGTGGGATTGGGTCTAGCCGAGTGGGTTTGGTTCTAGCCGAGTGTGTTTGGGTCTAGCCGAGTGGGTTTGGGTCTAGACGAGTGGGTTTGGGTCTAGCCGAGTGGGTTTCACTGTAGCCGAGTGGGTTTGGGTCTAGCGGAGTGGGTTTGTGTCTAGCAGAGTGGGTTTGGGTCTAGCGGAGTGGGTTTGGGTCTAGCGGAGTGTGTTTGGGTCTAGCCGAGTGGGTTTTGGTCTAGCCGAGTTGGTTTGGGTCTAGCGGAGTGGGTTTGGGTCTGGCGGAGAGGGTTGGGTCTAACGGAATGGGTTTGGGTGTAGCCGAGTGGGTTTGGGACTAGCCGAGTGGGTTTGGGTTTAGCCGAGTGGGTTTGGGTCTAGCCGAATGGGTTTTGGTCTAGCCGAGTGGGTTTGGGTCTAGCCGAGTGGGTTTGCATCTAGCCGAATGGGTTTGGGTCTAGCTGAGTGGGTTTGGGACTAGCCGAGTGGGTTTGGGTCTAGCGGGGTGGATTAGGGTCTAGCGGAGTGGGTTTGGGTCCAGCCGAGTGGGTTTGGGTCCAGCCGAGTGGGTTTGGGTCCAGCCGAGTGGGTTTGGTTTAGCGGAGTGGGTTTTGGTCTAGCCGAGTGGGTTTGGGTCTAGCCGAGTGGGTTTGGTTTAGCGGAGTGGGTTTTGGTCTAGCCGAGTGGGTGTGGGTGTAGCCGAGTGGGTTTGGGTCTAGCCGAGTGGGTTTGGGTCTAGCCGAGTGGGTTTGGGTCCAGCCGAGTGGGTTTGGGTCTAGCCGTGTGGGTTTGGGTCAAGCCGATTGGGTTTGGGTCTAGCCATGTGGGTTTGGGTCTAGCCGAGTGGGTTAGGGTCTAGCCGAGTGGGTTTGGGTCTAGCCGAGTGGGTTTGGGTCTAGCCAAGTGGGTTTGGGTCTAGCGGAGTGGGTTTGGGTGTAGCCGAGTGGGTTTGGGTCTAGCCGAGTGGGTTTGGGTCTGGCCGAGTGGGTTTGGGTGTAGCCGAGTGGGTTTGGTTCTAGCCGAGTGGGTTTGGGTCTAGCTGAGTGGGTTTGGGTCTAGCCGAGTGTGTTTGGGTCTAGCCGAGTGGGTTTGCGTCTAGCTGAGTGGGTTTGGGTCTAGCGGAGTGGGTTTGGGTGCAGCCGAGTGGGTTTGGGTCTAGCCGAATGGGTTTGGGTCTAGACGAGTGGGTTTGGGTCTAGCCGAGTGGGTATCGTTCTAGCCGAGTGGGTTTGGGTCTAGCGGAGTGGGTTTGGGTCTAGCCGAGTCTGTTTGGGTCTAGCCGAGTGGGTTTGGGTCAAGCCGATTGGGTTTGGGTCTAGCCATGTGGGTTTGGGTCTAGCCGAGTGGGTTCGGGTCTAGCTGAGTGGGTTTGGGTCTAGCCAAGTGGGTTTGGGTCTAGCGGAGTGGGTTTGGGTGTAGCCGAGTGGGTTTGAGTCTAGCCGAGTGGGTTTGGGTCTAGCCGAGTGGGATTGGTCTAGCCGAGTGGGTTTGGGTCTAGCCGAGTTTGTTTGGGTCTAGCCGAGTGGGTTTGCGTCTAGCCAAGTGGGTTTGGGTCAAGCGGAGTGGGTTTGGGTGTAGCCGAGTGGGTTTGGGTCTAGCCGAGTGGGTTTGGGTCTAGACGAGTGGGTTTGGGTCTAGCCGAGTGTGTTTGGGTCTAGCCAAGTGGGTTTGGGTCTAGAGGAGTGGGTTTGGGTGTAGCCGAGTGGGTTTGAGTCTGGCCGAGTGGGTTTGGGTTTAGCCGAGTGGGATTGGGTCTAGCCGAGTGGGTTTGGGTCTAGCCGAGTGTGTTTGGGTCTAGCCGAGTGGGTTTGGGTCTAGACGAGTGGGTTTGGGTCTAGCCGAGTGGGTTTCAGTGTAGCCGAGTGGGTTTGGGTCTAGCGGAGTGGGTTTGTGTCTAGCAGAGTGGGTTTGGGTCTAGCGGAGTGGGTTTGGGTCTAGCGGAGTGTGTTTGGGTCTAGCCGAGTGGGTTTGGGTCTAGCCGAGTTGGTTTGGGTCTAGCGGAGTGGGTTTGGGTCTGGCGGAGTGGGTTGGGTCTAACGGAATGGGTTTGGGTGTAGCCGAGTGGGTTTGGGACTAGCCGAGTGGGTTTGGGTTTAGCCGAGTGGGTTTGGGTCTAGCCGAATGGGTTTTGGTCTAGCCGAGTGGGTTTGGGTCTAGCCGAGTGGGTTTGCATCTAGCCGAATGGGTTTGGGTCTAGCTGAGTGGGTTTGGGACTAGCCGAGTGGGTTTGGGTCTAGCGGGGTGGGTTAGGGTCTAGCGGAGTGGGTTTGGGTCCAGCCGAGTGGGTTTGTATCCAGCCGAGTGGGTTTGGGTCCAGCCGAGTGGGTTTGGTTTAGCGGAGTGGGTTTTGGTCTAGCCGAGTGGGTTTGGGTCTAGCCGAGTGGGTTTGGGTCTAGCGGAGTGGGTTTGGGTCTAGCGGAGTGGGTTTGGGTCTAGCCGAGTGGGTTTGGGCCTAGCCGATTGGGTTTGGTTCTAGCCGAGTGGGTTTGGGTGTAGCCGCGTGGGTTTGGATGTAGCCGAGTGGGTTTGGGTCTAGCCGAGTGGGTTTGGGTCTAGCGGAGTGGGTTTGGGTCTAGCATAGTGGGTTTGGGTCTAGCGGAGTGGGTTTGGGTGTAGCCGCGTGGGTTTGGGTCTAGCCGAGTGGGTTTGGGTCTAGCCGAGTGGGTTTGGGTCAAGCCGAGTGGGTTTGGGTCTAGCCAAGTGGGTTTGGGTCTAGCGGAGTGGGTTTGGGTGTAGCCGAGTGGGTTTGGGTGTAGCCGAGTGGGTTTGGGTCTAGCCGAATGGGTTTTGGTCTAGACGAGTGGGTTTGGGTCTAGCCGAGTGGGTATCGTTCTAGCCGAGTGGGTTTGGGTCTAGCGGAGTGGGTTTGGGTCTAGCCGAGTCCGTTTGGGTCTAGCCGAGTGGGTTTGGGTCAAGCCGATTGGGTTTGGGTCTAGCCATGTGGGTTTGGGTCTAGCCGAGTGGGTTAGGGTCTAGCGGAGTGGGTTTGGGTGTAGCCGCGTGGGTGTGGATGTAGCCGAGTGGGTTTGGGTCTAGCTGAGTGGGTTTGGGTCTAGCCGAGTGGGTTAGGGTCTAGCGGAGTGGGTTTGGGTGTAGCCGCGTGGGTGTGGATGTAGCCGAGTGGGTTTGGGTCTAGCTGAGTGGGTTTGGGTCTAGCGGAGTGGGTTTGGGTCTAGCATAGTGGGTTTGGGTATAGCGGAATGGGTTTGGGTGTAGCCGCGTGGGTTTGGGTCTAGCCGAGTGGGTTTGGGTCTAGCGGAGTGGGTTTGGGTCTAGCTGAGTGGGTTTGGGTCTAGCGGAGTGGGTTTGGGTCTAGCCGAGTGGGTTTGGGCCTAGCCGATTGGGTTTGGTTCTAGCCGAATGGGTGTGGGTCTAGCCGAGTGGGTTTGGGTCTAGCCGAGTGGGTTTGGGTCAAGCCGAGTGGGTTTGGGTCTAGCCGAGTGGGTTTGGGTCTAGCCGAGTGGGTTTGTGCCTGGCCGAGTGGGTTTGGCTCTAGCAGAGTGGGTTTGGGTCTAGCGGAGTGGGTTTGGGTCTAGCCGAGTGGGTTTGGGTCTAGCCGAGTGGGTTTGGGTCTAGCCGAGTTGGTTTGGGTCTAGCGGAGTGGGTTTGGGTCTAGCGGAGTGGGTTTGGGCGGAGCGGAGTGGGTTTGGGTGCCGCTGAGTGGGTTTGGGACTAGCCGAGTGGGTTTGGGTCTGGCGGAGTGGGTTTGGGTCTAGCCGAGTGTGTTTGTGTCTAGCCGAGTGGGTTTGCGTCTAGCTGAGTGGGTTTGGGTCTAGCGGAGTGGGTTTGGGTGTAGCCGAGTGGATTTGGGTCTAGCCGAGTCCGTTTGGGTCTAGCCGAGTGGGTTTGGGACTAGCAGAGTGGGTTTGGGTCTAGCGGGGTGGGTTTGGTTCTAGCGGAGTGGGTTTAGGTCTAGCCGATTGGGTTTGGGTCTAGCCGAGTGGGTTTGGGTCTAGCGGAGTGGGTTTGTGTCTAGCGGAGTGGGTTTGGGTCTAGCGGAGTGGGTTTGGGTCGTGCGGAGTGGGTTTGGGTCTAGCGGAGTGGGTTTGGGTCTAGCCGAGTGCGTTTGGGTCTAGCCGAGTTGGTTTGGGCCTAGCGGAGTGGGTTTGGGTCCAGCCGAGTGGGTTTGGGTCTAGCCGAGTGGGTTTTTGTCTAGCCGAGTGGGCTTGGGTCTAGCTGATTTGGTTTGGGTCTAGCCGAGTGGGTTTGGGTCTAGCCGAGTGGGTTTGGGTCCAGCCGAGTGGGTTTGGGTCTAGACGAGTGGGTTTGGGTTTCGCCGAGTGGGTTTCGGTGTAGCCAAGTGGTTTTGGGTCTAGCGGAGTGGGTTTGTGTCTAGCGGAGTGGGTTTGGGTCTAGCGGAGTGGGTTTGGGTCGAGCCGAGTGGGTTTCAGTGTAGCCGAGTGGGTTTGGGTCTAGCGGAGTGGGTTTGGGTGTAGCCGAGTGGGTTTGGGTCTAGCCGAGTGGGTTTGGGTCTGGCCGAGTGGGTTTGGGTGTAGCCGAGTGGGTTTGGTTCTAGCCGAGTGGGTTTGGGTCTAGCTGAGTGGGTTTGGGTCTAGCCGAGTGTGTTTGGGTCTAGCCGAGTGGGTTTGCGTCTAGCTGAGTGGGTTTGGGTCTAGCGGAGTGGGTTTGGGTGCAGCCGAGTGGGTTTGGGTCTAGCCGAATGGGTTTGGGTCTAGACGAGTGGGTTTGGGTCTAGCCGAGTGGGTATCGTTCTAGCCGAGTGGGTTTGGGTCTAGCGGAGTGGGTTTGGGTCTAGCCGAGTCTGTTTGGGTCTAGCCGAGTGGGTTTGGGTCAAGCCGATTGGGTTTGGGTCTAGCCATGTGGGTTTGGGTCTAGCCGAGTGGGTTCGGGTCTAGCTGAGTGGGTTTGGGTCTAGCCAAGTGGGTTTGGGTCTAGCGGAGTGGGTTTGGGTGTAGCCGAGTGGGTTTGAGTCTAGCCGAGTGGGTTTGGGTCTAGCCGAGTGGGATTGGTCTAGCCGAGTGGGTTTGGGTCTAGCCGAGTTTGTTTGGGTCTAGCCGAGTGGGTTTGCGTCTAGCCAAGTGGGTTTGGGTCAAGCGGAGTGGGTTTGGGTGTAGCCGAGTGGGTTTGGGTCTAGCCGAGTGGGTTTGGGTCTAGACGAGTGGGTTTGGGTCTAGCCGAGTGTGTTTGGGTCTAGCCAAGTGGGTTTGGGTCTAGAGGAGTGGGTTTGGGTGTAGCCGAGTGGGTTTGAGTCTGGCCGAGTGGGTTTGGGTCTAGACGAGTGGGTTTGGGTCTAGCCGAGTGGGTTTCAGTGTAGCCGAGTGGGTTTGGGTCTAGCCGAGTGGGTTTGGGTTTAGCCGAGTGGGATTGGGTCTAGCCGAGTGGGTTTGGGTCTAGCCGAGTGTGTTTGGGTCTAGCCGAGTGGGTTTGGGTCTAGACGAGTGGGTTTGGGTCTAGCCGAGTGGGTTTCAGTGTAGCCGAGTGGGTTTGGGTCTAGCGGAGTGGGTTTGTGTCTAGCAGAGTGGGTTTGGGTCTAGCGGAGTGGGTTTGGGTCTAGCGGAGTGTGTTTGGGTCTAGCCGAGTGGGTTTGGGTCTAGCCGAGTTGGTTTGGGTCTAGCGGAGTGGGTTTGGGTCTGGCGGAGTGGGTTGGGTCTAACGGAATGGGTTTGGGTGTAGCCGAGTGGGTTTGGGACTAGCCGAGTGGGTTTGGGTTTAGCCGAGTGGGTTTGGGTCTAGCCGAATGGGTTTTGGTCTAGCCGAGTGGGTTTGGGTCTAGCCGAGTGGGTTTGCATCTAGCCGAATGGGTTTGGGTCTAGCTGAGTGGGTTTGGGACTAGCCGAGTGGGTTTGGGTCTAGCGGGGTGGGTTAGGGTCTAGCGGAGTGGGTTTGGGTCCAGCCGAGTGGGTTTGTATCCAGCCGAGTGGGTTTGGGTCCAGCCGAGTGGGTTTGGTTTAGCGGAGTGGGTTTTGGTCTAGCCGAGTGGGTTTGGGTCTAGCCGAGTGGGTTTGGGTCTAGCGGAGTGGGTTTGGGTCTAGCGGAGTGGGTTTGGGTCTAGCCGAGTGGGTTTGGGCCTAGCCGATTGGGTTTGGTTCTAGCCGAGTGGGTTTGGGTGTAGCCGCGTGGGTTTGGATGTAGCCGAGTGGGTTTGGGTCTAGCCGAGTGGGTTTGGGTCTAGCGGAGTGGGTTTGGGTCTAGCATAGTGGGTTTGGGTCTAGCGGAGTGGGTTTGGGTGTAGCCGCGTGGGTTTGGGTCTAGCCGAGTGGGTTTGGGTCTAGCCGAGTGGGTTTGGGTCAAGCCGAGTGGGTTTGGGTCTAGCCAAGTGGGTTTGGGTCTAGCGGAGTGGGTTTGGGTGTAGCCGAGTGGGTTTGGGTGTAGCCGAGTGGGTTTGGGTCTAGCCGAATGGGTTTTGGTCTAGACGAGTGGGTTTGGGTCTAGCCGAGTGGGTATCGTTCTAGCCGAGTGGGTTTGGGTCTAGCGGAGTGGGTTTGGGTCTAGCCGAGTCCGTTTGGGTCTAGCCGAGTGGGTTTGGGTCAAGCCGATTGGGTTTGGGTCTAGCCATGTGGGTTTGGGTCTAGCCGAGTGGGTTAGGGTCTAGCGGAGTGGGTTTGGGTGTAGCCGCGTGGGTGTGGATGTAGCCGAGTGGGTTTGGGTCTAGCTGAGTGGGTTTGGGTCTAGCGGAGTGGGTTTGGGTCTAGCATAGTGGGTTTGGGTATAGCGGAATGGGTTTGGGTGTAGCCGCGTGGGTTTGGGTCTAGCCGAGTGGGTTTGGGTCTAGCGGAGTGGGTTTGGGTCTAGCTGAGTGGGTTTGGGTCTAGCGGAGTGGGTTTGGGTCTAGCCGAGTGGGTTTGGGCCTAGCCGATTGGGTTTGGTTCTAGCCGAATGGGTGTGGGTCTAGCCGAGTGGGTTTGGGTCTAGCCGAGTGGGTTTGGGTCAAGCCGAGTGGGTTTGGGTCTAGCCGAGTGGGTTTGGGTCTAGCCGAGTGGGTTTGTGCCTGGCCGAGTGGGTTTGGCTCTAGCAGAGTGGGTTTGGGTCTAGCGGAGTGGGTTTGGGTCTAGCCGAGTGGGTTTGGGTCTAGCCGAGTGGGTTTGGGTCTAGCCGAGTTGGTTTGGGTCTAGCGGAGTGGGTTTGGGTCTAGCGGAGTGGGTTTGGGCGGAGCGGAGTGGGTTTGGGTGCCGCTGAGTGGGTTTGGGACTAGCCGAGTGGGTTTGGGTCTGGCGGAGTGGGTTTGGGTCTAGCCGAGTGTGTTTGTGTCTAGCCGAGTGGGTTTGCGTCTAGCTGAGTGGGTTTGGGTCTAGCGGAGTGGGTTTGGGTGTAGCCGAGTGGATTTGGGTCTAGCCGAGTGGGTTTGGGTCTAGACGAGTGGGTTTGGGTCTAGCCGAGTGGGTTTCGGTCTAGCCTAGTGGGTTTGGGTCCAGCGGAGTGGGTTTGGGTCTAGCCGAGTCCGTTTGGGTCTAGCCGAGTGGGTTTGGGACTAGCAGAGTGGGTTTGGGTCTAGCGGGGTGGGTTTGGTTCTAGCGGAGTGGGTTTAGGTCTAGCCGATTGGGTTTGGGTCTAGCCGAGTGGGTTTGGGTCTAGCGGAGTGGGTTTGTGTCTAGCGGAGTGGGTTTGGGTCTAGCGGAGTGGGTTTGGGTCGTGCGGAGTGGGTTTGGGTCTAGCGGAGTGGGTTTGGGTCTAGCCGAGTGCGTTTGGGTCTAGCCGAGTTGGTTTGGGCCTAGCGGAGTGGGTTTGGGTCCAGCCGAGTGGGTTTGGGTCTAGCCGAGTGGGTTTTTGTCTAGCCGAGTGGGCTTGGGTCTAGCTGATTTGGTTTGGGTCTAGCCGAGTGGGTTTGGGTCTAGCCGAGTGGGTTTGGGTCCAGCCGAGTGGGTTTGGGTCTAGACGAGTGGGTTTGGGTTTCGCCGAGTGGGTTTCGGTGTAGCCAAGTGGTTTTGGGTCTAGCGGAGTGGGTTTGTGTCTAGCGGAGTGGGTTTGGGTCTAGCGGAGTGGGTTTGGGTCGAGCCGAGTGGGTTTCAGTGTAGCCGAGTGGGTTTGGGTCTAGCGGAGTGGGTTTGTGTCTAGCAGAGTGGGTTTGGGTCTAGCGGAGTGGGTTTGGGTCTAGCGGAGTGTGTTTGGGTCTAGCCGAGTGGGTTTGGGTCTAGCCGAGTTGGTTTGGGTCTAGCGGAGTGGGTTTGGGTCTGGCGGAGTGGGTTGGGTCTAACGGAATGGGTTTGGGTGTAGCCGAGTGGGTTTGGGACTAGCCGAGTGGGTTTGGGTTTAGCCGAGTGGGTTTGGGTCTAGCCGAATGGGTTTTGGTCTAGCCGAGTGGGTTTGGGTCTAGCCGAGTGGGTTTGCATCGAGCCGAATGGGTTTGGGTCCAGCTGAGTGGGTTTCGGTCTAGCGGGGTGGGTTAGGGTCTAGCGGAGTGGGTTTGGGTCCAGCCGAGTGGGTTTGTGTCCAGCCGAGTGGGTTTGGGTCCAGCCGAGTGGGTTTGGTTTAGCGGAGTGGGTTTTGGTCTAGCCGAGTGGGTTTGGGTCTAGCCGAGTGGGTTTGGGTCTAGCGGAGTGGGTTTGGGTCTAGCGGAGTGGGTTTGGGTCTAGCCGAGTGGGTTTGGGCCTAGCCGATTGGGTTTGGTTCTAGCCGAGTGGGTTTGGGTGTAGCCGCGTGGGTTTGGATGTAGCCGAGTGGGTTTGGGTCTAGCCGAGTGGGTTTGGGTCTAGCGGAGTGGGTTTGGGTCTAGCATAGTGGGTTTGGGTCTAGCGGAGTGGGTTTGGGTGTAGCCGCGTGAGTTTGGGTCTAGCCGAGTGGGTTTGGGTCTAGCCGAGTGGGTTTGGGTCAAGCCGAGTGGGTTTGGGTCTAGCCAAGTGGGTTTGGGTCTAGCGGAGTGGGTTTGGGTGTAGCCGAGTGGGTTTGGGTGTAGCCGAGTGGGTTTGGGTCTAGCCGAATGGGTTTTGGTCTAGACGAGTGGGTTTGGGTCTAGCCGAGTGGGTATCGTTCTAGCCGAGTGGGTTTGGGTCTAGCGGAGTGGGTTTGGGTCTAGCCGAGTCCGTTTGGGTCTAGCCGAGTGGGTTTGGGTCAAGCCGATTGGGTTTGGGTCTAGCCATGTGGGTTTGGGTCTAGCCGAGTGGGTTAGGGTCTAGCGGAGTGGGTTTGGGTGTAGCCGCGTGGGTGTGGATGTAGCCGAGTGGGTTTGGGTCTAGCTGAGTGGGTTTGGGTCTAGCGGAGTGGGTTTGGGTCTAGCATAGTGGGTTTGGGTATAGCGGAATGGGTTTGGGTGTAGCCGCGTGGGTTTGGGTCTAGCCGAGTGGGTTTGGGTCTAGCGGAGTGGGTTTGGGTCCAGCGGAGTGGGTTTGGGTCTAGCGGAGTGGGTTTGGGTCTAGCCGAGTGGGTTTGGGCCTAGCCGATTGGGTTTGGTTCTAGCCGAATGGGTGTGGGTCTAGCCGAGTGGGTTTGGGTCTAGCCGAGTGGGTTTGGGTCAAGCCGAGTGGGTTTGGGTCTAGCCGAGTGGGTTTGGGTCTAGCCGAGTGGGTTTGTGCCTGGCCGAGTGGGTTTGGCTCTAGCGGAGTGGGTTTGGGTCTAGCGGAGTGGGTTTGGGTCTAGCCGAGTGGGTTTGGGTCTAGCCGAGTGGGTTTGGGTCTAGCCGAGTTGGTTTGGGTCTAGCGGAGTGGGTTTGGGTCTAGCGGAGTGGGTTTGGGCGGAGCGGAGTGGGTTTGGGTGCCGCTGAGTGGGTTTGGGACTAGCCGAGTGGGTTTGGGTCTAGCGGAGTGGGTTTGGGTCTAGCCGAGTGTGTTTGTGTCTAGCCGAGTGGGTTTGCGTCTAGCTGAGTGGGTTTGGGTCTAGCGGAGTGGGTTTGGGTGTAGCCGAGTGGATTTGGGTCTAGCCGAGTGGGTTTGGGTCTAGACGAGTGGGTTTGGGTCTAGCCGAGTGGGTTTCGGTCTAGCCTAGTGGGTTTGGGTCCAGCGGAGTGGGTTTGGGTCTAGCCGAGTCCGTTTGGGTCTAGCCGAGTGGGTTTGGGACTAGCAGAGTGGGTTTGGGTCTAGCGGGGTGGGTTTGGTTCTAGCGGAGTGGGTTTAGGTCTAGCCGATTGGGTTTGGGTCTAGCCGAGTGGGTTTGGGTCTAGCGGAGTGGGTTTGTGTCTAGCGGAGTGGGTTTGGGTCTAGCGGAGTGGGTTTGGGTCGTGCGGAGTGGGTTTGGGTCTAGCGGAGTGGGTTTGGGTCTAGCCGAGTGCGTTTGGGTCTAGCCGAGTTGGTTTGGGCCTAGCGGAGTGGGTTTGGGTCCAGCCGAGTGGGTTTGGGTCTAGCCGAGTGGGTTTTTGTCTAGCCGAGTGGGCTTGGGTCTAGCTGATTTGGTTTGGGTCTAGCCGAGTGGGTTTGGGTCTAGCCGAGTGGGTTTCGGTCCAGCCGAGTGGGTTTGGGTCTAGACGAGTGGGTTTGGGTTTTGCCGAGTGGGTTTCGGTGTAGCCAAGTGGTTTTGGGTCTAGCGGAGTGGGTTTGTGTCTAGCGGAGTGGGTTTGGGTCTAGCGGAGTGGGTTTGGGTCTAGCGGAGTGGGTTTGGGTCTAGCGGAGTCGGGTTTGGGTCTAGCCGAGTGGGATTGGGTCTAGCCGAGTTGGTTTGGGTCTAGCGGAGTGGGTTTGGGTCTAGCGGAGTGGGTTTGGGTCTAGCGGAGTGGGTTTGGGTGTAGCCGAGTGGGTTTGGGACTAGCCGAGTGGGTTTGGGTCTAGCCGAGTGGGTTTGGGTCTAGCCGAATGGGTTTTGGTCTAGCCGAGTGTGTTTGGGTCTAGCCGAGTGGGTTTGGGTCTACCCGAGTGTGTTTGGGTCTAGCCGAGTGGGTTTGGGTCGAGCCGAGTGGGTTTGAGTCTAGCGGAGTGGGTTTGGGTCTAGCCGAGTGCGTTTGGGTCTAGCCGAGTTGGTTTGGGTCTAGCGGAGTGGGTTTGGGTCCAGCCGAGTGGGTTTGGGTCTAGCCGAGTGGGTTTGTGTCTAGCCGAGTGGGTTTGGGTCTAGCCGATTTTGTTTGGGTCTAGCCGAGTGGGTTTGGGTCTAGCCGAGTGGGTTTGGGTCCAGCCGAGTGGGTTTGGGTCTAGCCGAGTGGGTTTGGGTCTAGCGGAGTGCGTTTGGTTGAAGCCGAGTGGGTTTGGGTCTAGCCGAGTGGGTTTGGGTCTAGACGAGTGGGTTTGGGTTTAGCCGAGTGGGTTTTGGTGTAGCCAAGTGGGTTTGGGTCTAGCGGAGTGGGTTTGTGTCTAGCGGAGTGGGTTTGGGTCTAGCGGAGTGGGTTTGGGTCTGGACGAGTGGGTTTGGGTCTAGCCGAGTGGGTTTGGGTCTAGCCGAGTAGGTTTGGGTCTAGCCGAGTGGGTTTGGGTCTAACCGAGTGGGTTTGTGTCTAGCCGAGTGGGTTTGGGTCTGGCTGAGTGGGATTGGGTCTAGCCGAGTGGGTTTGGGTCTAGCCGAGTGGGTTTGGGACTAGCCGAGTGGGTTTGGGTCTAGCCGAGTGGGTTTGCGTCTAGCTGAATGGGTTTGGGTCTAGCCGAGTGGGTTTGGGTCTAGCCGAGTGGGTCTGGGTCTAGCCGAAAGTGTTTGGGTCTAGCCGAGTAGGTTTGGGTCTAGCCGAGTGGGTTTGGGTCTAGCCGAGTGGGTGTGGGTCTAGCCGAGTGGGTTTGGGTCTAGCCGAGTGGGTTTGGGTCAAGCCGAGTGGGTTTGGGTCTAGCCGAGTGGGTTTGGGTCTAGCCGAGTGGGTTTGTGCCTAGCCGAGTGGGTTTGGCTCTAGCGGAGTGGGTTTGGGTCTAGCGGAGTGGGTTTGGGTCTAGCCGAGTGGGTTTGGGTCTAGCCGAGTGGGTTTGGGTCTAGCCGAGTTGGTTTGGGTCTAGCGGAGTGGGTTTGGGTCTAGCGGAGTGGGTTTGGGCGGAGCGGAGTGGGTTTCGGTGCCGCTGAGTGGGTTTGGGACTAGCCGAGTGGGTTTGGGTCTAGCGGAGTGGGTTTGGGTCTAGCCGAGTGTGTTTGGGTCTAGCCGAGTGGGTTTGCGTCTAGCTGAGTGGGTTTGGGTCTAGCGGAGTGGGTTTGGGTGTAGCCGAGTGGATTTGGGTCTAGCCGAGTGGGTTTGGGTCTAGACGAGTGGGTTTGGGTCTAGCCGAGTGGGTTTCCGTCTAGCCGAGTGGGTTTGGGTCCAGCGGAGTGGGTTTGGGTCTAGCCGAGTACATTTGGGTCTAGTCGAGTGGGTTTGGGAATAGCAGAGTGGGTTTGGGTCTAGCGGGGTGGGTTTGGTTCTAGCGGAGTGGGTTTAGGTCTAGCCGATTGGGTTTGGGTCTAGCCGAGTGGGTTTGGGTCTAGCGGAGTGGGTTTGTGTCTAGCGGAGTGGGTTTGGGTCTAGCGGAGTGGGTTTGGGTCATGCGGAGTGGGTTTGGGTCTAGCGGAGTGGGTTTGGGTCTAGCCGAGTGCGTTTGGGTCTAGCCGAGTTGGTTTGGGCCAAGCGGAGTGGGTTTGGGTCCAGCCGAGTGGGTTTGGGTCTAGCCGAGTGGGTTTTTGTCTAGCCGAGTGGGCTTGGGTCTAGCCGAGTGGGTTTGGGTCTAGCGGAGTGGGTTTGGGTCTAGTCGAGTGGGTTTGCGTTAGGCGGTGTGGGTTTGGGTCTAGCCGAGTGGGTTTGGGTGTAGCCGAGTGGGTTAGGGTGTAGCCGAGTGGGTTTGGGTCTAGCCGAGTGGGTTTGGGTGTAGTCGAGTGGGTTTGGGTCTAGCCGAGTGGGTTTGGGTCTAGCCGAGTGGGTTTGGGTCCAGCCGAGTGGGTTTGGGTCCAGCCGAGTGGGTTTGGGTCTAGCGGAGTGGGTTTGGGTCTAGCCGAGTGGGTTTGGGTCTAGCGGTGTGGGTTTGGGTCTAGCCGAGTGGGTTTGGGTCTAGCCGAGTGGGTTTGGGTCTAGCCGAGTTGGTTTGGGTCTAGCGGAGTGGGTTTGGGTCTAGCGGAGTGGGTTTGGGTCTAGCGGAGTGGGTTTGGGTGTAGCCGAGTGGGTTTGGGACTAGCCGAGTGGGTTTGGGTCTAGCCGAGTGGGTTTGGGTCTAGCCGAATGGGTTTTGGTCTAGCCGAGTGTGTTTGGGTCTAGCCGAGTGGGTTTGGGTCTACCCGAGTGTGTTTGGGTCTAGCCGAGTGGGTTTGGGTCGAGCCGAGTGGGTTTGAGTCTAGCGGAGTGGGTTTGGGTCTAGCCGAGTGCGTTTGGGTCTAGCCGAGTTGGTTTGGGTCTAGCGGAGTGGGTTTGGGTCCAGCCGAGTGGGTTTGGGTCTAGCCGAGTGGGTTTGTGTCTAGCCGAGTGGGTTTGGGTCTAGCCGATTGTGTTTGGGTGTAGCCGAGTGGGTTTGGGTCTAGCCGAGTGGGTTTGGGTCCAGCCGAGTGGGTTTGGGTCTAGCCGAGTGGGTTTGGGTCTAGCGGAGTGCGTTTGGTTGAAGCCGAGTGGGTTTGGGTCTAGCCGAGTGGGTTTGGGTCTAGACGAGTGGGTTTGGGTTTAGCCGAGTGGGTTTTGGTGTAGCCAAGTGGGTTTGGGTCTAGCGGAGTGGGTTTGTGTCTAGCGGAGTGGGTTTGGGTGTAGCCGAGTGGATTTGGGTCTAGCCGAGTGGGTTTGGGTCTAGACGAGTGGGTTTGGGTCTAGCCGAGTGGGTTTCCGTCTAGCCGAGTGGGTTTGGGTCCAGCAGAGTGGGTTTGGGTCTAGCCGAGTACATTTGGGTCTAGTCGAGTGGGTTTGGGAATAGCAGAGTGGGTTTGGGTCTAGCGGGGTGGGTTTGGTTCTAGCGGAGTGGGTTTAGGTCTAGCCGATTGGGTTTGGGTCTAGCCGAGTGGGTTTGGGTCTAGCGGAGTGGGTTTGTGTCTATCGGAGTGGGTTTGGGTCTAGCGGAGTGGGTTTGGGTCATGCGGAGTGGGTTTGGGTCTAGCGGAGTGGGTTTGGGTCTAGCCGAGTGCGTTTGGGTCTAGCCGAGTTGGTTTGGGCCTAGCGGAGTGGGTTTGGGTCCAGCCGAGTGGGTTTGGGTCTAGCCGAGTGGGTTTTTGTCTAGCCGAGTGGGCTTGGGTCTAGCCGAGTGGGTTTGGGTCTAGCGGAGTGGGTTTGGGTCTAGTCGAGTGGGTTTGCGTTAGGCGGTGTGGGTTTGGGTCTAGCCGAGTGGGTTTGGGTGTAGCCGAGTGGGTTAGGGTGTAGCCGAGTGGGTTTGGGTCTAGCCGAGTGGGTTTGGGTGTAGTCGAGTGGGTTTGGGTCTAGCCGAGTGGGTTTGGGTCTAGCCGAGTGGGTTTGGGTCCAGCCGAGTGGGTTTGGGTCCAGCCGAGTGGGTTTGGGTCTAGCGGAGTGGGTTTGGGTCTAGCCGAGTGGGTTTGGGTCTAGCGGTGTGGGTTTGGGTCTAGCCGAGTGGGTTTGGGTCTAGCCGAGTGGGTTTGGGTCTAGCCGAGTTGGTTTGGGTCTAGCGGAGTGGGTTTGGGTCTAGCGGAGTGGGTTTGGGTCTAGCGGAGTGGGTTTGGGTGTAGCCGAGTGGGTTTGGGACTAGCCGAGTGGGTTTGGGTCTAGCCGAGTGGGTTTGGGTCTAGCCGAATGGGTTTTGGTCTAGCCGAGTGTGTTTGGGTCTAGCCGAGTGGGTTTGGGTCTACCCGAGTGTGTTTGGGTCTAGCCGAGTGGGTTTGGGTCGAGCCGAGTGGGTTTGAGTCTAGCGGAGTGGGTTTGGGTCTAGCCGAGTGCGTTTGGGTCTAGCCGAGTTGGTTTGGGTCTAGCGGAGTGGGTTTGGGTCCAGCCGAGTGGGTTTGGGTCTAGCCGAGTGGGTTTGTGTCTAGCCGAGTGGGTTTGGGTCTAGCCGATTGTGTTTGGGTCTAGCCGAGTGGGTTTGGGTCTAGCCGAGTGGGTTTGGGTCCAGCCGAGTGGGTTTGGGTCTAGCCGAGTGGGTTTGGGTCTAGCGGAGTGCGTTTGGTTGAAGCCGAGTGGGTTTGGGTCTAGCCGAGTGGGTTTGGGTCTAGACGAGTGGGTTTGGGTTTAGCCGAGTGGGTTTTGGTGTAGCCAAGTGGGTTTGGGTCTAGCGGAGTGGGTTTGTGTCTAGCGGAGTGGGTTTGGGTCTAGCGGAGTGGGTTTGGGTCTGGACGAGTGGGTTTGGGTCTAGCCGAGTGGGTTTGGGTCTAGCCGAGTAGGTTTGGGTCTAGCCGAGTGGGTTTGGGTCTAACCGAGTGGGTTTGTGTCCAGCCGAGTGGGTTTGGGTCTAGCTGAGTGGGATTGGGTCTAGCCGAGTGGGTTTGGGTCTAGCCGAGTGGGTTTGGGACTAGCCGAGTGGGTTTGGGTCTAGCCGAGTGGGTTTGCGTCTAGCTGAATGGGTTTGGGTCTAGCCGAGTGGGTTTGGGTCTAGCCGAGTGGGTTTGGCTCTAGCGGAGTGGGTTTGGGTCTAGCGGAGTGGGTTTGGGTCTAGCCGAGTGGGTTTGGGTCTAGCCGAGTGGGTTTGGGTCTAGCCGAGTTGGTTTGGGTCTAGCGGAGTGGGTTTGGGTCTAGCGGAGTGGGTTTGGGCGGAGCGGAGTGGGTTTCGGTGCCGCTGAGTGGGTTTGGGACTAGCCGAGTGGGTTTGGGTCTAGCGGAGTGGGTTTGGGTCTAGCCGAGTGTGTTTGGGTCTAGCCGAGTGGGTTTGCGTCTAGCTGAGTGGGTTTGGGTCTAGCGGAGTGGGTTTGGGTGTAGCCGAGTGGATTTGGGTCTAGCCGAGTGGGTTTGGGTCTAGACGAGTGGGTTTGGGTCTAGCCGAGTGGGTTTCCGTCTAGCCGAGTGGGTTTGGGTCCAGCGGAGTGGGTTTGGGTCTAGCCGAGTCCATTTGGGTCTAGCCGAGTGGGTTTGGGAATAGCAGAGTGGGTTTGGGTCTAGCGGGGTGGGTTTGGTTCTAGCGGAGTGGGTTTAGGTCTAGCCGATTGGGTTTGGGTCTAGCCGAGTGGGTTTGGGTCTAGCGGAGTGGGTTTGTGTCTAGCGGAGTGGGTTTGGGTCTAGCGGAGTGGGTTTGGGTCATGCGGAGTGGGTTTGGGTCTAGCGGAGTGGGTTTGGGTCTAGCCGAGTGCGTTTGGGTCTAGCCGAGTTGGTTTGGGCCTAGCGGAGTGGGTTTGGGTCCAGCCGAGTGGGTTTGGGTCTAGCCGAGTGGGTTTTTGTCTAGCCGAGTGGGCTTGGGTCTAGCCGAGTGGGTTTGGGTCTAGCGGAGTGGGTTTGGGTCTAGTCGAGTGGGTTTGCGTTAGGCGGTGTGGGTTTGGGTCTAGCCGAGTGGGTTTGGGTGTAGCCGAGTGGGTTAGGGTGTAGCCGAGTGGGTTTGGGTCTAGCCGAGTGGGTTTGGGTGTAGTCGAGTGGGTTTGGGTCTAGCCGAGTGGGTTTGGGTCTAGCCGAGTGGGTTTGGGTCCAGCCGAGTGGGTTTGGGTCCAGCCGAGTGGGTTTGGGTCTAGCGGAGTGGGTTTGGGTCTAGCCGAGTGGGTTTGGGTCTAGCGGTGTGGGTTTGGGTCTAGCCGAGTGGGTTTGGGTCTAGCCGAGTGGGTTTGGGTCTAGCCGAGTGGGTTTGGATCTAGCCGAGTGGGTTTGGGTCTAGCCGAGTTAGTTTGGGTGTAGCCGAGTGGGTTTGGGTCTAGCCGAGCGGGTTTGGGTCTGGACGAGTGGGTTTGGGTCTAGCCGAGTGGGTTTGGGTTTAGCCGAGTGGGTTTGGGTGTAGCCAAGTGGGTTTGGGTCTAGCGGAGTGGGTTTGTGTCTAGCGGAGTGGGTTTGGGTCTAGCCGAGTGGGTTTGGGTCTAGCCGAGCGGGTTTGGGTCAAGCCGAGTGGGTTTACGTCTAGCCGAGTGGGTTTGGGTCTAGCAGAGTGGGTTTGGGTGTAGCCGAGTGGGTTTGGGTGTAGCCGAGTGGGTTTGGGTCTGGACGAGTGGGTTTGGGTCTAGCCGAGTGGGTTTGGGTCTAGCCGAGTAGGTTTGGGTCTAGCCGAGTGGGTTTGGGTCTAACCGATTGGGTTTGTGTCTAGCCGAGTGGGTTTGGGTCTAGCTGAGTGGGATTGGGTCTAGCCGAGTGGGTTTGGGTCTAGCCGAGTGGGTTTGGGACTAGCCGAGTGGGTTTGGGTCTAGCCGAGTGGGTTTGCGTCTAGCTGAATGGGTTTGGGTCTAGCCGAGTGGGTTTGGGTCTAGCCGAGTGGGTCTGGGTCTAGCCGAAAGTGTTTGGGTCTAGCCGAGTAGGTTTGGGTCTAGCCGAGTGGGTTTGGGTCTAGCCGAGTGGGTGAGGGTCTAGCGGAGTGGGTTTGGGTCTAGCCGAATGGGTTTGGGTCTACCCGAGTGGGTTTGGGTCCAGCGGAGTGGGTTTGGGTGGAGCGGAGTGGGTTTGGGTGCCGCTGAGTGGGTTTGGGACTAGCCGAGTGGGTTTGGGTCTAGCGGAGTGGGTTTGGGTCTAGCCGAATGGGTTTGGGTCTACCCGAGTGGGTTTGGGTCTAGCCGAGTGGGTTTGGGTTAGGCCGAATGGGTTTGGGTCTAGCCGAGTGGGTTTGGGTGTAGCCGAGTGGGTTTGGGTCTAGCGGAGTGGGTTTGGGTGTAGCCGAGTGGGTTGGGGTCTAGCCGAATGGGTTTGGGTCTAGCCGAGTGGGTTTGGGTCTAGCTGAGTGGGTTTGGGTCTAGCCGAGTGGGTTTCGGTCTAGCCGAGTGGGTTTGGGTCTAGCTGAGTGGGTTTGGTTCTAGCCTATTGGGTTTGGGTCTATCCGAGTGGGTTTGGGTCTAGCGGAGTGGGTTTGGGTCTAGCGGATTGGATTTGGGTCTAGTGGAGTGGGCTTGCGTCTAGCCGAGTGGGTTTGGGTCTAGCCGAGTCCGTTTGGGTCTAGCCGAGTGGGTTTGGGACTAGCCGAGTGGGTTTGGGTCTCGCCGAGTGGGTTTGGGTCTAGCCAAGTGGGTTTGGGTCTAGCGGAGTGGGTTTGGGTGTAGCCGAGTGGGTTTGGGTCTAGCAGTGTGGGTTTGGTTCTAGCCGAGCGGGTTTGGGTCTAGCTGAGTGGGTTTGGGTCTAGCCGAGTGTGTTTGGGTCTAGCCGAGTGGGTTTGCGTCTAGCTGAGTGGGTTTGGGTCTAGCGGAGTGGGTTTGGGTGTAGCCGAGTGGATTTGGGTCTAGCCGAGTGGGTTTGGGTCTAGACGAGTGGGTTTGGGTCTAGCCGAGTGGGTTTCGGTCTAGCCGAGTGGGTTTGGGTCTAGCGGAGTGGGTTTGGGTCTAGCCGAGTCCGTTTGGGTCTAGCCGAGTGGGTTTGGGACTAGCAGAGTGGGTTTAGGTCCAGCCGAGTGGGTTTGGGTCTAGCGGAGTGGGTTTGGGTCTAGCCGAGTGGGTTTGGGTCTAGCGGTGTGGGTTTGGGTCTAGCCGAGTGGGTTTGGGTCTAGCCGAGTGTGTTTGGGTCTAGCCGAGTGGGTTTGGATCTAGCCGAGTGGGTTTGGGTCTAGCCGAGTTAGTTTGGGTGTAGCCGAGTGGGTTTGGGTCTAGCCGAGCGGGTTTGGGTCTAGCCAAGTGGGTTTGGGTCTAGCCGAGTGGGTTTGGGTCTAGCCGAGTGGGTTTGGGTCTAGCGGAGTGGGTTTGGGTCTAGCCTAGAGGGTTTGGGTCTATCTGAGTGGGTTTGGGTCTAGCCGAGTGGGTTTGGGTCTTGCGGAGTGGGTTTGGGTCTAGCGGAGTGGGTTTGCGTCTAGCCAGGTGGGTTTGGGTTTAGCCGAGTCCGTTTGGGTCTAGCCGAGTGGCTTTGGAACTAGCCGAATGGGTTTGGGTCTAGCCGAGTATGTTTGGGTGTAGCCGAGTGGGTTTGGGTGTAGCCGAGTGGGTTTGGGTCTAAACGAGTGGGTTTGGGTCTAGCCGAGTGGGTTTCATGCTAGCCGAGTGGGTTTGGGTCTAGCGGAGTGGGTTTGGGTCTAGCCGAGTCCGTTTGGGTTTAGCCGAGTGGGTTTGGGACTATCCGCGTGGGTTTGGGTCTAGCGGGGTGGGTTTGGTTCTAGCGGAGTGGGTTTGGGTCTAGCCGATTGGGTTTGGGTCTAGCCGAGTGGGTTTGGGTCTGGCGGAGTGGGTTTGGTTGTAGCCGAGTGGGTTTGGGTCCAGCCGAGTGGGTTTGGGTCTAGCCGAGTGTGTTTGGGTCTAGCCGAGTGGGTTTGGGTGCAGCCGAGTGGGTTTGGGTCTAGCCGAGTGTGTTTGGGTCTAGTCGAGTGGGTTTGGGTGTAGCCGAGTGGGTTTGGGTCTAGCCGAGTGGGTTTGGGCCTAGCCGCGTGGGTTTGGGTCTAGCCGAGTGGGTTTGGGTCTAGCCGAGTGGGTTTGGATCTAGCCGAGTGGGTTTGGGTCTAGCCGAGTTAGTTTGGGTGTAGCCGAGTGGGTTTGGGTCTAGCCGAGCGGGTTTGGGTCTAGCCAAGTGGGTTTGGGTCTAGCCGAGTGGGTTTGGGTCTAGCCGAGTGGGTTTGGGTCTAGCGGAGTGGGTTTGGGTCTAGCCTAGAGGGTTTGGGTCTATCTGAGTGGGTTTGGGTCTAGCCGAGTGGGTTTGGGTCTTGCGGAGTGGGTTTGGGTCTAGCGGAGTGGGTTTGCGTCTAGCCAGGTGGGTTTGGGTTTAGCCGAGTCCGTTTGGGTCTAGCCGAGTGGCTTTGGGACTAGCCGAATGGGTTTGGGTCTAGCCGAGTATGTTTGGGTGTAGCCGAGTGGGTTTGGGTGTAGCCGAGTGGGTTTGGGTCTAGACGAGTGGGTTTGGGTCTAGCCGAGTGGGTTTCATGCTAGCCGAGTGGGTTTGGGTCTAGCGGAGTGGGTTTGGGTCTAGCCGAGTCCGTTTGGGTTTAGCCGAGTGGGTTTGGGACTATCCGCGTGGGTTTGGGTCTAGCGGGGTGGGTTTGGTTCTAGCGGAGTGGGTTTGGGTCTAGCCGATTGGGTTTGGGTCTAGCCGAGTGGGTTTGGGTCTACCCGAGTGGGTTTGGGTCCAGCGGAGTGGGTTTGGGTGGAGCGGAGTGGGTTTGGGTGCCGCTGAGTGGGTTTGGGACTAGCCGAGTGGGTTTGGGTCTAGCGGAGTGGGTTTGGGTCTAGCCGAATGGGTTTGGGTCTACCCGAGTGGGTTTGGGTCTAGCCGAGTGGGTTTGGGTTAGGCCGAATGGGTTTGGGTCTAGCCGAGTGGGTTTGGGTGTAGCCGAGTGGGTTTGGGTCTAGCGGAGTGGGTTTGGGTGTAGCCGAGTGGGTTGGGGTCTAGCCGAATGGGTTTGGGTCTGGCCGAGTGGGTTTGGGTCTAGCTGAGTGGGTTTGGGTCTAGCCGAGTGGGTTTGGGTCTAGCCGAGTGGGTTTGGGTCTAGCTGAGTGGGTTTGGTTCTAGCCTATTGGGTTTGGGTCTATCCGAGTGGGTTTGGGTCTAGCGGAGTGGGTTTGGGTCTAGCGGATTGGATTTGGGTCTAGCGGAGTGGGCTTGCGTCTAGCCGAGTGGGTTTGGGTCTAGCCGAGTCCGTTTGGGTCTAGCCGAGTGGGTTTGGGACTAGCCGAGTGGGTTTGGGTCTAGCCGAGTGGGTTTGGGTCTAGCCAAGTGGGTTTGGGTCTAGCGGAGTGGGTTTGGGTGTAGCCGAGTGGGTTTGGGTCTAGCAGTGTGGGTTTGGTTCTAGCCGAGCGGGTTTGGGTCTAGCTGAGTGGGTTTGGGTCTAGCCGAGTGTGTTTGGGTCTAGCCGAGTGGGTTTGCGTCTAGCTGAGTGGGTTTGGGTCTAGCGGAGTGGGTTTGGGTGTAGCCGAGTGGATTTGGGTCTAGCCGAGTGGGTTTGGGTCTAGACGAGTGGGTTTGGGTCTAGCCGAGTGGGTTTCGGTCTAGCCGAGTGGGTTTGGGTCTAGCGGAGTGGGTTTGGGTCTAGCCGAGTCCGTTTGGGTCTAGCCGAGTGGGTTTGGGACTAGCAGAGTGGGTTTGGGTCTAGCGGGGTGGGTTTGGTTCTAGCGGAGTGGGTTTCGGTCTAGCCGAGTGGGTTTGGGTCTAGCGGAGTGGGTTTGGGTCTAGCCGAGTCCGTTTGGGTCTAGCCGAGTTGGTTTGGGCCTAGCGGAGTGGGTTTGGGTCCAGCCGAGTGGGTTTGGGTCTAGCCGAGTGGGTTTTTGTCTAGCCGAGTGGGCTTGGGTCTAGCTGATTTGGTTTGGGTCTAGCCGAGTGGGTTTGGGTCTAGCCGAGTGGGTTTGGGTCCAGCCGAGTGGGTTTGGGTCTAGCAGAGTGGGTTTGGGTCTAGTCGAGTGGGTTTGCCTTAGGCGGTGTGGGTTTGGGTCTAGCCGAGTGGGTTTGGGTGTAGCCGAGTGGGTTAGGGTGTAGCCGAGTGGGTTTGGGTCTAGCCGAGTGGGTTTGGGTGTAGTCGAGTGGGTTTGGGTCTAGCCGAGTGGGTTTGGGTCTAGCCGAGTGGGTTTGGGTCCAGCCGAGTGGGTTTAGGTCCAGCCGAGTGGGTTTGGGTCTAGCGGAGTGGGTTTGGGTCTAGCCGAGTGGGTTTGGGTCTAGCGGTGTGGGTTTGGGTCTAGCCGAGTGGGTTTGGGTCTAGCCGAGTGGGTTTGGGTCTAGCCGAGTGGGTTTGGATCTAGCCGAGTGGGTTTGGGTCTAGTCGAGTGGGTTTGGGTCTAGCGGAGTGGGTTTGGGTCTAGCCTAGAGGGTTTGGGTCTATCTGAGTGGGTTTGGGTCTAGCCGAGTGGGTTTGGGTCTTGCGGAGTGGGTTTGGGTCTAGCGGAGTGGGTTTGCGTCTAGCCAGGTGGGTTTGGGTTTAGCCGAGTCCGTTTGGGTCTAGCCGAGTGGCTTTGGAACTAGCCGAATGGGTTTGGGTCTAGCCGAGTATGTTTGGGTGTAGCCGAGTGGGTTTGGGTGTAGCCGAGTGGGTTTGGGTCTAGACGAGTGGGTTTGGGTCTAGCCGAGTGGGTTTCATGCTAGCCGAGTGGGTTTGGGTCTAGCGGAGTGGGTTTGGGTCTAGCCGAGTCCGTTTGGGTTTAGCCGAGTGGGTTTGGGACTATCCGCGTGGGTTTGGGTCTAGCGGGGTGGGTTTGGTTCTAGCGGAGTGGGTTTGGGTCTAGCCGATTGGGTTTGGGTCTAGCCGAGTGGGTTTGGGTCTGGCGGAGTGGGTTTGGTTGTAGCCGAGTGGGTTTGGGTCCAGCCGAGTGGGTTTGGGTCTAGCCGAGTGTGTTTGGGTCTAGCCGAGTGGGTTTGGGTGCAGCCGAGTGGGTTTGGGTCTAGCCGAGTGTGTTTGGGTCTAGTCGAGTGGGTTTGGGTGTAGCCGAGTGGGTTTGGGTCTAGCCGAGTGGGTTTGGGCCTAGCCGCGTGGGTGTGGGTCTAGCCGAGTGGGTTTGGGTCTAGCCGAGTGGGTTTGGATCTAGCCGAGTGGGTTTGGGTCTAGCCGAGTTAGTTTGGGTGTAGCCGAGTGGGTTTGGGTCTAGCCGAGCGGGTTTGGGTCTAGCCAAGTGGGTTTGGGTCTAGCCGAGTGGGTTTGGGTCTAGCCGAGTGGGTTTGGGTATAGCGGAGTGGGTTTGGGTCTAGCCTAGAGGGTTTGGGTCTATCTGAGTGGGTTTGGGTCTAGCCGAGTGGGTTTGGGTCTTGCGGAGTGGGTTTGGGTCTAGCGGAGTGGGTTTGCGTCTAGCCAGGTGGGTTTGGGTCCAGCCGAGTGGGTTTGGGTCCAGCCGAGTGGGTTTGGGTCTAGCGGAGTGGGTTTGGGTCTAGCCGAGTGGGTTTGGGTCTAGCGGTGTGGGTTTGGGTCTAGCCGAGTGGGTTTGGGTCTAGCCGAGTGGGTTTGGGTCTAGCCGAGTGGGTTTGGATCTAGCCGAGTGGGTTTGGGTCTAGCCGAGTTAGTTTGGGTGTAGCCGAGTGGGTTTGGGTCTAGCCGAGCGGGTTTGGGTCTGGACGAGTGGGTTTGGGTCTAGCCGAGTGGGTTTGGGTTTAGCCGAGTGGGTTTGGGTGTAGCCAAGTGGGTTTGGGTCTAGCGGAGTGGGTTTGTGTCTAGCGGAGTGGGTTTGGGTCTAGCCGAGTGGGTTTGGGTCTAGCCGAGCGGGTTTGGGTCAAGCCGAGTGGGTTTACGTCTAGCCGAGTGGGTTTGGGTCTAGCAGAGTGGGTTTGGGTGTAGCCGAGTGGGTTTGGGTGTAGCCGAGTGGGTTTGGGTCTGGACGAGTGGGTTTGGGTCTAGCCGAGTGGGTTTGGGTCTAGCCGAGTAGGTTTGGGTCTAGCCGAGTGGGTTTGGGTCTAACCGATTGGGTTTGTGTCTAGCCGAGTGGGTTTGGGTCTAGCTGAGTGGGATTGGGTCTAGCCGAGTGGGTTTGGGTCTAGCCGAGTGGGTTTGGGACTAGCCGAGTGGGTTTGGGTCTAGCCGAGTGGGTTTGCGTCTAGCTGAATGGGTTTGGGTCTAGCCGAGTGGGTTTGGGTCTAGCCGAGTGGGTGAGGGTCTAGCGGAGTGGGTTTGGGTCTAGCCGAATGGGTTTGGGTCTACCCGAGTGGGTTTGGGTCCAGCGGAGTGGGTTTGGGTGGAGCGGAGTGGGTTTGGGTGCCGCTGAGTGGGTTTGGGACTAGCCGAGTGGGTTTGGGTCTAGCGGAGTGGGTTTGGGTCTAGCCGAATGGGTTTGGGTCTACCCGAGTGGGTTTGGGTCTAGCCGAGTGGGTTTGGGTTAGGCCGAATGGGTTTGGGTCTAGCCGAGTGGGTTTGGGTGTAGCCGAGTGGGTTTGGGTCTAGCGGAGTGGGTTTGGGTGTAGCCGAGTGGGTTGGGGTCTAGCCGAATGGGTTTGGGTCTAGCCGAGTGGGTTTGGGTCTAGCTGAGTGGGTTTGGGTCTAGCCGAGTGGGTTTCGGTCTAGCCGAGTGGGTTTGGGTCTAGCTGAGTGGGTTTGGTTCTAGCCTATTGGGTTTGGGTCTATCCGAGTGGGTTTGGGTCTAGCGGAGTGGGTTTGGGTCTAGCGGATTGGATTTGGGTCTAGTGGAGTGGGCTTGCGTCTAGCCGAGTGGGTTTGGGTCTAGCCGAGTCCGTTTGGGTCTAGCCGAGTGGGTTTGGGACTAGCCGAGTGGGTTTGGGTCTCGCCGAGTGGGTTTGGGTCTAGCCAAGTGGGTTTGGGTCTAGCGGAGTGGGTTTGGGGGTAGCCGAGTGGGTTTGGGTCTAGCAGTGTGGGTTTGGTTCTAGCCGAGCGGGTTTGGGTCTAGCTGAGTGGGTTTGGGTCTAGCCGAGTGTGTTTGGGTCTAGCCGAGTGGGTTTGCGTCTAGCTGAGTGGGTTTGGGTCTAGCGGAGTGGGTTTGGGTGTAGCCGAGTGGATTTGGGTCTAGCCGAGTGGGTTTGGGTCTAGACGAGTGGGTTTGGGTCTAGCCGAGTGGGTTTCGGTCTAGCCGAGTGGGTTTGGGTCTAGCGGAGTGGGTTTGGGTCTAGCCGAGTCCGTTTGGGTCTAGCCGAGTGGGTTTGGGACTAGCAGAGTGGGTTTAGGTCCAGCCGAGTGGGTTTGGGTCTAGCGGAGTGGGTTTGGGTCTAGCCGAGTGGGTTTGGGTCTAGCGGTGTGGGTTTGGGTCTAGCCGAGTGGGTTTGGGTCTAGCCGAGTGTGTTTGGGTCTAGCCGAGTGGGTTTGGATCTAGCCGAGTGGGTTTGGGTCTAGCCGAGTTAGTTTGGGTGTAGCCGAGTGGGTTTGGGTCTAGCCGAGCGGGTTTGGGTCTAGCCAAGTGGGTTTGGGTCTAGCCGAGTGGGTTTGGGTCTAGCCGAGTGGGTTTGGGTCTAGCGGAGTGGGTTTGGGTCTAGCCTAGAGGGTTTGGGTCTATCTGAGTGGGTTTGGGTCTAGCCGAGTGGGTTTGGGTCTTGCGGAGTGGGTTTGGGTCTAGCGGAGTGGGTTTGCGTCTAGCCAGGTGGGTTTGGGTTTAGCCGAGTCCGTTTGGGTCTAGCCGAGTGGCTTTGGAACTAGCCGAATGGGTTTGGGTCTAGCCGAGTATGTTTGGGTGTAGCCGAGTGGGTTTGGGTGTAGCCGAGTGGGTTTGGGTCTAGACGAGTGGGTTTGGGTCTAGCCGAGTGGGTTTCATGCTAGCCGAGTGGGTTTGGGTCTAGCGGAGTGGGTTTGGGTCTAGCCGAGTCCGTTTGGGTTTAGCCGAGTGGGTTTGGGACTATCCGCGTGGGTTTGGGTCTAGCGGGGTGGGTTTGGTTCTAGCGGAGTGGGTTTGGGTCTAGCCGATTGGGTTTGGGTCTAGCCGAGTGGGTTTGGGTCTGGCGGAGTGGGTTTGGTTGTAGCCGAGTGGGTTTGGGTCCAGCCGAGTGGGTTTGGGTCTAGCCGAGTGTGTTTGGGTCTAGCCGAGTGGGTTTGGGTGCAGCCGAGTGGGTTTGGGTCTAGCCGAGTGTGTTTGGGTCTAGTCGAGTGGGTTTGGGTGTAGCCGAGTGGGTTTGGGTCTAGCCGAGTGGGTTTGGGCCTAGCCGCGTGGGTTTGGGTCTAGCCGAGTGGGTTTGGGTCTAGCCGAGTGGGTTTGGATCTAGCCGAGTGGGTTTGGGTCTAGCCGAGTTAGTTTGGGTGTAGCCGAGTGGGTTTGGGTCTAGCCGAGCGGGTTTGGGTCTAGCCAAGTGGGTTTGGGTCTAGCCGAGTGGGTTTGGGTCTAGCCGAGTGGGTTTGGGTCTAGCGGAGTGGGTTTGGGTCTAGCCTAGAGGGTTTGGGTCTATCTGAGTGGGTTTGGGTCTAGCCGAGTGGGTTTGGGTCTTGCGGAGTGGGTTTGGGTCTAGCGGAGTGGGTTTGCGTCTAGCCAGGTGGGTTTGGGTTTAGCCGAGTCCGTTTGGGTCTAGCCGAGTGGCTTTGGGACTAGCCGAATGGGTTTGGGTCTAGCCGAGTATGTTTGGGTGTAGCCGAGTGGGTTTGGGTGTAGCCGAGTGGGTTTGGGTCTAGACGAGTGGGTTTGGGTCTAGCCGAGTGGGTTTCATGCTAGCCGAGTGGGTTTGGGTCTAGCGGAGTGGGTTTGGGTCTAGCCGAGTCCGTTTGGGTTTAGCCGAGTGGGTTTGGGACTATCCGCGTGGGTTTGGGTCTAGCGGGGTGGGTTTGGTTCTAGCGGAGTGGGTTTGGGTCTAGCCGATTGGGTTTGGGTCTAGCCGAGTGGGTTTGGGTCTACCCGAGTGGGTTTGGGTCCAGCGGAGTGGGTTTGGGTGGAGCGGAGTGGGTTTGGGTGCCGCTGAGTGGGTTTGGGACTAGCCGAGTGGGTTTGGGTCTAGCGGAGTGGGTTTGGGTCTAGCCGAATGGGTTTGGGTCTACCCGAGTGGGTTTGGGTCTAGCCGAGTGGGTTTGGGTTAGGCCGAATGGGTTTGGGTCTAGCCGAGTGGGTTTGGGTGTAGCCGAGTGGGTTTGGGTCTAGCGGAGTGGGTTTGGGTGTAGCCGAGTGGGTTGGGGTCTAGCCGAATGGGTTTGGGTCTGGCCGAGTGGGTTTGGGTCTAGCTGAGTGGGTTTGGGTCTAGCCGAGTGGGTTTCGGTCTAGCCGAGTGGGTTTGGGTCTAGCTGAGTGGGTTTGGTTCTAGCCTATTGGGTTTGGGTCTATCCGAGTGGGTTTGGGTCTAGCGGAGTGGGTTTGGGTCTAGCGGATTGGATTTGGGTCTAGCGGAGTGGGCTTGCGTCTAGCCGAGTGGGTTTGGGTCTAGCCGAGTCCGTTTGGGTCTAGCCGAGTGGGTTTGGGACTAGCCGAGTGGGTTTGGGTCTAGCCGAGTGGGTTTGGGTCTAGCCAAGTGGGTTTGGGTCTAGCGGAGTGGGTTTGGGTGTAGCCGAGTGGGTTTGGGTCTAGCAGTGTGGGTTTGGTTCTAGCCGAGCGGGTTTGGGTCTAGCTGAGTGGGTTTGGGTCTAGCCGAGTGTGTTTGGGTCTAGCCGAGTGGGTTTGCGTCTAGCTGAGTGGGTTTGGGTCTAGCGGAGTGGGTTTGGGTGTAGCCGAGTGGATTTGGGTCTAGCCGAGTGGGTTTGGGTCTAGACGAGTGGGTTTGGGTCTAGCCGAGTGGGTTTCGGTCTAGCCGAGTGGGTTTGGGTCTAGCGGAGTGGGTTTGGGTCTAGCCGAGTCCGTTTGGGTCTAGCCGAGTGGGTTTGGGACTAGCAGAGTGGGTTTGGGTCTAGCGGGGTGGGTTTGGTTCTAGCGGAGTGGGTTTCGGTCTAGCCGAGTGGGTTTGGGTCTAGCGGAGTGGGTTTGGGTCTAGCCGAGTCCGTTTGGGTCTAGCCGAGTTGGTTTGGGCCTAGCGGAGTGGGTTTGGGTCCAGCCGAGTGGGTTTGGGTCTAGCCGAGTGGGTTTTTGTCTAGCCGAGTGGGCTTGGGTCTAGCTGATTTGGTTTGGGTCTAGCCGAGTGGGTTTGGGTCTAGCCGAGTGGGTTTGGGTCCAGCCGAGTGGGTTTGGGTCTAGCAGAGTGGGTTTGGGTCTAGTCGAGTGGGTTTGCCTTAGGCGGTGTGGGTTTGGGTCTAGCCGAGTGGGTTTGGGTGTAGCCGAGTGGGTTAGGGTGTAGCCGAGTGGGTTTGGGTCTAGCCGAGTGGGTTTGGGTGTAGTCGAGTGGGTTTGGGTCTAGCCGAGTGGGTTTGGGTCTAGCCGAGTGGGTTTGGGTCCAGCCGAGTGGGTTTAGGTCCAGCCGAGTGGGTTTGGGTCTAGCGGAGTGGGTTTGGGTCTAGCCGAGTGGGTTTGGGTCTAGCGGTGTGGGTTTGGGTCTAGCCGAGTGGGTTTGGGTCTAGCCGAGTGGGTTTGGGTCTAGCCGAGTGGGTTTGGATCTAGCCGAGTGGGTTTGGGTCTAGTCGAGTGGGTTTGGGTCTAGCGGAGTGGGTTTGGGTCTAGCCTAGAGGGTTTGGGTCTATCTGAGTGGGTTTGGGTCTAGCCGAGTGGGTTTGGGTCTTGCGGAGTGGGTTTGGGTCTAGCGGAGTGGGTTTGCGTCTAGCCAGGTGGGTTTGGGTTTAGCCGAGTCCGTTTGGGTCTAGCCGAGTGGCTTTGGAACTAGCCGAATGGGTTTGGGTCTAGCCGAGTATGTTTGGGTGTAGCCGAGTGGGTTTGGGTGTAGCCGAGTGGGTTTGGGTCTAGACGAGTGGGTTTGGGTCTAGCCGAGTGGGTTTCATGCTAGCCGAGTGGGTTTGGGTCTAGCGGAGTGGGTTTGGGTCTAGCCGAGTCCGTTTGGGTTTAGCCGAGTGGGTTTGGGACTATCCGCGTGGGTTTGGGTCTAGCGGGGTGGGTTTGGTTCTAGCGGAGTGGGTTTGGGTCTAGCCGATTGGGTTTGGGTCTAGCCGAGTGGGTTTGGGTCTGGCGGAGTGGGTTTGGTTGTAGCCGAGTGGGTTTGGGTCCAGCCGAGTGGGTTTGGGTCTAGCCGAGTGTGTTTGGGTCTAGCCGAGTGGGTTTGGGTGCAGCCGAGTGGGTTTGGGTCTAGCCGAGTGTGTTTGGGTCTAGTCGAGTGGGTTTGGGTGTAGCCGAGTGGGTTTGGGTCTAGCCGAGTGGGTTTGGGCCTAGCCGCGTGGGTGTGGGTCTAGCCGAGTGGGTTTGGGTCTAGCCGAGTGGGTTTGGATCTAGCCGAGTGGGTTTGGGTCTAGCCGAGTTAGTTTGGGTGTAGCCGAGTGGGTTTGGGTCTAGCCGAGCGGGTTTGGGTCTAGCCAAGTGGGTTTGGGTCTAGCCGAGTGGGTTTGGGTCTAGCCGAGTGGGTTTGGGTATAGCGGAGTGGGTTTGGGTCTAGCCTAGAGGGTTTGGGTCTATCTGAGTGGGTTTGGGTCTAGCCGAGTGGGTTTGGGTCTTGCGGAGTGGGTTTGGGTCTAGCGGAGTGGGTTTGCGTCTAGCCAGGTGGGTTTGGGTTTAGCCGAGTCCGTTTGGGTCTAGCCGAGTGGCTTTGGGACTAGCCGAATGGGTTTGGGTCTAGCCGAGTATGTTTGGGTGTAGCCGAGTGGGTTTGGGTGTAGCCGAGTGGGTTTGGGTCTAGACGAGTGGGTTTGGGTCTAGCCGAGTGGGTTTCATGCTAGCCGAGTGGGTTTGGGTCTAGCGGAGTGGGTTTGGGTCTAGCCGAGTCCGTTTGGGTTTAGCCGAGTGGGTTTGGGACTATCCGCGTGGGTTTGGGTCTAGCGGGGTGGGTTTGGTTCTAGCGGAGTGGGTTTGGGTCTAGCCGATTGGGTTTGGGTCTAGCCGAGTGGGTTTGGGTCTACCCGAGTGGGTTTGGGTCCAGCGGAGTGGGTTTGGGTGGAGCGGAGTGGGTTTGGGTGCCGCTGAGTGGGTTTGGGACTAGCCGAGTGGGTTTGGGTCTAGCGGAGTGGGTTTGGGTCTAGCCGAATGGGTTTGGGTCTACCCGAGTGGGTTTGGGTCTAGCCGAGTGGGTTTGGGTTAGGCCGAATGGGTTTGGGTCTAGCCGAGTGGGTTTGGGTGTTGCCGAGTGGGTTTGGGTCTAGCGGAGTGGGTTTGGGTGTAGCCGAGTGGGTTGGGGTCTAGCCGAATGGGTTTGGGTCTAGCCGAGTGGGTTTGGGTCTAGCTGAGTGGGTTTGGGTCTAGCCGAGTGGGTTTCGGTCTAGCCGAGTGGGTTTGGGTCTAGCTGAGTGGGTTTGGTTCTAGCCTATTGGGTTTGGGTCCATCCGAGTGGGTTTGGGTCTAGCGGAGTGGGTTTGGGTCTAGCGGATTGGATTTGGGTCTAGCGGAGTGGGCTTGCGTCTAGCCGAGTGGGTTTGGGTCTAGCCGAGTCCGTTTGGGTCTAGCCGAGTGGGTTTGGGACTAGCCGAGTGGGTTTGGGTCTAGCCGAGTGGGTTTGGGTCTAGCCAAGTGGGTTTGGGTCTAGCGGAGTGGGTTTGGGTGTAGCCGAGTGGGTTTGGGTCTAGCAGTGTGGGTTTGGTTCTAGCCGAGCGGGTTTGGGTCTAGCTGAGTGGGTTTGGGTCTAGCCGAGTGTGTTTGGGTCTAGCCGAGTGGGTTTGCGTCTAGCTGAGTGGGTTTGGGTCTAGCGGAGTGGGTTTGGGTGTAGCCGAGTGGATTTGGGTCTAGCCGAGTGGGTTTGGGTCTAGACGAGTGGGTTTGGGTCTAGCCGAGTGGGTTTCGGTCTAGCCGAGTGGGTTTGGGTCTAGCGGAGTGGGTTTGGGTCTAGCCGAGTCCGTTTGGGTCTAGCCGAGTGGGTTTGGGACTAGCAGAGTGGGTTTGGGTCTAGCGGGGTGGGTTTGGTTCTAGCGGAGTGGGTTTCGGTCTAGCCGAGTGGGTTTGGGTCTAGCGGAGTGGATTTGGGTCTAGCCGAGTCCGTTTGGGTCTAGCCGAGTTGGTTTGGGCCTAGCGGAGTGGGTTTGGGTCCAGCCGAGTGGGTTTGGGTCTAGCCGAGTGGGTTTTTGTCTAGCCGAGTGGGCTTGGGTCTAGCTGATTTGGTTTGGGTCTAGCCGAGTGGGTTTGGGTCTAGCCGAGTGGGTTTGGGTCCAGCCGAGTGGGTTTGGGTCTAGCAGAGTGGGTTTGGGTCTAGTCGAGTGGGTTTGCCTTAGGCGGTGTGGGTTTGGGTCTAGCCGAGTGGGTTTGGGTGTAGCCGAGTGGGTTAGGGTGTAGCCGAGTGGGTTTGGGTCTAGCCGAGTGGGTTTGGGTGTAGTCGAGTGGGTTTGGGTCTAGCCGAGTGGGTTTGGGTCTAGCCGAGTGGGTTTGGGTCCAGCCGAGTGGGTTTAGGTCCAGCCGAGTGGGTTTGGGTCTAGCGGAGTGGGTTTGGGTCTAGCCGAGTGGGTTTGGGTCTAGCGGTGTGGGTTTGGGTCTAGCCGAGTGGGTTTGGGTCTAGCCGAGTGGGTTTGGGTCTAGCCGAGTGGGTTTGGATCTAGCCGAGTGGGTTTGGGTCTAGCCGAGTTAGTTTGGGTGTAGCCGAGTCGGTTTGGGTGTAGCCGAGTGGGTTTGGGTCTAGCCAAGTGGGTTTGGGTCTAGCCGAGTGGGTTTGGGTCTAGCCGAGTGGGTTTGGGTCTAGCGGAGTGGGTTTGGGTCTAGCCTAGAGGGTTTGGGTCTATCTGAGTGGGTTTGGGTCTAGCCGAGTGGGTTTGGGTCTTGCGGAGTGGGTTTGGGTCTAGCGGAGTGGGTTTGCGTCTAGCCAGGTGGGTTTGGGTTTAGCCGAGTCCGTTTGGGTCTAGCCGAGTGGCTTTGGAACTAGCCGAATGGGTTTGGGTCTAGCCGAGTATGTTTGGGTGTAGCCGAGTGGGTTTGGGTGTAGCCGAGTGGGTTTGGGTCTAGACGAGTGGGTTTGGGTCTAGCCGAGTGGGTTTCATGCTAGCCGAGTGGGTTTGGGTCTAGCGGAGTGGGTTTGGGTCTAGCCGAGTCCGTTTGGGTTTAGCCGAGTGGGTTTGGGACTATCCGCGTGGGTTTGTGTCTAGCGGGGTGGGTTTGGTTCTAGCGGAGTGGGTTTGGGTCTAGCCGATTGGGTTTGGGTCTAGCCGAGTGGGTTTGGGTCTGGCGGAGTGGGTTTGGTTGTAGCCGAGTGGGTTTGGGTCCAGCCGAGTGGGTTTGGGTGCAGCCGAGTGTGTTTGGGTCTAGCCGAGTGGGTTTGGGTGCAGCCGAGTGGGTTTGGGTCTAGCCGAGTGTGTTTGGGTCTAGTCGAGTGGGTTTGGGTGTAGCCGAGTGGGTTTGGGTCTAGCCGAGTGGGTTTGGGCCTAGCCGCGTGGGTTTGGATCTAGCCGAGTGGGTTTGGGTCTAGCCGAGTTAGTTTGGGTGTAGCCGAGTGGGTTTGGGTCTAGCCGAGCGGGTTTGGGTCTAGCCAAGTGGGTTTGGGTCTAGCCGAGTGGGTTTGGGTCTAGCCGAGTGGGTTTGGGTCTAGCGGAGTGGGTTTGGGTCTAGCCTAGAGGGTTTGGGTCTATCTGAGTGGGTTTGGGTCTAGCCGAGTGGGTTTGGGTCTTGCGGAGTGGGTTTGGGTCTAGCGGAGTGGGTTTGCGTCTAGCCAGGTGGGTTTGGGTTTAGCCGAGTCCGTTTGGGTCTAGCCGAGTGGCTTTGGGACTAGCCGAATGGGTTTGGGTCTAGCCGAGTATGTTTGGGTGTAGCCGAGTGGGTTTGGGTGTAGCCGAGTGGGTTTGGGTCTAGACGAGTGGGTTTGGGTCTAGCCGAGTGGGTTTCATGCTAGCCGAGTGGGTTTGGGTCTAGCGGAGTGGGTTTGGGTCTAGCCGAGTCCGTTTGGGTTTAGCCGAGTGGGTTTGGGACTATCCGCGTGGGTTTGGGTCTAGCGGGGTGGGTTTGGTTCTAGCGGAGTGGGTTTGGGTCTAGACGATTGGGTTTGGGTCTAGCCGAGTGGGTTTGGGTCTGGCGGAGTGGGTTTGGTTGTAGCCGAGTGGGTTTGGGTCCAGCCGAGTGGGTTTGGGTCCAGCCGAGTGTGTTTGGGTCTAGCCGAGTGGGTTTGGGTGCAGCCGAGTGGGTTTGGGTCTAGCCGAGTGTGTTTGGGTCTAGTCGAGTGGGTTTGGGTGTAGCCGAGTGGGTTTGGGTCTAGCCGAGTGGGTTTGGGCCTAGCCGCGTGGGTTTGGGTCTAGCGGAGTGGGTTTGGGTCTAGCGGAGTGGGCTTGGGTCTAGCCGAGTGGTTTTGGGCCTAGCCGAGTGGGTTTGGGTCTAGCTGAGTGGGTTTGGGTCTAGCCGAGTGGGTTTGGGTCCAGCCGAGTGGGTTTGGGTCTAGCCGAGTGTGTTTGGGTCTAGCCGAGTGGGTTTGGGCGCAGCCGAGTGGGTTTGGGTCTAGCCTAATGTGTTTGGGTCTAGTCGAGTGGGTTTGGGTGTAGCCGAGTGGGTTTGGGTTTAGCCCAGTGGGTTTGGGTCTAGCCGAATGGGTTTGGGTCTAGCCGAGTGGGTTTGGGTCTATCGGAGTGGGTTTGGGTGTAGCCGAGTGGGTTTGGGTCCAGCCGAGTGGGTTTGGGTCTAGCCAAGTGTGTTTGGGTCTAGCCGAGTGGGTTTGGGTGCAGCCGAGTGGGTTTGGGTCTAGGCATGTGGGTTTGGGTCTAGCCGAGTGGGTTAGGGTCTAGCGGAATGGGTTTGGGTGTAGCCGCGTGGGTTTGGGTCTAGCCGAGTGGGTTTGGGTCTAGCCGAGTGGGTTTGGGTCTAGCCGTGTGGGTTTGAGTCTTGCCGAGTGGGTTTGGGTCTAGCGGAGTTGGTTTGGGTGTAGCCGAGAGGGTTTGGGTCTGGACGAGTGGGTTTGGGTCTAGCCGAGTGGGTTTACGTCTAGCCGAGTGGGTTTGGGTCTAGCCTAGTGTGTTTGGGTCTAGCCAAGTGGGTTTGGGTCTAGCGGAGTGGGTTTGGGTCTAGCGGAGTGGGTTTGGGTCTAGCCGAGTGGGTTTGGGTCTAACCGAGTGGGTTTGTGTCTAGCGGAGTGGGTTTGTGTCTAGCGGAGTGGATTTGGGTCTAGCGGAGTGGGATTGGGTCTAGCCGAGTGGGTTTGGGTCTAGCCGAGTGGGTTTGGGACTAGCCGAGTGGGTTTGGGTCTAGCCGAGTGGGTTTGGGTCTAGCTGAATGGGTTTGGGTCTAGCCGAGTGGGTTTGGGTGTAGCCGAGTGGGTTTGGGTCTAGCCGACAGGGTTTGGGTCTAGCCGAGTGGGTTTGGGTCTAGCCGAGTGGGTTTGGGTCTAGCCGAGTGGGTTTGGGTCTAGCCGAGTGGGTTTGGGTCTAGCCGAGTGGGTTTGGGTCTAGCCGAGTGGGTTTGGGTGTAGCCGAGTGGGTTTGGGTCTAGCGGAGTGGGTTTGGGTGTAGCCGAGTGGGTTTGGGTGTAGCCGAGTGGGTTTGGGTCCAGCCGAGTGGGTTTGGGTCTAGCCGAGTGGGTTTGGGTCTAGCGGAGTGTGTTTGGGTCTAGCCGAGTGGGTTTGGGTCTAGCGGTGTGGGTTTGGGTCTAGCCGAGTGGGTTTTGGTCTATCCGAGTGGGTTTGGGTCTAGCCGAGTGGGTTTCGTTCTAGCCGAGTGGGTTTGGGTCTAGCGGAGTGGGTTTGGGTCTAGCCGAGTCCGTTTGGGTTTAGCCGAGTGGGTTTGGGTCTAGCGGGGTGGGTTTGGTTCTAGCGGAGTGGGTTTGGGTCTAGCGGAGTGGGTTTGGGTCTAGCCGAGTGGGTTTGGGTCTAACCGAGTGGGTTTGTGTCTAGCGGAGTGGGTTTGTGTCTAGCGGAGTGGGTTTGGGTCTAGCGGAGTGGGATTGGGTCTAGCCGAGTGGGTTTGGGTCTAGCCGAGTGGGTTTGGGTCTAGCCGAGTGGGTTTGGGTGTAGCCGAGTGGGTTTGGGTGTAGTCGAGTGGGTTTGGGTCTAGCCGAGTGGGTTTGGGTCTAGCCGAGTGGGTTTGGGTCCAGCCGAGTGGGTTTGGGTCTAGCCGAGTGGGTTTGGGTCTAGCGGAGTGTGTTTGGGTCTAGCCGAGTGGGTTTGGGTCTAGCGGTGTGGGTTTGGGTCTAGCCGAGTGGGTTTGGGTCTAGCCGAGTGGGTTTGGGTCTAGCCGAGTGGGTTTGGATCTTGCCGAGTGGGTTTGGGTCTAGCCGAGTTAGTTTGGGTCTAGCCGAGCGGGTTTGGGTCTAGCCAAGTGGGTTTGGGTCTAGCCGATTGGGTTTGGGTCTAGCCGAGTGGGTTTGGGTCTATCGGAGTGGGTTTGGGTCTAGCCTAGAGGGTTTGGGTCTATCCGAGTGGGTTTGGGTCTAGCGGAGTGGGTTTGGGTCTAGCGGAGTGGGTTTGGGTCTAGCGGATTGGGTTTGCATCTAGCCAGGTGGGTTTGGGTCTAGCCGAGTCCGTTTGGGTCTAGCCGAGTGGCTTTGGGACTAGCCAAGTGGGTTTGGGTCTAGCCGAGTGGGTTTGGGTCTAGCCAAGTGGGTTTGGGTGTAGCCGAGTGGGTTTGGGTGTAGCCGAGTGGGTTTGGGTGTAGCCGAGTGGGTTTGGGTCTAGACGAGTGGGTTTGGGTCTAGCCGAGTGGGTTTCGTTCTAGCCGAGTGGGTTTGGGTCTAGCGGAGTGGGTTTGGGTCCAGCCGAGTCCGTTTGGGTTTTGCCGAGTGGGTTTGGGTCTAGCGGGGTGGGTTTGGTTCTAGCGGAGTGGGTTTGGGTCTAGCCGATTGGGTTTGGGTCTAGCTGAGTGGGTTTGGGTGTAGCCGAGTGGGTTTGGGTCCAGCCGAGTGGGTTTGGGTCTAGCCGAGTGTGTTTGGGTCTAGCCGAGTGGGTTTGGGTGCAGCCGAGTGGGTTTGGGTCTAGGCATGTGGGTTTGGGTCTAGCCGAGTGGGTTAGGGTCTAGCGGAATAGGTTTGGGTGTAGCCGCGTGGGTTTGGGTCTAGCCGAGTGGGTTTGGGTCTAGCCGAGTGGGTTTGGGTCTAGCCGTGTGGGTTTGAGTCTAGCCGAGTGGGTTTGGGTTTAGCGGAGTTGGTTTGGGTGTAGCCGAGTGGGTTTGGGTCTGGACGAGTGGGTTGGGTCTAGCCGAGTGGGTTTACGTCTAGCCGAGTGGGTTTGGGTCTAGCCTAGTGTGTTTGGGTCTAGCCAAGTGGGTTTGGGTCTAGCGGAGTGGGTTTGGGTCTAGCGGAGTGGGTTTGGGTCTAGCCGAGTGGGTTTGGGTCTAACCGAGTGGGTTTGTGTCTAGCGGAGTGGGTTTGTGTCTAGCGGAGTGGATTTGGGTCTAGCGGAATGGGATTGGGTCTAGCCGAGTGGGTTTGGGTCTAGCCGAGTGGGTTTGGGACTAGCCGAGTGGGTATGGGTCTAGCCGAGTGGGTTTGGGTCTAGCTGAATGGGTTTGGGTCTAGGCGAGTGGGTTTGGGTCTAGCCGAGTGGGTTTGGGTCTAGCTGACAGGGTTTGGGTCTAGCCGAGTGGGTTTGGGTCTAGCCGAGTGGGTTTGGGTCTAGCCGAGTGGGTTTGGGTCTAGCCGAGTGGGTTTGGGTCTAGCCGAGTGGGTTTGGGTCTAGCCGAGTGGGTTTGGGTGTAGCCGAGTGGGTTTGGGTCTAGCGGAGTGGGTTTGGGTGTAGCCGAGTGGGTTTGGGTGTAGCCGAGTGGGTTTGGGTCCAGCCGAGTGGGTTTGGGTCTAGCCGAGTGGGTTTGGGTCTAGCGGAGTGTGTTTGGGTCTAGCCGAGTGGGTTTGGGTCTAGCGGTGTGGGTTTGGGTCTAGCCGAGTGGGTTTGGGTCTAGCCGAGTGGGTTTGGGTCCAGCCGAGTGGGTTTGGATCTAGCCGATTGGGTTTGGGTCTAGCCGAGTTAGTTTGGGTGTAGCCGAGTGGGTTTGGGTCTAGCCGAGTGGGTTTGGGTCTAGCGGAGTGGGTTTGGGTCTAGCCTAGAGGGTTTGGGTCTATCCGAGTGGGTTTGGGTCTAGCCGAGTGGGTTTCGTTCTAGCCGAGTGGGTTTGGGTCTAGCGGAGTGGGTTTGGGTCTTGCCGAGTCCGTTTGGGTTTAGCCGAGTGGGTTTGGGTCTAGCGGGGTGGGTTTGGTTCTAGCGGAGTGGGTTTGGGTCTAGCGGAGTGGGTTTGGGTCTAGCCGAGTGGGTTTGGGTCTAACCGAGTGGGTTTGGGTGTATCCGAGTGGGTTTGGGTGTAGCCGAGTGGGTTTGGGTCTAGACGAGTGGGTTTGGGTGTAGTCGAGTGGGTTTGGGTCTAGCCGAGTGGGTTTGGGTCTAGCCGAGTGGGTTTGGGTCCAGCCGAGTGGGTTTGGGTCTAGCCGAGTGGGTTTGGGTCTAGCGGAGTGTGTTTGGGTCTAGCCGAGTGGGTTTGGGTCTAGCGGTGTGGGTTTGGGTCTAGCGGAGTGTGTTTGGGTCTAGCCGAGTGGGTTTGGGTCCAGCCGAGTGGGTTTGGGTCTAGCCGAGTGTGTTTGGGTCTAGCCGAGTGGGTTTGGGCGCAGCCGAGTGGGTTTGGGTCTAGCCTAATGTGTTTGGGTCTAGTCGAGTGGGTTTGGGTGTAGCCGAGTGGGTTTGGGTTTAGCCCAGTGGGTTTGGGTCTAGCCGAATGGGTTTGGGTCTAGCCGAGTGGGTTTGGGTCTATCGGAGTGGGTTTGGGTGTAGCCGAGTGGGTTTGGGTCCAGCCGAGTGGGTTTGGGTCTAGCCAAGTGTGTTTGGGTCTAGCCGAGTGGGTTTGGGTGCAGCCGAGTGGGTTTGGGTCTAGGCATGTGGGTTTGGGTCTAGCCGAGTGGGTTAGGGTCTAGCGGAATGGGTTTGGGTGTAGCCGCGTGGGTTTGGGTCTAGCCGAGTGGGTTTGGGTCTAGCCGAGTGGGTTTGGGTCTAGCCGTGTGGGTTTGAGTCTTGCCGAGTGGGTTTGGGTCTAGCGGAGTTGGTTTGGGTGTAGCCGAGAGGGTTTGGGTCTGGACGAGTGGGTTTGGGTCTAGCCGAGTGGGTTTACGTCTAGCCGAGTGGGTTTGGGTCTAGCCTAGTGTGTTTGGGTCTAGCCAAGTGGGTTTGGGTCTAGCGGAGTGGGTTTGGGTCTAGCGGAGTGGGTTTGGGTCTAGCCGAGTGGGTTTGGGTCTAACCGAGTGGGTTTGTGTCTAGCGGAGTGGGTTTGTGTCTAGCGGAGTGGATTTGGGTCTAGCGGAGTGGGATTGGGTCTAGCCGAGTGGGTTTGGGTCTAGCCGAGTGGGTTTGGGACTAGCCGAGTGGGTTTGGGTCTAGCCGAGTGGGTTTGGGTCTAGCTGAATGGGTTTGGGTCTAGCCGAGTGGGTTTGGGTGTAGCCGAGTGGGTTTGGGTCTAGCCGACAGGGTTTGGGTCTAGCCGAGTGGGTTTGGGTCTAGCCGAGTGGGTTTGGGTCTAGCCGAGTGGGTTTGGGTCTAGCCGAGTGGGTTTGGGTCTAGCCGAGTGGGTTTGGGTCTAGCCGAGTGGGTTTGGGTGTAGCCGAGTGGGTTTGGGTCTAGCGGAGTGGGTTTGGGTGTAGCCGAGTGGGTTTGGGTGTAGCCGAGTGGGTTTGGGTCCAGCCGAGTGGGTTTGGGTCTAGCCGAGTGGGTTTGGGTCTAGCGGAGTGTGTTTGGGTCTAGCCGAGTGGGTTTGGGTCTAGCGGTGTGGGTTTGGGTCTAGCCGAGTGGGTTTTGGTCTATCCGAGTGGGTTTGGGTCTAGCCGAGTGGGTTTCGTTCTAGCCGAGTGGGTTTGGGTCTAGCGGAGTGGGTTTGGGTCTAGCCGAGTCCGTTTGGGTTTAGCCGAGTGGGTTTGGGTCTAGCGGGGTGGGTTTGGTTCTAGCGGAGTGGGTTTGGGTCTAGCGGAGTGGGTTTGGGTCTAGCCGAGTGGGTTTGGGTCTAACCGAGTGGGTTTGTGTCTAGCGGAGTGGGTTTGTGTCTAGCGGAGTGGGTTTGGGTCTAGCGGAGTGGGATTGGGTCTAGCCGAGTGGGTTTGGGTCTAGCCGAGTGGGTTTGGGTCTAGCCGAGTGGGTTTGGGTGTAGCCGAGTGGGTTTGGGTGTAGTCGAGTGGGTTTGGGTCTAGCCGAGTGGGTTTGGGTCTAGCCGAGTGGGTTTGGGTCCAGCCGAGTGGGTTTGGGTCTAGCCGAGTGGGTTTGGGTCTAGCGGAGTGTGTTTGGGTCTAGCCGAGTGGGTTTGGGTCTAGCGGTGTGGGTTTGGGTCTAGCCGAGTGGGTTTGGGTCTAGCCGAGTGGGTTTGGGTCTAGCCGAGTGGGTTTGGATCTTGCCGAGTGGGTTTGGGTCTAGCCGAGTTAGTTTGGGTCTAGCCGAGCGGGTTTGGGTCTAGCCAAGTGGGTTTGGGTCTAGCCGATTGGGTTTGGGTCTAGCCGAGTGGGTTTGGGTCTATCGGAGTGGGTTTGGGTCTAGCCTAGAGGGTTTGGGTCTATCCGAGTGGGTTTGGGTCTAGCGGAGTGGGTTTGGGTCTAGCGGAGTGGGTTTGGGTCTAGCGGATTGGGTTTGCATCTAGCCAGGTGGGTTTGGGTCTAGCCGAGTCCGTTTGGGTCTAGCCGAGTGGCTTTGGGACTAGCCAAGTGGGTTTGGGTCTAGCCGAGTGGGTTTGGGTCTAGCCAAGTGGGTTTGGGTGTAGCCGAGTGGGTTTGGGTGTAGCCGAGTGGGTTTGGGTGTAGCCGAGTGGGTTTGGGTCTAGACGAGTGGGTTTGGGTCTAGCCGAGTGGGTTTCGTTCTAGCCGAGTGGGTTTGGGTCTAGCGGAGTGGGTTTGGGTCCAGCCGAGTCCGTTTGGGTTTTGCCGAGTGGGTTTGGGTCTAGCGGGGTGGGTTTGGTTCTAGCGGAGTGGGTTTGGGTCTAGCCGATTGGGTTTGGGTCTAGCTGAGTGGGTTTGGGTGTAGCCGAGTGGGTTTGGGTCCAGCCGAGTGGGTTTGGGTCTAGCCGAGTGTGTTTGGGTCTAGCCGAGTGGGTTTGGGTGCAGCCGAGTGGGTTTGGGTCTAGGCATGTGGGTTTGGGTCTAGCCGAGTGGGTTAGGGTCTAGCGGAATAGGTTTGGGTGTAGCCGCGTGGGTTTGGGTCTAGCCGAGTGGGTTTGGGTCTAGCCGAGTGGGTTTGGGTCTAGCCGTGTGGGTTTGAGTCTAGCCGAGTGGGTTTGGGTTTAGCGGAGTTGGTTTGGGTGTAGCCGAGTGGGTTTGGGTCTGGACGAGTGGGTTGGGTCTAGCCGAGTGGGTTTACGTCTAGCCGAGTGGGTTTGGGTCTAGCCTAGTGTGTTTGGGTCTAGCCAAGTGGGTTTGGGTCTAGCGGAGTGGGTTTGGGTCTAGCGGAGTGGGTTTGGGTCTAGCCGAGTGGGTTTGGGTCTAACCGAGTGGGTTTGTGTCTAGCGGAGTGGGTTTGTGTCTAGCGGAGTGGATTTGGGTCTAGCGGAATGGGATTGGGTCTAGCCGAGTGGGTTTGGGTCTAGCCGAGTGGGTTTGGGACTAGCCGAGTGGGTATGGGTCTAGCCGAGTGGGTTTGGGTCTAGCTGAATGGGTTTGGGTCTAGGCGAGTGGGTTTGGGTCTAGCCGAGTGGGTTTGGGTCTAGCTGACAGGGTTTGGGTCTAGCCGAGTGGGTTTGGGTCTAGCCGAGTGGGTTTGGGTCTAGCCGAGTGGGTTTGGGTCTAGCCGAGTGGGTTTGGGTCTAGCCGAGTGGGTTTGGGTCTAGCCGAGTGGGTTTGGGTGTAGCCGAGTGGGTTTGGGTCTAGCGGAGTGGGTTTGGGTGTAGCCGAGTGGGTTTGGGTGTAGCCGAGTGGGTTTGGGTCCAGCCGAGTGGGTTTGGGTCTAGCCGAGTGGGTTTGGGTCTAGCGGAGTGTGTTTGGGTCTAGCCGAGTGGGTTTGGGTCTAGCGGTGTGGGTTTGGGTCTAGCCGAGTGGGTTTGGGTCTAGCCGAGTGGGTTTGGGTCCAGCCGAGTGGGTTTGGATCTAGCCGATTGGGTTTGGGTCTAGCCGAGTTAGTTTGGGTGTAGCCGAGTGGGTTTGGGTCTAGCCGAGTGGGTTTGGGTCTAGCGGAGTGGGTTTGGGTCTAGCCTAGAGGGTTTGGGTCTATCCGAGTGGGTTTGGGTCTAGCCGAGTGGGTTTCGTTCTAGCCGAGTGGGTTTGGGTCTAGCGGAGTGGGTTTGGGTCTTGCCGAGTCCGTTTGGGTTTAGCCGAGTGGGTTTGGGTCTAGCGGGGTGGGTTTGGTTCTAGCGGAGTGGGTTTGGGTCTAGCGGAGTGGGTTTGGGTCTAGCCGAGTGGGTTTGGGTCTAACCGAGTGGGTTTGGGTGTATCCGAGTGGGTTTGGGTGTAGCCGAGTGGGTTTGGGTCTAGACGAGTGGGTTTGGGTGTAGTCGAGTGGGTTTGGGTCTAGCCGAGTGGGTTTGGGTCTAGCCGAGTGGGTTTGGGTCCAGCCGAGTGGGTTTGGGTCTAGCCGAGTGGGTTTGGGTCTAGCGGAGTGTGTTTGGGTCTAGCCGAGTGGGTTTGGGTCTAGCGGTGTGGGTTTGGGTCTAGCCGAGTGGGTTTGGGTTTAGCCGAGTGGGTTTGGGTCTAGCCGAGTGGGTTTGGATCTTGCCGAGTGGGTTTGGGTCTAGCCGAGTTAGTTTGGGTGTAGCCGAGTGGGTTTGGGTCTAGCCGAGCGGGTTTGGGTCTAGCCAAGTGGGTTTGGGTCTAGCCGATTGGGTTTGGGTCTAGCCGAGTGGGTTTGGGTCCAGCCGAGTGGGTTTGGGTCTAGCCGAGTGGGTTTGGGTCTAGCGGAGTGTGTTTGGATCTAGCCGAGTGGGTTTGGGTCTAGCGGTGTGGGTTTGGGTCTAGCCGAGTGGGTTTGGGTCTAGCCGAGTGGGTTTGGGTCTAGCCGAGTGGGTTTGGATCTTGCCGAGTGGGTTTGGGTCTAGCCGAGTTAGTTTGGGTGTAGCCGAGTGGGTTTGGGTCTAGCCGAGCGGGTTTGGGTCTAGCCAAGTGGGTTTGGGTCTAGCCGATTGGGTTTGGGTCTAGCCGAGTGGGTTTGGGTCTAGCGGAGTGGGTTTGGGTCTAGCCTAGAGGGTTTGGGTCTATCCGAGTGGGTTTGGGTCTAGCGGAGTGGGTTTGGGTCTAGCGTAGTGGGTTTGCATCTAGCCAGGTGGGTTTGGGTCTAGCCGAGTCCGTTTGGGTCTAGCCGAGTGGCTTTGGGACTAGCCAAGTGGGTTTGGGTCTAGCCGAGTGGGTTTGGGTCTAGCCAAGTGGGTTTGGGTCTAGCCGAGTGGGTTTGGGTGTAGCCGAGTGGGTTTGGGTCTAGCGGAGTGGGTTTGGGTGTAGCCGAGTGGGTTTGGGTCTAGCCGAGTGGGTTTGGGTCCAGCCGAGTGGGTTTGGGTCTAGCCGAGTGGGTTTGGGTCTAGCGGAGTGTGTTTGGGTCTAGCCGAGTGGGTTTGGGTCTAGCGGTGTGGGTTTGGGTCTAGCCGAGTGGGTTTGGGTCTAGCCGAGTGGGTTTGGGTCCAGCCGAGTGGGTTTGGATCTAGCCGATTGGGTTTGGGTCTAGCCGAGTTAGTTTGGGTGTAGCCGAGTGGGTTTGGGTCTAGCCGAGCGGGTTTGGGTCTAGCCAAGTGGGTTTGGGTCTAGCCGAGTGGGTTTGGGTCTAGCCGAGTGGGTTTGGGTCTAGCGGAGTGGGTTTGGGTCTAGCCTAGAGGGTTTGGGTCTATCCGAGTGGGTTTGGGTCTAGCCGAGTGGGTTTCGTTCTAGCCGAGTGGGTTTGGGTCTAGCGGAGTGGGTTTGGGTCTAGCCGAGTCCGTTTGGGTTTAGCCGAGTGGGTTTGGGTCTAGCGGGGTGGGTTTGGTTCTAGCGGAGTGGGTTTGGGTCTAGCGGAGTGGGTTTGGGTCTAGCCGAGTGGGTTTGGGTCTAACCGAGTGGGTTTGTGTCTAGCGGAGTGGGTTTGTGTCTAGCGGAGTGGGTTTGGGTCCAGCGGAGTGGGATTGGGTCTAGCCGAGTGGGTTTGGGTCTAGCCGAGTGGGTTTGGGTCTAGCCGAGTGGGTTTTTAGGTGTATCCGAGTGGGTTTGGGTGTAGCCGAGTGGGTTTGGGTGTAGCCGAGTGGGTTTGGGTGTAGTCGAGTGGGTTTGGGTCTATCCGAGTGGGTTTGGGTCTAGCCGAGTGGGTTTCGTTCTAGCCGAGTAGGTTTGGGTCTAGCGGAGTGGGTTTGGGTCTAGCCGAGTCCGTTTGGGTTTAGCCGAGTGGGTTTGGGTCTAGCGGGGTGGGTTTGGTTCTAGCGGAGTGGGTTTGGGTCTAGCGGAGTGGGTTTGGGTCTAGCCGAGTGGGTTTGGGTCTAACCGAGTGGGTTTGTGTCTAGCGGAGTGGGTTTGTGTCTAGCGGAGTGGGTTTGGGTCCAGCGGAGTGGGATTGGGTCTAGCCGAGTGGGTTTGGGTCTAGCCGAGTGGGTTTGGGTCTAGCCGAGTGGGTTTTTAGGTGTATCCGAGTGGGTTTGGGTGTAGCCGAGTGGGTTTGGGTGTAGCCGAGTGGGTTTGGGTGTAGTCGAGTGGGTTTGGGTCTAGCCGAGTGGGTTTGGGTCTAGCCGAGTGGGTTTGGGTCCAGCCGAGTGGGTTTGGGTCTAGCCGAGTGGGTTTGGGTCTAGCGGAGTGTGTTTGGGTCTAGCCGAGTGGGTTTGGGTCTAGCGGTGTGGGTTTGGGTCTAGCCGAGTGGGTTTGGGTCTAGCCGAGTGGGTTTGGGTCTAGCCGAGTGGGTTTGGATCTTGCCGAGTGGGTTTGGGTCTAGCCGAGTTAGTTTGGGTGTAGCCGAGTGGGTTTGGGTCTAGCCGAGCGGGTTTGGGTCTAGCCAAGTGGGTTTGGGTCTAGCCGATTGGGTTTGGGTCTAGCCGAGTGGGTTTGGGTCCAGCCGAGTGGGTTTGGGTCTAGCCGAGTGGGTTTGGGTCTAGCGGAGTGTGTTTGGGTCTAGCCGAGTGGGTTTGGGTCTAGCGGTGTGGGTTTGGGTCTAGCCGAGTGGGTTTGGGTCTAGCCGAGTGGGTTTGGGTCTAGCCGAGTGGGTTTGGATCTTGCCGAGTGGGTTTGGGTCTAGCCGAGTTAGTTTGGGTGTAGCCGAGTGGGTTTGGGTCTAGCCGAGCGGATTTGGGTCTAGCCAAGTGGGTTTGGGTCTAGCCGATTGGGTTTGGGTCTAGCCGAGTGGGTTTGGGTCTAGCGGAGTGGGTTTGGGTCTAGCCTAGAGGGTTTGGGTCTATCCGAGTGGGTTTGGGTCTAGCGGAGTGGGTTTGGGTCTAGCGGAGTGGGTTTGCATCTAGCCAGGTGGGTTTGGGTCTAGCCGAGTCCGTTTGGGTCTAGCCGAGTGGCTTTGGGACTAGCCAAGTGGGTTTGGGTCTAGCCGAGTGGGTTTGGGTCTAGCCAAGTGGGTTTGGGTCTAGCCGAGTGGGTTTGGGTGTAGCCGAGTGGGTTTGGGTCTAGCGGAGTGGGTTTGGGTGTAGCCGAGTGGGTTTGGGTCCAGCCGAGTGGGTTTGGGTCTAGCCGATTGGGTTTGGGTCTAGCCGAGTGGGTTTGGGTCCAGCCGAGTGGGTTTGGGTCTAGCGGAGTGTGTTTGGGTCTAGCCGAGTGGGTTTGGGTGCAGCCGAGTGGGTTTGGGTCTAGCCGAGTGTGTTTGGGTCTAGTAGAGTGGGTTTGGGTCTAGCCGAGTGGGTTTGGGTCTAGCCGAGTGGGTTTGGGCCTAGCCGCGTGGGTTTGGGTCTAGCGGAGTGGGTTTGGGTTTAGCGGAGTGGGCTTGGGTCTAGCCGAGTGGTTTTGGGCCTAGCCGAGTGGGTTTGGGTCTAGCTGAGTGGGTTTGGGTCTAGCCGAGTGGGTTTGGGTCTAGCGGTGTGGGTTTGGGTCTAGCCGAGTGGGTTTGGGTCTAGCCGAGTGGGTTTGGGTCTAGCCGAGTGGGTTTGGATCTAGCCGAGTGGGTTTGGGTCTAGCCGAGTTAGTTTGGGTGTAGCCGAGTGGGTTTGGGTCTAGCCGAGCGGGTTTGGGTCTAGCCAAGTGGGTTTGGGTCCAGCCGAGTGGGTTTGGGTCTAGCGGAGTGGGTTTGGGTCTAGCGGAGTGGGTTTGGGTCTAGCCTAGAGGGTTTGGGTCTATCCGAGTGGGTTTGGGTCTAGCCGAGTGGGTTTGGGTCTTGCGGAGTGGGTTTGGGTCTAGCTGAGTGGGTTTGCATCTAGCCAGGTGGGTTTGGGTCTAGCCGAGTCCGTTTGGGTCGAGCCGAGTGGCTTTGGGACTGGCCAAGTGGGTTTGGGTCTAGACGAGTGGGTTTGGGTCTAGCCGAGTGGGTTTCGTTCTAGCCGAGTGGGTTTGGGTCTAGCGGAGTGGGTTTGGGTCTAGCCGAGTCCGTTTGGGTTTAGCCGAGTGGGTTTGGGTCTAGCGGGGTGGGTTTGGTTCTAGCGGAGTGGGTTTGGGTCTAGCGGAGTGGGTTTGGGTCTAGCCGAGTGGGTTTGGGTCTAACCGAGTGGGTTTGTGTCTAGCGGAGTGGGTTTGTGTCTAGCGGAGTGGGTTTGGGTCTAGCGGAGTGGGATTGGGTCTAGCCGAGTGGGTTTGGGTCTAGCCGAGTGGGTTTGGGACTAGCCGAGTGGGTTTGGGTCTAGCCGAGTGTGTTTGGGTCTAGCTGAATGGGTTTGGGTCTAGCCGAGTGGGTTTGGGTCTAGCCGAGTGGGTTTGGGTCTAGCCGACAGGGTTTGGGTCTAGCCGAGTGGGTTTGGGTCTAGCCGAGTGGGTTTGGGTCTAGCCGAGTGGGTTTGGGTCTAGCCGAGTGGGTTTGGGTCTAGTGGAGTGTGTTTGGGTCTAGCCGAGTGGGTTTGGGTCTAGCGGTGTGGGTTTGGGTCTAGCCGAGTGGGTTTGGGTCTAGCCGAGTGGGTTTGGGTCTAGCCGAGTGGGTTTGGATCTAGCCGAGTGGGTTTGGGTCTAGCCGAGTTAGTTTGGGTGTAGCCGAGTGGGTTTGGGTCTAGCCGAGCGGGTTTGGGTCTGGCCAAGTGGGTTTGGGTCTAGCCGAGTGGGTTTGGGTCTAGACGAGTGGGTTCGGGTATAGCCGAGTGGGTTTCATTCTAGTCGAGTGGGTTTGGGTCAAGCCGAGTGGGTTTGGTTGTGGTCGAGTGGGTTTGGGTCTAGCCGAGTGGGTTTGGGTCTAGCCGAGTGGGTTTGGGTCCAGGCGAGTGGGTTTGGGTCTAGCCGAGTGGGTTTGGGTCTAGCCGAGTGGGTTTGGGTCTAGCGGAGTGTGTTTGGGTCTAGCCGAGTGGGTTTGGGTCTAGCGGTGTGGGTTTGGGTCTAGCCGAGTGGGTTTGGGTCTAGCCGAGTGGGTTTGGGTCTAGCCGAGTGGGTTTGGATCTAGCCGAGTGGGTTTGGGTCTAGCCGAGTTAGTTTGGGTGTAGCCGAGTGGGTTTGGGTCTAGCCGAGCGGGTTTGGGTCTGGCCAAGTGGGTTTGGGTCTAGCCGAGTGGGTTTGGGTCTAGACGAGTGGGTTCGGGTATAGCCGAGTGGGTTTCGTTCTAGTCGAGTGGGTTTGGGTCAAGCCGAGTGGGTTTGGTTGTGGTCGAGTGGGTTTGGGTCTAGCCGAGTGGGTTTGGGTCTAGCCGAGTGGGTTTGGGTCCAGGCGAGTGGGTTTGGGTCCAGCCGAGTGGGTTTGGGTCTAGCGGAGTGTGTTTGGGTCTAGCCGAGTGGGTTTGCGTCTAGCGGTGTGGGTTTGGGTCTAGCCGAGTGGGTTTGGGTCTAGCCGAGTGGGTTTGGGTCTAGCCGAGTGGGTTTGGATCTAGCCGAGTGGGTTTGGGTCTAGCCGAGTTAGTTTGGGTGTAGCCGAGTGGGTTTGGGTCTAGCCGAGCGGGTTTGGGTCTAGCCAAGTGGGTTTGGATCTAGCCGAGTGGGTTTGGGTCTAGACGAGTGGGTTTGGGTCTAGCCGAGTGGGTTTCGTTCTAGCCGAGTGGGTTTGGGTCTAGCGGAGTGGGTTTGGGTCCAGCCGAGTCCGTTTGGGTTTAGCCGAGTGGGTTTGGGTCTAGCGGGGTGGGTTTGGTTCTAGCGGAGTGGGTCTGGGTCTAGCCGATTGGGTTTGTGTCTAGCCGAGTGGGTTTGGGTCTGGCGGAGTGGGGTTGGGTCTAGTGGAGTGGGTTTGGGTGTAGCCGAGTGGGTTTGGGTCTAGCCGAGTGGGTTTGGGTCCAGCCGAGTGGGTTTGGGTCTAGCGGAGTGGGTTTGGGTCTAGTCGAGTGGGTTTGGGTCTAGCGGTGTGGGTTTGGGTCTAGCCGAGTGGGTTTGGGTGTAGCCGAGTGGGTTTGGGTCTAGCCCAGTGGGTTTGGGTCTAGCCGAGTGGGTTTGGGTCTAGCCTAGTGGGTTTGGGTCTAGCGGAGTGGGTTTGGGTGTAGCCGAGTGGGTTTGGGTCCAGCCGAGTGGGTTTGGGTCTAGCCGAGTGTGTTTGGGTCTAGCCGAGTGGGTTTGGGTGCAGCCGAGTGGGTTTGGGTCTAGCCGAGTGTGTTTGGGTCTAGTCGAGTGGGTTTGGGTCTAGCCGAGTGGGTTTGGGTCTAGCCGAGTGGGTTTGGGCCTAGCCGCGTGGGTTTGGGTCTAGCGGAGTGGGTTTGGGTCTAGCGGAGTGGGCTTGGGTCTAGCCGAGTGGTTTTGGGCCTAGCCGAGTGGGTTTGGGTCTAGCTGAGTGGGTTTGGGTCTAGCCGAGTGGGTTTGGGTCTAGCCGAGTGGGTTTGGGTCCAGCCGTGTGGGTTTGGGTCTAGCCGATTGGGTTTGGGTCTAGGCATGTGGGTTTGGGTCTAGCCGAGTGGGTTAGGGTCTAGCGGAATGGGTTTGGGTGTAGCCGAGTGGGTTTGGGTCTAGCCGAGTGGGTTTGGGTCTAGCCGAGTGGGTTTGGGTCTAGCCGAGTGGGTTTGAGTCTTGCCGAGTGGGTTTGGGTCTAGCGGAGTTGGTTTGGGTGTAGCCGTGTGGGTTTGGGTCTAGCCGAGTGGGTTTGGGTGTCGCCGAGTGGGTTTGGGTCTAGCAGAGTGGGTTTGGGTGTAGCCGAGTGGGTTTGGGTGTAGTCGAGTGGGTTTGGGTCTAGCCGAGTGGGTTTGGGTCTAGCCGAGTGGGTTTGGGTCCAGGCGAGTGGGTTTGGGTCTAGCCGAGTGGGTTTGGGTCTAGCGGAGTGTGTTTGGGTCTAGCCGAGTGGGTTTGGGTCTAGCGGTGTGGGTTTGGGTCTAGCCGAGTGGGTTTGGGTCTAGCCGAGTGGGTTTGGGTCTAGCCGAGTGGGTTTGGATCTAGCCGAGTGGGTTTGGGTCTAGCCGAGTTAGTTTGGGTGTAGCCGAGTGGGTTTGGGTCTAGCCGAGCGGGTTTGGGTCTAGCCAAGTGGGTTTGGGTCTAGCCGAGTGGGTTTGGGTCTAGACGAGTGGGTTTGGGTCTAGCCGAGTGGGTTTCGTTCTAGCCGAGTGGGTTTGGGTCTAGCGGAGTGGGTTTGGGTCCAGCCGAGTCCGTTTGCGTTTAGCCGAGTGGGTTTGGGTCTAGCGGGGTGGGTTTGGTTCTAGCGGAGTGGGTTTGGGTCTAGCCGATTGGGTTTGTGTCTAGCCGAGTGGGTTTGGGACTGGCGGAGTGGGGTTGGGTCTAGTGGAGTGGGTTTGGGTGTAGCCGAGTGGGTTTGCGTCTAGCGGTGTGGGTTTGGGTCTAGCCGAGTGGGTTTGGGTCTAGCCAAGTGGGTTTGGATCTAGCCGAGTGGGTTTGGGTCTAGACGAGTGGGTTTGGGTCTAGCAAAGTGGGTTTCGTTCTAGCCGAGTGGGTTTGGGTCTAGCGGAGTGGGTTTGGGTCCAGCCGAGTCCGTTTGGGTTTAGCCGAGTGGGTTTGGGTCTAGCGGGGTGGGTTTGGTTCTAGCGGAGTGGGTCTGGGTCTAGCCGATTGGGTTTGTGTCTAGCCGAGTGGGTTTGGGTCTGGCGGAGTGGGGTTGGGTCTAGTGGAGTGGGTTTGGGTGTAGCCGAGTGGGTTTGGGTCTAGCCGAGTGGGTTTGGGTCCAGCCGAGTGGGTTTGGGTCTAGCGGAGTGGGTTTGGGTCTAGTCGAGTGGGTTTGGGTCTAGCGGTGTGGGTTTGGGTCTAGCCGAGTGGGTTTGGGTGTAGCCGAGTGGGTTTGGGTCTAGCCCAGTGGGTTTGGGTCTAGCCGAGTGGGTTTGGGTCTAGCCGAGTGGGTTTGGGTCTAGCGGAGTGGGTTTGGGTGTAGCCGAGTGGGTTTGGGTCCAGCCGAGTGGGTTTGGGTCTAGCCGAGTGTGTTTGGGTCTAGCCGAGTGGGTTTGGGTGCAGCCGAGTGGGTTTGGGTCTAGCCGAGTGTGTTTGGGTCTAGTCGAGTGGGTTTGGGTCTAGCCGAGTGGGTTTGGGTCTAGCCGAGTGGGTTTGGGCCTAGCCGCGTGGGTTTGGGTCTAGCGGAGTGGGTTTGGGTCTAGCGGAGTGGGCTTGGGTCTAGCCGAGTGGTTTTGGGCCTAGCCGAGTGGGTTTGGGTCTAGCTGAGTGGGTTTGGGTCTAGCCGAGTGGGTTTGGGTCTAGCCGAGTGGGTTTGGGTCCAGCCGTGTGGGTTTGGGTCTAGCCGATTGGGTTTGGGTCTAGGCATGTGGGTTTGGGTCTAGCCGAGTGGGTTAGGGTCTAGCGGAATGGGTTTGGGTGTAGCCGAGTGGGTTTGGGTCTAGCCGAGTGGGTTTGGGTCTAGCCGAGTGGGTTTGGGTCTAGCCGAGTGGGTTTGAGTCTTGCCGAGTGGGTTTGGGTCTAGCGGAGTTGGTTTGGGTGTAGCCGTGTGGGTTTGGGTCTAGCCGAGTGGGTTTGGGTGTCGCCGAGTGGGTTTGGGTCTAGCAGAGTGGGTTTGGGTGTAGCCGAGTGGGTTTGGGTGTAGTCGAGTGGGTTTGGGTCTACCCGAGTGGGTTTGGGTCTAGCCGAGTGGGTTTGGGTCCAGGCGAGTGGGTTTGGGTCTAGCCGAGTGGGTTTGGGTCTAGCGGAGTGTGTTTGGGTCTAGCCGAGTGGGTTTGGGTCTAGCGGTGTGGGTTTGGGTCTAGCCGAGTGGGTTTGGGTCTAGCCGAGTGGGTTTGGGTCTAGCCGAGTGGGTTTGGATCTAGCCGAGTGGGTTTGGGTCTAGCCGAGTTAGTTTGGGTGTAGCCGAGTGGGTTTGGGTCTAGCCGAGCGGGTTTGGGACTAGCCAAGTGGGTTTGGGTCTAGCCGAGTGGGTTTGGGTCTAGACGAGTGGGTTTGGGTCTAGCCGAGTGGGTTTCGTTCTAGCCGAGTGGGTTTGGGTCTAGCGGAGTGGGTTTGGGTCCAGCCGAGTCCGTTTGCGTTTAGCCGAGTGGGTTTGGGTCTAGCGGGGTGGGTTTGGTTCTAGCGGAGTGGGTTTGGGTCTAGCCGATTGGGTTTGTGTCTAGCCGAGTGGGTTTGGGACTGGCGGAGTGGGGTTGGGTCTAGTGGAGTGGGTTTGGGTGTAGCCGAGTGGGTTTGGGTCTAGCCGAGTGGGTTTGGGTCCAGCCGAGTGGGTTTGGGTCTAGCGGAGTGGGTTTGGGTCTAGTCGAGTGGGTTTGGGTCTAGCGGTGTGGGTTTGGGTCTAGCCGAGTGGGTTTGGGTGTAGCCGAGTGGGTTTGGGTCTAGCCCAGTGGGTTTGGGTCTAGCCGAGTGGGTTTGGGTCTAGCCGAGTGGGTTTGGGTCTAGCGGAGTGGGTTTGGGTGTAGCCGAGTGGGTTTGGGTCCAGCCGAGTGGGTTTGGGTCTAGCCGAGTGTGTTTGGGTCTAGCCGAGTGGGTTTGGGTGCAGCCGAGTGGGTTTGGGTCTAGCCGAGTGTGTTTGGGTCTAGTCGAGTGGGTTTGGGTCTAGCCGAGTGGGTTTGGGTCTAGCCGAGTGGGTTTGGGCCTAGCCGCGTGGGTTTGGGTCTAGCGGAGTGGGTTTGGGTCTAGCGGAGTGGGCTTGGGTCTAGCCGAGTGGGTTTGGGCCTAGCCACGTGGGTTTGGGTCTAGCGGAGTGGGTTTGGGTCTAGCGGAGTGGGCTTGGGTCTAGCCGAGTGGTTTTGGGCCTAGCCGAGTGGGTTTGGGTCTAGCTGAGTGGGTTTGGGTCCAGCCGAGTGGGTTTGGGTCTAGCCGAGTGGGTTTGGGTCCAGCCGTGTGGGTTTGGGTCTAGCCGATTGGGTTTGGGTCTAGGCATGTGGGTTTGGGTCTAGCCGAGTGGGTTAGGGTCTAGCGGAATGGGTTTGGGTGTAGCCGAGTGGGTTTGGGTCTAGCCGAGTGGGTTTGGGTCTAGCCGAGTGGGTTTGGGTCTAGCCGAGTGGGTTTGAGTCTTGCCGAGTGGGTTTGGGTCTAGCGGAGTTGGTTTGGGTGTAGCCGTGTGGGTTTGGGTCTAGCCGAGTGGGTTTGGGTGTCGCCGAGTGGGTTTGGGTCTAGCAGAGTGGGTTTGGGTGTAGCCGAGTGGGTTTGGGTGTAGTCGAGTGGGTTTGGGTCTAGCCGAGTGGGTTTGGGTCTAGCCGAGTGGGTTTGGGTCCAGGCGAGTGGGTTTGGGTCTTGCCGAGTGGGTTTGGGTCTAGCGGAGTGTGTTTGGGTCTAGCCGATTGGGTTTGGGTCTAGCGGTGTGGGTTTGGGTCTAGCCCAGTGGGTTTGGGTCTAGCCGAGTGGGTTTGGGTCTAGCCGAGTGGGTTTGGATCTAGCCGAGTGGGTTTGGGTCTAGCCGAGTTAGTTTGGGTGTAGCCGAGTGGGTTTGGGTCTAGCCGAGCGGGTTTGGGTCTAGCCAAGTGGGTTTGGGTCTAGCCGAGTGAGTTTGGGTCTAGACGAGTGGGTTTGGGTCTAGCCGAGTGGGTTTCGTTCTAGCCGAGTGGGTTTGGGTCTAGCGGAGTGGGTTTGGGTCCAGCCGAGTCCGTTTGGGTTTAGCCGAGTGGGTTTGGGTCTAGCGGGGTGGGTTTGGTTCTAGCGGAGTGGGTTTGGGTCTAGCCGATTGGGTTTGTGTCTAGCCGAGTGGGTTTGGGTCTGGCGGAGTGGGGTTGGGTCTAGTGGAGTGGGTTTGGGTGTAGCCGAGTGGGTTTGGGTCTAGCCGAGTGGGTTTGGGTCCAGCCGAGTGGGTTTGGGTCTAGCGGAGTGGGTTTGGGTCTAGTCGAGTGGGTTTGGGTCTAGCTGTGTGGGTTTGGGTCTAGCCGAGTGGGTTTGGGTGTAGCCGAGTGGGTTTGGGTCTAGCCCAGTGGGTTTGGGTCTAGCCGAGTGGGTTTGGGTCTAGCCGAGTGGGTTTGGGTCTAGCGGAGTGGGTTTGGGTGTAGCCGAGTGGGTTTGGGTCCAGCCGAGTGGGTTTGGGTCTAGCCGAGTGTGTTTGGGTCTAGCCGAGTGGGTTTGGGTGCAGCCGAGTGGGTTTGGGTCTAGCCGAGTGTGTTTGGGTCTAGTCGAGTGGGTTTGGGTCTAGCCGAGTGGGTTTGGGTCTAGCCGAGTGGGTTTGGGCCTAGCCGCGTGGGTTTGGGTCTAGCGGAGTGGGTTTGGGTCTAGCGGAGTGGGCTTGGGTCTAGCCGAGTGGTTTTGGGCCTAGCCGAGTGGGTTTGGGTCTAGCTGAGTGGGTTTGGGTCTAGCCGAGTCGGTTTGGGTCTAGCCGAGTGGGTTTGGGTCCAGCCGTGTGGGTTTGGGTCTAGCCGATTGGGTTTGGGTCTAGGCATGTGGGTTTGGGTCTGGCTGAGTGGGTTAGGGTCTAGCGGAATGGGTTTGGGTGTAGCCGAGTGGGTTTGGGTCTAGCCGAGTGGGTTTGGGTCGAGCCGAGTGGGTTTGGGTCTAGCCGAGTGGGTTTGAGTCTTGCCGAGTGGGTTTGGGTCTAGCGGAGTTGGTTTGGGTGTAGCCGAGTGGGTTTGGGTCTAGCCGAGTGGGTTTGGGTGTAGCCGAGTGGGTTTGGGTCTAGCAGAGTGGGTTTGGGTGTAGCCGAGTGGGTTTGTGTGTAGCCGAGTGGGTTTGGGTCTAGCCGAGTGGGTTTGGGTGTAGTCGAGTGGGTTTGGGTCAAGCCGAGTGGGTTTGGGTCTAGCCGAGTGGGTTTGGGTCCAGCCGAGTGGATTTGGGTCCAGCCAAGTGGGTTTGGGTCTACCGGAGTGGGTTTGGGTCTAGCCGAGTGGGTTTGGGTCCAGCCGTGTGGGTTTGGGTCTAGCCGATTGGGTTTGGGTCTAGGCATGTGGGTTTGGGTCTAGCCGAGTGGGTTAGGGTCTAGCGGAATGGGTTTGGGTGTAGCCGAGTGGGTTTGGGTCTAGCCGAGTGGGTTTGGGTCTAGCCGAGTGGGTTTGGGTCTAGCCGAGTGGGTTTGAGTCTTGCCGAGTGGGTTTGGGTCTAGCGGAGTTGGTTTGGGTGTAGCCGTGTGGGTTTGGGTCTAGCCGAGTGGGTTTGGGTGTCGCCGAGTGGGTTTGGGTCTAGCAGAGTGGGTTTGGGTGTAGCCGAGTGGGTTTGGGTGTAGTCGAGTGGGTTTGGGTCTAGCCGAGTGGGTTTGGGTCTAGCCGAGTGGGTTTGGGTCCAGGCGAGTGGGTTTGGGTCTAGCCGAGTGGGTTTGGGTCTAGCCCAGTGGGTTTGGGTCTAGCCGAGTGGGTTTGGGTCTAGCCGAGTGGGTTTGGGTCTAGCGGAGTGGGTTTGGGTGTAGCCGAGTGGGTTTGGGTCCAGCCGAGTGGGTTTGGGTCTAGCCGAGTGTGTTTGGGTCTAGCCGAGTGGGTTTGGGTGCAGCCGAGTGGGTTTGGGTCTAGCCGAGTGTGTTTGGGTCTAGTCGAGTGGGTTTGGGTCTAGCCGAGTGGGTTTGGGTCTAGCCGAGTGGGTTTGGGCCTAGCCGCGTGGGTTTGGGTCTAGCGGAGTGGGTTTGGGTCTAGCGGAGTGGGCTTGGGTCTAGCCGAGTGGTTTTGGGCCTAGCCGAGTGGGTTTGGGTCTAGCTGAGTGGGTTTGGGTCTAGCCGAGTGGGTTTGGGTCTAGCCGAGTGGGTTTGGGTCCAGCCGTGTGGGTTTGGGTCTAGCCGATTGGGTTTGGGTCTAGGCATGTGGGTTTGGGTCTGGCTGAGTGGGTTAGGGTCTAGCGGAATGGGTTTGGGTGTAGCCGAGTGGGTTTGGGTCTAGCCGAGTGGGTTTGGGTCGAGCCGAGTGGGTTTGGGTCTAGCCGAGTGGGTTTGAGTCTTGCCGAGTGGGTTTGGGTCTAGCGGAGTTGGTTTGGGTGTAGCCGAGTGGGTTTGGGTCTAGCCGAGTGGGTTTGGGTGTAGCCGAGTGGGTTTGGGTCTAGCAGAGTGGGTTTGGGTGTAGCCGAGTGGGTTTGTGTGTAGCCGAGTGGGTTTGGGTCTAGCCGAGTGGGTTTGGGTGTAGTCGAGTGGGTTTGGGTCAAGCCGAGTGGGTTTGGGTCTAGCCGAGTGGGTTTGGGTCCAGCCGAGTGGGTTTGGGTCCAGCCAAGTGGGTTTGGGTCTACCGGAGTGGGTTTGGGTCTAGCCGAGTGGGTTTGGGTCCAGCCGTGTGGGTTTGGGTCTAGCCGATTGGGTTTGGGTCTAGGCATGTGGGTTTGGGTCTAGCAGAGTGTGTTAGGGTCTAGCGGAATGGGTTTGGGTGTAGCCGAGTGGGTTTGGGTCTAGCCGAGTGGGTTTGGGTCTAGCCGAGTGGGTTTGGGTCTAGCCGAGTGGGTTTGAGTCTTGCCGAGTGGGTTTGGGTCTAGCGGAGTTGGTTTGGGTGTAGCCGTGTGGGTTTGGGTCTAGCCGAGTGGGTTTGGGTGTCGCCGAGTGGGTTTGGGTCTAGCAGAGTGGGTTTGGGTGTAGCCGAGTGGGTTTGGGTGTAGTCGAGTGGGTTTGGGTCTAGCCGAGTGGGTTTGGGTCTAGCCGAGTGGGTTTGGGTCCAGGCGAGTGGGTTTGGGTCTAGCCGAGTGGGTTTGGGTCTAGCGGAGTGTGTTTGGGTCTAGCCGAGTGGGTTTGGGTCTAGCGGTGTGGGTTTGGGTCTAGCCGAGTGGGTTTGGGTCGAGCCGAGTGGGTTTGGGTCTAGCCGAGTGGGTTTGGATCTAGCCGAGTGGGTTTGGGTCTAGCCGAGTTAGTTTGGGTGTAGCCGAGTGGGTTTGGGTCTAGCCAAGCGGGTTTGGGCCTAGCCAAGTGGGTTTGGGTCTAGCCGAGTGGGTTTGGGTCTAGACGAGTGGGTTTGGGTCTAGCCGAGTGGGTTTCGTTCTAGCCGAGTGGGTTTGGGTCTAGCGGAGTGGGTTTGGGTCCAGCCGAGTCCGTTTGGGTTTAGCCGAGTGGGTTTGGGTCTAGCGGGGTGGGTTTGGTTCTAGCGGAGTGGGTTTGGGTCTAGCCGAGTGGGTTTGGGTGCAGCCGAGTGGGTTTGGGTCTAGCCGAGTGTGTTTGGGTCTAGTCGAGTGGGTTTGGGTCTAGCCGAGTGGGTTTGGGTCTAGCCGAGTGGGTTTGGGCCTAGCCGCGTGGGTTTGGGTCTAGCGGAGTGGGTTTGGGTCTAGCGGAGTGGGCTTGGGTCTAGCCGAGTGGTTTTGGGCCTAGCCGAGTGGGTTTGGGTCTAGCTGAGTGGGTTTGGGTCTAGCCGAGTGGGTTTGGGTCTAGCCGAGTGGGTTTGGGTCCAGCCGTGTGGGTTTGGGTCTAGCCGATTGGGTTTGGGTCTAGGCATGTGGGTTTGGGTCTGGCTGAGTGGGTTAGGGTCTAGCGGAATGGGTTTGGGTGTAGCCGAGTGGGTTTGGGTCTAGCCGAGTGGGTTTGGGTCGAGCCGAGTGGGTTTGGGTCTAGCCGAGTGGGTTTGAGTCTTGCCGAGTGGGTTTGGGTCTAGCGGAGTTGGTTTGGGTGTAGCCGAGTGGGTTTGGGTCTAGCCGAGTGGGTTTGGGTGTAGCCGAGTGGGTTTGGGTCTAGCAGAGTGGGTTTGGGTGTAGCCGAGTGGGTTTGTGTGTAGCCGAGTGGGTTTGGGTCTAGCCGAGTGGGTTTGGGTGTAGTCGAGTGGGTTTGGGTCAAGCCGAGTGGGTTTGGGTCTAGCCGAGTGGGTTTGGGTCCAGCCGAGTGGGTTTGGGTCCAGCCAAGTGGGTTTGGGTCTACCGGAGTGGGTTTGGGTCTAGCCGAGTGGGTTTGGGTCCAGCCGTGTGGGTTTGGGTCTAGCCGATTGGGTTTGGGTCTAGGCATGTGGGTTTGGGTCTAGCCGAGTGGGTTAGGGTCTAGCGGAATGGGTTTGGGTGTAGCCGAGTGGGTTTGGGTCTAGCCGAGTGGGTTTGGGTCTAGCCGAGTGGGTTTGGGTCTAGCCGAGTGGGTTTGAGTCTTGCCGAGTGGGTTTGGGTCTAGCGGAGTTGGTTTGGGTGTAGCCGTGTGGGTTTGGGTCTAGCCGAGTGGGTTTGGGTGTCGCCGAGTGGGTTTGGGTCTAGCAGAGTGGGTTTGGGTGTAGCCGAGTGGGTTTGGGTGTAGTCGAGTGGGTTTGGGTCTAGCCGAGTGGGTTTGGGTCTAGCCGAGTGGGTTTGGGTCCAGGCGAGTGGGTTTGGGTCTAGCCGAGTGGGTTTGGGTCTAGCGGAGTGTGTTTGGGTCTAGCCGAGTGGGTTTGGGTCTAGCGGTGTGGGTTTGGGTCTAGCCGAGTGGGTTTGGGTCTAGCCGAGTGGGTTTGGGTCTAGCCGAGTGGGTTTGGATCTAGCCGAGTGGGTTTGGGTCTAGCCGAGTTAGTTTGGGTGTAGCCGAGTGGGTTTGGGTCTAGCCAAGCGGGTTTGGGCCTAGCCAAGTGGGTTTGGGTCTAGCCGAGTGGGTTTGGGTCTAGACGAGTGGGTTTGGGTCTAGCCGAGTGGGTTTCGTTCTAGCCGAGTGGGTTTGGGTCTAGCGGAGTGGGTTTGGGTCCAGCCGAGTCCGTTTGGGTTTAGCCGAGTGGGTTTGGGTCTAGCGGGGTGGGTTTGGTTCTAGCGGAGTGGGTTTGGGTCTAGCCGATTGGGTTTGTGTCTAGCCGAGTGGGTTTGGGTCTGGCGGAGTGGGGTTGGGTCTAGTGGAGTGGGTTTGGGTGTAGCCGAGTGGGTTTGGGTCTAGCCGAGTGGGTTTGGGTCCAGCCGAGTGGGTTTGGGTCTAGCGGGGTGGGTTTGGTTCTAGCGGAGTGGGTTTGGGTCTAGCCGATTGGGTTTGTGTCTAGCCGAGTGGGTTTGGGTCTGGCGGAGTGGGGTTGGGTCTAGTGGAGTGGGTTTGGGTGTAGCCGAGTGGGTTTGGGTCTAGCCGAGTGGGTTTGGGTCCAGCCGAGTGGGTTTGGGTCTAGCGGAGTGGGTTTGGGTCTAGTCGAGTGGGTTTGGGTCTAGCTGTGTGGGTTTGGGTCTAGCCGAGTGGGTTTGGGTGTAGCCGAGTGGGTTTGGGTCTAGCCCAGTGGGTTTGGGTCTAGCCGAGTGGGTTTGGGTCTAGCCGAGTGGGTTTGGGTCTAGCGGAGTGGGTTTGGGTGTAGCCGAGTGGGTTTGGGTCCAGCCGAGTGGGTTTGGGTCTAGCCGAGTGTGTTTGGGTCCAGCCGAGTGGGTTTGGGTGCAGCCGAGTGGGTTTGGGTCTAGCCGAGTGTGTTTGGGTCTAGTCGAGTGGGTTTGGGTCTAGCCGAGTGGGTTTGGGTCTAGCCGAGTGGGTTTGGGCCTAGCCGCGTGGGTTTTGGTCTAGCCAAGTGGGTTTGGGTCTAGCGGAGTGGGCTTGGGTCTAGCCGAGTGGTTTTGGGCCTAGCCGAGTGGGTTTGGGTCTAGCTGAGTGGGTTTGGGTCTAGCCGAGTGGGTTTGGGTCTAGCCGAGTGGGTTTGGGTCCAGCCGTGTGGGTTTGGGTCTAGCCGATTGGGTTTGGGTCTAGGCATGTGGGTTTGGGTCTGGCTGAGTGGGTTAGGGTCTAGCGGAATGGGTTTGGGTGTAGCCGAGTGGGTTTGGGTCTAGCCGAGTGGGTTTGGGTCGAGCCGAGTGGGTTTGGGTCTAGCCGAGTGGGTTTGAGTCTTGCCGATTGGGTTTGGGTCTAGCGGAGTTGGTTTGGGTGTAGCCGAGTGGGTTTGGGTCTAGCCGAGTGGGTTTGGGTGTAGCCGAGTGGGTTTGGGTCTAGCAGAGTGGGTTTGGGTGTAGCCGAGTGGGTTTGTGTGTAGCCGAGTGGGTTTGGGTCTAGCCGAGTGGGTTTGGGTGTAGTCGAGTGGGTTTGGGTCAAGCCGAGTGGGTTTGGGTCTAGCCGAGTGGGTTTGGGTCCAGCCGAGTGGGTTTGGGTCCAGCCAAGTGGGTTTGGGTCTACCGGAGTGGGTTTGGGTCTAGCCGAGTGGGTTTGGGTCCAGCCGTGTGGGTTTGGGTCTAGCCGATTGGGTTTGGGTCTAGGCATGTGGGTTTGGGTCTAGCCGAGTGGGTTAGGGTCTAGCGGAATGGGTTTGGGTGTAGCCGAGTGGGTTTGGGTCTAGCCGAGTGGGTTTGGGTCTAGCCGATTGGGTTTGGGTCTAGCCGAGTGGGTTTGAGTCTTGCCGAGTGGGTTTGGGTCTAGCGGAGTTGGTTTGGGTGTAGCCGTGTGGGTTTGGGTCTAGCCGAGTGGGTTTGGGTGTCGCCGAGTGGGTTTGGGTCTAGCAGAGTGGGTTTGGGTGTAGCCGAGTGGGTTTGGGTGTAGTCGAGTGGGCTTGGGTCTAGCCGAGTGGGTTTGGGTCTAGCCGAGTGGGTTTGGGTCCAGGCGAGTGGGTTTGGGTCTAGCCGAGTGGGTTTGGGTCTAGCCCAGTGGGTTTGGGTCTAGCCGAGTGGGTTTGGGTCTAGCCGAGTGGGTTTGGGTCTAGCGGAGTGGGTTTGGGTGTAGCCGAGTGGGTTTGGGTCCAGCCGAGTGGGTTTGGGTCTAGCCGAGTGTGTTTGGGTCTAGCCGAGTGGGTTTGGGTGCAGCCGAGTGGGTTTGGGTCTAGCCGAGTGTGTTTGGGTCTAGTCGAGTGGGTTTGGGTCTAGCCGAGTGGGTTTGGGTCTAGCCGAGTGGGTTTGGGCCTAGCCGCGTGGGTTTGGGTCTAGCGGAGTGGGTTTGGGTCTAGCGGAGTGGGCTTGGGTCTAGCCGAGTGGTTTTGGGCCTAGCCGAGTGGGTTTGGGTCTAGCTGAGTGGGTTTGGGTCTAGCCGAGTGGGTTTGGGTCTAGCCGAGTGGGTTTGGGTCCAGCCGTGTGGGTTTGGGTCTAGCCGATTGGGTTTGGGTCTAGGCATGTGGGTTTGGGTCTGGCTGAGTGGGTTAGGGTCTGGCGGAATGGGTTTGGGTGTAGCCGAGTGGGTTTGGGTCTAGCCGAGTGGGTTTGGGTCGAGCCGAGTGGGTTTGGGTCTAGCCGAGTGGGTTTGAGTCTTGCCGAGTGGGTTTGGGTCTAGCGGAGTTGGTTTGGGTGTAGCCGAGTGGGTTTGGGTCTAGCCGAGTGGGTTTGGGTGTAGCCGAGTGGGTTTGGGTCTAGCAGAGTGGGTTTGGGTGTAGCCGAGTGGGTTTGTGTGTAGCCGAGTGGGTTTGGGTCTAGCCGAGTGGGTTTGGGTGTAGTCGAGTGGGTTTGGGTCAAGCCGAGTGGGTTTGGGTCTAGCCGAGTGGGTTTGGGTCCAGCCGAGTGGGTTTGGGTCCAGCCAAGTGGGTTTGGGTCTACCGGAGTGGGTTTGGGTCTAGCCGAGTGGGTTTGGGTCCAGCCGTGTGGGTTTGGGTCTAGCCGATTGGGTTTGGGTCTAGGCATGTGGGTTTGGGTCTAGCCGAGTGGGTTAGGGTCTAGCGGAATGGGTTTGGGTGTAGCCGAGTGGGTTTGGGTCTAGCCGAGTGGGTTTGGGTCTAGCCGAGTGGGTTTGGGTCTGGCCGAGTGGGTTTGAGTCTTGCCGAGTGGGTTTGGGTCTAGCGGAGTTGGTTTGGGTGTAGCCGTGTGGGTTTGGGTCTAGCCGAGTGGGTTTGGGTGTCGCCGAGTGGGTTTGGGTCTAGCAGAGTGGGTTTGGGTGTAGCCGAGTGGGTTTGGGTGTAGTCGAGTGGGTTTGGGTCTAGCAGAGTGGGTTTGGGTCTAGCCGAGTGGGTTTGGGTCCAGGCGAGTGGGTTTGGGTCTAGCCGAGTGGGTTTGGGTCTAGCGGAGTGTGTTTGGGTCTAGCCGAGTGGGTTTGGGTCTAGCGGTGTGGGTTTGGGTCTAGCCGAGTGGGTTTGGGTCTAGCCGAGTGGGTTTGGGTCTAGCCGAGTGGGTTTGGATCTAGCCGAGTGGGTTTGGGTCTAGCCGAGTTAGTTTGGGTGTGGCCGAGTGGGTTTGGGTCTAGCCGAGCGGGTTTGGGTCTAGCCAAGTGGGTTTGGGTCTAGCCGAGTGGGTTTGGGTCTAGACGAGTGGGTTTGGGTCTAGCCGAGTGGGTTTCGTTCTAGCCGAGTGGGTTTGGGTCTAGCGGAGTGGGTTTGGGTCCAGCCGAGTCCGTTTGGGTTTAGCCGAGTGGGTTTGGGTCTAGCGGGGTGGGTTTGGTTCTAGCGGAGTGGGTTTGGGTCTAGCCGATTGGGTTTGTGTCTAGCCGAGTGGGTTTGGGTCTGGCGGAGTGGGGTTGGGTCTAGCGGAGTGGGTTTGGGTGTAGCCGAGTGGGTTTGGGTCTAGCCGAGTGGGTTTGGGTCCAGCCGAGTGGGTTTGGGTCTAGCGGAGTGGGTTTGGGTCTAGTCGAGTGGGTTTGGGTCTAGCGGTGTGGGTTTGGGTCTAGCCGAGTGGGTTTGGGTGTAGCCGAGTGGGTTTGGGTCTAGCCCAGTGGGTTTGGGTCTAGCCGAGTGGGTTTGGGTCTAGCCGAGTGGGTTTGGGTCTAGCGGAGTGGGTTTGGGTGTAGCCGAGTGGGTTTGGGTCCAGCCGAGTGGGTTTGGGTCTAGCCGAGTGTGTTTGGGTCTAGCCGAGTGGGTTTGGGTGCAGCCGAGTGGGTTTGGGTCTAGCCGAGTGTGTTTGGGTCTAGTCGAGTGGGTTTGGGTCTAGCCGAGTGGGTTTGGGTCTAGCCGAGTGGGTTTGGGCCTAGCTGCGTGGGTTTGGGTCTAGCGGAGTGGGTTTGGGTCTAGCGGAGTGGGCTTGGGTCTAGCCGAGTGGTTTTGGGCCTAGCCGAGTGGGTTTGGGTCTAGCTGAGTGGGTTTGGGTCTAGCCGAGTGGGTTTGGGTCTAGCCGAGTGGGTTTGGTTCCAGCCGTGTGGGTTTGGGTCTAGCCGATTGGGTTTGGGTCTAGGCATGTGGGTTTGGGTCTGGCCGAGTGGGTTAGGGTCTAGCGGAATGGGTTTGGGTGTAGCCGAGTGGGTTTGGGTCTAGCCGAGTGGGTTTGGGTCGAGCCGAGTGGGTTTGGGTCTAGCCGAGTGGGTTTGAGTCTTGCCGAGTGGGTTTGGGTCTAGCGGAGTTGGTTTGGGTGTAGCCGAGTGGGTTTGGGTCTAGCCGAGTGGGTTTGGGTGTAGCCGAGTGGGTTTGGGTCTAGCAGAGTGGGTTTGGGTGTAGCCGAGTGGGTTTGTGTGTAGCCGAGTGGGTTTGGGTCTAGCCGAGTGGGTTTGGGTGTAGTCGAGTGGGTTTGGGTCAAGCCGAGTGGGTTTGGGTCTAGCCGAGTGGGTTTGGGTCCAGCCGAGTGGGTTTGGGTCTACCGGAGTGGGTTTGGGTCTAGCCGAGTGGGTTTGGGTCTAGCGGTGTAGGTTTGGGTCTAGCCGAGTGGGTTTGGGTCTAGCCGAGTGGGTTTGGGTCTAGCCGAGTGGGTTTGGATCTAGCCGAGTGGGTTTGGGTCTAGCCGAGTTAGTTTGGGTGCAGCCGAGTGGGTTTGGGTCTAGCCGAGCGGATTTGGGTCTAGCCAAGTGGGTTTGGGTCTAGCCGAGTGGGTTTGGGTCTAGCCGAGTGGGTTTGGGTCTAGCGGGGTGGGTTTGGTCTAGCGGAGTAGGTTTGGGTCCAGCCGATTGGGTTTGGGTCTACCCGAGTGGGTTTGGGCCTGGCGGAGTGGGTTTGGGTCTAGTGGAGTGGGTTTCGGTGTAGCCGAGTGGGTTTGGGTCTAGCCGAGTGGGTTTGGATCTAGCCAAGTGGGTTTGGGTCTAGCCGAGTTAGTTTGGGTGTAGCCGAGTGGGTTTGGGTCTAGCCGAGCGGGTTTGGGTCTAGCCAAGTGGGTTTGGATCTAGCCGAGTGGGTTTGGGTCTAGACGAGTGGGTTTGGGTCTAGCCGAGTGGGTTTCGTTCTAGCCGAGTGGGTTTGGGTCTAGCGGAGTGGGTTTGGGTCCAGCCGAGTCCGTTTGGGTTTAGCCGAGTGGGTTTGGGTCTAGCGGGGTGGGTTTGGTTCTAGCGGAGTGGGTTTGGGTCTAGCCGATTGGGTTTGTGTCTAGCCGAGTGGGTTTGGGTCTGGCGGAGTGGGGTTGGGTCTAGTGGAGTGGGTTTGGGTGTAGCCGAGTGGGTTTGGGTCTAGCCGAGTGGGTTTGGGTCCAGCCGAGTGGGTTTGGGTCTAGCGGAGTGGGTTTGGGTCTAGTCGAGTGGGTTTGGGTCTAGCGGTGTGGGTTTGGGTCTAGCCGAGTGGGTTTGGGTGTAGCCGAGTGGGTTTGGGTCTAGCCCAGTGGGTTTGGGTCTAGCCGAGTGGGTTTGGGTCTAGCCGAGTGGGTTTGGGTCTAGCGGAGTGGGTTTGGGTGTAGCCGAGTGGGTTTGGGTCCAGCCGAGTGGGTTTGGGTCTAGCCGAGTGTGTTTGGGTCTAGCCGAGTGGGTTTGGGTGCAGCCGAGTGGGTTTGGGTCTAGCCGAGTGTGTTTGGGTCTAGTCGAGTGGGTTTGGGTCTAGCCGAGTGGGTTTGGGTCTAGCCGAGTGGGTTTGGGCCTAGCCGCGTGGGTTTGGGTCTAGCGGAGTGGGTTTGGGTCTAGCGGAGTGGGCTTGGGTCTAGCCGAGTGGTTTTGGGCCTAGCCGAGTGGGTTTGGGTCTAGCTGAGTGGGTTTGGGTCTAGCCGAGTGGGTTTGGGTCTAGCCGAGTGGGTTTGGGTCCAGCCGTGTGGGTTTGGGTCTAGCCGATTGGGTTTGGGTCTAGGCATGTGGGTTTGGGTCTAGCCGAGTGGGTTAGGGTCTAGCGGAATGGGTTTGGGTGTAGCCGAGTGGGTTTGGGTCTAGCCGAGTGGGTTTGGGTCTAGCCGAGTGGGTTTGGGTCTAGCCGAGTGGGTTTGAGTCTTGCCGAGTGGGTTTGGGTCTAGCGGAGTTGGTTTGGGTGTAGCCGAGTGGGTTTGGGTCTAGCCGAGTGGGTTTGGGTGTCGCCGAGTGGGTTTGGGTCTAGCAGAGTGGGTTTGGGTGTAGCCGAGTGGGTTTGGGTGTAGTCGAGTGGGTTTGGGTCTAGCCGAGTGGGTTTGGGTCTAGCCGAGTGGGTTTGGGTCCAGGCGAGTGCGTTTGGGTCTAGCCGAGTGGGTTTGGGTCTAGCGGAGTGTGTTTCGGTCTAGCCGAGTGGGTTTGGGTCTAGCCGAGTGGGTTTGGGTCTAGCCGAGTGGGTTTGAGTCTTGCCGAGTGGGTTTGGGTCTAGCGGAGTTGGTTTGGGTGTAGCCGAGTGGGTTTGGGTCTAGCCGAGTGGGTTTGGGTGTCGCCGAGTGGGTTTGGGTCTAGCAGAGTGGGTTTGGGTGTAGCCGAGTGGGTTTGGGTGTAGTCGAGTGGGTTTGGGTCTAGCCGAGTGGGTTTGGGTCTAGCCGAGTGGGTTTGGGTCCAGGCGAGTGGGTTTGGGTCTAGCCGAGTGGGTTTGGGTCTAGCGGAGTGTGTTTCGGTCTAGCCGAGTGGGTTTGGGTCTAGCGGTGTGGGTTTGGGTCTAGCCGAGTGGGTTTGGGTCTAGCCGAGTGGGTTTGGGTCTAGCCGAGTGGGTTTGGATCTAGCCGAGTGGGTTTGGGTCTAGCCGAGTTAGTTTGGGTGTAGCCGAGTGGGTTTGGGTCTAGCCGAGCGGGTTTGGGTCTAGCCAAGTGGGTTTGGGTCTAGCCGAGTGGGTTTGGGTCTAGACGAGTGGGTTTGGGTCTAGCCGAGTGGGTTTCGTTCTAGCCGAGTGGGTTTGGGTCTAGCGGAGTGGGTTTGGGTCCAGCCGAGTCCGTTTGGGTTTAGCCGAGTGGGTTTGGGTCTAGCGGGGTGGGTTTGGTTCTAGCGGAGTGGGTTTGGGTCTAGCCGATTGGGTTTGTGTCTAGCCGAGTGGGTTTGGGTCTGGCGGAGTGGGGTTGGGTCTAGTGGAGTGGGTTTGGGTGTAGCCGAGTGGGTTTGGGTCTAGCCGCGTGGGTTTGGGTCCAGCCGAGTGGGTTTGGGTCTAGCGGAGTGGGTTTGGGTCTAGTCGAGTGGGTTTGGGTCTAGCGGTGTGGGTTTGGGTCTAGCCGAGTGGGTTTGGGTGTAGCCGAGTGGGTTTGGGTCTAGCCCAGTGGGTTTGGGTCTAGCCGAGTGGGTTTGGGTCTAGCCGAGTGGGTTTGGGTCTAGCGGAGTGGGTTTGGGTGTAGCCGAGTGGGTTTGGGTCCAGCCGAGTGGGTTTGGGTCTAGCCGAGTGTGTTTGGGTCTAGCCGAGTGGGTTTGGGTGCAGCCGAGTGGGTTTGGGTCTAGCCGAATGTGTTTGGGTCTAGTCGAGTGGTTTTGGGTCTAGCCGAGTGGGTTTGGGTCTAGCCGAGTGGGTTTGGGCCTAGCCGCGTGGGTTTGGGTCTAGCGGAGTGGGTTTGGGTCTAGCGGAGTGGGCTTGGGTCTAGCCGAGTGGTTTTGGGCCTAGCCGAGTGGGTTTGGGTCTAGCTGAGTGGGTTTGGGTCTAGCCGAGTGGGTTTGGGTCTAGCCGAGTGGGTTTGGGTCCAGCCGTGTGGGTTTGGGTCTAGCCGATTGGGTTTGGGTCTAGGCATGTGGGTTTGGGTCTGGCCGAGTGGGTTAGGGTCTAGCGGAATGGGTTTGGGTGTAGCCGAGTGGGTTTGGGTCTAGCCGAGTTGGTTTGGGTCTAGCCGAGTGGGTTTGAGTCTTGCCGAGTGGGTTTGGGTCTAGCGGAGTTGGTTTGGGTGTAGCCGAGTGGGTTTGGGTCTAGCCGAGTGGGTTTGGGTGTAGCCGAGTGGGTTTGGGTCTAGCAGAGTGGGTTTGGGTGTAGCCGAGTGGGTTTGGGTGTAGCCGAGTGGGTTTGGGTCTAGCCGAGTGGGTTTGGGTGTAGTCGAGTGGGTTTGGGTCAAGCCGAGTGGGTTTGGGTCTAGCCGAGTGGGTTTGGGTCCAGCCGAGTGGGTTTGGGTCCAGCCAAGTGGGTTTGGGTCTACCGGAGTGGGTTTGGGTCCAGCCGAGTGGGTTTGGGTCCAGCGGTGTAGGTTTGGGTCTAGCCGAGTGGGTTTGGGTCTAGCCGAGTGGGTTTGGGTCTAGCCGAGTGGGTTTGGATCTAGCCGAGTGGGTTTGGGTCTAGCCGAGTTAGTTTGGGTGCAGCCGAGTGGGTTTGGGTCTAGCCGAGCGGATTTGGGTCTAGCCAAGTGGGTTTGGGTCTAGCCGAGTGGGTTTGGGTCTAGCCGAGTGGGTTTGGGTCTAGCGGGGTGGGTTTGGTTCTAGCGGAGTAGGTTTGGGTCCAGCCGATTGGGTTTGGGTCTACCCGAGTGGGTTTTGGCCTGGCGGAGTGGGTTTGGGTCTAGTGGAGTGGGTTTCGGTGTAGCCGAGTGGGTTTGGGTCTAGCCGAGTGGGTTTGGGTCCAGCCGAGTGGGTTTGGGTCTAGCCGCGTGGGTTTGGGTCTAGCGGAGTGGGTTTGGGTGTAGCCGAGTGGGTTTGGGTCCAGCCGAGTGGGTTTGGGTCTAGCCGAGTGTGTTTGGGTCTAGCCGAGTGGGTTTGGGTGCAGCCGAGTGGGTTTGGGTCTAGCCGAGTGTGTTTGGGTCTAGTCGAGTGGGTTTGGGTCTAGCCGAGTGGGTTTGGGTCTAGCCGAGTGGGCTTGGGACTAGCCGCGTGGATTTGGGTCTAGCGGAGTGGGTTTGGGTCTAGCGGAGTGGGTTTGGGTCTAGCGGAGTGGGTTTGGGTCTAACCGAGTGGGTTTGGGTCTAGCGGTGTGGGTTTGGGTGTAGCCGAGTGGGGTTGGGTCTAGCTGAGTGGATTTGGGTCTAGCCGAGTGGGTTTGGATCTAGCCGAGTGGGTTTGGGTCTAGCCGAGTTAGTTTGGGTCTAGCCGAGCGGGTTTCAGTCTAGCCGAGTGGGTTTGGGTGTAGCCGAGTGGGTTTGGGTCTAGCCGTGTGGGTTGGGGTCTAGCCGAGTGGGTTTGGGTCTAGCCGAGTGGTTTTGGTTCAAGCCGAGTGTATTTGGGTCTAGCCGAGTTGGTTTGGGTCTAGCCGAGTATGTTTGGGTCTAGCCGAGTGGGTTTGGGTCTAGCCGAGTGGGTTAGGGTCTAGTCTAGTGGGTTTGGGTCTAGCGGAGTGGGTTTGGGTGTAGCCGAGTGGGTTTGGGTCCAGCCGAGTTGGTTTGGGTCTAGCCGAGTATGTTTGGGTCTAGCGGAGTGGGTTTGGGTGTAGCCGCGTGGGTTTGGGTCTAGCCGAGTGTGTTTCGGTCTAGCCGAGTGGGTTTGGGTCTAGCCGAGTGGGATTGGGTCTAGCCAAGTGGGTTTGGGTCTAGCGGAGTGGGTTTGGGTATAGCCGAGTGGGTTTGGGTCTAGCCGAGTGGGTTTGGGTCTAGACGAGTGGGTTTGGGTCTAGCCGAGTGGGTTTCGGTCTAGCCGAGTGGGTTTGGGTCTAGCGGAGTGGGTTTGGGTCTGGCCGAGTCCGCTTGGGTCTAGCCGAGTGGGTTTGGGACTAGCCGAGTGGGTTTGGGTCTAGCGGGGTGGGTTGGGTTCTAGCGGAGTGGGTTTGGGTCTAGCCGATTGGGTTTGGGTCTAGCCGAGTGGGTTTGGGTCTGGCGGAGTGGGTTTCGGTCTAGTGGAGTGGGTTTGGGTGTAGCCGGGTGGGTTTGGGTCTAGCCGAGTGGGTTTGGGTGCAGCCGAGTGGGTTTGGGTCTAGCCGAGTGTGTTTGGGTCTAGTCGAGTGGGTTTGGGTCTAGCCGAGTGGGTTTGGGTCTAGCCGAGTGGGTTTGGGCCTAGCCGCGTGGGTTTGGGTCTAGCGGAGTGGGTTTGGGTCTAGCGGAGTGGGCTTGGGTCTAGCCGAGTGGTTTTGGGCCTAGCCGAGTGGGTTTGGGTCTAGCTGAGTGGGTTTGGGTCTAGCCGAGTGGGTTTGGGTCTATCCGAGTGGGTTTGGGTCCAGCCGTGTGGGTTTGGGTCTAGCCGATTGGGTTTGGGTCTAGGCATGTGGGTTTGGGTCTGGCCGAGTGGGTTAGGGTCTAGCGGAATGGGTTTGGGTGTAGCCGAGTGGGTTTGGGTCTAGCCGAGTGGGTTTGGGTCTAGCCGAGTGGGTTTGAGTCTTGCCGAGTGGGTTTGGGTCTAGCGGAGTTGGTTTGGGTGTAGCCGAGTGGGTTTGGGTCTAGCCGAGTGGGTTTGGGTGTAGCCGAGTGGGTTTGGGTCTAGCAGAGTGGGTTTGGGTGTAGCCGAGTGGGTTTGGGTGTAGCCGAGTGGGTTTGGGTCTAGCCGAGTGGGTTTGGGTGTAGTCGAGTGGGTTTGGGTCAAGCCGAGTGGGTTTGGGTCTAGCCGAGTGGGTTTGGGTCCAGCCGAGTGGGTTTGGGTCCAGCCAAGTGGGTTTGGGTCTACCGGAGTGGGTTTGGGTCTAGCCGAGTGGGTTTGGGTCTAGCGGTGTAGGTTTGGGTCTAGCCGAGTGGGTTTGGGTCTAGCCGAGTGGGTTTGGGTCTAGCCGAGTGGGTTTGGATCTAGCCGAGTGGGTTTGGGTCTAGCCGAGTTAGTTTGGGTGCAGCCGAGTGGGTTTGGGTCTAGCCGAGCGGATTTGGGTCTAGCCAAGTGGGTTTGGGTCTAGCCGAGTGGGTTTGGGTCTAGCCGAGTGTGTTTGGGTCTAGCGGGGTGGGTTTGGTTCTAGCGGAGTAGGTTTGGGTCCAGCCGATTGGGTTTGGGTCTACCCGAGTGGGTTTGGGCCTGGCGGAGTGGGTTTGGGTCTAGTGGAGTGGGTTTCGGTGTAGCCGAGTGGGTTTGGGTCTAGCCGAGTGGGTTTGGGTCCAGCCGAGTGGGTTTGGGTCTAGCCGAGTGGGTTTGGGTCTAGCGGAGTGGGGTTGGGTGTAGCCGAGTGGGTTTGGGTCCAGCCGAGTGGGTTTGGGTCTAGCCGAGTGTGTTTGGGTCTAGCCGAGTGGGTTTGGGTGCAGCCGAGTGGGTTTGGGTCTAGCCGAGTGTGTTTGGGTCTAGTCGAGTGGGTTTGGGTCTAGCCGAGTGGGTTTGGGTCTAGCCGAGTGGGCTTGGGACTAGCCGCGTGGATTTGGGTCTAGCGGAGTGGGTTTGGGTCTAGCGGAGTGGGTTTGGGTCTAGCGGAGTGGGTTTGGGTCTAACCGAGTGGGTTTGGGTCCAGCGGTGTGGGTTTGGGTGTAGCCGAGTGGGGTTGGGTCTAGCTGAGTGGGTTTGGGTCTAGCCGAGTGGGTTTGGATCTAGCCGAGTGGGTTTGGGTCTAGCCGAGTTAGTTTGGGTCTAGCCGAGCGGGTTTCAGTCTAGCCGAGTGGGTTTGGGTGTAGCCGAGTGGGTTTGGGTCTAGCCGTGTGGGTTGGGGTCTAGCCGAGTGGGTCTGGGTCTAGCCGAGTGGTTTTGGTTCAAGCCGAGTGTATTTGGGTCTAGCCGAGTTGGTTTGGGTCTAGCCGAGTATGTTTGGGTCTAGCCGAGTGGGTTTGGGTCTAGCCGAGTGGGTTAGGGTCTAGTCTAGTGGGTTTGGGTCTAGCGGAGTGGGTTTGGGTGTAGCCGAGTGGGTTTGGGTCCAGCCGAGTTGGTTTGGGTCTAGCCGAGTATGTTTGGGTCTAGCGGAGTGGGTTTGGGTGTAGCCGCGTGGGTTTGGGTCTAGCCGAGTGTGTTTAGGTCTAGCCGAGTGGGTTTGGGTCTAGCCGAGTGAGATTGGGTCTAGCCAAGTGGGTTTGGGTCTAGCGGAGTGGGTTTGGGTATAGCCGAGTGGGTTTGGGTCTAGCCGAGTGGGTTTGGGTCTAGACGAGTGGGTTTGGGTCTAGCCGAGTGGGTTTCGGTCTAGCCGAGTGGGTTTGGGTCTGGCGGAGTGGGTTTGGGTCTGGCCGAGTCCGCTTGGGTCTAGCCGAGTGGGTTTGGGACTAGCCGAATGGGTTTGGGTCTAGCGGGGTGGGTTGGGTTCTAGCGGAGTGGGTTTGGGTCTAGCCGATTGGGTTTGGGTCTAGCCGAGTGGGTTTGGGTCTGGCGGAGTGGGTTTCGGTCTAGTGGAGTGGGTTTGGGTGTAGCCGGGTGGGTTTGGGTCTAGCCGAGTGGGTTTGGGTGTAGCTGAGTGGGTTTGGGTCTAGCCGAGTGGGTTTCGGTCTAGCCGAGTGGGTTTGGGTGTAGCCGAGTGGGTTTGGGTCTAGCCGTGTGGGTTTGGTTCTAGCCGAGTGGGGTTGGGTCTAGCCGAGTGGGTTTCGGTCTAGCCGAGTGGGTTTGGGTGTAGCCGAGTATGTTTGGGCCTAGCCGAGTGGGTTTCGGTCTAGCCGAGTGGGTTTGGGTGTAGCCGAGTGGGTTTTGGTCTAGCCGTGTGGGTTTGGTTCTAGCCGAGTGGGGTTGGGACTAGCCGAGTGGGTTTGGGATTAGCCGAGTGGGTTTGGGTCCAGCCGAGTTGGTTTGGGTCTAGCCAAGTATGTTTGGGTCTAGCCGAGTGGGTTTCGGTCTAGCCGCGTGGGTTTCGGTCTAGCCGAGTGGGTTTGGGTCTAGCATAGTGGGTTTGGGTCTAGCGGAGTGGGTTTGAGTGTAGCCGCGTGGGTTTGGGTCTAGCCGAGTGGGTTTGGGTCTAGCCGAGTGGGTTTGGGTCTAGCCGAGTGGGTTTGGTTCTCGCCGAGTGGGGTTTGGTCTGGCCGAGTGGGTTTGGGACTAGCCGAGTGGATTGGGGTCTAGCCGAGTGGGTTTGGGTCTAGCCGAGTGGTTTTGGTTCAAGCCGAGTGTTTTTGGGTCTAGCCGAGTGGGTTTGGGTCTAGCCAAGTGGTTTTGGGTCTAGCCGAGTGGGTTTGGGTCTAGCGTAGTGGGTTTGGGTGTAGCCGAGTGGGTTTGGGTCCAGCCGAGTTGGTTTGGGTCTAGCCGAGTATGTTTGGGCCTAGCCGAGTGGGTTTCGGTCTAGCCGAGTGGGTTTGGGTGTAGCCGAGTGGGTTTTGGTCTAGCCGTGTGGGTTTGGTTCTAGCCGAGTGGGGTTGGGTCTAGCCGAGCGGGTTTGGGACTAGCCAAGTGGGTTTGGGTCCAGCCGAGTTGGTTTGGGTCTAGCCAAGTATGTTTGGGTCTAGCCGAGTGGGTTTCGGTCTAGCCGCGTGGGTTTGGTTCTAGCCAAGTGGGTTTGGGTCTAGCCGAGTGGGTTTGTGCCTAGCCGAGTGGGTTTGGGTCTAGTGGAGTGGGTTTGGGTGTAGCCGAGTGGGTTTGAGTCTAGCCGAGTGGGTTTGGGTCTAGCCGAGTGGGATTGGGTCTAGCCGAGTGGGTTTGGGTCTAGCCGAGTGTGTTTGGGTCTAGCCGAGTGGGTTTGCGTCTAGCCGAGTGGGTTTGGGTCTAGCGGAGTGGGTTTGGGTGTAGCCGAGAAGGTTTGGGTCTAGCCGTGTGGGTTTTGTTCTATCCGAGTGGGGTTGGGTCTCGCCGAGTGGGTTTGGGGCTTGCCGAGTGGGTTTGGGTCTAGCCGAGTGGGTTTGGGTCTAGCCGAGTGGTTTTGGTTCAAGCCGAGTGTATTTGGGTCTAGCCGCGTGGGTTTGGGTCTAGCCAAGTGGTTTTGGGTGAAGCCGAGTGGGTTTGGGTGTAGCCGAGTGGGTTTGAGTCTAGCCGAGTGGGTTTGGGTCTGGCGGAGTGGGTTTGGGTCTGGCCGAGTCCGCTTGGGTCTAGCCGAGTGGGTTTGGGACTAGCCGAATGGGTTTGGGTCTAGCGGGGTGGGTTGGGTTCTAGCGGAGTGGGTTTGGGTCTAGCCGATTGGGTTTGGGTCTAGCCGAGTGGGTTTGGGTCTGGCGGAGTGGGTTTCGGTCTAGTGGAGTGGGTTTGGGTGTAGCCGGGTGGGTTTGGGTCTAGCCGAGTGGGTTTGGGTGTAGCTGAGTGGGTTTGGGTCTAGCCGAGTGGGTTTCGGTCTAGCCGAGTGGGTTTGGGTGTAGCCGAGTGGGTTTGGGTCTAGCCGTGTGGGTTTGGTTCTAGCCGAGTGGGGTTGGGTCTAGCCGAGTGGGTTTCGGTCTAGCCGAGTGGGTTTGGGTGTAGCCGAGTATGTTTGGGCCTAGCCGAGTGGGTTTCGGTCTAGCCGAGTGGGTTTGGGTGTAGCCGAGTGGGTTTTGGTCTAGCCGTGTGGGTTTGGTTCTAGCCGAGTGGGGTTGGGACTAGCCGAGTGGGTTTGGGATTAGCCGAGTGGGTTTGGGTCCAGCCGAGTTGGTTTGGGTCTAGCCAAGTATGTTTGGGTCTAGCCGAGTGGGTTTCGGTCTAGCCGCGTGGGTTTCGGTCTAGCCGAGTGGGTTTGGGTCTAGCATAGTGGGTTTGGGTCTAGCGGAGTGGGTTTGAGTGTAGCCGCGTGGGTTTGGGTCTAGCCGAGTGGGTTTGGGTCTAGCCGAGTGGGTTTGGGTCTAGCCGAGTGGGTTTGGTTCTCGCCGAGTGGGGTTTGGTCTGGCCGAGTGGGTTTGGGACTAGCCGAGTGGATTGGGGTCTAGCCGAGTGGGTTTGGGTCTAGCCGAGTGGTTTTGGTTCAAGCCGAGTGTTTTTGGGTCTAGCCGAGTGGGTTTGGGTCTAGCCAAGTGGTTTTGGGTCTAGCCGAGTGGGTTTGGGTCTAGCGTAGTGGGTTTGGGTGTAGCCGAGTGGGTTTGGGTCCAGCCGAGTTGGTTTGGGTCTAGCCGAGTATGTTTGGGCCTAGCCGAGTGGGTTTCGGTCTAGCCGAGTGGGTTTGGGTGTAGCCGAGTGGGTTTTGGTCTAGCCGTGTGGGTTTGGTTCTAGCCGAGTGGGGTTGGGTCTAGCCGAGCGGGTTTGGGACTAGCCAAGTGGGTTTGGGTCCAGCCGAGTTGGTTTGGGTCTAGCCAAGTATGTTTGGGTCTAGCCGAGTGGGTTTCGGTCTAGCCGCGTGGGTTTGGTTCTAGCCAAGTGGGTTTGGGTCTAGCCGAGTGGGTTTGTGCCTAGCCGAGTGGGTTTGGGTCTAGTGGAGTGGGTTTGGGTGTAGCCGAGTGGGTTTGAGTCTAGCCGAGTGGGTTTGGGTCTAGCCGAGTGGGATTGGGTCTAGCCGAGTGGGTTTGGGTCTAGCCGAGTGTGTTTGGGTCTAGCCGAGTGGGTTTGCGTCTAGCCGAGTGGGTTTGGGTCTAGCGGAGTGGGTTTGGGTGTAGCCGAGAAGGTTTGGGTCTAGCCGTGTGGGTTTTGTTCTATCCGAGTGGGGTTGGGTCTCGCCGAGTGGGTTTGGGGCTTGCCGAGTGGGTTTGGGTCTAGCCGAGTGGGTTTGGGTCTAGCCGAGTGGTTTTGGTTCAAGCCGAGTGTATTTGGGTCTAGCCGCGTGGGTTTGGGTCTAGCCAAGTGGTTTTGGGTGAAGCCGAGTGGGTTTGGGTGTAGCCGAGTGGGTTTGAGTCTAGCCGAGTGGGTTTGGGTCTAGCCGAGTGGGATTGGGTCTAGCCGAGTGGGTTTGGGTCTAGCCGAGTGTGTTTGGGTCTAGCCGAGTGGGTTTGCGTCTAGCCGAGTGGGTTTGGGTCTAGCGGAGTGGGTTTGGGTGTAGCCGAGTAGGTTTCGGTCTAGCCGAGTGGGTTTGGGTCTAGACGAGTGGGTTTTGGTCTAGCCGAGTGGGGTTCGGTGTAGCCGTGTGGGTTTGGGTCTAGCGGAGTGGGTTTGGGTGTAGCCGAGTGGGTTTGGTTCTCGCCGAGTGGGGTTTGGTCTGGCCGAGTGGGTTTGGGACTAGCCGAGTGGATTGGGGTCTAGCCGAGTGGGTTTGGGTCTAGCCGAGTGGTTTTGGTTCAAGCCGAGTGTTTTTGGGTCTAGCCGAGTGGGTTTGGGTCTAGCCAAGTGGTTTTGGGTCTAGCCGAGTGGGTTTGGGTCTAGCGTAGTGGGTTTGGGTGTAGCCGAGTGGGTTTGGGTCCAGCCGAGTTGGTTTGGGTCTAGCCGAGTATGTTTGGGCCTAGCCGAGTGGGTTTCGGTCTAGCCGAGTGGGTTTGGGTGTAGCCGAGTGGGTTTTGGTCTAGCCGTGTGGGTTTGGTTCTAGCCGAGTGGGGTTGGGTCTAGCCGAGCGGGTTTGGGACTAGCCAAGTGGGTTTGGGTCCAGCCGAGTTGGTTTGGGTCTAGCCAAGTATGTTTGGGTCTAGCCGAGTGGGTTTCGGTCTAGCCGCGTGGGTTTGGTTCTAGCCAAGTGGGTTTGGGTCTAGCCGAGTGGGTTTGTGCCTAGCCGAGTGGGTTTGGGTCTAGTGGAGTGGGTTTGGGTGTAGCCGAGTGGGTTTGAGTCTAGCCGAGTGGGTTTGGGTCTAGCCGAGTGGGATTGGGTCTAGCCGAGTGGGTTTGGGTCTAGCCGAGTGTGTTTGGGTCTAGCCGAGTGGGTTTGCGTCTAGCCGAGTGGGTTTGGGTCTAGCGGAGTGGGTTTGGGTGTAGCCGAGAAGGTTTGGGTCTAGCCGTGTGGGTTTTGTTCTATCCGAGTGGGGTTGGGTCTCGCCGAGTGGGTTTGGGGCTTGCCGAGTGGGTTTGGGTCTAGCCGAGTGGGTTTGGGTCTAGCCGAGTGGTTTTGGTTCAAGCCGAGTGTATTTGGGTCTAGCCGAGTGGGTTTGGGTCTAGCCAAGTGGTTTTGGGTGAAGCCGAGTGGGTTTGGGTGTAGCCGAGTGGGTTTGAGTCTAGCCGAGTGGGTTTGGGTCTAGCCGAGTGGGATTGGGTCTAGCCGAGTGGGTTTGGGTCTAGCCGAGTGTGTTTGGGTCTAGCCGAGTGGGTTTGCGTCTAGCCGAGTGGGTTTGGGTCTAGCGGAGTGGGTTTGGGTGTAGCCGAGTAGGTTTCGGTCTAGCCGAGTGGGTTTGGGTCTAGACGAGTGGGTTTTGGTCTAGCCGAGTGGGGTTCGGTGTAGCCGTGTGGGTTTGGGTCTAGCGGAGTGGGTTTGGGTGTAGCCGAGTGGGTTTGGGTCCAGCCGAGTTGGTTTGGGTCTAGCCGAGTATGTTTGGGTCTAGCCGAGTGGGTTTCGGTCTAGCCGAGTGGGTTTGGGTCTAGCCGAGTGGGTTTGGGTCTAGCATAGTGGGTTTGGGTCTAGCGGAGTGGGTTTGGGTGTAGCCGCGTGGGTTTGGGTCTAGCCGAATGGATTTGGGTGTAGCCGACTGGGTTTGGGTCTAGCTGAGTTGGTTTGGGTCTAGCCAAGTGGGTTTGGGTCTAGTGGAGTGGGTTTGGGACTAGCCGAGTGGGTTTGGGTTTAGCGGGGTGGGTTTGGTTCTAGCGGAGTGGGTTTGGGTCTAGCCGATTGGGTTTGGGTCTAGCCGAGTGGGTTTGGGTCTGGCGGAGTGGGTTTCGGTCTAGTGGAGTGGGTTTGGGTGTAGCCGGGTGGGTTTGGGTCTAGCCGAGTGGGTTTGGGTGTAGCTGAGTGGGTTTGGGTCTAGCCGAGTGGGTTTGGGTCTAGCCGAGTGGGTTTGGGTGTAGCCGAGTGGGTTTGGGTCTAGCCGTGTGGGTTTGGTTCTACCCGAGTGGGGTTGGGTCTCGCCGAGTGGGTTTGGGACTAGCCGAGTGGGTTGGGGTCTAGCCGAGTGGGTTTGGGTCTAGCCGAGTGGTTTTGGTTGAAGCCAAGTGGTTTTGGGTCTAGCCGAGTGGGTTTGGGTCTAGCGTAGTGGGTTTGGGTGTAGCCGAGTGGGTTTGGGTCCAGCCGAGTTGGTTTGGGTCTAGCCGAGTATGTTTGGGCCTAGCCGAGTGGGTTTCGGTCTAGCCGAGTGGGTTTGGGTGTAGCCGAGTGGGTTTTGGTCTAGCCGTGTGGGTTTGGTTCTAGCCGAGTGGGGTTGGGTCTAGCCGAGCGGGTTTGGGACTAGCCGAGTGGGTTTGGGTCCAGCCGAGTTGGTTTGGGTCTAGCCAAGTATGTTTGGGTCTAGCCGAGTGGGTTTCGGTCTAGCCGCGTGGGTTTGGGTCTAGCCGAGTGGGTTTGGGTCTAGCCGAGTGGGTTTATGCCTAGCCGAGTGGGTTTGGGTCTAGTGGAGTGGGTTTGGGTGTAGCCGAGTGGGTTTGAGTCTAGCCGAGTGGGTTTGGGTCTAGCCGAGTGGGATTGGGTCTAGCCGAGTGGGTTTGGGTCTAGCCGAGTGTGTTTGGGTCTAGCCGAGTGGGTTTGCGTCTAGCCGAGTGGGTTTGGGTCTAGCGGAGTGGGTTTGGGTGTAGCCGAGAGGGTTTGGGTCTAGCCGTGTGGGTTTTGTTCTATCCGAGTGGGGTTGGGTCTCGCCGAGTGGGTTTGGGGCTAGCCGAGTGGGTTTGGGTCTAGCCGAGTGGGTTTGGGTCTAGGCGAGTGGTTTTGGTTCAAGCCGAGTGTATTTGGGTCTAGCCGAGTGGGTTTGGGTCTAGCCAAGTGGTTTTGGGTGAAGCCGAGTGGGTTTGGGTGTAGCCGAGTGGGTTTGAGTCTAGCCGAGTGGGTTTGGGTCTAGCCGAGTGGGATTGGGTCTAGCCGAGTGGGTTTGGGTCTAGCCGAGTGTGTTTGGGTCTAGCCGAGTGGGTTTGCGTCTGGCCGAGTGGGTTTGGGTCTAGCGGAGTGGGTTTGGGTGTAGCCGAGTAGGTTTCGGTCTAGCCGAGTGTGTTTGGGTCTAGACGAGTGGGTTTTGGTCTAGCCGAGTGGGGTTCGGTGTAGCCGTGTGGGTTTGGGTCTAGCGGAGTGGGTTTGGGTGTAGCCGAGTGGGTTTGGGTCCAGCCGATTTGGTTTGGGTCTAGCCGAGTATGTTTGGGTCTAGCCGAGTGGGTTTCGGTCTAGCCGAGTGGGTTTGGGTCTAGCCGAGTGGGTTTGGGTCTAGCATAGTGGGTTTGGGTCTAGCGGAGTGGGTTTGGGTGTAGCCGCGTGGGTTTGGGTCTAGCCGAATGGATTTGGGTGTAGCCGACTGGGTTTGGGTCTAGCTGAGTTGGTTTGGGTCTAGCCAAGTGGGTTTGGGTCTATTGGAGTGGGTTTGGGTGTAGCCGAGTGGGTTTGAGTCTAGCCGAGTGGGTTTGGGTCTAGCCGAGTGGGATTGGGTCTAGCCGAGTGGGTTTGGGTCTAGCCGAGTGTGTTTGGGTCTAGCCGAGTGGGTTTGCGTCTAGACGAGTGGGTTTGGGTCTAGCGGAGTGGGTTTGGGTGTAGCCGAGAGGGTTTGGGTCTAGCCGTGTGGGTTTTGTTCTATCCGAGTGGGGTTGGGTCTCGCCGAGTGGGTTTGGGGCTAGCCGAGTGGGTTGGGGTCTAGCCGAGTGGGTTTGGGTCTGGCCGAGTGGTTTTGGTTCAAGCCGAGTGTATTTGGGTCTAGCCGAGTGGGTTTGGGTCTAGCCAAGTGGTTTTGGGTGAAGCCGAGTGGGTTTGGGTCTAGCGTATTGGGTTTGGGTGTAGCGGAGTGGGTTTCGGTCTAGCCGAGTGGGTTTGGGTGTAGCCGAGTGGGTTTGGGTCTAGCCGTGTGGGTTTGGTTCTAGTCGAGTGGGGTTGGGTCTAGCCGAGTGGGTTTGGGACTAGCCGAGTGGGTTGGGGTCTAGCCGAGTGGGGTTGGGTCTAGCCGAGTGGGTTTGGGTCTAGCCAAGTGGTTTTGGGTCTAGCCGAGTGGGTTTGGGTCTAGCGAAGTAGGTTTGCGTGTAGCCGAGTGGGTTTGGGTCCAGCCGAGTGTGTTTGGGTCTAGCCGAGTGTGTTTGGGTCTAGCCGAGTGGGTTTCAGTCTAGCCGAGTGGGTTTGGGTCTAGCCGAGTGGGTTTGGGTCTGGCATAGTGGGTTTGGGTCTAGCGGAGTGGGTTTGGGTGTAGCCCCGTGGGTTTGGGTCTAGCCGAGTGGGTTTGGGTCTAGCCGAGTGGGTTTGGGTCTAGACGAGTGGGTTTGGGTCTAGCCGAGTGGGTTTCGGTGTAGCCGAGTGGGTTTGGGTCTAGCCGAGTGGGTTTGGGTGTAGCCGAGTGGGTTTGGGTCCAGCCGAGTTGGTTTGGGTCTAGCCGAGTATGTTTGGGTCTAGCCGAGTGGGTTTCGGTCTAGCCGAGTGGGTTTGGGTCTAGCCGAGTGGGTTTGGGTCTAGCCGAGTGGGTTTGGGTCCAGCCGAGTGGGTTTGGGTCTAGCTGAGTGTGTTTGGGTCTAGCCGAGTGGGTTTCGGTCTAGCCGAGTGGGTTTGGGTCTAGCCGAGTGGGTTTGGGTCTAGCATAGTGGGTTTGGGTCTAGCGGAGTGGGTTTGGGTGTAGCCGCGTGGGTTTGGGTCTAGCCGAGTGGGTTTGGGTCTAGCCGAGTGGGTTTCGTTGTAGCCAAGTGGGTTTGGGTCTAGCGGAGTGGGTTTGGGTGTAGCCGAGTGGGTTTGGGTCCAGCCGATTTGGTTTGGGTCTAGCCGAGTATGTTTGGGTCTAGCCGAGTGGGTTTCGGTCTAGCCGAGTGGGTTTGGGTCTAGCCGAGTGGGTTTCAGTCTAGCATAGTGGGTTTGGGTCTAGCGGAGTGGGTTTGGGTCTAGCCGTGTGGGTTTGGTTCTAGCCGAGTGGGGTTGGGTCTAGCCGAGTGGGTTTGGGACTAACCGAGTGGGTTGGGGTCTAGCCGAGTGGGTTTGGGTCTAGCCGAGTGGGTTTGGGTCTAGCCGAGTGGGTTTGGGTCTAGCATAGTGGGTTTGGGTCTAGCGGAGTGGGTTTGGGTGTAGCCGCGTGGGTTTGGGTCTAGCCGAGTGGGTTTGGGTCTAGCCGAGTGGGTTTGGGTCAAGACGAGTGGGTTTGGGTCTAGGCGAGTGGGTTTCGGTGTAGCCAAGTGGGTTTGGGTCTAGCGGAGTGGGTTTGGGTGTAGCCGAGTGGGTTTGGGTCCAGCCGATTTGGTTTGGGTCTAGCCGAGTATGTTTGGGTCTAGCCGAGTGGGTTTCGGTCTAGCCGAGTGGGTTTCGGTCTAGCATAGTGGGTTTGGGTCTAGCGGAGTGGGTTTGGGTCTAGCCGTGTGGGTTTGGTTCTAGCCGAGTGGGGTTGGGTCTAGCCGAGTGGGTTTGGGACTAGCCGAGTGGGTTGGGGTCTAGCCGAGTGGGTTTGGGTCTAGCCGAGTGGGTTTGGGTCTAGCCAAGTGGTTTTGGGTCTAGCCGAGTGGGTTTGGGTCTAGCGAAGTAGGTTTGCGTGTAGCCGAGTGGGTTTGGGGCCAGCCGAGTTGGTTTGGGTCTAGCCGAGTGTGTTTGGGTCTAGCCGAGTGGGTTTCAGTCTAGCCGAGTGGGTTTGGGTCTAGCCGAGTGGGTTTGGGTCTGGCATAGTGGGTTTGGGTCTAGCGGAGTGGGTTTGGGTATAGCCCCGTGGGTTTGGGTCTAGCCGAGTGGGTTTGGGTCTAGCCGAGTGGGTTTGGGTCTAGACGAGTGGGTTTGGGTCTAGCCGAGTGGGTTTCGGTGTAGCCAAGTGGGTTTGGGTCTAGCGGAGTGGGTTTGGGTGTAGCCGAGTGGGTTTGGGTCCAGCCGAGTTGGTTTGGGTCTAGCCGAGTATGTTTGGGTCTAGCCGAGTGGGTTTCGGTCTAGCCGAGTGGGTTTGGGTCTAGCCGAGTGGGTTTGGGTCTAGCCGAGTGGGTTTGGGTCTAGCCGAGTGGGTTTGGGTCTAGCATAGTGGGTTTGGGTCTAGCCGAGTGGGTTTGCGTCTGGCCGAGTGGGTTTGGGTCTAGCGGAGTGGGTTTGGGTGTAGCCGAGTAGGTTTCGGTCTAGCCGAGTGTGTTTGGGTCTAGACGAGTGGGTTTTGGTCTAGCCGAGTGGGGTTCGGTGTAGCCGTGTGGGTTTGGGTCTAGCGGAGTGGGTTTGGGTGTAGCCGAGTGGGTTTGGGTCCAGCCGATTTGGTTTGGGTCTAGCCGAGTATGTTTGGGTCTAGCCGAGTGGGTTTCGGCCTAGCCGAGTGGGTTTGGGTCTAGCCGAGTGGGTTTGGGTCTAGCATAGTGGGTTTGGGTCTAGCGGAGTGGGTTTGGGTGTAGCCGCGTGGGTTTGGGTCTAGCCGAATGGATTTGGGTGTAGCCGACTGGGTTTGGGTCTAGCTGAGTTGGTTTGGGTCTAGCCAAGTGGGTTTGGGTCTATTGGAGTGGGTTTGGGTGTAGCCGAGTGGGTTTGAGTCTAGCCGAGTGGGTTTGGGTCTAGCCGAGTGGGATTGTGTCTAGCCGAGTGGGTTTGGGTCTAGCCGAGTGTGTTTGGGTCTAGCCGAGTGGGTTTGCGTCTAGCCAAGTGGGTTTGGGTCTAGCGGAGTGGGTTTGGGTGTAGCCGAGAGGGTTTGGGTCTAGCCGTGTGGGTTTTGTTCTATCCGAGTGGGGTTGGGTCTCGCCGAGTGGGTTTGGGGCTAGCCGAGTGGGTTGGGGTCTAGCCGAGTGGGTTTGGGTCTGGCCGAGTGGTTTTGGTTCAAGCCGAGTGTATTTGGGTCTAGCCGAGTGGGTTTGGGTCTAGCCAAGTGGTTTTGGGTGAAGCCGAGTGGGTTTGGGTCTAGCCGTGTGGGTTTGGTTCTAGCCGAGTGGGGTTGGGTCTAGCCGAGTGGGTTTGGGACTAGCCGAGTGGGTTGGGGTCTAGCCGAGTGGGTTTGGGTCTAGCCGAGTGGGTTTGGGTCTAGCCGAGTGGGTTTGGGTCTGGCATAGTGGGTTTGGGTCTAGCGGAGTGGGTTTGGGTGTAGCCCCGTGGGTTTGGGTCTAGCCGAGTGGGTTTGGGTCTAGCCGAGTGGGTTTGGGTCTAGACGAGTGGGTTTGGGTCCAGCCGAGTGGGTTTCGGTGTAGCCAAGTGGGTTTGGGTCTAGCGGAGTGGGTTTGGGTCTGGCATAGTGGGTTTGGGTCTAGCGGAGTGGGTTTGGGTATAGCCCCGTGGGTTTGGGTCTAGCCGAGTGGGTTTGGGTCTAGCCGAGTGGGTTTGGGTCTAGACGAGTGGGTTTGGGTCTAGCCGAGTGGGTTTCGGTGTAGCCAAGTGGGTTTGGGTCTAGCGGAGTGGGTTTGGGTGTAGCCGAGTGGGTTTGGGTCCAGCCGAGTTGGTTTGGGTCTAGCCGAGTATGTTTGGGTCTAGCCGAGTGGGTTTCGGTCTAGCCGAGTGGGTTTGGGTCTAGCCGAGTGGGTTTGGGTCTAGCCGAGTGGGTTTGGGTCTAGCCGAGTGGGTTTGGGTCTAGCATAGTGGGTTTGGGTCTAGCCGAGTGGGTTTGCGTCTGGCCGAGTGGGTTTGGGTCTAGCGGAGTGGGTTTGGGTGTAGCCGAGTAGGTTTCGGTCTAGCCGAGTGTGTTTGGGTCTAGACGAGTGGGTTTTGGTCTAGCCGAGTGGGGTTCGGTGTAGCCGTGTGGGTTTGGGTCTAGCGGAGTGGGTTTGGGTGTAGCCGAGTGGGTTTGGGTCCAGCCGATTTGGTTTGGGTCTAGCCGAGTATGTTTGGGTCTAGCCGAGTGGGTTTCGGTCTAGCCGAGTGGGTTTGGGTCTAGCCGAGTGGGTTTGGGTCTAGCATAGTGGGTTTGGGTCTAGCGGAGTGGGTTTGGGTGTAGCCGCGTGGGTTTGGGTCTAGCCGAATGGATTTGGGTGTAGCCGACTGGGTTTGGGTCTAGCTGAGTTGGTTTGGGTCTAGCCAAGTGGGTTTGGGTCTATTGGAGTGGGTTTGGGTGTAGCCGAGTGGGTTTGAGTCTAGCCGAGTGGGTTTGGGTCTAGCCGAGTGGGATTGTGTCTAGCCGAGTGGGTTTGGGTCTAGCCGAGTGTGTTTGGGTCTAGCCGAGTGGGTTTGCGTCTAGCCAAGTGGGTTTGGGTCTAGCGGAGTGGGTTTGGGTGTAGCCGAGAGGGTTTGGGTCTAGCCGTGTGGGTTTTGTTCTATCCGAGTGGGGTTGGGTCTCGCCGAGTGGGTTTGGGGCTAGCCGAGTGGGTTGGGGTCTAGCCGAGTGGGTTTGGGTCTGGCCGAGTGGTTTTGGTTCAAGCCGAGTGTATTTGGGTCTAGCCGAGTGGGTTTGGGTCTAGCCAAGTGGTTTTGGGTGAAGCCGAGTGGGTTTGGGTCTAGCCGTGTGGGTTTGGTTCTAGCCGAGTGGGGTTGGGTCTAGCCGAGTGGGTTTGGGACTAGCCGAGTGGGTTGGGGTCTAGCCGAGTGGGTTTGGGTCTAGCCGAGTGGGTTTGGGTCTAGCCGAGTGGGTTTGGGTCTGGCATAGTGGGTTTGGGTCTAGCGGAGTGGGTTTGGGTGTAGCCCCGTGGGTTTGGGTCTAGCCGAGTGGGTTTGGGTCTAGCCGAGTGGGTTTGGGTCTAGACGAGTGGGTTTGGGTCCAGCCGAGTGGGTTTCGGTGTAGCCAAGTGGGTTTGGGTCTAGCGGAGTGGGTTTGGGTGTAGCCGAGTGGGTTTGGGTCCAGCCGAGTTGGTTTGGGTCTAGCCGAGTATGTTTGGGTCTAGCCGAGTGGGTTTCGGTCTAGCCGAGTGGGTTTGGGTCTAGCCGAGTGGGTTTGGGTCTGGCATAGTGGGTTTGGGTCTAGCGGAGTGGGTTTGGGTGTAGCCCCGTGGGTTTGGGTCTAGCCGAGTGGGTTTGGGTCTAGCCGAGTGGGTTTGGGTCTAGACGAGTGGGTTTGGGTCTAGCCGAGTGGGTTTCGGTGTAGCCAAGTGGGTTTGGGTCTAGCGGAGTGGGTTTGGGTGTAGCCGAGTGGGTTTGGGTCCAGCCGAGTTGGTTTGGGTCTAGCCGAGTATGTTTGGGTCTAGCCGAGTGGGTTTCGGTCTAGCCGAGTGGGTTTGGGTCTAGCCGAGTGGGTTTGGGTCTAGCCGAGTGGGTTTGGGTCTAGCCGAGTGGGTTTGGGTCTAGCTGAGTGTGTTTGGGTCTAGCCGAGTGGGTTTCGGTCTAGCCGAGTGGGTTTGGGTCTAGCCGAGTGGGTTTGGGTCTAGCATAGTGGGTTTGGGTCTAGCGGAGTGGGTTTGGGTGTAGCCGCGTGGGTTTGGGTCTAGCCGAGTGGGTTTGGGTCTAGCCGAGTGGGTTTGGGTCCAGACGAGTGGGTTTGGGTCTAGCCGAGTGGGTTTCGTTGTAGCCAAGTGGGTTTGGGTCTAGCGGAGTGGGTTTGGGTGTAGCCGAGTGGGTTTGGGTCCAGCCGATTTGGTTTGGGTCTAGCCGAGTATGTTTGGGTCTAGCCGAGTGGGTTTCGGTCTAGCCGAGTGGGTTTGGGTCTAGCCGAGTGGGTTTCGGTCTAGCATATTGGGTTTGGGTCTAGCGGAGTGGGTTTGGGTCTAGCCGTGTGGGTTTGGTTCTAGCCGAGTGGGGTTGGGTCTAGCCGAGTGGGTTTGGGACTAACCGAGTGGGTTGGGGTCTAGCCGAGTGGGTTTGGGTCTAGCCGAGTGGGTTTGGGTCTAGCCGAGTGGGTTTGGGTCTAGCATAGTGGGTTTGGGTCTAGCGGAGTGGGTTTGGGTGTAGCCGCGTGGGTTTGGGTCCAGACGAGTGGGTTTGGGTCTAGCCGAGTGGGTTTCGTTGTAGCCAAGTGGGTTTGGGTCTAGCGGAGTGGGTTTGGGTGTAGCCGAGTGGGTTTGGGTCCACCCGATTTGGTTTGGGTCTAGCCGAGTATGTTTGGGTCTAGCCGAGTGGGTTTCGGTCTAGCCGAGTGGGTTTGGGTCTAGCCGAGTGGGTTTCGGTCTAGCATAGTGGGTTTGAGTCTAGCGGAGTGGGTTTGGGTCTAGCCGTGTGGGTTTGGTTCTAGCCGAGTGGGGTTGGGTCTAGCCGAGTGGGTTTGGGACTAACCGAGTGGGTTGGGGTCTAGCCGAGTGGGTTTGGGTCTAGCCGAGTGGGTTTGGGTCTAGCCGAGTGGGTTTGGGTCTAGCATAGTGGGTTTGGGTCTAGTGGAGTGGGTTTGGGTGTAGCCGCGTGGGTTTGGGTCTAGCCGAGTGGGTTTGGGTCTAGCCGAGTGGGTTTGGGTCCAGACGAGTGGGTTTGGGTCTAGGCGAGTGGGTTTCGGTGTAGCCAAGTGGGTTTGGGTCTAGCGGAGTGGGTTTGGGTGTAGCCGAGTGGGTTTGGGTCCAGCCGATTTGGTTTGGGTCTAGCCGAGTATGTTTGGGTCTAGCCGAGTGGGTTTCGGTCTAGCCGAGTGGGTTTGGGTCTAGCATAGTGGGTTTGGGTCTAGCGGAGTGGGTTTGGGTCTAGCCGTGTGGGTTTGGTTCTAGCCGAGTGGGGTTGGGTCTAGCCGAGTGAGTTTGGGACTAGCCGAGTGGGTTGGGGTCTAGCCGAGTGGGTTTGGGTCTAGCCGAGTGGGTTTGGGTCTAGCCAAGTGGTTTTTGGTCTAGCCGAGTGGGTTTGGGTCTAGCGAAGTAGGTTTGCGTGTAGCCGAGTGGGTTTGGGTCCAGCCGAGTTGGTTTGGGTCTAGCCGAGTGTGTTTGGGTCTAGCCGAGTGGGTTTCAGTCTAGCCGAGTGGGTTTGGGTCTAGCCGAGTGGGTTTGGGTCTGGCATAGTGGGTTTGGGTCTAGCGGAGTGGGTTTGGGTGTAGCCCCGTGGGTTTGGGTCTAGCCGAGTGGGTTTGGGTCTAGCATAGTGGGTTTGGGTCTAGCGGAGTGGGTTTGGGTCTAGCCGAGTGGGTTTGGGTCTAGCCGAGTGGGTTTGGGTCCAGACGAGTGGGTTTGTGTCTAGCCGAGTGGGTTTCGTTGTAGCCAAGTGGGTTTGGGTCTAGCGGAGTGGGTTTGGGTGTAGCCGAGTGGGTTTGGGTCCAGCCGATTTGGTTTGGGTCTAGCCGAGTATGTTTGGGTCTAGCCGAGTGGGTTTCGGTCTAGCCGAGTGGGTTTGGGTCTAGCCGAGTGGGTTTCGGTCTAGCATAGTGGGTTTGGGTCTAGTGGAGTGGGTTTGGGTCTAGCCGTGTGGGTTTGGTTCTAGCCGAGTGGGGTTGGGTCTAGCCGAGTGGGTTTGGGACTAACCGAGTGGGTTGGGGTCTAGCCGAGTGGGTTTGGGTCTAGCCGAGTGGGTTTGGGTCTAGCCAAGTGGTTTTGGGTCTGGCATAGTGGGTTTGGGTCTTGCGGAGTGGGTTTGGGTGTAGCCGCGTGGGTTTGGGTCTAGCCGAGTGGGTTTGGGTCTAGCCGAGTTGGTTTGGGTCTAGACGAGTGGGTTTGGGTCTAGCCGAGTGGGTTTCGGTGTAGCCAAGTGGGTTTGGGTCTAGCGGAGTGGGTTTGGGTGTAGCCGAGTGGGTTTGGATCCAGCCGAGTTGGTTTGGGTCTAGCCGAGTAAGTTTGGGTCTAGCCGAGTGGGTTTCGGTCTAGCCGAGTGGGTTTGGGTCTAGCCGAGTGATTTTGGGTCTAGCCGAGTGGGTTTGGGTCTAGCCGAGTGGGTTTGGGTCTAGCTGAGAGTGTTTGGGTCTAGCCGAGTGGGTTTCGGTCTAGCCGAGTGGGTTTGGGTCTAGCCGAGTGGGTTTGGGTCTAGCATAGTGGGTTTGGGTCTAGCGGAGTGGGTTTGGGTGTAACCGCGTGGGTTTGGGTCTAGCTGAGTGGGTTTGGGTCTAGCCGAGTGGGTTTGGGTCCAGACGAGTGGGTTTGGGTCTAGGCGAGTGGGTTTCGGTGTAGCCAAGTGGGCTTGGGTCTAGCGGAGTGGGTTTGGGTGCAGCCGAGTGGGTTTGGGTCCAGCCGATTTGGTTTGGGTCTAGCCGAGTATGTTTGGGTCTAGCCGAGTGGGTTTCGGTCTAGCCGAGTGGGTTTGGGTCTAGCCGAGTGGGTTTCGGTCTAGCATAGTGGGTTTGGGTCTAGCGGAGTGGGTTTGGGTCTAGCCGTGTGGGTTTGGTTCTAGCCGAGTGGGGTTGGGTCTAGCCGAGTGGGTTTGGGACTAGCCGAGTGGGTTGGGGTCTAGCCGAGTGGGTTTGGGTCTAGCCGAGTGGGTTTGGGTCTAGCCAAGTGGTTTTGGGTCTAGCCGAGTGGGTTTGGGTCTAGCGAAGTAGGTTTGCGTGTAGCCGAGTGGGTTTGGGTCCAGCCGAGTTGGTTTGGGTCTAGCCGAGTGTGTTTGGGTCTAGCCGAGTGGGTTTCAGTCTAGCCGAGTGGGTTTGGGTCTAGCCGAGTGGGTTTGGGTCTGGCATAGTGGGTTTGGGTCTAGCGGAGTGGGTTTGGGTGTAGCCGCGTGGGTTTGGGTCTAGCCGAGTGGGTTTGGGTCTAGCCGAGTGGGTTTGGGTCTAGACGAGTGGGTTTGGGTCTAGCCGAGTGGGTTTCGGTGTAGCCAAGTGGGCTTGGGTCTAGCAGAGTGGGTTTGGGTGTAGCCGAGTGGGTTTGGGTCCAGCCGAGTTGGTTTGGGTCTAGCCGAGTATGTTTGGGTCTAGCCGAGTGGGTTTCGGTCTAGCCGAGTGGGTTTGGGTCTAGCCGAGTAGGTTTGGGTCTAGCCGAGTGGGTTTGGGTCTAGCCGAGTGGGTTTGGGTCTAGCTGAGTGTGTTTGGGTCTAGCCGAGTGGGTTTGGGTCTAGCCGAGTGGGTTTGGGTCTAGCATAGTGGGTTTGGGTCTAGCGGAGTGGGTTTGGGTGTAGCCGCGTGGGTTTGGGTCTAGCCGAGTGGGTTTGGGTCTAGCCGAGTGGGTTTGGGTCCAGACGAGTGGGTTTGGGTCTAGGCGAGTGGGTTTCGGTGTAGCCAAGTGGGTTTGGGTCTAGCGGAGTGGGTTTGGGTGTAGCCGAGTGGGTTTGGGTCCAGCCGATTTGGTTTGGGTCTAGCCGAGTACGTTTGGGTCTAGCCGAGTGGGTTTCGGCCTAGCCGAGTGGGATTCGGTCTAGCCGAGTGGGTTTGGGTCTAGCCGAGTGGGTTTCGGTCTAGCATAGTGGGTTTGGGTCTAGCGGAGTGGGTTTGGGTGTAGCCGCGTGGGTTTGGGTCTAGCCGAGTGGGTTTGGGTCTAGCCGAGTGGGTTTGGGTCTAGCTGAGTGGGTTTGGGTCTAGACAAGTGGGTTTGGGTCTAGCGGAGTGGGTTTGGGTGTAGCCGAGTGGGTTTGAGTCTAGCCGAGTGGGTTTGGGTCTAGCCGAGTGGGATTGGGTCTAGCCGAGTGGGTTTTGGGTCTAGCCGAGTGGGTTTGGGTCTAACCGAGTGGGTTTGTGTCTAGCGGAGTGGATTTGGATCTAGCTGAGTGGGATTGGGTCTAGCCGAGTGGGTTTGGGTCTAGCCGAGTGGGTTTGGGACTAGCCGAGTGGGTTTGGGTCTAGCCGAGTGGGTTTGCGTCTCGCTGAATGTGTTTGGGTCTAGCCGAGTGGGTTTGGGTCTAGCCGAGTGGGTTTGGGTCTAGCCGAAAGTGTTTGGGTCTAGCCGAGTGGGTTTGGGTCTAGCCGAGTGGGTTTGGGTCTAGCCGAGTGGGTGTGGGTCTAGCCGAGTGGGTTTGGGTCTAGCCGAGTGGGTTTGGGTCAAGCCGAGTGGGTTTGGGTCTAGCCGAGTGGGTTTGGGTCTAGGCGAGTGGGTTTCGGTGTAGCCAAGTGGGCTTGGGTCTAGCGGAGTGGGTTTGGGTGCAGCCGAGTGGGTTTGGGTCCAGCCGATTTGGTTTGGGTCTAGCCGAGTATGTTTGGGTCTAGCCGAGTGGGTTTCGGTCTAGCCGAGTGGGTTTGGGTCTAGCCGAGTGGGTTTCGGTCTAGCATAGTGGGTTTGGGTCTAGCGGAGTGGGTTTGGGTCTAGCCGTGTGGGTTTGGTTCTAGCCGAGTGGGGTTGGGTCTAGCCGAGTGGGTTTGGGACTAGCCGAGTGGGTTGGGGTCTAGCCGAGTGGGTTTGGGTCTAGCCGAGTGGGTTTGGGTCTAGCCAAGTGGTTTTGGGTCTAGCCGAGTGGGTTTGGGTCTAGCGAAGTAGGTTTGCGTGTAGCCGAGTGGGTTTGGGTCCAGCCGAGTTGGTTTGGGTCTAGCCGAGTGTGTTTGGGTCTAGCCGAGTGGGTTTCAGTCTAGCCGAGTGGGTTTGGGTCTAGCCGAGTGGGTTTGGGTCTGGCATAGTGGGTTTGGGTCTAGCGGAGTGGGTTTGGGTGTAGCCGCGTGGGTTTGGGTCTAGCCGAGTGGGTTTGGGTCTAGCCGAGTGGGTTTGGGTCTAGACGAGTGGGTTTGGGTCTAGCCGAGTGGGTTTCGGTGTAGCCAAGTGGGCTTGGGTCTAGCAGAGTGGGTTTGGGTGTAGCCGAGTGGGTTTGGGTCCAGCCGAGTTGGTTTGGGTCTAGCCGAGTATGTTTGGGTCTAGCCGAGTGGGTTTCGGTCTAGCCGAGTGGGTTTGGGTCTAGCCGAGTATGTTTGGGTCTAGCCGAGTGGGTTTGGGTCTAGCCGAGTGGGTTTGGGTCTAGCTGAGTGTGTTTGGGTCTAGCCGAGTGGGTTTGGGTCTAGCCGAGTGGGTTTGGGTCTAGCATAGTGGGTTTGGGTCTAGCGGAGTGGGTTTGGGTGTAGCCGCGTGGGTTTGGGTCTAGCCGAGTGGGTTTGGGTCTAGCCGAGTGGGTTTGGGTCCAGACGAGTGGGTTTGGGTCTAGGCGAGTGGGTTTCGGTGTAGCCAAGTGGGTTTGGGTCTAGCGGAGTGGGTTTGGGTGTAGCCGAGTGGGTTTGGGTCCAGCCGATTTGGTTTGGGTCTAGCCGAGTACGTTTGGGTCTAGCCGAGTGGGTTTCCGCCTAGCCGAGTGGGATTCGGTCTAGCCGAGTGGGTTTGGGTCTAGCCGAGTGGGTTTCGGTCTAGCATAGTGGGTTTGGGTCTAGCGGAGTGGGTTTGGGTGTAGCCGCGTGGGTTTGGGTCTAGCCGAGTGGGTTTGGGTCTAGCCGAGTGGGTTTGGGTCTAGCTGAGTGGGTTTGGGTCTAGACAAGTGGGTTTGGGTCTAGCGGAGTGGGTTTGGGTGTAGCCGAGTGGGTTTGAGTCTAGCCGAGTGGGTTTGGGTCTAGCCGAGTGGGATTGGGTCTAGCCGAGTGGGTTTTGGGTCTAGCCGAGTGGGTTTGGGTCTAACCGAGTGGGTTTGTGTCTAGCGGAGTGGATTTGGATCTAGCTGAGTGGGATTGGGTCTAGCCGAGTGGGTTTGGGTCTAGCCGAGTGGGTTTGGGACTAGCCGAGTGGGTTTGGGTCTAGCCGAGTGGGTTTGCGTCTCGCTGAATGTGTTTGGGTCTAGCCGAGTGGGTTTGGGTCTAGCCGAGTGGGTTTGGGTCTAGCCGTAAGTGTTTGGGTCTAGCCGAGTGGGTTTGGGTCTAGCCGAGTGGGTTTGGGTCTAGCCGAGTGGGTGTGGGTCTAGCCGAGTGGGTTTGGGTCTAGCCGAGTGGGTTTGGGTCAAGCCGAGTGGGTTTGGGTCTAGCCGAGTGGGTTTGGGTCTAGCCGAGTGGGTTTGTGCCTAGCCGAGTGGGTTTGGGTCTAGCGGAGTGGGTTTGGGTCTAGCGGAGTGGGTTTGGGTCTAGCCGAGTGGGTTTGGGTCTAGCCGAGTGGGTTTGGGTCTAGCCGAGTTGGTTTGGTTCTAGCGGAATGGGTTTGGGTCTAGCGGAGTGGGTTTGGGTGTAGCGGAGTGGGTTTGGGTCTAGCCGAGTGTGTTTGGGTCTAGCCGAGTGGGTTTGCATCTAGCTGAGTGGGTTTGGGTCTAGCGGAGTGGGTTTGGGTGTAACCGAGTGGGTTTGGGTCTAGCCGAGTGGGTTTGGGTCTAGACGAGTGGGTTTGGGTCTAGCCGAGTGGGTTTCGGTCTAGCCGAGTGGGTTTGGGTCTAGCGGAGTGGGTTTGGGTCTAGCCGAGTCCGTTTGGGTCTAGCCGAATGGGTTTGGGACTAGCAGAGTGGGTTTGGGTCTAGTGGGGTGGGTTTGGTTCTAGCGGAGTGGGTTTAGGTCTAGGCGATTGGGTTTGGGTCTAGCCGAGTGGGTTTGGGTCTGGCGGAGTGGGTTTGCGTCTATTGGAGTGGGTTTGGGTCTAGCCGAGTGGGTTTGGGTCGAGCCGATTGGGTTTGGGTGTAGCTGAGTGGGTTTGTGCCTAGCCGAGTGGGTTTGGGTCTAGCGGAGTGGGTTTGGGTCTAGCGGAGTGGGTTTGGGTCTAGCCGAGTGGGTTTGGGTCTAGCCGAGTGGGTTTGGGTCTAGCCGAGTTGGTTTGGGTCTAGCGGAGTGGGTTTGGGTCTAGCGGAGTGGGTTTGGGTGTAGCTGAGTGGGTTTCGGAGTAGCCAAGTGGGTTTGGGTCTAGCGGAGTGGGTTTGGGTCTAGCCGAATGGGTTGGGGTCTACCCGAGTGGGTTTGGGTCTAGCCGAGTGGGTTTAGGTCTAGCCGAATGGGTTTGGGTATAGCCGAGTGGGTTTGGGTGTAGCCGAGTGGGTTTGGGTCTAGCGGAGTGGGTTTGGCTGTAGCCGAGTGGGTTTGGGTCTAGCCGAGTGGGTTTGGGTCTAGCCGAGTGGGTTTGCATCTAGCCGAGTGGGTTTGCGTCTAGCCGAGTGGGTTTGCGTCTAGCCGAGTGGGTTTGGGTCTAGCCGAGTGGGTTTGGGTCTAGCCGAGTGGGTTTGGGTCTAGCTGAGTGGGTTTGGGTCTAGCCGAGTGGGTTTCGGTCTAGCCGAGTGGGTTTGGGTCAAGCCGAGTGGGTTTCGGTCTAGCCGAGTGGGTTTGGGTCTGGCCGAGTGGGTTTGGGTCTTGCCGAGTTAGTTTGGGTGTAACCGAGTGGGTTTGGGTCTAGCCGAGCGGGTTTGTGTCTAGCCGAGTGGGTTTGGGTCTGGCCGAGTGGGTTTGGGTCTAGCCGAGTTAGTTTGGGTGTAACCGAGTGGGTTTGGGTCTAGCCGAGCGGGTTTGTGTCTATCCAAGTGGGTTTGGTTCTAGCCGAGTGGGTTTGGGTCTAGCGGAGTGGGTTTGGGTGTAGCCGAGTGGGTTTGGGTCTAGCCGAGTGGGTTTGGGTCTAGCCGAGTGGGTTTGGGTCTAGCCGAGTGGGTTTGGGTCTGGCCGAGTGGGTTTGGGTCTAGCCGAGTTAGTTTGGGTGTAACGAGTGGGTTTGGGTCTAGCCGAGCGGGTTTGTGTCTAGCCGAGTGGGTTTGGGTCTGGCCGAGTGGGTTTGGGTCTAGCCGAGTTAGTTTGGGTGTAACCGAGTGGGTTTGGGTCTAGCTGAGCGGGTTTGTGTCTATCCAAGTGGGTTTGGTTCTAGCCGAGTGGGTTTGGGTCTAGCGGAGTGGGTTTGGGTGTAGCCGAGTGGGTTTGGGTCTAGCCGAGTGGGTTTGGGTCTAGCCGAGTGGGTTTGGGTCCAGCCGAGTGGGTTTGGGTCTGGCCGAGTGGGTTTGGGTCTAGCCGAGTTAGTTTGGGTGTAACCGAGTGGGTTTGGGTCTAGCCGAGCGGGTTTGTGTCTAGCCGAGTGGGTTTGGGTCTGGCCGAGTGGGTTTGGGTCTAGCCGAGTTAGTTTGGGTGTAACCGAGTGGGTTTGGGTCTAGCCGAGCGGGTTTGTGTCTATCCGAGTGGGTTTGGTTCTAGCCGAGTGGGTTTGGGTCGAGCCGAGTGGGTTTGGGTCTAGCGGAGTGTGTTTGGGTGTAGCCGAGTGGGTTTGGGTCTAGCCGATTGGGCTTGGTTCTAGCCGAGCGGGTTTGGGTCTAGCTGAGTGGGTTTGGGTCTAGCCGAGTGTGTTTGGGTCTAGCCGAGTGGGTTTGCGTCTAGCTGAGTGGGTTTGGGTCTAGCGGAGTGGGTTTGGGTGTAACCGAGTGGGTTTGGGTCTAGCCGAGTGGGTTTGGGTCTAGACGAGTGGGTTTGGGTCTAGCCGAGTGGGTTTCGGTCTAGCCGAGTGGGTTTGGGTCTAGCGGAGTGGGTTTGGGTCTAGCCGAGTCCGTTTGGGTCTAGCTGAATGGGTTTGGGACTAACAGAGTGGGTTTGGGTCTAGCGGGGTGGGTTTGGTTCTAGCGGAGTGGGTTTAGGTCTAGGCGATTGGGTTTGGGTCTCGCCGAGTGGGTTTGGGTCTGGCGGAGTGGGTTTGGGTCTATTGGAGTGGGTTTGGGTCTAGCCGAGTGGGTTTGGGTCTAGCCGAGTGGGTTTGGGTGTAGCTGAGTGGGTTTGTGTCTTGCCGAGTGGGTTTGGGTCTAGCGGAGCGGGTTTGGTTGTAGCCGTGTGGGTTTGGGTCTAGCCGAGTGGGTTTGGGTCTAGACGAGTGGGCTTAGGTTTAGCCGAGTGGGTTTCGGTGTAGCCGAGTGGGTTTGGGTCTAGCGGAGTGGGTTTGTGTCTAGCGGAGTGGGTTTGTGTCTAGCGGAGTGGGTTTGGGTCTAGCGGAGTGGGTTTGGGTCTTGCGGAGTGGGTTGGAGTCTAGCGGAGTGGGTTTGGGTCTAGCCGAGTGCGTTTGGGTCTAGCCGAGTTGGTTTGGGTCTAGCGGAGTGGGTTTGGGTCCAGCCGAGTAGGTTTGGGTCTAGCCGAGTGGGTTTGTGTCTAGCGGAGTGGGTTTGGGTCTTGCGGAGTGGGTTGGAGTCTGGCGGAGTGGGTTTGCGTCTAGCGGAGTGGGTTTGGGTCTAGCGGAGTGGGTATGCGTCTAGCGGTGTGGGTTTGGGTCTACCCGAGTGGGGTTGGGTGTAGCCGAGTGGGTTTGGGTCTAGCTGAATGTGTTTGGGTCTAGCCGAGTGGGTTTGGGTGTAGCCGACTGGGTTTGGGTCTTGCAGAGTGGGTTTGGGTGTAGCCGAGTGTGTTTGGGTCTAGCCGAGTGGGTTTGGGTCTAGCCGAGTGGGTTTGGGTCTAGCCGAGTGGGTTTGGGTCCAGCCGAGTGGGTTTGCGTCTAGCCGAGTGGGTTTGCGTCTAGCCGAGTGGGTTTGCGTCTAGCGGAGTGGGTTTGGGTCTAGCGGAGTGGGTATGCGTCTAGCCGAGTGGGTTTGGGTCTAGCCGAGTGGGTTTGGGTCTTGCCGAGTGGGTTTTGGTCTAGCCGAGTGGGTTTGGGTCTAGCGGAGTGGGTTTGGGTGTAGCCGAGTGGGTTTGACTCTAGCCAAGTGGGTTTGGGTCTAGCCGAGTGGGATTGGGTCTAGCCGAGCAGGTTTGGGTCTAGCCGAGTGTGTTTGGGTCTAGCCGAGTGGGTTTGCATCTAGCCGAGTGGGTTTGGGTCTAGCGGAGTGGGTTTGGTTGTAGCCGAGTGGGTTTGGGTCTAGCCGAGTGGGTTTGGGTCTAGACTAGTGGGTTTGGGTTTAGCCGAGTGGGTTTCGGTGTAGCCAAGTGGGTTTGGGTCTTGCGGAGTGGGTTTGTGTCTAGCGGAGTGGGTTTGGGTCTGGCGGAGTGGGTTTGGGTCTAGCGGAGTGAGTTTGGGTCTAGCGGAGTGGGTTTGGGTCTAGCGGAGTGGGTTTGGGTGTAGCCGAGTGGGTTTGGGACTAGCCGAGTGGGTTTGGGTCTAGCCGAGTGGGTTTGGGTCTAGCCGAATGGGTTTGTGTCTTGCCGAGTGGGTTTGGGTCTAGCGGAGTGGGTTTGGTTGTAGCCGAGTGGGTTTGGGTCTAGCCGAGTGGGTTTGGGTCTAGACGAGTGGGTTTAGGTTTAGCTGAGTGGGTTTCGGTGTAGCCGAGTGGGTTTGGGTCTAGCGGAGTGGGATTGTGTCTAGCGGAGTGGGTTTGAGTCTAGCGGAGTGGGTTTGCGTCTAGCCGAGTGCGTTTGGGTCTAGCCGAGTTGGTTTGGGTCTAGCGGAGTGGGTTTGGGTCCAGCCGAGTGGGTTTGGGTCTAGCCGAGTGGGTTTGTGTCTAGCCGAGTGGGTTTGGGTCTAGCCGATTGTGTTTTGGTCTAGCTGAGTGGGTTTGGGTCTAGCCGAGTGGGTTTGGGTCCAGCCGAGTGGGTTTGGGTGTAGCCGAGTGGGTTTGGGACTAGCCGAGTGGGTTTGGGTCTAGCCGAGTGGGTTTGGGTCTAGCCGAATGGGTTTTGGTCTTGCCGAGTGTGTTTGGGTCTAGCAAATGGGTTTGGGTCTACCCGAGTGTGTTTGGGTCTAGCCGAGTGGGTTTGGGTCGAGCCGAGTGGGTTTGGGTCTAGCCGAGTGGGTTTGGGTCTAGCCGAGTCGGTTTGGGTCTCGCCGAGTGGGTTTGGGTGTAGCTGAGTGGGTTTGTGTCGTGCCGAGTGGGTTTGGGTCTAGCGGAGTGGGTTTGGTTGTAGCCGAGTGGGTTTGGGTCTAGCCGATTGGGTTTGGGTCTAGACGAGTGGGTTTAGGTTTAGCCGAGTGGGTTTCGGTGTAGCCGAGTGGGTTTGGGTCTAGCGGAGTGGGTTTGTGTCTAGCCGAGTGTGTTTGGGTCCAGCCGAGTGGGTTTGGGTCTAGCCGAGTGGGTTTGGGTCTGGCAGAGTGGGTTTGGGTCTCGTCGAGTGGGTTTGGGTCTAGCGGTGTGGGTTTGGGTCTACCCGAGTGGGTTTAGGTGTAGCCGAGTGGGTTTGGGTCTAGCTGAATGTGTTTGGGTCTAGCCGAGTGGGTTTGGGTGTAGCCGAGTGGGTTTGGGTCTTGCAGAGTGGGTTTGGGTGTAGCCGAGTGTGTTTGGGTCCAGCCGAGTGGGTTTGGGTCTAGCCGAGTGGGTTTGGGTCTAGCCGAGTGGGTTTGGGTCCAGCCGAGTGGGTTTGGGTCTAGCCGAGTGGGTTTGCGTCTAGCCGAGTGGGTTTGCGTCTAGCGGAGTGGGTTTGGGTCTAGCGGAGTGGGTGTGCGTCTAGCCGAGTGGGTTTGGGTCTAGCCGAGTGGGTTTGGGTCTTGCCGAGTGGGTTTTGGTCTAGCCGAGTGGGTTTGGGTCTAGCCAAGTGGGTTTGGGTCTAGCGGAGTGGGTTTGGGTGTAGCCGAGTGGGTTTGAGTCTAGCCAAGTGGGTTTGGGTCTAGCCGAGTGGGATTGGGTCTAGCCGAGCAGGTTTGCGTCTAGCCGCGTGTGTTTGGGTCTAGCCGAGTGGGTTTGCATCTCGCCGAGTGGGTTTGGGTCTAGCGGAGTGGGTTTGGTTGTAGCCGATTGGGTTTGGGTCTAGCCGAGTGGGTTTGGGTCTAGACGAGTGGGTTTGGGTTTAGCCGAGTGGGTTTCGGTGTAGCCAAGTGGGTTTGTGTCTAGCGGAGTGGGTTTGTGTCTAGCGGAGTGGGTTTGGGTCTAGCGGAGTGGGTTTGGGTCTAGCGGAGTGGGTTTGGGTCTAGCGGAGTGGGTTTGGGTCTAGGGGAGTGGGTTTGGGTGTAGCCGAGTGGGTGTGGGGCTAGCCGAGTGGGTTTGGGTCTAGCCGAGTGGGTTTGGGTCTAGCCGAATGGGTTTTGGTCTAGCCGAGTGTGTTTGGGTCTAGCCGAGTGGGTTTGGGTCTACCCGAGTGTGTTTGGGTCTAGCCGACTGGGTTTGGGTCGAGCCGAGTGGGTTTGGATCTAGCCGAGTGGGTTTGGGTCTAGCCGAGTGGGTTTGGGTCTAGCCGAGTGGGTTTGTGTCTAGCCGGGTGGGTTTGGGTCTAGCCGATTGGGTTTGGGTCTAGCCGAGCGCGTTTGGGTCTAGCCAAGTTAGTTTGGGTCTAGCAGAGTGGGTTTGGGTCTAGTCGAGTGGGTTTGGGTCTAGCGGTGTGGGTTTGGGTCTACCCGAGTGGGTTTGGGTGTAGCCGAGTGGGTTTGGGTCTAGCTGAATGTGTTTGGGTCTAGCCGAGTGGGTTTGGGTGTAGCCGAGTGGGTTTGGGTCTTGCAGAGTGGGTTTGGGTGTAGCCGAGTGTGTTTGGGTCTAGCCGAGTGGGTTTGGGTCTAGCCGAGTGGGTTTGGGTCTAGCCGAGTGGGTTTGGGTCCAGCCGAGTGGGTTTGGGTCTAGCCGAGTGGGTTTGCGTCTAGCCGAGTGGGTTTGCGTCTAGCGGAGTGGGTTTGGGTCTAGCGGAGTGGGTATGCGTCTAGCCGAGTGGGTTTGGGTCTAGCCGAGTGGGTTTGGGTCTTGCCGAGTGGGTTTTGGTCTAGCCGAGTGGGTTTGGGTCTAGCCAAGTGGGTTTGGGTCTAGCGGAGTGGGTTTGGGTGTAGCCGAGTGGGTTTGAGTCCAGCCAAGTGGGTTTGGGTCTAGCCGAGTGGGATTGGGTCTAGCCGAGCAGGTTTGGGTCTAGCCGCATGTGTTTGGGTCTAGCCGAGTGGGTTTGCATCTAGCCGAGTGGGTTTGGGTCTAGCGGAGTGGGTTTGGTTGTAGCCGAGTGGGTTTGGGTCTAGCCGAGTGGGTTTGGGTCTAGACGAGTGGGTTTGGGATTAGCCGAGTGGGTTTCGGTGTAGCCAAGTGGGTTTGGGTCTAGCGGAGTGGGTTTGTGTCTAGCGGAGTGGGTTTGTGTCTAGCGGAGTGGGTTTGTGTCTAGCGGAGTGGGTTTGGGTCTAGCGGAGTGGGTTTGGGTCTAGCGGAGTGTGTTTGGGTCTAGCCGAGTGGGTTTGGGTCTACCCGAGTGTGTTTGGGTCTAGCCGAGTGGGTTTGGGTCGAGCCGAGTGGGTTTGGGTCTAGCCGAGTGGGTTTGGGTCTAGCCGAGTGGGTTTGTGTCTAGCCGAGTGGGTTTGTGTCTAGCCGAGTGGGTTTGGGTCTAGCCGATTGGGTTTGGGTCTAGCCGAGCGCGTTTGGGTCTAGCCGAGTTGGTTTGGGTCTAGCGGAGTGGGTTTGGGTCCAGCCGAGTGGGTTTGGGTTTAGCCGAGTGGGTTTGTGTCTAGCCGAGTAGGTTTGGGTCTAGCCGAGTGGGTTTGGGTGTAGCCAAGTGGGTTTGGGTCTAGCGGAGTGGGTTTGTGTCTAGCGGAGTGGGTTTGGGTCTAGCGGAGTGGGTTTTTGTCTAGCGGAGTGGGTTTGGGTCTAGCGGAGTGGGTTTGGGTCTAGCGGAGTGGGTTTGGGTGTAGCCGAGTGGGTTTGGGACTAGCCGAGTGGGTTTGGGTCTAGCCGAGTGGGTTTGGGTCTAGCCGAATGGGTTTTGGTCTAGCCGAGTGTGTTTGGGTCTAGCCGAGTGGGTTTGGGTCTACCCGAGTGTGTTTGGGTCTAGCCGAGTGGGTTTGGGTCGAGCCGAGTGGGTTTGGGTCTAGCCGAGTGGGTTTGGGTCTAGCCGAGTGGGTTTGGGTCTAGCCGAGTGGGTTTGTGTCTAGCCGAGTGGGTTTGGGTCTAGCCGATTGGGTTTGGGTCTAGCCGAGCGCGTTTGGGTCTAGCCGAGTTGGTTTGGGTCTAGCGGAGTGGGTTTGGGTCTAGCGGAGTGGGTTTGGGTGTAGCCGAGTGGGTTTGAGTCTAGCCAAGTGGGTTTGGGTCTAGCCGAGTGGGATTGGGTCTAGCCAAATGGGTTTGGGTCTAGCCGAGTGTGTTTGGGTCTAACCGAGTGGGTTTGCATCTAGCCGAGGGGGTTTGGGTCTAGCGGAGTGGGTTTGGTTGTAGCCGAGTGGGTTTGGGTCTAGCCGAGTGGGTTTGGGTCTAGACGAGTGGGTTTGGGTTTAGCCGAGTGGGTTTCGGTGTAGCCAAGTGGGTTTGGGTCTAGCGGAGTGGGTTTGTGTCTAGCGGAGTGGGTTTGGGTCTAGCGGAGTGGGTTTGGGTCTAGCGGAGTGGGTTTGGCTCTAGCGGAGTGGGTTTGGGTCTAGCGGAGTGGGTTTGGGTGTAGCCGAGTGGGTTTGGGACTAGCCGAGTGGGTTTGGGTCTAGCCGAGTGGGTTTGGGTCTAGCCGAATGGGGTTTGGTCTAGCCGAGTGTGTTTGGGTCTAGCCGAGTGGGTTTGGGTCTACCCGAGTGTGTTTGGGTCTAGCCGAGTGGGTTTGGGTCGAGCCGAGTGGGTTTGGGTCTAGCCGAGTGGGTTTGGGTCTAGCCGAGTGGGTTTGTGTCTAGCCGAGTGGGTTTGGGTCTAGCCGATTGGGTTAGGGACTAGCCGAGCGCGTTTGCGTCTAGCCGAGTTGGTTTGGGTCTAGCGGAGTGGGTTTGGGTCCAGCCGAGTGGGTTTGGGTCTAGCCGAGTGGGTTTGTGTCTAGCCGAGTGGGTTTGGGTCTAGCCGAGTGGGTTTGAGTGTAGCCGAGTGGGTTTGGGTCTAGGCGATTGGGTTTGGGTCTAGCCGAGTGGGTTTGGGTCTGGCGGAGTGGGTTTGGGTCTATTGGAGTGGGTTTGGGTCTAGCCGATTGGGTTTGGGTCTAGCCGAGCGCGTTTGGGTCTAGCCAAGTTAGTTTGGGTCTAGCAGAGTGGGTTTGGGTCTAGTCGAGTGGGTTTGGGTCTAGCGGTGTGGGTTTGGGTCCACCCGAGTGGGTTTGGGTGTAGCCGAGTGGGTTTGGGTCTAGCTGAATGTGTTTGGGTCTAGCCGAGTGGGTTTGGGTGTAGCCGAGTGGGTTTGGGTCTTGCAGAGTGGGTTTGGGTGTAGCCGAGTGTGTTTGGGTCTAGCCGAGTGGGTTTGGGTCTAGCCGAGTGGGTTTGGGTCTAGCCGAGTGGGTTTGGGTCCAGCCGAGTGGGTTTGGGTCTAGCCGAGTGGGTTTGCGTCTAGCCGAGTGGGTTTGCGTCTAGCGGAGTGGGTTTGGGTCTAGCGGAGTGGGTATGCGTCTAGCCGAGTGGGTTTGGGTCTAGCCGAGTGGGTTTGGGTCTTGCCGAGTGGGTTTTGGTCTAGCCGAGTGGGTTTGGGTCTAGCCAAGTGGGTTTGGGTCTAGCGGAGTGGGTTTGGGTGTAGCCGAGTGGGTTTGAGTCTAGCCAAGTGGGTTTGGGTCTAGCCGAGTGGGATTGGGTCTAGCCGAGCAGGTTTGGGTCTAGCCGCATGTGTTTGGGTCTAGCCGAGTGGGTTTGCATCTAGCCGAGTGGGTTTGGGTCTAGCGGAGTGGGTTTGGTTGTAGCCGAGTGGGTTTGGGTCTAGCCGAGTGGGTTTGGGTCTAGACGAGTGGGTTTGGGATTAGCCGAGTGGGTTTCGGTGTAGCCAAGTGGGTTTGGGTCTAGCGGAGTGGGTTTGTGTCTAGCGGAGTGGGTTTGTGTCTAGCGGAGTGGGTTTGGGTCTAGCGGAGTGGGTTTGGGTCTACCGGAGTGGGTTTGGGTCTAGCGGAGTGGGTTTGGGTGTAGCCGAGTGGGTTTGGGACTAGCCGGGTGGGTTTGGGTCTAGCCGAGTGGGTTTGGGTCTAGCCGAATGGGTTTTTGTCTAGCCGAGTGTGTTTGGGTCTAGCCGAGTGGGTTTGGGTCTACCCGAGTGTGTTTGGGTCTAGCCGAGTGGGTTTGGGTCGAGCCGAGTGGGTTTGGGTCTTGCCGAGTGGGTTTGGGTCTAGCCGAGTGGGTTTGGGTCTAGCCGAGTGGGTTTGTGTCTAGCCGAGTGGGTTTGGGTCTAGCCGATTGGGTTTGGGTCTAGCCGAGCGCGTTTGGGTCTAGCCGAGTTGGTTTGGGTCTAGCGGAGTGGGTTTGGGTCCAGCCGAGTGGGTTTGGGTTTAGCCGAGTGGGTTTGTGTCTAGCCGAGTAGGTTTGGGTCTAGCCGAGTGGGTTTGGGTGTAGCCAAGTGGGTTTGGGTCTAGCGGAGTGGGTTTGTGTCTAGCGGAGTGGGTTTGGGTCTAGCGGAGTGGGTTTTTGTCTCGCGGAGTGGGTTTGGGTCTAGCGGAGTGGGTTTGGGTCTAGCGGAGTGGGTTTGGGTGTAGCCGAGTGGGTTTGGGACTAGCCGAGTGGGTTTGGGTCTAGCCGAGTGGGTTTGGGTCTAGCCGAATGGGTTTTGGTCTAGCCGAGTGTGTTTGGGTCTAGCCGAGTGGGTTTGGGTCTACCCGAGTGTGTTTGGGTCTAGCCGAGTGGGTTTGGGTCGAGCCGAGTGGGTTTGGGTCTAGCCGAGTGGGTTTGGGTCTAGCCGAGTGGGTTTGGGTCTAGCCGAGTGGGTTTGTGTCTAGCCGAGTGGGTTTGGGTCTAGCCGATTGGGTTTGGGTCTAGCCGAGCGCGTTTGGGTCTAGCCGAGCTGGTTTGGGTCTAGCGGAGTGGGTTTGGGTCCAGCCGAGTGGGTTTGGGTGTAGCCGAGTGGGTTTGAGTCTAGCCAAGTGGGTTTGGGTCTAGCCGAGTGGGATTGGGTCTAGCCAAATGGGTTTGGGTCTAGCCGAGTGTGTTTGGGTCTAACCGAGTGGGTTTGCATCTAGCCGAGGGGGTTTGGGTCTAGCGGAGTGGGTTTGGTTGTAGCCGAGTGGGTTTGGGTCTAGCCGAGTGGGTTTGGGTCTAGACGAGTGGGTTTGGGTTTAGCCGAGTGGGTTTCGGTGTAGCCAAGTGGGTTTGGGTCTAGCGGAGTGGGTTTGTGTCTAGCGGAGTGGGTTTGGGTCTAGCGGAGTGGGTTTGGGTCTAGCGGAGTGGGTTTGGCTCTAGCGGAGTGGGTTTGGGTCTAGCGGAGTGGGTTTGGGTGTAGCCGAGTGGGTTTGGGACTAGCCGAGTGGGTTTGGGTCTAGCCGAGTGGGTTTGGGTCTAGCCGAATGGGGTTTGGTCTAGCCGAGTGTGTTTGGGTCTAGCCGAGTGGGTTTGGGTCTACCCGAGTGTGTTTGGGTCTAGCCGAGTGGGTTTGGGTCGAGCCGAGTGGGTTTGGGTCTAGCCGAGTGGGTTTGGGTCTAGCCGAGTGGGTTTGTGTCTAGCCGAGTGGGTTTGGGTCTAGCCGATTGGGTTTGGGACTAGCCGAGCGCGTTTGGGTCTAGCCGAGTTGGTTTGGGTCTAGCGGAGTGGGTTTGGGTCCAGCCGAGTGGGTTTGGGTCTAGCCGAGTGGGTTTGTGTCTAGCCGAGTGGGTTTGGGTCTAGCCGAGTGGGTTTGAGTGTAGCCGAGTGGGTTTGGGTCTAGGCGATTGGGTTTGGGTCTAGCCGAGTGGGTTTGGGTCTGGCGGAGTGGGTTTGGGTCTATTGGAGTGGGTTTGGGTCTGCCGAGTGGGTTTGGGTCTAGCCGAGTGGGTTTGGGTGTAGCCGAGTGTGTTTGGGTCTAGCCGAGTGGGTTTGGGTCTTGCCGAGTGGGTTTGGGTCTAGCCGAGCGGGTTTGGGTCCAGCCGAGTGGGTTTGGGTCTAGCCGACTGGGTTTGCGTCTAGCCGAGTGGGTTTGCGTCTAGCGGAGTGGGTTTGGGTCTAGCGGAGTGGGTATGCGTCTAGCCGAGTGAGTTTGGGTCTAGCCGAGTGGGTTTGGGTCTTGCCGAGTGGGGTTTGGTCTAGCCGAGTGGGTTTGGGTCTAGCCAAGTGGGTTTGGGTCTAGCGGAGTGGGTTTGGGTGTAGCCGAGTGGGTTTGAGTCTAGCCAAGTGGGTTTGGGTCTAGCCGAGTGGGATTGGGTCTAGCCGAGCAGGTTTGGGTCTAGCCGAGTGTGTTTGGGTCTAGCCGAGTGGGTTTGCATCTAGCCGAGTGGGTTTGGGTCTAGCGGAGTGGGTTTGGTTGTAGCCGAGTGGGTTTGGGTCTAGCCGAGTGGGTTTGGGTCTAGACGAGTGGGTTTGGGTTTAGCCGAGTGGGTTTCGGTGTAGCCAAGTGGGTTTGGGTCTAGCAGAGTGGGTTTGTGTCTAGCGGAGTGGGTTTGGGTCTAGCGGAGTGGGTTTGGGTCTAGCGGAGTGGGTTTGGGTCTAGCGGAGTGGGTTTGGGTCTAGCGGAGTGGGTTTGGGTGTAGCCGAGTGGGTTTGGGACTAGCCGAGTGGGTTTGGGTCTAGCCGAGTGGGTTTGGGTCTAGCCGAATGGGTTTTGGTCTTGCAGAGTGTGTTTGGGTCTAGCCGAGTGGGTTTGGGTCTACCCGAGTGTGTTTGGGTCTAGCCGAGTGGGTTTGGGTCGAGCCGAGTGGGTTTGGGTCTAGCCGAGTGGGTTTGGGTCTAGCCGAGTGGGTTTGGGTCCAGCCGAGTGGGTTGGGTCTAGCCGAGTGGGTTTGCGTCTAGCCGAGTGGGTTTGGGTCTAGCGGAGTGGGTTTGGGTCTAGAGGAGTGGGTATGCGTCTAGCCGAGTGGGTTTGGGTCTAGCCGAGTGGGTTTGGGTCTTGCCGAGTGGGTTTTGGTCTAGCCGAGTGGGTTTGGGTCTAGCCAAGTGGGTTTGGGTCTAGCGGAGTGGGTTTGGGTGTAGCCGAGTGGGTTTGAGTCTAGCCAAGTGGGTTTGGGTCTAGCCGAGTGGGATTGGGTCTAGCCGAGTGGGTTTGGGTCTAGCCGAGTGTGTTTGGGTCTAGCCGAGTGGGTTTGCGTCTAGCCGAGTGGGTTTGGGTCTAGCGGAGTGGGTTTGGTTGTAGCCGAGTGGGTTTGGGTCTAGCTGAGTCGGTTTGGGTCTAGACGAGTGGGTTTGGGTTTAGCCGAGTGGGTTTCGGTGTAGCCAAGTGGGTTTGGGTCTAGCGGAGTGGGTTTGTGTCTAGCGGAGTGGGTTTGGGTCTAGCGGAGTGGGTTTGGGTCTAGCGGAGCGGGTTTGGGTCTAGCGGAGTCGGGTTTGGGTCTAGCCGAGTGGGTTTGGGTCTAGCCGAGTTGGTTTGGGTCTAGCGGAGTGGGTTTGGGTCTAGCGGAGTGGGTTTGGTTCTAGCGGAGTGGGTTTGGGTGTAGCCGAGTGGGTTTGGGACTATCCGAGTGGGTTTGAGTCTAGCCGAGTGGGTTTCGGTCTAGCCGAGTGGGTTTGTGTCTAGCCGAGTGGGTTTGGGTCTAGCCGATTGGGTTTGGGTCTAGCCGAGTGGGTTTGGGTCTAGCCGAGTGGGTTTGGGTCCACCCGAGTGGATTTGGGTCTAGCGGTGTGGGTTTGGGTGTAGCCGAGTGGGTTTGGGTCTAGCCGAGTGGGTTTGGGTCTAGCCGAGTGGGTTTGGGTCGAGCCGAGTGGGTTTGGGTGCAGCCGAGTGGGTTTGGGTCTAGCCGAGTAGGTTTGGGTCTAGCCGAGTGGGTTTACGTCTAGCCGAGTGGGTTTGGGTCTAGCAGAGTGGGTTTGGGTGTAGCCGAGTGGGTTTGGGTGTAGCCGAGTGGGTTTGGGTCTGGACGAGTGGGTTTGGGTGTAGCCGAGTGGGTTTGGGTCCAGCCGAGTGGGTTTGGGTCTAGCCGAGTGGGTTTGGGTCTAACCGAGTGGGTTTGTGTCTAGCGGAGTGGGTTTGGGTCTAGCTGAGTGGGATTGGGTCTAGCCGAGTGGGTTTGGGTCTAGCCGAGTGGGTTTGGGACTAGCCGAGTGGGTTTGGGACTAGCCGAGTGGGTTTGGGTCTAGACGAGTGGGTTTGGGTGTAGCCGAGTGGGTTTGGGTCTAGCCGAGTGGGTTTGGGTCTAGACGAGTGGGTTTGGGTCTAGCCGAGTTGGTTTGGGTCTAGCGGAGTGGGTTTGGGCCTAGCGGAGTGGGTTTGGGTGTAGCGGAGTGGGTTTGGGTGTAGCTGAGTGGGTTTGGGACTAGCCGAGTGGGTTTGGGTCTAGCGGAGTGGGTTTGGGTCTAGCCGAATGGGTTTGGGTCTACCCGAGTGGGTTTGGGTCTAGCCGAGTGGGTTTGGGTCTAGCCGAATGGGTTTGGGTCTCGCCGAGTGGGTTTGGGTGTAGCCGAGTGGGTTTGGGCCTAGCGGAGTGGGTTTGGGTCTAGCCGAGTGGGTTTGGGTCTAGCCGAGTGGGTTTGGGTCTAGCCGAGTGGGTTTGGGTCTAGCCGAGTGGGTTTGGGTCTAGCCGAGTGGGTTTGGGTCTAGCCGAGTTGGTTTGCGTCTAGCCGAGTGGGTTTGGGTCTAGCCGAGTGGGTTTGAGTCTAGCCGAGTGGGTTTGGGTCTAGCTGAGTGGGTTTGGGTCTAGCCGAGTGGGTTTGGGTGTAGCCGAGTGGGTTTGAGTCCAGCCGAGTGGGTTTGCGTCTAGCTGAGTGGGTTTGGGTCTCGCGGAGTGGGTTTGGGTGTAGCTGAGTGGATTTGGGTCTAGCCGAGTGGGTTTGGGTCTAGACGAGTGGGTTTGGGTCTAGCCGAGTGGGTTTCGGTCTAGCCGAGTGGGTTTGGGTCTAGCGGAGTGGGTTTGGGTCTAGCCGAGTCCGTTTGGGTCTAGCCGAGTGGGTTTGGGACTAGCTGAGTGGGTTTGGGACTAGCGGGGTGGGTTTGGTTCTAGCGGAGTGGGTTTAGGTCTAGCCGATTGGGTTTGGGTCTAGCCGAGTGGGTTTGGGTCTGGCGGAGTGGGTTTGGTTCTAGTGGAGTGGGTTTGGGTCTAGCCGAGTGGGTTTGGGTCTAGCCGAGTGGGTTTGGGTCCAGCCGTGTGGGTTTGGGTCTAGCCGTGTGGGTTTGGGTCTAGCCGATTGGGTTTGGGTCTAGCCATGTGGGTTTGGGTCCAGCCGAATGGGTTAGGGTCTAGCGGAGTGGGTTTGGGTGTAGCCGCGTGGGTTTGGGTCTAGCCGAGTGGCTTTGGGTCTAGCCGAGTGGGTTTGGGTCTAGCCGAGTGGGTTTGGGTGTAGCCGAGTGGGTTTGGGTCTAGCGGAGTGGGTTTGGGTGTAGCCGAGTGGGTTTGGGTTTAGCCGAGTGGGTTTGGGTCTAGCCGACTGGGTTTGGGTCTAGCCGAGTGGGTTTGGGTCTAGCCGAGTAGGTTTGGGTCTAGCCGAGTGGGTTTACGTCTAGCCGAGTGGGTTTGGGTCTAGCAGAGTGGGTTTGGGTGTAGCCGAGTGGGTTTGGGTGTAGCCGAGTGGGTTTGGGTCTGGACGAGTGGGTTTGGGTGTAGCCGAGTGGGTTTGGGTCTAGCCGAGTGGGTTTGGGTCTAGCCGAGTGGGTTTACGTCTAGCCGAGATGGTTCGGGTCTAGCGGAGTGGGTTTGGGCCTAGCGGAGTGGGTTTGGGTGTAGCGGAGTGGGTTTGGGTGTAGCTGAGTGGGTTTGGGACTAGCCGAGTGGGTTTGGGTCTAGCGGAGTGGGTTTGGGTCTAGCCGAATGGGTTTGGGTCTACCCGAGTGGGTTTGGGTCTAGCCGAGCGGGTTTGGGTCTAGCCGAATGGGTTTGGGTCTCGCCGAGTGGGTTTGGGTGTAGCCGCGTGGGTTTGGGCCTAGCGGAGTGGGTTTGGGTGTAGCCGAGTGGGTTTGGGTCTAGCCGAGTGGGTTTGGGTCTAGCCTAGTGGGTTTGGGTCTAGCCGAGTGGGTTTGGGTCTAGCCGAGTTGGTTTGCGTCTAGCCGAGTGGGTTTGGGTCTAGCCGAGTGGGTTTGGGTCTAGCCGAGTGGGTTTGGGTCTAGCTGAGTGGGTTTGGGTCTGGCCGAGTGGGTTTGGGACTAGCCGAGTGGGTTTGGGGCTAGCCGAGTGGGTTTGGGTCTAGCCAAATGGGTTTGGGTCTAGCGCAGTGGGTTTGGGTGTAGCCGAGTGGGTTTGGGTCTAGCCGAGTGGGTTTGGTTCTAGCCGAGCGGGTTTGGGTCTAGCTGAGTGGGTTTGGGTCTAGCCGAGTGTGTTTGGGTCTAGCCGAGTGGGTTTGCGTCTAGCTGAGTGGGTTTGGGTCTAGCGGAGTGGGTTTGGGTGCAGCCGAGTGGGTTTGGGTCTGGCGGAGTGGGTTTGGGTCTAGCCGAGTGGGTTTGGGTCTAGCCGAGTGGGTTTGGGTGTAGCTGAGTGGGTTTGTGTCCAACCGAGTGGGTTTGGTTCTAGCGGATTGGGTTTGGTTGTTGCCAAGTGGGTTCAGGTTCAGCCGAGTGGGTTTCGGTGTAGCCGAGTGGGTTTGGGTCTAGCGGAGTGGGTTTGAGTCTAGCGGAGTGGGTTTGCGTCTAGCGGAGTGGGTTTGGGTCTTGCGGAGTGGGTTTGGGTCTAGCAGAGTGGGTTTGGGTCTAGCCGAGTGCGTTTGGGTCTAGCCGAGTTGGTTTGGGTCTAGCGGAGTGGGTTTGGGTCCAGCCGAATGGGTTTGGGTCTAGCCGAGTGGGCTTGGGTCTAGCCGATTTGGTTTGGGTCTAGCCGAGTGGGTTTGGGTCTAGCCGAGTGGGTTTGGGTCCAGCCGAGTGGGTTTGGGTCTAGCGGAGTGGGTTTGGGTCTAGTCGAGTGGGTTTGGGTCTAGCGGTGTGGTTTGGGTCTAGCCGAGTGGGTTTGGGTGTAGCCGATTGGGTTTGGGTCTAGCCCAGTGGGTTTGGGTCTAGCCGAGTGGGTTTGGGTCCAGCCGAGTGGGTTTGGGTGTAGCCGAGTGGGTTTGGGTCCAGCCGATTGGGTTTGGGTCTAGCCGAGTGTGTTTGGGTCTAGCCGAGTGGGTTTGGGTGCAGCCGAGTGGGTTTGGGTCTAGCCGAGTGTGTTTGGGTCTAGTCAAGTGGGTTTGGGTCTAGCCGAGTGGGTTTGGGTCTAGCCGAGTGGGTTTGGGTCTAGCGGAGTGGGTTTGGGTGTAGCCGAGTGGGTTTGGGTCTAGCCGAGTGGGTTTGGGTCTAGCCGACTGGGTTTGGGTCTAGCCGAGTGGGTTTGGGTCTAGCCGAGTAGGTTTGGGTCTAGCCGAGTGGGTTTACGTCTAGCCGAGTGGGTTTGGGTCTAGCAGAGTGGGTTTGGGTGTAGCCGAGTGGGTTTGGGTGTAGCCGAGTGGGTTTGGGTCTGGACGAGTGGGTTTGGGTGTAGCCGAGTGGGTTTGGGTCTAGCCGAGTGGGTTTGGGTCTAGCCGAGTGGGTTTACGTCTAGCCGAGATGGTTCGGGTCTAGCGGAGTGGGTTTGGGCCTAGCGGAGTGGGTTTGGGTGTAGCGGAGTGGGTTTGGGTGTAGCTGAGTGGGTTTGGGACTAGCCGAGTGGGTTTGGGTCTAGCGGAGTGGGTTTGGGTCTAGCCGAATGGGTTTGGGTCTACCCGAGTGGGTTTGGGTCTAGCCGAGTGGGCTTGGGTCTAGCCGAATGGGTTTGGGTCTCGCCGAGTGGGTTTGGGTGTAGCCGAGTGGGTTTGGGCCTAGCGGAGTGGGTTTGGGTGTAGCCGAGTGGGTTTGGGTCTAGCCGAGTGGGTTTGGGTCTAGCCGAGTGGGTTTGGGTCTAGCCGAGTGGGTTTGGGTCTAGCCGAGTTGGTTTGCGTCTAGCCGAGTGGGTTTGGGTCTAGCCGAGCGGGTTTGGGTCTAGCCGAGTGGGTTTGGGTCTAGCGGAGTGGGTTTGGGTCTAGCCGAGTGGGTTTGGGACTAGCCGAGTGGGTTTGGGTCTAGCGGAGTGGGTTTGGGTGTAGCCGAGTGGGTTTGAGTCTAGCCAAGTGGGTTTGGGTCTAGCCGAGTGGGATTGGGTCTAGCCGAGCAGGTTTGGGTCTAGCCGAGTGTGTTTGGGTCTAGCCGAGTGGGTTTGCATCTAGCCGAGTGGGTTTGGGTCTAGCGGAGTGGGTTTGGTTGTAGCCGAGTGGGTTTGGGTCTAGCCGAGTGGGTTTGGGTCTAGACGAGTGGGTTTGGGTTTAGCCGAGTGGGTTTCGGTGTAGCCAAGTGGGTTTGGGTCTAGCGGAGTGGGTTTGTGTCTAGCGGAGTGGGTTTGGGTCTAGCGGAGTGGGTTTGGGTCTAGCGGAGTGGGTTTGGGTCTAGCGGAGTGGGTTTGGGTCTAGCGGAGTGGGTTTGGGTGTAGCCGAGTGGGTTTGGGACTAGCCGAGTGGGTTTGGGTCTAGCCGAGTGGGTTTGGGTCTAGCCGAATGGGTTTTGGTCTTGCAGAGTGTGTTTGGGTCTAGCCGAGTGGGTTTGGGTCTACCCGAGTGTGTTTGGGTCTAGCCGAGTGGGTTTGGGTCGAGCCGAGTGGGTTTGGGTCTAGCCGAGTGGGTTTGGGTCTAGCCGAGTGGGTTTGGGTCCAGCCGAGTGGGTTGGGTCTAGCCGAGTGGGTTTGCGTCTAGCCGAGTGGGTTTGGGTCTAGCGGAGTGGGTTTGGGTCTAGAGGAGTGGGTATGCGTCTAGCCGAGTGGGTTTGGGTCTAGCCTAGTGGGTTTGGGTCTTGCCGAGTGGGTTTTGGTCTAGCCGAGTGGGTTTGGGTCTAGCCAAGTGGGTTTGGGTCTAGCGGAGTGGGTTTGGGTGTAGCCGAGTGGGTTTGAGTCTAGCCAAGTGGGTTTGGGTCTAGCCGAGTGGGATTGGGTCTAGCCGAGTGGGTTTGGGTCTAGCCGAGTGTGTTTGGGTCTAGCCGAGTGGGTTTGCGTCTAGCCGAGTGGGTTTGGGTCTAGCGGAGTGGGTTTGGTTGTAGCCGAGTGGGTTTGGGTCTAGCTGAGTCGGTTTGGGTCTAGACGAGTGGGTTTGGGTTTAGCCGAGTGGGTTTCGGTGTAGCCAAGTGGGTTTGGGTCTAGCGGAGTGGGTTTGTGTCTAGCGGAGTGGGTTTGGGTCTAGCGGAGTGGGTTTGGGTCTAGCGGAGCGGGTTTGGGTCTAGCGGAGTCGGGTTTGGGTCTAGCCGAGTGGGTTTGGGTCTAGCCGAGTTGGTTTGGGTCTAGCGGAGTGGGTTTGGGTCTAGCGGAGTGGGTTTGGTTCTAGCGGAGTGGGTTTGGGTGTAGCCGAGTGGGTTTGGGACTATCCGAGTGGGTTTGAGTCTAGCCGAGTGGGTTTGGGTCTAGCCGAGTGGGTTTGTGTCTAGCCGAGTGGGTTTGGGTCTAGCCGATTGGGTTTGGGTCTAGCCGAGTGGGTTTGGGTCTAGCCGAGTGGGTTTGGGTCCACCCGAGTGGGTTTGGGTCTAGCGGAGTGGGTTTGGGTCTAGCAGAGTGGGTTTGGGTCTAGCGGTGTGGGTTTGGGTCTAGCGGAGTGGGTTTGGGTGTAGCCGAGTGGGTTTGGGTCTAGCCGAGTGGGTTTGGGTCTAGCCGAGTGGGTTTGGGTCTAGCCGAGTGGATTTGGGTCTAGCGGTGTGGGTTTGGGTGTAGCCGAGTGGGTTTGGGTCTAGCCGAGTGGGTTTGGGTCTAGCCGAGTGGGTTTGGGTCGAGCCGAGTGGGTTTGGGTGCAGCCGAGTGGGTTTGGGTCTAGCCGAGTGTGTTTGGGTCTAGGCGAGTGGGTTTGGGTCTAGCCGACTGGGTTTGGGTCTAGCCGAGTGGGTTTGGGTCTAGCCGAGTAGGTTTGGGTCTAGCCGAGTGGGTTTACGTCTAGCCGAGTGGGTTTGGGTCTAGCAGAGTGGGTTTGGGTGTAGCCGAGTGGGTTTGGGTGTAGCCGAGTGGGTTTGGGTCTGGACGAGTGGGTTTGGGTGTAGCCGAGTGGGTTTGGGTCCAGCCGAGTGGGTTTGGGTCTAGCCGAGTGGGTTTGGGTCTAACCGAGTGGGTTTGTGTCTAGCGGAGTGGGTTTGGGTCTAGCTGAGTGGGATTGGGTCTAGCCGAGTGGGTTTGGGTCTAGCCGAGTGGGTTTGGGACTAGCCGAGTGGGTTTGGGACTAGCCGAGTGGGTTTGGGTCTAGCCGAGTGGGGTTGCGTCTAGCTGAATGGGTTTGGGTCTAGCCGAGTGGGTTTGGGTCTAGCCGAGTGGGTCTGGGTCTAGCCGAAAGTGTTTGGGTCTAGCCGAGTGGGTTTGGGTCTAGCCGTGTGGGTTTGGGTCTAGCCGAGTGGGTGTGGGTCTAGCCGAGTGGGTTTGGGTCTAGCCGAGTGGGTTTGGGTCAAGCCGAGTGGGTTTGGGTCTTGCCAAGTGGGTTTGGGTCTAGCCGAGTGGGTTTGTGCCTAGCCAAGTGGGTTTGGGTCTAGCGGAGTGGGTTTGGGTCTAGCGGAGTGGGTTTGGGTCTAGCCGAGTGGGTTTGGGTCTAGACGAGTGGGTTTGGGTCTAGCCGAGTTGGTTTGGGTCTAGCGGAGTGGGTTTGGGCCTAGCGGAGTGGGTTTGGGTGTAGCGGAGTGGGTTTGGGTGTAGCTGAGTGGGTTTGGGACTAGCCGAGTGGGTTTGGGTCTAGCGGAGTGGGTTTGGGTCTAGCCGAATGGGTTTGGGTCTACCCGAGTGGGTTTGGGTCTAGCCGAGTGGGTTTGGGTCTAGCCGAATGGGTTTGGGTCTCGCCGAGTGGGTTTGGGTGTAGCCGAGTGGGTTTGGGCCTAGCGGAGTGGGTTTGGGTCTAGCCGAGTGGGTTTGGGTCTAGCCGAGTGGGTTTGGGTCTAGCCGAGTGGGTTTGGGTCTAGCCGAGTGGGTTTGGGTCTAGCCGAGTGGGTTTGGGTCTAGCCGAGTTGGTTTGCGTCTAGCCGAGTGGGTTTGGGTCTAGCCGAGTGGGTTTGAGTCTAGCCGAGTGGGTTTGGGTCTAGCTGAGTGGGTTTGGGTCTAGCCGAGTGGGTTTGGGTGTAGCCGAGTGGGTTTGAGTCCAGCCTAGTGGGTTTGCGTCTAGCTGAGTGGGTTTGGGTCTAGCGGAGTGGGTTTGGGTGTAGCTGAGTGGATTTGGGTCTAGCCGAGTGGGTTTGGGTCTAGACGAGTGGGTTTGGGTCTAGCCGAGTGGGTTTCGGTCTAGCCGAGTGGGTTTGGGTCTAGCGGAGTGGGTTTGGGTCTAGCCGAGTCCGTTTGGGTCTAGCCGAGTGGGTTTGGGACTAGCTGAGTGGGTTTGGGACTAGCGGGGTGGGTTTGGTTCTAGCGGAGTGGGTTTAGGTCTAGCCGATTGGGTTTGGGTCTAGCCGAGTGGGTTTGGGTCTGGCGGAGTGGGTTTGGTTCTAGTGGAGTGGGTTTGGGTCTAGCCGAGTGGGTTTGGGTCTAGCCGAGTGGGTTTGGGTCCAGCCGTGTGGGTTTGGGTCTAGCCGTGTGGGTTTGGGTCTAGCCGATTGGGTTTGGGTCTAGCCATGTGGGTTTGGGTCCAGCCGAATGGGTTAGGGTCTAGCGGAGTGGGTTAGGGTCTAGCGGAGTGGGTTTGGGTGTAGCCGCGTGGGTTTGGGTCTAGCCGAGTGGCTTTGGGTCTAGCCGAGTGGGTTTGGGTCTAGCCGAGTAGGTTTGGGTCTAGCCGAGTGGGTTTACGTCTAGCCGAGTGGGTTTGGGTCTAGCAGAGTGGGTTTGGGTGTAGCCGAGTGGGTTTGGGTGTAGCCGAGTGGGTTTGGGTCTGGACGAGTGGGTTTGGGTGTAGCCGAGTGGGTTTGGGTCTAGCCGAGTGGGTTTGGGTCTAGCCGAGTGGGTTTACGTCTAGCCGAGATGGTTCGGGTCTAGCGGAGTGGGTTTGGGCCTAGCGGAGTGGGTTTGGGTGTAGCGGAGTGGGTTTGGGTGTAGCTGAGTGGGTTTGGGACTAGCCGAGTGGGTTTGGGTCTAGCGGAGTGGGTTTGGGTCTAGCCGAATGGGTTTGGGTCTACCCGAGTGGGTTTGGGTCTAGCCGAGCGGGTTTGGGTCTAGCCGAATGGGTTTGGGTCTCGCCGAGTGGGTTTGGGTGTAGCCGAGTGGGTTTGGGCCTAGCGGAGTGGGTTTGGGTGTAGCCGAGTGGGTTTGGGTCTAGCCGAGTGGGTTTGGGTCTAGCCGAGTGGGTTTGGGTCTAGCCGAGTTGGTTTGCGTCTAGCCGAGTGGGTTTGGGTCTAGCCGAGTGGGTTTGGGTCTAGCCGAGTGGGTTTGGGTCTAGCTGAGTGGGTTTGGGTCTGGCCGAGTGGGTTTGGGACTAGCCGAGTGGGTTTGGGGCTAGCCGAGTGGGTTTGGGTCTAGCCAAATGGGTTTGGGTCTAGCGCAGTGGGTTTGGGTGTAGCCGAGTGGGTTTGGGTCTAGCCGAGTGGGTTTGGTTCTAGCCGAGCGGGTTTGGGTCTAGCTGAGTGGGTTTGGGTCTAGCCGAGTGTGTTTGGGTCTAGCCGAGTGGGTTTGCGTCTAGCTGAGTGGGTTTGGGTCTAGCGGAGTGGGTTTGGGTGCAGCCGAGTGGGTTTGGGTCTGGCGGAGTGGGTTTGGGTCTAGCCGAGTGGGTTTGGGTCTAGCCGAGTGGGTTTGGGTGTAGCTGAGTGGGTTTGTGTCCAACCGAGTGGGTTTGGTTCTAGCGGATTGGGTTTGGTTGTAGCCAAGTGGGTTCAGGTTCAGCCGAGTGGGTTTCGGTGTAGCCGAGTGGGTTTGGGTCTAGCGGAGTGGGTTTGAGTCTAGCGGAGTGGGTTTGCGTCTAGCGGAGTGGGTTTGGGTCTTGCGGAGTGGGTTTGGGTCTAGCAGAGTGGGTTTGGGTCTAGCCGAGTGCGTTTGGGTCTAGCCGAGTTGGTTTGGGTCTAGCGGAGTGGGTTTGGGTCCAGCCGAATGGGTTTGGGTCTAGCCGAGTGGGCTTGGGTCTAGCCGATTTGGTTTGGGTCTAGCCGAGTGGGTTTGGGTCTAGCCGAGTGGGTTTGGGTCCAGCCGAGTGGGTTTGGGTCTAGCGGAGTGGGTTTGGGTCTAGTCGAGTGGGTTTGGGTCTAGCGGTGTGGTTTGGGTCTAGCCGAGTGGGTTTGGGTGTAGCCGATTGGGTTTGGGTCTAGCCCAGTGGGTTTGGGTCTAGCCGAGTGGGTTTGGGTCCAGCCGAGTGGGTTTGGGTGTAGCCGAGTGGGTTTGGGTCCAGCCGATTGGGTTTGGGTCTAGCCGAGTGTGTTTGGGTCTAGCCGAGTGGGTTTGGGTGCAGCCGAGTGGGTTTGGGTCTAGCCGAGTGTGTTTGGGTCTAGTCGAGTGGGTTTGGGTCTAGCCGAGTGGGTTTGGGTCTAGCCGAGTGGGTTTGGGTCTAGCGGAGTGGGTTTGGGTGTAGCCGAGTGGGTTTGGGTCTAGCCGAGTGGGTTTGGGTCTAGCCGACTGGGTTTGGGTCTAGCCGAGTGGGTTTGGGTCTAGCCGAGTAGGTTTGGGTCTAGCCGAGTGGGTTTACGTCTAGCCGAGTGGGTTTGGGTCTAGCAGAGTGGGTTTGGGTGTAGCCGAGTGGGTTTGGGTGTAGCCGAGTGGGTTTGGGTCTGGACGAGTGGGTTTGGGTGTAGCCGAGTGGGTTTGGGTCTAGCCGAGTGGGTTTGGGTCTAGCCGAGTGGGTTTACGTCTAGCCGAGATGGTTCGGGTCTAGCGGAGTGGGTTTGGGCCTAGCGGAGTGGGTTTGGGTGTAGCGGAGTGGGTTTGGGTGTAGCTGAGTGGGTTTGGGACTAGCCGAGTGGGTTTGGGTCTAGCGGAGTGGGTTTGGGTCTAGCCGAATGGGTTTGGGTCTACCCGAGTGGGTTTGGGTCTAGCCGAGTGGGCTTGGGTCTAGCCGAATGGGTTTGGGTCTCGCCGAGTGGGTTTGGGTGTAGCCGAGTGGGTTTGGGCCTAGCGGAGTGGGTTTGGGTGTAGCCGAGTGGGTTTGGGTCTAGCCGAGTGGGTTTGGGTCTAGCCGAGTGGGTTTGGGTCTAGCCGAGTGGGTTTGGGTCTAGCCGAGTTGGTTTGCGTCTAGCCGAGTGGGTTTGGGTCTAGCCGAGTGGGTTTGGGTCTAGCCGAGTGGGTTTGGGTCTAGCGGAGTGGGTTTGGGTCTAGCCGAGTGGGTTTGGGACTAGCCGAGTGGGTTTGGGTCTAGCCGAGTGGGTTTGGGTCTAGCCAAGTGGGTTTGGGTCTAGCGCAGTGGGTTTGGGTGTAGCCGAGTGGGTTTGGGTCTAGCCGAGTGGGTTTGGTTCTAGCCGAGCGGGTTTGGGTCTAGCTGAGTGGGTTTGGGTCTAGCCGAGTGTGTTTGTGTCTAGCCGAGTGGGTTTGGGTCTAGCCGATTGGGTTTGGGTCTAGCTGAGTGGGTTTGGGTCTAGCCGAGTGGGTTTGGGTCCACCCGAGTGGGTTTGGGTCTAGCGGAGTGGGTTTGGGTCTAGCAGAGTGGGTTTGGGTCTAGCGGTGTGGGTTTGGGTCTAGCGGAGTGGGTTTGGGTGTAGCCGAGTGGGTTTGGGTCTAGCCGAGTGGGTTTGGGTCTAGCCGAGTGGGTTTGGGTCTAGCCGAGTGGATTTGGGTCTAGCGGTGTGGGTTTGGGTGTAGCCGAGTGGGTTTGGGTCTAGCCGAGTGGGTTTGGGTCTAGCCGAGTGGGTTTGGGTCGAGCCGAGTGGGTTTGGGTGCAGCCGAGTGGGTTTGGGTCTAGCCGAGTGTGTTTGGGTCTAGGCGAGTGGGTTTGGGTCTAGCCGACTGGGTTTGGGTCTAGCCGAGTGGGTTTACGTCTAGCCGAGTGGGTTTGGGTCTAGCAGAGTGGGTTTGGGTGTAGCCGAGTGGGTTTGGGTGTAGCCGAGTGGGTTTGGGTCTGGACGAGTGGGTTTGGGTGTAGCCGAGTGGGTTTGGGTCCAGCCGAGTGGGTTTGGGTCTAGCCGAGTGGGTTTGGGTCTAACCGAGTGGGTTTGTGTCTAGCGGAGTGGGTTTGGGTCTAGCTGAGTGGGATTGGGTCTAGCCGAGTGGGTTTGGGTCTAGCCGAGTGGGTTTGGGACTAGCCGAGTGGGTTTGGGACTAGCCGAGTGGGTTTGGGTCTAGCCGAGTGGGGTTGCGTCTAGCTGAATGGGTTTGGGTCTAGCCGAGTGGGTTTGGGTCTAGCCGAGTGGGTCTGGGTCTAGCCGAAAGTGTTTGGGTCTAGCCGAGTGGGTTTGGGTCTAGCCGTGTGGGTTTGGGTCCAGCCGAGTGGGTGTGGGTCTAGCCGAGTGGGTTTGGGTCTAGCCGAGTGGGTTTGGGTCAAGCCGAGTGGGTTTGGGTCTTGCCAAGTGGGTTTGGGTCTAGCCGAGTGGGTTTGTGCCTAGCCAAGTGGGTTTGGGTCTAGCGGAGTGGGTTTGGGTCTAGCGGAGTGGGTTTGGGTCTAGCCGAGTGGGTTTGGGTCTAGACGAGTGGGTTTGGGTCTAGCCGAGTTGGTTTGGGTCTAGCGGAGTGGGTTTGGGCCTAGCGGAGTGGGTTTGGGTGTAGCGGAGTGGGTTTGGGTGTAGCTGAGTGGGTTTGGGACTAGCCGAGTGGGTTTGGGTCTAGCGGAGTGGGTTTGGGTCTAGCCGAATGGGTTTGGGTCTACCCGAGTGGGTTTGGGTCTAGCCGAGTGGGTTTGGGTCTAGCCGAATGGGTTTGGGTCTCGCCGAGTGGGTTTGGGTGTAGCCGAGTGGGTTTGGGCCTAGCGGAGTGGGTTTGGGTCTAGCCGAGTGGGTTTGGGTCTAGCAGAGTGGGTTTGGGTGTAGCCGAGTGGGTTTGGGTGTAGCCGAGTGGGTTTGGGTCTGGACGAGTGGGTTTGGGTGTAGCCGAGTGGGTTTGGGTCTAGCCGAGTGGGTTTGGGTCTAGCCGAGTGGGTTTACGTCTAGCCGAGATGGTTCGGGTCTAGCGGAGTGGGTTTGGGCCTAGCGGAGTGGGTTTGGGTGTAGCGGAGTGGGTTTGGGTGTAGCTGAGTGGGTTTGGGACTAGCCGAGTGGGTTTGGGTCTAGCGGAGTGGGTTTGGGTCTAGCCGAATGGGTTTGGGTCTACCCGAGTGGGTTTGGGTCTAGCCGAGCGGGTTTGGGTCTAGCCGAATGGGTTTGGGTCTCGCCGAGTGGGTTTGGGTGTAGCCGAGTGGGTTTGGGCCTAGCGGAGTGGGTTTGGGTGTAGCCGAGTGGGTTTGGGTCTAGCCGAGTGGGTTTGGGTCTAGCCGAGTGGGTTTGGGTCTAGCCGAGTGGGTTTGGGTCTAGCCGAGTTGGTTTGCGTTTAGCCGAGTGGGTTTGGGTCTAGCCGAGTGGGTTTGGGTCTAGCCGAGTGGGTTTGGGTCTAGCTGAGTGGGTTTGGGTCTGGCCGAGTGGGTTTGCGACTAGCCGAGTGGGTTTGGGGCTAGCCGAGTGGGTTTGGGTCTAGCCAAATGGGTTTGGGTCTAGCGCAGTGGGTTTGGGTGTAGCCGAGTGGGTTTGGGTCTAGCCGAGTGGGTTTGGTTCTAGCCGAGCGGGTTTGGGTCTAGCTGAGTGGGTTTGGGTCTAGCCGAGTGTGTTTGGGTCTAGCCGAGTGGGTTTGCGTCTAGCTGAGTGGGTTTGGGTCTAGCGGAGTGGGTTTGGGTGCAGCCGAGTGGGTTTGGGTCTGGCGGAGTGGGTTTGGGTCTAGCCGAGTGGGTTTGGGTCTAGCCGAGTGGGTTTGGGTGTAGCTGAGTGGGTTTGTGTCCAACCGAGTGGGTTTGGTTCTAGCGGATTGGGTTTGGTTGTAGCCAAGTGGGTTCAGGTTCAGCCGAGTGGGTTTCGGTGTAGCCGAGTGGGTTTGGGTCTAGCGGAGTGGGTTTGAGTCTAGCGGAGTGGGTTTGCGTCTAGCGGAGTGGGTTTGGGTCTTGCGGAGTGGGTTTGGGTCTAGCAGAGTGGGTTTGGGTCTAGCCGAGTGCGTTTGGGTCTAGCCGAGTTGGTTTGGGTCTAGCGGAGTGGGTTTGGGTCCAGCCGAATGGGTTTGGGTCTAGCCGAGTGGGCTTGGGTCTAGCCGATTTGGTTTGGGTCTAGCCGAGTGGGTTTGGGTCTAGCCGAGTGGGTTTGGGTCCAGCCGAGTGGGTTTGGGTCTAGCGGAGTGGGTTTGGGTCTAGTCGAGTGGGTTTGGGTCTAGCGGTGTGGTTTGGGTCTAGCCGAGTGGGTTTGGGTGTAGCCGATTGGGTTTGGGTCTAGCCCAGTGGGTTTGGGTCTAGCCGAGTGGGTTTGGGTCCAGCCGAGTGGGTTTGGGTGTAGCCGAGTGGGTTTGGGTCCAGCCGATTGGGTTTGGGTCTAGCCGAGTGTGTTTGGGTCTAGCCGAGTGGGTTTGGGTGCAGCCGAGTGGGTTTGGGTCTAGCCGAGTGTGTTTGGGTCTAGTCGAGTGGGTTTGGGTCTAGCCGAGTGGGTTTGGGTCTAGCCGAGTGGGTTTGGGTCTAGCGGAGTGGGTTTGGGTGTAGCCGAGTGGGTTTGGGTCTAGCCGAGTGGGTTTGGGTCTAGCCGACTGGGTTTGGGTCTAGCCGAGTGGGTTTGGGTCTAGCCGAGTAGGTTTGGGTCTAGCCGAGTGGGTTTACGTCTAGCCGAGTGGGTTTGGGTCTAGCAGAGTGGGTTTGGGTGTAGCCGAGTGGGTTTGGGTGTAGCCGAGTGGGTTTGGGTCTGGACGAGTGGGTTTGGGTGTAGCCGAGTGGGTTTGGGTCTAGCCGAGTGGGTTTGGGTCTAGCCGAGTGGGTTTACGTCTAGCCGAGATGGTTCGGGTCTAGCGGAGTGGGTTTGGGCCTAGCGTAGTGGGTTTGGGTGTAGCGGAGTGGGTTTGGGTGTAGCTGAGTGGGTTTGGGACTAGCCGAGTGGGTTTGGGTCTAGCGGAGTGGGTTTGGGTCTAGCCGAATGGGTTTGGGTCTACCCGAGTGGGTTTGGGTCTAGCCGAGTGGGCTTGGGTCTAGCCGAATGGGTTTGGGTCTCGCCGAGTGGGTTTGGGTGTAGCCGAGTGGGTTTGGGCCTAGCGGAGTGGGTTTGGGTGTAGCCGAGTGGGTTTAGGTCTAGCCGAGTGGGTTTGGGTCTAGCCGAGTGGGTTTGGGTCTAGCCGAGTTGGTTTGCGTCTAGCCGAGTGGGTTTGGGTCTAGCCGAGTGGGTTTGGGTCTAGCCGAGTGGGTTTGGGTCTAGCGGAGTGGGTTTGGGTCTAGCCGAGTGGGTTTGGGACTAGCCGAGTGGGTTTGGGTCTAGCCGAGTGGGTTTGGGTCTAGCCAAGTGGGTTTGGGTCTAGCGCAGTGGGTTTGGGTGTAGCCGAGTGGGTTTGGGTCTAGCCGAGTGGGTTTGGTTCTAGCCGAGCGGGTTTGGGTCTAGCTGAGTGGGTTTGGGTCTAGCCGAGTGTGTTTGTGTCTAGCCGAGTGGGTTTGGGTCTAGCCGATTGGGTTTGGGTCTAGCCGAGTGGGTTTGGGTCTAGCCGAGTGGGTTTGGGTCCACCCGAGTGGGTTTGGGTCTAGCGGAGTGGGTTTGGGTCTAGCAGAGTGGGTTTGGGTCTAGCGGTGTGGGTTTGGGTCTAGCGGAGTGGGTTTGGGTGTAGCCGAGTGGGTTTGGGTCTAGCCGAGTGGGTTTGGGTCTAGCCGAGTGGGTTTGGGTCTAGCCGAGTGGATTTGGGTCTAGCGGTGTGGGTTTGGGTGTAGCCGAGTGGGTTTGGGTCTAGCCGAGTGGGTTTGGGTCGAGCCGAGTGGGTTTGGGTGCAGCCGAGTGGGTTTGGGTCTAGCCGAGTGTGTTTGGGTCTAGGCGAGTGGGTTTGGGTCTAGCCGACTGGGTTTGGGTCTAGCCGAGTGGGTTTGGGTCTAGCCGAGTAGGTTTGGGTCTAGCCGAGTGGGTTTACGTCTAGCCGAGTGGGTTTGGGTCTAGCAGAGTGGGTTTGGGTGTAGCCGAGTGGGTTTGGGTGTAGCCGAGTGGGTTTGGGTCTGGACGAGTGGGTTTGGGTGTAGCCGAGTGGGTTTGGGTCCAGCCGAGTGGGTTTGGGTCTAGCCGAGTGGGTTTGGGTCTAACCGAGTGGGTTTGTGTCTAGCGGAGTGGGTTTGGGTCTAGCTGAGTGGGATTGGGTCTAGCCGAGTGGGTTTGGGTCTAGCCGAGTGGGTTTGGGACTAGCCGAGTGGGTTTGGGACTAGCCGAGTGGGTTTGGGTCTAGCCGAGTGGGGTTGCGTCTAGCTGAATGGGTTTGGGTCTAGCCGAGTGGGTTTGGGTCTAGCCGAGTGGGTCTGGGTCTAGCCGAAAGTGTTTGGGTCTAGCCGAGTGGGTTTGGGTCTAGCCGTGTGGGTTTGGGTCTAGCCGAGTGGGTGTGGGTCTAGCCGAGTGGGTTTGGGTCTAGCCGAGTGGGTTTGGGTCAAGCCGAGTGGGTTTGGGTCTTGCCAAGTGGGTTTGGGTCTAGCCGAGTGGGTTTGTGCCTAGCCAAGTGGGTTTGGGTCTAGCGGAGTGGGTTTGGGTCTAGCGGAGTGGGTTTGGGTCTAGCCGAGTGGGTTTGGGTCTAGACGAGTGGGTTTGGGTCTAGCCGAGTTGGTTTGGGTCTAGCGGAGTGGGTTTGGGCCTAGCGGAGTGGGTTTGGGTGTAGCGGAGTGGGTTTGGGTGTAGCTGAGTGGGTTTGGGACTAGCCGAGTGGGTTTGGGTCTAGCGGAGTGGGTTTGGGTCTAGCCGAATGGGTTTGGGTCTACCCGAGTGGGTTTGGGTCTAGCCGAGTGGGTTTGGGTCTAGCCGAATGGGTTTGGGTCTCGCCGAGTGGGTTTGGGTGTAGCCGAGTGGGTTTGGGCCTAGCGGAGTGGGTTTGGGTCTAGCCGAGTGGGTTTGGGTCTAGCCGAGTGGGTTTGGGTCTAGCCGAGTGGGTTTGGGTCTAGCCGAGTGGGTTTGGGTCTAGCCGAGTGGGTTTGGGTCTAGCCGAGTTGGTTTGCGTCTAGCCGAGTGGGTTTGGGTCTAGCCGAGTGGGTTTGAGTCTAGCCGAGTGGGTTTGGGTCTAGCTGAGTGGGTTTGGGTCTAGCCGAGTGGGTTTGGGTGTAGCCGAGTGGGTTTGAGTCCAGCCGAGTGGGTTTGCGTCTAGCTGAGTGGGTTTGGGTCTAGCGGAGTGGGTTTGGGTGTAGCCGAGTGGATTTGGGTCTAGCCGAGTGGGTTTGGGTCTAGACGAGTGGGTTTGGGTCTAGCCGAGTGGGTTTCGGTCTAGCCGAGTGGGTTTGGGTCTAGCGGAGTGGGTTTGGGTCTAGCCGAGTCCGTTTGGGTCTAGCCGAGTGGGTTTGGGACTAGCTGAGTGGGTTTGGGACTAGCGGGGTGGGTTTGGTTCTAGCGGAGTGGGTTTAGGTCTAGCCGATTGGGTTTGGGTCTAGCCGAGTGGGTTTGGGTCTGGCGGAGTGGGTTTGGTTCTAGTGGAGTGGGTTTGGGTCTAGCCGAGTGGGTTTGGGTCTAGCCGAGTGGGTTTGGGTCCAGCCGTGTGGGTTTGGGTCTAGCCGTGTGGGTTTGGGTCTAGCCGATTGGGTTTGGGTCTAGCCATGTGGGTTTGGGTCCAGCCGAATGGGTTAGGGTCTAGCGGAGTGGGTTTGGGTGTAGCCGCGTGGGTTTGGGTCTAGCCGAGTGGCTTTGGGTCTAGCCGAGTGGGTTTGGGTCTAGCCGAGTGGGTTTGGGTGTAGCCGAGTGGGTTTGGGTCTAGCGGAGTGGGTTTGGGTGTAGCCGAGTGGGTTTGGGTTTAGCCGAGTGGGTTTGGGTCTAGTCGACTGGGTTTGGGTCTAGCCGAGTGGGTTTGGGTCTAGCCGAGTAGGTTTGGGTCTAGCCGAGTGGGTTTACGTCTAGCCGAGTGGGTTTGGGTCTAGCAGAGTGGGTTTGGGTGTAGCCGAGTGGGTTTGGGTGTAGCCGAGTGGGTTTGGGTCTGGACGAGTGGGTTTGGGTGTAGCCGAGTGGGTTTGGGTCTAGCCGAGTGGGTTTGGGTCTAGCCGAGTGGGTTTACGTCTAGCCGAGATGGTTCGGGTCTAGCGGAGTGGGTTTGGGCCTAGCGGAGTGGGTTTGGGTGTAGCGGAGTGGGTTTGGGTGTAGCTGAGTGGGTTTGGGACTAGCCGAGTGGGTTTGGGTCTAGCGGAGTGGGTTTGGGTCTAGCCGAATGGGTTTGGGTCTACCCGAGTGGGTTTGGGTCTAGCCGAGCGGGTTTGGGTCTAGCCGAATGGGTTTGGGTCTCGCCGAGTGGGTTTGGGTGTAGCCGAGTGGGTTTGGGCCTAGCGGAGTGGGTTTGGGTGTAGCCGAGTGGGTTTGGGTCTAGCCGAGTGGGTTTGGGTCTAGCCGAGTGGGTTTGGGTCTAGCCGACTGGGTTTGGGTCTAGCCGAGTGGGTTTGGGTCTAGCCGAGTGGGTTTACGTCTAGCCGAGTGGGTTTGGGTCTAGCAGAGTGGGTTTGGGTGTAGCCGAGTGGGTTTGGGTGTAGCCGAGTGGGTTTGGGTCTGGACGAGTGGGTTTGGGTGTAGCCGAGTGGGTTTGGGTCTAGCCGAGTGGGTTTGGGTCTAGCCGAGTGGGTTTACGTCTAACCGAGATGGTTCGGGTCTAGCGGAGTGGGTTTGGGCCTAGCGGAGTGGGTTTGGGTGTAGCGGAGTGGGTTTGGGTGTAGCTGAGTGGGTTTGGGACTAGCCGAGTGGGTTTGGGTCTAGCGGAGTGGGTTTGGGTCTAGCCGAATGGGTTTGGGTCTACCCGAGTGGGTTTGGGTCTAGCCGAGCGGGTTTGGGTCTAGCCGAATGGGTTTGGGTCTCGCCGAGTGGGTTTGGGTGTAGCCGAGTGGGTTTGGGCCTAGCGGAGTGGGTTTGGGTGTAGCCGAGTGGGTTTGGGTCTAGCCGAGTGGGTTTGGGTCTAGCCGAGTGGGTTTGGGTCTAGCCGAGTGGGTTTGGGTCTAGCCGAGTTGGTTTGCGTCTAGCCGAGTGGGTTTGGGTCTAGCCGAGTGGGTTTGGGTCTAGCCGAGTGGGTTTGGGTCTAGCTGAGTGGGTTTGGGTCTGGCCGAGTGGGTTTGGGACTAGCCGAGTGGGTTTGGGGCTAGCCGAGTGGGTTTGGGTCTAGCCAAATGGGTTTGGGTCTAGCGCAGTGGGTTTGGGTGTAGCCGAGTGGGTTTGGGTCTAGCCGAGTGGGTTTGGTTCTAGCCGAGCGGGTTTGGGTCTAGCTGAGTGGGTTTGGGTCTAGCCGAGTGTGTTTGGGTCTAGCCGAGTGGGTTTGCGTCTAGCTGAGTGGGTTTGGGTCTAGCGGAGTGGGTTTGGGTGCAGCCGAGTGGGTTTGGGTCTGGCGGAGTGGGTTTGGGTCTAGCCGAGTGGGTTTGGGTCTAGCCGAGTGGGTTTGGGTGTAGCTGAGTGGGTTTGTGTCCAACCGAGTGGGTTTGGTTCTAGCGGATTGGGTTTGGTTGTAGCCAAGTGGGTTCAGGTTCAGCCGAGTGGGTTTCGGTGTAGCCGAGTGGGTTTGGGTCTAGCGGAGTGGGTTTGAGTCTAGCGGAGTGGGTTTGCGTCTAGCGGAGTGGGTTTGGGTCTTGCGGAGTGGGTTTGGGTCTAGCAGAGTGGGTTTGGGTCTAGCCGAGTGCGTTTGGGTCTAGCCGAGTTGGTTTGGGTCTAGCGGAGTGGGTTTGGGTCCAGCCGAATGGGTTTGGGTCTAGCCGAGTGGGCTTGGGTCTAGCCGATTTGGTTTGGGTCTAGCCGAGTGGGTTTGGGTCTAGCCGAGTGGGTTTGGGTCCAGCCGAGTGGGTTTGGGTCTAGCGGAGTGGGTTTGGGTCTAGTCGAGTGGGTTTGGGTCTAGCGGTGTGGTTTGGGTCTAGCCGAGTGGGTTTGGGTGTAGCCGATTGGGTTTGGGTCTAGCCCAGTGGGTTTGGGTCTAGCCGAGTGGGTTTGGGTCCAGCCGAGTGGGTTTGGGTGTAGCCGAGTGGGTTTGGGTCCAGCCGATTGGGTTTGGGTCTAGCCGAGTGTGTTTGGGTCTAGCCGAGTGGGTTTGGGTGCAGCCGAGTGGGTTTGGGTCTAGCCGAGTGTGTTTGGGTCTAGCCGAGTGGGTTTGGGTCTAGCCGAGTAGGTTTGGGTCTAGCCGAGTGGGTTTACGTCTAGCCGAGTGGGTTTGGGTCTAGCAGAGTGGGTTTGGGTGTAGCCGAGTGGGTTTGGGTGTAGCCGAGTGGGTTTGGGTCTGGACGAGTGGGTTTGGGTGTAGCCGAGTGGGTTTGGGTCTAGCCGAGTGGGTTTGGGTCTAGCCGAGTGGGTTTACGTCTAGCCGAGATGGTTCGGGTCTAGCGGAGTGGGTTTGGGCCTAGCGGAGTGGGTTTGGGTGTAGCGGAGTGGGTTTGGGTGTAGCTGAGTGGGTTTGGGACTAGCCGAGTGGGTTTGGGTCTAGCGGAGTGGGTTTGGGTCTAGCCGAATGGGTTTGGGTCTACCCGAGTGGGTTTGGGTCTAGCCGAGTGGGCTTGGGTCTAGCCGAATGGGTTTGGGTCTCGCCGAGTGGGTTTTGGTGTAGCCGAGTGGGTTTGGGCCTAGCGGAGTGGGTTTGGGTGTAGCCGAGTGGGTTTGGGTCTAGCCGAGTGGGTTTGGGTCTAGCCGAGTGGGTTTGGGTCTAGCCGAGTGGGTTTGGGTCTAGCCGAGTTGGTTTGCGTCTAGCCGAGTGGGTTTGGGTCTAGCCGAGTGGGTTTGGGTCTAGCCGAGTGGGTTTGGGTCTAGCGGAGTGGGTTTGGGTCTAGCCGAGTGGGTTTGGGACTAGCCGAGTGGGTTTGGGTCTAGCCGAGTGGGTTTGGGTCTAGCCAAGTGGGTTTGGGTCTAGCGCAGTGGGTTTGGGTGTAGCCGAGTGGGTTTGGGTCTAGCCGAGTGGGTTTGGTTCTAGCCGAGCGGGTTTGGGTCTAGCTGAGTGGGTTTGGGTCTAGCCGAGTGTGTTTGGGTCTAGCCGAGTGGGTTTGCATCTAGCTGAGTGGGTTTGGGTCTAGCGGAGTGGGTTTGGGTGCAGCCGAGTGGGTTTGGGTCTGGCGGAGTGGGTTTGGTTCTAGTGGAGTGGGTTTGGGTCTAGCCGAGTGGGTTTGGGTCTAGCCGAGTGGGTTTGGGTGTAGCTGAGTGGGTTTGTGTCCAACCGAGTGGGTTTGGGTCTAGCGGATTGGGTTTGGTTGTAGCCAAGTGGGTTCAGGTTCAGCCGAGTGGGTTTCGGTGTAGCCGAGTGGGTTTGGGTCTAGCGGAGTGGGTTTGAGTCTAGCGGAGTGGGTTTGCGTCTAGCGGAGTGGGTTTGGGTCTTGCGGAGTGGGTTTGGGTCTAGCGGAGTGGGTTTGGGTCTAGCCGAGTGCGTTTGGGTCTAGCCGAGTTGGTTTGGGTCTAGCGGAGTGGGTTTGGGTCCAGCCGAATGGGTTTGGGTCTAGCCGAGTGGGCTTGGGTCTAGCCGATTTGGTTTGGGTCTAGCCGAGTGGGTTTGGGTCTAGCCGAGTGGGTTTGGGTCCAGCCGAGTGGGTTTGGGTCTAGCGGAGTGGGTTTGGGTCTAGTCGAGTGGGTTTGGGTCTAGCGGTGTGGTTTGGGTCTAGCCGAGTGGGTTTGGGTGTAGCCGAGTGGGTTTGCGTCTAGCCCAGTGGGTTTGGGTCTAGCCGAGTGGGTTTGGGTCCAGCCGAGTGGGTTTGGGTGTAGCCGAGTGGGTTTGGGTCCAGCCGATTGGGTTTGGGTCTAGCCGAGTGTGTTTGGGTCTAGCCGAGTGGGTTTGGGTGCAGCCGAGTGGGTTTGGGTCTAGCCGAGTGTGTTTGGGTCTAGTCGAGTGGGTTTGGGTCTAGCCGAGTGGGTTTGGGTCTAGCCGAGTGGGTTTGGGCCTAGCCGCGTGGGTTTGGGTCTAGCGGAGTGGGTTTGGGTCTAGCGGAGTGGGCTTGGGTCTAGCCGAGTGGGTTTGGGCCTAGCCGAGTGTGTTTGTGTCTAGCCGAGTGGGTTTGGTTCTAGCCAAGTGGGTTTGCGTCTAGCTGAGTGGGTTTGGGTCTAGCGGAGTGGGTTTGGGTGTAGCCGAGTGGATTTGGCTCTAGCCGAGTGAGTTTGGGTCTAGACGAGTGGGTTTGGGTCTAGCCGAGTGGGTTTGGGTCTAGACGAGTGGGTTCAGGTTCAGCCGATTGGGTTTCGGTGTAGCCGAGTGGGTTTGGGTCTAGCGGAGTGGGTTTGAGTCTACCGGAGTGGGTTTGCGTCTAGCGGAGTGGGTTTGGGTCTTGCGGAGTGGGTTTGGGTCTAGCGGAGTGGGTTTGGGTCTAGCCGAGTGCGTTTGGGTCTAGCCGAGTTGGTTTGGGTCTAGCGGAGTGGGTTTGGGTCCAGCCGAATGGGTTTGGGTCTAGCCGAGTGGGTTTGTGTCTAGCCGAGTGGGCTTGGGTCTAGCCGATTTGGTTTGGGTCTAGCCGAGTGGGTTTGGGTCTAGCCGAGTGGGTTTGGGTCCAGCCGAGTGGGTTTGGGTCTAGCGGAGTGGGTTTGGGTCTAGTCGAGTGGGTTTGGGTCTAGCGGTGTGGTTTGGGTCTAGCCGAGTGGGTTTGGGTGTAGCCGAGTGGGTTTGGGTCTAGCCCAGTGGGTTTGGGTCTAGCCGAGTGGGTTTGGGTCTAGCCGAGTGGGTTTGGGTACAGCCGAGTGGGTTTGGGTGTAGCCGAGTGGGTTTGGGTCCAGCCGATTGGGTTTGGGTCTAGCCGAGTGTGTTTGGGTCTAGCCGAGTGGGTTTAGGTGCAGCCGAGTGGGTTTGGGTCTAGCCGAGTGTGTTTGGGTCTAGTCGAGTGGGTTTGGGTCTAGCCGAGTGGGTTTGGGTCTAGCCGAGTGGGTTTGGGCCTAGCCGCGTGGGTTTGGGTCTAGCGGAGTGGGTTTGGGTCTAGCGGAGTGGGCTTGGGTCTAGCCGAGTGGGTTTGGGAATAGCCGAGTGTGTTTGGGTCTAGCCGTGTGGGTTTGGTTCTAGCCAAGTGGGTTTGCGTCTAGCTGAGTGGGTTTGGGTCTAGCGGAGTGGGTTTGGGTGTAGCCGAGTGGATTTGGGTCCAGCCGAGTGGGTTTGGGTCTAGACGAGTGGGTTTGGGTCTAGCCGAGTGTGTTTCGGTCTAGCCGAGTGGGTTTGGGTCTAGCGGAGTGGGTTTGGGTCTAACCGAGTCCGTTTGGTTCTAGCCGAGTGGGTTTGGGACTAGCAGAGTGGGTTTGGGTCTAGCGGGGTGGGTTTGGTTCTAGCGGAGTGGGTTTAGGTCTAGCTGATTGGGTTTGGGTCTAGCCGAGTGGGTTTGGGTCTGGCGGAGTGGGTTTGGGTCTAGTGGAGTGGGTTTGGGTCTAGCCGAGTGGGTTTGGGTCTAGCCGAGTGGGTTTGGGTGTAGCTGAGTGGGTTTGTGTCTAGCCGAGTGGGTTTGTGTCTAGCGGAATGGGTTTGGTTGTAGCCAAGTGGGTTTGGGTCTAGCCGAGTGGGTTTGGGCCTAGACGGGTGGGTTTAGGTTTAGCCGAGTGGGTTTCGGTGTAGCCGAGTGGGTTTGGGTCTAGCGGAGTGGGTTTGTGTCTAGCGGAGTGGGTTTGGGTCTAGCGGAGTGGGTTTGGGTCTTGCGGAGTGGGTTTGGGTCTAGCGGAGTGGGTTTGGGTCTAGCCGAGTGCGTTTGGGTCTAGCCGAGTTGGTTTGGGTCTAGCGGAGTGGGTTTGTGTCCAGCCGAGTGGGTTTGGGTCTAGCGGAGTGGGTTTGGGTCTAGTCGAGTGGGTTTGGGTCTAGCGGTGTGGGTTTGGGTCTAGCCGAGTGGGTTTCGGTCTAGCCAAGTAGGTTTGGGTCTAGCCGAGTGGGTTTGGGTCTAGCCGAGTGGGTTTGGGTCTAGCCGAGTGGGTTTGGGTCTAGCCGAGTTAGTTTGGGTCTAGCCGAGTGGGTTTGGGTCTAGACGAGTGGGTTTGGGTCTAGCCGAGTGGGTTTCGGTCTAGCCGAGTGGGTTTGGGTCTAGCGGAGTGGGTTTGGGTCTAGCCGAGTCCGTTTGGGTCTAGCCGAATGGGTTTGGGACTAGCAGAGTGGGTTTGGGTCTAGCGGGGTGGGTTTGGTTCTAGCGGAGTGGGTTTGGGTCTAGCGGAGTGGGTTTGGGTCTAGCGGAGTGGGCTTGGGTCTAGCCGAGTGGGTTTGGGCCTAGCCGAGTGGGTTTGGGTCTAGCCGAGTGGGTTTGGTTCTAGCCGAGTGGGTTTGCGTCTAGCTGAGTGGGTTTGGGTCTAGCGGAGTGGGTTTGGGTGTAGCCGAGTGGATTTGGGTCTAGCCGAGTGGGTTTGGGTCTAGACGAGTGGGTTTGGGTCTAGCCGAGTGGGTTTCGGTCTAGCCGAGTGGGTTTGGGTCTAGCGGAGTGGGTTTGGGTCTAGCCGAGTCCGTTTGGTTCTAGCCGAGTGGGTTTGGGACTAGCAGAGTGGGTTTGGGTCTAGCGGGGTGGGTTTGGTTCTAGCGGAGTGGGTTTAGGTCTAGCCGATTGGGTTTGGGTCTAGCCGAGTGGGTTTGGGTCAAGCCGAGTGGGTTTGGGTCTAGCCGAGTGGGTTTGGGTCTAGACGAGTGGGTTCAGGTTTAGCCGAGTGGGTTTCGGTGTAGCCGAGTGGGTTTGGGTCTAGCGGAGTGGGTTTGTGTCTAGCGGAGTGGGTTTGCGTCTAGCGGAGTGGGTTTGGGTCTTGCGGAGTGGGTTTGGGTCTAGCGAGTGGGTTTGGGTCTAGCCGAGTGCGTTTGGGTCTAGCCGAGTTGGTTTGGGTCTAGCGGAGTGGGTTTGGGTCCAGCCGAATGAATTTGGGCCTAGCCGAGTGGGTTTGTGTCTAGCCGAGTGGGCTTGGGTCTAGCCGATTTGGTTTGGGTCTAGCCGAGTGGGTTTGGGTCTAGCCGAGTGGGTTTGGGTCCAGCCGAGTGGGTTTGGGTCTAGCGCAGTGGGTTTGGGTCTAGTCGAGTGGTTTTGGGTCTAGCCGAGTTGGTTTGGGTCTGGCGGAGTGGGTTTGGGCCTAGCAGAGTGGGTTTGGGTGTAGCGGAGTGGGTTTGGGTGTAGCTGAGTGGGTTTGGGACTAGCCGAGTGGGTTTGGGTCTAGCGGAGTGGGTTTGGGTCTAGCCGAATGGGTTTGGGTCTACCCGAGTGGGTTTGGGTCTAGCCGAGTGGGTTTGGGTCTAGCCGAATGGGTTTGGGTCTCGCCGAGTGGGTTTGGGTGTAGCCGAGTGGGTTTGGGCCTAGCGGAGTGGGTTTGGGTGTAGCCGAGTGGGTTTGGGTCTAGCCGAGTGGGTTTGGGTCTAGCCGAGTGGGTTTATTTCTAGCCGAGTGGGTTTGGGTCTAGCCGAGTTGGTTTGCTTCTAGCCGAGTGGGTTTGGGTCTAGCCGAGTGGGTTTGGGTCTAGCCGAGTGGGGTGGGTCTAGCTGAGTGGGTTTGGGTCTAGCCGAGTGGGTTTCGGGCTAGCCGAGTGGGTTTGGGTCAAGCCGAGTGGGTTTGGGTCTAGCCGAGTGGGTTTAGGTCTGTCCGAGTGGGTTTGGGTCTAGCGGAGTGGGCTTGCGTCTAGCCGAGTGGGTTTGGGTCTAGCCGAGTCCGTTTGGGTCTAGCCGAGTGGGTTTGGGACTAGCCGAGTGGGTTCGGGTCCAGCCGAGTGGGTTTGGGTCTAGCCAAGTGGGTTTGGGTCTAGCGGAGTGGGTTTGGGTGTAGCCGAGTGGGTTTGGGTCTAGCCGAGTGGGTTTGGTTCTAGCCGAGCGGGTTTTGGTCTAGCTGAGTGGGTTTGGGTGTAGCCGAGTGGGTTTGCGTCTAGCTGAGTGGGTTTGGGTCTAGCGGAGTGGGTTTGGGTGTAGCCGAGTGGATTTGGGTCTAGCCGAGTGGGTTTGGGTCTAGACGAGTGGGTTTGGGTCTAGCCGAGTGGGTTTCGGTCTAGCCGAATGGGTTTGGGTCTAGCAGAGTGGGTTTGAGTCTAGCCGAGTCCGTTTGGGTCTAGCCGGGTGGGGTTGGTTCTAGCGGAGTGGGTTTAGGTCTAGCCGATTGGGTTTGGGTCTAGCCGATTGGGTTTGGGTCTGGCGGAGTGGGTTTGGTTCTAGTGGAGTGGGTTTGGGTGTAGCCGAGTGGATTTGGGTCTAGCCGAGTGGGTTTGGGTCAAGACGAGTGGGTTTGGGTCTAGCCGAGTGGGTTTTGGTCTAGCCGAATGGGTTTGGGTCTAGCAGAGTGGGTTTGAGTCTAGCCGAGTCCGTTTGGGTCTAGCCGAGTGGGGTTGGGACTAGCAGAGTGGGTTTGGGTCTAGCCGGGTGGGTTTGGTTCTAGCGGAGTGGGTTTAGGTCTAGCCGATTGGGTTTGGGTTGAGCCGAGTGGGTTTGGGTCTGGCGGAGTGGGTTTGGTTCTAGTGGAGTGGGTTTGGGTCCAGCCGAGTGGGTTTGGGTCTAGCCGAGTGGGATTGGGTGTAGCTGAGTTGGTTTGTGTCTAGCCGAGTGGGTTTGGGTCTAGCGGATTGGGTTTGGTTGTAGCCGAGTGGGTTTGGGTCTAGACGAGTGGGTTCAGGTTTAGCCGAGTGGGTTTCGGTGTAGCCGAGTGGGTTTTGGTCTAGCGGAGTGGGTTTGTGTCTAGCGGAGTGGGTTTGCGTCTAGCGGAGTGGGTTTGGGTCTTGCGGAGTGGGTTTGGGTCTAGCGGAGTGGGTTTGGGTGTAGCCGAGTGCGTTTGGGTCTAGCCGAGTTGGTTTGGGTCTAGCGGAGTGGGTTTGGGTCCAGCCGAATGGGTTTGGGCCTAGCCGAGTGGGTTTGTGTCTAGCCGAGTGGGCTTGGGTCTAGCCGATTTGGTTTGCGTCTAGCCGAGTGGGTTTGGGTCTAGCCGAGTGGGTTTGGGTCCAGCCGAGTGGGTTTCGGTCTAGCGCAGTGGGTTTGGGTCTAGTCGAGTGGGTTTGGGTCTAGCGGTGTGGGTTTGGGTCTAGCCGATTGGGTTTGGGTGTAGCCGAGTGGGTTTGGGTCTAGCCCAGTGTGTTTGGGTCTAGCCGAGTGGGTTTGGGTCTAGCCGAGTGGGTTTGGGTCCAGCCGAGTGGGTTTGGGTGTAGCCGAGTGGGTTTGGGTCCAGCCGATTGGGTTTGGGTCTAGCCGAGTGTGTTTGGGTCTAGCCGAGTGGGTTTGGGTGCAGCCGAGTGGGTTTGGGTCTAGCTGAGTGTGTTTGGGTCTAGTCGAGTGGGTTTGGGTCTAGCCGAGTGGGTTTGGGTCTAGCCGAGTGGGTTTGGGCCTAGCCGCGTGGGTTTGGGTCTAGCGGAGTGGGTTTGGGTCTAGCGGAGTGGGCTTGGGTCTAGCCGAGTGGGTTTGGGCCTAGCCGAGTGGGTTTGGGTCTAGCCGAGTGGGTTTGGTTCTAGCCGAGTGGGTTTGCGTCTAGCTGAGTGGGTTTGGGTCTAGCGGAGTGGGTTTGGGTGTAGCCGAGTGGATTTGGGTCTAGCCGAGTGGGTTTGGGTCTAGACGAGTGGGTTTGGGTCTAGCCGAGTGGGTTTCGGTCTAGCCGAGTGGGTTTGGGTCTAGCGGAGTGGGTTTGGGTCTAGCCGAGTGGGTTTGGGTCTGGCGGAGTGGGTTTGGTTCTAGTGGAGTGGGTTTGGGTCTAGCCGAGTGGGTTTGGGTCTAGCCGAGTGGGATTGGGTGTAGCCGACTTGGTTTGTGTCTAGCCGAGTGGGTTTGGGTCTAGCGGATTGGGTTTGGTTGTAGCCGAGTGGGTTTGGGTCCAGACGAGTGGGTTCAGGTTTAGCCGAGTGGGTTTTGGTGTAGCCGAGTGGGTTTGGGTCTAGCGGAGTGGGTTTGTGTCTAGCGGAGTTGGTTTGCGTCTAGCGGAGTGGGTTTCGGTCTTGCGGAGTGGGTTTGGGTCTAGCGGAGTGGGTTTGGGTGTAGCCGAGTGCGTTTGGGTCTAGCCGAGTTGGTTTGGGTCTAGCGGAGTGGGTTTGGGTCCAGCCGAATGGGTTTGGGCCTAGCCGAGTGGTTTTGTGTCTAGCCGAGTGGGCTTGGGTCTAGCCGATTTGGTTTGCGTCTAGCCGAGTGGGTTTGGGTCTAGCCGAGTGGGTTTGGGTCCAGCCGAGTGGGTTTCGGTCTAGCGCAGTGGGTTTGGGTCTAGTCGAGTGGGTTTGGGTCTAGCGGTGTGGGTTTGGGTCTAGCCGATTGGGTTTGGGTGTAGCCGAGTGGGTTTGGGTCTAGCCCAGTGTGTTTGGGTCTAGCCGAGTGGGTTTTAGTCTAGCCGAGTGGGTTTGGGTCCAGCCGAGTGGGTTTGGGTGTAGCCGAGTGGGTTTGGGTCCAGCCGATTGGGTTTGGGTCTAGCCGAGTGTGTTTGGGTCTAGCCGAGTGGGTTTGGGTGCAGCCGAGTGGGTTTGGGTCTAGCCGAGTGTGTTTGGGTCTAGTCGAGTGGGTTTGGGTCTAGCCGAGTGGGTTTTTAGGTCTAGCCGAGTGGGTTTGGGCCTAGCCGCGTGGGTTTGGGTCTAGCGGAGTGGGTTTGGGTCTAGCGGAGTGGGCTTGGGTCTAGCCGAGTGGGTTTGGGCCTAGCCGAGTGGGTTTGGGTCTAGCCGAGTGGGTTTGGTTCTAGCCGAGTGGGTTTGCGTCTAGCTGAGTGGGTTTGGGTCTAGCGGAGTGGGTTTGGGTGTAGCCGAGTGGATTTGGGTCTAGCCGAGTGGGTTTGGGTCTAGACGAGTGGGTTTGGGTCTAGCCGAGTGGGTTTCGGTCTAGCCGAGTGGGTTTGGGTCTAGCGGAGTGGGTTTGGGTCTAGCCGAGTCCGTTTGGTTCTAGCCGAGTGGGTTTGGGACTAGTAGAGTGGGTTTGGGTCTAGCGGGGTGGGTTTGGTTCTAGCGGAGTGGGTTTAGGTCTAGCCGATTGGGTTTGGGTCTAGCCGAGTGGGTTTGGGTCAAGCCGAGTGGGTTTGGGTCTAGCCGAGTGGGTTTGGGTCTAGACGAGTGGGTTCAGGTTTAGCCGAGTGGGTTTTGGTGTAGCCGAGTGGGTTTGGGTCTAGCGGAGTGGGTTTGTGTCTAGCGGAGTGGGTTTGCGTCTAGCGGAGTGGGTTTGGGTCTTGCGGAGTGGGTTTGGGTCTAGCGGAGTGGGTTTGGGTCTAGCCGAGTGCGTTTGGGTCTAGCCGAGTTGGTTTGGGTCTAGCGGAGTGGGTTTGGGTCCAGCCGATTGAATTTGGGCCTAGCCGAGTGGGTTTGTGTCTAGCCGAGTGGGCTTGGGTCTAGCCGATTTGGTTTGGGTCTAGCCGAGTGGGTTTGGGTCTAGCCGAGTGGGTTTGGGTCCAGCCGAGTGGGTTTGGGTCTAGCGCAGTGGGTTTGGGTCTAGTCGAGTGGGTTTGGGTCTAGCGGAGTGGGTTTGGGTGTAGCCGAGTGGGTTTGGATCTAGCCGAGTGGGTTTGGGTCTAGCCGAGTGGGTTTGGGTCTAGCCGAGTGGGTTTGTGCCTAGCCGAGTGGGTTTGGGTCTAGCGGAGTGGGTTTGGGTCTAGCGGAGTGGGTTTGGGTCTAGCCGAGTGGGTTTGGGTCTAGACGAGTGGGTTTGGGTCTAGCCGAGTTGGTTTGGGTCTAGCGGAGTGGGTTTGGGCCTAGCAGAGTGGGTTTGGGTGTAGCGGAGTGGGTTTGGGTGTAGCTGAGTGGGTTTGGGACTAGCCGAGTGGGTTTGGGTCTAGCGGAGTGGGTTTGGGTCTAGCCGAATGGGTATGGGTCTACCCGAGTGGGTTTGGGTCTAGCCGAGTGGGTTTGGGTCTAGCCGAATGGGTTTGGGTCTCGCCGAGTGGGTTTGGGTGTAGCCGAGTGGGTTTGGGCCTAGCGGAGTGGGTTTGGGTGTAGCCGAGTGGGTTTGGGTCTAGCCGAGTGGGTTTGGGTCTTGCCGAGTGGGTTTATTTCTAGCCGAGTGGGTTTGGGTCTAGCCGAGTTGGTTTGCTTCTAGCCGAGTGGGTTTGGGTCTAGCCGAGTGGGTTTGGGTCTAGCCGAGTGGGGTGGGTCTAGCTGAGTGGGTTTGGGTCTAGCTGAGTGGGTTTCGGCCTAGCCGAGTGGGTTTGGGTCAAGCCGAGTGGGTTTGGGTCTAGCCGAGTGGGTTTAGGTCTAGCCGAGTGGGTTTGGGTCTAGCCGAGTTAGTATGGGTCTAGCGGAGTGAGTTTGGGTCTAGCCTAGTGGGTTTGGGTCTGTCCGAGTGGGTTTGGGTCTAGCGGAGTGGGCTTGCGTCTAGCCGAGTGGGTTTGGGTCTAGCCGAGTCCGTTTGGGTCTAGCCGAGTGGGTTTGGGACTAGCCGAGTGGGTTCGGGTCCAGCCGAGTGGGTTTGGGTCTAGCCAAGTGGGTTTGGGTCTAGCGGAGTGGGTTTGGGTGTAGCCGAGTGGGTTTGGGTCTAGCCGAGTGGGTTTGGTTCTAGCCGAGCGGGTTTTGGTCCAGCTGAGTGGGTTTGGGTGTAGCCGAGTGGGTTTGCGTCTAGCTGAGTGGGTTTGGGTCTAGCGGAGTGGGTTTGGGTGTAGCCGAGTGGATTTGGGTCTAGCCGAGTGGGTTTGGGTCTAGACGAGTGGGTTTGGGTCTAGCCGAGTGGGTTTCGGTCTAGCCGAATGGGTTTGGGTCTAGCAGAGTGGGTTTGAGTTTAGCCGAGTCCGTTTGGGTCTAGCCGGGTGGGGTTGGTGCTAGCGGAGTGGGTTTAGGTCTAGCCGATTGGGTTTGGGTCTAGCCGATTGGGTTTGGGTCTGGCGGAGTGGGTTTGGTTCTAGTGGAGTGGGTTTGGGTCTAGCCGAGTGGGTTTGGGTCTAGCCGAGTGGGTTTGGGTGTAGCTGAGTGGGTTTGGGTCTAGCGGAGTGGGTTTGTGTCTAGCGGAGTGGGTTTGCGTCTAGCGGAGTGGGTTTGGGTCTTGCGGAGTGGGTTTGGGTCTAGCGGAGTGGGTTTGGGTCTAGCCGAGTGCGTTTGGGTCTAGCCGAGTTGGTTTGGGTCTAGCGGAGTGGGTTTGGGTCCAGCCGAATGGGTTTGGGCCTAGCAGAGTGGGTTTGTGTCTAGCCGAGTGGGCTTGGGTCTAGCCGATTTGGTTTGCGTCTAGCCGAGTGGGTTTGGGTCTAGCCGAGTGGGTTTGGGTCCAGCCGAGTGGGTTTGGGTCTAGCGCAGTGGGTTTGGGTCTAGTCGAGTGGGTTTGGGTCTAGCGGTGTGGGTTTGGGTCTAGCCGATTGGGTTTGGGTCCAGCCGAGTGGGTTTGGGTGTAGCCGAGTGGGTTTGGGTCCAGCCGATTGGGTTTGGGTCTAGCCGAGTGTGTTTGGGTCTAACCGAGTGGGTTTGGGTGCAGCCGAGTGGGTTTGGGTCTAGCCGAGTGTGTTTGGGTCTAGCGGAGTGGGCTTGGGTCTAGCCGAGTGGGTTTGGGCCTAGCCGAGTGGGTTTGGGTCTAGCGGAGTGGGTTTGGTTCTAGCCGAGTGGGTTTGCGTCTAGCTGAGTGGGTTTGGGTCTAGCGGAGTGGGTTTGGGTGTAGCCAAGTGGATTTGGGTCTAGCCGAGTGGGTTTGGGTCTAGACGAGTGGGTTTGGGTCTAGCCGAGTGGGTTTCGGTCTAGCCGAGTGGGTTTGGGTCCAGCGGAGTGGGTTTGGGTCTAGCCGAGTCCGTTTGGTTCTAGCCGAGTGGGTTTGGGACTAGCAGAGTGAGTTTGGGTCTAGCGGGGTGGGTTTGGTTCTAGCGGAGTGGGTTTAGGTCTAGCCGATTGGGTTTGGGTATAGCCGAGTGGGTTTGGGTCTGGCGGAGTGGGTTTGGGTCTAGTGGAGTGGGTTTGGGTCTAGCCGAGTGGGTTTGGGTCTAGCCGAGTGGGTTTGGGTGTAGCTGAGTGGGTTTGTGTCTAGCCGAGTGGGTTTGGGTCTAGCGGAGTGGGTTTGGTTGTAGCCAAGTGGGTTTGGGTCTAGCCGAGTGGGTTTGGGCCTAGACGAATGGGTTTGGGTCTAGCAGAGTGGGTTTGAGTCTAGCCGAGTCCGTTTGGGTCTAGCCGGGTGGGGTTGGTGCTAGCGGAGTGGGTTTAGGTCTAGCCGATTGGGTTTGGGTCTAGCCGATTGGGTTTGGGTCTGGCGGAGTGGGTTTGGTTCTAGTGGAGTGGGTTTGGGTCTAGCCGAGTGGGTTTGGGTCTAGCCGAGTGGGTTTGGGTGTAGCTGAGTGGGTTTGGGTCTAGCGGAGTGGGTTTGTGTCTAGCGGAGTGGGTTTGCGTCTAGCGGAGTGGGTTTGGGTCTTGCGGAGTGGGTTTGGGTCTAGCGGAGTGGGTTTGGGTCTAGCCGAGTGCGTTTGGGTCTAGCCGAGTTGGTTTGGGTCTAGCGGAGTGGGTTTGGGTCCAGCCGAATGGGTTTGGGCCTAGCAGAGTGGGTTTGTGTCTAGCCGAGTGGGCTTGGGTCTAGCCGATTTGGTTTGCGTCTAGCCGAGTGGGTTTGGGTCTAGCCGAGTGGGTTTGGGTCCAGCCGAGTGGGTTTGGGTCTAGCGCAGTGGGTTTGGGTCTAGTCGAGTGGGTTTGGGTCTAGCGGTGTGGGTTTGGGTCTAGCCGATTGGGTTTGGGTCCAGCCGAGTGGGTTTGGGTGTAGCCGAGTGGGTTTGGGTCCAGCCGATTGGGTTTGGGTCTAGCCGAGTGTGTTTGGGTCTAACCGAGTGGGTTTGGGTGCAGCCGAGTGGGTTTGGGTCTAGCCGAGTGTGTTTGGGTCTAGCGGAGTGGGCTTGGGTCTAGCCGAGTGGGTTTGGGCCTAGCCGAGTGGGTTTGGGTCTAGCGGAGTGGGTTTGGTTCTAGCCGAGTGGGTTTGCGTCTAGCTGAGTGGGTTTGGGTCTAGCGGAGTGGGTTTGGGTGTAGCCAAGTGGATTTGGGTCTAGCCGAGTGGGTTTGGGTCTAGACGAGTGGGTTTGGGTCTAGCCGAGTGGGTTTCAGTCTAGCCGAGTGGGTTTGGGTCCAGCGGAGTGGGTTTGGGTCTAGCCGAGTCCGTTTGGTTCTGGCCGAGTGGGTTTGGGACTAGCAGAGTGAGTTTGGGTCTAGCGGGGTGGGTTTGGTTCTAGCGGAGTGGGTTTAGGTCTAGCCGATTGGGTTTGGGTATAGCCGAGTGGGTTTGGGTCTGGCGGAGTGGGTTTGGGTCTAGTGGAGTGGGTTTGGGTCTAGCCGAGTGGGTTTGGGTCTAGCCGAGTGGGTTTGGGTGTAGCTGAGTGGGTTTGTGTCTAGCCGAGTGGGTTTGGGTCTAGCGGAGTGGGTTTGGTTGTAGCCAAGTGGGTTTGGGTCTAGCCGAGTGGGTTTGGGCCTAGACGAGTGGGTTTAGGTTTAGCCGAGTGGGTGTCGGTGCAGCCGAGTGGGTTTGGGTCTAGCGGAGTGGGTTTGTGTCTAGCGGAGTGGGTTTGGGTCTAGCGGAGTGGGTTTGGGTCTTGCGGAGTGGGTTTGGGTCTAGCGGAGTGGGTTTGGGTCTAGCCGAGTGGGTTTGGGTCTAGCGGTGTGGGTTTGGGTCTAGCCGAGTGGGTTTGGGTGTAGCCAAGTGGGTTTGGGTCTAGCCCAGTGGGTTTGGGGCTAGCCAAGTGGGTTTGGGTCTAGCGGAGTGGGTTTGGGTGTAGCCGAGTGGGTTTGGTTCTAGCCGAGCGGGTTTTGGTCCAGCTGAGTGGGTTTGGGTGTAGCCGAGTGGGTTTGCGTCTAGCTGAGTGGGTTTGGGTCTAGCGGAGTGGGTTTGGGTGTAGCCGAGTGGATTTGGGTCTAGCCGAGTGGGTTTGGGTCTAGACGAGTGGGTTTGGGTCTAGCCGTGTGGGTTTCGGTCTAGCCGAATGGGTTTGGGTCTAGCAGAGTGGGTTTGAGTTTAGCCGAGTCCGTTTGGGTCTAGCCGGGTGGGGTTGGTGCTAGCGGAGTGGGTTTAGGTCTAGCCGATTGGGTTTGGGTCTAGCCGATTGGGTTTGGGTCTGGCGGAGTGGGTTTGGTTCTAGTGGAGTGGGTTTGGGTCTAGCCGAGTGGGTTTGGGTCTAGCCGAGTGGGTTTGGGTGTAGCTGAGTGGGTTTGGGTCTAGCGGAGTGGGTTTGTGTCTAGCGGAGTGGGTTTGCGTCTAGCGGAGTGGGTTTGGGTCTTGCGGAGTGGGTTTGGGTCTAGCGGAGTGGGTTTGGGTCTAGCCGAGTGCGTTTGGGTCTAGCCGAGTTGGTTTGGGTCTAGCGGAGTGGGTTTGGGTCCAGCCGAATGGGTTTGGGCCTAGCAGAGTGGGTTTGTGTCTAGCCGAGTGGGCTTGGGTCTAGCCGATTTGGTTTGCGTCTAGCCGAGTGGGTTTGGGTCTAGCCGAGTGGGTTTGGGTCCAGCCGAGTGGGTTTGGGTCTAGCGCAGTGGGTTTGGGTCTAGTCGAGTGGGTTTGGGTCTAGCGGTGTGGGTTTGGGTCTAGCCGATTGGGTTTGGGTCCAGCCGAGTGGGTTTGGGTGTAGCCGAGTGGGTTTGGGTCCAGCCGATTGGGTTTGGGTCTAGCCGAGTGTGTTTGGGTCTAACCGAGTGGGTTTGGGTGCAGCCGAGTGGGTTTGGGTCTAGCCGAGTGTGTTTGGGTCTAGCGGAGTGGGCTTGGGTCTAGCCGAGTGGGTTTGGGCCTAGCCGAGTGGGTTTGGGTCTAGCGGAGTGGGTTTGGTTCTAGCCGAGTGGGTTTGCGTCTAGCTGAGTGGGTTTGGGTCTAGCGGAGTGGGTTTGGGTGTAGCCAAGTGGATTTGGGTCTAGCCGAGTGGGTTTGGGTCTAGAAGAGTGGGTTTGGGTCTAGCCGAGTGGGTTTCGGTCTAGCCGAGTGGGTTTGGGTCCAGCGGAGTGGGTTTGGGTCTAGCCGAGTCCGTTTGGTTCTAGCCGAGTGGGTTTGGGACTAGCAGAGTGAGTTTGGGTCTAGCGGGGTGGGTTTGGTTCTAGCGGAGTGGGTTTAGGTCTAGCCGATTGGGTTTGGGTATAGCCGAGTGGGTTTGGGTCTGGCGGAGTGGGTTTGGGTCTAGTGGAGTGGGTTTGGGTCTAGCCGAGTGGGTTTGGGTCTAGCCGAGTGGGTTTGGGTGTAGCTGAGTGGGTTTGTGTCTAGCCGAGTGGGTTTGGGTCTAGCGGAGTGGGTTTGGTTGTAGCCAAGTGGGTTTGGGTCTAGCCGAGTGGGTTTGGGCCTAGACGAATGGGTTTGGGTCTAGCAGAGTGGGTTTGAGTCTAGCCGAGTCCGTTTGGGTCTAGCCGGGTGGGGTTGGTGCTAGCGGAGTGGGTTTAGGTCTAGCCGATTGGGTTTGGGTCTAGCCGATTGGGTTTGGGTCTGGCGGAGTGGGTTTGGTTCTAGTGGAGTGGGTTTGGGTCTAGCCGAGTGGGTTTGGGTCTAGCCGAGTGGGTTTGGGTGTAGCTGAGTGGGTTTGGGTCTAGCGGAGTGGGTTTGTGTCTAGCGGAGTGGGTTTGCGTCTAGCGGAGTGGGTTTGGGTCTTGCGGAGTGGGTTTGGGTCTAGCGGAGTGGGTTTGGGTCTAGCCGAGTGCGTTTGGGTCTAGCCGAGTTGGTTTGGGTCTAGCGGAGTGGGTTTGGGTCCAGCCGAATGGGTTTGGGCCTAGCAGAGTGGGTTTGTGTCTAGCCGAGTGGGCTTGGGTCTAGCCGATTTGGTTTGCGTCTAGCCGAGTGGGTTTGGGTCTAGCCGAGTGGGTTTGGGTCCAGCCGAGTGGGTTTGGGTCTAGCGCAGTGGGTTTGGGTCTAGTCGAGTGGGTTTGGGTCTAGCGGTGTGGGTTTGCGTCTAGCCGATTGGGTTTGGGTCCAGCCGAGTGGGTTTGGGTGTAGCCGAGTGGGTTTGGGTCCAGCCGATTGGGTTTGGGTCTAGCCGAGTGTGTTTGGGTCTAACCGAGTGGGTTTGGGTGCAGCCGAGTGGGTTTGGGTCTAGCCGAGTGTGTTTGGGTCTAGCGGAGTGGGCTTGGGTCTAGCCGAGTGGGTTTGGGCCTAGCCGAGTGGGTTTGGGTCTAGCGGAGTGGGTTTGGTTCTAGCCGAGTGGGTTTGCGTCTAGCTGAGTGGGTTTGGGTCTAGCGGAGTGGGTTTGGGTGTAGCCAAGTGGATTTGGGTCTAGCCGAGTGGGTTTGGGTCTAGACGAGTGGGTTTGGGTCTAGCCGAGTGGGTTTCAGTCTAGCCGAGTGGGTTTGGGTCCAGCGGAGTGGGTTTGGGTCTAGCCGAGTCCGTTTGGTTCTAGCCGAGTGGGTTTGGGACTAGCAGAGTGAGTTTGGGTCTAGCGGGGTGGGTTTGGTTCTAGCGGAGTGGGTTTAGGTCTAGCCGATTGGGTTTGGGTATAGCCGAGTGGGTTTGGGTCTGGCGGAGTGGGTTTGGGTCTAGTGGAGTGGGTTTGGGTCTAGCCGAGTGGGTTTGGGTCTAGCCGAGTGGGTTTGGGTGTAGCTGAGTGGGTTTGTGTCTAGCCGAGTGGGTTTGGGTCTAGCGGAGTGGGTTTGGTTGTAGCCAAGTGGGTTTGGGTCTAGCCGAGTGGGTTTGGGCCTAGACGAGTGGGTTTAGGTTTAGCCGAGTGGGTGTCGGTGCAGCCGAGTGGGTTTGGGTCTAGCGGAGTGGGTTTGTGTCTAGCGGAGTGGGTTTGGGTCTAGCGGAGTGGGTTTGGGTCTTGCGGAGTGGGTTTGGGTCTAGCGGAGTGGGTTTGGGTCTAGCCGAGTGGGTTTGGGTCTAGCGGTGTGGGTTTGGGTCTAGCCGAGTGGGTTTGGGTGTAGCCAAGTGGGTTTGGGTCTAGCCCAGTGGGTTTGGGGCTAGCCGAGTGGGTTTGGGTCTAGCCGAGTGGGTTTTGGCCTAGCGGAGTGGGTTTGGGTGTAGCCGAGTGGGTTTGGGTCCAGCCGAGTGGGTTTGGGTCTAGCCGAGTGTGTTTGGGTCTAGCCGAGTGGGTTTGGGTGCAGCCGAGTGGGTTTGGGTTTAGCCGAGTGTGTTTGGGTCTAGTCGAGTGGGTTTGGGTCTAGCCGAGTGGGTTTGGGTCTAGCCGAGTGGGTTTGGGCCTTGCCGCGTGGGTTTGGGTCTAGCGGAGTGGGTTTGGGTCTAGCGGAGTGGGCTTGGGTCTAGCCGAGTAGGTTTGGGCCTAGCCGAGTGGGTTTGGGTCTAGCCGAGTGGGTTTGGGTCTAGCCGAGTGGGTTTGGGTCTAGCCGAGTGGGTTTGGGTCTAGCCGTGTGGGTTTGGGTCTAGCCGAGTGGGGTAGGGTCTAGCGGAATGGGTTTGGGTGTAGCCGCGTGGGTTTGGGTCTAGCCGAGTGGGTTTGGGTCTAGCCGAGTGGGCTTGGGTCTAGCCGAGTGGGTTTGAGTCTTGCCGAGTGGGTTTGGGTCTAGCGGAGTTGGTTTGGGTGTAGCCGAGTGGGTTTGGGTGTAGCCGAGTGGGTTTGGGTCTAGCCGACTGGGTTTGGGTCTAGCCGAGTGGGTTTCGGTCTAGCCGAGTGGGTTTGGGTCTAGCCGAGTGGGTTTTCATCTAGCCGAGTGGGTTTGGGTCTAGCGGAGTGGGTTTGGGTGTAGCCGAGTGGGTTTGGGTGTAGCCGAGTGGGTTTGGGTCTGGACGAGTGGGTTTGGGTCTAGCCGAGTGGGTTTGGGTCTAGCCGAGTGGGTTTGGGTCTAGCCGAGTGGGTTTGGGTCTAGCCTAGTGGGTTTGGGTCTAGCCAAGTGGGTTTGGGTCTAGCGGAGTGGGTTTGGGTCTAGCGGAGTGGGGTTGGGTCTAGCCGAGTGGGTTTGGGTCTGGACGAGTGGGTTTGGGTCTAGCCGAGTGGGTTTGGGTCTAGCCGAGTGGGTTTGGGTCTAGCCTAGTGGGTTTGGGTCTAGCCAAGTGGGTTTGGGTCTAGCGGAGTGGGTTTGGGTGTAGCCGAGTGGGTTTGGGTCTAGCCGAGTGGGTTTGGTTCTAGCCGAGCGGGTTTTGGTCTAGCTGAGTGGGTTTGGGTGTAGCCGAGTGGGTTTGCGTCTAGCTGAGTGGGTTTGGGTCTAGCGGAGTGGGTTTGGGTGTAGCCGAGTGGATTTGGGTCTAGCCGAGTGGGTTTGGGTCTAGACGAGTGGGTTTGGGTCTAGCCGAGTGGGTTTCGGTCTAGCCGAATGGGTTTGGGTCTAGCAGAGTGGGTTTGAGTCTAGCCGAGTCCGTTTGGGTCTAGCCGGGTGGGGTTGGTTCTAGCGGAGTGGGTTTAGGTCTAGCCGATTGGGTTTGGGTCTAGCCGATTGGGTTTGGGTCTGGCGGAGTGGGTTTGGTTCTAGTGGAGTGGGTTTGGGTCTAGCCGAGTGGGTTTGGGTCTAGCCGAGTGGGTTTGGGTGTAGCTGAGTGGGTTTGGGTCTAGCGGAGTGGGTTTGTGTCTAGCGGAGTGGGTTTGCGTCTAGCGGAGTGGGTTTGGGTCTTGCGGAGTGGGTTTGGGTCTAGCGGAGTGGGTTTGGGTCTAGCCGAGTGCGTTTGGGTCTAGCCGAGTTGGTTTGGGTCTAGCGGAGTGGGTTTGGGTCCAGCCGAATGGGTTTGGGCCTAGCAGAGTGGGTTTGTGTCTAGCCGAGTGGGCTTGGGTCTAGCCGATTTGGTTTGCGTCTAGCCGAGTGGGTTTGGGTCTAGCCGAGTGGGTTTGGGTCCAGCCGAGTGGGTTTGGGTCTAGCGCAGTGGGTTTGGGTCTAGTCGAGTGGGTTTGGGTCTAGCGGTGTGGGTTTGGGTCTAGCCGATTGGGTTTGGGTCCAGCCGAGTGGGTTTGGGTGTAGCCGAGTGGGTTTGGGTCCAGCCGATTGGGTTTGGGTCTAGCCGAGTGTGTTTGGGTCTAACCGAGTGGGTTTGGGTGCAGCCGAGTGGGTTTGGGTCTAGCCGAGTGTGTTTGGGTCTAGCGGAGTGGGCTTGGGTCTAGCCGAGTGGGTTTGGGCCTAGCCGAGTGGGTTTGGGTCTAGCGGAGTGGGTTTGGTTCTAGCCGAGTGGGTTTGCGTCTAGCTGAGTGGGTTTGGGTCTAGCGGAGTGGGTTTGGGTGTAGCCAAGTGGATTTGGGTCTAGCCGAGTGGGTTTGGGTCTAGACGAGTGGGTTTGGGTCTAGCCGAGTGGGTGTCGGTGCAGCCGAGTGGGTTTGGGTCTAGCGGAGTGGGTTTGTGTCTAGCGGAGTGGGTTTGGGTCTAGCGGAGTGGGTTTGGGTCTTGCGGAGTGGGTTTGGGTCTAGCGGAGTGGGTTTGGGTCTAGCCGAGTGGGTTTGGGTCTAGCGGTGTGGGTTTGGGTCTAGCCGAGTGGGTTTGGGTGTAGCCAAGTGGGTTTGGGTCTAGCCCAGTGGGTTTTGGGCTAGCCGAGTGGGTTTGGGTCTAGCCGAGTGGGTTTTGGCCTAGCGGAGTGGGTTTGGGTGTAGCCGAGTGGGTTTGGGTCCAGCCGAGTGGGTTTGGGTCTAGCCGAGTGTGTTTGGGTCTAGCCGAGTGGGTTTGGGTGCAGCCGAGTGGGTTTGGGTTTAGCCGAGTGTGTTTGGGTCTAGTCGAGTGGGTTTGGGTCTAGCCGAGTGGGTTTGGGTCTAGCCGAGTGGGTTTGGGCCTTGCCGCGTGGGTTTGGGTCTACCGGAGTGGGTTTGGGTCTAGCGGAGTGGGCTTGGGTCTAGCCGAGTAGGTTTGGGCCTAGCCGAGTGGGTTTCGGTCTAGCCGAGTGGGTTTGGGTCTAGCCGAGTGGGTTTGGGTCTAGCCGAGTGGGTTTGGGTCTAGCCGTGTGGGTTTGGGTCTAGCCGATTGCGTTTCGGTCTAGGCATGTGGGTTTGGGTCTAGCCGAGTGGGGTAGGGTCTAGCGGAATGGGTTTGGGTGTAGCCGCGTGGGTTTGGGTCTAGCCGAGTGGGTTTGGGTCTAGCCGAGTGGGCTTGGGTCTAGCCGAGTGGGTTTGAGTCTTGCCGAGTGGGTTTGGGTCTAGCGGAGTTGGTTTGGGTGTAGCCGAGTGGGTTTGGGTGTAGCCGAGTGGGTTTGGGTCTAGCCGACTGGGTTTGGGTCTAGCCGAGTGGGTTTCGGTCTAGCCGAGTTGGTTTGGGTCTAGCCGAGTGGGTTTTCGTCTAGCCGAGTGGGTTTGGGTCTAGCGGAGTGGGTTTGGGTGTAGCCGAGTGGGTTTGGGTGTAGCCGAGTGGGTTTGGGTCTGGACGAGTGGGTTTGGGTCTAGCCGAGTGGGTTTGGGTCTAGCCGAGTGGGTTTGGGTCTAGCCTAGTGGGTTTGGGTCTAGCCAAGTGGGTTTGGGTCTAGCGGAGTGGGTTTGGGTCTAGCGGAGTGGGGTTGGGTCTAGCCGAGTGGGTTTGGGTCTGGACGAGTGGGTTTGGGTCTAGCCGAGTGGGTTTGGGTCTAGCCGAGTGGGTTTGGGTCTAGCCTAGTGGGTTTGGGTCTAGCCAAGTGGGTTTGGGTCTAGCGGAGTGGGTTTGGGTCTAGCGGAGTGGGGTTGGGTCTAGCCGCGTGGGTTTGGGTCTAACCGAGTGGGTTTGTGTCTAGCGGAGTGGGTTTGTGTCTAGCGGAGTGGGTTTGGGTCTAGCGGAGTGGGTTTGGGTCTAGCGGAGTGGGATTGGGACTAGCCGAGTGGGTTTGGGTCTAGCCGAGTGGGTTTGGGTCTAGCTGAATGGGTTTGGGTCTAGCCGAGTGGGTTTGGGTCTAGCCGAGTGGGTTTGGGTCTAGCCGACAGGGTTTGGGTCTAGCCGAGTGGGTTTGGGTCTAGCCGAGTGGGTTTGGGTCTAGCCGAGTGCGTTTGGGTCTAGCCGAGTTGGTTTGGGTCTAGCGGTGTGGGTTTGGGTCTAGCCGAGTGGGTTTGGGTGTAGCCGAGTGGGTTTGGGTCTAGCCCAGTGGGTTTGGGTCTAGCCAAGTGGGTTTGTGTCTAGCCGAGTGGGTTTGGGCCTAGCGGAGTGGGTTTGGGTGTAGCCGAGTGGGATTGGGTCCAGCCGAGTGGGTTTGGGTCTAGCCGAGTGTGTTTGGGTCTAGCCGAGTGGGTTTGGGTGCAGCCGAGTGGGTTTGGGTTTAGCCGAGTGTGTTTGGGTCTAGTCGAGTGGGTTTGGGTCTAGCCGAGTGGGTTTGGGTCTAGCCGAGTGGGTTTGGGCCTAGCCGCGTGGGTTTGGGTCTAGCGGAGTGGGTTTGGGTCTAGCGGAGTGGGCTTGGGTCTAGCCGAGTGGGTTTGGGCCTAGCCGAGTGGGTTTGGGTCTAGCCGAGTGGGTTTGGGTCTAGCCGAGTGGGTTTGGGTCTAGCCGAGTGGGTTTGGGTCTAGCCGTGTGGGTTTGGGTCTAGCCGATTCGGTTTCGGTCTAGGCATGTGGGTTTGGGTCCAGCCGAGTGGGTTAGGGTCTAGCGGAATGGGTTTGGGTGTAGCCGCGTGGGTTTGGGTCTAGCCGAGTGGGTTTGGGACTAGCCGAGTGGGTTTGGGTCTAGCCGAGTGGGTTTGAGTCTTGCCGAGTGGGTTTGGGTCTAGCGGAGTTGGTTTGGGTGTAGCCGAGTGGGTTTGGGTGTAGCCGAGTGGGTTTGGGTCTAGCCGACTTGGTTTGGGTCTAGCCGAGTGGGTTTCGGTCTAGCCGAGTGGGTTTGGGTCTAGCCGAGTGGGTTTTCATCTAGCCGAGTGGGTTTGGGTCTAGCGGAGTGGGTTTGGGTGTAGCCGAGTGGGTTTGTGTGTAGCCGAGTGGGTTTGGGTCTGGACGAGTGGGTTTGGGTCTAGCCGAGTGGGTTTGGGTCTAGCCGAGTGGGTTTGGGTCTAGCCTAGTGGGTTTGGGGTCTAGCCAAGTGGGTTTGGGTCTAGCGGAGTGGGTTTGGGTCTAGCGGAGTGGGGTTGGGTCTATCCGAGTGGGTTTGGGTCTAACCGAGTGGGTTTGTGTCTAGCGGAGTGGGTTTGTGTCCAGCGCAGTGGGTTTGGGTCTAGCGGAGTGGGATTGGGTCTAGCCGAGTGGGTTTGGGTCTAGCCGAGTGGGTTTGGAAGTAGCCGAGTGGGTTTGGGTCTAGCCGAGTGCGTTTGGGTCTAGCCGAGTTGGTTTGGGTCTAGCGGAGTGGGTTTGGGTCCAGCCGAATGGGTTTGGGCCTAGCCGAGTGGGTTTGGGTCTAGCGGTGTGGGTTTGGGTCTAGCCGAGTGGGTTTGGGTCTAGCCTAGTGGGTTTGGGTCTAGCCAAGTGGGTTTGGGTCTAGCGGAGTGGGTTTGGGTCTAGCGGAGTGGGGTTGGGTCTAGCCGAGTGGGTTTGGGTCTGGACGAGTGGGTTTGGGTCTAGCCGAGTGGGTTTGGGTCTAGCCGAGTGGGTTTGGGTCTAGCCTAGTGGGTTTGGGTCTAGCCAAGTGGGTTTGGGTCTAGCGGAGTGGGTTTGGGTCTAGCGGAGTGGGGTTGGGTCTAGCCGCGTGGGTTTGGGTCTAACCGAGTGGGTTTGTGTCTAGCGGAGTGGGTTTGTGTCTAGCGGAGTGGGTTTGGGTCTAGCGGAGTGGGTTTGGGTCTAGCGGAGTGGGATTGGGACTAGCCGAGTGGGTTTGGGTCTAGCCGAGTGGGTTTGGGTCTAGCTGAATGGGTTTGGGTCTAGCCGAGTGGGTTTGGGTCTAGCCGAGTGGGTTTGGGTCTAGCCGACAGGGTTTGGGTCTAGCCGAGTGGGTTTGGGTCTAGCCGAGTGGGTTTGGGTCTAGCCGAGTGCGTTTGGGTCTAGCCGAGTTGGTTTGGGTCTAGCGGTGTGGGTTTGGGTCTAGCCGAGTGGGTTTGGGTGTAGCCGAGTGGGTTTGGGTCTAGCCCAGTGGGTTTGGGTCTAGCCAAGTGGGTTTGTGTCTAGCCGAGTGGGTTTGGGCCTAGCGGAGTGGGTTTGGGTGTAGCCGAGTGGGATTGGGTCCAGCCGAGTGGGTTTGGGTCTAGCCGAGTGTGTTTGGGTCTAGCCGAGTGGGTTTGGGTGCAGCCGAGTGGGTTTGGGTTTAGCCGAGTGTGTTTGGGTCTAGTCGAGTGGGTTTGGGTCTAGCCGAGTGGGTTTGGGTCTAGCCGAGTGGGTTTGGGCCTAGCCGCGTGGGTTTGGGTCTAGCGGAGTGGGTTTGGGTCTAGCGGAGTGGGCTTGGGTCTAGCCGAGTGGGTTTGGGCCTAGCCGAGTGGGTTTGGGTCTAGCCGAGTGGGTTTGGGTCTAGCCGAGTGGGTTTGGGTCTAGCCGAGTGGGTTTGGGTCTAGCCGTGTGGGTTTGGGTCTAGCCGATTCGGTTTCGGTCTAGGCATGTGGGTTTGGGTCCAGCCGAGTGGGTTAGGGTCTAGCGGAATGGGTTTGGGTGTAGCCGCGTGGGTTTGGGTCTAGCCGAGTGGGTTTGGGACTAGCCGAGTGGGTTTGGGTCTAGCCGAGTGGGTTTGAGTCTTGCCGAGTGGGTTTGGGTCTAGCGGAGTTGGTTTGGGTGTAGCCGAGTGGGTTTGGGTGTAGCCGAGTGGGTTTGGGTCTAGCCGACTTGGTTTGGGTCTAGCCGAGTGGGTTTCGGTCTAGCCGAGTGGGTTTGGGTCTAGCCGAGTGGGTTTTCATCTAGCCGAGTGGGTTTGGGTCTAGCGGAGTGGGTTTGGGTGTAGCCGAGTGGGTTTGTGTGTAGCCGAGTGGGTTTGGGTCTGGACGAGTGGGTTTGGGTCTAGCCGAGTGGGTTTGGGTCTAGCCGAGTGGGTTTGGGTCTAGCCTAGTGGGTTTGGGGTCTAGCCAAGTGGGTTTGGGTCTAGCGGAGTGGGTTTGGGTCTAGCGGAGTGGGGTTGGGTCTATCCGAGTGGGTTTGGGTCTAACCGAGTGGGTTTGTGTCTAGCGGAGTGGGTTTGTGTCCAGCGCAGTGGGTTTGGGTCTAGCGGAGTGGGATTGGGTCTAGCCGAGTGGGTTTGGGTCTAGCCGAGTGGGTTTGGAAGTAGCCGAGTGGGTTTGGGTCTAGCCGAGTGCGTTTGGGTCTAGCCGAGTTGGTTTGGGTCTAGCGGAGTGGGTTTGGGTCCAGCCGAATGGGTTTGGGCCTAGCCGAGTGGGTTTGGGTCTAGCGGTGTGGGTTTGGGTCTAGCCGAGTGGGTTTGGGTGTAGCCAAGTGGGTTTGGGTCTAGCCCAGTGGGTTTGGGGCTAGCCGAGTGGGTTTGGGTCTAGCCGAGTGGGTTTTGGCCTAGCGGAGTGGGTTTGGGTGTAGCCGAGTGGGTTTGGGTCCAGCCGAGTGGGTTTGGGTCTAGCCGAGTGTGTTTGGGTCTAGCCGAGTGGGTTTGGGTGCAGCCGAGTGGGTTTGGGTTTAGCCGAGTGTGTTTGGGTCTAGTCGAGTGGGTTTGGGTCTAGCCGAGTGGGTTTGGGTCTAGCCGAGTGGGTTTGGGCCTTGCCGCGTGGGTTTGGGTCTACCGGAGTGGGTTTGGGTCTAGCGGAGTGGGCTTGGGTCTAGCCGAGTAGGTTTGGGCCTAGCCGAGTGGGTTTCGGTCTAGCCGAGTGGGTTTGGGTCTAGCCGAGTGGGTTTGGGTCTAGCCGAGTGGGTTTGGGTCTAGCCGTGTGGGTTTGGGTCTAGCCGATTGCGTTTCGGTCTAGGCATGTGGGTTTGGGTCTAGCCGAGTGGGGTAGGGTCTAGCGGAATGGGTTTGGGTGTAGCCGCGTGGGTTTGGGTCTAGCCGAGTGGGTTTGGGTCTAGCCGAGTGGGCTTGGGTCTAGCCGAGTGGGTTTGAGTCTTGCCGAGTGGGTTTGGGTCTAGCGGAGTTGGTTTGGGTGTAGCCGAGTGGGTTTGGGTGTAGCCGAGTGGGTTTGGGTCTAGCCGACTGGGTTTGGGTCTAGCCGAGTGGGTTTCGGTCTAGCCGAGTTGGTTTGGGTCTAGCCGAGTGGGTTTTCGTCTAGCCGAGTGGGTTTGGGTCTAGCGGAGTGGGTTTGGGTGTAGCCGAGTGGGTTTGGGTGTAGCCGAGTGGGTTTGGGTCTGGACGAGTGGGTTTGGGTCTAGCCGAGTGGGTTTGGGTCTAGCCGAGTGGGTTTGGGTCTAGCCTAGTGGGTTTGGGTCTAGCCAAGTGGGTTTGGGTCTAGCGGAGTGGGTTTGGGTCTAGCGGAGTGGGGTTGGGTCTAGCCGAGTGGGTTTGGGTCTGGACGAGTGGGTTTGGGTCTAGCCGAGTGGGTTTGGGTCTAGCCGAGTGGGTTTGGGTCTAGCCTAGTGGGTTTGGGTCTAGCCAAGTGGGTTTGGGTCTAGCGGAGTGGGTTTGGGTCTAGCGGAGTGGGGTTGGGTCTAGCCGCGTGGGTTTGGGTCTAACCGAGTGGGTTTGTGTCTAGCGGAGTGGGTTTGTGTCTAGCGGAGTGGGTTTGGGTCTAGCGGAGTGGGTTTGGGTCTAGCGGAGTGGGATTGGGACTAGCCGAGTGGGTTTGGGTCTAGCCGAGTGGGTTTGGGTCTAGCTGAATGGGTTTGGGTCTAGCCGAGTGGGTTTGGGTCTAGCCGAGTGGGTTTGGGTCTAGCCGACAGGGTTTGGGTCTAGCCGAGTGGGTTTGGGTCTAGCCGAGTGGGTTTGGGTCTAGCCGAGTGCGTTTGGGTCTAGCCGAGTTGGTTTGGGTCTAGCGGTGTGGGTTTGGGTCTAGCCGAGTGGGTTTGGGTGTAGCCGAGTGGGTTTGGGTCTAGCCCAGTGGGTTTGGGTCTAGCCAAGTGGGTTTGTGTCTAGCCGAGTGGGTTTGGGCCTAGCGGAGTGGGTTTGGGTGTAGCCGAGTGGGATTGGGTCCAGCCGAGTGGGTTTGGGTCTAGCCGAGTGTGTTTGGGTCTAGCCGAGTGGGTTTGGGTGCAGCCGAGTGGGTTTGGGTTTAGCCGAGTGTGTTTGGGTCTAGTCGAGTGGGTTTGGGTCTAGCCGAGTGGGTTTGGGTCTAGCCGAGTGGGTTTGGGCCTAGCCGCGTGGGTTTGGGTCTAGCGGAGTGGGTTTGGGTCTAGCGGAGTGGGCTTGGGTCTAGCCGAGTGGGTTTGGGCCTAGCCGAGTGGGTTTGGGTCTAGCCGAGTGGGTTTGGGTCTAGCCGAGTGGGTTTGGGTCTAGCCGAGTGGGTTTGGGTCTAGCCGTGTGGGTTTGGGTCTAGCCGATTCGGTTTCGGTCTAGGCATGTGGGTTTGGGTCCAGCCGAGTGGGTTAGGGTCTAGCGGAATGGGTTTGGGTGTAGCCGCGTGGGTTTGGGTCTAGCCGAGTGGGTTTGGGACTAGCCGAGTGGGTTTGGGTCTAGCCGAGTGGGTTTGAGTCTTGCCGAGTGGGTTTGGGTCTAGCGGAGTTGGTTTGGGTGTAGCCGAGTGGGTTTGGGTGTAGCCGAGTGGGTTTGGGTCTAGCCGACTTGGTTTGGGTCTAGCCGAGTGGGTTTCGGTCTAGCCGAGTGGGTTTGGGTCTAGCCGAGTGGGTTTTCATCTAGCCGAGTGGGTTTGGGTCTAGCGGAGTGGGTTTGGGTGTAGCCGAGTGGGTTTGTGTGTAGCCGAGTGGGTTTGGGTCTGGACGAGTGGGTTTGGGTCTAGCCGAGTGGGTTTGGGTCTAGCCGAGTGGGTTTGGGTCTAGCCTAGTGGGTTTGGGGTCTAGCCAAGTGGGTTTGGGTCTAGCGGAGTGGGTTTGGGTCTAGCGGAGTGGGGTTGGGTCTATCCGAGTGGGTTTGGGTCTAACCGAGTGGGTTTGTGTCTAGCGGAGTGGGTTTGTGTCCAGCGCAGTGGGTTTGGGTCTAGCGGAGTGGGATTGGGTCTAGCCGAGTGGGTTTGGGTCTAGCCGAGTGGGTTTGGAAGTAGCCGAGTGGGTTTGGGTCTAGCCGAGTGCGTTTGGGTCTAGCCGAGTTGGTTTGGGTCTAGCGGAGTGGGTTTGGGTCCAGCCGAATGGGTTTGGGCCTAGCCGAGTGGGTTTGTGTCTAGCCGAGTGGGCTTGGGTCTAGCCGATTTGGTTTGGGTCTAGCCGAGTGGGTTTGGGTCTAGCCGAGTGGGTTTGGGTCCAGCCGAGTGGGTTTTGGGTCTAGCGCAGTGGGTTTGGGTCTAGTCGAGTGGGTTTGGGTCTAGCGGTGTGGGTTTGGGTCTAGCCGATTGGGTTTGGGTGTAGCCGAGTGGGTTTGGGTCTAGCCCAGTGGGTTTGGGTCTAGCCGAGTGGGTTTGGGTCTAGCCGAGTGGGTTTGGGTCTAGCCGAGTCCGTTTGGTTCTAGCCGAGTGGGTTTGGGACTAGCAGAGTGGGTTTGGGTCTAGCGGGGTGGGTTTGGTTGTAGCCTAGTGGGTTTGGGTCTAGCCGAGTGGGTTTGGGCCTAGACGAGTGGGTTTAGGTTTAGCCGAGTGGGTTTCGGTGTAGCCGAGTGGGTTTGGGTCTAGCGGAGTGGGTTTGTGTCTAGCGGAGTGGGTTTGGGTCTAGCGGAGTGGGTTTGGGTCTTGCGGAGTGGGTTTGGTTGTAGCCTAGTGGGTTTGGGTCTAGCCGAGTGGGTTTGGGCCTAGACGAGTGGGTTTAGGTTTAGCCGAGTGGGTTTCGGTGTAGCCGAGTGGGTTTGGGTCTAGCGGAGTGGGTTTGTGTCTAGCGGAGTGGGTTTGGGTCTAGCGGAGTGGGTTTGGGTCTTGCGGAGTGGGTTTGGGTCTTGCGGAGTGGGTTTGGGTCTAGCGGAGTGGGTTTGGGTCTAGCCGAGTTGGTTTGGGTCTAGCGGAGTGGGTTTGGGTCCAGCCGAGTGGGTTTGGGTCTAGCCGAGTGGGTTTGGGTCTGGACGAGTGGGTTTGGGTCTAGCCGAGTGGGTTTGTGTCTCGCCGAGTGGTTTTGGGTCTAGCCGAGTGGGTTTGGGTCTAGCCGAGTGGGTTTGGGTCTAGCGGTGTGGGTTTGGGTCTAGCCGAGTGGGTTTGGGTCTAGCGGAGTGGGTTTGGGTGTAGCCGAGTGGGTTTGGGTCTAGCCGAGTTAGTTTGGGTGTAGCCGAGAGGGTTTGGGTCTAGCCGAGCGGGTTTGGGTCTAGCCATGTGGGTTTGGGTCTAGCCGAGTGGGTTTGGGTCTAGCCGAGTGGGTTTGGGTCTAGCGGAGTGGGTTTGGGACTTGCCTAGAGGGTTTGGGTCTATCCGAGTGGGTTTGGGTCTAGCCGAGAGGGTTTGGGTCTAGCGGAGTGGGTTTGGGTGTAGCGGAGTGGGTTTGCATCTAGCCGAGTCTGTTTGGGTCTAGCCGAGTGGGTTTGGGACTAGCCGAGTGGGTTTGGGTCTAGCCGAGTGGGTTTGGGTCTAGCCAAGTGGGTTTGGGTCTAGCGGAGTGGGTTTGGGTGTAGCCGAGTGGGTTTGGGTCTAGCCGAGTGGGTTTGGGTCTGGCCGAGTGGGTTTGGGTGTAGCCTAGTGGGTTTGGTTCTAGCCGAGTGGGTTTGGGTCTAGTGGAGTGGGTTTAGGTGTAGCCGAGTGGGTTTGGGTCTAGCCGAGTGGGTTTGGGTCTAGCGGAGTGGGTTTGGGTCTAGCCGAGTCCGTTTGGGTCTAGCCGAGTGGGTTTGGGTAAAGCCGATTGGGTTTGGGTCTAGCCATGTGGGTTTGGGTCTAGCCGAGTGGGTTAGGGTCTAGCGGAGTGGGTTTGGGAGTAGCCGCGTGGGTTTGGATGTAGCCGAGTGGGTTTGGGTCTAGCCGAGTGGGTTTGGGTCTAGCGGAGTGGGTTTGGGTCTAGCATAGTGGGTTTGGGTCTAGCGGAGTGGGTTTGGGTGTAGCCGCGTGGGTTTGGGTCTAGCCGAGTGGGTTAGGGTCTAGCGGAATGGGTTTGGGTGTAGCCGCGTGGGTTTGGGTCTAGCCGAGTGGGTTTGGGACTAGCCGAGTGGGTTTGGGTCTAGCCGAGTGGGTTTGAGTCTTGCCGAGTGGGTTTGGGTCTAGCGGAGTTGGTTTGGGTGTAGCCGAGTGGGTTTGGGTGTAGCCGAGTGGGTTTGGGTCTAGCCGACTTGGTTTGGGTCTAGCCGAGTGGGTTTCGGTCTAGCCGAGTGGGTTTGGGTCTAGCCGAGTGGGTTTTCATCTAGCCGAGTGGGTTTGGGTCTAGCGGAGTGGGTTTGGGTGTAGCCGAGTGGGTTTGTGTGTAGCCGAGTGGGTTTGGGTCTGGACGAGTGGGTTTGGGTCTAGCCGAGTGGGTTTGGGTCTAGCCGAGTGGGTTTGGGTCTAGCCTAGTGGGTTTGGGGTCTAGCCAAGTGGGTTTGGGTCTAGCGGAGTGGGTTTGGGTCTAGCGGAGTGGGGTTGGGTCTATCCGAGTGGGTTTGGGTCTAACCGAGTGGGTTTGTGTCTAGCGGAGTGGGTTTGTGTCCAGCGCAGTGGGTTTGGGTCTAGCGGAGTGGGATTGGGTCCAGCCGAGTGGGTTTTGGGTCTAGCGCAGTGGGTTTGGGTCTAGTCGAGTGGGTTTGGGTCTAGCGGTGTGGGTTTGGGTCTAGCCGATTGGGTTTGGGTGTAGCCGAGTGGGTTTGGGTCTAGCCCAGTGGGTTTGGGTCTAGCCGAGTGGGTTTGGGTCTAGCCGAGTGGGTTTGGGTCTAGCCGAGTCCGTTTGGTTCTAGCCGAGTGGGTTTGGGACTAGCAGAGTGGGTTTGGGTCTAGCGGGGTGGGTTTGGTTCTAGCGGAGTGGGTTTAGGTCTAGCCGATTGGGTTTGGGTCTAGCCGAGTGGGTTTGGGTCTGGCGGAGTGGGTTTGGGTCTACTGGAGTGGGTTTGGGTCTAGCCGAGTGGGTTTGGGTCTAGCCGAGTGGGTTTGGGTGTAGCTGAGTGGGTTTGTGTCTAGCCGAGTGGGTTTGGGTCTAGCGGAGTGGGTTTGGTTGTAGCCTAGTGGGTTTGGGTCTAGCCGAGTGGGTTTGGGCCTAGACGAGTGGGTTTAGGTTTAGCCGAGTGGGTTTCGGTGTAGCCGAGTGGGTTTGGGTCTAGCGGAGTGGGTTTGTGTCTAGCGGAGTGGGTTTGGGTCTAGCGGAGTGGGTTTGGGTCTTGCGGAGTGGGTTTGGGTCTTGCGGAGTGGGTTTGGGTCTAGCGGAGTGGGTTTGGGTCTAGCCGAGTTGGTTTGGGTCTAGCGGAGTGGGTTTGGGTCCAGCCGAGTGGGTTTGGGTCTAGCGGAGTGGGTTTGGGTCTAGTCGAGTGGGTTTGGTTCTAGCGGTGTGGGTTTGGGTCTAGCCGAGTGGGTTTGGGTGTAGCCGAGTGGGTTTGGGTCTAGCCCAGTGGGTTTGGGTCTAGCCAAGTGGGTTTGGGTCTAGCCGAGTGGGTTTGGGCCTAGCGGAGTGGGTTTGGGTGTAGCCGAGTGGGTTTGGGTGCAGCCGAGTGGGTTTGGGTCTAGCCGAGTGTGTTTGGGTCTAGCCGAGTGGGTTTGGGTGCAGCCGAGTGGGTTTGGGTTTACCCGAGTGTGTTTGGGTCTAGTCGAGTGGGTTTGGGTCTAGCCGAGTGGGTTTGGGTCTGGATGAGTGGGTTTGGGTCTAGCCGAGTGGGTTTGGGTCTAGCCGAGTGGGTTTGGGTCTAGTCTAGTGGGTTTGGGTCTAGCCATGTGGGTTTGGGTCTAGCGGAGTGGGTTTGGGTCTAGCGGAGTGGGGTTGGGTCTAGCCGAGTGGGTTTGGGTCTAACCGAGTGGGTTTGCGTCTAGCTGAGTGGGTTTGGGTCTAGCGGAGTGGGTTTGGGTGTAGCCGAGTGGGTTTGTTTCTAGCGAGTGGGTTTGCGTCTAGCTGAGTGGGTTTGGGTCTTGCGGAGTGGGTTTGGGTGTAGCGGAGTGGGTTTGGGTCTAGCGGAGTGGGATTGGGTCTGGCCGAGTGGGTTTGTTTCTAACGAGTGGGTTTGCGTCTAGCTGAGTGGGTTTGGGTCTAGCGGAGTGGGTTTGGGTGTAGCCGAGTGGATTTGGGTCTAGCCGAGTGGGTTTGGGTCTAGACGAGTGGGTTTGGGTCTAGCCGAGTGGGTTTCGGTCTAGCCGAGTGGGTTTGGGTCTAGCGGAGTGGGTTTGGGTCTAGCCGAGTCCGTTTGGTTCTAGCCGAGTGGGTTTGTGACTAGCAGAGTGGGTTTGGGTCTAGCGGGGTGGGTTTGGTTCTAGCGGAGTGGGTTTAGGTCTAGTGGAGTGGGTTTGGGTCTAGCCGAGTGGGTTTGGGTCTAGCCGAGTGGGTTTGGGTGTAGCTGAGTGGGTTTGTGTCTAGCCGAGTGGGTTTGGGTCTAGCGGAGTGGGTTTGGTTGTAGCCAAGTGGGTTTGGGTCTAGCCGAGTGGGTTTGGGCCTAGACGAGTGGGTTTAGGTTTAGCCGAGTGGGTTTCGGTGTAGCCGAGTGGGTTTGGGTCTAGCGGAGTGGGTTTGTGTCTAGCGGAGTGGGTTTGGGTCTAGCGGAGTGGGTTTGGGTCTTGCGGAGTGGGTTTGGGTCTAGCGGAGTGGGTTTGGGTCTAGCCCAGTGGGTTTGGGTCTAGCCAAGTGGGTTTGGGTCTAGCCGAGTCCGTTTGGTTCCAGCCGAGTGGGTTTGGGACTAGCAGAGTGGGTTTGGGTCTAGCGGGGTGGGTTTGGTTCTAGCGGAGTGGGTTTAGGTCTAGCCGATTGGGTTTGGGTCTAGCCGAGTGGGTTTGGGTCTGGCGGAGTGGGTTTGGGTCTACTGGAGTGGGTTTGGGTCTAGCCGAGTGGGTTTGGGTCTAGCCGAGTGGGTTTGGGTGTAGCTGAGTGGGTTTGTGTCTAGCCGAGTGGGTTTGGGTCTAGCGGAGTGGGTTTGGTTGTAGCCTAGTGGGTTTGGGTCTAGCCGAGTGGGTTTGGGCCTAGACGAGTGGGTTTAGGTTTAGCCGAGTGGGTTTCGGTGTAGCCGAGTGGGTTTGGGTCTAGCGGAGTGGGTTTGTGTCTAGCGGAGTGGGTTTGGGTCTAGCGGAGTGGGTTTGGGTCTTGCGGAGTGGGTTTGGGTCTAGCGGAGTGGGTTTGAGTCTAGCCGAGTGCGTTTGGGTCTAGCCGAGTTGGTTTGGGTCTAGCGGAGTGGGTTTGGGTCCAGCCGAGTGGGTTTGGGTCTAGCGGAGTGGGTTTGGGTCTAGTCGAGTGGGTTTGGTTCTAGCGGTGTGGGTTTGGGTCTAGCCGAGTGGGTTTGGGTGTAGCCGAGTGGGTTTGGGTCTAGCCCAGTGGGTTTGGGTCTAGCCAAGTGGGTTTGGGTCTAGCCGAGTGGGTTTGGGCCTAGCGGAGTGGGTTTGGGTGTAGCCGAGTGGGTTTGGGTGCAGCCGAGTGGGTTTGGGTCTAGCCGAGTGTGTTTGGGTCTAGCCGAGTGGGTTTGGGTGCAGCCGAGTGGGTTTGGGTTTAGCCGAGTGTGTTTGGGTCTAGTCGAGTGGGTTTGGGTCTAGCCGAGTGGGTTTGGGTCTGGATGAGTGGGTTTGGGTCTAGCCGAGTGGGTTTGGGTCTAGCCGAGTGGGTTTGGGTCTAGTCTAGTGGGTTTGGGTCTAGCCAAGTGGGTTTGGGTCTAGCGGAGTGGGTTTGGGTCTAGCGGAGTGGGGTTGGGTCTAGCCGAGTGGGTTTGGGTCTAACCGAGTGGGTTTGCGTCTAGCTGAGTGGGTTTGGGTCTAGCGGAGTGGGTTTGGGTGTAGCCGAGTGGGTTTGTTTCTAGCGAGTGGGTTTGCGTCTAGCTGAGTGGGTTTGGGTCTTGCGGAGTGGGTTTGGGTGTAGCGGAGTGGGTTTGGGTCTAGCGGAGTGGGATTGGGTCTGGCCGAGTGGGTTTGTTTCTAACGAGTGGGTTTGCGTCTAGCTGAGTGGGTTTGGGTCTAGCGGAGTGGGTTTGGGTGTAGCCGAGTGGATTTGGGTCTAGCCGAGTGGGTTTGGGTCTAGACGAGTGGGTTTGGGTCTAGCCGAGTGGGTTTCGGTCTAGCCGAGTGGGTTTGGGTCTAGCGGAGTGGGTTTGGGTCTAGCCGAGTCCGTTTGGTTCTAGCCGAGTGGGTTTGTGACTAGCAGAGTGGGTTTGGGTCTAGCGGGGTGGGTTTGGTTCTAGCGGAGTGGGTTTAGGTCTAGTGGAGTGGGTTTGGGTCTAGCCGAGTGGGTTTGGGTCTAGCCGAGTGGGTTTGGGTGTAGCTGAGTGGGTTTGTGTCTAGCCGAGTGGGTTTGGGTCTAGCGGAGTGGGTTTGGTTGTAGCCAAGTGGGTTTGGGTCTAGCCGAGTGGGTTTGGGCCTAGACGAGTGGGTTTAGGTTTAGCCGAGTGGGTTTCGGTGTAGCCGAGTGGGTTTGGGTCTAGCGGAGTGGGTTTGTGTCTAGCGGAGTGGGTTTGGGTCTAGCGGAGTGGGTTTGGGTCTTGCGGAGTGGGTTTGGGTCTAGCGGAGTGGGTTTGGGTCTAGCCCAGTGGGTTTGGGTCTAGCCAAGTGGGTTTGGGCCTAGCGGAGTGGGTTTGGGTGTAGCCGAGTGGGTTTGGGTCCAGCCGAGTGGGTTTGGGTCTAGCCGAGTGTGTTTGGGTCTAGCCGAGTGGGTTTGGGTGCAGCCGAGTGGGTTTGGGTTTAGCCGAGTGTGTTTGGGTCTAGTCGAGTGGGTTTGGGTCTAGCGGAGTGGGTTTGGGTCTAGCCGGGTGGGTTTGGGCCTAGCTGCGTGGGTTTGGGTCTAGCGGAGTGGGTTTGGGTGTAGCCGAGTGGGTTTGGGTGTAGCCGAGTGGGTTTGGGTCTGGATGAGTGGGTTTGGGTCTAGCCGAGTGGGTTTGGGTCTAGCCTAGTGGGTTTGGGTCTAGCCAAGTGGGTTTGGGTCTAGCGGAGTGGGTTTGGGTCTAGCGGAGTGGGGTTGGGTCTAGCCGAGTGGGTTTGGGTCTAACCGAGTGGGTTTGTGTCTAGCGGAGTGGGTTTGTGTCTAGCGGAGTGGGTTTGGGTCTAGCGGAGTGGGATTGGGTCTAGCCGAGTGGGTTTGGTTCTAGCGAGTGGGTTTGCGTCTAGCTGAGTGGGTTTGGGTCTAGCGGAGTGGGTTTGGGTGTAGCCGAGTGGATTTGGGTCTAGCCGAGTGGGTTTGGGTCTAGACGAGTGGGTTTGGGTCTAGCCGAGTGGGTTTCGGTCTAGCCGAGTGGGTTTGGGTCTAGCGGAGTGGGTTTGGGTCTAGCCGAGTCCGTTTGGTTCTAGCCGAGTGGGTTTGGGACTAGCAAAGTGGGTTTGGGTCTAGCGGGGTGGGTTTGGTTCTAGCGGAGTGGGTTTAGGTCTAGTGGAGTGGGTTTGGGTCTAGCCGAGTGGGTTTGGGTCTAGCCGAGTGGGTTTGGGTGTAGCTGAGTGGGTTTGTGTCTAGCCGAGTGGGTTTGGGTCTAGCGGAGTGGGTTTGGTTGTAGCCAAGTGGGTTTGGGTCTAGCCGAGTGGGTTTGGGCCTAGACGAGTGGGTTTAGGTTTAGCCGAGTGGGTTTCGGTGTAGCCGAGTGGGTTTGGGTCTAGCGGAGTGGGTTTGTGTCTAGCGGAGTGGGTTTGGGTCTAGCGGAGTGGGTTTGGGTCTTGCGGAGTGGGTTTGGGTCTAGCGGAGTGGGTTTGGGTCTAGCCGAGTGCGTTTGGGTCTAGCCGAGTTGGTTTGGGTCTAGCGGAGTGGGTTTGGGTCCAGCCGAGTGGGTTTGGGTCTAGCGGAGTGGGTTTGGGTCTAGTCGAGTGGGTTTGGGTCTAGCGGTGTGGGTTTGGGTCTAGCCGAGTGAGTTTGGGTGTAGCCGAGTGGGTTTGGGTCTAGCCCAGTGGGTTTGGGTCTAGCCAAGTGGGTTTGGGTCTAGCCGAGTGGGTTTGGGCCTAGCGGAGTGGGTTTGGGTGTAGCCGAGTGGGTTTGGGTCCAGCCGAGTGGGTTTGGGTCTAGCCGAGTGTGTTTGGGTCTAGCCGAGTGGGTTTGGGTGCAGCCGAGTGGGTTTGGGTTTAGCCGAGTGTGTTTGGGTCTAGTCGAGTGGGTTTGGGTCTAGCGGAGTGGGTTTGGGTCTAGCCGGGTGGGTTTGGGCCTAGCCGCGTGGGTTTGGGTCTAGCGGAGTGGGTTTGGGTCTAGCGGAGTGGGGTTGGGTCTAGCCGAGTGGGTTTGGGCCTAGCCGAGTGGGTTTGGGTCGAGCCGAGTGGGTTTGGGTCTAGCCGAGTGGGTTTGGGTCTAGCCGAGTGGGTTTGGGTCTAGCCGTGTGGGTTTGGGTCTAGCCGATTGGGTTTCGGTCTAGGCATGTGGGTTTGGGTCTAGCCAAGTGGGTTTGGGTCTAGCCGAGTGGGTTTGAGTCTTGCCGAGTGGGTTTGGGTCTAGCGGAGTTGGTTTGGGTGTAGCCGAGTGGGTTTGGGTGTAGCCGAGTGGGTTTGGGTCTAGCCGACTGGGTTTGGGTCTAGCCGAGTGGGTTTCGGTCTAGCCGAGTGGGTTTGGGTCTAGCCGAGTGGGGTTTCGTCTAGCCGAGTGGGTTTGGGTCTAGCGGAGTGGGTTTGGGTGTAGCCGAGTGGGTTTGGGTGTAGCCGAGTGGGTTTGGGTCTGGATGAGTGGGTTTCGGTCTAGCCGAGTGGGTTTGGGTCTAGCCGAGTGGGTTTGGGTCTAGCCTAGTGGGTTTGGGTCTAGCCAAGTGGGTTTGGGTCTAGCGGAGTGGGTTTGGGTCGAGCGGAGTGGGGTTGGGTCTAGCCGAGTGGGTTTGGGTCTAACCGAGTGGGTTTGTGTCTAGCGGAGTGGGTTTGTGTCTAGCGGAGTGGGTTTGGGTCTAGCGGAGTGGGATTGGGTCTAGCCGAGTGGGTTTGGGTCTAGCCGAGTGGGTTTGGGAGTAGCCGAGTGGGTTTGGGTCTAGCCGAGTGGGTTTGGGTCTAGCTGAATGGGTTTGGGTCTAGCCGAGTGGGTTTGGGTCTAGCTGAGTGGGTTTGGGTCTAGCCGACAGGGTTTGGGTCTAGCCGAGTGGGTTTGGGTCTAGCCGAGTGGGTTTGGGTCTAGCCGAGTGGGTGTGGGTCTAGCCGAGTGGGTTTGGGTCTAGCCGAGTGGGTTTGGGTCTAGCGGAGTGGGTTTGTGTCTAGCGGAGTGGGTTTGGGTCTAGCGGAGTGGGTTTGGGTCTTGCGGAGTGGGTTTGGGTCTAGCGGAGTGGGTTTGGGTCTAGCGGAGTGGGCTTGGGTCTAGCCGAGTGGGTTTGGGGCTAGCCGAGTGGGTTTGGGTCTAGCCGAGTGGGTTTGGGTCTAGCCGAGTGGGTTTGGGTCTAGCCGATTGGGTTTCGGTCTGGGCATGTGGGTTTGGGTCTAGCCGAGTGGGTTAGGGTCTAGCGGAATGGGTTTGGGTGTCGCCGCGTGGGTTTGGGTCTAGCCGAGTGGGTTTGGGTCTAGCCGAGTGGGTTTGGGTCTAGCCGAGTGGGTTTGAGTCTTGCCGAGTGGGTTTGGGTCTAGCGGAGTTGGTTTGGGTGTAGCCGAGTGGGTTTGGGTGTAGCCGAGTGGGTTTGGGTGTAGCCGACTGGGTTTGGGTCTAGCCGAGTGGGTTTCGGTCTAGCCGAGTGGGTTTGGGTCTAGCCGAGTGGGTTTTCGTCTAGCCGAGTGGGTTTGGGTCTAGCGGAGTGGGTTTGGGTCTAGCCGAGTGGGTTTGGGTGCAGCCGAGTGGGTTTGGGTTTAGCCGAGTGTGTTTGGGTCTAGTCGAGTGGGTTTGGGTCTAGCCGAGTGGGTTTGGGTCTAGCCGAGTGGGTTTGGGCCTAGCCGCGTGGGTTTGGGTCTAGCGGAGTGGGTTTGGGTCTAGCGGAGTGGGCTTGGGTCTAGCCGAGTGGGTTTGGGCCTAGCCGAGTGGGTTTGGGTCTAGCCGAGTGGGTTTGGATCTAGCCGAGTGGGTTTGGGTCTAGCCGAGTGGGTTTGGGTCTAGCCGTGTGGGTTTGGGTCTAGCCGATTGGGTTTCGGTCTAGGCATGTGGGTTTGGGTCTAGCCGAGTGGGTTTGGGTCTCGCCGAGTGGGTTTGAGTCTTCCGAGTGGGTTTGGGTCTAGCGGAGTGGGTTTGGGTCTAGCGGAGTGGGGTTGGGTCTAGCCGAGTGGGTTTGGGTCTAACCGAGTGGGTTTGTGTCTAGCGGAGTGGGTTTGTGTCTAGCGGAGTGGGTTTGGGTCTAGCGGAGTGGGATTGGGTCTAGCCGAGTGGGTTTGGGTCCAGCCGAGTGGGTTTGGGAGTAGCCGAGTGGGTTTGGGTCTAGCCGAGTGGGTTTGGGTCTAGCTGAATGGGTTTGGGTCTAGCCGAGTGGGTTTGGGTCTAGCCGAGTGGGCTTGGGTCTAGCCGACAGGGTTTGGGTCTAGCCGAGTGGGTTTGGGTCTAGCCGAGTGGGTTTGGGTCTAGCCGAGTGGGTGTGGGTCTAGCCGAGTGGGTTTGGGTGTAGCCGAGTGGGTTTGGGTCTAGCGGAGTGGGTTTGTGTCTAGCGGAGTGGGTTTGGGTCTAGCGGAGTGGGTTTGGGTCTAGTCGAGTGGGTTTGGGTCTAGCGGTGTGGGTTTGGGTCTAGCCAAGTGGGTTTGGGTGTAGCCGAGTGGGTTTGGGTCTCGCCCAGTGGGTCTGGGTCTAGCCAAGTGGGTTTGAGTCTTGCCGAGTGGGTTTGGGTCTAGCGGAGTTGGTTTGGGTGTAGCCGAGTGGGTTTGGGTGTAGCCGAGTGGGTTTGGGTGTAGCCGACTGGGTTTGGGTCTAGCCGAGTGGGTTTCAGTCTAGCCGAGTGGGTTCGGGTCTAGCCGAGTGGGTTTTCGTCTAGCCGAGTGGGTTTGGGTCTAGCGGAGTGGGTTTGGGTTTAGCCGAGTGGGTTTGGGTGTAGCCGAGTGGGTTTGGGTCTGGATGAGTGGGTTTGGGTCTAGCCGAGTGGGTTTGGGTCTAGCCGAGTGGGTTTGGGTCTAGCCTAGTGGGTTTGGGTCTAGCCAAGTGGGTTTGGGTCTAGCGGAGTGGGTTTGGGTCTAGCGGAGTGGGGTTGGGTCTAGCCGAGTGGGTTTGGGTCTAACCGAGTGGGTTTGTGTCTAGCGGAGTGGGTTTGTGTCTAGCGGAGTGGGTTTGGGTCTAGCGGAGTGGGATTGGGTCTAGCCGAGTGGGTTTGGTTCTAGCGAGTGGGTTTGCGTCTAGCTGAGTGGGTTTGGGTCTAGCGGAGTGGGTTTGGGTGCAGCCGAGTGGATTTGGGTCTAGCCAAGTGGGTTTGGGTCTAGACGAGTGGGTTTGGGTCCAGCCGAGTGGGTTTCGGTCTAGCCGAGTGGGTTTGGGTCTAGCGGAGTGGGTTTGGGTCTAGCCGAGTCCGTTTGGTTCTAGCCGAGTGGGTTTGGGACTAGCAGAGTGGGTTTGGGTCTAGCGGGGTGGGTTTGGTTCTAGCGGAGTGGGTTTAGGTCTAGTGGAGTGGGTTTGGGTCTAGCCGAGTGGGTTTGGGTCTAGCCGAGTGGGTTTGTGTGTACCTGAGTGGGTTTGTGTCTAGCCGAGTGGGTTTGGGTCTAGCGGAGTGGGTTTGGTTGTAGCCAAGTGGGTTTGGGTCTAGCCGAGTGGGTTTGGGCCTAGACGAGTGGGTTTAGGTTTAGCCGAGTGGGTTTCGGTGTAGCCGAGTGGGTTTGGGTCTAGCGGAGTGGGTTTGTGTCTAGCGGAGTGGGTTTGGGTCTAGCGGAGTGGGTTTGGGTCTTGCGGAGTGGGTTTGGGTCTAGCGGAGTGGGTTTGGGTCCAGCCGAGTGCGTTTGGGTCTAGCCGAGTTGGTTTGGGTCTAGCGGAGTGGGTTTGGGTCCAGCCGAGTGGGTTTGGGTCTAGCGGAGTGGGTTTGGGTCTAGTCGAGTGGGTTTGGGTCTAGCGGTGTGGGTTTGGGTCTAGCCGAGTGGGTTTGGGTGTAGCCGAGTGGGTTTGGGTCTAGCCCAGTGGGTTTGGGTCTAGCCAAGTGGGTTTGGGTCTAGCCGAGTGGGTTTGGGCCTAGCGGAGTGGGTTTGGGTGTAGCCGAGTGGGTTTGGGTCCAGCCGAGTGGGTTTGGGTCTAGCCGAGTGTGTTTGGGTCTAGCCGAGTGGGTTTGGGTGCAGCCGAGTGGGTTTGGGTTTAGCCGAGTGTGTTTGGGTCTAGTCGAGTGGGTTTGGGTCTAGCCGAGTGGCTTTGGGTCTAGCCGAGTGGGTTTGGGCCTAGCCGCGTGGGTTTGGGTCTAGCGGAGTGGGTTTGGGTCTAGCGGAGTGGGCTTGGGTCTAGCCGAGTGGGTTTGGGCCTAGCCGAGTGGGTTTGGGTCTAGCCGAGTGGGTTTGGGTCTAGCCGAGTGGGTTTGGGTCTAGCCGAGTGGGTTTGGGTCTAGCCGTGTGGGTTTGGGTCTAGCCGATCGGGTTTCGGTCTAGGCGATCGGGTTTCGGTCTAGGCATGTGGGTTTGGGTCTAGCCAAGTGGGTTTGGGTCTAGCCGAGTGGGTTTGAGTCTTGCCGAGTGGGTTTGGGTCTAGCGGAGTTGGTTTGGGTGTAGCCGAGTGGGTTTGGGTGTAGCCGAGTGGGTTTGGGTCTAGCCGACTGGGTTTGGGTCTAGCCGAGTGGGTTTCGGTCTAGCCGAGTGGGTTTGGGTCTAGCCGAGTGGGTTTTCCTCTAGCCGAGTGGGTTTGGGTCTAGCGGAGTGGGTTTGGGTGTAGCCGAGTGGGTTTGGGTCTAACCAAGTGGGTTTGTGTCTAGCGGAGTGGGTTTGTGTCTAGCGGAGTGGGTTTGGGTCTAGCGGAGTGGGATTGGGTCTAGCCGAGTGGGTTTGGGTCTAGCTGAGTGGGTTTGGGAGTAGCCGAGTGGGTTTGGGTCTAGCCGAGTGGGTTTGGGTCTAGCTGAATGGGTTTGGGTCTAGCCGAGTGGGTTTGGGTCTAGCCGAGTGGGTTTGGGTCTAGCCGACAGGGTTTGGGTCTAGCCGAGTGGGTTTGGGTCTAGCCGAGTGGGTTTGGGTCTAGCCGAGTGGGTGTGGGTCTAGCCGAGTGGGTTTGGGTCTAGCCGAGTGGGTTTGGGTCTAGCGGAGTGGGTTTGTGTCTAGCGGAGTGGGTTTGGGTCTAGCGGAGTGGGATTGGGTCTTGCGGAGTGGGTTTGGGTCTAGCGGAGTGGGTTTGGGTCTAGCCGAGTGCGTTTGGGTCTAGCCGAGTTGGTTTGGGTCTAGCGGAGTGGGTTTGGGTCCAGCCGAGTGGGTTTGGTTCTAGCGGAGTGGGTTTGGGTCTAGTCGAGTGGGTTTGGGTCTAGCGGTGTGGGTTTGGGTCTAGCCAAGTGGGTTTGGGTGTAGCCGAGTGGGTTTGGGTCTCGCCCAGTGGGTTTGGGTCTAGCCAAGTGGGTTTGGGTCTAGCCGAGTGGGTTTGGGCCTAGCGGAGTGGGTTTGGGTGTAGCCGAGTGGGTTTGGGTCCAGCCGAGTGGGTTTGGGTCTAGCCGAGTGTGTTTGGGTCTAGCCGAGTGGGTTTGGGTGCAGCCGAGTGGGTTTGGGTTTAGCCGAGTGTGTTTGGGTCTAGTCGAGTGGGTTTGGGTCTAGCCGAGTGGGTTTGGGTCTAGCCGAGTGGGTTTGGGCCTAGCCGCGTGGGTTTGGGTCTAGCGGAGTGGGTTTGGGTCTAGCGGAGTGGGCTTGGGTCTAGCCGAGTGGGTTTGGGCCTAGCCGAGTGGGTTTGGGTCTAGCCGAGTGGGTTTGGGTCTAGCCGAGTGGGTTTGGGTCTAGCCGAGTGGGTTTGGGTCTAGCCGTGTGGGTTTGGGTCTAGCCGATTGGGTTTCGCTCTAGGCATGTGGGTTTGGGTCTAGCCGAGTGGGTTAGGGTCTAGCGGAATGGGTTTGGGTGTAGCCGCGTGGGTTTGGGTCTAGCCGAGTGGGTTTGGGTCTAGCCGAGTGGGTTTGGGTCTAGCCGAGTGGGTTTGAGTCTTGCCGAGTGGGTTTGGGTCTAGCGGAGTTGGTTTGGGTGTAGCCGAGTGGGTTTGGGTGTAGCCGACTGGGTTTGGGTGTAGCCGACTGGGTTTGGGTCTAGCCTAGTGGGTTTGGGTCTAGCCGAGTGGGTTTGGGTCTAGCCTAGTGGGTTTGGGTCTAGCCAAGTGGGTTTGGGTCTAGCGGAGTGGGTTTGGGTCTAGCGGAGTGGGGTTGGGTCTAGCCGAGTGGGTTTGGGTCTAACCGAGTGGGTTTGTGTCTACCGGAGTGGGTTTGTGTCTAGCGCAGTGGGTTTGGGTCTAGCGGAGTGGGATTGGGTCTAGCCGAGTGGGTTTGGGCCTAGCCGAGTGGGTTTGGGTCTAGCCGAGTGGGTTTGGGTCTAGCCGAGTGGGTTTGGGTCTAGCCGAGTGGGTTTGGGTCTAGCCGTGTGGGTTTGGGTCTAGCCGATTGGGTTTCGGTCTAGGCATGTGGGTTTGGGTCTAGCCGAGTGGGTTAGGGTCTAGCGGAATGGGTTTGGGTGTAGCCGCGTGGGTTTGGGTCTAGCCGAGTGGGTTTGGGTCTAGCCGAGTGGGTTTGGGTCTAGCCGAGTGGGTTTGAGTCTTGCCGAGTGGGTTTGGGTCTAGCGGAGTTGGTTTGGGTGTAGCCGAGTGGGTTTGGGTGTAGCCGAGTGGGTTTGGGTGTAGCCGACTGGGTTTGGGTCTAGCCGAGTGGGTTTCGGTCTAGCCGAGTGGGTTTGGGTCTAGCCGAGTGCGTTTTCGTCTAGCCGAGTGGGTTTGGGTCTAGCGGAGTGGGTTTGGGTGTAGCCGAGTGGGTTTGGGTGTAGCCGAGTGGGTTTGGGTCTGGGTGAGTGGGTTTGGGTCTAGCCGAGTGGGTTTGGGTCTAGCCGAGTGGGTTTGGGTCTAGCCAAGTGGGTTTGGGTCTAGCGGAGTGGGTTTGGGTCTAGCGGAGTGGGGTTGGGTCTAGCCGAGTGGGTTTGGGTCTAACCGAGTGGGTTTGTGTCTAGCGGCGTGGGTTTGTGTCTAGCGGAGTGGGTTTGGGTCGAGCGGAGTGGGATTGGGTCAAGCCGAGTGGGTTTGGGTCTAGCCGAGTGGGTTTGGGTCTAGCGGAGTGGGTTTGGGTGTAGCCGAGTGGGTTTGGGTGTAGCCGAGTGGGTTTGGGTCTGGATGAGTGGGTTTGGTCTAGCCGAGTGGGTTTGGGTCTAGCCGAGTGGGTTTGGGTCTAGCCTAGTGGGTTTGGGTCTAGCCAAGTGGGTTTGGGTCTAGCGGAGTGGGTTTGGGTCTAGCGGAGTGGGGTTGGGTCTAGCCGAGTGGGTTTGGGTCTAACCAAGTGGGTTTGTGTCTAGCGGAGTGGGATTGTGTCTAGCGGAGTGGGTTTGGGTCCAGCGGAGTGGGATTGGGTCTAGCCGAGTGGGTTTGGGTCTAGCCGAGTGGGTTTGGGAGTAGCCGAGTGGGTTTGGGTCTAGCCGAGTGGGTTTGGGTCTAGCTGAATGGGTTTGGGTCTAGCCGAGTGGGTTTGGGTCTAGCCGAGTGGGTTTGGGTCTAGCCGACAGGGTTTGGGTCTAGCCGAGTGGGTTTGGGTCTAGCCGAGTGGGTTTGGGTCTAGCCGAGTGGGTGTGGGTCTAGCCGAGTGGGTTTGGGTCTAGCCGAGTGGGTTTGGGTCTAGCGGAGTGGGTTTGTGTCTAGCGGAGTGGGTTTGGGTCTAGCGGAGTGGGATTGGGTCTTGCGGAGTGGGTTTGGGTCTAGCGGAGTGGGTTTGGGTCTAGCCGAGTGCGTTTGGGTCTAGCCGAGTTGGTTTGGGTCTAGCGGAGTGGGTTTGGGTCCAGCCGAGTGGGTTTGGGTCTAGCGGAGTGGGTTTGGGTCTAGTCGAGTGGGTTTGGGTCTAGCGGTGTGGGTTTGGGTCTAGCCAAGTGGGTTTGGGTGTAGCCGAGTGGGTTTGGGTCTCGCCCAGTGGGTTTGGGTCTAGCCAAGTGGGTTTGGGTCTAGCCGAGTGGGTTTGGGCCTAGCGGAGTGGGTTTGGGTGTAGCCGAGTGGGTTTGGGTCCAGCCGAGTGGGTTTGGGTCTAGCCGAGTGTGTTTGGGTCTAGCCGAGTGGGTTTGGGTGCAGCCGAGTGGGTTTGGGTTTAGCCGAGTGTGTTTGGGTCTAGTCGAGTGGGTTTGGGTCTAGCCGAGTGGGTTTGGGTCTAGCCGAGTGGGTTTGGGCCTAGCCGCGTGGGTTTGGGTCTAGCGGAGTGGGTTTGGGTCTAGCGGAGTGGGCTTGGGTCTAGCCGAGTGGGTTTGGGCCTAGCCGAGTGGGTTTGGGTCTAGCCGAGTGGGTTTGGGTCTAGCCGAGTGGGTTTGGGTCTAGCCGAGTGGGTTTGGGTCTAGCCGTGTGGGTTTGGGTCTAGCCGATTGGGTTTCGCTCTAGGCATGTGGGTTTGGGTCTAGCCGAGTGGGTTAGGGTCTAGCGGAATGGGTTTGGGTGTAGCCGCGTGGGTTTGGGTCTAGCCGAGTGGGTTTGGGTCTAGCCGAGTGGGTTTGGGTCTAGCCGAGTGGGTTTGAGTCTTGCCGAGTGGGTTTGGGTCTAGCGGAGTTGGTTTGGGTGTAGCCGAGTGGGTTTGGGTGTAGCCGACTGGGTTTGGGTGTAGCCGACTGGGTTTGGGTCTAGCCGAGTGGGTTTGGGTCTAGCCGAGTGGGTTTGGGTCTAGCCTAGTGGGTTTGGGTCTAGCCAAGTGGGTTTGGGTCTAGCGGAGTGGGTTTGGGTCTAGCGGAGTGGGGTTGGGTCTAGCCGAGTGGGTTTGGGTCTAACCGAGTGGGTTTGTGTCTACCGGAGTGGGTTTGTGTCTAGCGCAGTGGGTTTGGGTCTAGCGGAGTGGGATTGGGTCTAGCCGAGTGGGTTTGGGCCTAGCCGAGTGGGTTTGGGTCTAGCCGAGTGGGTTTGGGTCTAGCCGAGTGGGTTTGGGTCTAGCCGAGTGGGTTTGGGTCTAGCCGTGTGGGTTTGGGTCTAGCCGATTGGGTTTCGGTCTAGGCATGTGGGTTTGGGTCTAGCCGAGTGGGTTAGGGTCTAGCGGAATGGGTTTGGGTGTAGCCGCGTGGGTTTGGGTCTAGCCGAGTGGGTTTGGGTCTAGCCGAGTGGGTTTGGGTCTAGCCGAGTGGGTTTGAGTCTTGCCGAGTGGGTTTGGGTCTAGCGGAGTTGGTTTGGGTGTAGCCGAGTGGGTTTGGGTGTAGCCGAGTGGGTTTGGGTGTAGCCGACTGGGTTTGGGTCTAGCCGAGTGGGTTTCGGTCTAGCCGAGTGGGTTTGGGTCTAGCCGAGTGCGTTTTCGTCTAGCCGAGTGGGTTTGGGTCTAGCGGAGTGGGTTTGGGTGTAGCCGAGTGGGTTTGGGTGTAGCCGAGTGGGTTTGGGTCTGGGTGAGTGGGTTTGGGTCTAGCCGAGTGGGTTTGGGTCTAGCCGAGTGGGTTTGGGTCTAGCCAAGTGGGTTTGGGTCTAGCGGAGTGGGTTTGGGTCTAGCGGAGTGGGGTTGGGTCTAGCCGAGTGGGTTTGGGTCTAACCGAGTGGGTTTGTGTCTAGCGGCGTGGGTTTGTGTCTAGCGGAGTGGGTTTGGGTCGAGCGGAGTGGGATTGGGTCTAGCCGAGTGGGTTTGGGTCTAGCCGAGTGGGTTTGGGAGTAGCCGAGTGGGTTTGGGTCTAGCCGAGTGGGTTTGGGTCTAGCCGTGTGGTTTTGGGTCTAGCCGATTGGGTTTCGGTCTAGGCATGTGGGTTTGGGTCTAGCCGAGTGGGTTAGGGTCTAGCGGAATGGGTTTGGGTGTAGCCGCGTGGGTTTGGGTCTAGCCGAGTGGGTTTGGGTCTAGCCGAGTGGGTTTGGGTCTAGCCGAGTGGGTTTGAGTCTTGCCGAGTGGGTTTGGGTCTAGCGGAGTTGGTTTGGGTGTAGCCGAGTGGGTTTGGGTGTAGCCGAGTGGGTTTGGGTGTAGCCGACTGGGTTTGGGTCTAGCCGAGTGGGTTTCGGTCTAGCCGAGTGGGTTTGGGTCTAGCCGAGTTGTTTTCGTCTAGCCGAGTGGGTTTGGGTCTAGCGGAGTGGGTTTGGGTGTAGCCGAGTGCGTTTGGGTGTAGCCGAGTGGGTTTGGGTCTGGGTGAGTGGGTTTGGGTCTAGCCGAGTGGGTTTGGGTCTAGCCGAGTGGGTTTGGGTCTAGCCAAGTGGGTTTGGGTCTAGCGGAGTGGGTTTGGGTCTAGCGGAGTGGGGTTGGGTCTAGCCGAGTGGGTTTGGGTCTAACCGAGTGGGTTTGTGTCTAGCGGCGTGGGTTTGTGTCTAGCGGAGTGGGTTTGGGTCGAGCGGAGTGGGATTGGGTCCAGCCGAGTGGGTTTGGGTCTAGCCGAGTGGGTTTGGGAGTAGCCGAGTGGGTTTGGGTCAAGCCGAGTGGGTTTGGGTCTAGCTGAATGGGTTTGGGTCTAGCCGAGTGGGCTTGGGTCTAGCCGAGTGGGTTTGGGTCTAGCCGACAGGGTTTGCGTCTAGCCGAGTGGGTTTGGGTCTATCCGAGTGGGTTTGGGTGTAGCCGAGTGGGTTTGGGTGTAGCCGAGTGGGTTTGGGTCAAGCCGAGTGGTTTTGGGTCTAGCTGAATGGGTTTGGGTCTAGCCGAGTGGGTGTGGGTCTAGCCGAGTGGGTTTGGGTCTAGCCGAGTGGGTTTGGGTGTAGCCGAGTGGGTTTGGGTGTAGCCGAGTGGGTTTGGGTCTAGCCGAGTGGGTTTGTGCCTAGCCGAGTGGGTTTGGGTCTAGCGGTGTGGGTTTGGGTGTAGCTGAGTGGGTTTGGGACAAGCCGAGTGGGTTGGGGTCTACCCGAGTGGGTTTGGGTCCAGCCGATTGGGTTTGGGGCTAGCCGAGTGGGTTTGGGTCCAGCCGAGTGGGTTTGGGTCTAGTGGAGTGGGTTTGGGTCTAGCCGAGTGGGTTTGGGTCTAGCGGTGTGGGTTTGGGTCTAGCCGAGTGGGTTTGGGTCTAGCCGAGCGGGTTTGGGTCTAGCCACGTGGGTTTGGGTCTAGCCGAGTGGGTTTGGGTCTAGCCGAGTGGGTTTGGGTCTAGCGGAGTGGGTTTGGGACTAGCCTAGAGGGTTTGGGTCTATCCGAGTGGGTTTGGGTCTGGCCGAGAGGCTTTGGGTCTAGTGGAGTGGGTTTGGGTCTAGCGGAGTGGGTTTGCGTCTAGCCGAGTGGGTTTGGGTCTAGCCGAGTCCGTTTGGGTCTAGCCGAGTGGGTTTGGGACTAGCCGAGTGGGTTTGGGTCTAGCCGAGTGGGTTTGGGTCTAGCCGAGTGGGTTTGGGTCTAGCCGAGTGGGTTTGGGTCTAGCGCAGTGGGTTTGGGTCTAGTCGAGTGGGTTTGGGTCTAGCGGTGTGGGTTTGGGTCTAGCCGATTGGGTTTGGGTGTAGCCGAGTGGGTTTGGGTCCAGCCGAGTGGGTTTGGGTCTAGCGCAGTGGGTTTGGGTCTTGTCGCGTGGGTTTGGGTCTAGCGGTGTGGGTTTGGGTCTAGCTGATTGGGTTTGGGTGTGGCCGAGTGGGTTTGGGTCTAGCCGAGTGGGTTTGGGTCTAGCCGAGTGGGTTTGGGTCCAGCCGAGTGGGTTTGGGTGTAGCCGAGTGGGTTTGGGTCCAGCCGATTGGGTTTGGGTCTAGCCGAGTGTGTTTGGGTCTGGCCGAGTGGGTTTGGGTGCAGCCGAGTGGGTTTGGGTCTAGCCGAGTGTGTTTGGGTCTAATCGAGTGGGTTTGGGTCTAGCCGAGTGGGTTTGGGTCTAGCGGAGTGGGCTTGGGTCTAGCCGAGTGGGTTTGGGCCTAGCCGAGTGGGTTTGGGTCTAGCCGAGTGGGTTTGGTTCTAGCGAGTGGGTTTGCGTCTAGCTGAGTGGGTTTGGGTCTAGCGGAGTGGGTTTGGGTGTAGCCGAGTGGATTTGGGTCTAGCCGAGTGGGTTTGGGTCTAGACGAGTGGGTTTGGGTCTAGCCGAGTGGGTTTCGGTCTAGCCGAGTGGGTTTGGGTCCAGCGGAGTGGGTTTGGGTCTAGCCGAGTCCGTTTGGTTCTAGCCAAGTGGGTTTGGGACTAGCAGAGTGGGTTTGGGTCTAGCGGGGTGGGTTTGGTTCTAGCGGAGTGGGTTTAGGTCTAGCCGATTGGGTTTGGGTCTAGCCGAGTGGGTTTGGGTCTGGCGGAGTGGGTTTGGGTCTAGCCGATTGGGTTTGGGGATGGCCGAGTGGGTTTGGGTCCAGCCGAGTGGGTTTGGGTCTAGCGGAGTGGGTTTGGGTCTAGCGGAGTGGGTTTGGGTCTAGCGGTGTGGGTTTGGGTCTAGCGGAGTGGGTTTGGGTCTAGCCGAGTGGGTTTGGGTCTAGCCGAGTGGGTTTGGATCTAGCCGAGTGGGTTTGGGTCTAGCCGAGTTAGTTAGGGTGTAGCCGAGAGGGTTTGGGTCTAGCCGAGCGGGTTTGGGTCTAGCCACGTGGGTTTGGGTCTAGCCGAGTGGGTTTGGGTCTAGCCAAGTGGGTTTGGGTCTAGCGGAGTGGGTTTGGGACTAGCCTAGAGGGTTTGGGTCTATCCGAGTGGGTTTGGGTCTAGCCGAGTCCGTTTGGGTCTAGCCGAGTGGGTTTGGGACTAGCCGAGTGGGTTTGGGTCTAGCCGAGTGGGTTTGTGTCTAGCCGAGTGGGTTTGGGTCTGGCGGTGTGGGTTTGGGTCTAGCCGATTGGGTTTGGGTGTTGCCGAGTGGGTTTGGGTCCAGCCGAGTGGGTTTGGGTCTAGCGCAGTGTGTTTGGGTCTAGTCGAGTGGGTTTGGGTCTAGCGGTGTGGGTTTGGGTCTAGCCGATTGGGTTTGGGTCTAGCCGAGTGGGTTTGGGTCTAGCCCAGTGGGTTTGGGTCTAGCCGAGTGGGTTTGGGTCTAGCCGAGTGGGTTTGGGTCCAGCCGAGTGGGTTTGGGTGTAGCCGAGTGGGTTTGGGTCCAGCCGATTGGGTTTGGGTCTGGCCGAGTGTGTTTGGGTCTAGCCGAGTGGGTTTGGGTGCAGCCGAGTGGGTTTGGGTCTAGCCGAGTGTGTTTGGGTCTAGTCGAGTGGGTTTGGGTCTAGTCGAGTGGGTTTGGGTCTAGCCGAGTGGGTTTGGGCCTAGCCGCGTGGGTTTGGGTCTAGCGGAGTAGGTTTGGGTCTAGCGGAGTGGGCTTGGGTCTAGCCGAGTGGGCTTGGGCCTAGCCGAGTGGGTTTGGGTCTAGCGGTGTGGGTTTGGGTCTAGCGGAGTGGGTTTGGGTCTAGCCGAGTGGGTTTGGGTCTAGCCGAGTGGGTTTGGATCTAGCCGAGTGGGTTTGGGTCTAGCCGAGTTAGTTTGGGTGTAGCCGAGAGGGTTTGGGTCTAGCCGAGCGGGTTTGGGTCTAGCCACGTGGGTTTGGGTCTAGCCGAGTGGGTTTGGGTCTAGCCGAGTGGGTTTGGGTCTAGCGGAGTGGGTTTGGGACTAGCCTAGAGGGTTTGGGTCTATCCGAGTGGGTTTGGGTCTAGCCGAGTGGGTTTGGGTCTAGCGGAGTGGGTTTGGTACTAGCCTGGAGGGTTTGGGTCTATCCGAGTGGGTTTGGGTCTAGCCGAGAGGGTTTGGGTCTAGTGGAGTGGGTTTGGGTCTAGCGGAGTGGGTTTGCGTCTAGCCGAGTGGGTTTGGGTCTAGCCGAGTCCGTTTGGGTCTAGCCGAGTGGGTTTGGGACTAGCCGAGTGGGTTTGGGTCTAGCCGAGTGGGTTTGGGTCTAGCCGAGTGGGTTTGGGTCTGGCGGTGTGGGTTTGGGTCTAGCCGATTGGGTTTGGGTGTAGCCGAGTGGGTTTGGGTCCAGCCGAGTGGGTTTGGGTCTAGCGCAGTGGGTTTGGGTCTAGTCGAGTGGGTTTGGGTCTAGCGGTGTGGGTTTGGGTCTAGCCGATTGGGTTTGGGTGTAGCCGAGTGGGTTTGGGTCTAGCCCAGAGGGTTTGGGTCTAGCCGAGTGGGTTTGGGTCTAGCCGAGTGGGTTTGGGTCCAGCCGAGTGGGTTTGGGTGTAGCCGAGTGGGTTTGGGTCCAGCCGATTGGGTTTGGGTCTGGCCGAGTGTGTTTGGGTTTAGCCGAGTGGGTTTGGGTGCAGCCGAGTGGGTTTGGGTCTAGCCGAGTGTGTTTGGGTCTAGTCGAGTGGGTTTGGGTCTAGCCGAGTGTGTTTGGGTCTAGCCGAGTGGGTTTGGGTGCAGCTGAGTGGGTTTGGGTTTAGCCGAGTGTGTTTGGGTCTAGTCGAGTGGGTTTGGGTCTAGCCGAGTGGGTTTGGGTCTAGCCGAGTGGGTTTGGGCCTAGCCGCGTGGGTTTGGGCCTAGCCGCGTGGGTTTGGGTCTAGCGGAGTGGGTTTGGGTCTAGCGGAGTGGGCTTGGGTCTAGCCGAGTGGGTTTGGGCCTAGCCGAGTGGGTTTGGGTCTAGCCGAGTGGGTTTGGGTCTAGCCGAGTGGGTTTGGGTCTAGCCGAGTGGGTTTGGGTCTAGCCGTGTGGGTTTGGGTCTAGCCGATTGGGTTTCGCTCTAGGCATGTGGGTTTGGGTCTAGCCGAGTGGGTTAGGGTCTAGCGGAATGGGTTTGGGTGTAGCCGCGTGGGTTTGGGTCTAGCCGAGTGGGTTTGGGTCTAGCCGAGTGGGTTTGGGTCTAGCCGAGTGGGTTTGAGTCTTGCCGAGTGGGTTTGGGTCTAGCGGAGTTGGTTGGGTGTAGCCGAGTGGGTTTGGGTGTAGCCGACTGGGTTTGGGTGTAGCCGACTGGGTTTGGGTCTAGCCGAGTGGGTTTGGGTCTAGCCGAGTGGGTTTGGGTCTAGCCTAGTGGGTTTGGGTCTAGCCAAGTGGGTTTGGGTCTAGCGGAGTGGGTTTGGGTCTAGCGGACTGGGGTTGGGTCTAGCCGAGTGGGTTTGGGTCTAACCGAGTGGGTTTGTGTCTAGCGGAGTGGGTTTGTGTCTAGCGCAGTGGGTTTGGGTCTAGCGGAGTGGGATTGGGTCTAGCCGAGTGGGTTTGGGCCTAGCCGAGTGGGTTTGGGTCTAGCCGAGTGGGTTTGGGTCTAGCCGAGTGGGTTTGGGTCTAGCCGAGTGGGTTTGGGTCTAGCCGTGTGGGTTTGGGTCTAGCCGATTGGGTTTCGGTCCAGGCATGTGGGTTTGGGTCTAGCCGAGTGGGTTAGGGTCTAGCGGAATGGGTTTGGGTGTAGCCGCGTGGGTTTGGGTCTAGCCGAGTGGGTTTGGGTCTAGCCGAGTGGGTTTGGGTCTAGCCGAGTGGGTTTGAGTCTTGCCGAGTGGGTTTGGGTCTAGCGGAGTTGGTTTGGGTGTAGCCGAGTGGGTTTGGGTGTAGCCGAGTGGGTTTGGGTGTAGCCGACTGGGTTTGGGTCTAGCCGAGTGGGTTTCGGTCTAGCCGAGTGGGTTTGGGTCTAGCCGAGTGGGTTTTCGTCTAGCCGAGTGGGTTTGGGTCTAGCGGAGTGGGTTTGGGTGTAGCCGAGTGGGTTTGGGTGTAGCCGAGTGGGTTTGGGTCTGGATGAGTGGGTTTGGGTCTAGCCGAGTGGGTTTGGGTCTAGCCGAGTGGGTTTGGGTCTAGCCAAGTGGGTTTGGGTCTAGCGGAGTGGGTTTGGGTCTAGCGGAGTGGGGTTGGGTCTAGCCGAGTGGGTTTGGGTCTAACCGAGTGGGTTTGTGTCTAGCGGCGTGGGTTTGTGTCTAGCGGAGTGGGTTTGGGTCGAGCGGAGTGGGATTGGGTCTAGCCGAGTGGGTTTGGGTCTAGCCGAGTGGGTTTGGGAGTAGCCGAGTGGGTTTGGGTCTAGCCGAGTGGGTTTGGGTCTAGCTGAATGGGTTTGGGTCTAGCCGAGTGGGTTTGGGTCTAGCCGAGTGGGTTTGGGTCTAGCCGACAGGGTTTGCGTCTAGCCGAGTGGGTTTGGGTCTAGCCGAGTGGGTTTGGGTCTAGCCGAGTGGGTGTGGGTCTAGCCGAGTGGGTTTGGGTCTAGCCGAGTGGGTTTGGGTGTAGCCGAGTGGGTTTCGGTGTAGCCGAGTGGGTTTGGGTCTAGCCGAGTGGGTTTGTGCCTAGCCGAGTGGGTTTGGGTCTAGCGGTGTGGGTTTGGGTGTAGCTGAGTGGGTTTGGGACAAGCCGAGTGGGTTTGGGTCTACCCGAGTGGGTTTGGGTCCAGCCGATTGGGTTTGGGGCTAGCCGAGTGGGTTTGGGTCCAGCCGAGTGGGTTTGGGTCTAGCGGAGTGGGTTTGGGTCTAGCCGAGTGGGTTTGGGTCTAGCGGTGTGGGTTTGGGTCTAGCCGAGTGGGTTTGGGTCTAGCCGAGTGGGTTTGGGTCTAGCCGAGTGGGTTTGGATCTAGCCGAGTGGGTTTGGGTCTAGCCGAGTTAGTTTGGGTGTAGCCGAGAGGGTTTGGGTCTAGCCGAGCGGGTTTGGGTCTAGCCACGTGGGTTTGGGTCTAGCCGAGTGGGTTTGGGTCTAGCCGAGTGGGTTTGGGTCTAGCGGAGTGGGTTTGGGACTAGCCTAGAGGGTTTGGGTCTATCCGAGTGGGTTTGGGTCTGGCCGAGAGGGTTTGGGTCTAGTGGAGTGGGTTTGGGTCTAGCGGAGTGGGTTTGCGTCTAGCCGAGTGGGTTTGGGTCTAGCCGAGTCCGTTTGGGTTTAGCCGAGTGGGTTTGGGTGCAGCCGAGTGGGTTTGGGTCTAGCCGAGTGTGTTTGGGTCTAGTCGAGTGGGTTTGGGTCTAGCCGAGTGTGTTTGGGTCTAGCCGAGTGGGTTTGGGTGCAGCCGAGTGGGTTTGGGTTTAGCCGAGTGTGTTTGGGTCTTGTCGAGTGGGTTTGGGTCTAGCCGAGTGGGTTTGGGTCTAGCCGAGTGGGTTTGGGCCTAGCCGCGTGGGTTTGGGACTAGCGGAGTGGGTTTGGGTCTAGCGGAGTGGGCTTGGGTCTAGCCGAGTGGGTTTGGGCCTAGCCGAGTGGGTTTGGGTCTAGCCGAGTGGGTTTGGGTCTAGCCGAGTGGGTTTGGGTCTAGCCGAGTGGGTTTGGGTCTAGCCGTGTGGGTTTGTGTCTAGCCGATTGGGTTTCGCTCTTGGCATGTGGGTTTGGGTCTAGCCGAGTGGGTTAGGGTCTAGCGGAATGGGTTTGGGTGTAGCCGCGTGGGTTTGGGTCTAGCCGAGTGGGTTTGGGTCTAGCCGAGTGGGTTTGGGTCTAGCCGAGTGGGTTTGAGTCTTGCCGAGTGGGTTTGGGTCTAGCGGAGTTGGTTTGGGTGTAGCCGAGTGGGTTTGGGTGTAGCCGACTGGGTTTGGGTGTAGCCGACTGGGTTTGGGTCTAGCCGAGTGGGTTTGGGTCTAGCCGAGTGGGTTTGGGTCTAGCCTAGTGGGTTTGGGTCTAGCCAAGTGGGTTTGGGTCTAGCGGAGTGGGTTTGGGTCTAGCGGAGTGGGGTTGGGTCTAGCCGAGTGGGTTTGGGTCTAACCGAGTGGGTTTATGTCTAGCGGAGTGGGTTTGTGTCTAGCGCAGTGGGTTTGGGTCTAGCGGAGTGGGATTGGGTCTAGCCGAGTGGGTTTGGGCCTAGCCGAGTGGGTTTGGGTCTAGCCGAGTGGGTTTGGGTCTAGCCGAGTGGGTTTGGGTCTAGCCGAGTGGGTTTGGGTCTAGCCGTGTGGGTTTGGGTCTAGCCGATTGGGTTTCGGTCTAGGCATGTGGGTTTGGGTCTAGCCGAGTGGGTTAGGGTCTAGCGGAATGGGTTTGGGTGTAGCCGCGTGGGTTTGGGTCTAGCCGAGTGGGTTTGGGTCTAGCCGAGTGGGTTTGGGTCTAGCCGAGTGGGTTTGAGTCTTGCCGAGTGGGTTTGGGTCTAGCGGAGTTGGTTTGGGTGTAGCCGAGTGGGTTTGCGTCTAGCCGAGTGGGTTTGGGTCTAGCCGAGTCCGTTTGGGTTTAGCCGAGTGGGTTTGGGTGCAGCCGAGTGGGTTTGGGTCTAGCCGAGTGTGTTTGGGTCTAGTCGAGTGGGTTTGGGTCTAGCCGAGTGTGTTTGGGTCTAGCCGAGTGGGTTTGGGTGCAGCCGAGTGGGTTTGGGTCTAGCCGAGTGGGTTTGGGCCTAGCCGCGTGGGTTTGGGACTAGCGGAGTGGGTTTGGGTCTAGCGGAGTGGGCTTGGGTCTAGCCGAGTGGGTTTGGGCCTAGCCGAGTGGGTTTGGGTCTAGCCGAGTGGGTTTGGGTCTAGCCGAGTGGGTTTGGGTCTAGCCGAGTGGGTTTGGGTCTAGCCGTGTGGGTTTGTGTCTAGCCGATTGGGTTTCGCTCTTGGCATGTGGGTTTGGGTCTAGCCGAGTGGGTTAGGGTCTAGCGGAATGGGTTTGGGTGTAGCCGCGTGGGTTTGGGTCTAGCCGAGTGGGTTTGGGTCTAGCCGAGTGGGTTTGGGTCTAGCCGAGTGGGTTTGAGTCTTGCCGAGTGGGTTTGGGTCTAGCGGAGTTGGTTTGGGTGTAGCCGAGTGGGTTTGGGTGTAGCCGACTGGGTTTGGGTGTAGCCGACTGGGTTTGGGTCTAGCCGAGTGGGTTTGGGTCTAGCCGAGTGGGTTTGGGTCTAGCCTAGTGGGTTTGGGTCTAGCCAAGTGGGTTTGGGTCTAGCGGAGTGGGTTTGGGTCTAGCGGAGTGGGGTTGGGTCTAGCCGAGTGGGTTTGGGTCTAACCGAGTGGGTTTATGTCTAGCGGAGTGGGTTTGTGTCTAGCGCAGTGGGTTTGGGTCTAGCGGAGTGGGATTGGGTCTAGCCGAGTGGGTTTGGGCCTAGCCGAGTGGGTTTGGGTCTAGCCGAGTGGGTTTGGGTCTAGCCGAGTGGGTTTGGGTCTAGCCGAGTGGGTTTGGGTCTAGCCGTGTGGGTTTGGGTCTAGCCGATTGGGTTTCGGTCTAGGCATGTGGGTTTGGGTCTAGCCGAGTGGGTTAGGGTCTAGCGGAATGGGTTTGGGTGTAGCCGCGTGGGTTTGGGTCTAGCCGAGTGGGTTTGGGTCTAGCCGAGTGGGTTTGGGTCTAGCCGAGTGGGTTTGAGTCTTGCCGAGTGGGTTTGGGTCTAGCGGAGTTGGTTTGGGTGTAGCCGAGTGGGTTTGGGTGTAGCCGAGTGGGTTTGGGTGTAGCCGACTGGGTTTGGGTCTAGCCGAGTGGGTTTCGGTCTAGCCGAGTGGGTTTGGGTCTAGCCGAGTGGGTTTTCGTCTAGCCGAGTGGGTTTGGGTCTAGCGGAGTGGGTTTGGGTGTAGCCGAGTGGGTTTGGGTGTAGCCGAGTGGGTTTGGGTCTGGATGAGTGGGTTTGGGTCTAGCCGAGTGGGTTTGGGTCTAGCCGAGTGGGTTTGGGTCTAGCCAAGTGGGTTTGGGTCTAGCGGAGTGGGTTTGGGTGTAGCGGAGTGGGGTTGGGTCTAGCCGAGTGGGTTTGGGTCTAACCGAGTGGGCTTGTGTCTAGCGGCGTGGGTTTGTGTCTAGCGGAGTGGGTTTGGGTCGAGCGGAGTGGGATTGGGTCTAGCCGAGTGGGTTTGGGTCTAGCCGAGTGGGTTTGGGAGTAGCCGAGTGGGTTTGGGTCTAGCCGAGTGGGTTTGGGTCTAGCTGAATGGGTTTGGGTCTAGCCGAGTGGGTTTGGGTCTAGCCGAGTGGGTTTGGGTCTAGCCGACAGGGTTTGCGTCTAGCCGAGTGGGTTTGGGTCCAGCCTAGAGGGTTTGGGTCTATCCGAGTGTGTTTGGGTCTGGCCGAGAGGGTTTGTGTCTAGTGGAGTGGGTTTGGGTCTAGCGGAGTGGGTTTGCGTCTAGCCGAGTGGGTTTGGGTCTAGCCGAGTCCGTTTGGGTCTAGCCGAGTGGGTTTGGGACTAGCCGAGTGGGTTTGGGTCTAGCCGAGTGGGTTTGGGTCTAGCCGAGTGGGTTTGGGTCTAGCGCAGTGGGTTTGGGTCTAGTCGAGTGGGTTTGGGTCTAGCGGTGTGGGTTTGGGTCTAGCCGATTGGGTTTGGGTGTAGCCGAGTGGGTTTGGGTCTAGCGGAGTGGGTTTGTGTCTAGCGGAGTGGGTTTGGGTCTAGCGGAGTGGGTTTGGGTCTAGCCGAGTGGGTTTGGGTCTAGCGGTGTGGGTTTGGATCTAGCCGAGTGGGTTTGGGTCTAGCCGAGTTAGTTTGGGTGTAGCCGAGAGGGTTTGGGTCTAGCCGAGCGGGTTTGGGTCTAGCCATGTGGGTTTGGGTCTAGCCGAGTGGGTTTGGGTCTAGCGGAGTGAGTTTGGGTCTAGCGGAGTGGGTTTGGGACCAGCCTAGAGGGTTTGGGTCTATCCGAGTGGGTTTGGGTCTAGCCGAGAGGGTTTGGGTCTAGCGGAGTGGGTTTGGGTCTAGCGGAGTGGGTTTGCGTCTAGCGGAGTGGGTTTGGGTCTAGCCGAGTCCGTTTGGGTCTAGCTGAGTGGGTTTGGGACTAGCCGAGTGGGTTTGGGTCTAGCCGAGTGGGTTTGGGTCTAGCCGAGTGGGTTTGGGTCTAGCGCAGTGGGTTTGGGTCTAGTCGAGTGGGTTTGGGTCTAGCGGTGTGGGTTTGGGTCTAGCCGATTGGGTTTGGGTGGAGCCGAGTGGGTTTGGGTCCAGCCGAGTGGGTTTGGGTCTAGCGCAGTGGGTTTGGGTCTTGTCGAGTGGGTTTGGGTCTAGCGGTGTGGGTTTGGGTCTAGCTGATTGGGTTTGGGTGTGGCCGAGTGGGTTTGGGTCTAGCCGAGTGGGTTTGGGTCTAGCCGAGTGGGTTTGGGTCCAGCCGAGTGGGTTTGGGTGTAGCCGAGTGGGTTTGGGTCCAGCCGATTGGGTTTGGGTCTAGCCGAGTGTGTTTGGGTCTGGCCGAGTGGGTTTGGGTGCAGCCGAGTGGGTTTGGGTCTAGCGGAGTGGGTTTGGGTGTAGCCGAGTGGATTTGGGTCTAGCCGAGTGGGTTTGGGTCTAGACGAGTGGGTTTGGGTCTAGCCGAGTGGGTTTCGGTCTAGCCGAGTGGGTTTGGGTCTAGCGGAGTGGGTTTGGGTCTAGCCGAGTCCGATTGGTTCTAGCCAAGTGGGTTTGGGACTAGCAGAGTGGGTTTGGGTCTAGCGGGGTGGGTTTGGTTCTAGCGGAGTGGGTTTAGGTCTAGCCGATTGGGTTTGGGTCTAGCCGAGTGGGTTTGGGTCTGGCGGAGTGGGTTTGGGTCTAGCCGATTGGGTTTGGGGATGGCCGAGTGGGTTTGGGTCCAGCCGAGTGGGTTTGGGTCTAGCGGAGTGGGTTTGGGTCTAGCCGAGTGGGTTTGGGTCTAGCGGTGTGGGTTTGGGTCTAGCGGAGTGGGTTTGGGTCTAGCCGAGTGGGTTTGGGTCTAGCCGAGTGGGTTTGGATCTAGCCGAGTGGGTTTGGGTCTAGCCGAGTTAGTTTGGGTGTAGCCGAGAGGGTTTGGGTCTAGCCGAGCGGGTTTGGGTCTAGCCACGTGGGTTTGTGTCTAGCCGAGTGGGTTTGGGTCTAGCCAAGTGGGTTTGGGTCTAGCGGAGTGGGTTTGGGACTAGCCTAGAGGGTTTGGGTCTATCCGAGTGGGTTTGGGTCTAGCCGAGTGGGTTTGGGTCTAGCGGAGTGGGTTTGGGACTAGCCTAGAGGGTTTGGGTCTATCCGAGTGGGTTTGGGTCTAGCCGAGAGGGTTTGGATCTAGTGGAGTGGGTTTGGGTCTAGCGGAGTGGGTTTGCGTCTAGCCGAGTGGGTTTGGGTCTAGCCGAGTCCGTTTGGGTCTAGCCGAGTGGGTTTGGGACTAGCCGAGTGGGTTTGGGTCTAGCCAAGTGGGTTTGTGTCTAGCTGAGTGGGTTTGGGTCTGGCGGTGTGGGTTTGGGTCTAGCCGATTGGGTTTGGGTGTAGCCGAGTGGGTTTGGGTCCAGCCGAGTGGGTTTGGGTCTAGCGCAGTGTGTTTGGGTCTAGTCGAGTGGGTTTGGGTCTAGCGGTGTGGGTTTGGGTCTAGCCGATTGGGTTTGGGTCTAGCCGAGTGGGTTTGGGTCTAGCCCAGTGGGTTTGGGTCTAGCCGAGTGGGTTTGGGTCTAGCCGAGTGGGTTTGGGTCTAGCCGAGTGGGTTTGGGTCCAGCCGAGTGGGTTTGGGTGTAGCCGAGTGGGTTTGGGTCCAGCCGATTGGGTTTGGGTCTGGCCGAGTGTGTTTGGGTCTAGCCGAGTGGGTTTGGGTGCAGCCGAGTGGGTTTGGGTCTAGCCGAGTGTGTTTGGGTCTAGTCGAGTGGGTTTGGGTCTAGCCGAGTGGGTTTGGGTCTAGCCGAGTGGGTTTGGGCCTAGCCGCGTGGGTTTGGGTCTAGCGGAGTAGGTTTGGGTCTAGCGGAGTGGGCTTGGGTCTAGCCGAGTGGGCTTGGGCCTAGCCGAGTGGGTTTGGGTCTAGCGGTGTGGGTTTGGGTCTAGCGGAGTGGGTTTGGGTCTAGCCGAGTGGGTTTGGGTCTAGCCGAGTGGGTTTGGATCTAGCCGAGTGGGTTTGGGTCTAGCCGAGTTAGTTTGGGTGTAGCCGAGAGGGTTTGGGTCTAGCCGAGCGGGTTTGGGTCTAGCCACGTGGGTTTGGGTCTAGCCGAGTGGGTTTGGGTCTAGCCGAGTGGGTTTGGGTCTAGCGGAGTGGGTTTGGGACTAGCCTAGAGTGTTTGGGTCTATCCGAGTGGGTTTGGGTCTAGCCGAGTGGGTTTGGGTCTAGCGGAGTGGGTTTGGTACTAGCCTAGAGGGTTTGGGTCTATCCGAGTGGGTTTGGGTCTAGCCGAGAGGGTTTGGGTCCAGTGGAGTGGGTTTGTGTCTAGCGGAGTGGGTTTGCGTCTAGCCGAGTGGGTTTGGGTCTAGCCGAGTCCGTTTGGGTCTAGCCGAGTGGGTTTGGGACTAGCCGAGTGGGTTTGGGTCTAGCCGAGTGGGTTTGGGTCTAGCCGAGTGGGTTTGGGTCTGGCGGTGTGGGTTTGGGTCTAGCCGATTGGGTTTGGGTGTAGCCGAGTGGGTTTGGGTCCAGCCGAGTGGGTTTGGGTCTAGCGCAGTGGGTTTGGGTCTAGTCGAGTGGGTTTGGGTCTAGCGGTGTGGGTTTGGGTCTAGCCGATTGGGTTTGGGTGTAGCCGAGTGGGTTTGGGTCTAGCCCAGAGGGTTTGGGTCTAGCCGAGTGGGTTTGGGTCTAGCCGAGTGGGTTTGGGTCCAGCCGAGTGGGTTTGGGTGTAGCCGAGTGGGTTTGGGTCCAGCCGATTGGGTTTGGGTCTGGCCGAGTGTGTTTGGGTTTAGCCGAGTGGGTTTGGGTGCAGCCGAGTGTGTTTGGGTCTAGCCGAGTGTGTTTGGGTCTAGTCGAGTGGGTTTGGGTCTAGCCGAGTGGGTTTGTGTCTAGCCGAGTGGGTTTGGGCCTAGCCGCATGGGTTTGGGTCTAGCGGAGTAGGTTTGGGTCTAGCGGAGTGGGCTTGGGCCTAGCCGAGTGGGTTTGGGTCTAGCCGAGTGGGTTTGGTTCTAGCGAGTGGGTTTGCGTCTAGCTGAGTGGGTTTGGGTCTAGCGGAGTGGGTTTGGTTGCAGCCAAGTGGGTTTGGGTCTAGCCGAGTGGGTTTGGGCCTAGACGAGTGGGTTTAGTTTTAGCCGAGTGGGTTTCGGTGTAGCCGAGTGGGTTTGGGTCTAGCGGAGTGGGTTTGGGTCTAGCGGAGTGGGTTTGCGTCTAGCCGAGTGGGTTTGGGTCTAGCCGAGTCCGTTTGGGTCTAGCTGAGTGGGTGTGGGACTAGCCGAGTGGGTTTGGGTCTAGCCGAGTGGGTTTGGGTCTAGCCGAGTGGGTTTGGGTCTAGCGCAGTGGGTTTGGGTCTAGTCGAGTGGGTTTGGGTCTAGCGGTGTGGGTTTGGGTCTAGCCGATTGGGTTTGGGTGTAGCCGAGTGGGTTTGGGTCCAGCCGAGTGGGTTTCGGTCTAGCGCAGTGGGTTTGGGTCTAGTCGAGTGGGTTTGGGTCTAGCGGTGTGGGTTTGGGTCTAGCTGATTGGGTTTGGGTGTAGCCGAGTGGGTTTGGGTCGAGCCCAGTGGGTTTGGGTCTAGCCGAGTGGGTTTGGGTCTAGCCGAGTGGGTTTGGGTCCAGCCGAGTGGGTTTGGGTGTAGCCGAGTGGGTTTGGGTCCAGCCGATTGGGTTTGGGTCTAGCCGAGTGTGTTTGGGTCTAGCCGAGTGGGTTTGGGTGCAGCCGAGTGGGTTTGGGTCTAGCCGAGTGTGTTTGGGTCTAGTCGAGTGGGTTTGGGTCTAGCCGAGTGGGTTTGGGTCTAGCGGAGTGGGCTTGGGTCTAGCCGAGTGGGTTTGGGCCTAGCCGAGTGCTTTTGGGTCGAGCCGAGTGGGTTTGGTTCAAGCGAGTGGGTTTGCATCTAGCTGAGTGGGTTTGGGTCTAGCGGAGTGGGTTTGGGTGTAGCCGAGTGGATTTGGGTCTAGCCGAGTGGGTTTGGGTCTAGACAAGTGGGTTTGGGTCTAGCCGAGTGGGTTTGGGTCTAGCCGAGTGGGTTTGGGTCTAGCGGAGTGGGTTTGGGTCTAGCCGAGTCCGTTTGGTTCTAGCCAAGTGGGTTTGGGACTAGCAGAGTGGGTTTGGGTCTAGCGGGGTGGGTTTGGTTCTAGCGGAGTGGGTTTAGGTCTAGCCGATTGGGTTTGGGTCTAGCCGAGTGGGTTTGGGTCTGGCGGAGTGGGTTTGGGTCTAGTGGAGTGGGTTTGGGTCTAGCCGAGTGGGTTTGGGTCTAGCCGAGTGGGTTTGGGTGTAGCTGAGTGGGTTTGTGTCCAGCCGAGTGGGTTTGGGTGTAGCGGAGTGGGTTTGGTTGTAGCCAAGTGGGTTTGGGTCTAGCCGAGTGGGTATGGGCCTAGACGAGTGGGTTTAGGTTTAGCCGAGTGGGTTTCGGTGTAGCCGAGTGGGTTTGGGTCTAGCGGAGTGGGTTTGTGTCTAGCGGAGTGGGTTTGGGTCTAGCGGAGTGGGTTTGGGTCTTGCGGAGTGGGTTTGGGTCTAGCGGAGTGGGTTTGGGTCTACCCGAGTGCGTTTGGGTCTAGCCGAGTTGGTTTGGGTCTAGCGGAGTGGGTTTGGGTCCAGCCGAGTGGGTTTGGGTCTAGCGGAGTGGGTTTGGGTCTAGTCGAGTGGGTTTGGGTCTAGCGGTGTGGGTTTGGGTCTAGCCGAGTGGGTTTGGGTGAAGCCGAGTGGGTTTGGGTCTAGCCCAGTGGGTTTGGGTCTAGTCGAGTGGGTTTGGGTCTAGCCGAGTGGGTTTGGGTCTAGCCGAGTGGGTTTGGGCCTAGCCGCGTGGGTTTGGGTCTAGCGGAGTGGGTTTGGGTCTAGCGGAGTGGGCTTGGGTCTAGCCGAGTGGGTTTGGGCCTAGCCGAGTGGGTTTGGGTCTAGCCGAGTGGGTTTGGGTCTAGCCGAGTGGGTTTGGGTCTAGCCGAGTGGGTTTCGAGTCTTGCCGAGTGGGTTTGGGTCTAGCGGAGTTGGTTTGGGTGTAGCCGAGTGGGTTTGGGTGTAGCCGATTGGGTTTGGGTCTAGCCGACTGGGTTTGGGTCTAGCCGAGTGGGTTTCGGTCTAGCCGAGTGGGTTTGGGTCTAGCCGAGTGGGTTTTCGTCTAGCCGAGTGGGTTTGGGTCTAGCGGAGTGGGTTTGGGTGTAGCCGAGTGGGTTTGGGTGTAGCCGAGTGAGTTTGGGTCTGGATGAGTGGGTTTGGGTCTAGCCGAGTGTGTTTGGGTCTAGCGGAGTGGGGTTGGGTCTAGCCGAGTGGGTTTGGGTCTAAACGAGTGGGTTTTTGTCTAGCGGAGTGGGTTTGTGTCTAGCAGAGTGGGTTTGGGTCTAGCGGAGTGGGATTGGGTCTAGCCGAGTGGGTTTGGGTCTTGCCGAGTGGGTTTGGGAGTAGCCGAGTGGGTTTGGGTCTAGCCGAGTGGGTTAGGGTCTAGCGGAATGGGTTTGGGTGTAGCCGCATGGGTTTGGGTCTAGCCGAGTGGGTTTGGGTCTAGCCGAGTGGGTTTGGGTCTAGCCGAGTGGGTTTCGAGTCTTGCCGAGTGGGTTTGGGTCTAGCGGAGTTGGTTTGGGTGTAGCCGAGTGGGTTTGGGTGTAGCCGATTGGGTTTGGGTCTAGCCGACTGGGTTTGGGTCTAGCCGAGTGGGTTTCGGTCTAGCCGAGTGGGTTTGGGTCTAGCCGAGTGGGTTTTCGTCTAGCCGAGTGGGTTTGGGTCTAGCGGAGTGGGTTTGGGTGTAGCCGAGTGGGTTTGGGTGTAGCCGAGTGAGTTTGGGTCTGGATGAGTGGGTTTGGGTCTAGCCGAGTGTGTTTGGGTCTAGCGGAGTGGGGTTGGGTCTAGCCGAGTGGGTTTGGGTCTAAACGAGTGGGTTTTTGTCTAGCGGAGTGGGTTTGTGTCTAGCAGAGTGGGTTTGGGTCTAGCGGAGTGGGATTGGGTCTAGCCGAGTGGGTTTGGGTCTTGCCGAGTGGGTTTGGGAGTAGCCGAGTGGGTTTGGGTCTAGCCGAGTGGGTTTGGGTCTAGCTGAATGGGTTTGGGTCTAGCCGAGTGGGTTTGGGTCTAGCCGAGTGGGTTTGGGTCTAGCCGACAGGGTTTGGGTGTAGCCGAGTGGGTTTGGGTCTAGCCGAGTGGGTTTGTGCCTAGCCGAGTGGGTTTGGGTCTAGCGGTGTGGGTATGGGTGTAGCTGAGTGGGTTTGGGACAAGCCGAGTGTGTTTGGGTCTAGCCGAGTGGGTTTGGGTCTAGCGGAGTGGGTTTGGGTCTAGCCGAGTGCGTTTGGGTCTAGCCGAGTGGGTTTGGGTCTAGCGGAGTGGGTTTGGGTCTAGCCGAGTGCGTTTGGGTCTAGCCGAGTTGGTTTGGGTCTAGCGGAGTGGGTTTGGGTCCAGCCGAGTGGGTTTGGGTCTAGCGGAGTGGGTTTGGGTCTAGTCGAGTGGGTTTTGGTCTAGCGGTGTGGGTTTGGGTCTAGCCGAGTGGGTTTGGGTGTAGCCGAGTTGGTTTGGGTCTAGCCCAGTGGGTTTGGGTCTAGCCAAGTGGGTTTGGGTCTAGCCGAGTGGGTTTGCGCCTAGCGGAGTGGGTTTGGGTGTAGCCGAGTGGGTTTGGGTCCAGCCGAGTGGGTTTGGGTCTAGCCGAGTGTGTTTGGGTCTAGCCGAGTGGGTTTGGGTGCAGCCGAGTGGGTTTGGGTTTAGCCGAGTGTGTTTGGGTCTAGTCGAGTGGGTTTGGGTCTAGCCGAGTGGGTTTGGGTCTAGCCGAGTGGGTTTGGGCCTAGCCGCGTGGGTTTGGGTCTAGCGGAGTGGGTTTGGGTCTAGCGGAGTGGGCTTGGGTCTTGCCGAGTGGGTTTGGGTCTAGCGGAGTTGGTTTGGGTGTAGCCGAGTGGGTTTGGGTGTAGCCGAGTGGGTTTGGGTCTAGCCGACTGGGTTTGGGTCTAGCCGAGTGGGTTTCAGTCTACCCGAGTGGGTTTGGGTCTAGCCGAGTGGGTTTTCGTCTAGCCGAGTGGGTTTGGGTCTAGCGGAGTGGGTTTGGGTGTAGCCGAGTGGGTTTGGGTGTAGCCGAGTGGGTTTGGGTCTGGATGAGTGGGTTTGGGTCTAGCCGAGTGGGTTTGGGTCTAGCCGAGTGGGTTTGGGTCTAGCCTAGTGGGTTTGTGTCTAGCCAAGTGGGTTTGGGTCTAGCGGAGTGGGTTTGGGTCTAGCGCAGTGGGGTTGGGTCTAGCCGAGTGGGTTTGGGTCTAACCGAGTGGGTTTGTGTCTTGCGGAGTGGGTTTGTGTCCAGCGGAGTGGGTTTGGGTCTAGCGGAGTGAGATTGGGTCTAGCCTAGTGGGTTTCGGTCTAGCCGAGTGGGTTTGGGAGTAGCCGAGTGGGTTTGGGTCTAGCCGAGTGGGTTTGGGTCTAGCTGAATGGGTTTGGGTCTAGCCGAGTGGGTTTGGGTCTAGCCGAGTGGGTTTGGGTCTAGCCGACAGGGTTTGGGTGTAGCCGAGTGGGTTTGGGTCTAGCCGAGTGGGTTTGGGTCTAGCCGAGTGGGTTTGGGTCTAGCGGAGTGGGTTTGGGACTAGCCTAGAGGGTTTGGGTCTATCTGAGTGGGTTTGGGTCTAGCCGAGAGGGTTTGGGTCTAGCGGAGTGGGTTTGGGTCCAGCCAAGTGGGTTTGGGTCTAGCCGAGTGTGTTTGGGTCTAGCCGAGTGGGTTTGGGTCTAGCTGAGTGGGTTTGGGTCTAGCCGAGTGGGTATCGTTCTAGCCGAGTGGGTTTGGGTCTAGCGGAGTGGGTTTGGGTCTAGCCGAGTCCGTTTGGGTCTAGCCGAGTGGGTTTGGGACTAGCCAAGTGGGTTTGGGTCTAGCAGGGTGGGTTTGGTTCTAGCGGAGTGGGTTTTTGGTCTAGCCGATTGGGTTTGGGTCTAGCCGAGTGGGTTAGGGTCTAGCGGAGTGGGTTTGGGAGTAGCCGCGTGGGTTTGGATGTAGCCGAGTGGGTTTGGGTCTAGCCGAGTGGGTTTGGGTCTAGCGGAGTGGGTTTGAGTCTAGCATTTTGGGTTTGGGTCTAGCGGAGTGGGTTTGGGTCCAGCCGAGTGGGTTTGGGTCTAGCGGTGTGGGTTTGGGTCTAGCCGAGTGGGTTTGTGTCTTACGGAGTGGGTTTGGGTGTAGCCGAGTGGGTTTGGGTCTAGCCGAGTTGGTTTGGGTCTAGCCGAATGGGTTTGGGTCTAGCCGAGTGGGTTTGGGTCTAGCCGAGTGGGTTTGCGTCTAGCCGAGTGGGTTTACGTCTAGCCGAGTGGGTTTGGGTCTAGCCGAGTGGGTTTGGGTGTAGCCGAGTGGGTTTGGGTGTAGCCGAGTGGGTTTGGGTCTGGACGAGTGGGTTTGGGTCTAGCCGAGTGGGTTTGGGTCTAGCCGAGTGGGTTTGGGTCTAGCCGAGTGGGTTTGGGTCTAGCTGAGTGGGATTGGGCCTAGCCGCGTGGGTTTGGGTCTAGCGGAGTGGGTTTGGGTCTAGCGGAGTGGGTTTGGGTCTAGCCGAGTGGGTTTGGGTCCAGCCGAGTGGGTTTGGGTCCAGCCGAGTGGGTTTGGGTCTAGCCGTGTGGGTTTGGGTCTAGCCGATTGGGTTTGGGTCTGGCCATGTGGGTTTGGGTCCAGGCGAGTGGGTTAGGGTCTAGCGGAGTGGGTTTGGGTGTAGCCGCGTGGGGTTGGGTGTAGCCGAGTGGGTTTGGGTCTAGCCGAGTGGGTTTGGGTCTAGCCGAGTGGGTTTGGGTCTAGCCGAGTGGGTTTGGGTCTAGCCGAGTGGGTTTGGGTCTAGCGGAGTGGGTTTGGGTCTAGCGGAGTGGGTTTGGGTCTAGCCGAGTGGGTTTGGTCCTAGCCGATTGGGTTTGGGTCCAGCCGAGTGGGTTTGGGTCTAGCGGAGTGGGATTGGGTCTAGCCGAGTGGGTTTGGGTCTAGCCGAGTGGGTTTTGGACTAGCCGAGTGGGTTTGGGTCTAGCCGAGTGGGTTTGGGTCTAGCTGAATGGGTTTGGGTCTAGCCGAGCGGGTTTGGGTCTAGCCGAGTGGGTTTGGGTCTAGCCGAAAGGGTTTGGGTCTAGCCAAGTGGGTTTGGGTCTAGCCGAGTGGGTGTGGGTCTAGCCAAGTGGGTTTGGGTCTAGCCGAGTGGGTTTGGGTCTAGCCGTGTGGGTTTGGGTCTAGCCGAGTGGGTTTGGGTCTAGCCGAGTGGGTTTGGGACAAGCCGAGTGGGTTTGGGTCTAGCGGAGTGGGTTAGGGTCTAGTGGAGCGGGTTTGGGTCTAGCTGAGTGGGTTTGGGTCTAGCCGAATGGGTTTGGGCCTACCCGAGTGCGTTTGGGTCTAGCCGAGTGGGTTTGGGTCTAGCCGAATGGGTTTGGGTCTAGCCGAGTGGGTTTGGGTGTAGCCGAGTGGGTTTGGGTCTAGCGGAGTGGGTTTGGGTGTAGCCGAGTGGGTTTGGGTCTGGCCAAGTGGGTTTGGGTCTAGCCGAGTGGGTTTGGGTCTGGCCGAGTGGGTTTGGGTCTAGCCGAGTGGGTTAGGGTCTAGCGGAGTGGGTTTGGGTGTAGCCGCGTGGGTTTGGGTGTAGCCGAGTGGGTTTGGGTCTAGCCGAGTGTGTTTGGGTCTAGCCGAGTGGGTTTGGGTCTAGCCGAGTGGGTTTGGGTCTAGCCGAGTGGGTTTGGGTCTAGCCGAGTGGGTTTGGGTCTAGCCGAGTGGGTTTGGGCCTAGCCGTGTGGGTTTGGGTCTTGCGGAGTGGGTTTGGGTCTAGCGGAGTGGGTTTGGGTCTAGCCGAGTGGGTTTGGGCCTAGCCGATTGGGTTTGGGTCTAGCCGAGTGGGTTTGGGTCTAGCGGAGTGGGATTGGGTCTAGCCGAGTGGGTTTGGGTCTAGCCGAGTGGGTTTGGGTCTAGCTGAAAGGGTTTGGGTCTAGCCGAGCGGGTTTGGGTCTAGCCGAGTGGGTTTGGGTCTAGCCGAAAGGGTTTGGGTCTAGCCTAGTGGGTTTGGGTCTAGCCGAGTGGGTGTGGGTCCAGCCAAGTGGGTTTGGGTCTAGCCGAGTGGGTTTGGGTCTAGCCGAGTGGGTTTGGGTCTAGCCGAGTGGGTTTGGGTCTAGCCGAGTGGGTTTGGGTCTAGCCGAGTGGGTTTGGGCCTAGCCGAGTGGGTTTGGATCTAGCGGAGTGGGTTAGGGTCTAGTGGAGCGGGTTTGGGTCTAGCCGAGTGGGTTTGGGTCTAGCCGAATGGGTTTGGGTCTACCCGAGTGCGTTTGGGTCTAGCCGAGTGGGTTTGGGTCTAGCCGAATGGGTTTGGGTCTAGCCGAGTGGGTTTGGGTGTAGCCGAGTGGGTTTGGGTCTAGCGGAGTGGGTTTGGGTGTAGCCGAGTGGGTTTGGGTCTGGCCGAGTGGGTTTTGGTCTAGCCGAGTGGGTTTGGGTCTGGCCGAGTGGGTTTGGGTCTAGCCGAGTGGGTTAGGGTCTAGCGGAGTGGGTTTGGGTGTAGCCGCGTGGGTTTGGGTGTAGCCGAGTGGGTTTGGGTCTAGCCGAGTGGGTTTGGGTCTGGCCGAGTGGGTTTGGGTCTAGCCGAGTGGGTTTGGGTCTAGCGGAGTGGGTTTGGGTGTTGCCGAGTGGGTTTGGGTCTAGCCGAGTGGGTTTGGGTCTAGCCGACTGGGTTTGGGACTAGCCGAGTGGGTTTTGGTCTAGCCGAGTGGGTTTGGGTCTAGCCGAGTGGGTTTACGTCTAGCCGAGTGGGTTTAGTCTAGCGGAGTAGGTTTCGGTGTAGCCGAGTGGGTTTGGGTGTAGCCGAGTGGGTTTGGGTCTGGACGAGTGGGTTTGGGTCTAGCCGAGTGGGTTTGGGTCTAGCCGAGTGGGTTTACGTCTAACCGAGTGGGTTTGGGTCTAGCGGAGTGGGTTTGGGTGTAGCCGAGTGGGTTTGGGTGTAGCCGAGTGGGTTTGGGTCTGGACGAGTGGGTTTGGGTCTAGCCGAGTGGGTTTGGGTCTAGCCGAGTGGGTTTGGGTCTAGCCGAGTGGGTTTGGGCCTAGCCGCGTGGGTTTGGGTCTAGCGGAGTGGGTTTGGGTCTAGCGGAGTGAGTTTGGGTCTAGCAGAGTGGGTTTGGGCCTAGCCGATTGGGTTTGGGTCCAGCCGAGTGGGTTTGGGTCTAGCCGAGTGGGTTTGGGTCTGGCCGAGTGGGTTTGGGTCCAGCCGAGTGGGTTTGGGTCTAGCCGTGTGGGTTTGGGTCTAGCCGATTGGGTTTGGGTCTAGCCATGTGGGTTTGGGTCTAGCCGAGTGGGTTAGGGTCTAGCGGAGTGGGTTTGGGTGTAGCCGCGTGGGTTTGGGTGTAGCCGAGTGGGTTTGGGTCTAGCCGAGTGGGTTTGGGTGTAGCCGAGTGGGTTGGGGTCTAGCCGAGTGGGTTTGGGTCTAGCGGAGTGGGTTTGGGTGTAGCCGAGTGGGTTTGGGTCTAGCCGAGTGGGTTTGGGTCTAGCCGACTGGGTTTGGGACTAGCCGAGTGGGTTTGGGTCTAGCTGAGTGGGTTTGGGTCTAGCCGAGTGGGTTTATGTCTAGCCGCGTGGGTTAGGGTCTAGCGGAGTGGGTTTGGGTGTAGCCGCGAGGGTTTGGGTCTAGCGGAGTGGGTTTGGGTGTAGCCGAGTGGGTTTGGGTCTAGCCGAGTGGGTTTGGGTGTAGCCGAGTGGGTTTGGGTCTAGCGGAGTGGGTTTGGGTGTAGCCGAGTGGGTTTGGGTCTAGCCGAGTGGGTTTGGGTCTAGCCGAGTGGGTTTGGGTCTAGCCGAGTGGGTTTGGGTCTAGCCGAGTGGGTTAGGGTCTAGCGGAGTGGGTTTGGGTGTAGCCACGAGGGTTTGGGTCTAGCCGAGTGGGTTTGGGTGTAGCCGAGTGGGTTTGGGTCTAGCCGAGTGGGTTTGGGTGTAGCCGACTGGGTTTGGGTCTAGCGGAGTGGGTTTGGGTGTAGCCGAGTGGGTTTGGGTCTAGCCGAGTGGGTTTGGGTCCAGCCGAATGGGTTTGGGTCTACCCGAGTGGGTTTGGGTCTACCCGAGTGGGTTTGGGTCTAGCCGAGTGGGTTTGGGTGTAGCCGAGTGGGTTTGGGTGTAGCCGAGTGGGTTTGGGTCTAGCGGAGTGGGTTTGGGTGTAGCCGAGTGGGTTTGGGTGTAGCCGAGTGGGTTTGGGTCTGGACGAGTGGGTTTGGGTCTAGCCGAGTGGGTTTGGGTCTAGCCGAGTGGGTTTACGTCTAACCGAGTGGGTTTGGGTCTAGCGGAGTGGGTTTGGGTGTAGCCGAGTGGGTTTGGGTGTAGCCGAGTGGGTTTGGGTCTGGACGAGTGGGTTTGGGTCTAGCCGAGTGGGTTTGGGTGTAGCCGCGTGGGTTTGGGTGTAGCCGAGTGGGTTTGGGTCTAGCCGAGTGGGTTTGGGTGTAGCCGAGTGGGTTGGGGTCTAGCCGAGTGGGTTTGGGTCTAGCGGAGTGGGTTTGGGTGTAGCCGAGTGGGTTTGGGTCTAGCCGAGTGGGTTTGGGTCTAGCCGACTGGGTTTGGGACTAGCCGAGTGGGTTTGGGTCTAGCTGAGTGGGTTTGGGTCTAGCCGAGTGGGTTTATGTCTAGCCGCGTGGGTTAGGGTCTAGCGGAGTGGGTTTGGGTGTAGCCGCGAGGGTTTGGGTCTAGCGGAGTGGGTTTGGGTGTAGCCGAGTGGGTTTGGGTCTACCCGAGTGGGTTTGGGTCTAGCCGAGTGGGTTTGGGTCTAGCCGAGTGGGTTTGGGTGTAGCCGAGTGGGTTTGGGTCTAGCGGAGTGGGTTTGGGTGTAGCCGAGTGGGTTTGGGTCTAGCCGAGTGGGTTTGGGTCTAGCCGAGTGGGTTTGGGTGTAGCCGAGTGGGTTTGGGTCTAGCCGAGTGGGTTAGGGTCTAGCGGAGTGGGTTTGGGTGTAGCCACGAGGGTTTGGGTCTAGCCGAGTGGGTTTGGGTGTAGCCGAGTGGGTTTGGGTCTAGCCGAGTGGGTTTGGGTGTAGCCGAGTGGGTTTGGGTCTAGCGGAGTGGGTTTGGGTGTAGCCGAGTGGGTTTGGGTCTAGCCGAGTGGGTTTGGGTCTAGCCGAATGGGTTTGGGTCTACCCGAGTGGGTTTGGGTCTACCCGAGTGGGTTTGGGTCTAGCCGAGTGGGTTTGGGTCTAGCCGAGTGGGTTATGGTGTAGCCGAGTGGGTTTGGGTCTAGCGGAGTGGGTTTGGGTGTAGCCGAGTGGGTTTGGGTGTAGCCGAGTGGGTTTGGGTCTAGCCGAGTGGGTTTGGGTCTAGCCGAGTGGGTTTGGGTCTAGCCGAGTGGGTTAGGGTCTAGCGGAGTGGGTTTGGGTGTAGCCGCGAGGGTTTGGGTCTAGCCGAGTGGGTTTGGGTGTAGCCGAGTGGGTTTGGGTCTAGCGGAGTGGGTTTGGGTGTAGCCGAGTGGGTTTGGGTCTAGCCGAGTGGGTTTGGGTCTAGCCGAGTGGGTTTGGGTCTAGCCGAGTGGGTTTGGGTCTGGCCGAGTGGGTTAGGGTCTAGCGGAGTGGGTTTGGGTGTAGCCGCGAGGGTTTGGGTGTAGCCGAGTGGGTTTGGGTCTAGCCAAGTGGCTTTGGGTCTAGCCGAGAGGGTTGGGGTCTAGCCGATTGGGTTTGGGTCTAGCGGAGTAGGTTTGGGTGTAGCCGAGTGGGTTTGGGTCTAGCCGAGTGGGTTTGGGTCTAGCCGACAGGGTTTGGGTCTAGCCGAGTGGGTTTGGGTCTAGCCGAGTGCGTTTGGGTCTAGCCGAGTGGGTGTGGGTCTAGCCGAGTGGGTTTGGGTCTAGCCGAGTGGGTTTGGGTCTAGCCGAGTGGGTTTGGGTGTAGCCGAGTGGGTTTGGGTCTAGCCGAGTGGGTTTGTGCCTAGCCGAGTGGGTTTGGGTCTAGCGGTGTGGGTTTGGGTGTAGCTGAGTGGGTTTGGGACAAGCCGAGTGGGTTTGGGTCTAGCCGAGTGGGTTTGGGTCTAGCCAAATGGGTTTGGGTCTACCCGAGTGGGTTTGGGTCTACCCGAGTGGGTTTGGGTCTAGCCGAGTGGGTTTGGGTCTAGCCGAGTGGGTTTGGGTGTAGCCGAGTGGGTTTGGGTCTAGCGGAGTGGGTTTGGGTGTAGCCGAGTGGGTTTGGGTCTAGCCGAGTGGGTTTGGGTCTAGCCGAGTGGGTTTGGGTCTAGCCGAGTGGGTTTGGGTCTAGCCGAGTGGGTTAGGGTCTAGCGGAGTGGGTTTGGGTGTAGCCGCGAGGGTTTGGGTGTAGCCGAGTGGGTTTGGGTCTAGCCGAGTGGGTTTGGGTCTAGCCGAGTGGGTTTGGGTCTAGCCGAGTGGGTTTCGGTCTAGCGGAGTGGGTTTGGGTGTAGCCGAGTGGGTTTGGGTCTAGCCGACTGGGTTTGGGACTAGCCGAGTGGGTTTTGGTCTAGCCGAGTGCGTTTGGGTCTAGCCGAGTGGGTTTACGTCCAGCCGAGTGGGTTTGGGTCTAGCGGAGTAGGTTTCGGTGTAGCCGAGTGGGTTTGGGTCTAGCCGAGTGGGTTTGTGCCTAGCCGAGTGGGTTTGTGTCTAGCGGTGTGGGTTTGGGTGTAGCTGAGTGGGTTTGGGACAAGCCGAGTGGGTTTGGGTCTAGCGGAGTGGGTTTGGGTGTAGCCGAGTGGGTTTGGGTCTGGCCGAGTGGGTTTGGGTCTGGCCGAGTGGGTTTGGGTCTGGCCGAGTGGGTTTGGGTCTAGCCGAGTGGGTTTGGGTCTGGCCGAGTGGGTTTGGGTCTAGCCGAGTGGGTTAGGGTCTAGCGGAGTGGGTTTGGGTGTAGCCGCGTGGGTTTGGGTGTAGCCGAGTGGGTTTGGGTCTAGCCGAGTGGGTTTGGGTCTAGCCGAGTGGGTTTGGGTCTAGCCGAGTGGGTTTGGGTCTAGCGGAGTGGGTTTGGGTGTTGCCGAGTGGGTTTGGGTCTAGCCGAGTGGGTTTGGGTCTAGCCGACTGGGTTTGGGACTAGCCGAGTGGGTTTTGGTCTAGCCGAGTGGGTTTGGGTCTAGCCGAGTGGGTTTACGTCTAGCCGAGTGGGTTTGGGTCTAGCGGAGTAGGTTTCGGTGTAGCCGAGTGGGTTTGGGTGTAGCCGAGTGGGTTTGGGTCTGGACGAGTGGGTTTGGGTCTAGCCGAGTGGGTTTGGGTCTAGCCGAGTGGGTTTACGTCTAACCGAGTGGGTTTGGGTCTAGCGGAGTGGGTTTGGGTGTAGCCGAGTGGGTTTGGGTGTAGCCGAGTGGGTTTGGGTCTGGACGAGTGGGTTTGGGTCTAGCCGAGTGGGTTTGGGTCTAGCCGAGTGGGTTTGGGTCTAGCCGAGTGGGTTTGGGCCTAGCCGCGTGGGTTTGGGTCTAGCGGAGTGGGTTTGGGTCTAGCGGAGTGAGTTTGGGTCTAGCAGAGTGGGTTTGGGCCTAGCCGATTGGGTTTGGGTCCAGCCGAGTGGGTTTGGGTCTAGCCGAGTGGGTTTGGGTCTGGCCGAGTGGGTTTGGGTCCAGCCGAGTGGGTTTGGGTCTAGCCGTGTGGGTTTGGGTCTAGCCGATTGGGTTTGGGTCTAGCCATGTGGGTTTGGGTCTAGCCGAGTGGGTTAGGGTCTAGCGGAGTGGGTTTGGGTGTAGCCGCGTGGGTTTGGGTGTAGCCGAGTGGGTTTGGGTCTAGCCGAGTGGGTTTGGGTGTAGCCGAGTGGGTTGGGGTCTAGCCGAGTGGGTTTGGGTCTAGCGGAGTGGGTTTGGGTGTAGCCGAGTGGGTTTGGGTCTAGCCGAGTGGGTTTGGGTCTAGCCGACTGGGTTTGGGACTAGCCGAGTGGGTTTGGGTCTAGCTGAGTGGGTTTGGGTCTAGCCGAGTGGGTTTATGTCTAGCCGCGTGGGTTAGGGTCTGGCGGAGTGGGTTTGGGTGTAGCCGCGAGGGTTTGGGTCTAGCGGAGTGGGTTTGGGTGTAGCCGAGTGGGTTTGGGTCTACCCGAGTGGGTTTGGGTCTAGCCGAGTGGGTTTGGGTCTAGCCGAGTGGGTTTGGGTGTAGCCGAGTGGGTTTGGGTCTAGCGGAGTGGGTTTGGGTGTAGCCGAGTGGGTTTGGGTCTAGCCGAGTGGGTTTGGGTCTAGCCGAGTGGGTTTGGGTCTAGCCGAGTGGGTTTGGGTCTAGCCGAGTGGGTTAGGGTCTAGCGGAGTGGGTTTGGGTGTAGCCGCGAGGGTTTGGGTCTAGCCGAGTGGGTTTGGGTGTAGCCGAGTGGGTTTGGGTCTAGCCGAGTGGGTTTGGGTGTAGCCGAGTGGGTTTGGGTCTAGCGGAGTGGGTTTGGGTGTAGCCGAGTGGGTTTGGGTCTAGCCGAGTGGGTTTGGGTCTAGCCGAATGGGTTTGGGTCTACCCGAGTGGGTTTGGGTCTACCCGAGTGGGTTTGGGTCTAGCCGAGTGGGTTTGGGTGTAGCCGAGTGGGTTTGGGTGTAGCCGAGTGGGTTTGGGTCTAGCGGAGTGGGTTTGGGTGTAGCCGAGTGGGTTTGGGTGTAGCCGAGTGGGTTTGGGTCTAGCCGAGTGGGTTTGGGTCTAGCCGCGAGGGTTTGGGTCTAGCCGAGTGGGTTTGGGTGTAGCCGAGTGGGTTTGGGTCTAGCGGAGTAGGTTTGGGTCTAGCCGAGTGGGTTTGTGCCTAGCCGAGTGGGTTTGGGTCTAGCGGTGTGGGTTTGGGTGTAGCTGAGTGGGTTTGGGACAAGCCGAGTGGGTTTGGGTCTAGCCGAGTGGGTTTGGGTCTAGCCAAATGGGTTTGGGTCTACCCGAGTGGGTTAGGGTCTAGCGGAGTGGGTTTGGGTGTAGCCGCGAGGGTTTGGGTGTAGCCGAGTGGGTTTGGGTCTAGCCAAGTGGGTTTGGGTCTAGCCGAGAGGGTTTGGGTCTAGCCGATTGGGTTTGGGTCTAGCGGAGTAGGTTTGGGTGTAGCCGAGTGGGTTTGGGTCTAGCCGAGTGGGTTTGGGTCTAGCCGACAGGGTTTGGGTCTAGCCGAGTGGGTTTGGGTCTAGCCGAGTGCGTTTGGGTCTAGCCGAGTGGGTGTGGGTCTAGCCGAGTGGGTTTGGGTCTAGCCGAGTGGGTTTGGGTCTAGCCGAGTGGGTTTGGGTGTAGCCGAGTGGGTTTGGGTCTAGCCGAGTGGGTTTGTGCCTAGCCGAGTGGGTTTGGGTCTAGCGGTGTGGGTTTGGGTGTAGCTGAGTGGGTTTGGGACAAGCCGAGTGGGTTTGGGTCTAGCCGAGTGGGTTTGGGTCTAGCCAAATGGGTTTGGGTCTACCCGAGTGGGTTTGGGTCTACCCGAGTGGGTTTGGGTCTAGCCGAGTGGGTTTGGGTCTAGCCGAGTGGGTTTGGGTGTAGCCGAGTGGGTTTGGGTCTAGCGGAGTGGGTTTGGGTGTAGCCGAGTGGGTTTGGGTCTAGCCGAGTGGGTTTGGGTCTAGCCGAGTGGGTTTGGGTCTAGCCGAGTGGGTTTGGGTCTAGCCGAGTGGGTTAGGGTCTAGCGGAGTGGGTTTGGGTGTAGCCGCGAGGGTTTGGGTGTAGCCGAGTGGGTTTGGGTCTAGCCGAGTGGGTTTGGGTCTAGCCGAGTGGGTTTGGGTCTAGCCGAGTGGGTTTGGGTCTAGCGGAGTGGGTTTGGGTGTAGCCGAGTGGGTTTGGCTCTAGCCGACTGGGTTTGGGACTAGCCGAGTGGGTTTTGGTCTAGCCGAGTGCGTTTGGGTCTAGCCGAGTGGGTTTACGTCTAGCCGAGTGGGTTTGGGTCTAGCGGAGTAGGTTTCGGTGTAGCCGAGTGGGTTTGGGTCTAGCCGAGTGGGTTTGTGCCTAGCCGAGTGGGTTTGTGTCTAGCGGTGTGGGTTTGGGTGTAGCTGAGTGGGTTTGGGACAAGCCGAGTGGGTTTGGGTCTAGCCGAGTGGGTTTGGGTCTAGCCGAATGGGTTTGGGTCTACCCGAGTGGGTTTGGGTCTAGCCGAGTGGGTTTGGGTCTAGCCGAGTGGGTTTGGGTCTAGCCGAGTGGGTTTGGGTGTAGCCGAGTGGGTTTGGGTCTAGCGGAGTGGGTTTGGGTGTAGCCGAGTGGGTTTGGGTCTAGCCGAGTGGGTTTGGGTCTAGCCGAATGGGTTTGGGTCTACCCGAGTGGGTTTGGGTCTACCCGAGTGGGTTTGGGTCTAGCCGAGTGGGTTTGGGTCTAGCCGAGTGGGTTTGGGTGTAGCCGAGTGGGTTTGGGTCTAGCGGAGTGGGTTTGGGTGTAGCCGAGTGGGTTTGGGTCTAGCCGAGTGGGTTTGGGTCTAGCCGTGTGGGTTTGGGTCTAGCCGAGTGGGTTTGGGTCTAGCCGAGTGGGTTAGGGTCTAGCGGAGTGGGTTTGGGTGTAGCCGCGAGGGTTTGGGTGTAGCCGAGTGGGTTTGGGTCTAGCCAAGTGGGTTTGGGTCTAGCCGAGAGGGTTTGGGTCTAGCCGAGTGGTTTGGGTCTAGCGGAGTCGGTTTGGGTGTAGCCGAGTGGGTTTGGGTCTAGCCGAGTGGGTTTGGGTCTAGCCGACAGGGTTTGGGTCTAGCCGAGTGGGTTTGGGTCTAGCCGAGTGCGTTTGGGTCTAGCCGAGTGGGTGTGGGTCTAGCCGAGTGGGTTTGGGTCTAGCCGAGTGGGTTTGAGCCTAGCCGAGTGGGTTTGGGTCTAGCGGTGTGGGTTTGGGTGTAGCTGAGTGGGTTTGGGACAAGCCGAGTGGGTTTGGGTCCAGCCGAGTGGGTTTGGGTCTAGCCGAATGGGTTTGGGTCTCCCCGAGTGGGTTTGGGTCTACCCGAGTGGGTTTGGGTCTAGCCGAGTGGGTTTGGGTCTAGCCGAGTGGGTTTGGGTGTAGCCGAGTGGGTTTGGGTCTAGCGGAGTGGGTTTGGGTGTAGCCGAGTGGGTTTGGGTCTAGCCGAGTGGGTTTGGGTCTAGCCGAGTGGGTTTGGGTCTAGCCGAGTGGGTTTGGGTCTAGCCGAGTGGGTTAGGGTCTAGCGGAGTGGGTATGGGTGTAGCCGCGAGGGTTTGGGTGCAGCCGAGTGGGTTTGGGTCTAGCCGAGTGGGTTTGGGTCTAGCCGAGTGGGTTTGGGTCTAGCCGAGTGGGTTTGGGTCTAGCGCAGTGGGTTTGGTGTAGCCGAGTGGGTTTGTGTCTAGCCGAGTGGGTTTGGGTCTAGCCGACTGGGTTTGGGACTAGCCGAGTGGGTTTTGGTCTAGCCGAGTGGGTTTGGGTCTAGCCGAGTGGGTTTTCGTCTAGCCGAGTGGGTTTGGGTCTAGCGGAGTAGGTTTCGGTGTAGCCGAGTGGGTTTGGGTGTAGCCGAGTGGGTTTGGGTCTGGACGAGTGGGTTTGGGTCTAGCCGAGTGTGTTTGGGTCTAGCCGAGTGGGTTTACGTCTAACCGAGTGGGTTTGGGTCTAGCAGAGTGGGTTTGGGTGTAGCCGAGTGGGTTTAGGTGTAGCCGAGTGGGTTTGGGTCTGGACGAGTGGGTTTGGGTCTAGCGGAGTGGTTTTGGGTCTAGCCGAGTGGGTTTGGGAGTAGCCGAGTGGGTTTGGGTCTAGCCGAGTGGGTTTGGGTCTAGCTGAATGGGTTTGGGTCTAGCCGAGTGGGTTTGGGTCTAGCTGAGTGGGTTTGGGTCTAGCCGACAGGGTTTGGGTCTAGCCGAGTGGGTTTGGGTCTAGCCGAGTGGGTTTGGGTCTAGCCGAGTGGGTGTGGGTCTAGCCGAGTGGGTTTGGGTCTGGCCGAGTGGGTTTGGGTCTAGCCGAGTGGGTTTGGGTGTAGCCGAGTGGGTTTGGGTCAAGCCGAGTGGGTTTGTGCCTAGCCGAGTGGGTTTGGGTCTAGCGGTGTGGGTTTGGGTGTAGCTGAGTGGGTTTGGATCAAGCCGAGTGGGTTTGGGTCTAGCCGACAGGGTTTGGGTCTAGCCGAGTGGGTTTGGGTCTAGCCGAGTGGGTTTGGGTCTAGCCGAGTGGGTGTGGGTCTAGCCGAGTGGGTTTGGGTCTAGCCGAGTGGGTTTGGGTCTAGCCGAGTGGGTTTCGGTGTAGCCGAGTGGGTTTGGGTCTAGCCGAGTGGGTTTGTGCCTAGCCGAGTGGGTTTGGGTCTAGCGGTGTGGGTTTGGGTGTAGCTGAGTGGGTTTGGGACAAGCCGAGTGGGTTTGGGTCTAGCCGAGTGGGTTTGGGTCTAGCCAAATGGGTTTGGGTCTACCCGAGTGGGTTTGGGTCTACCCGAGTGGGTTTGGGTCTAGCCGAGTGGGTTTGGGGCTAGCCGAGTGGGTTTGGGTGTAGCCGAGTGGGTTTGGGTCTAGCGGAGTGGGTTTGGGTGTAGCCGAGTGGGTTTGGGTGTAGCCGAGTGGGTTTGGGTCTAGCCGAGTGGGTTGGGGTCTAGCCGAGTGGGTTTGGGTCTAGCCGAGTGGGTTTGGATCCAGCCGAGTGGGTTTGGGTCCAGCCGAGTGGGTTTGGGTCTAGCGGAGTGGGTTTCGGTCTAGCCGAGTGGGTTTGGGTCTAGCGGTGTGGGTTTGGGTCTAGCCGAGTGGGTTTGGGTCTAGCCGAGTGGGTTTGGGTCTAGCCGAGTGGGTTTGGATCTAGCCGAGTGGGTTTGGGTCTAGCCGAGTTGGTTTGGGTGTAGCCGAGAGGGTTTGGGTCTAGCCGAGCGGGTTTGGATCTATCCGTGTGGGTTTGGGTCCAGCCGAGAGGGTTTGGGCCAGCGGAGTGGGTTTGGGTCTTGCGGAGTGGGTTTGCATCTAGCCGAGTGGGTTTGGGTCTAGCTGAGTCCGTTTGGGTCTAGCCGAGTGGGTTTGGGACTAGCCGAGTGGGTTTGGGTCTAGCCGAGTGGGTTTGGGTCTAGCCGAGTGGGTTTGGGTCTAGCGCAGTGGGTTTGGGTCTATTCGAGTGGGTTTGGGTCTAGCGGTGTGGGTTTGGGTCTAGCCGATTGGGTTTGGGTGTAGCCGAGTGGGTTTGGGTCCAGCCGAGTGGGTTTGGGTCTACCCGAGTGGGTTTGGGTCTAGCCGAGTGGGTTTGGAGCTAGCCGAGTGGGTTTGGGTGTAGCCGAGTGGGTTTGGGTCTAGCGGAGTGGGTTTGCGTGTAGCAGAGTGGGTTTGGGTGTAGCCGAGTGGGTTTGGGTCTAGCCGAGTGGGTTTGGGTCTAGCCGAGTGGGTTTGGGTCTAGCCGAGTGGGTTTGGGTCCAGCCGAGTGGGTTTGGGTCCAGCCGAGTGGGTTTGGGTCTAGCGGAGTGGGTTTGGGTCTAGCCGAGTGGGTTTGGGTCTAGCGGTGTGGGTTTGGGTCTAGCCGAGTGGGTTTGGGTCTAGCCGAGTGGGTTTGGGTCTAGCCGAGTGGGTTTGGATCTAGCCGAGTGGGTTTGGGTCTAGCCGAGTTCGTTTGGGTGTAGCCGAGAGGGTTTGGGTCTAGCCGAGCGGGTTTGGGTCTAGCAGAGTGGGTTTGGGTCTAGCCGAGTGGGTTTGGGTCTAGCCGAGTGGGTTTGGGTCTAGCGGAGTGGGTTTGGGTCTAGCGGAGTGGGTTTGGGTCTAGCCGAGTGGGTTTGGGAGTAGCCGAGTGGGTTTGGGTCTAGCCGAGTGGGTTTGGGTCCAGCTGAATGGGTTTGGGTCTAGCCGAGTGGGTTTGGGTCTAGCCGAGTGGGTTTGGGTCTAGCCGACAGGGTTTGGGTCTAGCCGAGTGGGTTTGGGTCTAGCCGAGTGGGTTTGGGTCTAGCCGAGTGGGTGTGGGTCTAGCCGAGTGGGTTTGGGTCTAGCCGAGTGGGTTTGGGTCTAGCCGAGTGGGTTTGGGTGTAGCCGAGTGGGTTTGGGTCTAGCCGAGTGGGTTTGTGCCTAGCCGAGTGGGTTGGGTCTAGCCGAGTGGGTTTGGGTCTAGCCGAGTGGGTGTGGGTCTAGCCGAGTGGGTTTGGGTCTAGCCGAGTGGGTTTGGGTCTAGCCGAGTGGGTTTGGGTGTAGCCGAGTGGGTTTGGGTCTAGCCGAGTGGGTTTGTGCCTAGCCGAGTGGGTTTGGGTCTAGCGGTGTGGGTTTGGGTGTAGCTGAGTGGGTTTGGGACAAGCCGAGTGGGTTTGGGTCTAGCCGAGTGGGTTTGGGTCTAGCCAAATGGGTTTGGGTCTACCCGAGTGGGTTTGGGTCTACCCGAGTGGGTTTGGGTCTAGCCGAGTGGGTTTGGGGCTAGCCGAGTGGGTTTGGGTGTAGCCGAGTGGGTTTGGGTCTAGCGGAGTGGGTTTGGGTGTAGCCGAGTGGGTTTGGGTGTAGCCGAGTGGGTTTGGGTCTAGCCGAGTGGGTTTGGGTCTAGCCGAGTGGGTTTGGGTCTAGCCGAGTGGGTTTGGATCCAGCCGAGTGGGTTTGGGTCCAGCCGAGTGGGTTTGGGTCTAGCGGAGTGGGTTTCGGTCTAGCCGAGTGGGTTTGGGTCTAGCGGTGTGGGTTTGGGTCTAGCCGAGTGGGTTTGGGTCTAGCCGAGTGGGTTTGGGTCTAGCCGAGTGGGTTTGGATCTAGCCGAGTGGGTTTGGGTCTAGCCGAGTTGGTTTGGGTGTAGCCGAGAGGGTTTGGGTCTAGCCGAGCGGGTTTGGATCTATCCGTGTGGGTTTGGGTCTAGCCGAGAGGGTTTGGGTCTAGCGGAGTGGGTTTGGGTCTTGCGGAGTGGGTTTGCATCTAGCCGAGTGGGTTTGGGTCTAGCTGAGTCCGTTTGGGTCTAGCCGAGTGGGTTTGGGACTAGCCGAGTGGGTTTGGGTCTAGCCGAGTGGGTTTGGGTCCAGCCGAGTGGGTTTGGGTCTAGCGCAGTGGGTTTGGGTCTAGTCGAGTGGGTTTGGGTCTAGCGGTGTGGGTTTGGGTCTAGCCGATTGGGTTTGGGTGTAGCCGAGTGGGTTTGGGTCCAGCCGAGTGGGTTTGGGTCTACCCGAGTGGGTTTGGGTCTAGCCGAGTGGGTTTGGGGCTAGCCGAGTGGGTTTGGGTGTAGCCGAGTGGGTTTGGGTCTAGCGGAGTGGGTTTGCGTGTAGCAGAGTGGGTTTGGGTGTAGCCGAGTGGGTTTGGGTCTAGCCGAGTGGGTTTGGGTCTAGCCGAGTGGGTTTGGGTCTAGCCGAGTGGGTTTGGGTCCAGCCGAGTGGGTTTGGGTCCAGCCGAGTGGGTTTGGGTCTAGCGGAGTGGGTTTGGGTCTAGCCGAGTGGGTTTGGGTCTAGCGGTGTGGGTTTGGGTCTAGCCGAGTGGGTTTGGGTCTAGCCGAGTGGGTTTGGGTCTAGCCGAGTGGGTTTGGATCTAGCCGAGTGGGTTTGGGTCTAGCCGAGTTAGTTTGGGTGTAGCCGAGAGGGTTTGGGTCTAGCCGAGCGGGTTTGGGTCTAGCCGAGTGGGTTTGGGTCTAGCCGAGTGGGTTTGGGTCTAGCGGAGTGGGTTTGGGTCTAGCGGAGTGGGTTTGGGTCTAGCCGAGTGGGTTTGGGAGTAGCCGAGTGGGTTTGGGTCTAGCCGAGTGGGTTTGGGTCCAGCTGAATGGGTTTGGGTCTAGCCGAGTGGGTTTGGGTCTAGCCGAGTGGGTTTGGGTCTAGCCGACAGGGTTTGGGTCTAGCCGAGTGGGTTTGGGTCTAGCCGAGTGGGTTTGGGTCTAGCCGAGTGGGTGTGGGTCTAGCCGAGTGGGTTTGGGTCTAGCCGAGTGGGTTTGGGTCTAGCCGAGTGGGTTTGGGTGTAGCCGAGTGGGTTTGGGTCTAGCCGAGTGGGTTTGTGCCTAGCCGAGTGGGTTGGGTCTAGCCGAGTGGGTTTGGGTCTAGCCGAGTGGGTTTGGGTCTAGCCGAGTGGGTGTGGGTCTAGCCGAGTGGGTTTGGGTCTAGCCGAGTGGGTTTGGGTCTAGCCGAGTGGGTTTGGGTGTAGCCGAGTGGGTTTGGGTCTAGCCGAGTGGGTTTGTGCCTAGCCGAGTGGGTTTGGGTCTAGCGGTGTGGGTTTGGGTGTAGCTGAGTGGGTTTGGGACAAGCCGAGTGGGTTTGGGTCTAGCCGAGTGGGTTTGGGTCTAGCCTAATGGGTTTGGGTCTACCCGAGTAGGTTTGGGTCTACCCGAGTGGGTTTGGGTCTAGCCGAGTGGGTTTGGGGCTAGCCGAGTGGGTTTGGGTGTAGCCGAGTGGGTTTGGGTCTAGCGGAGTGGGTTTGTGTGTAGCCGAGTGGGTTTGGGTGTAGCCGAGTGGGTTTGGGTCTAGCCGAGTGGGTTTGGGTCTAGCCGAGTGGGTTTGGGTCTAGCCGAGTGGGTTTGGATCCAGCCGAGTGGGTTTGGGTCCAGCCGAGTGGGTTTGGGTCTAGCGGAGTGGGTTTCGGTCTAGCCGAGTGGGTTTGGGTCTAGCGGTGTGGGTTTGGGTCTAGCCGAGTGGGTTTGGGTCTAGCCGAGTGGGTTTGGGTCTAGCCGAGTGGGTTTGGATCTAGCCGAGTGGGTTTGGGTCTAGCCGAGTTAGTTTGGGTGTAGCCGAGAGGGTTTGGGTCTAGCCATGTGGGTTTGGGTCTAGCCGAGTGGGTTTGGGTCTAGCCGAGTGGGTTTGGGTCTAGCGGAGTGGGTTTGGGACTAGCCTAGAGGGTTTGGATCTATCCGTGTGGGTTTGGGTCTAGCCGAGAGGGTTTGGGTCTAGCGGAGTGGGTTTGGGTCTAGCGGAGTGGGTTTGCATCTAGCCGAGTGGGTTTGGGTCTAGCCGAGTCCGTTTGGGTCTAGCCGAGTGGGTTTGGGACTAGCCGAGTGGGTTTGGGTCTAGCCGAGTGGGTTTGGGTCTAGCCGAGTGGGTTTGGGTCTAGCGGTGTGGGTTTGGGTCTAGCCGAGTGGGTTTGGGTCTAGCCGAGTGGGTTTGGATCTAGCCGAGTGGGTTTGGGTCTAGCCGAGTTAGTTTGGGTGTAGCCGAGAAGGTTTGGGTCTAGCCGAGCGGGTTTGGGTCTAGCCATGTGGGTTTGGGTCTATCCGAGTGGGTTTGGGTCTAGCGGAGTGGGTTTGCGTCTAGCCGAGTGGGTTTGGGTCTAGCCGAGTCCGTTTGGGTCTAGTCGAGTGGGTTTGGGTCTAGCGGTGTGGGTTTGGGTCTAGCCGATTGGGTTTGGGTGTAGCCGAGTGGGTTTGGGCCAGCCGAGTGGGTTTGGGTCTAGCGCAGTGGGTTTGGGTCTAGTCGAGTGGGTTTGGGTCTGGCGGTGTGGGTTTGGGTCTAGCCGATTGGGTTTGGGTGTAGCCGAGTGGGTTTGGGTCTAGCCCAGTGGGTTTGGGTCTAGCCGAGTGGGTTTGGGTTTAGCCGAGTGGGTTTGGGTCCAGCCGAGTGGGTTTGGGTGTAGCCGAGTGGGTTTGGGTCCAGCCGATTGGGTTTGGGTCTAGCCGAGTGTGTTTGGGTCTAGCCGAGTGGGTTTGGGTGCAGCCGAGTGGGTTCGGGTCGAGCCGAGTGTGTTTGTGTCTAGTCGAGTGGGTTTGGGTCTAGCGGAGTGGGTTTGGGTCTAGCCGAGTGGGTTTGGGTCTAGCGGTGTGGGTTTGGGTCTAGCCGAGTGGGTTTGGGTCTAGCCGAGTGGGTTTGGGTCTAGCCGAGTGGGTTTGGATCTAGCCGAGTGGGTTTGGGTGTAGCCGAGTTAGTTTGGGTGTAGCCGAGAGGGTTTGGGTCTAGCCGAGCGGGTTTGGGTCTAGCCATGTGGGTTTGGGTCTAGCCGTGTGGGTTTGGGTCTAGCCGAGTGGGTTTGGGTCTAGCGGAGTGGGTTTGGGACTAGCCTAGAGGGTTTGGGTCTATCCGAGTGGGTTTGGGTCTAGCCGAGAGGGTTTGGGTCTAGCGGAGTGGGTTTGGGTCTAGCGGAGTGGGTTTGCGTCTAGCCGAGTGGGTTTGGGTCTAGCCGAGTCCGTTTGGGTCTAGCCGAGTGGGTTTGTGACTAGCCGAGTGGGTTTGGGTCTAGCCGAGTGGGTTTGGGTCTAGCCGAGTGGGTTTGGGTCTGGCGCAGTGGGTTTGGGTCTAGTCGAGTGGGTTTGGGTCTAGCGGTGTGGGTTTGGGTCTAGCCGATTGGGTTTGGGTGTAGCCAAGTGGGTTTGGGCCAGCCGAGTGGGTTTGGGTCTAGCGCAGTGGGTTTGGGTCTAGTCGAGTGGGTTTGGGTCTGGCGGTGTGGGTTTGGGTCTAGCCGATTGGGTTTGGGTGTAGCCGAGTGGGTTTGGGTCTAGCCCAGTGGGTTTGGGTCTAGCCGAGTGGGTTTGGGTTTAGCCGAGTGGGTTTGGGTCCAGCCGAGTGGGTTTGGGTGTAGCCGAGTGGGTTTGGGTCCAGCCGATTGGGTTTGGGTCTAGCCGAGTGTGTTTGGGTCTAGCCGAGTGGGTTTGGGTGCAGCCGAGTGGGTTTGGGTCGAGCCGAGTGTGTTTGGGTCTAGTCGAGTGGGTTTGGGTCCAGCCAAGTGGGTTTGGGTCTAGCCGAGTGGGTTTGGGCCTAGCCGCGTGGGTTTGGGTCTAGCGGAGTGGGCTTGGGTCTAGCCGAGTGGGTTTGGGCCTAGCCGAGTGGGTTTGGGTCTAGCCGAGTGGGTTTGGTTCTAGCGAGTGGGTTTGCGTCTAGCTGAGTGGGTTTGGGTCTAGCGGAGTGGGTTTGGGTGTAGCCGAGTGGATTTGGGTCTAGCCGAGTGGGTTTGGGTCTAGACGAGTGGGTTTGGGTCTAGCCGAGTGGGTTGCGGTCTAGCCGAGTGGGTTTGGGTCTAGCTGAGTGGGTTTGGGTCTAGCCGAGTCCGTTTGGTTCTAGCCGAGTGGGTTTGGGGCTAGCAGAGTGGGTTTGGGTCTAGCGGGGTGGGTTTGGTTCTAGCGGAGTGGGTTTAGGTCTAGCCGATTGGGTTTGGGTCTAGCCGAGTGGGTTTGGGTCTGGCGGAGTGGGTTTGGGTCTAGTGGAGTGGATTTGGGTCTAGCCGAGAGGGTTTGGGTCTAGCCGAGTGGGTTTGGGTGTAGCTGAGTGGGTTTGTGTCTAGCCGAGTGGGTTTGGGTCTAGCGGAGTGGGTTTGGTTGTAGCCAAGTGGGTTTGGGTCTGGCCGAGTGGGTTTGGGCCTAGACGAGTGGGTTTAGTTTTAGCCGAGTGGGTTTCGGTGTAGCCGAGTGGGTTTGGGTCTAGCGGAGTGGGTTTGTGTCTAGCGGAGTGGGTTTGGGTCTAGCGGACTGGGTTTGGGTCTAGCCGAGTGGGTTTGGGTCTAGCGGTGTGGGTTTGGGTCTAGCCGAGTGGGTTAGCGGAGTGGGTTTGGGTCTAGCGGAGTGGGTTTGGGTCTAGCCGAGTGGGTTTGGGTCTAGCGGTGTGGGTTTGGGTCTAGCCGAGTGGGTTTGGGTCTAGCCGAGTGGGTTTGGGTCTAGCCGAGTGGGTTTGGATCTAGCCGAGTGGGTTTGGGTCTAGCCGAGTTAGTTTGGGTGTAGCCGAGAGGGTTTGGGTCTAGCCGAGCGGGTTTGGGTCTAGCCATGTGGGTTTGGGTCTAGCCGAGTGGGTTTGGGTCTAGCCGAGTGGGTTTGGGTCTAGCGGAGTGGGTTTGGGACTAGCCTAGAGGGTTTGGGTCTATCCGAGTGGGTTTGGGTCTAGCCGAGAGGGTTTGGGTCTAGCGGAGTGGGTTTGGGTCTAGCGGAGTGGGTTTGCGTCTAGCCGAGTGGGTTTGGGTCTAGCCGAGTCCGTTTGGGTCTAGCCGAGTGGGTTTGGGACTAGCCGAGTGGGTTTGGGTCTAGCCGAGTGGGTTTGGGTCTAGCCGAGTGGGTTTGGGTCTAGCGCAGTGAGTTTGGGTCGAGTCGAGTGGGTTTGGGTCTAGCGGTGTGGGTTTGCGTCTAGCCGATTGGGTTTGGGTCCAGCCGAGTGGGTTTGGGTCTAGCGCAGTGGGTTTGGGTCTAGCGCAGTGGGTTTGGGTCTAGTCGAGTGGGTTTGGGTCTAGCGGTGTGGGTTTGGGTCTAGCCGATTGGGTTTGGGTGTAGCCGAGTGGGTTTGGGTCTAGCCCAGTGGGTTTGGGTCTAGCCGAGTGGGTTTGGGTCTAGCCGAGTGGGTTTGGGTCCAGCCGAGTGGGTTTGGGTGTAGCCGATGGGTTTGGGTCCAGCCGATTGGTTTTGGGACTAGCCGAGTGTGTTTGGGTGTAGCCGAATGGGTTTGGGTGCAGCCGAGTGGGTTTGGGTCTAGTCGAGTGGGTTTGGGTCTAGCCGAGTGGGTTTGGGTCTAGCCGAGTGGGTTTGGGCCTAGCCGCGTGGGTTTGGGTCTAGCGGAGTGGGTTTGGGTCTAGCGGAGTGGGCTTGGGTCTAGCCGAGTGGGTTTGGGCCTAGCCGAGTGGGTTTGGGTCTAGCCGAGTGGGTTTGGTTCTAGCGAGTGGGTTTGCGTCTAGCTGAGTGGGTTTGGGTCTAGCGGAGTGGGTTTGGGTGTAGGCGAGTGGATTTGGGTCTAGCCGAGTGGGTTTGGGTCTAGACGAGTGGGTTTGGGTCTAGCCGAGTAGGTTTCGGTCTAGCCGAGTGGGTTTGGGTCTAGCGGAGTGGGTTTGGGTCTAGCCGAGTCCGTTTGGTTCTAGCCCAGTGGGTTTGGGTGTAGCGGGGTGGGTTTGGTTCTAGCGGAGTGGGTTTAGGTCTAGCCGATTGGGTTTGGGTCTAGCCGAGTGGGTTTGTGTCTGGCGGAGTGGGTTTGGGTCTAGTGGAGTGGGTTTGGGTCTAGCCGAGTGGGTTTGGGTCTAGCCGAGTGGGTTTGGGTGTAGCTGAGTGGGTTTGTGTCTAGCCGAGTGGGTTTGGGTCTAGCGGAGTGGGTTTAGTTGTAGCCAAGTGGGTTTGGGTCTAGCCGATTGGGTTTGGGCCTAGACGAGTGGGTTTAGGTTTAGCCGAGTGGGTTTGGGTCTAGCGGAGTGGGTTTGTGTCTAGCGGAGTGGGTTTGGGTCTAGCGGAGTGGGTTTGGGTCTTGCGGAGTGGGTTTGGGTCTAGCGGAGTGGGTTTGGGTCTCGCCGAGTGCGTTTGGGTCTAGCCGAGTTGGTTTGGGTCTAGCGGAGTGGGTTTGGGTCCAGCCGAGTGGGTTTGGGTCTAGCGGAGTGGGTTTGGGTCTAGTCGAGTGGGTTTGGGTCTAGCGGTGTGGGTTTGGGTCTAGCCGAGTGGGTTTGGGTGTAGCCGAGTGGGTTTGGGTCTAGCCCAGTGGGTTTGGGTCTAGCCAAGTGGGTTTGGGTCTAGCCGAGTGGGTTTGGGCCTAGGGGAGTGGGTTTGGGTGTAGCCGAGTGGGTTTGGGTCCAGCCGAGTGGGTTTGGGTCTAGCCGAGTGTGTTTGGGTCTAGCCGAGTGGGTTTGGGTGCAGCCGAGTGGGTTTGGGTTTAGCCGAGTGTGTTTGGGTCTAGTCGAGTGGGTTTGGGTCTAGCCGAGTGGGTTTGGGTCGAGCCGAGTGGGTTTGGGCCCAGCCGCGTGGGTTTGGGTCTAGCGGAGTGGGTTTGGGTCTAGCGGAGTGGGCTTGGGTCTAGCCGAGTGGGTTTGGGCCTAGCCGAGTGGGTTTGGGTCTAGCCGAGTGGGTTTGGGTCCAGCCGAGTGGGTTTGGGTCTAGCTGAGTGGGTTTGGGTCTAGCCGAGTGGGTTTGGGTCTAGCCGAGTGGGTTTGGGTCTAGCCGTGTGGGTTTGGGTCCAGCCGATTGGGTTTCGGTCTAGGCATGTGGGTTTGGGTCTAGCCGAGTGGGTTAGGGTCTAGCGGAATGGGTTTGGGTGTAGCCGCATGGGTTTGGGTCTAGCCGTGTGGGTTTGGTTCTAGCCGAGTGGGGTTGGGTCTTGCCGAGTGGGTTTGGGTCTAGCGGAGTTGGTTTGGGTGTAACCGAGTGGGTTTGGGTGTAGCCGAGTGGGTTTGGGTCTAGCCGACTGGGTTTGGGTCTAGCCGAGTGGGTTTCGGTCTAGCCGAGTGGGTTTGGGTCTAGCCGAGTGGGTTTTCGTCTAGCCAAGTGGGTTTGGGTCTAGCGGAGTGGGTTTGGGTGTAGCCGAGTGGGTTTGGGTGTAGCCGAGTGGGTTTGGGTCTGGATGAGTGGGTTTGGGTCCAGCCGAGTGGGTTTGGGTCTAGCCGAGTGGGTTTGGTTCTAGCCTAGTGGGTTTGGGTCTAGCCAAGTGGGTTTGGGTCTAGCGGAGTGGGTTTGGGTCTAGCGGAGTGGGGTTGGGTCTAGCCGAGTGGGTTTGGGTCTAACCGAGTGGGTTTGTGTCTAGCGGAGTGGGTTTGTGTCTAGCGGAGTGGGTTTGGGTCTAGCGGAGTGGGATTGGGTCTAGCCGAGTGGGTTTGGGTCTAGCCGAGTGGGTTTGGGAGTAGCCGAGTGGGTTTGGGTCTAGCCGAGTGGGTTTGGGTCTAGCTGAATGGGTTTGGGTCTAGCCGAGTGGGTTTGGGTCTAGCCGAGTGGGTTTGGGTCTAGCCGACAGGGTTTGGGTCTAGCCGAATGGGTTTGTGTCTAGCCGAGTGGGTTTGGGCCTAGCCGAGTGGGTGTGGGTCTAGCCGAGTGGGTTTGGGTCTAGCCGAGTGGGTTTGGGTCTAGCCGAGTGGGTTTGGGTGTAGCCGAGTGGGTTTGGGTCTAGCCGAGTGGGTTTGTGCCTAGCCGAGTGGGTTTGGGTCTAGCGGTGTGGGTTTGGGTGTAGCTGAGTGGGTTTGGGACAAGCCGAGTGGGTTTGGGTCTAGCCGAGTGGGTTTGGGTCTAGCCGAATGGGTTTGGGTCTACCCGAGTGGGTTTGGGTCTACCCGAGTGGGTTTGGGTCTAGCCAAGTGGGTTTGGGGCTAGCCGAGTGGGTTTGGGTGTAGCCGAGTGGGTTTGGGTCTAGCGGAGTGGGTTTGGGTGTAGCCGAGTGGGTTTAGGTGTAGCCGAGTGGGTTTGGGTCTGGCCGAGTGGGTTTGGGTCTAGCCGAGTGGGTTTGGGTCTAGCCGAGTGGGTTTGGGTCCAGCCGAGTGGGTTTGGGTCCAGCCGAGTGGGTTTGGGTCTAGCGGAGTGCGTTTGGGTCTAGCCGAGTAGGTTTGGGTCTAGCGGAGTGGGTTTGGGACTAGCCTAGAGGGTTTGGGTCTATCCGAGTGGGTTTGGGTCTAGCCGAGAGGGTTTGGGTCTAGCGGAGTGGGTTTGGGTGTAGCGGAGTGGGTTTGCGTCTAGCCGAGTGGGTTTGGGTCTAGCCGAGTCCGTTTGGGTCTAGCCGAGTGGGTTTGGGACTAGCCGAGTGGGTTTCGGTCTAGCCGAGTGGGTTTGGGTCTAGCCAAGTGGGTTTGGGTCTAGCGGAGTGGGTTTCGGTGTAGCCGAGTGGGTTTGGGTCTAGCCGAGTGGGTTTGGGTCTAGCCGAGTGGGTTTGGGTGTAGCCGAGTGGGTTTGGTTCTAGCCGAGTGGGTTTGGGTCTAGCTGAGTGGGTTTGGGTCTAGCCGAGTGGGTTTGGGTCTAGCCGAGTGTGTTTGGGTCTAGTCGAGTGGGTTTGGGTCTAGCTGAGTGGGTTTGGGTCTAGCCGAGTGGGTATCGTTCTAGCCTACTGGGTTTGGGTCTAGCCGATTGGGTTTGGGTCTAGCCGAGTGGGTTTGGGTCTGGCGGAGTGGGTTTGGGTCTAGTGGAGTGGGTTTAGGTGTAGCCGAGTGGGTTTGGGTCTAGCCGAGTGGGTTTGGGTCCAGCCGAGTGGGTTTGGGTCTAGCTGAGTGGGTTTGGGTCTAGCCGAGTGTGTTTTGGTCTAGCCGAGTGGGTCTGCGTCTAGCTGAGTGGGTTTGGGAGTAGCCGCGTGGGTTTGGATGTAGCCGAGTGGGTTTTGGTCTAGCCGAGTGGGTTTGGGTCTAGCGGAGTGGGTTTGGGTCTAGCATAGTGGGTTTGGGTCTAGCAGAGTGGGTTTGGGTGTAGCCGCGTGGGTTTGGGTCTAGCCGAGTGGGTTTGGGTCTAGCCGAGTGGGTTTGGGTCTAGCCGAGTGGGATTGGGTCTAGCCGAGTGGGTTTGGGTCTAGCCGAGCGTGTTTGGGTCTAGCCGAGTGGGTCTGCGTCTAGCCAAGTGGGTTTGGGTCAAGCAGAGTGGGTTTGGGTGCAGCCGAGTGGGTTTGGGTCTAGCCGAGTGGGTTTGGGTCTAGACGAGTGGGTTTGGGTGTAGCCGAGTGGGTTTAGGTGTAGCCGAGTGGGTTTGGGTCTAGCCGAGTGGGTTTGGGTCTAGCCGAGTGGGTTTGGGTCTAGCCGAGTGGGTTTGGGTCCAGCCGAGTGGGTTTGGGTCCAGCCGAGTGGGTTTGGGTCTAGCGGAGTGCGTTTGGGTCTAGCCGAGTAGGTTTGGGTCTAGCGGAGTGGGTTTGGGACTAGCCTGGAGGGTTTGGGTCTATCCGAGTGGGTTTGGGTCTAGCCGAGAGGGTTTGGGTCTAGCGGAGTGGGTTTGGGTGTAGCGGAGTGGGTTTGCGTCTAGCCGAGTGGGTTTGGGTCTAGCCGAGTCCGTTTGGGTCTAGCCGAGTGGATTTGGGACTAGCCGAGTGGGTTTGGGTCTAGCCGAGTGGGTTTGGGTCTAGCCAAGTGGGTTTGGGTCTAGCGGAGTGGGTTTGGGTGTAGCCGAGTGGGTTTGGGTCCAGCCGAGTGGGTTTGGGTCTGGCCGAGTGGGTTTGGGTGTAGCCGAGTGGGTTTGGTTCTAGCCGAGTGGGTTTGGGTCTAGCTGAGTGGGTTTGGGTCTAGCCTAGTGTGTTTGGGTCTAGCCGAGTGGGTTTGGGTCTAGCTGAGTGGGTTTGGGTCTAGTCGAGTGGGTATCGTTCTAGCCTAGTGGGTTTGGGTCTAGCCGAGTGGGTTTGGGTCCAGCCGAGTGGGTTTGGGTCCAGCCGAGTGGGTTTGGTTCCAGCCGAGTGGGTTTGGGTCTAGCCGAGTGGGTTTGGGTCTAGCCGAGTGGGTTTGGGTCTTGCCGAGTGGATTTGGGTCTAGCCGAGTGGGTTTGGGTCTAGCGGAGTGGATTTGGGTCTAGCCGAATGGGTTTGGGTCTAGCCGAGTGGGCTTGGTTGTAGCCGAGTGGGTTTGGGTGTAGCCGAGTGGGTGTGGGTCTAGCGGAGTGGGTTTGGGTCTAGCGGAGTGGGTTTGGGTCTAGCCGAGTGGGTTTGGGTCTAGCGGAGTGGGTTTGGATCTAGCCGAGTGGGTTTGGGTCTAGCCGAGTGTGTTTGGATCTAGCCGAGTGGGTTTGGGTCTAGTGGACTGGGTTTAGAAACATAGAAAATAGGTGCAGGAGTAGGCCATTCGGCCCTTCGAGCCTGCACCGCCATTCAATGTGATCATGGCTGATCATCCAACTCAGTATCCCGTACCTGCCTTCTCTCCATACCCCCTGATCCCTTTAGCCACAAGTGCCACATCTAACGCCCTCTTAAATATAGCCAATGAACTGGCCTCAACTACCTTCTGTGGCAGAGAATTCCAGAGACTCACCACTCTCTGTGTAAAGAATGTTTTCCTCATTTCGGTCCTAAAGGAATTCCCCCTTATCCTTAGACTGTGACCCCTTGTTCTGGACTCCCCCAACATCGGGAACAATCTTCCAGCATCTAGCTTGTCCAACCCCTTTGAATTTTGTAGGTTTCTATAAGATCCCCCCTCAATCTTCTAAATTCCATCGAGTACAAACCGAGTCTATCCAATCTTTCCTCATATGAAAGTCCTGACATCCCAGGAATCAGTCTGGTGAATCTTCTCTGTACCCCCTCTATGGCAAGGATGTCTTTCCTCAGATTTGGAGACCAAAACTGTACGCAGTACTCCAGGTGTGGCCTCACCAAAACCCTGTACAACTGCAGTAGAACCTCCCTGCTCCTATACTCAAATCCTTTCGCTATGAATGCTAACATACCATTTGCTTTCTTCACTGCCTGCTGCACCTGCATGCCTACTTTCAATGACTGGTGTACCATGACACCCAGGTCTCGTTGCATCTCCCCCTTACCTAATCTGCCACCATTCAGATAATAGTCTACCCTCATGTTTTTGCCACCAAAGTGGATAACCTCACATTTATCCACATTGTACTGCATCTGCCATGCATCTGCCCATTCACTCAGCCTATCCAAATCACCCTGCAGCCTCCAAGCATCCTCCTCACACCTAACTATACCCCCCAGCTTGGTATCATCTGCAAATTTGGAGATGTTGCATTGAATTCCCTCGTCCAAATCATTAATATATATTGTAAATAGCTGGGGTCCCAGCACTGAGCCTTGCGGCACCCCACTAGTCACTGCCTGCCATTCTGAAAAGGACCCGTTTACTCCTACCCTTTGCCTCCTGTCTGCTAGCCAGTTCTCTATCCACATCAATACTGAACCCCCAATACCGTGTGCTTTAAGTTTGTATGCTAATCTCTTATGCGGGACCTTGTCGAAAGCCTTCTGAAAGTCTAGATATAACACATCCACTGGTTCTCCCTTATCCACTCTACTAGTTACATCCTCGAAAAATTCTATCAGATTTGTCAGACATGATTTACCTTTCGTAAATCCATGCTGACTTTGTCCAATGATTTCACCACTTTCCAAATGCGCTGCTATCCCATCTTTAATAACTGACTCTAGCAGTTTCCCCACTACCGATGTTAGACTAACTGGTCTGTAATTCCCCGCTTTCTCTCTCCCTCCTTTTTTAAAAAGTGGGGTTACATTAGCTACCCTCCAATCCTCAGGAACTACTCCAGAATCTAAGGAATTTTGAAAAATTATCACTAATGCATCCACTATTTCTGTGGCTACCTCATTGAGTACTCTGGGATGCAGACTATCTGGCCCTGGGGATTTATCGGCCTTCAATCCGTTCAATTTACCCAACACCACCTCCCGGCAAACCTGGATTTCACTCAGTTCCTCCATCTTATTTGACCCCCGTTCCACTGCTATTTCCGGCAGATTATTTATGTCTTCCTTAGTGAAGACAGAACCAAAGTAGTTATTCAATTGGTCTGCCATGTCCTTGTTCCCCATGATCAATTCACCTGTTTCTGACTGCAAGGGACCAACATTTGTTTTAACTAGTCTCTTTCTCTTTACATATCTATAAAAACTTTTGCAGTCAGTTTTTATGTTCCCTGCCAGTTTGTGTGTAGCCGAGTGGGTTTGGGTCTAGCCGAGTGGGTTTGGGTCTAGCCGAGTGGGTTTGGGTCCAGCCGAGTGGGTTTGGGTCTAGCCGAGTGGGTTTGGGTCTAGCCGAGAGGGTTTGGGTCTAGCCGAGTGGGTTTTGGTCTAGCCGAGTGGGTTTGGGTCTAGCCGAGTGGGTTTGGGTCTAGCCGAGTGGGTTTGGGTCTAGCTGAGTGGGTTTGGGTCTAGCGGAGTGGGTTTGGGTCTAGCCGAGTGGGTTTGGGTCTAGCCGAGTGGGTTTGGGTCTAGCGGAGTGGGTTTGGGTCTAGCCGAGTGGGTTTGGGTCTGGCCGTGTGGGTTTGGGTCTAGCCGAGTGGGTTTGGGTCCAGCCGAGTGGGTTTGGGTCTAGCCGAGTGGGTTTGGGTCTAGCCGTGTGGGTTTGGGTCTAGCCGAATGGGTTTGTGTCTAGTGGAGTGGGTTTGGGTGTAGCCGAGTGGGTCTGGGTCCAACTGAGTGGGTTTGGGTCTAGCCGAGTGGGTTTGGGTCCAGCCGAGTGGGTTTGGTTCCAGCCGAGTGGGTTTGGGTCTAGCCGAGTGGGTTTGGGTCTAGCCGAGTGGGTTTGGGTCTTGTCGAGTGGATTTGGGTCTAGCCGAGTGGGTTTGGGTCTAGCGGAGTGGATTTGGGTCTAGCCGAATGGGTTTGGGTCTAGCCGAGTGGGCTTGGATGTAGCCGAGTGGGTTTGGGTGTAGCCGAGTGGGTGTGGGTCTAGCGGAGTGGGTTTGGGTCTAGCGGAGAGGGTTTGGGTCTAGCCGAGTGGGTTTGGGTCTAGCGGAGTGGGTTTGGATCTAGCCGAGTGGGTTTGGGTCTAGCCGAGTGTGTTTGGATCTAGCCGAGTGGGTTTGGGTCTAGTGGACTGGGTTTGTGTGTAGCCGAGTGGGTTTGGGTCTAGCCGAGTGGGTTTGGGTCTAGCCGAGTGGGTTTGGGTCCAGCCGAGTGGGTTTGGGTCTAGCCGAGTGGATTTGGGTCTAGCCGAGTGGGTTTGGGTCTAGCCGAGTGGGTTTTGGTCTAGCCGAGTGGGTTTGGGTCTAGCCGAGTGGGTTTGGGTCTAGCCGAGTGGGTTTGGGTCTAGCTGAGTGGGTTTGGGTCTAGCGGAGTGGGTTTGGGTCTAGCCGAGTGGGTTTGGGTCTAGCGGAGTGGGTTTGGGTCTAGCCGAGTGGGTTTGGGTCTAGCCGTGTGGGTTTGGGTCTAGCCGAGTGGGTTTGGGTCCAGCCGAGTGGGTTTGGGTCTAGCCGAGTGGGTTTGGGTCTAGCCGCGTGGGTTTGGGTCTAGCCGAATGGGTTTGTGTCTAGTGGAGTGGGTTTGGGTGTAGCCGAGTGGGTCTGGGTCGAACTGAGTGGGTTTGGGTCTAGCCGAGTGGGTTTGGGTCCAGCCGAGTGGGTTTGGGTCCAGCCGAGTGGGTTTGGTTCCAGCCGAGTGGGTTTGGGTCTAGCCGAGTGGGTTTGGGTCTAGCCGAGTGGGTTTGGGTCTTGTCGAGTGGATTTGGGTCTAGCCGAGTGGGTTTGGGTCTAGTGGAGTGGATTTGGGTCTAGCCGAATGGGTTTGGGTCTAGCCGAGTGGGTTTGGGTCTAGCCGAGTGGGTTTGGGTCTAGCCGTGTGGGTTTGGGTCTAGCCGAATGGGATTGGGTCTAGCCGAGTGGGTTTGGATCTAGCCGAGTGGGTTTGGGTCTAGCCGAGTGTGTTTGGATCTAGCCGAGTGGGTTTGGGTCTAGTGGACTGGGTTTGTGTGTAGCCGAGTGGGTTTGGGTCTAGCCGAGTGGGTTTGGGTCTAGCCGAGTGGGTTTGGGTCCAGCCGAGTGGGTTTGGGTCTAGCCGAGTGGGTTTGGGTCTAGCCGAGTGGGTTTGGGTCTAGCCGAGTGGGTTTTGGTCTAGCCGAGTGGGTTTGGGTCTAGCCGAGTGGGTTTGGGTCTAGCCGAGTGGGTTTGGGTCTAGCTGAGTGGGTTTGGGTCTAGCGGAGTGGGTTTGGGTCTAGCCGAGTTGGTTTGGGTCTAGCGGAGTGGGTTTGGGTCTAGCCGAGTGGGTTTGGGTCTAGCCGTGTGGGTTTGGGTCTAGCCGAGTGGGTTTGGGTCCAGCCGAGTGGGTTTGGGTCTAGCCGAGTGGGTTTGGGTCTAGCCGCGTGGGTTTGGGTCTAGCCGAATGGGTTTGTGTCTAGTGGAGTGGGTTTGGGTGTAGCCGAGTGGGTCTGGGTCGAACTGAGTGGGTTTGGGTCTAGCCGAGTGGGTTTGGGTCCAGCCGAGTGGGTTTGGGTCCAGCCGAGTGGGTTTGGTTCCAGCCGAGTGGGTTTGGGTCTAGCCGAGTGGGTTTGGGTCTAGCCGAGTGGGTTTGGGTCTTGTCGAGTGGATTTGGGTCTAGCCGAGTGGGTTTGGGTCTAGTGGAGTGGATTTGGGTCTAGCCGAATGGGTTTGGGTCTAGCCGAGTGGGTTTGGGTCTAGCCGAGTGGGTTTGGGTCTAGCCGTGTGGGTTTGGGTCTAGCCGAATGGGATTGGGTCTAGCCGAGTGGGTTTGGGTCTAGCCGAGTGGGTTTGGGTCTAGTGGAGTGGGTTTGGATCTAGCCGAGTGGGTTTGGGTCTAGCCGAGTGGGTCTGGGTCGAACTGAGTGGGTTTGGGTCTAGCCGAGTGGGTTTGGGTCCAGCCGAGTGGGTTTGGGTCCAGCCGAGTGGGTTTGGTTCCAGCCGAGTGGGTTTGGGTCTCGCCGAGTGGGTTTGGGTCTAGCCGAGTGGGTTTGGGTCTTGTCGAGTGGATTTGGGTCGAGCCGAGTGGGTTTGGGTCTAGCGGAGTGGATTTGGGTCTAGCCGAATGGGTTTGGGTCTAGCCGAGTGGGCTTGGTTGTAGCCGAGTGGGTTTGGGTGTAGCCGAGTGGGGGTGGGTCTAGCGGAGTGGGTTTGGGTCTAGCGGAGTGGGTTTGGGTCTAGCCGAGTGGGTTTGGGTCTAGCGGAGTGGGTTTGGATCTAGCCGAGTGGGTTTGGGTCTAGCCGATTGGGTTTGGGTCTAGCCGTGTGGGTTTGGGTCTAGCCGAGTGGGTTTGGGTCTAGTGGACTGGGTTTGGGTCTAGCTGAGTGGGTTTGGGTCTAGCCGAGTGAGTTTGCGTCTAGCCGAGTGGGTTTGGGTCCAGCCGAGTGGGTTTGGGTCTAGCCAAGTGGGTTTGGGTCTAGCGGAGTGGGTTTGGGTGTAGCCGAGTGGGTTTGGGTCTAGCCGAGTGGGTTTGGGTCTAGCCGAATGGGTTTGTGTCTAGCCGAGTGGGTTTGGGACTAGCCGAGTGGGTTTGTGTATTGCCGAGTGGGTTTGGGTCTAGCCGATTGGGTTTGGGTCTAGCCGAGTGGGTTTGGGTCGAGCCGAGTGGGTTTGGATCTAGCCGAGTGGGTTTGTGTCTAGCCGAGTGGGTTTGGGTCTAGCAGAGGGGGTTTGGGACTAGCCGAGTGGGTATGGCTCTAGCCGAGTGGGTTTGGGTCTAGCCGAGTGGGTTTGTGTCTAGCCGAGTGGGTTTGGGTCTAGCCGAGTGGGTTTGGGTCTAGCCGAGTGGGTTTGTGTCTAGCCGAGTGGGTTTGGGTCGAGCCGAGTGGGTTTGGATCTAGCCGAGTGGGTTTGTGTCTAGCCGAGTGGGTTTGGGTCTAGCAGAGGGGGTTTGGGACTAGCCGAGTGGGTATGGCTCTAGCCGAGTGGGTTTGGGTCTAGCCGAGTGGGTTTGTGTCTAGCCGAGTGGGTTTGGGTCTAGCCGAGTGGGTTTGGGTCTAGCCGAGTGGGTTTGGATCTAGCCGAGTGGGTTTGGGTCTAGCTGAGAGGGTTTGGGACTAGCCGAGTGCGTTTGGCTCTAGCGGAGTGGGTTTGGGTCTAGCGGACTGGGTTTGGGTCTAGCGGAGTGGGTTTGGGTCTAGCCGAGTGTGTTTGGGTCTAGCCGAGTGTGTTTGGATCTAGCCGAGTGGGTTTGGGTCTAGTGGACTGGGTTTGTGTGTACCCGAGTGGGTTTGGGTCTAGCCGAGTGGGTTTGGGTCTAGCCGAGTGGGTTTGGGTCCAGCCGAGTGGGTTTGGGTCTAGCCGAGTGGGTTTGGGTCTAGCCGAGTGGGTTTGGGTCTAGCCGAGTGGGTTTTGGTCTAGCCGAGTGGGTTTGGGTCTAGCCGAGTGGGTTTGGGTCTAGCCGAGTGGGTTTGGGTCTAGCTGAGTGGGTTTGGGTCTAGCGGAGTGGGTTTGGGTCTAGCCGAGTGGGTTTGGGTCTAGCGGAGTGGGTTTGGGTCTAGCCGAGTGGGTTTGGGTCTAGCCGTGTGGGTTTGGGTCTAGCCGAGTGGGTTTGGGTCCAGCCGAGTGGGTTTGGGTCTAGCCGAGTGGGTTTGGGTCTAGCCGCGTGGGTTTGGGTCTAGCCGAATGGGTTTGTGTCTAGTGGAGTGGGTTTGGGTGTAGCCGAGTGGGTCTGGGTCGAACTGAGTGGGTTTGGGTCTAGCCGAGTGGGTTTGGGTCCAGCCGAGTGGGTTTGGGTCCAGCCGAGTGGGTTTGGTTCCAGCCGAGTGGGTTTGGGTCTAGCCGAGTGGGTTTGGGTCTAGCCGAGTGGGTTTGGGTCTTGTCGAGTGGATTTGGGTCTAGCCGAGTGGGTTTGGGTCTAGTGGAGTGGATTTGGGTCTAGCCGAATGGGTTTGGGTCTAGCCGAGTGGGTTTGGGTCTAGCCGAGTGGGTTTGGGTCTAGCCGTGTGGGTTTGGGTCTAGCCGAATGGGATTGGGTCTAGCCGAGTGGGTTTGGGTCTAGCCGAGTGGGTTTGGGTCTAGTGGAGTGGGTTTGGATCTAGCCGAGTGGGTTTGGGTCTAGCCGAGTGGGTCTGGGTCGAACTGAGTGGGTTTGGGTCTAGCCGAGTGGGTTTGGGTCCAGCCGAGTGGGTTTGGGTCCAGCCGAGTGGGTTTGGTTCCAGCCGAGTGGGTTTGGGTCTAGCCGAGTGGGTTTGGGTCTAGCCGAGTGGGTTTGGGTCTTGTCGAGTGGATTTGGGTCGAGCCGAGTGGGTTTGGGTCTAGCGGAGTGGATTTGGGTCTAGCCGAATGGGTTTGGGTCTAGCCGAGTGGGCTTGGTTGTAGCCGAGTGGGTTTGGGTGTAGCCGAGTGGGGGTGGGTCTAGCGGAGTGGGTTTGGGTCTAGCGGAGTGGGTTTGGGTCTAGCCGAGTGGGTTTGGGTCTAGCGGAGTGGGTTTGGATCTAGCCGAGTGGGTTTGGGTCTAGCCGATTGGGTTTGGGTCTAGCCGTGTGGGTTTGGGTCTAGCCGAGTGGGTTTGGGTCTAGTGGACTGGGTTTGGGTCTAGCTGAGTGGGTTTGGGTCTAGCCGAGTGAGTTTGCGTCTAGCCGAGTGGGTTTGGGTCCAGCCGAGTGGGTTTGGGTCTAGCCAAGTGGGTTTGGGTCTAGCGGAGTGGGTTTGGGTGTAGCCGAGTGGGTTTGGGTCTAGCCGAGTGGGTTTGGGTCTAGCCGAATGGGTTTGTGTCTAGCCGAGTGGGTTTGGGACTAGCCGAGTGGGTTTGTGTATTGCCGAGTGGGTTTGGGTCTAGCCGATTGGGTTTGGGTCTAGCCGAGTGGGTTTGGGTCGAGCCGAGTGGGTTTGGATCTAGCCGAGTGGGTTTGTGTCTAGCCGAGTGGGTTTGGGTCTAGCAGAGGGGGTTTGGGACTAGCCGAGTGGGTATGGCTCTAGCCGAGTGGGTTTGGGTCTAGCCGAGTGGGTTTGTGTCTAGCCGAGTGGGTTTGGGTCTAGCCGAGTGGGTTTGGGTCTAGCCGAGTGGGTTTGTGTCTAGCCGAGTGGGTTTGGGTCGAGCCGAGTGGCTTTGGATCTAGCCGAGTGGGTTTGTGTCTAGCCGAGTGGGTTTGGGTCTAGCAGAGGGGGTTTGGGACTAGCCGAGTGGGTATGGCTCTAGCCGAGTGGGTTTGGGTCTAGCCGAGTGGGTTTGTGTCTAGCCGAGTGGGTTTGGGTCTAGCCGAGTGGGTTTGGGTCTAGCCGAGTGGGTTTGGATCTAGCCGAGTGGGTTTGGGTCTAGCTGAGAGGGTTTGGGACTAGCCGAGTGCGTTTGGCTCTAGCGGAGTGGGTTTCGGTCTAGCGGACTGGGTTTGGGTCTAGCGGAGTGGGTTTGGGTCTAGCCGAGTGGGTTTGGGTCTAGCCGAGTGGGTTTGGGGCTAGCCGAGTGGGTTTGGGTCTAGCCAAGTGGGTTAGGGTCTACCGGAGTGCGTTTGGGTCTAGCCGAGTGGGTTTGGGTCTAGCCGAGTGAGTTTGGGTCTAGCCGAGTGGGTTTGGGTCCAGCCGAGTGGGTTTGGGTCTAGCGGAATGGGTCTGGGTCTAGCGGAGTGGGTTTGGGTCTAGCGGAGTGGGTTTGGGTATAGCGGAGTGGGTTTGGGTCTAGCCGAGTGGGTTTGGGTCTAGCCGAGTGGGTTTGGGGCTAGCCGAGTGGGTTTGGGTCTAGCCAAGTGGGTTAGGGTCTACCGGAGTGCGTTTGGGTCTAGCCGAGTGGGTTTGGGTCTAGCCGAGTGGGTTTGGGTCTAGCCGAGTGGGTTTGGGTCTAGCGGAGTGGGTTTGGGTCTAGCGGAATGGGTCTGGGTCTAGCGGAGTGGGTTTGGGTCTAGCGGAGTGGGTTTGGGTATAGCGGAGTGGGTTTGGGTCTAGCCGAGTGGGTTTGGGTCTAGCCGAGTGGGTTTGGGTCTAGCCGGGTGGGTTTGGATCTAGCCGAGTGGGTTTGGGTCTAGCTGAGAGGGTTTGGGACTAGCCGAGTGCGTTTGGCTCTAGCGGAGTGGGTTTGGGTCTAGCGGACTGGGTTTGGGTCTAGCGGAGTGGGTTTGGGTCTAGCCGAGTGGGTTTGGGTCTAGCCGAGTGGGTTTGGGGCTAGCCGAGTGGGTTTGGGTCTAGCCAAGTGGGTTAGGGTCTACCGGAGTGCGTTTGGGTCTAGCCGAGTGGGTTTGGGTCTAGCCGAGTGAGTTTGGGTCTAGCCGAGTGGGTTTGGGTCCAGCCGAGTGGGTTTGGGTCTAGCCGAGTGGGTTTGGGTCTAGCCGAGTGGGTTTGGGTCTAGCCGAGTGGGTTTGGGTCTAGCGGAGTGGGTTTGGGTCTAGCGGAATGGGTCTGGGTCTAGCGGAGTGGGTTTGGGTCTAGCGGAGTGGGTTTGGGTATAGCGGAGTGGGTTTGGGTCTAGCCGAGTGGGTTTGGGTCTAGCCGAGTGGGTTTGGGTCTAGCCGAGTGGGTTTCGGTCTAGCCGAGTGAGTTTGGGTCTAGCGGAGTGGGTTTGGGCGAGTGGGTTTGGGTCCAGCTTAGTGGGTTTGGGTCTAGCCGAGTGGGTTTGGTTTTGCCGAGTGGGTTTGGGTCTAGCCGAGTGGGTTTGGGTCTAGCCGAGTGGGTTTGGGTCTAGCCGAGTGTGTTTGGGTGTAGCCGAGTGGAGTTGGGTCTAGCCGAGTGGGTTTGGGTCTAGCCGAGTGCGTTTGGGTCTACCCGAGTGGGTTTGTGTCTAGCCGAGTGGGTTTGGGTCTAGCCGAGTGGGTTTGAGTCCAGCCGAGTGGGTTTGGGTCCAGACGAGTGGGTTTGGGTCTCGCCGAGTGGGTTTGGGTCTAGCCGAGTGGTTTGGGTCCAGCCTAGTAGGTTGGGGTGTAGCCGAGTGGGTGTGGGTCTAGCGGAGTGGGTTTGGGGCCAGCGGAGTGGGTTTGGGCGTGTGGGTTTGGGTCCAGCTTAGTGGGTTTGGGTCTAGCCGAGTGGGTTTGGTTTTGCCGAGTGGGTTTGGGTCTAGCCGAGTGGGTTTGGGTCTAGCCGAGTGGGTTTGGGTCTAGCCGAGTGTGTTTGGGTGTAGCCGAGTGGAGTTGGGTCTAGCCGAGTGGGTTTGGGTCGAGCCGAGTGCGTTTGGGTCTACCCGAGTGGGTTTGTGTCCAGCCGAGTGGGTTTGGGTCTAGCCGAGTGGGTTTGAGTCCAGCCGAGTGGGTTTAGGTCTAGACGAGTGGGTTTGGGTCTCGCCGAGTGGGTTTGGGTCTAGCCGAGTGGGTTTGGGTCTAGCCGAGTGGGTTTGGGTGTAGCCGAGTGGGTTTGGGTGTAGCCGAGTGGGTGTGGGTCTAGCGGAGTGGGTTTGGGGCTAGCGGAGTGGGTTTGGGTCGAGCCGAGTGGGTTTGGGTCTAGCGGAGTGGGTTTGGGTCTAGCCGAGTGGGTTTGGGTCTAGCCGAGTGGGTTTGGATCTAGCTGAGTGGGTTTGGGTCTAGCCGAGTGGGTTTGGGTCTAGCCGTGTGGGTTTGTGTCTAGCCGGGTGGGTTTGGGTCTAGTGGACTGGGTTTGGGTGTAGCCGAGTGGGTTTGGGTCTAGCCGAGTGGGTTTGGGTCTAGACGAGTGGGTGTGGGTCCAGCCGAGTGGGTTTGGGTCTAGCCAAGTGGGTTTGGGTCTAGCGGAGTGGGTTTGGGTGTAGCCGAGTGGGTTTGGGTGTAGCCGATTGGGTTTGGGTCTGGCCGAATGGATTTGTGTCAAGCCGAGTGGGTTTGGGACTAGCCGAGTGGGTTTCGGTCTTGCCGAGTGGGTTTGGGTCAAGCCGAGTGGGTTTTGGTCTAGCCGAGTGGGGTTGGGTCGAGCCGAGTGGGCTTGGATCTAGCCGAGTGGGTTTGGGTCTAGCCGAGTGGGTTTGGGTCTAGCAGAGGGGGTTTGGGACTAGCCGAGTGGGTATGGCTCTAGCCGAGTGGGTTTGGGTCTAGCCGAGTGGGTTTGGGTCTAGCCGAGTGGGTTTGGGTCTAGCCGAGTGGGTTTGGGTCAAGCCGAGTGGGTTTGGGTCTAGCCGAGTGGGTTTGGGTCTAGCCGAGTGGGTTTGGGACTAGCTGAGTGGGTTTGGCTCTAGCGGAGTGGGTTTGGGTCTAGCGGAGTGGGTTTGGGTCTAGCGGAGTGGGTTTGGGACTAGCCGAGTGGGTTTGGGTCTAGCGGAGTGTGTTTGGGGCTAGCGGAGTGGGTTTGGGTCTAGCCAAGTCGGTTTGGGTCTAGCCGAGTGAGTTTGGGTCTAGCGGAGTGGGTTTGGGCAGGTGGGTTTGGGTCCAGCTTAGTGGGTTTGTGTCTAGCCGAGTGGGTTTGGTTTTGCCGAGTGGGTTTGGGTCTAGCCGAGTGGGTTTGGGTCTACCCGAGTGGGTTTGTGTCCAGCCGAGTGGGTTTGGGTCTAGCCGAGTGGGTTTGAGTCCAGCCGAGTGGGTTTAGGTCTAGACGAGTGGGTTTGGGTCTCGCCGAGTGGGTTTGGGTCTAGCCGAGTGGGTTTGGGTCTAGCCGAGTGGGTTTGGGTGTAGCCGAGTGGGTTTGGGTGTAGCCGAGTGGGTGTGGGTCTAGCGGAGTGGGTTTGGGGCTAGCGGAGTGGGTTTGGGTCGAGCCGAGTGGGTTTGGGTCTAGCGGAGTGGGTTTGGGTCTAGCCGAGTGGGTTTGGGTCTAGCCGAGTGGGTTTGGATCTAGCTGAGTGGGTTTGGGTCTCGCCGAGTGGGTTTGGGTCTAGCCGTGTGGGTTTGTGTCTAGCCGGGTGGGTTTGGGTCTAGTGGACTGGGTTTGGGTGTAGCCGAGTGGGTTTGGGTCTAGCCGAGTGGGTTTGGGTCTAGACGAGTGGGTGTGGGTCCAGCCGAGTGGGTTTGGGTCTAGCCAAGTGGGTTTGGGTCTAGCGGAGTGGGTTTGGGTGTAGCCGAGTGGGTTTGGGTGTAGCCGAGTGGGTTTGGGTGTAGCCGATTGGGTTTGGGTCTGGCCGAATGGATTTGTGTCAAGCCGAGTGGGTTTGGGACTAGCCGAGTGGGTTTCGGTCTTGCCGAGTGGGTTTGGGTCAAGCCGAGTGGGTTTTGGTCTAGCCGAGTGGGGTTGGGTCGAGCCGAGTGGGCTTGGATCTAGCCGAGTGGGTTTGGGTCTAGCCGAGTGGGTTTGGGTCTAGCAGAGGGGGTTTGGGACTAGCCGAGTGGGTATGGCTCTAGCCGAGTGGGTTTGGGTCTAGCCGAGTGGGTTTGGGTCTAGCCGAGTGGGTTTGGGTCTAGCCGAGTGGGTTTGGGTCAAGCCGAGTGGGTTTGGGTCTAGCCGAGTGGGTTTGGGTCTAGCCGAGTGGGTTTGGGACTAGCTGAGTGGGTTTGGCTCTAGCGGAGTGGGTTTGGGTCTAGCGGAGTGGGTTTGGGTCTAGCGGAGTGGGTTTGGGACTAGCCGAGTGGGTTTGGGTCTAGCGGAGTGTGTTTGGGGCTAGCGGAGTGGGTTTGGGTCTAGCCAAGTCGGTTTGGGTCTAGCCGAGTGAGTTTGGGTCTAGCGGAGTGGGTTTGGGCAGGTGGGTTTGGGTCCAGCTTAGTGGGTTTGTGTCTAGCCGAGTGGGTTTGGTTTTGCCGAGTGGGTTTGGGTCTAGCCGAGTGGGTTTGGGTCTACCCGAGTGGGTTTGTGTCCAGCCGAGTGGGTTTGGGTCTAGCCGAGTGGGTTTGAGTCCAGCCGAGTGGGTTTAGGTCTAGACGAGTGGGTTTGGGTCTCGCCGAGTGGGTTTGGGTCTAGCCGAGTGGGTTTGGGTCTAGCCGAGTGGGTTTGGGTGTAGCCGAGTGGGTTTGGGTGTAGCCGAGTGGGTGTGGGTCTAGCGGAGTGGGTTTGGGGCTAGCGGAGTGGGTTTGGGTCGAGCCGAGTGGGTTTGGGTCTAGCGGAGTGGGTTTGGGTCTAGCCGAGTGGGTTTGGGTCTAGCCGAGTGGGTTTGGATCTAGCTGAGTGGGTTTGGGTCTCGCCGAGTGGGTTTGGGTCTAGCCGTGTGGGTTTGTGTCTAGCCGGGTGGGTTTGGGTCTAGTGGACTGGGTTTGGGTGTAGCCGAGTGGGTTTGGGTCTAGCCGAGTGGGTTTGGGTCTAGACGAGTGGGTGTGGGTCCAGCCGAGTGGGTTTGGGTCTAGCCAAGTGGGTTTGGGTCTAGCGGAGTGGGTTTGGGTGTAGCCGAGTGGGTTTGGGTGTAGCCGAGTGGGTTTGGGTCTGGCCGAATGGATTTGTGTCAAGCCGAGTGGGTTTGGGACTAGCCGAGTGGGTTTCGGTCTTGCCGAGTGGGTTTGGGTCAAGCCGAGTGGGTTTTGGTCTAGCCGAGTGGGGTTGGGTCGAGCCGAGTGGGCTTGGATCTAGCCGAGTGGGTTTGGGTCTAGCCGAGTGGGTTTGGGTCTAGCAGAGGGGGTTTGGGACTAGCCGAGTGGGTATGGCTCTAGCCGAGTGGGTTTGGGTCTAGTCGAGTGGGTTTGGGTCTAGCCGAGTGGGTTTGGGTCTAGCCGAGTGGGTTTGGGTCAAGCCGAGTGGGTTTGGGTCTAGCCGAGTGGGTTTGGGTCTAGCCGAGTGGGTTTGGGACTAGCTGAGTGGGTTTGGCTCTAGCGGAGTGGGTTTGGGTCTAGCGGAGTGGGTTTGGGTCCAGCGGAGTGGGTTTGGGACTAGCCGAGTGGGTTTGGGTCTAGCGGAGTGTGTTTGGGGCTAGCGGAGTGGGTTTGGGTCTAGCCAAGTCGGTTTGGGTCTAGCCGAGTGAGTTTGGGTCTAGCGGAGTGGGTTTGGGCAGGTGGGTTTGGGTCCAGCTTAGTGGGTTTGTGTCTAGCCGAGTGGGTTTGGTTTTGCCGAGTGGGTTTGGGTCCAGCCGAGTGGGTTTGGGTCTAGCCGAGTGGGTTTAGGTCTAGCCGAGTGTGTTTGGGTGTAGCCGAGTGGAGTTGGGTCTAGCCGAGTGGGTTTGGGTCTAGCCGAGTGGGTTTGAGTCCAGCCGAGTGGGTTTGGGTCTAGACGAGTGGGTTTGGGTCTCGCCGAGTGGGTTTGGGTCTAGCCGAGTGGGTTTGGGTCTAGCCGAGTGGGTTTGGGTGTAGCCGAGTGGGTTTGGGTGTAGCCGAGTGGGTGTGGGTCTAGCGGAGTGGGTTTGGGGCTAGCGGAGTGGGTTTGGGTCTAGCCGAGTGGGTTTGGGTCTAGCGGAGTGGGTTTGGGTCTAGCCGAGTGGGTTTGGGTCTAGCCGAGTGGGTTTGGATCTAGCTGAGTGGGTTTGGGTGTAGCCGAGTGGGTTTGGGTCTAGCCTAGTGGGTTTGGGTCTGGCCGAGTGGGTTTGTGTCAAGCCGAGTGGGTTTGGGACTAGCCAAGTGGGTTTCGGTCTTGCCGAGTGGGTTTGGGTCAAGCCGAGTGGGTTTGGGTCTAGCCGAGTGGTTTTGGGTCGAGCCGAGTGGGTTTGGATCTAGCCGAGTGGGTTTGGGTCTAGCCGAGTGGGTTTGGGTCTAGCAGAGGGGGTTTGGGACTAGCCGAGTGGGTATGGCTGTAGCCGAGTGGGTTTGGGTCTAGCCGAGTGGGTTTCGGTCTAGCCGAGTGAGTTTGGGTCTAGCGGAGTGGGTTTGGGCGCGTGGGTTTGGGTCTAGCGGAGTGGGTTTGGATCTAGCTGAGTGGGTTTGGGTCTAGCCGAGTGGGTTTGGGTCTAGCCGTGTGGGTTTGTGTCTAGCCGGGTGGGTTTGGGTCTAGTGGACTGGGTTTGGGTGTAGCCGAGTGGGTTTGGGTCTAGCCGAGTGGGTTTGGGTCTAGACGAGTGGGTGTGGGACCAGCCGAGTGGGTTTGGGTCTAGCCAAGTGGGTTTGGGTCTAGCAGAGTTGGTTTGGGTGTAGCCGAGTGGGTTTGGGTCTAGCCGAGTGGGTTTGGGTCTGGCCGAGTGGGTTTGTGTCAAGCCGAGTGGGTTTGGGACTAGCCGAGTGGGTTTTGGTCTTACCGAGTGGGTTTGGGTCAAGCCGAGTGGGTTTGGGTCTAGCCGAGTGGGTTTGGGTCGAGCCGAGTGGGTTTGGATCTAGCCGAATGGGTTTGGGTCTAGCCGAGTGGGTTTGGGTCCAGCCGAGTGGGTTTGGGTCTAGCAGAGGGGGTTTGGGACTAGCCGAGTGGGTTTGGGACTAGCCGAGTGGGTTTGGCTCCAGCGGAGTGGGTTTGGGTCTAGCGGAGTGGGTTTGGGTCTAGCTGAGTGGATTTGGGTCTAGCGGAGTGGGTTTGGGTCTAGCCGAGTGGGTTTGTGTGTAGCCGAGTGGGATTGGGTCTAGCCGAGTGGGTTTGGGTCTAGTGGTGTGGGTTTGGGTCTAGCGGAGTGGGTCTGGCTCTAGCGGAGTGGGTTTGGGTCTAGCGGAGTGGGTTTCGGTCTAGCCGAATGGGTTTGGGTGTAGCCGAGTGGGTTTGGGTCTAGCGGAGCGGATTTGGGTCTAGCGGAGTGGGTTTGTGTCTAGCCGAGTGGGTTTCGGTCTTGCCGAGTGGGTTTGGGTCAAGCCGAGTGGGTTTGGGTCTAGCCGAGTGGGTTTGGGTCGAGCCGAGTGGGTTTGGATCTAGCCGAGTGGGTTTGGGTCTAGCTGAGTGGGTTTGGGTCTAGCAGAGGGGGTTTGGGACTAGCCGAGTGGGTATGGCTCTAGCCGAGTGGGTTTGGGTCTAGCCGAGTGGGTTTGGGTCTAGCCGAGTGGGTTTGGGTCTAGCCGAGTGGGTTTGGGTCAAGCCGAGTGGGTTTGGGTCTAGCCGAGTGGGTTTGGGACTAGCCGAGTGGGTTTGGGTCTAGCGGAGTGTGTTTGGGGCTAGCGGAGTGGGTTTGGGTCTAGCCAAGGCGGTTTGGGTCTAGCCGAGTGGGTTTGGGTCTAGCCGAGTGGGTTTGGGTCTAGCCGAGTGGGTTTGGGTCTAGCCGAGTGGGCTTGGGTCCAGCCGAGTGGGTTTGGGTCTAGCCGAGTGGGATTGGGTCTAGCCGAGTGCGTTTGGGTCTAGCGGTGTGGGTTTGGGTCTAGCGGAGTGGGTCTGGGTCTAGCGGAGTGGGTTTGGGTCTAGCGGAGTGGGTTTCGGTCTAGCCGAATGGGTTTGGGTCTAGCAGAGTGAGTTTGGGTCTAGCTGAGTGGATTTGGGTCTAGCGGAGTGGGTTTGGGTCTAGCCGATTGGCTTTGTGTCTAGCCGAGTGGGTTTGGGTCTAGCCGAGTGGGTTTGAGTCCAGTCGAGTGGGTTTGGGTCTAGACGAGTGGGTTTGGGTCTCGCCGAGTGGGTTTGGGCCTAGCCGAGTGGGTTTGGGTCTAGCCGAGTGGGTGTGGGTCTAGCGGAGTGGGTTTGGGGCTAGCGGAGTGGGTTTGGGTCTAGCCGAGTGGGTTTGGGTCTAGCGGAGTGGGTTTGGGTCTAGCCGAGTGGGTTTGGGTCTAGCCGAGTGGGTTTGGATCTAGCTGAGTGGGTTTGGGTCTAGCCGAGTGGGTTTGGGTCTAGCCGAGTGGGTTTAGGTCTAGCCGAGTGGGTTTGGGTCAAGCCGAGTGGGTTTGGGTCAAGCCGATTGGGTTTGGGTCTAGCCGAGTGGGTTTGGGTCTAGCCGAGTGGGTTTGGGACTAGCCGAGTGGGTTTGGCTCTAGCGGAGTGGGTTTGGGTCTAGCGGAGTGGGTTTGGGTCTAGCGGAGTGGGTTTGGGACTAGCCGAGTGGGTTGGGGTCTAGCGGAGTGTGTTTGGGGCTAGCGGAGTGGGTTTGGGTCTAGCCGAGTGGGTTTGGGTCTAGCGGAGTGGGTTTGGGTCTAGCTGAGTGGGTTTGGGTCTAGCAGAGGGGGTTTGGGACTAGCCGAGTGGGTATGGCTCTAGCCGAGTGGGTTTGGGTCTAGCCGAGTGGGTTTGGGTCTAGCCGAGTGGGTTTGGGTCTAGCCGAGTGGGTTTGGGTCTAGCCGAGTGGGTTTGGGTCTAGCGGAGTGGGTTTGGGTGTAGCCGAGTGGGTTTGGGTCTAGCTCGAGTGGGTTTGGGTCTGGCCGAGTGGGTTTGTGTCAAGCCGAGTGGGTTTGGGACTAGCCGAGTGGGTTTCGGTCTTACCGAGTGGGTTTGGGTCAAGCCGAGTGGGTTTGGGTCTAGCCGAGTGGGTTTGGGTCGAGCCGAGTGGGTTTGGATCTAGCCGAATGGGTTTGGGTCTAGCCGAGTGGGTTTGGGTCTGGCCGAGTGGGTTTGGGTCTAGCAGAGGGGGTTTGGGACTAGCCGAGTGGGTTTGGGACTAGCCGAGTGGGTTTGGCTCCAGCGGAGTGGGTTTGGGTCTAGCGGAGTGGGTTTGGGTCTAGCTGAGTGGATTTGGGTCTAGCGGAGTGGGTTTGGGTCTAGCCGAGTGGGTTTGTGTGTAGCCGAGTGGGATTGGGTCTAGCCGAGTGGGTTTGGGTCTAGTGGTGTGGGTTTGGGTCTAGCGGAGTGGGTCTGGCTCTAGCGGAGTGGGTTTGGGTCTAGCGGAGTGGGTTTCGGTCTAGCCGAATGGGTTTGGGTGTAGCCGAGTGGGTTTGGGTCTAGCGGAGCGGATTTGGGTCTTGCCGAGTGGGTTTGGGTCAAGCCGAGTGGGTTTGGGTCTAGCCGAGTGGGTTTGGGTCGAGCCGAGTGGGTTTGGATCTAGCCGAGTGGGTTTGGGTCTAGCTGAGTGGGTTTGGGTCTAGCAGAGGGGGTTTGGGACTAGCCGAGTGGGTATGGCTGTAGCCGAGTGGGTTTGGGTCTAGCCGAGTGGGTTTGGGTCTAGCCGAGTGGGTTTGGGTCTAGCCGAGTGGGTTTGGGTCAAGCCGAGTGGGTTTGGGTCTAGCCGAGTGGGTTTGGGACTAGCCGAGTGGGTTTGGGTCTAGCGGAGTGTGTTTGGGGCTAGCGGAGTGGGTTTGGGTCTAGCCAAGGCGGTTTGGGTCTAGCCGAGTGGGTTTGGGTCTAGCCGAGTGGGTTTGGGTCTAGCCGAGTGGGTTTGGGTCTAGCCGAGTGGGTTTGGGTCCAGCCGAGTGGGTTTGGGTCTAGCCGAGTGGGATTGGGTCTAGCCGAGTGGGTTTGGGTCTAGCGGTGTGGGTTTGGGTCTAGCGGAGTGGGTCTGGGTCTAGCGGAGTGGGTTTGGGTCTAGCGGAGTGGGTTTCGGTCTAGCCGAATGGGTTTGGGTCTAGCAGAGTGAGTTTGGGTCTAGCTGAGTGGATTTGGGTCTAGCGGAGTGGGTTTGGGTCTAGCCGATTGGGTTTGTGTCTAGCCGAGTGGGTTTGGGTCTAGCCGAGTGGGTTTGAGTCCAGTCGAGTGGGTTTGGGTCTAGACGAGTGGGTTTGGGTCTCGCCGAGTGGGTTTGGGCCTAGCCGAGTGGGTTTGGGTCTAGCCGAGTGGGTGTGGGTCTAGCGGAGTGGGTTTGGGGCTAGCGGAGTGGGTTTGGGTCTAGCCGAGTGGGTTTGGGTCTAGCGGAGTGGGTTTGGGTCTAGCCGAGTGGGTTTGGGTCTAGCCGAGTGGGTTTGGATCTAGCTGAGTGGGTTTGGGTCTAGCCGAGTGGGTTTGGGTCTAGCCGAGTGGGTTTGGGTCTAGCCGAGTGGGTTTGGGTCAAGCCGAGTGGGTTTGGGTCAAGCCGATTGGGTTTGGGTCTAGCCGAGTGGGTTTGGGTCTAGCCGAGTGGGTTTGGGACTAGCCGAGTGGGTTTGGCTCTAGCGGAGTGGGTTTGGGTCTAGCGGAGTGGGTTTGGGTCTAGCGGAGTGGGTTTGGGACTAGCCGAGTGGGTTTGGGTCTAGCGGAGTGTGTTTGGGGCTAGCGGAGTGGGTTTGGGTCTAGCCGAGTGGGTTTGGGTCTAGCGGAGTGGGTTTTGGTCTAGCCGAGTGGGTTTGGGTCTAGCCGAGTGGGTTTGGGTCTAGCCGAGTGGGTTTGGGTCTTGCCGAGTGGGTTTGGGTGTAGCCGAGTGGGATTGGGTCTAGCCGAGTGGGTTTGGGTCTAGTGGTGTGTGTTTGGGTCTAGCGGAGTGGGTCTGGCTCTAGCGGAGTGGGTTTGGGTCTAGCGGAGTGGGTTTCGGTCTAGCCGAATGGGTTTGGCTGTAGCCGAGTGGGTTTGGGTCTAGCGGAGCGGTTTTGGGTCTAGCGGAGTGGGTTTGTGTCTAGCCGAGTGGGTTTCGGTCTTGCCGAGTGGGTTTGGGTCAAGCCGAGTGGGGTTGGGTCTAGCCGAGTGGGTTTGGGTCGAGCCGAGTGGGTTTGGATCTAGCCGAGTGGGTTTGGGTCTAGCTGAGTGGGTTTGCGTCTAGCAGAGGGGGTTTGGGACTAGCCGAGTGGGTATGGCTCTAGCCGAGTGGGTTTGGGTCTAGCCGAGTGGGTTTGGGTCTAGCCGAGTGGGTTTGGGTCTAGCCGAGTGGGTTTGGGACTAGCCGAGTGGGTTTGGGTCTAGCGGAGTGTGTTTGGGGCTAGCGGAGTGGGTTTGGGTCTAGCCAAGGCGGTTTGGGTCTAGCCGAGTGGGTTTGGGTCTAGCCGAGTGGGTTTGGGTCTAGCCGAGTGGGTTTGGGTCTAGCCGAGTGGGTTTGGGTCCAGCCGAGTGGGTTTGGGTCTAGCCGAATGGGATTGGGTCTAGCCGAGTGGGTTTGGGTCTAGCGGTGTGGGTTTGGGTCTAGCGGAGTGGGTCTGGGTCTAGCGGAGTGGGTTTGGGTCTAGCGGAGTGGGTTTCGGTCTAGCCGAATGGGTTTGGGTCTAGCAGAGTGAGTTTGGGTCTAGCTGAGTGGATTTGGGTCTAGCGGAGTGGGTTTGGGTCCAGCCGATTGGGTTTGTGTCTAGCCGAGTGGGTTTGGGTCTAGCCGAGTGGGTTTGAGTCCAGTCGAGTGGGTTTGGGTCTAGACGAGTGGGTTTGGGTCTCGCCGAGTGGGTTTGGGCCTAGCCGAGTGGGTTTGGGTCTAGCCGAGTGGGTGTGGGTCTAGCGGAGTGGGTTTGGGGCTAGCGGAGTGGGTTTGGGTCTAGCCGAGTGGGTTTGGGTCTAGCGGAGTGGGTTTGGGTCTAGCCGAGTGGGTTTGGGTCTAGCCGAGTGGGTTTGGATCTCGCTGAGTGGGTTTGGGTCTAGCCGAGTGGGTTTGGGTCTAGCCGTGTGGGTTTGGGTCTAGCCGGGTGGGTTTGGGTCTAGTGGATTGGGTTTGGGTGTAGCCGAGTGGGTTTGTGTCTAGCCGAGTGGGTTTGGGTCTAGACGAGTGGGTGTGGGTCCAGCCGAGTGGGTTTGGGTCTAGCCAAGTGGGTTTGGGTCTAGCGGAGTGGGTTTGGGTGTAGCCGAGTGGGTTTGGGTCTAGCCGAGTGGGTTTGGGTCTGGCCGAGTGGGTTTGTGTCAAGCCGAGTGGGTTTGGGACTAGCCGAGTGGGTTTCGGTCTTGCCGAGTGGGTTTGGGTCAAGCCGAGTGGGTTTGGGTCTAGCCGAGTGGGTTTGGGTCTAGCAGAGGGGGTTTGGGACTAGCCGAGTGGGTATGGCTCTAGCCGAGTGGGTTTGGGTCTAGCCGAGTGGGTTTGGGTCTAGCCGAGTGGGTTTGGGTCTAGCCGAGTGGGTTTGGGTCTAGCCGAGTGGGTTTGGGTTTAGCAGAGGGGGTTTGGGACTAGCCGAGTGGGTATGGCTCTAGCCGAGTGGGTTTGGGTCTAGCCGAGTGGGTTTGGGTCTAGCCGAGTGGGTTTGGGTCAAGCCGAGTGGGTTTGGGTCAAGCCAATTGGGTTTGGGTCTAGCCGAGTGGGTTTGGGTCTAGCCGAGTGGGTTTGGGACTAGCCGAGTAGGTTTGGCTCTAGCGGAGTGGGTTTGGGTCTAGCGGAATGGGTTTGGGTCTAGCGGAGTGGGTTTGGGACTAGCCGAGTGGGTTTGGGTGTAGCCGAGTGGGTTTGGGTCTAGCGGAGCGGATTTGGGTCTAGCGGAGTGGGTTTGGGTCTAGCCGAGTGGGTTTGGGTCAAGCCGAGTGGGTTTGGGTCAAGCCAAGTGCGTTTGGGTCTAGCGGAGTGTGTTTGGGTCTAGCCGAATGGGTTTGGGTCTAGCCGAGTGGGTTTGGGTGTAGCGGAGTGGATTTGGGTCTAGCGGAGTGGGTTTGGGTCTAGCCAAGTGGGTTTGGGTCTAGCGGAGTGGGTTTGGGTCTGGCCGAGTGGGTTTGGGTCTAGCCGAGTGGGTTTGGGCCTAGCCGAGTGGGTTTGGGTCTAGCCGAGTGCGTTTGGGTCTAGCCTAGTGGGTTTCGGTCTAGCCGAGTGGGTTTGGGTCTAGCGGAGTGGGTTTGGGTCTAGCGGAGTGGGTTTGCGTCTAGCGGAGTGGGTTTGGGTCTAGCGGAGTGTGTTTGTGTCTAGCCAAATGGGTTTGGGTCTAGCCGAGTGGTTTGGGTGTAGCGGAGTGGATTTGGGTCTAGCGGAGTGGGTTTGGGTCTAGCCGAGTGGGTTTGGGTCTGGCCGAGTGGGTTTGGGTCTAGCCGAGTGGGTTTGGGTCTAGCCGAGTGGGTGTGGGTCTAGCCGAGTGGGTTTGGGTCTTGCCGAGTGGGTTTGGGTCTAGCCGAGTGGGTTTGGGTCCAGCGGAGTGGGTTTTGGTCTAGCCGAGTGGGTTTGGGTCTAGCGGAGTGGGGTTGGGAGTAGCCGAGTGGGTTTTGGTCTAGCCGAGTGTGTTTGGGTCTAGCCGTGTGGGTTTGGGTCTAGCCGAGTGGGTTTGGGTCTAGCCGAGTGGGATTGGGTCTAGCCGAGTGGGTTTGGGTCTAGCGGTGTGGGTTTGGGTCTAGCGGAGTGGCTCTGGGTCTCGCGGAGTGGGTTTGGGTCTAGCGGAGTGGGTTTCGGTCTAGCCGAATGGGTTTGGGTCTAGCAGAGTAAGTTTGGGTCTAGCTGAGTGGATTTGGGTCTAGCGGAGTGGGTTTGGGTCTAGCCGAGTGGGTTTGTGTCTAGCCGAGTGGGTTTGGGTCTAGCCGAGTGGGTTTGAGTCCAGTCGAGTGGGTTTGGGTCTAGACGAGTGGGTTTGGGTCTCGCCGAGTGGGTTTGGGCCTAGCCGAGTGGGTTTGGGTCTAGACGAGTGGGTGTGGGTCCAGCCGAGTGGGTTTGGGTCTAGCCAAGTGGGTTTGGGTCTAGCGGAGTGGGTTTGGGTGAAGCCGAGTGGGTTTGGGTCTAGCCGAGTGGGTTTGGGTCTGGCCGAGTGGGTTTGTGTCAAGCCGAGTGGGTTTGGGTCTAGCCGAGTGGGTTTGGGTCTAGCAGAGTGAGTTTGGGTCTAGCTGAGTGGATTTGGGTCTAGCGGAGTGGGTTTGGGTCTGGCCGGGTGGGTTTGGGTCTAGCCGAGTGGGTTTGGGTCTAGCCGAGTGGGTTTGGGTCGAGCCGAGTGGGTTTGGATCTAGCCGAGTGGGTTTGGGTCTAGCCGAGTGGGTTTGGGTCTAGCAGAGGGGGTTTGGGACTAGCCGAGTGGGTATGGCTCTGGCCGAGTGGGTTTGGGTCTAGCCGAGTGGGTTTGGGTCTAGCCGAGTGGGTTTGTGTCAAGCCGAGTGGGTTTGGGACTAGCTGAGTGGGTTTCGGTCTTGCCGAGTGGGTTTGGGTCAAGCCGAGTGGGTTTGGGTCTAGCCGAGTGGGTTTGGGTCGAGCCGAGTGGGTTTGGATCTAGCCGAGTGGGTTTGGGTCTAGCCGAGTGGGTTTGGGTCTAGCAGAGGGGGTTTGGGACTAGCCGAGTGGGTATGGCTCTGGCCGAGTGGGTTTGGGTCCAGCCGAGTGGGTTTGGCTCTAGCCGAGTGGGTTTGGGTCTAGCCGAGTGGGTTTGGGTCAAGCCGAGTGGGTTTGGGTCTAGCCGAGTGGGTTTGGGTGTAGCCGAGTGGGTTTGGGTGTATCCGAGTGGGTGTGGGTCTAGCGGAGTGGGTTTGGGGCTAGCGTAGTGGTTTTGGGTCTAGCCGAAAGTGGGTTTGGGTGTAGCCGAGTGGGTTTGGGCCTAGCCGAGTGGGTTTGGGTCTAGACGAGTGGGTTTGGGTCTCGCCGAGTGGGTTTGGGCCTAGCCGAGTGGGTTTGGGTCTAGACGAGTGGGTGTGGGTCCAGCCGAGTGGGTTTGGGTCTAGCGGAGTGGGTTTGGGTGTAGCCGAGTGGGTTTGGGTCTAGCCGAGTGGGTTTGGGTCTGGCCGAGTGGGTTTGTGTCAAGCCGAGTGTGTTTGGGTCTAGCCGAGTGGGTTTGGGTCTAGCCGAGTGGGTTTGGGTCGAGCCGAGTGGGTTTGGATCTAGCCGAGTGGGTTTGGGTCTAGCCGAGTGGGTTTGGGTCTAGCAGAGGGGGTTTGGGACTAGCCGAGTGGGTATGGCTCTGGCCGAGTGGGTTTGGGTCCAGCCGAGTGGGTTTGGCTCTAGCCGAGTGGGTTTGGGTCTAGCCGAGTGGGTTTGGGTCAAGCCGAGTGGGTTTGGCTCTAGCCGAGTGGGTTTGGGTGTAGCCGAGTGGGTTTGGGTGTATCCGAGTGGGTGTGGGTCTAGCGGAGTGGGTTTGGGGCTAGCGTAGTGGTTTTGGGTCTAGCCGAAAGTGGGTTTGGGTGTAGCCGAGTGGGTTTGGGCCTAGCCGAGTGGGTTTGGGTCTAGACGAGTGGGTTTGGGTCTCGCCGAGTGGGTTTGGGCCTAGCCGAGTGGGTTTGGGTCTAGACGAGTGGGTGTGGGTCCAGCCGAGTGGGTTTGGGTCTAGCCAAGTGGGTTTGGGTCTAGCGGAGTGGGTTTGGGTGTAGCCGAGTGGGTTTGGGTCTAGCCGAGTGGGTTTGGGTCTGGCCGAGTGGGTTTGTGTCAAGCCGAGTGGGTTTGGGTCTAGCCGAGTGGGTTTGGGTCTAGCCGAGTGGGTTTGGGTCTAGCGGAGTGGGTTTTGGTCTAGCCGAGTGGGTTTGGGTCTAGCGGAGTGGGGTTGGGACGAGCCGAGTGGGTTTGGGTCTAGCGGAGTGTGTTTGGGGCTAGCGGAGTGGGTTTGGGTCTAGCCAAGTGGGTTTGGGTCTAGCGGAGTGGGTTTGGGTCTAGCCGAGTGGGTTTGGGTCTAGCCGAGTGGGTTTGGGTCTAGCCGAGTGGGTTTGGGTCTAGCCGAGTGCGTTTGGGTCTAGCCTAGTGGGTTTGGGTCTAGCCGAGTGGGTTTGGGTCTAGCGGAGTGGGTTTGGGTCTAGCGGAGTGGGTTTGCGTCTAGCGGAGTGGGTTTGGGTCTAGCGGAGTGTGTTTGGGTCTAGCCGAATGGGTTTGGGTCTAGCCGAGTGGGTTTGGGTGTAGCGGAGTGGATTTGGGTCTAGCGGAGTGGGTTTGGGTCTAGCCGAGTGGGTTTGGGTCTAGCCGAGTGGGTTTGGGTCTAGCCGAGTGGGTTTGGGTCTAGCCGAGTGGGTGTGGGTCTAGCCGAGTGGGTTTGGGTCTAGCCGAGTGGGTTTGGGTCTAGCCGAGTGGGTTTGGGTCCAGCGGAGTGGGTTTTGGTCTAGCCGAGTGGGTTTGCGTCTAGCGGAGTGGTGTTGGGAGTAGCCGAGTGGGTTTTGGTCTAGCCGAGTGTGTTTGGGTCTAGCCGAGTGGGTTTGGGTCTAGCCGAGTTGGTTTGGGTCTAGCCGAGTGGGATTGGGTCCAGCCGAGTGGGTTTGGGTCTAGCGGTGTGGGTTTGGGTCTAGCGGAGTGGGTCTGGGTCTCGCGGAGTGGATTTGGGTCTAGCGGAGTGGGTTTCTGTCTAGCCGAATGGGTTTGGGTCTAGCAGAGTGAGTTTGGGTCTAGCTGAGTGGATTTGGGTCTAGCGGAGTGGGTTTGGGTCTGGCCGGGTGGGTTTGGGTCTAGCCGAGTGGGTTTGGGTCTAGACGAGTGGGTGTGGGTCCAGCCGAGTGGGTTTGGGTCTAGCCAAGTGGGTTTGGGTCTAGCGGAGTGGGTTTGGGTGTAGCCAAGTGGGTTTGGGTCTAGCCGAGTGGGTTTGGGTCTGGCCGAGTGCGTTTGTGTCAAGCCGAGTGGGTTTGGGACTAGCTGAGTGGGTTTCGGTCTTGCCGAGTGGGTTTGGGTCAAGCCGAGTGGGTTTGGGTCTAGCCGAGTGGGTTTGGGTCGAGCCGAGTGGGTTTGGATCTAGCCGAGTGGGTTTGGGTCTAGCCGAGTGGGTTTGGGTCTAGCAGAGGTGGTTTGTGACTAGCCGAGTGGGTATGGCTCTAGCCGAGTGGGTTTGGGTCCAGCCGAGTGGTTTTGGGTCTAGCCGAGTGGGTTTGGGTCTAGCCGAGTGGGTTTGGGTCAAGCCGAGTGGGTTTGGGTCTAGCCGAGTGGGTTTGGGTGTAGCCGAGTGGGTTTGGGTCTAGCCGAGTGGGTTTGGGTCTAGCCGAGTGCGTTTGGGTCTAGCCTAGTGGGTTTCGGTCTAGCCGAGTGGGTTTGGGTCTAGCGGAGTGGGTTTGGGTCTAGCGGAGTGGGTTTGGGTCTAGCCGAGTGGGTTTGGGTCTAGCGGTGTGCGTTTGGGTCTAGCGGAGTGGGTCTGGGTCTTGCGGAGTGGATTTGGGTCTAGCGGAGTGGGTTTCTGTCTAGCCGAATGGGTTTGGGTCGAGCAGAGTGAGTTTGGGTCTAGCTGAGTGGATTTGGGTCTAGCGGAGTGGGTTTGGGACTAGCCGAGTGGGTTTGGGTCTAGCGGAGTGTGTTTGGGGCTAGCGGAGTGGGTTTGGGTCTAGCCAAATGGGTTTGGGTCTAGCGGAGTGGGTTTGGGTCTAGCCGAGTGGGTTTGGGTCTAGCCGAGTGGGTTTGGGTCTAGCCGAGTGGGTTTTGGTCTAGCCGAGTGGGTTTGGTTCTGGCCGAGTGGGTTTGGGTCTAGCCGAGTGGGATTGTGTCTAGCCGAGTGGGTTTGGGTCTAGCGGTGTGTGTTTGGGTCTAGCGGAGTGGGTCTGGGTCTAGCGGAGTAGTTTTGGGTCTAGCGGAGTGGGTTTCATTCTAGCCGAATGGGTTTGGGTCTAGCCGAGTGGGTTTGGGTCTAGCGGAGTGGGTTTGGGTCGAGCGGAGTGGGTTTGCGTCTGGCGGAGTGGGTTTGGGTCTGGCGGAGTGTGTTTGGGTCTAGCCGAATGGGTTTGGGTCTAGCCGAGTGGGTTTGGGTGTAGCGGAGTGGGTTTGGGTCTAGCCAAGTGGGTTTGGGTCTAGCGGAGTGGGTTTGGGTCTAGCCGAGTGGGTTTGGGTCCAGCCGAGTGGGTTTGGGTCTAGCCGAGTGGGTTTGGGTCTAGCCGAGTGCGTTTGGGTCTAGCCGAGTGGGTTTGGGTCTAGCGGAGTGGGTTTGGGTCTAGCGGAGTGGGTTTGGGTCTAGCCGAGTGGGTTTGGGCCAAGCCGAGTGGGTTTGGGTCTAGCCGAGTGGGTTTTGGTCTAGCCGAGTGGGTTTGGTTCTAGCCGAGTGGGTTTGGGTCTAGCCGAGTGGGATTGTGTCTAGCCGAGTGGGTTTGCGTCTAGCGGTGTGGGTTTGGGTCTAGCGGAGTGGGTCTGGGTCTAGCGGAGTAGTTTTGGGTCTAGCCGAGTGGGTTTGGGTCTCGCCGAGTGGGTTTGGGTCTAGCCGAGTGGGTTTGGGTCTAGCGGAGTGGGTTTTGGTCTAGCCGAGTGGGTTTGGGTCTAGCGGAGTGGGGTTGGGAGTAGCCGAGTGGGTTTTGGTCTAGCCGAGTGTGTTTGGGTCTAGCCGAGTGGGTTTGGGTCTAGCCGAGTTGGTTTGGGTCTAGCCGAGTGGGATTGGGTCTAGCCGAGTGGGTTTGGGTCTAGCGGTGTGCGTTTGGGTCTAGCGGAGTGGGTCTGGGTCTTGCGGAGTGGATTTGGGTCTAGCGGAGTGGGTTTCGGTCTAGCCGAATGGGTTTGGGTCTAGCAGAGTGAGTTTGGGTCTAGCTGAGTGGATTTGGGTCTAGCGGAGTGGGTTTGGGTCTAGCCGAGTGGGTTTGTGTCTAGCTGAGTGGGTTTGGGTCTAGCCGAGTGGGTTTGAGTCCAGTCGAGTGGGTTTGGGTCTAGACGAGTGGGCTTGGGTCTCGCCGAGTGGGTTTGGGCCTAGCCGAGTGGGTTTGGGTGTAGCCGAGTGGGTGTGGGTCTAGCGGAGTGGGTTTGGGGCTAGCTGAGTGGGTTTGGGTCTAGCCGAGTGGGTTTGGGTCTAGCGGAGTGGGTTTGGGTCTAGCCGAGTGGGTTTGGGTCCAGCCGAGTGGGTTTGGATCTAGCTGAGTGGGTTTGGGTCTAGCCGAGTGGGTTTGGGTCTAGCCGTGTGGGTTTGGGTCTAGCCGGGTGGGTTTGGGTGTAGTGGATTGGGTTTGGGTGTAGCCGAGTGGGTTTGTGTCTAGCCGAGTGGGTTTGGGTGTAGACGAGTGGGTGTGGGTCCAGCCGAGTGGGTTTGGGTCTAGCCAAGTGGGTTTGGGTCTGGCGGAGTGGGTTTGGGTGTAGCCGAGTGGGTTTGGGTCTAGCCGAGTGGGTTTGGAACTAGCCGAGTGGGTTTCGGTCTTGCCGAGTGGGTTTGGGTCAAGCCGAGTGGGTTTGGGTCTAGCCGAGTGGGTTTGGGTCGAGCCGAGTGGGTTTGGATCTAGCCGAGTGAGTTTGGGTCTAGCCGAGTGGGTTTGGGTCTAGCAGAGGGGGTTTGGGACTAGCCGAGTGGGTATGGCTCCAGCCGAGTGGGTTTGGGTCTAGCCGAGTGGGTTTGGGTCTAGCCGAGTGGGTTTGGGTCTAGCCGAGCGGGTTTGGGTCAAGCCGAGTGGGTTTGGGTCCAGCTGAGTGGGTTTGGGTCTAGCCGAGTGGGTTTGGGACTAGGCGAGTGGGTTTGGCTCTAGCGGAGTGGGTTTGGGTCTAACGGAGTGGGTTTGGGTCTAGCGGAGTGGGTTTGGGACTAGCCGGGTGGGTTTGGGTCTAGCGGAGTGTGTTTGGGGATAGCGGAGTGGGTTTGGGTCCAGCCAAATGGGTTTGGGTCTAGCGGAGTGGGTTTGGGTCTAGCCGAGTGGGTTTGGGTCTAGCCGAGTGGGTTTGGGTCTAGCCGAGTGGGTTTTGGTCTAGCCGAGTGGGTTTGGTTCTAGCCGAGTGGGTTTGGGTCTAGCCGAGTGGGATTGTGTCTAGCCGAGTGGGTTTGGGTCTAGCGGTGTGGGTTTGGGTCTAGCGGAGTGGGTCTGGGTCTAGCGGAGTAGTTTTGGGTCTAGCAGAGTGGGTTTCGTTCTAGCCGAATGGGTTTGGATCGAGCCGAGTGGGTTTGGGTCTAGCTGAGTGGATGTGGGTCTAGCGGAGTGGGTTTGGGTCTAGCCGAGTGGGTTTGGGTCTAGCCGAGTGGGTTTGGGTCTAGCCGAGTGGGTTTGGGTCTAGCCGAGTGGGTTTGGTTCTAGCCGAGTGCGTTTGGGTCTAGCCTAGTGGGTTTAGGTCAAGCCGAGTGGGTTTGGGTCTAGCGGAGTGGGTTTGGGTCTAGCGGAGTGGGTTTGCGTCTAGCGGAGTGGGTTTGGGTCTAGCGGAGTGTGTTTGGGTCTAGCCGAATGGGTTTGGGTCTAGCCGAGTGGGTTTGGGTGTAGCGGAGTGGATTTGGGTCTAGCGGAGTGGGTTTGGGTCTAGCCGAGTGGGTTTGGGTCTAGCAGAGTGGGTTTGGGTCTAGCCGAGTGGGTTTGGGTCTAGCCGAGTGGGTTTGGGTCTAGCCGAGTGGGTTTGGGTCTAGCCGAGTGGGTTTGGGTCTAGCCGAGTGGGTTTGGGTCTAGCGGAGTGGGTTTTCGTCCAGCCGAGTGGGTTTGGGTCTAGCGGAGTGGGGTTGGGACTAGCCGAGTGGGTTTGGGTCTAGCGGAGTGTGTTTGGGGCTAGCGGAGTGGGTTTGGGTCTAGCCAAGTGGGTTTGGGTCTAGCGGAGTGGGTTTGGGTCTAGCCGAGTGGGTTTGGGTCTAGCCGAGTCGGTTTGGGTCTAGCCGAGTGCGTTTGGGTCTAGCCGAGTGCGTTTGGGTCTAGCCTAGTGGGTTTCGGTCTAGCCGAGTGGGTTTGGGTCTAGCGGAGTGGGTTTGGGTCTAGCGGAGTGGGTTTGCGTCTAGCCGAGTGGGTTTGGGTCTAGCCGAGTGGGTTTGGGTCTAGCCGAGTGGGTTTGGGTCTAGCCGAGTGGGTGTGGGTCTAGCCGAGTGGGTTTGGGTCTTGCCGAGTGGGTTTGGGTCTAGCCGAGTGGGTTTGGGTCCAGCGGAGTGGGTTTTGGTCTAGCCGAGTGGGTGTGGGTCTAGCGGAGTGGGGTTGGGAGTAGCCGAGTGGGTTTTGGCCTAGCCGAGTGGGTTTGGGTCTAGCCGAGTGGGATTGGGTCTAGCCGAGTGGGTTTGGGTCTAGCGGTGTGGGTTTGGGTCTAGCGGAGTGGGTCTGGGTCTCGCGGAGTGGGTTTGGGTCTAGCAGAGTGGGTTTCGGTCTAGCCGAATGGGTTTGGGTCTAGCAGAGTGAGTTTGGGTCTAGCTGAGTGGATTTGGGTCTAGCGGAGTGGGTTTGGGTCTAGCCGAGTGGGTTTGTGTCTAGCCGAGTGGGTTTGGGTTTAGCCGAGTGGGTTTGAGTCCAGTCGAGTGGGTTTGGGTCTAGACGAGTGGGTTTGGGTCTCGCCGAGTGGGTTTGGGCCTAGCCGAGTGGGTTTGGGTCTAGCCGAGTGGGTTTGGGTCTAGCGGAGTGGGGTTGGGACTAGCCGAGTGGGTTTGGGTCTAGCGGAGTGTGTTTGGGGCTAGCGGAGTGGGTTTGGGTCTAGCCGAGTGGGTTTGGGTCTAGCCGAGTCGGTTTGGGTCTAGCCGAGTGCGTTTGGGTCTAGCCGAGTGCGTTTGGGTCTAGCCTAGTGGGTTTCGGTCTAGCCGAGTGGGTTTGGGTCTAGCGGAGTGGGTTTGGGTCTAGCGGAGTGGGTTTGCGTCTAGCCGAGTGGGTTTGGGTCTAGCCGAGTGGGTTTGCGTCTAGCCGAGTGGGTTTGGGTCTAGCCGAGTGGGTGTGGGTCTAGCCGAGTGGGTTTGGGTCTTGCCGAGTGGGTTTGGGTCTAGCCGAGTGGGTTTGGGTCCAGCGGAGTGGGTTTTGGTCTAGCCGAGTGGGTGTGGGTCTAGCGGAGTGGGGTTGGGAGTAGCCGAGTGGGTTTTGGCCTAGCCGAGTGGGTTTGGGTCTAGCCGAGTGGGATTGGGTCTAGCCGAGTGTGTTTGGGTCTAGCGGTGTGGGTTTGGGTCTAGCGGAGTGGGTCTGGGTCTCGCGGAGTGGGTTTGGGTCTAGCAGAGTGGGTTTCGGTCTAGCCGAATGGGTTTGGGTCTAGCTGAGTGGATTTGGGTCTAGCCGAGTGGGTTTGGGTCTAGCCGAGTGGGTTTGTGTCTAGCCGAGTGGGTTTGGGTTTAGCCGAGTGGGTTTGAGTCCAGTCGAGTGGGTTTGGGTCTAGACGAGTGGGTTTGGGTCTCGCCGAGTGGGTTTGGGCCTAGCCGAGTGGGTTTGGGTCTAGCCGAGTGGGTTTGTGTGTAGCCGAGTGGGTTTGGGTGTAGCCGAGTGGGTGTGGGTCTAGCGGAGTGGGTTTGGGGCTAGCCGAGTGGGTTTGGGTCTAGCGGAGTGGGTTTGGGTCTAGCCGAGTGGGTTTGGGTCTAGCCGAGTGGGTTTGGATCTAGCTGAGTGGGTTTGGGTCTAGCCGAGTGGGTTTGGGTCTAGCCGTGTGGGTTTGGGTCCAGCCGGGTGGGTTTGGGTCTAGCGGAGTGGGTTTGGGTGTAGCCGAGTGGGTTTGGGTCTAGCCGAGTGGGTTTGGGTCTGGCCGAGTGGGTTTGTGTCAAGCCGAGTGGGTTTGGGTCTAGCCGAGTGGGTTTGGGTCTAGCCGAGTGGGTTTGGGTCTAGCGGAGTGGGTTTTGGTCTAGCCGAATGGGTTTGGGTCTAGCGGAGTGGGGTTGGGACTAGCCGAGTGGGTTTGGGTCTAGCGGAGTGTGTTTGGGGCTAGCGGAGTGGGTTTGGCTCTAGCCAAGTGGGTTTGGGTCTAGCGGAGTGGGTTTGGGTCTAGCCGAGTGGGTTTGGGTCTAGCCGAGTGGGTTTCGGTCTAGCCGAGTGGGTTTGCGTCTAGCCGAGTGCGTTTGGGTCTAGCCTAGTGGGTTTCGGTCTAGCCGAGTGGGTTTGGGTCTAGCGGAGTGGGTTTGGGTCTAGCGGAGTGGGTTTGCGTCTAGCGGGGTGGGTTTGGGTCTAGCGGAGTGTGTTTGGGTCTAGCCGAATGGGTTTGGGTCTAGCCGAGTGGGTTTGGGTGTAGCGGAGTGGATTTGGGTCTAGCGGAGTGGGTTTGGGTCTAGCCGAGTGGGTTTGGGTCTAGCCGAGTGGGTTTGGGTCTAGCCGAGTGGGTTTGGGTCTAGCCGAGTGGGTGTGGGTCTAGCCGAGTGGGTTTGGGTCTAGCCGAGTGGGTTTGCGTCCAGCCGAGTGGGTTTGGGTCCAGCAGAGTGGGTATTGGTCTGGCCGAGTGGGTTTGGGTCTAGCGGAGTGGGGTTGGGAGTAGCCGAGTGGGTTTTGGTCTAGCCGAGTGTGTTTGGGTCTAGCCGAGTGGGTTTGGGTCTAGCCGAGTGGGTTTGGGTCTAGCCGAGTGGGATTGGGTCTAGCCGAGTGGGTTTGGGTCTAGCGGTGTGGGTTTGGGTCTAGCCGAGTGGATTTGGGTCTATCCGAGTGAGTTTGGGTCTAGCGGAGTGGGTTTTGGTCTAGCCGAGTGGGTTTGGGTCTAGCGGAGTGGGGTTGGGACTAGCCGAGTGGGTTTGGGTCTAGCGGAGTGTGTTTGGGGCTAGCGGAGTGGGTTTGGGTCTAGCCAAGTGGGTTTGGGTCTAGCGGAGTGGGTTTGGGTCTAGCCGAGTGGGTTTGGGTCCAGCCGAGTGGGTTTGGGTCTAGCCGAGTGGGTTTGGGTCTAGCCGAGTGCGTTTGGGTCTAGCCGAGTGGGTTTGGGTCTAGCGGAGTGGGTTTGGGTCTAGCGGAGTGGGTTTGGGTCTAGCCGAGTGGGTTTAGGCCAAGCCGAGTGGGTTTGGGTCTAGCCGAGTGGGTTTTGGTCTAGCCGAGTGGGTTTGGTTCTAGCCGAGTGGGTTTGGGTCTAGCCGAGTGGGATTGTGTCTAGCCGAGTGGGTTTGCGTCTAGCGGTGTGGGTTTGGGTCTAGCGGAGTGGGTCTGGGTCTAGCGGAGTAGTTTTGGGTCTAGCCGAGTGGGTTTGGGTCTCGCCGAGTGGGTTTGGGTCTAGCCGAGTGGGTTTGGGTCTAGCGGAGTGGGTTTTGGTCTAGCCGAGTGGGTTTGGGTCTAGCGGAGTGGGGTTGGGAGTAGCCGAGTGGGTTTTGGTCTAGCCGAGTGTGTTTGGGTCTAGCCGAGTGGGTTTGGGTCTAGCCGAGTTGGTTTGGGTCTAGCCGAGTGGGATTGGGTCTAGCCGAGTGGGTTTGGGTCTAGCGGTGTGCGTTTGGGTCTAGCGGAGTGGGTCTGGGTCTTGCGGAGTGGATTTGGGTCTAGCGGAGTGGGTTTCGGTCTAGCCGAATGGGTTTGGGTCTAGCAGAGTGAGTTTGGGTCTAGCTGAGTGGATTTGGGTCTAGCGGAGTGGGTTTGGGTCTAGCCGAGTGGGTTTGTGTCTAGCTGAGTGGGTTTGGGTCTAGCCGAGTGGGTTTGAGTCCAGTCGAGTGGGTTTGGGTCTAGACGAGTGGGCTTGGGTCTCGCCGAGTGGGTTTGGGCCTAGCCGAGTGGGTTTGGGTGTAGCCGAGTGGGTGTGGGTCTAGCGGAGTGGGTTTGGGGCTAGCTGAGTGGGTTTGGGTCTAGCCGAGTGGGTTTGGGTCTAGCGGAGTGGGTTTGGGTCTAGCCGAGTGGGTTTGGGTCCAGCCGAGTGGGTTTGGATCTAGCTGAGTGGGTTTGGGTCTAGCCGAGTGGGTTTGGGTCTAGCCGAGTGGGTTTGGGTCTAGCGGAGTGGGGTTGGAACTAGCCGAGTGGGTTTGGGTCTAGCGGAGTGTGTTTGGGGCTAGCGGAGTGGGTTTGGGTCTAGCCGAGTGGGTTTGGGTCTAGCCGAGTCGGTTTGGGTCTAGCCGAGTGCGTTTGGGTCTAGCCGAGTGCGTTTGGGTCTAGCCTAGTGGGTTTCGGTCTAGCCGAGTGGGTTTGGGTCTAGCGGAGTGGGTTTGGGTCTAGCGGAGTGGGTTTGCGTCTAGCCGAGTGGGTTTGGGTCAAGCCGAGTGGGTTTGGGACTAGCCGAGTGGGTTTGGGTCTAGCCGAGTGGGTGTGGGTCTAGCCGAGTGGGTTTGGGTCTTGCCGAGTGGGTTTGGGTCTAGCCGAGTGGGTTTGGGTCCAGCGGAGTGGGTTTTGGTCTAGCCGAGTGGGTGTGGGTCTAGCGGAGTGGGGTTGGGAGTAGCCGAGTGGGTTTTGGCCTAGCCGAGTGGGTTTGGGTCTAGCCGAGTGGGATTGGGTCTAGCCGAGTGTGTTTGGGTCTAGCGGTGTGGGTTTGGGTCTAGCGGAGTGGGTCTGGGTCTCGCGGAGTGGGTTTGGGTCTAGCAGAGTGGGTTTCGGTCTAGCCGAATGGGTTTGGGTCTAGCTGAGTGGATTTGGGTCTAGCCGAGTGGGTTTGGGTCTAGCCGAGTGGGTTTGTGTCTAGCCGAGTGGGTTTGGGTTTAGCCGAGTGGGTTTGAGTCCAGTCGAGTGGGTTTGGGTCTAGACGAGTGGGTTTGGGTCTCGCCGAGTGGGTTTGGGCCTAGCCGAGTGGGTTTGGGTCTAGCCGAGTGGGTTTGTGTGTAGCCGAGTGGGTTTGGGTGTAGCCGAGTGGGTGTGGGTCTAGCGGAGTGGGTTTGGGGCTAGCCGAGTGGGTTTGGGTCTAGCGGAGTGGGTTTGGGTCTAGCCGAGTGGGTTTCGGTCTAGCCGAGTGGGTTTGGATCTAGCTGAGTGGGTTTGGGTCTAGCCGAGTGGGTTTGGGTCTAGCCGTGTGGGTTTGGGTCCAGCCGGGTGGGTTTGGGTCTAGCGGAGTGGGTTTGGGTGTAGCCGAGTGGGTTTGGGTCTAGCCGAGTGGGTTTGGGTCTGGCCGAGTGGGTTTGTGTCAAGCCGAGTGGGTTTGGGTCTAGCCGAGTGGGTTTGGGTCTAGCCGAGTGGGTTTGGGTCTAGCGGAGTGGGTTTTGGTCTAGCCGAATGGGTTTGGGTCTAGCGGAGTGGGGTTGGGACTAGCCGAGTGGGTTTGGGTCTAGCGGAGTGTGTTTGGGGCTAGCGGAGTGGGTTTGGCTCTAGCCAAGTGGGTTTGGGTCTAGCGGAGTGGGTTTGGGTCTAGCCGAGTGGGTTTGGGTCTAGCCGAGTGGGTTTCGGTCTAGCCGAGTGGGTTTGCGTCTAGCCGAGTGCGTTTGGGTCTAGCCTAGTGGGTTTCGGTCTAGCCGAGTGGGTTTGGGTCTAGCGGAGTGGGTTTGGGTCTAGCGGAGTGGGTTTGCGTCTAGCGGAGTGGGTTTGGGTCTAGCGGAGTGTGTTTGGGTCTAGCCGAATGGGTTTGGGTCTAGCCGAGTGGGTTTGGGTGTAGCGGAGTGGATTTGGGTCTAGCGGAGTGGGTTTGGGTCTAGCCGAGTGGGTTTGGGTCTAGCCGAGTGGGTTTGGGTCTAGCCGAGTGGGTTTGGGTCTAGCCGAGTGGGTGTGGGTCTAGCCGAGTGGGTTTGGGTCTAGCCGAGTGGGTTTGCGTCCAGCCGAGTGGGTTTGGGTCCAGCAGAGTGGGTATTGGTCTGGCCGAGTGGGTTTGGGTCTAGCGGAGTGGGGTTGGGAGTAGCCGAGTGGGTTTTGGTCTAGCCGAGTGTGTTTGGGTCTAGCCGAGTGGGTTTGGGTCTAGCCGAGTGGGTTTGGGTCTAGCCGAGTGGGATTGGGTCTAGCCGAGTGGGTTTGGGTCTAGCGGTGTGGGTTTGGGTCTAGCCGAGTGGATTTGGGTCTATCCGAGTGAGTTTGGGTCTAGCGGAGTGGGTTTTGGTCTAGCCGAGTGGGTTTGGGTCTAGCGGAGTGGGGTTGGGACTAGCCGAGTGGGTTTGGGTCTAGCGGAGTGTGTTTGGGGCTAGCGGAGTGGGTTTGGGTCTAGCCAAGTGGGTTTGGGTCTAGCGGAGTGGGTTTGGGTCTAGCCGAGTGGGTTTGGGTCCAGCCGAGTGGGTTTGGGTCTAGCCGAGTGGGTTTGGGTCTAGCCGAGTGCGTTTGGGTCTAGCCGAGTGGGTTTGGGTCTAGCGGAGTGGGTTTGGGTCTAGCGGAGTGGGTTTGGGTCTAGCCGAGTGGGTTTGGGCCAAGCCGAGTGGGTTTGGGTCTAGCCGAGTGGGTTTTGGTCTAGCCGAGTGGGTTTGGTTCTAGCCGAGTGGGTTTGGGTCTAGCCGAGTGGGATTGTGTCTAGCCGAGTGGGTTTGCGTCTAGCGGTGTGGGTTTGGGTCTAGCGGAGTGGGTCTGGGTCTAGCGGAGTAGTTTTGGGTCTAGCCGAGTGGGTTTGGGTCTCGCCGAGTGGGTTTGGGTCTAGCCGAGTGGGTTTGGGTCTAGCGGAGTGGGTTTTGTTCTAGCCGAGTGGGTTTGGGTCTAGCGGAGTGGGGTTGGGAGTAGCCGAGTGGGTTTTGGTCTAGCCGAGTGTGTTTGGGTCTAGCCGAGTGGGTTTGGGTCTAGCCGAGTTGGTTTGGGTCTAGCCGAGTGGGATTGGGTCTAGCCGAGTGGGTTTGGGTCTAGCGGTGTGCGTTTGGGTCTAGCGGAGTGGGTCTGGGTCTTGCGGAGTGGATTTGGGTCTAGCGGAGTGGGTTTCGGTCTAGCCGAATGGGTTTGGGTCTAGCAGAGTGAGTTTGGGTCTAGCTGAGTGGATTTGGGTCTAGCGGAGTGGGTTTGGGTCTAGCCGAGTGGGTTTGTGTCTAGCTGAGTGGGTTTGGGTCTAGCCGAGTGGGTTTGAGTCCAGTCGAGTGGGTTTGGGTCTAGACGAGTGGGCTTGGGTCTCGCCGAGTGGGTTTGGGCCTAGCCGAGTGGGTTTGGGTGTAGCCGAGTGGGTGTGGGTCTAGCGGAGTGGGTTTGTGGCTAGCTGAGTGGGTTTGGGTCTAGCCGAGTGGGTTTGGGTCTAGCGGAGTGGGTTTGGGTCTAGCCGAGTGGGTTTGGGTCCAGCCGAGTGGGTTTGGATCTAGCTGAGTGGGTTTGGGTCTAGCCGAGTGGGTTTGGGTCTAGCCGTGTGGGTTTGGGTCTAGCCGGGTGGGTTTGGGTGTAGTGGATTGGGTTTGGGTGTAGCCGAGTGGGTTTGTGTCTAGCCGAGTGGGTTTGGGTCTAGACGAGTGGGTGTGGGTCCAGCCGAGTGGGTTTGGGTCTAGCCAAGTGGGTTTGGGTCTGGCGGAGTGGGTTTGGGTGTAGCCGAGTGGGTTTGGGTCTAGCCGAGTGGGTTTGGGTCTGGCCGAGTGGGTTTGTGTCAAGCCGAGTGGGTTTGGAACTAGCCGAGTGGGTTTCGGTCTTGCCGAGTGGGTTTGGGTCAAGCCGAGTGGGTTTGGGTCTAGCCGAGTGGGTTTGGGTCGAGCCGAGTGGGTTTGGATCTAGCTGAGTGGGTTTGGGTCTAGCCGAGTGGGTTTGGGTCTAGCCGTGTGGGTTTGGGTCCAGCCGGGTGGGTTTGGGTCTAGCGGAGTGGGTTTGGGTGTAGCCGAGTGGGTTTGGGTCTAGCCGAGTGGGTTTGGGTCTGGCCGAGTGGGTTTGTGTCAAGCCGAGTGGGTTTGGGTCTAGCCGAGTGGGTTTGGGTCTAGCCGAGTGGGTTTGGGTCTAGCGGAGTGGGTTTTGGTCTAGCCGAATGGGTTTGGGTCTAGCGGAGTGGGGTTGGGACTAGCCGAGTGGGTTTGGGTCTAGCGGAGTGTGTTTGGGGCTAGCGGAGTGGGTTTGGCTCTAGCCAAGTGGGTTTGGGTCTAGCGGAGTGGGTTTGGGTCTAGCCGAGTGGGTTTGGGTCTAGCCGAGTGGGTTTCGGTCTAGCCGAGTGGGTTTGCGTCTAGCCGAGTGCGTTTGGGTCTAGCCTAGTGGGTTTCGGTCTAGCCGAGTGGGTTTGGGTCTAGCGGAGTGGGTTTGGGTCTAGCGGAGTGGGTTTGCGTCTAGCGGAGTGGGTTTGGGTCTAGCGGAGTGTGTTTGGGTCTAGCCGAATGGGTTTGGGTCTAGCCGAGTGGGTTTGGGTGTAGCGGAGTGGATTTGGGTCTAGCGGAGTGGGTTTGGGTCTAGCCGAGTGGGTTTGGGTCTAGCCGAGTGGGTTTGGGTCTAGCCGAGTGGGTTTGGGTCTAGCCGAGTGGGTGTGGGTCTAGCCGAGTGGGTTTGGGTCTAGCCGAGTGGGTTTGCGTCCAGCCGAGTGGGTTTGGGTCCAGCAGAGTGGGTATTGGTCTGGCCGAGTGGGTTTGGGTCTAGCGGAGTGGGGTTGGGAGTAGCCGAGTGGGTTTTGGTCTAGCCGAGTGTGTTTGGGTCTAGCCGAGTGGGTTTGGGTCTAGCCGAGTGGGTTTGGGTCTAGCCGAGTGGGATTGGGTCTAGCCGAGTGGGTTTGGGTCTAGCGGTGTGGGTTTGGGTCTAGCCGAGTGGATTTGGGTCTATCCGAGTGAGTTTGGGTCTAGCGGAGTGGGTTTTGGTCTAGCCGAGTGGGTTTGGGTCTAGCGGAGTGGGGTTGGGACTAGCCGAGTGGGTTTGGGTCTAGCGGAGTGTGTTTGGGGCTAGCGGAGTGGGTTTGGGTCTAGCCAAGTGGGTTTGGGTCTAGCGGAGTGGGTTTGGGTCTAGCCGAGTGGGTTTGGGTCCAGCCGAGTGGGTTTGGGTCTAGCCGAGTGGGTTTGGGTCTAGCCGAGTGCGTTTGGGTCTAGCCGAGTGGGTTTGGGTCTAGCGGAGTGGGTTTGGGTCTAGCGGAGTGGGTTTGGGTCTAGCCGAGTGGGTTTGGGCCAAGCCGAGTGGGTTTGGGTCTAGCCGAGTGGGTTTTGGTCTAGCCGAGTGGGTTTGGTTCTAGCCGAGTGGGTTTGGGTCTAGCCGAGTGGGATTGTGTCTAGCCGAGTGGGTTTGCGTCTAGCGGTGTGGGTTTGGGTCTAGCGGAGTGGGTCTGGGTCTAGCGGAGTAGTTTTGGGTCTAGCCGAGTGGGTTTGGGTCTCGCCGAGTGGGTTTGGGTCTAGCCGAGTGGGTTTGGGTCTAGCGGAGTGGGTTTTGTTCTAGCCGAGTGGGTTTGGGTCTAGCGGAGTGGGGTTGGGAGTAGCCGAGTGGGTTTTGGTCTAGCCGAGTGTGTTTGGGTCTAGCCGAGTGGGTTTGGGTCTAGCCGAGTTGGTTTGGGTCTAGCCGAGTGGGATTGGGTCTAGCCGAGTGGGTTTGGGTCTAGCGGTGTGCGTTTGGGTCTAGCGGAGTGGGTCTGGGTCTTGCGGAGTGGATTTGGGTCTAGCGGAGTGGGTTTGGGTCTAGCCGAATGGGTTTGGGTCTAGCAGAGTGAGTTTGGGTCTAGCTGAGTGGATTTGGGTCTAGCGGAGTGGGTTTGGGTCTAGCCGAGTGGGTTTGTGTCTAGCTGAGTGGGTTTGGGTCTAGCCGAGTGGGTTTGAGTCCAGTCGAGTGGGTTTGGGTCTAGACGAGTGGGCTTGGGTCTCGCCGAGTGGGTTTGGGCCTAGCCGAGTGGGTTTGGGTGTAGCCGAGTGGGTGTGGGTCTAGCGGAGTGGGTTTGGGGCTAGCTGAGTGGGTTTGGGTCTAGCCGAGTGGGTTTGGGTCTAGCGGAGTGGGTTTGGGTCTAGCCGAGTGGGTTTGGGTCCAGCCGAGTGGGTTTGGATCTAGCTGAGTGGGTTTGGGTCTAGCCGAGTGGGTTTGGGTCTAGCCGTGTGGGTTTGGGTCTAGCCGGGTGGGTTTGGGTGTAGTGGATTGGGTTTGGGTGTAGCCGAGTGGGTTTGTGTCTAGCCGAGTGGGTTTGGGTCTAGACGAGTGGGTGTGGGTCCAGCCGAGTGGGTTTGGGTCTAGCCAAGTGGGTTTGGGTCTGGCGGAGTGGGTTTGGGTGTAGCCGAGTGGGTTTGGGTCTAGCCGAGTGGGTTTGGGTCTGGCCGAGTGGGTTTGTGTCAAGCCGAGTGGGTTTGGAACTAGCCGAGTGGGTTTCGGTCTTGCCGAGTGGGTTTGGGTCAAGCCGAGTGGGTTTGGGTCTAGCCGAGTGGGTTTGGGTCGAGCCGAGTGGGTTTGGATCTAGCCGAGTGGGTTTGGGTCTAGCCGAGTGGGTTTGGGTCTAGCAGAGGGGGTTTGGGACTAGCCGAGTGGGTATGGCTCCAGCCGAGTGGGTTTGGGTCTAGCCGAGTGGGTTTGGGACTAGCCGAGTGGGTTTGGGTCTAGCCGAGCGGGTTTGGGTCAAGCCGAGTGGGTTTGGGTCCAGCTGAGTGGGTTTGGGTCTAGCCGAGTGGGTTTGGGACTAGCCGAGTGGGTTTGGCTCTAGCGGAGTGGGTTTGGGTCTAACGGAGTGGGTTTGGGTCGAGCGGAGTGGGTTTGGGACTAGCCGGGTGGGTTTGGGTCTAGCGGAGTGTGTTTGGGGATAGCGGAGTGGGTTTGGGTCCAGCCAAATGGGTTTGGGTCTAGCGGAGTGGGTTTGGGTCTAGCCGAGTGGGTTTGGGTCTAGCCGAGTGGGTTTGGGTCTAGCCGAGTGGGTTTTGGTCTAGCCGAGTGGGTTTGGTTCTAGCCGAGTGGGTTTGGGTCTAGCCGAGTGGGATTGTGTCTAGCCGAGTGGGTTTGGGTCTAGCGGTGTGGGTTTGGGTCTAGCGGAGTGGGTCTGGGTCTAGCGGAGTAGTTTTGGGTCTAGCAGAGTGGGTTTCGTTCTAGCCGAATGGGTTTGGATCGAGCCGAGTGGGTTTGGGTCTAGCTGAGTGGATGTGGGTCTAGCGGAGTGGGTTTGGGTCTAGCCGAGTGGGTTTGGGTCTAGCCGAGTGGGTTTGGGTCTAGCCGAGTGGGTTTGGTTCTAGCCGAGTGCGTTTGGGTCTAGCCTAGTGGGTTTAGGTCAAGCCGAGTGGGTTTGGGTCTAGCGGAGTGGGTTTGGGTCTAGCGGAGTGGGTTTGCGTCTAGCGGAGTGGGTTTGGGTCTAGCGGAGTGTGTTTGGGTCTAGCCGAATGGGTTTGGGTCTAGCCGAGTGGGTTTGGGTGTAGCGGAGTGGATTTGGGTCTAGCGGAGTGGGTTTGGGTCTAGCCGAGTGGGTTTGGGTCTAGCAGAGTGGGTTTGGGTCTAGCCGAGTGGGTTTGGGTCTAGCCGAGTGGGTTTGGGTCTAGCCGAGTGGGTTTGGGTCTAGCCGAGTGGGTTTCGGTCTAGCCGAGTGGGTTTGGGTCTAGCGGAGTGGGTTTTCGTCCAGCCGAGTGGGTTTGGGTCTAGCGGAGTGGGGTTGGGACTAGCCGAGTGGGTTTGGGTCTAGCGGAGTGTGTTTGGGGCTAGCGGAGTGGGTTTGGGTCTAGCCAAGTGGGTTTGGGTCTAGCGGAGTGGGTTTGGGTCTAGCCGAGTGGGTTTGGGTCTAGCCGAGTCGGTTTGGGTCTAGCCGAGTGCGTTTGGGTCTAGCCGAGTGCGTTTGGGTCTAGCCTAGTGGGTTTCGGTCTAGCCGAGTGGGTTTGGGTCTAGCGGAGTGGGTTTGGGTCTAGCGGAGTGGGTTTGCGTCTAGCCGAGTGGGTTTGGGTCTAGCCGAGTGGGTTTGGGTCTAGCGGTGTGGGTTTGGGTCTAGCCGAGTGGATTTGGGTCTATCCGAGTGAGTTTGGGTCTAGCGGAGTGGGTTTTGGTCTAGCCGAGTGGGTTTGGGTCTAGCGGAGTGGGGTTGGGACTAGCCGAGTGGGTTTGGGTCTAGCGGAGTGTGTTTGGGGCTAGCGGAGTGGGTTTGGGTCTAGCCAAGTGGGTTTGGGTCTAGCGGAGTGGGTTTGGGTCTAGCCGAGTGGGTTTGGGTCCAGCCGAGTGGGTTTGGGTCTAGCCGAGTGGGTTTGGGTCTAGCCGAGTGCGTTTGGGTCTAGCCGAGTGGGTTTGGGTCTAGCGGAGTGGGTTTGGGTCTAGCGGAGTGGGTTTGGGTCTAGCCGAGTGGGTTTGGGCCAAGCCGAGTGGGTTTGGGTCTAGCCGAGTGGGTTTTGGTCTAGCCGAGTGGGTTTGGTTCTAGCCGAGTGGGTTTGGGTCTAGCCGAGTGGGATTGTGTCTAGCCGAGTGGGTTTGCGTCTAGCGGTGTGGGTTTGGGTCTAGCGGAGTGGGTCTGGGTCTAGCGGAGTAGTTTTGGGTCTAGCCGAGTGGGTTTGGGTCTCGCCGAGTGGGTTTGGGTCTAGCCGAGTGGGTTTGGGTCTAGCGGAGTGGGTTTTGTTCTAGCCGAGTGGGTTTGGGTCTAGCGGAGTGGGGTTGGGAGTAGCCGAGTGGGTTTTGGTCTAGCCGAGTGTGTTTGGGTCTAGCCGAGTGGGTTTGGGTCTAGCCGAGTTGGTTTGGGTCTAGCCGAGTGGGATTGGGTCTAGCCGAGTGGGTTTGGGTCTAGCGGTGTGCGTTTGGGTCTAGCGGAGTGGGTCTGGGTCTTGCGGAGTGGATTTGGGTCTAGCGGAGTGGGTTTGGGTCTAGCCGAATGGGTTTGGGTCTAGCAGAGTGAGTTTGGGTCTAGCTGAGTGGATTTGGGTCTAGCGGAGTGGGTTTGGGTCTAGCCGAGTGGGTTTGTGTCTAGCTGAGTGGGTTTGGGTCTAGCCGAGTGGGTTTGAGTCCAGTCGAGTGGGTTTGGGTCTAGACGAGTGGGCTTGGGTCTCGCCGAGTGGGTTTGGGCCTAGCCGAGTGGGTTTGGGTGTAGCCGAGTGGGTGTGGGTCTAGCGGAGTGGGTTTGGGGCTAGCTGAGTGGGTTTGGGTCTAGCCGAGTGGGTTTGGGTCTAGCGGAGTGGGTTTGGGTCTAGCCGAGTGGGTTTGGGTCCAGCCGAGTGGGTTTGGATCTAGCTGAGTGGGTTTGGGTCTAGCCGAGTGGGTTTGGGTCTAGCCGTGTGGGTTTGGGTCTAGCCGGGTGGGTTTGGGTGTAGTGGATTGGGTTTGGGTGTAGCCGAGTGGGTTTGTGTCTAGCCGAGTGGGTTTGGGTCTAGACGAGTGGGTGTGGGTCCAGCCGAGTGGGTTTGGGTCTAGCCAAGTGGGTTTGGGTCTGGCGGAGTGGGTTTGGGTGTAGCCGAGTGGGTTTGGGTCTAGCCGAGTGGGTTTGGGTCTGGCCGAGTGGGTTTGTGTCAAGCCGAGTGGGTTTGGAACTAGCCGAGTGGGTTTCGGTCTTGCCGAGTGGGTTTGGGTCAAGCCGAGTGGGTTTGGGTCTAGCCGAGTGGGTTTGGGTCGAGCCGAGTGGGTTTGGATCTAGCCGAGTGGGTTTGGGTCTAGCCGAGTGGGTTTGGGTCTAGCAGAGGGGGTTTGGGACTAGCCGAGTGGGTATGGCTCCAGCCGAGTGGGTTTGGGTCTAGCCGAGTGGGTTTGGGACTAGCCGAGTGGGTTTGGGTCTAGCCGAGCGGGTTTGGGTCAAGCCGAGTGGGTTTGGGTCCAGCTGAGTGGGTTTGGGTCTAGCCGAGTGGGTTTGGGACTAGCCGAGTGGGTTTGGCTCTAGCGGAGTGGGTTTGGGTCTAACGGAGTGGGTTTGGGTCGAGCGGAGTGGGTTTGGGACTAGCCGGGTGGGTTTGGGTCTAGCGGAGTGTGTTTGGGGATAGCGGAGTGGGTTTGGGTCCAGCCAAATGGGTTTGGGTCTAGCGGAGTGGGTTTGGGTCTAGCCGAGTGGGTTTGGGTCTAGCCGAGTGGGTTTGGGTCTAGCCGAGTGGGTTTTGGTCTAGCCGAGTGGGTTTGGTTCTAGCCGAGTGGGTTTGGGTCTAGCCGAGTGGGATTGTGTCTAGCCGAGTGGGTTTGGGTCTAGCGGTGTGGGTTTGGGTCTAGCGGAGTGGGTCTGGGTCTAGCGGAGTAGTTTTGGGTCTAGCAGAGTGGGTTTCGTTCTAGCCGAATGGGTTTGGATCGAGCCGAGTGGGTTTGGGTCTAGCTGAGTGGATGTGGGTCTAGCGGAGTGGGTTTGGGTCTAGCCGAGTGGGTTTGGGTCTAGCCGAGTGGGTTTGGGTCTAGCCGAGTGGGTTTGGTTCTAGCCGAGTGCGTTTGGGTCTAGCCTAGTGGGTTTAGGTCAAGCCGAGTGGGTTTGGGTCTAGCGGAGTGGGTTTGGGTCTAGCGGAGTGGGTTTGCGTCTAGCGGAGTGGGTTTGGGTCTAGCGGAGTGTGTTTGGGTCTAGCCGAATGGGTTTGGGTCTAGCCGAGTGGGTTTGGGTGTAGCGGAGTGGATTTGGGTCTAGCGGAGTGGGTTTGGGTCTAGCCGAGTGGGTTTGGGTCTAGCAGAGTGGGTTTGGGTCTAGCCGAGTGGGTTTGGGTCTAGCCGAGTGGGTTTGGGTCTAGCCGAGTGGGTTTGGGTCTAGCCGAGTGGGTTTCGGTCTAGCCGAGTGGGTTTGGGTCTAGCGGAGTGGGTTTTCGTCCAGCCGAGTGGGTTTGGGTCTAGCGGAGTGGGGTTGGGACTAGCCGAGTGGGTTTGGGTCTAGCGGAGTGTGTTTGGGGCTAGCGGAGTGGGTTTGGGTCTAGCCAAGTGGGTTTGGGTCTAGCGGAGTGGGTTTGGGTCTAGCCGAGTGGGTTTGGGTCTAGCCGAGTCGGTTTGGGTCTAGCCGAGTGCGTTTGGGTCTAGCCGAGTGCGTTTGGGTCTAGCCTAGTGGGTTTCGGTCTAGCCGAGTGGGTTTGGGTCTAGCGGAGTGGGTTTGGGTCTAGCGGAGTGGGTTTGCGTCTAGCCGAGTGGGTTTGGGTCTAGCCGAGTGGGTTTGGGTCTAGCCGAGTGGGTTTGGGTCTAGCCGAGTGGGTGTGGGTCTAGCCGAGTGGGTTTGGGTCTTGCCGAGTGGGTTTGGGTCTAGCCGAGTGGGTTTGGGTCCAGCGGAGTGGGTTTTGGTCTAGCCGAGTGGGTGTGGGTCTAGCGGAGTGGGGTTGGGAGTAGCCGAGTGGGTTTTGGCCTAGCCGAGTGGGTTTGGGTCTAGCCGAGTGGGATTGGGTCTAGCCGAGTGGGTTTGGGTCTAGCGGTGTGGGTTTGGGTCTAGCGGAGTGGGTCTGGGTCTCGCGGAGTGGGTTTGGGTCTAGCAGAGTGGGTTTCGGTCTAGCCGAATGGGTTTGGGTCTAGCAGAGTGAGTTTGGGTCTAGCTGAGTGGATTTGGGTCTAGCGGAGTGGGTTTGGGTCTAGCCGAGTGGGTTTGTGTCTAGCCGAGTGGGTTTGGGTTTAGCCGAGTGGGTTTGAGTCCAGTCGAGTGGGTTTGGGTCTAGACGAGTGGGTTTGGGTCTCGCCGAGTGGGTTTGGGTCTAGCCGAGTGGGTTTGGGTCTAGCGGAGTGGGGTTGGGACTAGCCGAGTGGGTTTGGGTCTAGCGGAGTGTGTTTGGGGCTAGCGGAGTGGGTTTGGGTCTAGCCGAGTGGGTTTGGGTCTAGCCGAGTCGGTTTGGGTCTAGCCGAGTGCGTTTGGGTCTAGCCGAGTGCGTTTGGGTCTAGCCTAGTGGGTTTCGGTCTAGCCGAGTGGGTTTGGGTCTAGCGGAGTGGGTTTGGGTCTAGCGGAGTGGGTTTGCGTCTAGCCGAGTGGGTTTGGGTCTAGCCGAGTGGGTTTGGGTCTAGCCGAGTGGGTTTGGGTCTAGCCGAGTGGGTGTGGGTCTAGCCGAGTGGGTTTGGGTCTTGCCGAGTGGGTTTGGGTCTAGCCGAGTGGGTTTGGGTCCAGCGGAGTGGGTTTTGGTCTAGCCGAGTGGGTGTGGGTCTAGCGGAGTGGGTCTGGGTCTCGCGGAGTGGGTTTGGGTCTAGCAGAGTGGGTTTCGGTCTAGCCGAATGGGTTTGGGTCTAGCTGAGTGGATTTGGGTCTAGCCGAGTGGGTTTGGGTCTAGCCGAGTGGGTTTGTGTCTAGCCGAGTGGGTTTGGGTTTAGCCGAGTGGGTTTGAGTCCAGTCGAGTGGGTTTGGGTCTAGACGAGTGGGTTTGGATCTCGCCGAGTGGGTTTGGGCCTAGCCGAGTGGGTTTGGGTCTAGCCGAGTGGGTTTGTGTGTAGCCGAGTGGGTTTGGGTGTAGCCGAGTGGGTGTGGGTCTAGCGGAGTGTGTTTGGGGCTAGCCGAGTGGGTTTGGGTCTAGCGGAGTGGGTTTGGGTCTAGCCGAGTGGGTTTGGGTCTAGCCGAGTGGGTTTGGATCTAGCTGAGTGGGTTTGGGTCTAGCCGAGTGGGTTTGGGTCTAGCCGTGTGGGTTTGGGTCCAGCCGGGTGGGTTTGGGTCTAGCGGAGTGGGTTTGGGTGTAGCCGAGTGGGTTTGGGTCTAGCCGAGTGGGTTTGGGTCTGGCCGAGTGGGTTTGTGTCAAGCCGAGTGGGTTTGGGTCTAGCCGAGTGGGTTTGGGTCTAGCCGAGTGGGTTTGGGTCTAGCGGAGTGGGTTTTGGTCTAGCCGAATGGGTTTGGGTCTAGCGGAGTGGGGTTGGGACTAGCCGAGTGGGTTTGGGTCTAGCGGAGTGTGTTTGGGGCTAGCGGAGTGGGTTTGGCTCTAGCCAAGTGGGTTTGGGTCTAGCGGAGTGGGTTTGGGTCTAGCCGAGTGGGTTTGGGTCTAGCCGAGTGGGTTTCGGTCTAGCCGAGTGGGTTTGCGTCTAGCCGAGTGCGTTTGGGTCTAGCCTAGTGGGTTTCGGTCTAGCCGAGTGGGTTTGGGTCTAGCGGAGTGGGTTTGGGTCTAGCGGAGTGGGTTTGCGTCTAGCGGAGTGGGTTTGGGTCTAGCGGAGTGTGTTTGGGTCTAGCCGAATGGGTTTGGGTCTAGCCGAGTGGGTTTGGGTGTAGCGGAGTGGATTTGGGTCTAGCGGAGTGGGTTTGGGTCTAGCCGAGTGGGTTTGGGTCTAGCCGAGTGGGTTTGGGTCTAGCCGAGTGGGTTTGGGTCTAGCCGAGTGGGTGTGGGTCTAGCCGAGTGGGTTTGGGTCTAGCCGAGTGGGTTTGCGTCCAGCCGAGTGGGTTTGGGTCCAGCAGAGTGGGTATTGGTCTGGCCGAGTGGGTTTGGGTCTAGCGGAGTGGGGTTGGGAGTAGCCGAGTGGGTTTTGGTCTAGCCGAGTGTGTTTGGGTCTAGCCGAGTGGGTTTGGGTCTAGCCGAGTGGGTTTGGGTCTAGCCGAGTGGGATTGGGTCTAGCCGAGTGGGTTTGGGTCTAGCGGTGTGGGTTTGGGTCTAGCGGAGTGGGTCTGGGTCTCGCGGAGTGGATTTGGGTCTAGCGGAGTCGGTTTCGGTCTAGCCGAATGGGTTTGGGTCTAGCAGAGTGAGTTTGGGTCTAGCTGAATGGATTTGGGTCTAGCGGAGTGGGTTTGGGTCTAGCCGAGTGGGTTTGTGTCTAGCCGAGTGGGTTTGGGTCTAGCCGAGTGGGTTTGAGTTTAGTCGAGTGGGTTTGGGTCTAGACGAGTGGGTTTGGGTCTCGCCGAGTGGGTTTGGGTCTAGCGGAGTGGGTTTGGGTGTAGCCGAGTGGGTTTGGGTCTAGCCGAGTGGGTTTGGGTCTGGCCGAGTGGGTTTGTGTCAAGCCGAGTGGGTTTGGGACTAGGCGAGTGGGTTTCGGTCTTGCCGAGTGGGTTTGGGTCAAGCCGAGTGGGTTTAGGTGTAGCCGAGTGGGTTTGGGTCGAGCCGAGTGGGTTTGGATCTAGCCGAGTGGGTTTGGGTCTAGCCGAGTGGGTTTGGGTCTAGCAGAGGGGGTTTGGGACTAGCCGAGTGGGTATGGCTCTAGCCGAGTGGGTTTGGGTCTAGCCGAGTGGGTTTGGGTCTAGCCGAGTGGGTTTGGGTCTAGCCGAGTGGGTTTTGGTCAAGCCGAGTGGGTTTGGGTCTAGCCGAGTGCGTTTGGGTCTGGCCTAGTGGGTTTCGGTCTAGCCGAGTGGGTTTGGGTCTAGCGGAGTGGGTTTGGGTCTAGCGGAGTGGGTTTGCGTCTAGCCGAGTGGGTTTGGGTCTAGCCGAGTGGGTTTGGGTCTAGCCGAGTGGGTTTGGGTCTAGCCGAGTGGGTTTTGGTCTAGCCGAGTGGGTTTGGTTCTAGCCGAGTGGGTTTGGGTCTAGCCGAGTGGGATTGTGTCTAGCCGAGTGGGTTTGGGTCTAGCGGTGTGGGTTTGGGTCTAGCGGAGTGGGTCTGGGTCTAGCGGAGTAGTTTTGGGTCTAGCGGAGTGGGTTTCGTTCTAGCCGAATGGGTTTGGGTCTAGCCGAGTGGGTTTGGGTCTAGCTGAGTGTATTTGGGTCTAGCGGAGTGGGTTTGGGTCTAGCCGAGTGGGTTTGGGTCTAGCCGAGTGGGTTTGGGTCTAGCTGAGTGGGTTTGGGTCTAGCCGAGTGGGTTTGGTTCTAGCCGAGTGCGTTTGGGTCTAGCCTAGTGGGTTTGGGTCTAGCCTAGTGGGTTTAGGTCTAGCCGAGTGGGTTTGGGTCTGGCGGAGTGTGTTTTGGGTCTAGCGGAGTGGGTTTGCGTCTAGCGGAGTGGGTTTGGGACTAGCGGAGTATGTTTGGGTCTAGCCGAATGGGTTTGGGTCTAGCCGAGTGGGTTTGGGTGTAGCGGAGTGGATTTGGGTCTAGCGGAGTGGGTTTGGGTCTAGCCGAGTGGGTTTGGGTCTAGCAGAGTGGGTTTGGGTCTAGCCAAGTGGGTTTGGGTCTAGCGGAGTGTGTTTGGGGCTAGCGGAGTGGGTTTGGGTCTAGCCAAGTGGGTTTGGGTCTAGCGGAGTGGGTTTGGGTCTAGCCGAGTGGGTTTGGGTCTAGCCGAGTGGGTTTGGGTCTAGCCGAGTGCGTTTGGGTCTGGCCGAGTGCGTTTGGGTCTAGCCTAGTGGGTTTCGGTCTAGCCGAGTGGGTTTGGGTCTAGCGGAGTGGGTTTGTGTCTAGCGGAGTGGGTTTGCGTCTAGCCGAGTGGGTTTGGGTCTAGCCGAGTGGGTTTGGGTCTAGCCGAGTGGGTTTGGGTCTAGCCGAGTGGGTGTGGGTCGAGCCGAGTGGGTTTGGGTCTTGCCGAGTGGGTTTGGGTCTAGCCGAGTGGGTTTGGGTCCAGCGGAGTGGGTTTTGGTCTAGCCGAGTGGGTTTGGGTCTAGCGGAGTGGGGTTGGGAGTAGCCGAGTGGGTTTTGGCCTAGCCGAGTGGGTTTGGGTCTAGCCGAGTGGGATTGGGTCCAGCCGAGTGGGTTTGGGTCTAGCGGTGTGGGTTTGGGTCTAGCGGAGTGGGTCTGGGTCTCGCGGAGTGGGTTTGGGTCTTGCAGAGTGGGTTTCGGTCTAGCCGAATGGGTTTGGGTCTAGCAGAGTGAGTTTGGGTCTAGCTGAGTGGATTTGGGTCTAGCGGAGTGGGTTTGGGTCTAGCCGAGTGGGTTTGTGTCTAGCCGAGTGGGTTTGGGTTTAGCCGAGTGGGTTTGAGTCCAGTCGAGTGGGTTTGGGTCTAGACGAGTGGGTTTGGGTCTCGCCGAGTGGGTTTGGGCCTAGCCGAGTGGGTTTGGGTCTAGCCGAGTGGGTTTGGGTGTAGCCGAGTGGGTTTGGGTGTAGCCGAGTGGGTGTGGGTCTAGCGGAGTGGGTTTGGGGCTAGCGGAGTGGGTTTGGGTCTAGCCGAGTGGGTTTGGGTCTAGCGGAGTGGGTTTGGGTCTAGCCGAGTGGGTTTGGGTCTAGCCGAGTGGGTTTGGATCTAGCTGAGTGGGTTTGGGTCTAGCCGAGTGGGTTTGGGTCTAGCCGTGTGGGTTTGGGTCCAGCCGGGTGGGTTTGGGTCTAGCGGAGTGGGTTTGGGTATAGCCGAGTGGGTTTGGGTCTAGCCGAGTGGGTTTGGGTCTGGCCGAGTGGGTTTGTGTCAAGCCGAGTGGGTTTGGGTCTAGCCGAGTGGGTTTGGGTCTAGCCGAGTGGGTTTGGGTCTAGCGGAGTGGGTTTTGGTCTAGCCGAATGGGTTTGGGTCTAGCGGAGTGGGGTTGGGACTAGCCGAGTGGGTTTGGGTCTAGCGGAGTGTGTTTGGGGCTAGCGGAGTGGGTTTGGCTCAAGCCAAGTGGGTTTGGGTCTAGCGGAGTGGGTTTGGGTCTAGCCGAGTGGGTTTGGGTCTAGCCGAGTGGGTTTCGGTCTAGCCGAGTGGGTTTGCGTCTAGCCAAGTGCGTTTGGGTCTAGCCTAGTGGGTTTCGGTCTAGCCGAGTGGGTTTGGGTCTAGCGGAGTGGGTTTGGGTCTAGCGGAGTGGGTTTGCGTCTGGCGGAGTGGGTTTGGGTCTAGCGGAGTGTGTTTGGGTCTAGCCGAATGGGTTTGGGTCTAGCCGAGCGGGTTTGGGTGTAGCGGAGTGGATTTGGGTCTAGCGGAGTGGGTTTGGGTCTAGCCGAGTGGGTTTGGGTCTAGCCGAGTGGGTTTGGGTCTAGCCGAGTTGGTTTGGGTCTAGCCGAGTGGGTGTGGGTCTAGCCGAGTGGGTTTGGGTCTAGCCGAGTGGGTTTGCGTCCAGCCGAGTGGGTTTGGGTCCAGCAGAGTGGGTATTGGTCTGGCCGAGTGGGTTTGGGTCTAGCGGAGTGGGGTTGGGAGTAGCCGAGTGGGTTTTGGTCTAGCCGAGTGTGTTTGGGTCTAGCCGAGTGGGTTTGGGTCTAGCCGAGTGGGTTTGGGTCTAGCCGAGTGGGTTGGGTCTAGCCGAGTGGGTTTGGGTCTAGCGGTGTGGGTTTGGGTCTAGCGGAGTGGGTCTGGGTCTCGCGGAGTGGATTTGGGTCTAGCGGAGTCGGTTTCGGTCTAGCCGAATGGGTTTGGGTCTAGCAGAGTGAGTTTGGGTCTAGCTGAGTGGATTTGGGTCTAGCGGAGTGGGTTTGGGTCTAGCCGAGTGGGTTTGTGTCTAGCCGAGTGGGTTTGGGTCTAGCCGAGTGGGTTTGAGTTTAGTCGAGTGGGTTTGGGTCTAGACGAGTGGGTTTGGGTCTCGCCGAGTGGGTTTGGGTCTAGCGGAGTGGGTTTGGGTGTAGCCGAGTGGGTTTGGGTCTAGCCGAGTGGGTTTGGGTCTGGCCGAGTGGGTTTGTGTCAAGCCGAGTGGGTTTGGGACTAGGCGTGTGGGTTTCGGTCTTGCCGAGTGGGTTTGGGTCAAGCCGAGTGGGTTTAGGTGTAGCCGAGTGGGTTTGGGTCGAGCCGAGTGGGTTTGGATCTAGCCGAGTGGGTTTGGGTCTAGCCGAGTGGGTTTGGGTCTAGCAGAGGGGGTTTGGGACTAGCCGAGTGGGTATGGCTCTAGCCGAGTGGGTTTGGGTCTAGCCGAGTGGGTTTGGGTCTAGCCGAGTGGGTTTGGGTCTAGCCGAGTGGGTTTTGGTCAAGCCGAGTGGGTTTGGGTCTAGCCGAGTGGGTTTGGGTCTAGCCGAGTGGGTTTGGGAATAGCCGAGTGGGTTTGGCTCTAGCGGAGTGGGTTTGGGTCTAGCGGAGTGGGTTTGGGTCTAGCGGAGTGGGTTTGGGACTAGCCGAGTGTGTTTGGGTCTAGCGGAGTGTGTTTGGGGCTAGCGGAGTGGGTTTGGGTCTAGCCAAATGGGTTTGGGTCTAGCGGAGTGGGTTTGGGTCTAGCCGAGTGGGTTTGGGTCTAGCCGAGTGGGTTTGGGTCCAGCCGAGTGGGTTTTGGTCTAGCCGAGTGGGTTTGGTTCTAGCCGAGTGGGTTTGGGTCTAGCCGAGTGGGATTGTGTCTAGCCGAGTGGGTTTGGGTCTAGCGGTGTGGGTTTGGGTCTAGCGGAGTGGGTCTGGGTCTAGCGGAGTAGTTTTGGGTCTAGCGGAGTGGGTTTCGTTCTAGCCGAATGGGTTTGGGTCTAGCCGAGTGGGTTTGGGTCTAGCTGAGTGGGTCTGGGTCTAGCGGAGTAGTTTTGGGTCTAGCGGAGTGGGTTTCGTTCTAGCCGAATGGGTTTGGGTCTAGCCGAGTGGGTTTGGGTCTAGCTGAGTGGATTTGGGTCTAGCGGAGTGGGTTTGGGTCTAGCCGAGTGGGTTTGGGTCTAGCCGAGTGGGTTTGGGTCTAGCCGAGTGGGTTTGGGTCTAGCCGAGTGGGTTTGGGTCTAGCCGAGTGCGTTTGGGTCTAGCCTAGTGGGTTTCGGTCTAGCCGAGTGGGTTTGGGCCTAGCGGAGTGGGTTTGGGCCTAGCGGAGTGGGTTTGGGTCCAGCCGAGTGGGTTTTGGTCGAGCCGAGTGGGTTTGGTTCTAGCCGAGTGGGTTTGGGTCTAGCCGAGTGGGATTGTGTCTAGCCAAGTGGGTTTGGGTCTAGCGGTGTGAGTTTGTGTCTAGCGGAGTGGGTTTGGGTCTAGACGAGTGGGTTTGGGTCTAGCGGAGTGGGTTTGGGTCTAGCCGAGTGGGTTTGGGTCTAGCCGAGTGGGTTTGGGTCCAGCCGAGTGGGTTTTGGTCTAGCCGAGTGGGTTTGGTTCTAGCCGAGTGGGTTTGGGTCTAGCCGAGTGGGATTGTGTCTAGCCGAGTGGGTTTGGGTCTAGCGGTGTGGGTTTGGGTCTAGCGGAGTGGGTCTGGGTCTAGCGGAGTAGTTTTGGGTCTAGCGGAGTGGGTTTCGTTCTAGCCGAATGGGTTTGGGTCTAGCCGAGTGGGTTTGGGTCTAGCTGAGTGGATTTGGGTCTAGCGGAGTGGGTTTGGGTCTAGCCGAGTGGGTTTGGGTCTAGCCGAGTGGGTTTGGGTCTAGCCGAGTGGGTTTGGGTCTAGCCAAGTGGGTTTGGGTCTAGCCGAGTGCGTTTGGGTCTAGCCTAGTGGGTTTAGGTCTAGCCGAGTGGGTTTGGGTCTAGCGGAGTGGGTTTGGGTCTAGCCGAGTGGGTTTGGGTCTAGCCGAGTGGGTTTGGGTCTAGCCGAGTGGGTTTGGGTCTAGCCGAGTGCGTTTGGGTCTAGCCTAGTGGGTTTCGGTCTAGCCGAGTGGGTTTGGGCCTAGCGGAGTGGGTTTGGGCCTAGCGGAGTGGGTTTGGGTCCAGCCGAGTGGGTTTTGGTCGAGCCGAGTGGGTTTGGTTCTAGCCGAGTGGGTTTGGGTCTAGCCGAGTGGGATTGTGTCTAGCCAAGTGGGTTTGGGTCTAGCGGTGTGAGTTTGTGTCTAGCGGAGTGGGTTTGGGTCCAGACGAGTGGGTTTGGGTCTCGCCGAGTGGGTTTGGGCCTAGCCGAGTGGGTTTGGGTCTAGCCGAGTGGGTTTGGGTGTAGCCGAGTGGGTTTGGGTGCAGCCGAGTGGGTGTGGGTCCAGCGGAGTGGGTTTGGGGCTAGCGGAGTGGGTTTGGGTCTAGCCGAGTGGGTTTGGGTCTAGCGGAGTGGGTTTGGGTCTAGCCGAGTGGGTTTGGGTCCAGCCGAGTGGGTTTGGATCTAGCTGAGTGGGTTTGGGTCTAGCCGAGTGGGTTTGGGTCTAGCCGTGTGGGTTTGGGTCTAGCCGGGTGGGTTTGGGTCTAGTGGATTGGGTTTGGGTGTAGCCGAGTGGGTTTGGGTCAAGCCGAGTGGGTTTGGGTCTAGCCGAGTGGGTTTGGGTCTAGCCGAGTGGGTTTGGGACTAGCCGAGTGGGTTTGGCTCTAGCGGAGTGGGTTTGGGTCTAGCGGAGTGGGTTTGGGTCTAGCGGAGTGGGTTTGGGACTAGCCGAGTGGGTTTGGGTCTAGCGGAGTGTGTTTGGGGCTAGCGGAGTGGGTTTGGGTCTAGCCAAATGGGTTTGGGTCTAGCGGAGTGGGTTTGGGTCTAGCCGAGTGGGTTTGGGTCTAGCCGAGTGGGTTTTGGTCTAGCCGAGTGGGTTTGGTTCTAGCCGAGTGGGTTTGGGTCTAGCCGAGTGGGATTGTGTCTAGCCGAGTGGGTTTGGGTCCAGCGGTGTGGGTTTGGGTCTAGCGGAGTGGGTCTGGGTCTAGCGGAGTAGTTTTGGGTCTAGCGGAGTGGGTTTCGTTCTAGCCGAATGGGTTTGGGTCTAGCCGAGTGGGTTTGGGTCTAGCTGAATGGATTTGGGTCTAGCGGAGTGGGTTTGGGTCTAGCCGAGTGGGTTTGGGTCTAGCCGAGTGGGTTTGGGTCTAGCGGAGTGGGTTTGCATCTAGCGGAGTGGGTTTGGGTCTAGCGGAGTGTGTTTGGGTCTAGCCGAATGGGTTTGGGTCTAGCTGAGTGGGTTTGGGTCTAGCCGAGTGGGTTTGGTTCTAGCCGAGTGCGTTTGGGTCTAGCCTAGTGGGTTTGGGTCTAGCCTAGTGGGTTTAGGTCTAGCCGAGTGGGTTTGGGTCTGGCGGAGTGTGTTTTGGGTCTAGCGGAGTGGGTTTGCGTCTAGCGGAGTGGGTTTGGGACTAGCGGAGTATGTTTGGGTCTAGCCGAATGGGTTTGGGTCTAGCCGAGTGGGTTTGGGTGTAGCGGAGTGGATTTGGGTCTAGCGGAGTGGGTTTGGGTCTAGCCGAGTGGGTTTGGGTCTAGCAGAGTGGGTTTGGGTCTAGCCAAGTGGGTTTGGGTCTAGCGGAGTGTGTTTGGGGCTAGCGGAGTGGGTTTGGGTCTAGCCAAGTGGGTTTGGGTCTAGCGGAGTGGGTTTGGGTCTAGCCGAGTGGGTTTGGGTCTAGCCGAGTGGGTTTGGGTCTAGCCGAGTGCGTTTGGGTCTGGCCGAGTGCGTTTGGGTCTAGCCTAGTGGGTTTCGGTCTAGCCGAGTGGGTTTGGGTCTAGCGGAGTGGGTTTGTGTCTAGCGGAGTGGGTTTGCGTCTAGCCGAGTGGGTTTGGGTCTAGCCGAGTGGGTTTGGGTCTAGCCGAGTGGGTTTGGGTCTAGCCGAGTGGGTGTGGGTCGAGCCGAGTGGGTTTGGGTCTTGCCGAGTGGGTTTGGGTCTAGCCGAGTGGGTTTGGGTCCAGCGGAGTGGGTTTTGGTCTAGCCGAGTGGGTTTGGGTCTAGCGGAGTGGGGTTGGGAGTAGCCGAGTGGGTTTTGGCCTAGCCGAGTGGGTTTGGGTCTAGCCGAGTGGGATTGGGTCCAGCCGAGTGGGTTTGGGTCTAGCGGTGTGGGTTTGGGTCTAGCGGAGTGGGTCTGGGTCTCGCGGAGTGGGTTTGGGTCTTGCAGAGTGGGTTTCGGTCTAGCCGAATGGGTTTGGGTCTAGCAGAGTGAGTTTGGGTCTAGCTGAGTGGATTTGGGTCTAGCGGAGTGGGTTTGGGTCTAGCCGAGTGGGTTTGTGTCTAGCCGAGTGGGTTTGGGTTTAGCCGAGTGGGTTTGAGTCCAGTCGAGTGGGTTTGGGTCTAGACGAGTGGGTTTGGGTCTCGCCGAGTGGGTTTGGGCCTAGCCGAGTGGGTTTGGGTCTAGCCGAGTGGGTTTGGGTGTAGCCGAGTGGGTTTGGGTGTAGCCGAGTGGGTGTGGGTCTAGCGGAGTGGGTTTGGGGCTAGCGGAGTGGGTTTGGGTCTAGCCGAGTGGGTTTGGGTCTAGCGGAGTGGGTTTGGGTCTAGCCGAGTGGGTTTGGGTCTAGCCGAGTGGGTTTGGATCTAGCTGAGTGGGTTTGGGTCTAGCCGAGTGGGTTTGGGTCTAGCCGTGTGGGTTTGGGTCCAGCCGGGTGGGTTTGGGTCTAGCGGAGTGGGTTTGGGTGTAGCCGAGTGGGTTTGGGTCTAGCCGAGTGGGTTTGGGTCTGGCCGAGTGGGTTTGTGTCAAGCCGAGTGGGTTTGGGTCTAGCCGAGTGGGTTTGGGTCTAGCCGAGTGGGTTTGGGTCTAGCGGAGTGGGTTTTGGTCTAGCCGAATGGGTTTGGGTCTAGCGGAGTGGGGTTGGGACTAGCCGAGTGGGTTTGGGTCTAGCGGAGTGTGTTTGGGGCTAGCGGAGTGGGTTTGGCTCAAGCCAAGTGGGTTTGGGTCTAGCGGAGTGGGTTTGGGTCTAGCCGAGTGGGTTTGGGTCTAGCCGAGTGGGTTTCGGTCTAGCCGAGTGGGTTTGCGTCTAGCCAAGTGCGTTTGGGTCTAGCCTAGTGGGTTTCGGTCTAGCCGAGTGGGTTTGGGTCTAGCGGAGTGGGTTTGGGTCTAGCGGAGTGGGTTTGCGTCTGGCGGAGTGGGTTTGGGTCTAGCGGAGTGTGTTTGGGTCTAGCCGAATGGGTTTGGGTCTAGCCGAGCGGGTTTGGGTGTAGCGGAGTGGATTTGGGTCTAGCGGAGTGGGTTTGGGTCTAGCCGAGTGGGTTTGGGTCTAGCCGAGTGGGTTTGGGTCTAGCCGAGTTGGTTTGGGTCTAGCCGAGTGGGTGTGGGTCTAGCCGAGTGGGTTTGGGTCTAGCCGAGTGGGTTTGCGTCCAGCCGAGTGGGTTTGGGTCCAGCAGAGTGGGTATTGGTCTGGCCGAGTGGGTTTGGGTCTAGCGGAGTGGGGTTGGGAGTAGCCGAGTGGGTTTTGGTCTAGCCGAGTGTGTTTGGGTCTAGCCGAGTGGGTTTGGGTCTAGCCGAGTGGGTTTGGGTCTAGCCGAGTGGGTTGGGTCTAGCCGAGTGGGTTTGGGTCTAGCGGTGTGGGTTTGGGTCTAGCGGAGTGGGTCTGGGTCTCGCGGAGTGGATTTGGGTCTAGCGGAGTCGGTTTCGGTCTAGCCGAATGGGTTTGGGTCTAGCAGAGTGAGTTTGGGTCTAGCTGAGTGGATTTGGGTCTAGCGGAGTGGGTTTGGGTCTAGCCGAGTGGGTTTGTGTCTAGCCGAGTGGGTTTGGGTCTAGCCGAGTGGGTTTGAGTTTAGTCGAGTGGGTTTGGGTCTAGACGAGTGGGTTTGGGTCTCGCCGAGTGGGTTTGGGTCTAGCGGAGTGGGTTTGGGTGTAGCCGAGTGGGTTTGGGTCTAGCCGAGTGGGTTTGGGTCTGGCCGAGTGGGTTTGTGTCAAGCCGAGTGGGTTTGGGACTAGGCGTGTGGGTTTCGGTCTTGCCGAGTGGGTTTGGGTCAAGCCGAGTGGGTTTAGGTGTAGCCGAGTGGGTTTGGGTCGAGCCGAGTGGGTTTGGATCTAGCCGAGTGGGTTTGGGTCTAGCCGAGTGGGTTTGGGTCTAGCAGAGGGGGTTTGGGACTAGCCGAGTGGGTATGGCTCTAGCCGAGTGGGTTTGGGTCTAGCCGAGTGGGTTTGGGTCTAGCCGAGTGGGTTTGGGTCTAGCCGAGTGGGTTTTGGTCAAGCCGAGTGGGTTTGGGTCTAGCCGAGTGGGTTTGGGTCTAGCCGAGTGGGTTTGGGAATAGCCGAGTGGGTTTGGCTCTAGCGGAGTGGGTTTGGGTCTAGCGGAATGGGTTTGGGTCTAGCGGAGTGGGTTTGGGACTAGCCGAGTGTGTTTGGGTCCAGCGGAGTGTGTTTGGGGCTAGCGGAGTGGGTTTGGGTCTAGCCAAATGGGTTTGGGTCTAGCGGAGTGGGTTTGGGTCTAGCCGAGTGGGTTTGGGTCTAGCCGAGTGGGTTTGGGTCCAGCCGAGTGGGTTTCGTTCTAGCCGAATGGGTTTGGGTCTAGCCGAGTGGGTTTGGGTCTAGCTGAGTGGGTCTGGGTCTAGCGGAGTAGTTTTGGGTCTAGCGGAGTGGGTTTCGTTCTAGCCGAATGGGTTTGGGTCTAGCCGAGTGGGTTTGGGTCTAGCTGAGTGGATTTGGGTCTAGCGGAGTGGGTTTGGGTCTAGCCGAGTGGGTTTGGGTCTAGCCGAGTGGGTTTGGGTCTAGCCGAGTGGGTTTGGGTCTAGCCGAGTGGGTTTGGGTCTAGCCGAGTGCGTTTGGGTCTAGCCTAGTGGGTTTCGGTCTAGCCGAGTGGGTTTGGGCCTAGCGGAGTGGGTTTGGGCCTAGCGGAGTGGGTTTGGGTCCAGCCGAGTGGGTTTTGGTCGAGCCGAGTGGGTTTGGTTCTAGCCGAGTGGGTTTGGGTCTAGCCGAGTGGGATTGTGTCTAGCCAAGTGGGTTTGGGTCTAGCGGTGTGAGTTTGTGTCTAGCGGAGTGGGTTTGGGTCTAGACGAGTGGGTTTGGGTCTAGCGGAGTGGGTTTGGGTCTAGCCGAGTGGGTTTGGGTCTAGCCGAGTGGGTTTGGGTCCAGCCGAGTGGGTTTTGGTCTAGCCGAGTGGGTTTGGTTCTAGCCGAGTGGGTTTGGGTCTAGCCGAGTGGGATTGTGTCTAGCCGAGTGGGTTTGGGTCTAGCGGTGTGGGTTTGGGTCTAGCGGAGTGGGTCTGGGTCTAGCGGAGTAGTTTTGGGTCTAGCGGAGTGGGTTTCGTTCTAGCCGAATGGGTTTGGGTCTAGCCGAGTGGGTTTGGGTCTAGCTGAGTGGATTTGGGTCTAGCGGAGTGGGTTTGGGTCTAGCCGAGTGGGTTTGGGTCTAGCCGAGTGGGTTTGGGTCTAGCCGAGTGGGTTTGGGTCTAGCCAAGTGGGTTTGGGTCTAGCCGAGTGCGTTTGGGTCTAGCCTAGTGGGTTTAGGTCTAGCCGAGTGGGTTTGGGTCTAGCGGAGTGGGTTTGGGTCTAGCCGAGTGGGTTTGGGTCTAGCCGAGTGGGTTTGGGTCTAGCCGAGTGGGTTTGGGTCTAGCCGAGTGCGTTTGGGTCTAGCCTAGTGGGTTTCGGTCTAGCCGAGTGGGTTTGGGCCTAGCGGAGTGGGTTTGGGCCTAGCGGAGTGGGTTTGGGTCCAGCCGAGTGGGTTTTGGTCGAGCCGAGTGGGTTTGGTTCTAGCCGAGTGGGTTTGGGTCTAGCCGAGTGGGATTGTGTCTAGCCAAGTGGGTTTGGGTCTAGCGGTGTGAGTTTGTGTCTAGCGGAGTGGGTTTGGGTCCAGACGAGTGGGTTTGGGTCTCGCCGAGTGGGTTTGGGCCTAGCCGAGTGGGTTTGGGTCTAGCCGAGTGGGTTTGGGTGTAGCCGAGTGGGTTTGGGTGCAGCCGAGTGGGTGTGGGTCCAGCGGAGTGGGTTTGGGGCTAGCGGAGTGGGTTTGGGTCTAGCCGAGTGGGTTTGGGTCTAGCGGAGTGGGTTTGGGTCTAGCCGAGTGGGTTTGGGTCCAGCCGAGTGGGTTTGGATCTAGCTGAGTGGGTTTGGGTCTAGCCGAGTGGGTTTGGGTCTAGCCGTGTGGGTTTGGGTCTAGCCGGGTGGGTTTGGGTCTAGTGGATTGGGTTTGGGTGTAGCCGAGTGGGTTTGGGTCAAGCCGAGTGGGTTTGGGTCTAGCCGAGTGGGTTTGGGTCTAGCCGAGTGGGTTTGGGACTAGCCGAGTGGGTTTGGCTCTAGCGGAGTGGGTTTGGGTCTAGCGGAGTGGGTTTGGGTCTAGCGGAGTGGGTTTGGGACTAGCCGAGTGGGTTTGGGTCTAGCGGAGTGTGTTTGGGGCTAGCGGAGTGGGTTTGGGTCTAGCCAAATGGGTTTGGGTCTAGCGGAGTGGGTTTGGGTCTAGCCGAGTGGGTTTGGGTCTAGCCGAGTGGGTTTTGGTCTAGCCGAGTGGGTTTGGTTCTAGCCGAGTGGGTTTGGGTCTAGCCGAGTGGGATTGTGTCTAGCCGAGTGGGTTTGGGTCCAGCGGTGTGGGTTTGGGTCTAGCGGAGTGGGTCTGGGTCTAGCGGAGTAGTTTTGGGTCTAGCGGAGTGGGTTTCGTTCTAGCCGAATGGGTTTGGGTCTAGCCGAGTGGGTTTGGGTCTAGCTGAATGGATTTGGGTCTAGCGGAGTGGGTTTGGGTCTAGCCGAGTGGGTTTGGGTCTAGCCGAGTGGGTTTGGGTCTAGCGGAGTGGGTTTGCATCTAGCGGAGTGGGTTTGGGTCTAGCGGAGTGTGTTTGGGTCTAGCCGAATGGGTTTGGGTCTAGCCGAGTGGGTTTGGGTGTAGCGGAGTGGATTTGGGTCTAGCGGAGTGGGTTTGGGTCTAGCCGAGTGGGTTTGGGTCTAGCCGAGTGGGTTTGGGTCTAGCCGAGTGGGTTTGGGTCTAGCCGAGTGGGTTTGGGTATAGCCGAGTGGGTTTGGGTCTAGCGGAGTGTGTTTTGGTCTAGCCAAGTGGGTTTGGGTCTAGCGGAGTGGGGTTGGGACTAGCCGAGTGGGTTTGGGTCTAGCGGAGTGTGTTTGGGGCTAGCGGAGTGGGTTTGGGTCTAGCCAAGTGGGTTTGGGTCTGGCGGAGTGGGTTTGGGTCTAGCCGAGTGGGTTTGGGTCTAGCCGAGTGGGTTTGGGTCTAGCCGAGTGGGTTTGGGTCTAGCCGAGTGCGTTTGGGTCTAGCCTAGTGGGTTTCGGTCTAGCCGAGTGGGTTTGGGTCTAGCGGAGTGGGTTTGGGTCTAGCGGAGTGGGTTTGGGTCTAGCCGAGTGGGTTTGGGTCTAGCCGAGTGGGTTTGGGTCTAGCCGAGTGGGTTTTGGTCTGGCCGAGTGGGTTTGGTTCTAGCCGAGTGGATTTGGGTCTAGCCGAGTGGGATTGTGTCTAGCCGAGTGGGTTTGGGTCTAGCGGTGTGGGTTTCGGTCTAGCGGAGTGGGTCTGGGTCTAGCGGAGTAGTTTTGGGTCTAGCGGAGTGGGTTTCGTTCTAGCCGAATGGGGTTGGGTCTAGCCGAGTGGGTTTGGGTCCAGCTGAGTGGATTTGGGTCTAGCGGAGTGGGTTTGGGTCTAGCCGAGTGGGTTTGGGTCTAGCCGAGTGGGTTTGGGTCTAGCTGAGTGGGTTTGGGTCTAGCCGAGTGGGTTTGGTTCTAGCCGAGTGCGTTTGGGTCTAGCCTAGTGGGTTTAGGTCTAGCCGAGTGGGTTTGGGTCTAGCGGAGTGGGTTTGGGTCTAGCGGAATGGGTTTGCGTCTAGCGGAGTGGGTTTGGGTCTAGCGGAGTACGTTTGGGTCTAGCCGAATGGGTTTGGGTCTAGCCGAGTGGGTTTGGGTGTAGCGGAGTGGATTTGGGTCTAGCGGAGTGGATTTGGGTCTAGCGGAGTGGGTTTGGGTCTAGCTGAGTGGGTTTGGGTCTAGCCGAGTGGGTTTGGGTCTAGCCGAGTGGGTTTGGGTGTAGCGGAGTGGATTTGGGTCTAGCGGAGTGGGTTTGGGTCTAGCCGAGTGGGTTTGGGTCTAGCCGAGTGGGTTTGGGTCTGGCCGAGTGGGTTTGGGTCTAGCCGAGTGGGTTTGGGTCTAGCCGAGTGGGTTTGGGTCTAGCCGAGTGGGTTTGGGTCTAGCCGAGTGGGTTTGGGTCTAGCGGAGTGGGTTTTGGTCCAGCCGAGTGGGTTTGGGTCTAGCGGAGTGGGGTTGGGACTAGCCGAGTGGGTTTGGGTCTAGCGGAGTGTGTTTGGGGCTAGCGGAGTGGGTTTGGGTCTAGCCAAGTGGGTTTGGGTCTAGCGGAGTGGGTTTGGGTCTAGCTGAGTGGGTTTGGGTCTAGCCGAGTGGGTTTGGGTCTAGCCGAGTGGGTTTGGGTCTAGCCGAGTGCGTTTGGGTCTAGCCTAGTGGGTTTCGGTCTAGCCGAGTGGGTTTTGGTGTAGCGGAGTGGGTTTGGGTCTAGCGGAGTGGGTTTGCGTCTAGCGGAGTGGGTTTGGGTCTAGCGGAGTGTGTTTGGGTCTAGCCGAATGGGTTTGGGTCTTGCCGAGTGGGTTTGGGTGTAGCGGAGTGGATTTGGGTCTAGCGGAGTGGGTTTGGGTCTAGCCGAGTGGGTTTGGGTCTAGCCGAGTGGGTTTGGGTCTAGCCGAGTGGGTTTGGGTCTAGCCGAGTGGGTTTTGGTCTAGCCGAGTGGGTTTGGGTCTAGCCGAGTGGGTTTGGGTCTAGCCGAGTGGGTTTGGGTCTAGCCGAGTGCGTTTGGGTCTAGCCTAGTGGGTTTCGGTCTAGCCGAGTGGGTTTGGGTCTAGCGGAGTGGGTTTGGGTCTAGCGGAGTGGGTTTGGGTCTAGCCGAGTGGGTTTGGGTCTAGCCGAGTGGGTTTGGGTCTAGCCGAGTGGGTTTTGGTCTGGCCGAGTGGGTTTGGTTCTAGCCGAGTGGGTTTGGGTCTAGCCGAGTGGGATTGTGTCTAGCCGAGTGGGTTTGGGTCTAGCGGTGTGGGTTTGGGTCTAGCGGAGTGGGTCTGGGTCTAGCGGAGTAGTTTTGGGTCTAGCGGAGTGGGTTTCGTTCTAGCCGAATGGGGTTGGGTCCAGCCGAGTGGGTTTGGGTCCAGCTGAGTGGATTTGGGTCTAGCGGAGTGGGTTTGGGTCTAGCCGAGTGGGTTTGGGTCTAGCCGAGTGGGTTTGGGTCTAGCTGAGTGGGTTTGTGTCTAGCCGATTGGGTTTGGTTCTAGCCGAGTGCGTTTGGGTCTAGCCTAGTGGGTTTAGGTCTAGCCGAGTGGGTTTGGGTCTAGCGGAGTGGGTTTGGGTCTAGCGGAATGGGTTTGCGTCTAGCGGAGTGGGTTTGGGTCTAGCGGAGTACGTTTGGGTCTAGCCGAATGGGTTTGGGTCTAGCCGAGTGGGTTTGGTTCTAGCCGAGTGGGTTTGGGTCTAGCCGAGTCCGTTTGGGTCTAGCCGAGTGGGTTTGGGACTAGCCGAGTGGGGTTGGGTCTAGCCGAGTGGGTTTGGTTCTAGCCAAGTGGGTTTGGGTCTGGCCGAGTGAGTTTGGGTCTAGCCAAGTGGGTTTGGGTCTAGCCGAGTGGGTTTGGGTCTAGCCAAGTGGGTTTGGGTGAAGCCGAGTGGGTTTGTGTCTAGCGGAGTGGGTTTGGGTGTAGCCGAGTGGGTTTGGGTCTAACCGAGTGGGTTTGGGTCTAGCCGAGTGTGTTTGGGTCTAGCCGAGTGGGTTTGGGTCTAGCCGAGTGGGTTTGGGTCTAGCGGAGTGGGTTTGGGTCTAGCAGAATGGGTTTGGGTCTAGCCGAGTGGGTTTGGGTGTAGCGGAGTGGATTTGGGTCTAGCGGAGTGGGTTTGGGTCTAGCTGAGTGGGTTTGGGTCTATCCGAGTGGGTTTGGGTCTAGCCAAGTGGGTTTGGGTCTAGCGGAGTGGGGTTGGGACTAGCCGAGTGGGTTTGGGTCTAGCGGAGTGTGTTTGGGGCTAGCGGAGTGGGTTTGGGTCTAGCCAAGTGGGTTTGGGTCTAGCGGAGTGGGTTTGCGTCTAGCCGAGTGGGTTTGGGTCTAGCCGAGTGGGTTTGGGTCTAGCCGAGTGGGTTTGGGTCTAGCCGAGTGCGTTTGGGTCTAGCCTAGTGGGTTTCGGTCTAGCCGAGTGGGTTTGGGTCTAGCGGAGTGGGTTTGGGTCTAGCGGAGTGGGTTTTGCATCTAGCGGAGTGGGTTTGGGTCTAGCGGAGTGTGTTTGGGTCTAGCCGAATGGGTTTGGGTCTAGCCGAGTGGGTTTGGGTCTAGCCACGTGGGTTTGGGTCTAGCCGAGTGGGTAATCGTCTAGTCGAGTCGGTTTGGGTCGAGTCGAGTGGGTTTGGGTCTTGCCGATTGGGTTTGGGTCTAGCCGAGTGGGTTTGGGTCTAGCCGAGTGGGTTTTGGTCTATCCGAGTGGGTTTGGGTCCAGCCGAGTGGGTTTGGGTCTAGCCGAGTGGGTTTGTGTCTAGCGGAGTGGGTTTGGGTCTAGCGGAGTGGGTTTGGGTCTAGCGGAGTGGGTTTGGGTCTAGCCGAGTGGGTTTGGGTCTATCCGTGTGGGTTTCGGTCCAGCCGAGTGGGTTTGGGTCTAGTGGAGTGATTTTGGGTGTAGCCGAGTGGGTCAGGGTCTAGCCGAGTGGGTTTGGGTCTAGCCGAGTGGGTTTCGGTCTCGTCGAGTGGGTTTGGGTCGAGCCGAGTGGGTTTGGGTCTAGCCGCGTGGGTTTGGGTCTAGCCGAGTGGGTAATCGTCTAGTCGAGTCGGTTTGGGTCGAGCCGAGTGGGTTTGGGTCTTGCCGAGTGGGTTTGGGTCTAGCCGAGTCCGTTTGGGTCTAGCCGAGTGGGTTTTGGACTAGCCGAGTGGGGTTGGGTCTAGCCGAGTGGGTTTGGTTCTAGCCAAGTGGGTTTGGGTCTAGCCGAGTGGGTTTGGGTCTAGCCGAGTGGGTTTGGGTCTAGCCGAGTGGGTTTGGGTCTAGCCAAGTGGGTTTGGGTGAAGCCGAGTGGGTTTGTGTCTAGCGGAGTGGGTTTGGATGTAGCCGAGTGGGTTTGGGTCTAGCCGAGTGGGTTTGGGTCTAGCCGAGTGTGTTTGGGTCTAGCCGAGTGGGTTTGGGTCTAGCCGAGTGGGTTTGGGTCTAGCGGAGTGGGTTTGGGTCTAGCAGAATGGGTTTGGGTCTAGCCGAGTGGGTTTGGGTGTAGCGGAGTGGATTTGGGTCTAGCGGAGTGGGTTTGGGTCTAGCTGAGTGGGTTTGGGTCTATCCGAGTGGGTTTGGGTCTAGCCGAGTGGGTTTGGATCTGGCCGAGTGGGTTTGGGTCTAGCCGAGTGGGTTTGGGTCTAGCCGAGTGGGTTTGGGTCTCGCCGAGTGGGTTTGGGACTAGCCTAGTGGGTTTTTGTCTAGCCGAGTGGGTTTGGGTCTAGCCGAGTGGGTTTGGGTCTAGCCGAGTGGGTTTGGGTCTAGCCGAGTGGGTTTGGGTCAAGCGGAGTGGGTTTGGGTCTAGCCGAGTGGGTTTGGGTCTAGCTGAGTGGGTTTGGGTCTAGCCGAGTGGGTTTGGGTCCAGCCGAGTGCGTTTGGGTCTAGCCTAGTGGGTTTGGATGTAGCGGAGTGGATTTGGATCTAGCGGAGTGGGTTTGGGTCTAGCCGAGTGGGTTTGCGTCTAGCTGAGTGGGTTTGGGTCTAGCCGAGTGGGTTTGGGTCTAGCCGAGTGGGTTTGGGACTATCCTAGTGGGTTTGGGTCTAGCCGAGTGGGTTTGGGTCTAGCCGAGTGGGTTTGGGTCTAGCCGAGTGGGTTTGTGTCTAGCGGAGTGGGTTTGGGTCTAGCCGAGTGGGTTTGGGTCTAGCCGAGTGGGTTTGGGTCTAGCCGAGTGGGTTTGGGTCTAGCCGAGTGGGTTTGGGTCTAGCCGAGTGGGTTTGGGACTAGCCGAGTGGGTTTGGCTCTAGCGGAGTGGGTTTGGGTTTAGCGGAGTGGGATTGGGTCTAGCGGAGTGGGTTTGGGCCTAGCTGAGTGGGTTTGGGTCTAGCCGAGTGGGTTTGGGTCTAGCCGAGTGGGTTTGGGTCTAGCCGAGTGGGTTTGGGACTAGCCGAGTGGGGTTGGGTCTAGCCGAGTGGGTTTGGTTCTAGCCAAGTGGGTTTGGGTCTGGCCGAGTGAGTTTGGGTCTAGCCAAGTGGGTTTGGGTCTAGCCGAGTGGGTTTGGGTCTAGCCAAGTGGGTTTGGGTGAAGCCGAGTGGGTTTGTGTCTAGCGGAGTGGGTTTGGGTGTAGCCGAGTGGGTTTGGGTCTAACCGAGTGGGTTTGGGTCTAGCCGAGTGTGTTTGGGTCTAGCCGAGTGGGTTTGGGTCTAGCCGAGTGGGTTTGGGTCTAGCGGAGTGGGTTTGGGTCTAGCAGAATGGGTTTGGGTCTAGCCGAGTGGGTTTGGGTGTAGCGGAGTGGATTTGGGTCTAGCGGAGTGGGTTTGGGTCTAGCTGAGTGGGTTTGGGTCTATCCGAGTGGGTTTGGGTCTAGCCAAGTGGGTTTGGGTCTAGCGGAGTGGGGTTGGGACTAGCCGAGTGGGTTTGGGTCTAGCGGAGTGTGTTTGGGGCTAGCGGAGTGGGTTTGGGTCTAGCCAAGTGGGTTTGGGTCTAGCGGAGTGGGTTTGGGTCTAGCCGAGTGGGTTTGGGTCTAGCCGAGTGGGTTTGGGTCTAGCCGAGTGGGTTTGGGTCTAGCCGAGTGCGTTTGGGTCTAGCCTAGTGGGTTTCGGTCTAGCCGAGTGGGTTTGGGTCTAGCGGAGTGGGTTTGGGTCTAGCGGAGTGGGTTTTGCATCTAGCGGAGTGGGTTTGGGTCTAGCGGAGTGTGTTTGGGTCTAGCCGAATGGGTTTGGGTCTAGCCGAGTGGGTTTGGGTCTAGCCACGTGGGTTTGGGTCTAGCCGAGTGGGTAATCGTCTAGTCGAGTCGGTTTGGGTCGAGTCGAGTGGGTTTGGGTCTTGCCGATTGGGTTTGGGTCTAGCCGAGTGGGTTTGGGTCTAGCCGAGTGGGTTTTGGTCTATCCGAGTGGGTTTGGGTCCAGCCGAGTGGGTTTGGGTCTAGCCGAGTGGGTTTGTGTCTAGCGGAGTGGGTTTGGGTCTAGCGGAGTGGGTTTGGGTCTAGCGGAGTGGGTTTGGGTCTAGCCGAGTGGGTTTGGGTCTATCCGTGTGGGTTTCGGTCCAGCCGAGTGGGTTTGGGTCTAGTGGAGTGATTTTGGGTGTAGCCGAGTGGGTCAGGGTCTAGCCGAGTGGGTTTGGGTCTAGCCGAGTGGGTTTCGGTCTCGTCGAGTGGGTTTGGGTCGAGCCGAGTGGGTTTGGGTCTAGCCGCGTGGGTTTGGGTCTAGCCGAGTGGGTAATCGTCTAGTCGAGTCGGTTTGGGTCGAGCCGAGTGGGTTTGGGTCTTGCCGAGTGGGTTTGGGTCTAGCCGAGTCCGTTTGGGTCTAGCCGAGTGGGTTTTGGACTAGCCGAGTGGGGTTGGGTCTAGCCGAGTGGGTTTGGTTCTAGCCAAGTGGGTTTGGGTCTAGCCGAGTGGGTTTGGGTCTAGCCGAGTGGGTTTGGGTCTAGCCGAGTGGGTTTGGGTCTAGCCAAGTGGGTTTGGGTGAAGCCGAGTGGGTTTGTGTCTAGCGGAGTGGGTTTGGATGTAGCCGAGTGGGTTTGGGTCTAGCCGAGTGGGTTTGGGTCTAGCCGAGTGTGTTTGGGTCTAGCCGAGTGGGTTTGGGTCTAGCCGAGTGGGTTTGGGTCTAGCGGAGTGGGTTTGGGTCTAGCAGAATGGGTTTGGGTCTAGCCGAGTGGGTTTGGGTGTAGCGGAGTGGATTTGGGTCTAGCGGAGTGGGTTTGGGTCTAGCTGAGTGGGTTTGGGTCTATCCGAGTGGGTTTGGGTCTAGCCGAGTGGGTTTGGATCTGGCCGAGTGGGTTTGGGTCTAGCCGAGTGGGTTTGGGTCTAGCCGAGTGGGTTTGGGTCTCGCCGAGTGGGTTTGGGACTAGCCTAGTGGGTTTTTGTCTAGCCGAGTGGGTTTGGGTCTAGCCGAGTGGGTTTGGGTCTAGCCGAGTGGGTTTGGGTCTAGCCGAGTGGGTTTGGGTCAAGCGGAGTGGGTTTGGGTCTAGCCGAGTGGGTTTGGGTCTAGCTGAGTGGGTTTGGGTCTAGCCGAGTGGGTTTGGGTCCAGCCGAGTGCGTTTGGGTCTAGCCTAGTGGGTTTGGATGTAGCGGAGTGGATTTGGATCTAGCGGAGTGGGTTTGGGTCTAGCCGAGTGGGTTTGCGTCTAGCTGAGTGGGTTTGGGTCTAGCCGAGTGGGTTTGGGTCTAGCCGAGTGGGTTTGGGACTATCCTAGTGGGTTTGGGTCTAGCCGAGTGGGTTTGGGTCTAGCCGAGTGGGTTTGGGTCTAGCCGAGTGGGTTTGTGTCTAGCGGAGTGGGTTTGGGTCTAGCCGAGTGGGTTTGGGTCTAGCCGAGTGGGTTTGGGTCTAGCCGAGTGGGTTTGGGTCTAGCCGAGTGGGTTTGGGTCTAGCCGAGTGGGTTTGGGACTAGCCGAGTGGGTTTGGCTCTAGCGGAGTGGGTTTGGGTTTAGCGGAGTGGGATTGGGTCTAGCGGAGTGGGTTTGGGCCTAGCTGAGTGGGTTTGGGTCTAGCCGAGTGGGTTTGGGTCTAGCCGAGTGGGTTTGGGTCTCGCCGAGTGGGTTTGGGTCTAGCCGAGTGGGTTTGGGTCTCGCCGAGTGGGTTTGGGACTAGCCTAGTGGGTTTTTGTCTAGCCGAGTGTGTTTGGGTCTAGCCGAATGGGTTTGGGTCTAGCCGAGTGGGTTTGGATGTAGCGGAGTGGATTTGGGTCTAGCGGAGTGGGTTTGGGTCTAGCCGAGTGGGTTTGCGTCTAGCTGAGTGGGTTTGGGTCTAGCCGAGTGGGTTTGGGTCTAGCCGAGTGGGTTTGGGACTATCCTAGTGGGTTTGGGTCTAGCCGAGTGGGTTTGGGTCTAGCCGAGTGGGTTTGGGTCTAGCCGAGTGGGTTTGGGTCTAGCGGAGTGGGTTTGGGTCTAGCCGAGTGGGTTTGGGTCTAGCCGAGTGGGTTTGGGTCTAGCCGAGTGGGTTTGGGTCTAGCCGAGTGGGTTTGGGTCTAGCCGAGTGGGTTTGGGACTAGCCGAGTGGGTTTGGCTCTAGCGGAGTGGGTTTGGGTCTAGCGGAGTGGGATTGGGTCTAGCGGAGTGGGTTTGGGCCTAGCTGAGTGGGTTTGGGTCTAGCCGAGTGGGTTTGGGTCTAGCCGAGTGGGTTTGGGTCTAGCCGAGTGGGTTTGGGTCTAGCCGAGTGGGTTTGGGTCTCGCCGAGTGGGTTTGGGACTAGCCTAGTGGGTTTTTGTCTAGCCGAGTGGGTTTGGGTCTAGCCGAATGGGTTTGGGTCTAGCCGAGTGGGTTTGGGTCTAGCCGAGTGGGTTTGGGTCTAGCCGAGTGGGTTTGGGTCAAGCGGAGTGGGTTTGGGTCTAGCCGAGTGGGTTTGGGTCTAGCTGAGTGGGTTTGGGTCTGGCCGAGTGGGTTTGGGTCCAGCCGAGTGCGTTTGGGTCTAGCCTAGTGGGTTTCGGTCTAGCCGTGTGGGTTTGGGTCTAGCGGAGTGGGTTTGGGTCTAGCGGAGTGGGTTTGGGTCTAGCGGAGTGGGATTGGGTCTAGCGGAGTGGGTTTGGGCCTAGCCGAGTGGGTTTGGGTCTAGCCGAGTGGGTTTGGGTCTAGCCGAGTGGGTTTGGGTCTAGCCGAGTGGGTTTGGTCTAGCCGAGTGGGTTTTGGTCTAGCCGAGTGGATTTGGGTCTAGCCGAGTGGGTTTGGGCCTAGCGGAGTGGGTTTGGGTGTAGCCGAGTGGGTTTGGGTCTAGCCGAGTGGGTTTGGGTCGAGCCGAGTGGGTTTGGGTCTAGCCGAGTGGGTTTGGGTCTAGCCGGGTGGGTAATCGTCTAGTCGAGTCGGTTTGGGTCGAGCCGAGTGGGTTTGGGTCTTGCCGAGTAGGTTTGGGTCTAGCCGAGTGGGTTTGGGTCTAGCCGAGTGGGTTTTGGTCTATCCGAGTGGGTTTGGGTCCAGCCGAGTGGGTTTGTGTCTAGCCGAGTGGGTTTGTGTCTAGCGGATAGGGTTTGGGTCTCGCGGAGTGGGTTTGGGTCTAGCGGAGTGGGTTTGGGTCTAGCCGAGTGGGTTTGGGTCTAGCCGAGTGGGTTTGGGTCTAGCCGAGTGGGTTTGGGTCTAGCCGAGTGGGTTTGGGTCTAGCCGAGTGGGTTTGTGCCTAGCGGAGTGGGTTTGGGTGTGGCCGAGTGGGTTTGGGTCTAGCCGAGTGGGTTTGGGTCGAGCCGAGTGGGTTTGGGTCTAGCCGAGTGGGTTTGGGTCTAGCCAAGTGGGTAATCGTCTAGTCGATTCGGTTTGGGTCGAGCCGAGTGGGTTTTGGTCTTGCCGCGTAGGTTTGGGTCTAGCCGAGTGGGTTTGGGTCTAGCCGAGTGGGTTTTGGTCTATCCGAGTGGGTTTGGGTCCAGCCGAGTGGGTTTGGGTCTAGCCGAGTGGGTTTGTGTCTAGCCGAGTGGGTTTGGGTCTAGCGGAGTGGGTTTGGGTCTAGCCAAGTGGGTTTTGGTCTAGCCGAATGGGTTTGGGTCTAGCCGAGTGGGTTTGGGTCTAGCCGAGTGGGTTTGGGTCTAGCCGAGTGGGTTTGGGTCAAGCGGAGTGGGTTTGGGTCTAGCCGAGTGGGTTTGGGTCTAGCTGAGTGGGTTTGGGTCTGGCCGAGTGGGTTTGGGTCCAGCCGAGTGCGTTTGGGTCTAGCCTAGTGGGTTTCGGTCTAGCCGTGTGGGTTTGGGTCTAGCGGAGTGGGTTTGGGTCTAGCGGAGTGGGTTTGGGTCTAGCGGAGTGGGATTGGGTCTAGCGGAGTGGGTTTGGGCCTAGCCGAGTGGGTTTGGGTCTAGCCGAGTGGGTTTGGGTCTAGCCGAGTGGGTTTGGGTCTAGCCGAGTGGGTTTGGTCTAGCCGAGTGGGTTTTGGTCTAGCCGAGTGGATTTGGGTCTAGCCGAGTGGGTTTGGGCCTAGCGGAGTGGGTTTGGGTGTAGCCGAGTGGGTTTGGGTCTAGCCGAGTGGGTTTGGGTCGAGCCGAGTGGGTTTGGGTCTAGCCGAGTGGGTTTGGGTCTAGCCGGGTGGGTAATCGTCTAGTCGAGTCGGTTTGGGTCGAGCCGAGTGGGTTTGGGTCTTGCCGAGTAGGTTTGGGTCTAGCCGAGTGGGTTTGGGTCTAGCCGAGTGGGTTTTGGTCTATCCGAGTGGGTTTGGGTCCAGCCGAGTGGGTTTGTGTCTAGCCGAGTGGGTTTGTGTCTAGCGGATAGGGTTTGGGTCTCGCGGAGTGGGTTTGGGTCTAGCGGAGTGGGTTTGGGTCTAGCCGAGTGGGTTTGGGTCTAGCCGAGTGGGTTTGGGTCTAGCCGAGTGGGTTTGGGTCTAGCCGAGTGGGTTTGGGTCTAGCCGAGTGGGTTTGTGCCTAGCGGAGTGGGTTTGGGTGTGGCCGAGTGGGTTTGGGTCTAGCCGAGTGGGTTTGGGTCGAGCCGAGTGGGTTTGGGTCTAGCCGAGTGGGTTTGGGTCTAGCCAAGTGGGTAATCGTCTAGTCGATTCGGTTTGGGTCGAGCCGAGTGGGTTTTGGTCTTGCCGCGTAGGTTTGGGTCTAGCCGAGTGGGTTTGGGTCTAGCCGAGTGGGTTTTGGTCTATCCGAGTGGGTTTGGGTCCAGCCGAGTGGGTTTGGGTCTAGCCGAGTGGGTTTGTGTCTAGCCGAGTGGGTTTGGGTCTAGCGGAGTGGGTTTGGGTCTAGCCAAGTGGGTTTTGGTCTAGCCGAGTGGGTTTGGTCTATCCGAGTGGGTTTGCGTCTAGCCGAGTGGGTTTGCGTCTAGCCGAGTGGGTTTGGGTCTAGCCGAGTGGGTTTGGGTCTAGCGGAGTGGGTTTGGGTCTAGCCGAGTGGGTTTGGGTCTAGCCGAGTGGGTTTGGGTGTAGCGGAGTGGATTTGGGTCTAGTGGAGTGGGTTTGGGTCTAGCCGAGTGGGTTTGGGTCTAGCTGAGTGGGTTTGGGTCTAGCCGAGTGGGTTTGGTTCTAGCCGAGTGGGTTTGGGTCTAGCCGAGTGGGTTTGGGTCTAGCTGAGTGGGTTTGGGTCTAGCCGAGTGCGTTTGGGTCTAGCCTAGTGGGTTTCGGTCTAGCCGAGTGGGTTTGGGTCTAGCGGAGTGGGTTTGGGTCTAGCGGAGTGGGTTTGGGTCTAGCGGAGTGGGTTTGGGTCTAGCAGAGTGGGTTTGGGTCTATCCGAGTGGGTTTGGGTCTAGCCGAGTGGGTTTGGATCTAGCCGAGTGGGTTTGGGTGTAGCCGAGTGGGTTTGGGTCCAGCCGAGTGGGTTTGGGTCTCGCCGAGTGGGTTTGGGACTAGCCTAGTGGGTTTTTGTCTAGCCGAGTGGGTTTGGGTCTAGCCGAATGGGGTTGGGTCTAGCCGAGTGGGTTTGGGTCTAGCCGAGTGGGTTTGGGTCTAGCCGAGTGGGTTTGGGTCAAGCGGAGTGGGTTTGGGTCTAGCCGAGTGGGTTTGGGTCTAGCTGAGTGGGTTTGGGTCCAGCCGAGTGGGTTTGGGTCCAGCCGAGTGCGTTTGGGTCTAGCCTAGTGGGTTTCGGTCTAGCCGTGTGGGTTTGGGTCTAGCGGAGTGGGTTTGGGTCTAGCGGAGTGGGGTTGCGTCTAGCGGCGTGGGTTTGAGTCTAGCGGAGTGTGTTTGGGTCCAGCCGAATGGGTTTGTGTCTAGCCGAGTGGGTTTGAATGTAGCGGAGTGGATTTGGGTCTAGCGGAGTGGGTTTGGGTCTAGCGGAGTGGGTTTGGGTCTAGCAGAGTGGGTTTGGGTCTATCCGAGTGGGTTTGGGTCTAGCCGAGTGGGTTTGGATCTAGCCGAGTGGGTTTGGGTCTAGCCGAGTGGGTTTGGGTCCAGCCGAGTGGGTTTGGGTCTCGCCGAGTGGGTTTGGGACTAGCCTAGTGGGTTTTTGTCTAGCCGAGTGGGTTTGGGTCTAGCCGAATGGGTTTGGGTCTAGCCGAGTGGGTTTGGGTCTAGCCGAGTGGGTTTGGGTCTAGCCGAGTGGGTTTGGGTCAAGCGGAGTGGGTTTGGGTCTAGCCGAGTGGGTTTGGGTCTAGCTGAGTGGGTTTGGGTCCAGCCGAGTGGGTTTGGGTCCAGCCGAGTGCGTTTGGGTCTAGCCTAGTGGGTTTCGGTCTAGCCGTGTGGGTTTGGGTCTAGCGGAGTGGGTTTGGGTCTAGCGGAGTGGGGTTGCGTCTAGCGGCGTGGGTTTGAGTCTAGCGGAGTGTGTTTGGGTCCAGCCGAATGGGTTTGTGTCTAGCAGAGTGGGTTTGAATGTAGCGGAGTGGATTTGGGTCTAGCGGAGTGGGTTTGGGTCTAGCCGAGTGGGTTTGCGTCTAGCTGAGTGGGTTTGGGTCTAGCCGAGTGGGTTTGGGTCTAGCCGAGTGGGTTTGGGACGAGCCCAGTGGGTTTGGGTTTAGCCGAGTGGGTTTGGGTCTAGCCGAATGGGTTTGGGTCTAGCCGAGTGCGTTTGGGTCTAGCCTAGTGGGTTTCGGTCTAGCCGTGTGGGTTTGGGTCTAGCGGAGTGGGTTTGGTTCTATCGGAGTGGGTTTGCGTCTAGCGGAGTGGGTTTGGGTCTAGCGGAGTGTGTTTGGGTCTAGCCGAATGGGTTTGGGTCTAGCCGAGTGGGTTTGGATGTAGCGGATTGGATTTGGGTCTAGCGGAGTGGGTTTGGGTCTAGCCGAGTGGGTTTGGGTCTAGCTGAGTGGGTTTGGGTCTAGCCGAGTGGGTTTGGGTCTAGCCGAGTGGGTTTGGGTCTAGCCGAATGGGTTTGGGTCTAGCCGAGTGGGTTTGGGTCTAGCCGAGTGGATTTGGGTCTAGCCGAGTGGATTTGGGTCTAGCCGAGTGGGTTTGGGTCTAGCCGAGTGGGTTTGGGTCTAGCCGAGTGGGTTTGGGTCTAGCCGAGTGGGTTTGGGTCTAGCCGAGTGGGTTTGGGTCTAGCCGAGTGGGTTTGGGTCTAGCCGAGTGGGTTTGGGTCTAGCGGAGTGGGTTTGGGTATAGCCGAGTGGGTTTGGGCCTAGCCGAGTAGGTTTGGGTCTAGCCGAGTGGGTTTGGGTCTAGCCGAGTGGGTTTGGGTCTAGCCGAGTGGGTTTGGGTCTAGCCGAGTGGGTTTGGGACTAGCCGAGTGGGTTTGGCTCTAGCGGAGTGGGTTTGGGTCTAGCGGAGTGGGTTTGGGTCTAGCGGAGTGGGTTTGGGCCTAGCCGAGTGGGTTTTGGTCTAGCCGAGTGGGTTTGGGTCTAGCCGAGTGGGTTTGGGTCTAGCCGAGTGGGTTTGGGTCTAGCCGAGTGGGTTTGGGTCTAGCCGAGTGGGTTTGGGTCTAGCCGAGTGGGTTTGGGTCTAGCCGAGTGGGTTTGGGCCTAGCGGAGTGGGTTTGGGTGTAGCCGAGTGGGTTTGGGTCTAGCTGAGTGGGTTTGGGTCTAGCCGAGTGGGTTTGGGTCTAGCTTTGTGGGTTTGGGTCTAGCCGAGTGGGTAATCGTCTAGTCGAGTCGGTTTGGGTCGAGCCGAGTGGGTTTGGGTCTTGCCGAGTAGGTTTGGGTCTAGCCGAGTGGGTTTGGGTCTAGCCGAGTGGGTTTTGGTCTATCCGAGTGGGTTTGGGTCCAGCCGAGTGGGTTTGGGTCTAGCCGAGTGGGTTTGTGTCTAGCGGATAGGGTTTGGGTCTCGCGGAGTGGGTTTGGGTCTAGCGGAGTGGGTTTGGGTCTAGCCGAGTGGGTTTGGGTCTAGCCGAGTGGGTTTGGGTCTAGCCGAGTTGGTTTGGGCCTAGCGGAGTGGGTTTGGGTGTAGCCGAGTGGGTTTGGGTCTAGCCGAGTGGGTTTGGGTCGAGCCGAGTGGGTTCGGGTCTAGCCGAGTGGGTTTGGGTCTAGCCGAGTGGGTAATCGTCTAGTCGACTCGGTTTGGGTCGAGCCGAGTGGGTTTGGGTCTTGCCGAGGAGGTTTGGGTCTAGCCGAGTGGGTTTGGGTCCAGCCGAGTGGGTTTTGGTCTATCCGAGTGAGTTTGGGTCCAGCCGAGTGGGTTTGGGTCTAGCCGAGTGGGTTTGTGTCTAGCGGATAGGGTTTGGGTCTCGCGGAGTGGGTTTGGGTCTAGCGGAGTGGGTTTGGGTCTAGCCGAGTGGGTTTGGGTCTAGCCGAGTGGGTTTGGGTCTAGCCGAGTGGGTTTGGGCCTAGCGGAGTGGGTTTGGGTGTAGCCGAGTGGGTTTGGGTCTAGCCGAGTGGGTTTGGGTCGAGCCGAGTGGGTTCGGGTCTAGCCGAGTGGGTTCGGGTCTAGCCGAGTGGGTAATCGTCTAGTCGAGTCGGTTTGGGTCGAGCCGAGTGGGTTTGGGTCTTGGCGAGGAGGTTTGGGTCTAGCCGAGTGGGTTTGGGTCTAGCCGAGTGGGTTTTGGTCTATCCGAGTGGGTTTGGGTCCAGCCGAGTGGGTTTGGGTCTAGCCAAGTGGGTTTGTGTCTAGCGGATAGGGTTTGGGTCTCGCGGAGTGGGTTTGGGTCTAGCGGAGTGGGTTTGGGTCTAGCTGAGTGGGTTTGGGTCTAGCCGAGTGGGTTTGGGTCTCGCCGAGTGGGTTTGGGACTAGCCTAGTGGGTTTTTGTCTAGCCGAGTGGGTTTGGGTCTGGCCGAATGGGTTTGGGTCTAGCCGAGTGGGTTTGGGTCTAGCCGAGTGGGTTTGGGTCTAGCTGAGTGGGTTTGGGTCAAGCGGAGTGGGTTTGGGTCTAGCCGAGTGGGTTTGGGTCTAGCTGAGTGGGTTTGCGTCCAGCCGAGTGCGTTTGGGTCTAGCCTAGTGGGTTTGGGTCTAGCCGTGTGGGTTTGGGTCTAGCGGAGTGGGTTTGGGTCTAGCGGAGTGGGTTTGCGTCTAGCGGAGTGGGTTTGAGTCTAGCGGAGTGTGTTTGGGTCTAGCCGAATGGGTTTGGGTCTAGCCGAGTGGGTTTGGATGTAGCGGAGTGGATTTGGGTCTAGCGGAGTGGGTTTGGGTCTAGCCGAGTGGGTTTGCGTCTAGCTGAGTGGGTTTGGGTTTAGCCGAGTGGGTTTGGGTCTAGCCGAGTGGGTTTGGGACTAGCCTAGTGGGTTTGGGTCTAGCCGAGTGGGTTTGGGTCTAGCCGAATGGGTTGGGGTCTAGCCGAGTGGGTTTGGGTCTAGCCGAGTGGGTTTGGGTCTAGCCGAGTGCGTTTGGGTGTAGCGGAGTGGGTTTGGGTCTAGCCGAGTGGGTTTGGGTCTAGCCGAGTGCGTTTGGGTCTAGCCTAGTGGGTTTCGGTCTAGCCGTGTGGGTTTGGGTCTAGCGGAGTGGGTTTGGTTCTATCGGAGTGGGTTTGCATCTAGCGGAGCGGGTTTGGGTCTAGCGGAGTGGATTTGGGTCTAGCCGAGTGGGTTTGGGTCTAGCCGAGTGGGTTTGGGTCAAGCGGAGTGGGTTTGGGTCTAGCCGAGTGGGTTTGGGTCTAGCTGAGTGGGTTTGGGTCTGGCCGAGTGGGTTTGGGTCCAGCCGAGTGCGTTTGGGTCTAGCCTAGTGGGTTTCGGTCTAGCCGTGTGGGTTTGGGTCTAGCGGAGTGGGTTTGGGTCTAGCGGAGTGGGTTTGGGTCTAGCGGAGTGGGATTGGGTCTAGCGGAGTGGGTTTGGGCCTAGCCGAGTGGGTTTGGGTCTAGCCGAGTGGGTTTGGGTCTAGCCGAGTGGGTTTGGGTCTAGCCGAGTGGGTTTGGTCTAGCCGAGTGGGTTTTGGTCTAGCCGAGTGGATTTGGGTCTAGCCGAGTGGGTTTGGGCCTAGCGGAGTGGGTTTGGGTGTAGCCGAGTGGGTTTGGGTCTAGCCGAGTGGGTTTGGGTCGAGCCGAGTGGGTTTGGGTCTAGCCGAGTGGGTTTGGGTCTAGCCGGGTGGGTAATCGTCTAGTCGAGTCGGTTTGGGTCGAGCCGAGTGGGTTTGGGTCTTGCCGAGTAGGTTTGGGTCTAGCCGAGTGGGTTTGGGTCTAGCCGAGTGGGTTTTGGTCTATCCGAGTGGGTTTGGGTCCAGCCGAGTGGGTTTGTGTCTAGCCGAGTGGGTTTGTGTCTAGCGGATAGGGTTTGGGTCTCGCGGAGTGGGTTTGGGTCTAGCGGAGTGGGTTTGGGTCTAGCCGAGTGGGTTTGGGTCTAGCCGAGTGGGTTTGGGTCTAGCCGAGTGGGTTTGGGTCTAGCCGAGTGGGTTTGGGTCTAGCCGAGTGGGTTTGTGCCTAGCGGAGTGGGTTTGGGTGTGGCCGAGTGGGTTTGGGTCTAGCCGAGTGGGTTTGGGTCGAGCCGAGTGGGTTTGGGTCTAGCCGAGTGGGTTTGGGTCTAGCCAAGTGGGTAATCGTCTAGTCGATTCGGTTTGGGTCGAGCCGAGTGGGTTTTGGTCTTGCCGCGTAGGTTTGGGTCTAGCCGAGTGGGTTTGGGTCTAGCCGAGTGGGTTTTGGTCTATCCGAGTGGGTTTGGGTCCAGCCGAGTGGGTTTGGGTCTAGCCGAGTGGGTTTGTGTCTAGCCGAGTGGGTTTGGGTCTAGCGGAGTGGGTTTGGGTCTAGCCAAGTGGGTTTTGGTCTAGCCGAATGGGTTTGGGTCTAGCCGAGTGGGTTTGGGTCTAGCCGAGTGGGTTTGGGTCTAGCCGAGTGGGTTTGGGTCAAGCGGAGTGGGTTTGGGTCTAGCCGAGTGGGTTTGGGTCTAGCTGAGTGGGTTTGGGTCTGGCCGAGTGGGTTTGGGTCCAGCCGAGTGCGTTTGGGTCTAGCCTAGTGGGTTTCGGTCTAGCCGTGTGGGTTTGGGTCTAGCGGAGTGGGTTTGGGTCTAGCGGAGTGGGTTTGGGTCTAGCGGAGTGGGATTGGGTCTAGCGGAGTGGGTTTGGGCCTAGCCGAGTGGGTTTGGGTCTAGCCGAGTGGGTTTGGGTCTAGCCGAGTGGGTTTGGGTCTAGCCGAGTGGGTTTGGTCTAGCCGAGTGGGTTTTGGTCTAGCCGAGTGGATTTGGGTCTAGCCGAGTGGGTTTGGGCCTAGCGGAGTGGGTTTGGGTGTAGCCGAGTGGGTTTGGGTCTAGCCGAGTGGGTTTGGGTCGAGCCGAGTGGGTTTGGGTCTAGCCGAGTGGGTTTGGGTCTAGCCGGGTGGGTAATCGTCTAGTCGAGTCGGTTTGGGTCGAGCCGAGTGGGTTTGGGTCTTGCCGAGTAGGTTTGGGTCTAGCCGAGTGGGTTTGGGTCTAGCCGAGTGGGTTTTGGTCTATCCGAGTGGGTTTGGGTCCAGCCGAGTGGGTTTGTGTCTAGCCGAGTGGGTTTGTGTCTAGCGGATAGGGTTTGGGTCTCGCGGAGTGGGTTTGGGTCTAGCGGAGTGGGTTTGGGTCTAGCCGAGTGGGTTTGGGTCTAGCCGAGTGGGTTTGGGTCTAGCCGAGTGGGTTTGGGTCTAGCCGAGTGGGTTTGGGTCTAGCCGAGTGGGTTTGTGCCTAGCGGAGTGGGTTTGGGTGTGGCCGAGTGGGTTTGGGTCTAGCCGAGTGGGTTTGGGTCGAGCCGAGTGGGTTTGGGTCTAGCCGAGTGGGTTTGGGTCTAGCCAAGTGGGTAATCGTCTAGTCGATTCGGTTTGGGTCGAGCCGAGTGGGTTTTGGTCTTGCCGCGTAGGTTTGGGTCTAGCCGAGTGGGTTTGGGTCTAGCCGAGTGGGTTTTGGTCTATCCGAGTGGGTTTGGGTCCAGCCGAGTGGGTTTGGGTCTAGCCGAGTGGGTTTGTGTCTAGCCGAGTGGGTTTGGGTCTAGCGGAGTGGGTTTGGGTCTAGCCAAGTGGGTTTTGGTCTAGCCGAGTGGGTTTGGTCTATCCGAGTGGGTTTGCGTCTAGCCGAGTGGGTTTGCGTCTAGCCGAGTGGGTTTGGGTCTAGCCGAGTGGGTTTGGGTCTAGCGGAGTGGGTTTGGGTCTAGCCGAGTGGGTTTGGGTCTAGCCGAGTGGGTTTGGGTGTAGCGGAGTGGATTTGGGTCTAGTGGAGTGGGTTTGGGTCTAGCCGAGTGGGTTTGGGTCTAGCTGAGTGGGTTTGGGTCTAGCCGAGTGGGTTTGGTTCTAGCCGAGTGGGTTTGGGTCTAGCCGAGTGGGTTTGGGTCTAGCTGAGTGGGTTTGGGTCTAGCCGAGTGCGTTTGGGTCTAGCCTAGTGGGTTTCGGTCTAGCCGAGTGGGTTTGGGTCTAGCGGAGTGGGTTTGGGTCTAGCGGAGTGGGTTTGGGTCTAGCGGAGTGGGTTTGGGTCTAGCAGAGTGGGTTTGGGTCTATCCGAGTGGGTTTGGGTCTAGCCGAGTGGGTTTGGATCTAGCCGAGTGGGTTTGGGTGTAGCCGAGTGGGTTTGGGTCCAGCCGAGTGGGTTTGGGTCTCGCCGAGTGGGTTTGGGACTAGCCTAGTGGGTTTTTGTCTAGCCGAGTGGGTTTGGGTCTAGCCGAATGGGGTTGGGTCTAGCCGAGTGGGTTTGGGTCTAGCCGAGTGGGTTTGGGTCTAGCCGAGTGGGTTTGGGTCAAGCGGAGTGGGTTTGGGTCTAGCCGAGTGGGTTTGGGTCTAGCTGAGTGGGTTTGGGTCCAGCCGAGTGGGTTTGGGTCCAGCCGAGTGCGTTTGGGTCTAGCCTAGTGGGTTTCGGTCTAGCCGTGTGGGTTTGGGTCTAGCGGAGTGGGTTTGGGTCTAGCGGAGTGGGGTTGCGTCTAGCGGCGTGGGTTTGAGTCTAGCGGAGTGTGTTTGGGTCCAGCCGAATGGGTTTGTGTCTAGCCGAGTGGGTTTGAATGTAGCGGAGTGGATTTGGGTCTAGCGGAGTGGGTTTGGGTCTAGCGGAGTGGGTTTGGGTCTAGCAGAGTGGGTTTGGGTCTATCCGAGTGGGTTTGGGTCTAGCCGAGTGGGTTTGGATCTAGCCGAGTGGGTTTGGGTCTAGCCGAGTGGGTTTGGGTCCAGCCGAGTGGGTTTGGGTCTCGCCGAGTGGGTTTGGGACTAGCCTAGTGGGTTTTTGTCTAGCCGAGTGGGTTTGGGTCTAGCCGAATGGGTTTGGGTCTAGCCGAGTGGGTTTGGGTCTAGCCGAGTGGGTTTGGGTCTAGCCGAGTGGGTTTGGGTCAAGCGGAGTGGGTTTGGGTCTAGCCGAGTGGGTTTGGGTCTAGCTGAGTGGGTTTGGGTCCAGCCGAGTGGGTTTGGGTCCAGCCGAGTGCGTTTGGGTCTAGCCTAGTGGGTTTCGGTCTAGCCGTGTGGGTTTGGGTCTAGCGGAGTGGGTTTGGGTCTAGCGGAGTGGGGTTGCGTCTAGCGGCGTGGGTTTGAGTCTAGCGGAGTGTGTTTGGGTCCAGCCGAATGGGTTTGTGTCTAGCCGAGTGGGTTTGAATGTAGCGGAGTGGATTTGGGTCTAGCGGAGTGGGTTTGGGTCTAGCCGAGTGGGTTTGCGTCTAGCTGAGTGGGTTTGGGTCTAGCCGAGTGGGTTTGGGTCTAGCCGAGTGGGTTTGGGACGAGCCCAGTGGGTTTGGGTTTAGCCGAGTGGGTTTGGGTCTAGCCGAATGGGTTTGGGTCTAGCCGAGTGCGTTTGGGTCTAGCCTAGTGGGTTTCGGTCTAGCCGTGTGGGTTTGGGTCTAGCGGAGTGGGTTTGGTTCTATCGGAGTGGGTTTGCGTCTAGCGGAGTGGGTTTGGGTCTAGCGGAGTGTGTTTGGGTCTAGCCGAATGGGTTTGGGTCTAGCCGAGTGGGTTTGGATGTAGCGGATTGGATTTGGGTCTAGCGGAGTGGGTTTGGGTCTAGCCGAGTGGGTTTGGGTCTAGCTGAGTGGGTTTGGGTCTAGCCGAGTGGGTTTGGGTCTAGCCGAGTGGGTTTGGGTCTAGCCGAATGGGTTTGGGTCTAGCCGAGTGGGTTTGGGTCTAGCCGAGTGGATTTGGGTCTAGCCGAGTGGATTTGGGTCTAGCCGAGTGGGTTTGGGTCTAGCCGAGTGGGTTTGGGTCTAGCCGAGTGGGTTTGGGTCTAGCCGAGTGGGTTTGGGTCTAGCCGAGTGGGTTTGGGTCTAGCCGAGTGGGTTTGGGTCTAGCCGAGTGGGTTTGGGTCTAGCGGAGTGGGTTTGGGTATAGCCGAGTGGGTTTGGGCCTAGCCGAGTAGGTTTGGGTCTAGCCGAGTGGGTTTGGGTCTAGCCGAGTGGGTTTGGGTCTAGCCGAGTGGGTTTGGGTCTAGCCGAGTGGGTTTGGGACTAGCCGAGTGGGTTTGGCTCTAGCGGAGTGGGTTTGGGTCTAGCGGAGTGGGTTTGGGTCTAGCGGAGTGGGTTTGGGCCTAGCCGAGTGGGTTTTGGTCTAGCCGAGTGGGTTTGGGTCTAGCCGAGTGGGTTTGGGTCTAGCCGAGTGGGTTTGGGTCTAGCCGAGTGGGTTTGGGTCTAGCCGAGTGGGTTTGGGTCTAGCCGAGTGGGTTTGGGTCTAGCCGAGTGGGTTTGGGCCTAGCGGAGTGGGTTTGGGTGTAGCCGAGTGGGTTTGGGTCTAGCTGAGTGGGTTTGGGTCTAGCCGAGTGGGTTTGGGTCTAGCTTTGTGGGTTTGGGTCTAGCCGAGTGGGTAATCGTCTAGTCGAGTCGGTTTGGGTCGAGCCGAGTGGGTTTGGGTCTTGCCGAGTAGGTTTGGGTCTAGCCGAGTGGGTTTGGGTCTAGCCGAGTGGGTTTTGGTCTATCCGAGTGGGTTTGGGTCCAGCCGAGTGGGTTTGGGTCTAGCCGAGTGGGTTTGTGTCTAGCGGATAGGGTTTGGGTCTCGCGGAGTGGGTTTGGGTCTAGCGGAGTGGGTTTGGGTCTAGCCGAGTGGGTTTGGGTCTAGCCGAGTGGGTTTGGGTCTAGCCGAGTTGGTTTGGGCCTAGCGGAGTGGGTTTGGGTGTAGCCGAGTGGGTTTGGGTCTAGCCGAGTGGGTTTGGGTCGAGCCGAGTGGGTTCGGGTCTAGCCGAGTGGGTTTGGGTCTAGCCGAGTGGGTAATCGTCTAGTCGACTCGGTTTGGGTCGAGCCGAGTGGGTTTGGGTCTTGCCGAGGAGGTTTGGGTCTAGCCGAGTGGGTTTGGGTCCAGCCGAGTGGGTTTTGGTCTATCCGAGTGAGTTTGGGTCCAGCCGAGTGGGTTTGGGTCTAGCCGAGTGGGTTTGTGTCTAGCGGATAGGGTTTGGGTCTCGCGGAGTGGGTTTGGGTCTAGCGGAGTGGGTTTGGGTCTAGCCGAGTGGGTTTGGGTCTAGCCGAGTGGGTTTGGGTCTAGCCGAGTGGGTTTGGGCCTAGCGGAGTGGGTTTGGGTGTAGCCGAGTGGGTTTGGGTCTAGCCGAGTGGGTTTGGGTCGAGCCGAGTGGGTTCGGGTCTAGCCGAGTGGGTTCGGGTCTAGCCGAGTGGGTAATCGTCTAGTCGAGTCGGTTTGGGTCGAGCCGAGTGGGTTTGGGTCTTGGCGAGGAGGTTTGGGTCTAGCCGAGTGGGTTTGGGTCTAGCCGAGTGGGTTTTGGTCTATCCGAGTGGGTTTGGGTCCAGCCGAGTGGGTTTGGGTCTAGCCAAGTGGGTTTGTGTCTAGCGGATAGGGTTTGGGTCTCGCGGAGTGGGTTTGGGTCTAGCGGAGTGGGTTTGGGTCTAGCTGAGTGGGTTTGGGTCTAGCCGAGTGGGTTTGGGTCTCGCCGAGTGGGTTTGGGACTAGCCTAGTGGGTTTTTGTCTAGCCGAGTGGGTTTGGGTCTGGCCGAATGGGTTTGGGTCTAGCCGAGTGGGTTTGGGTCTAGCCGAGTGGGTTTGGGTCTAGCTGAGTGGGTTTGGGTCAAGCGGAGTGGGTTTGGGTCTAGCCGAGTGGGTTTGGGTCTAGCTGAGTGGGTTTGCGTCCAGCCGAGTGCGTTTGGGTCTAGCCTAGTGGGTTTGGGTCTAGCCGTGTGGGTTTGGGTCTAGCGGAGTGGGTTTGGGTCTAGCGGAGTGGGTTTGCGTCTAGCGGAGTGGGTTTGAGTCTAGCGGAGTGTGTTTGGGTCTAGCCGAATGGGTTTGGGTCTAGCCGAGTGGGTTTGGATGTAGCGGAGTGGATTTGGGTCTAGCGGAGTGGGTTTGGGTCTAGCCGAGTGGGTTTGCGTCTAGCTGAGTGGGTTTGGGTTTAGCCGAGTGGGTTTGGGTCTAGCCGAGTGGGTTTGGGACTAGCCTAGTGGGTTTGGGTCTAGCCGAGTGGGTTTGGGTCTAGCCGAATGGGTTGGGGTCTAGCCGAGTGGGTTTGGGTCTAGCCGAGTGGGTTTGGGTCTAGCCGAGTGCGTTTGGGTGTAGCGGAGTGGGTTTGGGTCTAGCCGAGTGGGTTTGGGTCTAGCCGAGTGCGTTTGGGTCTAGCCTAGTGGGTTTCGGTCTAGCCGTGTGGGTTTGGGTCTAGCGGAGTGGGTTTGGTTCTATCGGAGTGGGTTTGCATCTAGCGGAGCGGGTTTGGGTCTAGCGGAGTGGATTTGGGTCTAGCCGAGTGGGTTTGGGTCTAGCCGAGTGGGTTTGGGTCTAGCCGAGTGGGTTTGGGTCTAGCCGAGTGGGTTTGGGACTAGCCGAGTGGGTTTGGCTCTAGCGGAGTGGGTTTGGGTCTAGCGGAGTGGGTTTGGGTCTAGCGGAGTGGGTTTGGGCCTAGCTGAGTGGGTTTGGGTCTAGCCGAGTGGGTTTGGGTCTAGCCGAGTGGGTTTGGGTCTAGCCGAGTGGGTTTGGGTCTAGCCGAGTGGGTTTGGGTCTAGCCGAGTGGGTTTGGGTCCAGCCGAGTGGGTTTGGGCCTAGCGGAGTGGGTTTGGGTGTAGCCGAGTGGGTTTGGGTCTAGCCGAGTGGGTTTGGGTCGAGCCGAGTGGGTTTGGGTCTAGCCGAGTGGGTTTGGGTCTAGCCGAGTGGGTAATCGTCTAGTCGAGTCGGTTTGGGTCGAGCCGAGTGGGTTTGGGTCTTGCCGAGTAGGTTTGGGTCTAGCCGAGTGGGTTTGGGTCTAGCCGAGTGGGTTTTGGTCTATCCGAGTGGGTTTGGGTCCAGCCGAGTGGGTTTGGGTCTAGCCGAGTGGGTTTGTGTCTAGCGGATAGGGTTTGGGTCTCGCGGAGTGGGTTTGGGTCTAGCGGAGTGGGTTTGGGTCTAGCCGAGTGGGTTTGGGTCTAGCCGAGTGGGTTTGGGTCAAGCCGAGTGGGTTTGGGTGTAGCGGAGTGGATTTGGGTCTAGCCGAGTGGGTTTGGGTGTAGCTGAGTGGGTTTGGGTCTAGCCGAGTGGGTTTGGGTCTAGCAGAGTGGGTTTGGGTCTAGCCGAGTGGGTTTGGGTCTAGCCGAGTGGGTTATGGTCTAGCCGAGTGGGTTTGGGTCTAGCCGAGTGGGTTTGGGACTAGCCTAGTGGGTTTGGGTCGAGCCGAGTGGGTTTGGGTCTAGCCGAATGGGTTGGGGTCTAGCCGAGTGGGTTTGGGTCTAGCCGAGTGGGTTTGGGTCTAGCCGAGTGGGTTTGGGTGTAGCGGAGTGGGTTTGGGTCTAGCCGAGTGGGTTTGGGTCTAGCCGAGTGCGTTTGGGTCTAGCCTAGTGGGTTTCGGTCTAGCCGTGTGGGTTTGGGTCTAGCGGAGTGGGTTTGGTTCTATCGGAGTGGGTTTGCGTCTAGCGGAGTGGGTTTGGGTCTAGCGGAGTGTGTTTGGGTCTAGCCGAGTGGGTTTGGCTCTAGCCGAGTGGGTTTGGCTCTAGCGGAGTGGGTTTGGGTCTAGCGGAGTGGGTTTGGGCCTAGCTGAGTGGGTTTGGGTCTAGCCGAGTGGGTTTGGGTCTAGCCGAGTGGGTTTGGGTCTAGCCGAGTGGGTTTGGGTCTAGCCGAGTGGGTTTGGGTCTAGCCGAGTGGGTTTGGGTCTAGCCGAGTGGGTTTGGGTCTAGCCGAGTGGATTTGGGTCTAGCCGAGTGGGTTTGGGTCTAGCCGAGTGGGTTTGGGTCTAGCCGAGTGGGTTTGGGTCTAGCCGAGTGGGTTTGGGACTAGCCGAGTGGGTTTGGCTCTAGCCGAGTGGGTTTGGCTCTAGCGGAGTGGGTTTGGGTCTAGCGGAGTGGGTTTGGGCCTAGCCGAGTGGGTTTGGGTCTAGCCGAGTGGGTTTGGGTCTAGCCGAGTGGGTTTGGGTCTAGCCGAGTGGGTTTGGGTCTAGCCGAGTGGGTTTGGGTCTAGCCGAGTGGGTTTGGGTCTCGCCGAGTGGGTTTGGGCCTAGCGGAGTGGGTTTGGGTGTAGCCGAGTGGGTTTGGGTCTAGCCGAGTGGGTTTGGGTCGAGCCGAGTGGGTTTGGGTCTAGCCGAGTGGGTTTGGGTCTAGCCGAGTGGGTAATCGTCTAGTCGAGTCGGTTTGGGTCGAGCCGAGTGGGTTTGGGTCTTGCCGAGTAGGTTTGGGTCTAGCCGAGTGGGTTTGGGTCTAGCCGAGTGGGTTTTGGTCTATCCGAGTGGGTTTGGGTCCAGCCGAGTGGGTTTGGGTCTAGCCAAGTGGGTTTGTGTCTAGTGGATAGGGTTTGGGTCTCGCGGAGTGGGTTTGGGTCTAGCGGAGTGGGTTTGGGTCTAGCCGAGTGGGTTTGGGTCTAGCCGAGTGGGTTTGGGTCTAGCCGAGTGGGTTTGGGTGTAGCGGAGTGGATTTGGGTCTAGCCGAGTGGGTTTGGGTCTAGCCGAGTGGGTTTGGGTCTAGCTGAGTGGGTTTGGGTCTAGCCGAGTGGGTTTGGGTCTAGCAGAGTGGGTTTGGGTCTAGCCGAGTGGGTTTGGGTCTAGCCGAGTGGGTTTGGGTCTAGCCGAATGGGTTTGGGTCTAGCCGAGTGGGTTTGGGTCTTGCCGAGTGGATTTGGGTCTACCCGAGTGGGTTTGGGTCTAGCCGAGTGGGTTTGGGTCTAGCGGAGTGGGTTTGGGTCTAGCCGAGTGGGTTTGGGTCTAGCGGAGTGGGTTTAGGTCTAGCGGAGTGGGTTTGGGTCTAGCCGAGTGGGTTTGGGTCTAGCCGAGTGGGTTTGGGTCTACCGGAGTGGGTTTGGGTCTAGCCGAGTGGGTTTGGGTCTAGCCGAGTGGGTTTGGGTCTAGCCGAGTGGGTTTGGGTCTAGCCGAGTGGGTTTGGGTCTAGCCGAGTGGGTTTGGGACTAGCCGAGTGGGTTTGGCTCTAGCGGAGTGGGTTTGGGTCTAGCGGAGTGGGTTTGGGTCTAGCGGAGTGGGTTTGGGCTTAGCGGAGTGGGTTTGGGTCTAGCCGAGTGGGTTTGGGTCTAGCGGAGTGGGTTTGGGTCTAGCGGAGTGGGTTTGGGTCTAGCCGAGTGGGTTTGGGTCTAGCCGAGTGGGTTTGGGTCTAGCCGAGTGGGTTTGGGTCTAGCCGAGTGGGTTTGGGTCTAGCGGAGTGGGTTTGGGTCTAGCCGAGTGGGTTTGGGGCTAGCCGAGTGGGTTTGGCTCTAGCGGAGTGGGTTTGGGACTAGCGGAGTGGGTTTGGGTCTAGCGGAGTGGGTTTGGGCCTAGCGGAGTGGGTTTGGGTCTAGCCGAGTGGGTTTGGGTCTAGCCGAGTGGGTTTGGGTCTAGCCGAGTGGGTTTGGGTCTAGCCGAGTGGGTTTGGGTCTAGCCGAATGGGTTTGGGTCTAGCCGAGTGGGTTTGGGTCTTGCCGAGTGGATTTGGGTCTACCTGAGTGGGGTTGGGTCTAGCCGAGTGGGTTTGGGTCTAGCGGAGTGGGTTTGGGTCTAGCCGAGTGGGTTTGGGTCTAGCGGAGTGGGTTTAGGTCTAGCGGAGTGGGTTTGGGTCTAGCCGAGTGGGTTTGGGTCTAGCCGAGTGGGTTTGGGTCTACCGGAGTGGGTTTGGGTCTAGCCGAGTGGGTTTGGGTCTAGCCGAGTGGGTTTGGGTCTAGCCGAGTGGGTTTGGGTCTAGCCGAGTGGGTTTGGGTCTAGCCGAGTGGGTTTGGGACTAGCCGAGTGGGTTTGGCTCTAGCGGAGTGGGTTTGGGTCTAGCGGAGTGGGTTTGGGTCTAGCGGAGTGGGTTTGGGCTTAGCGGAGTGGGTTTGGGTCTAGCCGAGTGGGTTTGGGTCTAGCGGAGTGGGTTTGGGTCTAGCGGAGTGGGTTTGGGTCTAGCCGAGTGGGTTTGGGTCTAGCCGAGTGGGTTTGGGTCTAGCCGAGTGGGTTTGGGTCTAGCCGAGTGGGTTTGGGTCTAGCGGAGTGGGTTTGGGTCCAGCCGAGTGGGTTTGGGGCTAGCCGAGTGGGTTTGGCTCTAGCGGAGTGGGTTTGGGTCTAGCGGAGTGGGTTTGGGTCTAGCGGAGTGGGTTTGGGCCTAGCTGAGTGGGTTTGGGTCTAGCCGAGTGGGTTTGGGTCTAGCCGAGTGGGTTTGGGTCTAGCCGAGTGGGTTTGGGTCTAGCCGAGTGGTTTGGGTCTAGCCGAGTGGGTTTGGGTCTAGCCGAGTGGGTTTGGGTCTAGCCGAGTGGGTTTGGGTCTAGCCGAGTGGATTTCGGTCTGCCCGAGTGGGTTTGGGTCAAGCCGAGTGGGTTTGGGTCTAGGCGAGTGGGTTTGGGTCTAGCCGAGTGGGTTTGGGTCTAGCGGAGTGGGTTTGGGTGTAGCCGAGTGGGTTTGGGTCTAGCCGAGTGGGTTTGGGTCTAGCCGAGTGGGTTTGGGTCTCGCCGAGTGGGTTTGGGCCTAGCGGAGTGGGTTTGGGTGTAGCCGAGTGGGTTTGGGTCTAGCCGAGTGGGTTTGGGTCGAGCCGAGTGGGTTTGGGTCTAGCCGAGTGGGTTTGGGTCTAGCCGAGTGGGTAATCGTCTAGTCGAGTCGGTTTGGGTCGAGCCGAGTGGGTTTGGGTCTTGCCGAGTAGGTTTGGGTCTAGCCGAGTGGGTTTGGGTCTAGCCGAGTGGGTTTTGGTCTATCCGAGTGGGGTTGGGTCCAGCCGAGTGGGTTTGGGTCTAGCCGAGTGGGTTTGTGTCCAGTGGATAGGGTTTGGGTCTCGCGGAGTGGGTTTGGGTCTAGCGGAGTGGGTTTGGGTCTAGCCGAGTGGGTTTGGGTCTAGCCGAGTGGGTTTGGGTCTAGCCGAGTGGGTTTGGGTGTAGCGGAGTGGATTTGGGTCTAGCCGAGTGGGTTTGGGTCTAGCCGAGTGGGTTTGGGTCTAGCTGAGTGGGTTTGGGTCTAGCCGAGTGGGTTTGGGTCTAGCAGAGTGGGTTTGGGTCTAGCCGAGTGGGTTTGGGTCTAGCCGAGTGGGTTTGGGTCTAGCCGAATGGGTTTGGGTCTAGCCGAGTGGGTTTGGGTCTTGCCGAGTGGATTTGGGTCTACCCGAGTGGGTTTGGGTCTAGCCGAGTGGGTTTGGGTCTAGCGGAGTGGGTTTGGGTCTAGCCGAGTGGGTTTGGGTCTAGCGGAGTGGGTTTAGGTCTAGCGGAGTGGGTTTGGGTCTAGCCGAGTGGGTTTGGGTCTAGCCGAGTGGGTTTGGGTCTACCGGAGTGGGTTTGGGTCTAGCCGAGTGGGTTTGGGTCTAGCCGAGTGGGTTTGGGTCTAGCCGAGTGGGTTTGGGTCTAGCCGAGTGGGTTTGGGTCTAGCCGAGTGGGTTTGGGACTAGCCGAGTGGGTTTGGGTCTAGCCGAGTGGGTTTGGGTCTAGCCGAGTGGGTTTGGGTCTAGCCGAGTGGGTTTGGGTCTAGCCGAGTGGATTTGGGTCTACCCGAGTGGGTTTGGGTCAAGCCGAGTGGGTTTGGGTCTAGGCGAGTGGGTTTGGGTCTAGCCGAGTGGGTTTGGGTCTAGCCGAGTGGATTTGGGTCTACCCGAGTGGGTTTGGGTCTAGCCGAGTGGGTTTGGGTCTAGGCGAGTGGGTTTGGGGCTAGCCGAGTGGGTTTGGGTCTAGCCGAGTGGTTTTGGGTCTAGCGGAGTGGGTTTGGGTCTAGCCGAGTGGGTTTGTGTCTAGCCGAGTGGGTTTGGGTCTAGCGGAGTGGGTTTGGGTAAAGCCGAGTGGGTTTAGGTCTAGCCGAGTGGGTTTGGGTCTAGCCGAGTGGGTTTGGGTCTAGCCGAGTGGGTTTGGGTCTAGCCGAGTGGGTTTGGGTCTAGCCGAGTGGGTTTGGGACTGGCCGAGTGGGTTTGGCTCTAGCGGAGTGGGTTTGGGTCTAGCGGAGTGGGTTTGGGTCTAGCGGAGTGGGTTTGGGCCTAGCCGAGTGGGTTTGGGTCTAGCCGAGTGGGTTTGGGTCTAGCCGAGTGGGTTTGGGACTAGCCGAGTGGGTTTGGCTCTAGCGGAGTGGGTTAGGGGCTAGCGGAGTGGGTTTGGTTCTAGCGGAGTGCGTTTGGGCCTAGCTGAGTGGGTTTGGGTCTAGCCGAGTGGGTTTGGGTCTAGCCGAGTGGGTTTGGGTCTAGCCGAGTGGGTTTGGGTCTAGCCGAGTGGGTTTGGGTCTAGCCGAGTGGGTTTGGGTCTAGCCGAGTGGGTTTGGGCCTAGCGGAGTGGGTTTGGGTGTAGCCGAGTGGGTTTGGGTCTAGCCGAGTGGGTTTGGGTCGAGCCGAGTGGGTTTGGTTCTAGCCGAGTGGGTTTGGGTCTAGCCGAGTGGGTAATCGTCTAGTCGAGTCGGTTTGGGTCGAGCCGAGTGGGTTTGGGTCTTGCCGAGTAGGTTTGGGTCTAGCCGAGTGGGTTTGCGTCTAGCCGAGTGGGTTTTGGTCTATCCGAGTGGGTTTGGGTCCAGCCGAGTGGGTTTGGGTCTAGCCGAGTGGGTTTGTGTCTAGCGGATAGGGTTTGGGTCTCGCGGAGTGGGTTTGGGTCTAGCGGAGTGGGTTTGGGTCTAGCGGAGTGGGTTTGGGTCTAGCCGAGTGGGTTTGGGTCTAGCCAATTGGGTTTGGGTGTAGCGGAGTGGATTTGGGTCTAGCGGAGTGGGTTTGGGTCTAGCCGAGTGGGTTTGGGTCTAGCCGAGTGGGTTTGGGTCTAGCCGAGTGGGTTTGGGTCTAGCCGAGTGGATTTGGGTCTACCCGAGTGGGTTTGGGTCTGGCCGAGTGGGTTTGGGTCTAGCCGAGTGGGTTTGGGTCTGGCCGAGTGGGTTTGGGTCTTGCGGAGTGGGTTTGGGTCTAGCCGAGTGGGTTTGGGTCTAACCGAGTGGGTTTGGGTCTAGCGGAGTGGGTTTGGGTAAAGCCGAGTGGGTTTGGGTCTAGCCGAGTGGGTTTGGGTCTAGCCGTGTGGGTTTGGGTCTAGCCGAGTGGGTTTGGGTCTAGCCGAGTGGGTTTGGGTCTAGCCGAGTGGGTTTGGGTCTAGCCGAGTGGGTTTGGGTCTAGCCGAGTGGGTTTGGGCCTAGCGGAGTGGGTTTGGGTGTAGCCGAGTGGGTTTGGGTCTAGCCGAGTGGGTTTGGGTCGAGCCGAGTGGGTTTGGTTCTAGCCGAGTGGGTTTGGGTCTAGCCGAGTGGGTAATCGTCTAGTCGAGTCGGTTTGGGTCGAGCCGAGTGGGTTTGGGTCTTGCCGAGTAGGTTTGGGTCTAGCCGAGTGGGTTTGCGTCTAGCCGAGTGGGTTTTGGTCTATCCGAGTGGGTTTGGGTCCAGCCGAGTGGGTTTGGGTCTAGCCGAGTGGGTTTGTGTCTAGCGGATAGGGTTTGGGTCTCGCGGAGTGGGTTTGGGTCTAGCGGAGTGGGTTTGGGTCTAGCGGAGTGGGTTTGGGTCTAGCCGAGTGGGTTTGGGTCTAGCCGAGTGGGTTTGGGTGTAGCGGAGTGGATTTGGGTCTAGCGGAGTGGGTTTGGGTCTAGCCGAGTGGGTTTGGGTCTAGCCGAGTGGGTTTGGGTCTAGCCGAGTGGGTTTGGGTCTAGCCGAGTGGGTTTGGGTCTAGCCGAGTGGGTTTGGGTCTAGCCGAGTGGGTTTGGGTCTAGCCGAGTGGGTTTGGGACTAGCCGAGTGGGTTTGGCTCTAGCGGAGTGGGTTTGGGTCTAGCGGAGTGGGTTTGGGTCTAGCGGAGTGGGTTTGGGTCTAGCCGAGTGGGTTTGGGTCTAGCCGAGTGGGTTTGGGTCTAGCCGAGTGGGTTTGGGTCTAGCCGAGTGGGTTTGGGTCTAGCGGAGTGGGTTTGGGTCTAGCCGAGTGGGTTTGGGTCTAGCCGAGTGGGTTTGGGTCTAGCCGAGTGGGTTTGGGTCTAGCCGAGTGGGTTTGGGTCTAGCCGAGTGGGTTTGGGTCTAGCCGAGTGGGTTTGGGTCTACCGGAGTGGGTTTGGGTCTAGCCGAGTGGGTTTGGGTCTAGCCGAGTGGGTTTGGGTCTAGCCGAGTGGGTTTGGGTCTAGCCGAGTGGGTTTGGGTCTAGCCGAGTGGGTTTGGGTCTAGCAGAGTGGGTTTGGGTCTAGCCGAGTGGGTTTGGGTCTAGCCGAGTGGGTTTGGGGCTAGCCGAGTGGGTTTGGGTCTAGCCGAGTGGGCAATCGTCTAGTCGAGTCGGTTTGGGTCGAGCCGAGTGGGTTTGGGTCTTGCCGAGTAGGTTTGGGTCTAGCCGAGTGGATTTGGGTCTAGCCGAGTGGGTTTGGGTCTAGCCGAGTGGGTTTGGGTCTAGCCGAGTGGGTAATCGTCTAGTCGAGTCGGTTTGGGTCGAGCCGAGTGGGTTTGGGTCTAGCCGAGTGGGTTTGGGTCTAGCCGAGTGGATTTGGGTCTACCCGAGTGGGTTTGGGTCTAGCCGAGTGGGTTTGGGTCTAGGCGAGTGGGTTTGGGTCTAGCCGAGTGGGTTTGGGTCTGGCCGAATGGGTTTGGGTCTAGCGGAGTGGGTTTGGGTCTAGCCGAGTGGGTTTGGGTCTAGCCGAGTGGGTTTGGGTCTAGCGGAGTGGGTTTGGGTAAAGCCGAGTGGGTTTGGGTCTAGCCGAGTGGGTTTGGGTCTAGCCCAGTGGGTTTGGGTCTAGCCGAGTGGGTTTGGGTCTAGCCGAGTGGGTTTGGGTCTAGCCGAGTGGGTTTGGGACTAGCCGAGTGGGTTTGGCTCCAGCGGAGTGGGTTTGGGTCTAGCGGAGTGGGTTTGGGTCTAGCGGAGTGGGTTTGGGCCTAGCGGAGTGGGTTTGGGTCTAGCCGAGTGGGTTTGGGTCTAGCCGAGTGGGTTTGGGTCTAGCCGAGTGGGTTTGGGTCTAGCCGAGTGGGTTTGGGTCTAGCCGAGTGGGTTTGGGTCTAGCCGAGTGGGTTTGGGCCTAGCGGAGTGGGTTTGGGTGCAGCCGAGTGGGTTTGGGTCTAGCCGAGTGGGTTTGGGTCGAGCCGAGTGGGTTTGGTTCTAGCCGAGTGGGTTTGGGTCTAGCCGAGTGGGTAATCGTCTAGTCGAGTAGGTTTGGGTCGAGCCGAGTGGGTTTGGGTCTTGCCGAGTAGGTTTGGGTCTAGCCGAGTGGGTTTGGGTCTAGCCGAGTGGGTTTTGGTCTATCCGAGTGGGTTTGGGTCCAGCCGAGTGGGTTTGGGTCTAGCCGAGTGGGTTTGTGTCTAGCGGATAGGGTTTTGGTCTCGCGGAGTGGGTTTGGGTCTAGCGGAGTGGGTTTGGGTCTAGCAGAGTGGGTTTGGGTCTAGCCGAGTGGGTTTGGGTCTAGCGGAGTGGGTTTGGGTCTAGCCGAGTGGGTTTGGGTCTAGCGGAGTGGGTTTGGGTCTAGCGGAGTGGGTTTGGGTCTAGCCGAGTGGGTTTGGGTCTAGCCGAGTGGGTTTGGGTCTAGCGGAGTGGGTTTGGGTCTAGCCGAGTGGGTTTGGGTCTAGCCGAGTGGGTTTGGGTCTAGCCGAGTGGGTTTGGGTCTAGCCGAGTGGGTTTGGGTCTAGCCGAGTGGGTTTGGGACTAGCCGAGTGGGTTTGGCTCTAGCGGAGTGGGTTTGGGTCTAGCGGAGTGGGTTTAGGTCTAGCGGAGTGGGTTTGGGTCTAGCCGAGTGGGTTTGGGTCTAGCCGAGTGGGTTTGGGTCTAGCCGAGTGGGTTTGGGTCTAGCCGAGTGGGTTTGGGTCTAGCCGAGTGGGTTTGGGACTAGCCGAGTGGGTTTGGCTCTAGCGGAGTGGGTTTGGGTCTAGCGGAGTGGGTTTGGGTCTAGCGGAGTGGGTTTGGGCCTAGCCGAGTGGGTTTGGGTCTAGCCGAGTGGGTTTGGGTCTAGCCGAGTGGGTTTGGGTCTAGCCGAGTGGGTTTGGGTCTAACCGAGTGGGTTTGGGTCTAGCCGAGTGGGTTTGGGCCTAGCGGAGTGGGTTTGGGTGTAGCCGAGTGGGTTTGGGTATAGCCGAGTGGGTTTGGGTCGAGCCGAGTGGGTTTGGGTCTAGCCGAGTGGGTTTGGGTCTAGCCGAGTGGGTAATCGTCTAGTCGAGTCGGTTTGGGTCGAGCCGAGTGGGTTTGGGTCTTGCCGAGTAGGTTTGGGTCTAGCCGAGTGGGTTTGGGTCTAGCCGAGTGGGTTTTGGTCTATCCGAGTGGGTTTGGGTCCAGCCGAGTGGGTTTGGGTCTAGCCGAGTGGGTTTGTGTCTAGCGGAGTGGGTTTGGGTCTCGCGGAGTGGGTTTGGGTCTAGCGGAGTGGGTTTGGGTCTAGCCGAGTGGGTTTGGGTCTAGCCGAGTGGGTTTGGGTCTAGCCGAGTGGGTTTGGGTGTAGCGGAGTGGATTTGGGTCTAGCGGAGTGGGTTTGGGTCTAGCCGAGTGGGTTTGGGTCTAGCTGAGTGGGTTTGGGTCTAGCCGAGTAGGTTTGGGTCCAGCCGAGTGGGTTCGGGTCCAGCCGAGTGGGTTTGGGTCTAGCCGAGTGGGTTTGGGTCTAGCCGAGTGGGTTTCGGTCTAGCCGAGTGGATTTGGGTCTACCCGAGTGGGTTTGGGTCTGGCCGAGTGGGTTTGGGTCTAGCGGAGTGGGTTTGGGTCTAGCGGAGTGGGTTTGGGTCTAGCGGAGTGGGTTTGGGTCTAGCGGAGTGGGTTTGGGTCTAGCCGAGTGGGTTTGGGTCTAGCCGAGTGGGTTTGGGTCTAGCGGAGTGGGTTTGGGTCTAGCCGAGTGGGTTTGGGTCTAGCCGAGTGGGTTTGGGTCTAGCCGAGTGGGTTTGGGTCTAGCCGAGTGGGTTTGGGTCTAGCCGAGTGGGTTTGGGTCTAGCCGAGTGGGTTTGGGACTAGGCGAGTGGGTTTGGCTCTAGCAGAGTGGGTTTGGGTCTAGCCGAGTGGGTTTGGGTCTAGCCGAGTGGGTTTGGGCCTAGCGGAGTGGGTTTGGGTCTAGCCGAGTGGGTTTGGGTCTAGCCGAGTGGGTTTGGGTCTAGCCGAGTGGGTTTGGGTCTAGCCGAGTGGGTTTGGGTCTAGCCGAGTGGGTTTGGGTCTAGCCGAGTGGGTTTGGGTCTAGCCGAATGGGTTTGGGTCTAGCCGAGTGGGTTTGGGTCTAGCCGAGTGGGTTTGGGTCTAGCCGAGTGGGTTTGGGACTAGCCGAGTGGGTTTGGCTCTAGCGGAGTGGGTTTGGGTCTAGCCGAGTGGGTTTGGGTCTAGCCGAGTGGGTTTGGGCCTAGCGGAGTGGGTTTGGGTCTAGCCGAGTGGGTTTGGGTCTAGCCGAGTGGGTTTGGGTCTAGCCGAGTGGGTTTGGGTCTAGCCGAGTGGGTTTGGGTCTAGCCGAGTGGGTTTGGGTCTAGCCGAGTGGGTTTGGGCCTAGCCGAGTGGGTTTGGGTCTAGCCGAGTGGGTTTGGGTCTAGCCGAGTGGGTTTGGGACTAGCCGAGTGGGTTTGGCTCTAGCGGAGTGGGTTTGGGTCTAGCCGAGTGGGTTTGGGTCTAGCGGAGTGGGTTTGGGCCTAGCGGAGTGGGTTTGGGTCTAGCCGAGTGGGTTTGGGTCTAGCCGAGTGGGTTTGGGTCCAGCCGAGTGGGTTTGGGTCTAGCCGAGTGGGTTTGGGTCTAGCCGAGTGGGTTTGGGCCTAGCGGAGTGGGTTTGGGTGTAGCCGAGTGGGTTTGGGTCTAGCCGAGTGGGTTTGGGTCGAGCCGAGTGGGTTTGGGTCCAGCCGCGTGGGTTTGGGTCTAGCCGAGTGGGTAATCGTCTAGTCGAGTCGGTTTGGGTCGAGCCGAGTGGGTTTGGGTCTAGCCGAGTGGGTTTGGGTCTGGCCGAGTAGGTTTCGGTCTAGCCGTGTGGGTTTGTGTCTAGTGGATTGGGTTTGGGTCTAGCGGAGTGGGTTTGCGTGTAGCGGAGTGGGTTTGGGTCTAGCGGAGTGTGTTTGGGTCTAGCCGAATGGGTTTGGGTCTAGCCGAGTGGGTTTGGGTGTAGCGGAGTGGATTTGGGTCTAGCGGAGTGGGTTTGGGTCTAGCCGAGTGGGTTTGGGTCTAGCCGAGTGGGTTTGGGTCTAGCCGAGTGGGTTTGGGTCTAGCCGAGTGGGTTTGGGTCTAGCCGCGTGGGTTTGAGTCTAGCCGAGTGGCTTTGGGTCTACCCGAGTGGGTTTGGGTCTAGCCGAGTGGGTTTGGGTCTAGCCGAGTGGGTTTGGGTCTAGCCGAGTGGGTTTGTGTCTAGCCGAGTGGGTTTGGGTCTAGTGGAGTGGGTTTGGGTCTAGCCGAGTGGGTTTGGGTCTAGCGGAGTGGGTTTGGGTCTGGCCGAGTGGGTTTGGGTCTAGCGGAGTGGGTTTGGGTCTAGCCGAGTGGGTTTGGGTCTAGCCGAGTGGGTTTGGGTCTAGCCGAGTGGGTTTGGGTCTAGCCGAGTGGGTTTGGGTCTAGCCGAGTGGGTTTGGGCCTAGCGGAGTGGGTTTGGGTGTAGCCGAGTGGGTTTGGGTCTAGCCGAGTGGGTTTGGGTCGAGCCGAGTGGGTTTGGGTCTAGCCGTGTGGGTTTCGGTCTAGCTGAGTGGGTAATCGTCTAGTCGAGTCGGTTTGGGTCGAGCCGAGTGGGTTTGGGTCTTGCCGAGTGGGTTTGGGTCTAGCCGAGTGGGTTTGGGTCTAGCCGAGTGGGTTTTGTTCTATCCGAGTGGGTTTGGGTCCAGCCGAGTGGGTTTGGGTCTAGCCGAGTGGGTTTGTGTCTAGCGGAGTGGGTTTGGGTCTAGCGGAGTGGGTTTGGGTCTAGCGGAGTGGGTTTGGGTCTAGCCGAGTGTGTTTGGGTCTCGCCGAGTGGGTTTGGGTCTATCCGAGTGGGTTTGGGTCCAGCCGAGTGGGTTTGGGTCTAGCTGAGTGGGTTTGGGTCCAGCCGAGTGGGTTTGGGTCTAGGGGAGTGATTTTGGGTCTAGCCGAGTGGGTTTGGGTCTAGCCGAGTGGGTTTGGGTCAAGCCAAGTGGGTTTGGGTCTAGCCGAGTGGGTTTGGGTCTAGCCGAGTGGGTTTGGGTCTAGCCGAGTGGGTTTGGGCCTAGCGGAGTGGGTTTGGGTGGAGCCGAGTGGGTTTGGGTCTAGCCGAGTGGGTTTGGGTCGAGCCGAGTGGGTTTGGGTCGAGCCGAGTGGGTTTGGGTCTAGCCGCGTGGGTTTGTGTCTAGCCGAGTGGGTAATCGTCTAGTCGAGTTGGTTTGGGTCGAGCCGAGTGGGTTTGGGTCTTGCCGAGTGGGTTTGGGTCTAGCCGAGTGGGTTTGGGTCTAGCCGAGTGGGTTTTGTTCTATCCGAGTGGGTTTGGGTCCAGCCGAGTGGGTTTGGGTCTAGCCGAGTGGGTTTGGGTCTAGCCGAGTGGGTTTGGGTCTAGCCGAGTGCGTTTGGGTCTAGCCTAGTGGGTTTCGGTCTAGCCGTGTGGGTTTGGGTCTAGTGGAGTGGGTTTGGGTCTAGCGGAGTGGGTTTGCGTGTAGCGGAGTGGGTTTGGGTCTAGCGGAGTGTGTTTGGGTCTAGCCGAATGGGTTTGGGTCTAGCCGAGTGGGTTTGGGTGTAGCGGAGTGGATTTGGGTCTAGCGGAGTGGGTTTGGGTCTAGCCGAGTGTGTTTGGGTTTAGCCGAGTGGGTTTGGGTCTAGCCGAGTGGGTTTGGGTCTAGCCGAGTGGGTTTGGGTCTAGCCGAGTGGGTTTGAGTCTAGCCGAGTGGCTTTGGGTCTACCCGAGTGGGTTTGGGTCTAGCCGAGTGGGTTTGGTCTAGCCGAGTGAGTTTGGGTCTAGCCGAGTGGGTTTGTGTCTAGCCGAGTGGGTTTGGGTCTAGTGGAGTGGGTTTGGGTCTAGCCGAGTGGGTTTGGGTCTAGCGGAGTGGGTTTGGGTCTAGCGGAGTGGGTTTGGGTCTAGCGGAGTGGGTTTGGGTCTAGCCGAGTGGGTTTGGGTCTAGCCGAGTGGGTTTGGGCCTAGCGGAGTGGGTTTGGGTGTAGCCGAGTGGGTTTGGGACTAGCCGAGTGGGTTTGGGTCGAGCCGAGTGGGTTTGGGTCTAGCCGCGTGGGTTTGGGTCTAGCCGAGTGGGTAATCGTCTAGTCGAGTCGGTTTGGGTCGAGCCGAGTGGGTTTGGGTCTTGCCGAGTAGGTTTGGGTCTAGCCGAGTGGGTTTGGGTCTAGCCAAGTGGGTTTTGGTCTATCCGAGTGGGTTTGGGTCCAGCCGAGTGGGTTTGGGTCTAGCCGAGTGGGTTTGGGTCTAGCCGAGTGGGTTTGGGTCTAGCCGAGTGCGTTTGGGTCTAGCCTAGTGGGTTTCGGTCTAGCCGTGTGGGTTTGGGTCTAGTGGAGTGGGTTTGGGTCTAGCGGAGTGGGTTTGCGTGTAGCGGAGTGGGTTTGGGTCTAGCGGAGTGTGTTTGGGTCTAGCCGAATGGGTTTGGGTCTAGCCGAGTGGGTTTGGGTGTAGCGGAGTGGATTTGGGTCTAGCGGAGTGGGTTTGGGTCTAGCCGAGTGTGTTTGGGTTTAGCCGAGTGGGTTTGGGTCTAGCCGAGTGGGTTTGGGTCTAGCCGAGTGGGTTTGGGTCTAGCCGAGTGGGTTTGAGTCTAGCCGAGTGGCTTTGGGTCTACCCGAGTGGGTTTGGGTCTAGCCGAGTGGGTTTGGTCTAGCCGAGTGAGTTTGGGTCTAGCCGAGTGGGTTTGTGTCTAGCCGAGTGGGTTTGGGTCTAGTGGAGTGGGTTTGGGTCTAGCCGAGTGGGTTTGGGTCTAGCGGAGTGGGTTTGGGTCTAGCGGAGTGGGTTTGGGTCTAGCGGAGTGGGTTTGGGTCTAGCCGAGTGGGTTTGGGTCTAGCCGAGTGGGTTTGGGCCTAGCGGAGTGGGTTTGGGTGTAGCCGAGTGGGTTTGGGACTAGCCGAGTGGGTTTGGGTCGAGCCGAGTGGGTTTGGGTCTAGCCGCGTGGGTTTGGGTCTAGCCGAGTGGGTAATCGTCTAGTCGAGTCGGTTTGGGTCGAGCCGAGTGGGTTTGGGTCTTGCCGAGTAGGTTTGGGTCTAGCCGAGTGGGTTTGGGTCTAGCCAAGTGGGTTTTGGTCTATCCGAGTGGGTTTGGGTCCAGCCGAGTGGGTTTGGGTCTAGCCGAGTGGGTTTGGGTCTAGCCGAGTGGGTTTGGTTCTAGCCGAGTGCGTTTGGGTCTAGCCTAGTGGGTTTCGGTCTAGCCGTGTGGGTTTGGGTCTAGTGGAGTGGGTTTGGGTCTAGCGGAGTGGGTTTGCGTGTAGCGGAGTGGGTTTGGGTCTAGCGGAGTGTGTTTGGGTCTAGCCGAATGGGTTTGGGTCTAGCCGTGTGGGTTTGGGTGTAGCGGAGTGGATTTGGGTCTAGCGGAGTGGGTTTGGGTCTAGCCGAGTGGGTTTGGGTCTAGCCGAGTGGGTTTGGGTCTAGCCGAGTGGGTTTGGGTCTAGCCGAGTGGGTTTGGGTCTAGCCGAGTGGGTTTGCGTCTAGCCGAGTGGCTTTGGGTCTACCCGAGTGGGTTTGGGTCTAGCCGAGTGGGTTTGTGTCTAGCCGAGTGGGTTTGGGTCTAGTGGAGTGGGTTTGGGTCTAGCCGAGTGGGTTTGGGTCTAGCCGAGTGGGTTTGGGTCTGGCGGAGTGGGTTTGGGTCTAGCGGAGTGGGTTTGGGTCTAGCCGAGTGGGTTTGGGTCTAGCCGAGTGGGTTTGGGTCTAGCCGAGTGGGTTTGCGTCTAGCCGAGTGGCTTTGGGTCAACCCGAGTGGGTTTGGGTCTAGCCGAGTGGGTTTGTGTCTAGCCGAGTGGGTTTGGGTCTAGTGGAGTGGGTTTGGGTCTAGCCGAGTGGGTTTGGGTCTAGCCGAGTGGGTTTGGGTCTGGCGGAGTGGGTTTGGGTCTAGCGGAGTGGGTTTGGGTCTAGCCGAGTGGGTTTGGGTCTAGCCGAGTGGGTTTGGGTCTAGCCGAGTGGGTTTGGGTCTAGCCGAGTGGGTTTGGGTCGAGCCGAGTGCGTTTGGGTCGAGCCGAGTGGGTTTGGGTCTAGCCGTGTGGGTTTCGGTCTAGCCGAGTGGGTAATCGTCTAGTCGAGTCGGTTTGGGTCGAGCCGAGTGGGTTTGGGTCTTGCCGAGTGGGTTTGGGTCTAGCCGAGTGGGTTTGGGTCTAGCCGAGTGGGTTTTGTTCTATCCGAGTGGGTTTGGGTCTATCCGAGTGGGTTTGGGTCCAGCCGAGTGGGTTTGGGTCTAGCCGAGTGGGTTTGGGTCCAGCCGAGTGGGTTTGGGTCTAGGGGAGTGATTTTGGGTGTAGCCGAGTGGGTCAGGGTCTAGCCGAGTGGGTTTGGGTCTAGCCGAGTGGGTTTGGGTCAAGCCGAGTGGGTTTGGGTCGAGCCGAGTGGGTTTGGGTCGAGCCGAGTGGGTTTGGGTCTAGCCGCGTGGGTTTGTGTCTAGCCGAGTGGGTAATCGTCTAGTCGAGTTGGTTTGGGTCGAGCCGAGTGGGTTTGGGTCTTGCCGAGTGGGTTTGAGTCTAGCCGGGTGGGTTTGGGTCTTGCCGAGTAGGTTTGGGTCTAGCCGAGTGGGTTTGGGTCTAGCCAATTGGGTTTTGGTCTATCCGAGTGGGTTTGGGTCCAGCCGAGTGGGTTTGGGTCTAGCCGAGTGGGTTTGGGTCTAGCCGAGTGGGTTTGGGTCTAGCCGAGTCCGTTTGGGTCTAGCCTAGTGGGTTTCGGTCTAGCCGTGTGGGTTTGGGTCTAGTGGAGTGGGTTTGTGTCTAGCGGAGTGGGTTTGCGTGTAGCGGAGTGGGTTTGGGTCTAGCGGAGTGTGTTTGGGTCTAGCCGAATGGGTTTGGGTCTAGCCGAGTGGGTTTGGGTGTAGCGGAGTGGATTTGGGTCTAGCGGAGTGGGTTTGGGTCTAGCCGAGTGGGTTTGGGTCTAGCCGAGTGGGTTTGGGTCTAGCCGAGTGGGTTTGGGTCTAGCCGAGTGGGTTTGGGTCTAGCCGAGTGGGTTTGAGTCTAGCCGAGTGGCTTTGGGTCTACCCGAGTGGGTTTGGGTCTAGCCGAGTGGGTTTGGTCTAGCCGAGTGGGTTTGGGTCTAGCCGAGTGGGTTTGTGTCTAGCCGAGCGGGTTTGGGTCTAGTGGAGTGGGTTTGGGTCTAGCGGAGTGGGTTTGCGTGTAGCGGAGTGGGTTTGGGTCTAGCGGAGTGTGTTTGGGTCTAGCCGAATGGGTTTGGGTCTAGCCGAGTGGGTTTGGGTGTAGCGGAGTGGATTTGGGTCTAGCGGAGTGGGTTTGGGTCTAGCCGAGTGGGTTTGGGTCTAGCCGAGTGGGTTTGGGTCTAGCCGAGTGGGTTTGGGTCTAGCCGAGTGGGTTTGGGTCTAGCCGAGTGGGTTTGAGTCTAGCCGAGTGGCTTTGGGTCTACCCGAGTGGGTTTGGGTCTAGCCGAGTGGGTTTGGTCTAGCCGAGTGGGTTTGGGTCTAGCCGAGTGGGTTTGTGTCTAGCCGGGTGGGTTTGGGTCTTGCCGAGTAGGTTTGGGTCTAGCCGAGTGGGTTTGGGTCTAGCCAATTGGGTTTTGGTCTATCCGAGTGGGTTTGGGTCCAGCCGAGTGGGTTTGGGTCTAGCCGAGTGGGTTTGGGTCTAGCCGAGTGGGTTTGGGTCTAGCCGAGTCCGTTTGGGTCTAGCCTAGTGGGTTTCGGTCTAGCCGTGTGGGTTTGGGTCTAGTGGAGTGGGTTTGTGTCTAGCGGAGTGGGTTTGCGTGTAGCGGAGTGGGTTTGGGTCTAGCGGAGTGTGTTTGGGTCTAGCCGAATGGGTTTGGGTCTAGCCGAGTGGGTTTGGGTGTAGCGGAGTGGATTTGGGTCTAGCGGAGTGGGTTTGGGTCTAGCCGAGTGGGTTTGGGTCTAGCCGAGTGGGTTTGGGTCTATCCGAGTGGGTTTGGGTCCAGCCGAGTGGGTTTGGGTCTAGCCAAGTGGGTTTGGGTCCAGCCGAGTCGGTTTGGGTCTCGGGGAGTAATTTTGGGTGTAGCCGAGTGGGTCAGGGTCTAGCCGAGTGGGTTTGGGTCTAGCCGAGTGGGTTTGGGTCAAGCCGAGTGGGTTTGGGTAGAGCCGAGTGGGTTTGGGTCGAGCCGAGTGGGTTTGGGTCTAGCCGCGTGGGTTTGTGTCTAGCCGAGTGGGTAATCGTCTAGTCGAGTTGGTTTGGGTCGAGCCGAGTGGGTTTGGGTCTTGCCGAGTGGGTTTGGGTCTAGCCGGGTGTGTTTGGGTCAAGCCGAGTGGGTTTTGGTCTATCCGAGTGGGTTTGGGTGCAGCCGAGTGGGTTTCGGTCTATGCGAGTGGGTTCGTGTCTAGCCGAGTGGGTTTGGGTCTAGCCGAGTGGGTTTGGGTCGAGCCGAGTGGGTTTGGGTCTAGCCGTGTGGGTTTCGGTCTAGCCGAGTGGGGAATCGTCTAGTCGAGTCGGTTTGGGTCGAGCCGAGTGGGTTTGGGTCTTGCCGAGTGGGTTTGGGTCTAGCCGAGTGGGTTTGGGTCTAGCCGAGTGGGTTTTGTTCTATCCGAGTGGGTTTGGGTCCAGCCGAGTGGGTTTGGGTCTAGCCGAGTGGGTTTGGGTCTAGCCGAGTGGGTTTGCGTCTAGCCGAGTGGCTTTGGGTCTACCCGAGTGGGTTTGGGTCTAGCCGAGTGGGTTTGTGTCTAGCCGAGTGGGTTTGGGTCTAGTGGAGTGGGTTTGGGTCTAGCCGAGTGGGTTTGGGTCTAGCCGAGTGGGTTTGGGTCTGGCGGAGTGGGTTTGGGTCTAGCGGAGTGGGTTTGGGTCTAGCCGAGTGGGTTTGGGTCTAGCCGAGTGGGTTTGGGTCTAGCCGAGTGGGTTTGGGTCTAGCCGAGTGGGTTTGGGTCTAGCCGAGTGGGTTTGGGCCTAGCGGAGTGGGTTTGGGTGTAGCCGAGTGGGTTTGGGTCTAGCCGAGTGGGTTTGGGTCGAGCCGAGTGGGTTTGGGTCTAGCCGAGTGGGTTTGGGACAAGCCGAGTGGGTTTGGGTCGAGCCGAGTGGGTTTGGGTCGAGCCGAGTGGGTTTGGGTCTAGCCGCGTGGGTTTGTGTCTAGCCGAGTGGGTAATCGTCTAGTCGAGTTGGTTTGGGTCGAGCCGAGTGGGTTTGGGTCTTGCCGAGTGGGTTTGGGTCTAGCCGGGTGGGTTTGGGTCTTGCCGAGTAGGTTTGGGTCTAGCCGAGTGGGTTTGGGTCTAGCCAAGTGGGTTTTGGTCTATCCGAGTGGGTTTGGGTCCAGCCGAGTGGGTTTGGGTCTTGCCGAGTGGGTTTGGGTCTAGCCGAGTGGGTTTGGGTCTAGCCGAGTGCGTTTGGGTCTAGCCTAGTGGGTTTCGGTCTAGCCGTGTGGGTTTGGGTCTAGTGGAGTGGGTTTGTGTCTAGCGGAGTGGGTTTGCGTGTAGCGGAGTGGGTTTGGGTCTAGCGGAGTGTGTTTGGGTCTAGCCGAATGGGTTTGGGTCTAGCCGAGTGGGTTTGGGTGTAGCGGAGTGGATTTGGGTCTAGCGGAGTGGGTTTGGGTCTAGCCGAGTGGGTTTGGGTCTAGCCGTGTGGGTTTGGGTCTAGCCGAGTGGGTTTGGGTCTAGCCGAGTGGGTTTGGGTCTAGCCGAGTGGGTTTGAGTCTAGCCGAGTGGCTTTGGGTCTACCCGAGTGGGTTTGGGTCTAGCCGAGTGGGTTTGGTCTAGCCGAGTGGGTTTGGGTCTAGCCGAGTGGGTTTGTGTCTAGCCGAGTGGGTTTGGGTCTAGTGGAGTGGGTTTGGGTCTAGCCGAGTGGGTTTGGGTCTAGCGGAGTGGATTTGGGTCTAGCGGAGTGGGTTTGGGTCTAGCGGAGTGGGTTTGGGTCTAGCCGAGTGGGTTTGGGTCTAGCCGAGTGGGTTTGGGTCTAGCCGAGTGGGTTTGGGTCTAGCAGAGTGGGTTTGGGTCTAGCCGAGTGGGTTTGGGTCGAGCCGAGTGGGTTTGGGTCTAGCCGTGTGGGTTTCGGTCTAGCCGATTGGGTAATCGTCTAGTCGAGTCGGTTTGGGTCGAGCCGAGTGGGTTTGGGTCTTGCCGAGTGGGTTTGGGTCTAGCCGAGTGGGTTTGGGTCTAGCCGAGTGGGTTTTGTGCTATCCGAGTGGGTTTGGGTCCAGCCGAGTGGGTTTGGGTCTAGCCGAGTGGGTTTGTGTCTAGCGGAGTGGGTTTGGGTCTAGCGGAGTGGGTTTGGGTCTAGCGGAGTGGGTTTGGGTCTAGCCGAGTGTGTTTGGGTCTCGCCGAGTGGGTTTGGGTCTATCCGAGTGGGTTTGGGTCCAGCCGAGTGGGTTTGGGTCTAGCCAAGTGGGTTTGGGTCCAGCCGAGTGGGTTTGGGTCTAGGGGAGTGAGTTTGGGTGTAGCCGAGTGGGTTTGGGTCTAGCCGAGTGGGTTTGGGTCGAGCCGAGTGGGTTTGGGTCTAGCCGTGTGGGTTTCGGTCTAGCCGAGTGGGGAATCGTCTAGTCGAGTCGGTTTGGGTCGAGCCGAGTGGGTTTGGGTCTTGCCGAGTGGGTTTGGGTCTAGCCGAGCGGGTTTGGGTCTAGCCGAGTGGGTTTTGTTCTATCCGAGTGGGTTTGGGTCCAGCCGAGTGGGTTTGGGTCTAGCCGAGTGGGTTTGTGTCTAGCGGAGTGGGTTTGGGTCTAGCGGAGTGGGTTTGGGTCTAGCGGAGTGGGTTTGGGTCTAGCCGAGTGTGTTTGGGTCTCGACGAGTGGGTTTGGGTCTATCCGAGTGGGTTTGGGTCCAGCCGAGTGGGTTTGGGTCTAGCCAAGTGGGTTTGGGTCCAGCCGAGTGGGTTTGGGTCTAGGGGAGTAATTTTGGGTGTAGCCGAGTGGGTCAGGGTCTAGCCGAGTGGGTTTGGGTCTAGCCGAGTGGGTTTGGGTCAAGCCGAGTGGGTTTGGGTCGAGCCGAGTGGGTTTGGGTCGAGCCGAGTGGGTTTGGGTCTAGCCGCGTGGGTTTGTGTCTAGCCGAGTGGGTAATCGTCTAGTCGAGTTGGTTTGGGTCGAGCCGAGTGGGTTTGGGTCTTGCCGAGTGGGTTTGGGTCTAGCCGGGTGTGTTTGGGTCAAGCCGAGTGGGTTTCGGTCTATCCGAGTGGGTTTGGGTGCAGCCGAGTGGGTTTCGGTCTATGCGAGTGGGTTCGTGTCTAGCCAAGTGGGTTTGGGTCTAGCGGAGTGGGTTTGGGTCTAGCGGAGTGGGTTTGGGTCTAGCCGAGTGGGTTTGGGTCCTGCCGAGTGGGTTTGGGTCTAGCCGAGTGGGTTTGGGTCTAGCCGAGTGGGTTTGGGTCTAGCCAAGTGGGTTTGGGTCTAGCCGAGTGGGTTTGGGTCTACCCGAGTGGCTTTGGTTCTAGCCGAGTGGGTTTGGGTCTAGACGAGTCCGTTTGGGTCTAGCCGAGTGGGTTTGGGACTAGCCGAGTGGGGTTGGGTCTAGCCGAGTGGGTTTGGTTCTACCCAAGTGGGTTTGGGTCTAGCCCAGTTGGTTTGGGTCTAGCCGATTGGGTTTGGGTCCAGCCGAGTGGGTTTGGGCCAAGCCAAGTGGGTTGGGGTGAAGCCGAGTGGGTTTGTGTCTGGCGGAGTGGGTTTGGGTGTAGCCGAGTGGGTTTGGGTCTAGCCGAGTGGGTTTGGGTCGAGCCGAGTGGGTTTGGGTCTAGCCGCGTGGGTTTGGGTCTAGCCGAGTGGGTAATCGTCTAGTCGAGTCGGTTTGGGTCTAGCCGATTGGGTTTGGGTCCAGCCGAGTGGGTTTGGGTCTAGGGGAGTGATTTTGGGTGTAGCCGAGTGGGTCAGGGTCTAGGCGAGTGGGTTTGGGTCTAGCCGAGTGGGTTTGGGTCAAGCCGAGTGGGTTTGGGTCGAGCCGAGTGGGTTTGGGTCTAGCCGCGTGGGTTTGGGTCTAGCCGAGTGGGTTTGGGTCTAGCCGAGTGGGTTTGGGTCTAGCCGAGTGGGTTTGGGTCTAGCGGAGTGGGTTTGGGTCTAGCCGAGTGGGTTTGGGTCTAGCTGAGTGGGTTTGGGTCTAGCCGAGTGGGTTTGGGTCTAGCCGAGTGGGTTTGGGTCTAGCGGAGTGGGTTGGGTCTAGCGGAGTGGGTTTGGGTCTAGCCGAGTGGGTTTGGGTCGAGCCGAGTGTGTTTGGGTCCAGCCGAGTGGGTTTGGGTCTAGCCGAGTGGGTTTGGGTCTAGCCGAGTGGGTTTGGGTCTAGCCGAGTGGGTTTGGGTCTAGCCGAGTGGGTTTGGGTGTAACCTAGTGGGTTTGGGTCTAGTGGAGTGGGTTTGGGTCTAGCCGAGTGGGTTTGGGTCTAGCGGAGTGGGTTTGGGTCTAGCGGAGTGGGTTTGGGTCTAGCGGAGTGGGTTTGTGTCTAGCCGAGTGGGTTTGGGTCTAGCCGAGTGGGTTTGGGTCTTGCCGAGTGGGTTTGGGTCTAGCCGAGTGGGTTTGGGTCTAGCCGAGTGGGTTTGGGCCTAGCGGAGTGGGTTTGGGTGTAGCCGAGTGGGTTTGGGTCTAGCCGAGTGGGTTTGGGTCGAGCCGAGTGGGTTTGGGTCTAGCCGCGTGGGTTTGGGTCTAGCCAAGTGGGTAATCGTCTAGTCGAGTGGGTTTGGGTCGAGCCGAGTGGGTTTGGGTCTTGCCGGGTGGGTTTGGGTCTAGCCGAGTGGGTTTGGGTCTAGCCGAGTGGGTTTTTGTTCTATCCGAGTGGGTTTGGGTCCAGCCGTGTGGGTTTGGGTCTAGCCGAGTGGGTTTGTGTCTAGCGGAGTGGGTTTGGGTCTAGCGGAGTGGGTTTGGGTCTAGCGGAGGGTTACACAAAAAGCTGGAGAAACTCAGCGGGTGCAGCAGCATCTAAAGAGCGAAGGAGATAGGCGACGTTTCGGGTCGAGACCCTTCTTCAGACGCTGCTGCACCCGCTGAGTTTCTCCAGCTTTTTGAGTAACCCTCGATTCTCCAGCATCTGCAGTTCCTTCTTTAACAACATTGGGTCTAGCGGAGTGGGTTTAGGTCTAGCCGAGTGTGTTTGGGTCTCGCCGAGTGGGTTTGGGTCTATCCGAGTGGGTTTGGGTCCAGCCGAGTGGGTTTGGGTCTAGCCGAGTGGGTTTGGGTCCAGCCGTGTGGGTTTGGGTCCAGCCGAGTGGGTTTGGGTCTAGTGGAGTGATTTTGGGTGTAGCCGAGTGGGTTTGGGTCTAGCCGAGTGGGTTTGGGTCTAGCCGAGTGGGTTTGGGTCTAGCCGCGTGGGTTTGGGTCTAGCCGAGTGGGTAATCGTCTAGTCGAGTCGGTTTGGGTCTAGCCGATTGGGTTTGGGTCCAGCCGAGTGGGTTTGGGTCTAGGGGAGTGATTTTGGGTGTAGCCGAGTGGGTCAGGGTCTAGGCGAGTGGGTTTGGGTCTAGCCGAGTGGGTTTGGGTCAAGCCGAGTGGGTTTGGGTCGAGCCGAGTGGGTTTGGGTCTAGCCGCGTGGGTTTGGGTCTAGCCGAGTGGGTTTGGGTCTAGCCGAGTGGGTTTGGGTCTAGCCGAGTGGGTTTGGGTCTAGCGGAGTGGGTTTGGGTCTAGCCGAGTGGGTTTGGGTCTAGCTGAGTGGGTTTGGGTCTAGCCGAGTGGGTTTGGGTCTAGCCGAGTGGGTTTGGGTCTAGCGGAGTGGGTTGGGTCTAGCGGAGTGGGTTTGGGTCTAGCCGAGTGGGTTTGGGTCGAGCCGAGTGTGTTTGGGTCCAGCCGAGTGGGTTTGGGTCTAGCCGAGTGGGTTTGGGTCTAGCCGAGTGGGTTTGGGTCTAGCCGAGTGGGTTTGGGTCTAGCCGAGTGGGTTTGGGTGTAACCTAGTGGGTTTGGGTCTAGTGGAGTGGGTTTGGGTCTAGCCGAGTGGGTTTGGGTCTAGCGGAGTGGGTTTGGGTCTAGCGGAGTGGGTTTGGGTCTAGCGGAGTGGGTTTGTGTCTAGCCGAGTGGGTTTGGGTCTAGCCGAGTGGGTTTGGGTCTTGCCGAGTGGGTTTGGGTCTAGCCGAGTGGGTTTGGGTCTAGCCGAGTGGGTTTGGGCCTAGCGGAGTGGGTTTGGGTGTAGCCGAGTGGGTTTGGGTCTAGCCGAGTGGGTTTGGGTCGAGCCGAGTGGGTTTGGGTCTAGCCGCGTGGGTTTGGGTCTAGCCAAGTGGGTAATCGTCTAGTCGAGTGGGTTTGGGTCGAGCCGAGTGGGTTTGGGTCTTGCCGGGTGGGTTTGGGTCTAGCCGAGTGGGTTTGGGTCTAGCCGAGTGGGTTTTTGTTCTATCCGAGTGGGTTTGGGTCCAGCCGTGTGGGTTTGGGTCTAGCCGAGTGGGTTTGTGTCTAGCGGAGTGGGTTTGGGTCTAGCGGAGTGGGTTTGGGTCTAGCGGAGGGTTACACAAAAAGCTGGAGAAACTCAGCGGGTGCAGCAGCATCTAAAGAGCGAAGGAGATAGGCGACGTTTCGGGTCGAGACCCTTCTTCAGACGCTGCTGCACCCGCTGAGTTTCTCCAGCTTTTTGAGTAACCCTCGATTCTCCAGCATCTGCAGTTCCTTCTTTAACAACATTGGGTCTAGCGGAGTGGGTTTAGGTCTAGCCGAGTGTGTTTGGGTCTCGCCGAGTGGGTTTGGGTCTATCCGAGTGGGTTTGGGTCCAGCCGAGTGGGTTTGGGTCTAGCCGAGTGGGTTTGGGTCCAGCCGTGTGGGTTTGGGTCCAGCCGAGTGGGTTTGGGTCTAGTGGAGTGATTTTGGGTGTAGCCGAGTGGGTCAGGGTCTAGCCGAGTGGGTTTGGGTCTAGCCGAGTGGGTTTGGGTCAAGCCGAGTGGGTTTGGGTCGAGCCGAGTGGGTTTGGGTCTAGCCGCGTGGGTTTGTGTCTAGCCGAGTGGGTAATCGTCTAGTCGAGTTGGTTTGGGTCGAGCCGAGTGGGTTTGGGTCTTGCCGAGTGGGTTTGGGTCTAGCCGGGTGGGTTTGGGTATAGCCGAGTGGGTTTTGGTCTATCCGAGTGGGTTTGGGTCCAGCCGAGTGGGTTTGGGTCTATGCGAGTGGGTTTGTGTCTAGCCGAGTGGGTTTGGGTCTAGCGGAGTGGGTTTGGGTCTAGCGGAGTGGGTTTGGGTCTAGCCGAGTGGGTTTGGGTCTTGCCGAGTGGGTTTGGGTCTAGCCGAGTGGGTTTGGGTCTAGCCGAGTGGGTTTGGGTCTAGCCGAGTGGGTTTGGGTCTAGCCGAGTGGGTTTGGGTCTAGCCGAGTGGGTTTGGTTCTAGCCGAGTGGGTTTGGGTCTATACGAGTCCGTTTGGTTCTAGCCGAGTGGGTTTGGGACTAGCCGAGTGGGGTTGGGTCTAGCCGAGTGGGTTTGGTTCTAGCCAAGTGGGTTTGGGTCTTGCCCAGTGGGTTTGGGTCTAGCCGAGTGGGTTTGGGGACTAGCGGAGTGGGTTTGGGTCTAGCGGAGTGGGTTTGGGTCTAGCCGAGTGGGTTTGGGTCTTGCCGAGTGGGTTTGGGTCTAGCCGAGTGGGTTTAGGTCTAGCCGAGTGGGTTTGGGTCTAGCCGAGTGGGTTTGGGTCCAGCCGAGTGGGTTTGGGTCTAGCCGAGTGGGTTTGGTTCTAGCCGAGTGGGTTTGGGTCTAGACGAGTCCGTTTGGTTCTAGCCGAGTGGGTTTGGGACTAGCCGAGTGGGGTTGGGTCTAGCCGAGTGGGTTTGGTTCTAGCCAAGTGGGTTTGGGTCTTGCCCAGTGGGTTTGGGTCTAGCCGAGTGGGTTTGGGTCTAGCCAAGTGGATTGGGGTGAAGCCGAGTGGGTTTGTGTCTGGCGGAGTGGATTTGGGTGTAGCCGAGTGGGTTTGGGTCTAGCCGAGTGGGTTTGGGTCGAGCCGAGTGGGTTTGGGTCTAGCCGCGTGGGTTTGGGTCTAGCCGAGTGGGTAATCGTCTAGTCGAGTCGGTTTGGGTCTAGCCGATTGGGTTTGGGTCCAGCCGAGTGGGTTTGGGTCTAGGGGAGTGATTTTGGGTGTAGCCGAGTGGGTCAGGGTCTAGGCGAGTGGGTTTGGGTCTAGCCGAGTGGGTTTGGGTCAAGCCGAGTGGGTTTGGGTCGAGCCGAGTGGGTTTGGGTCTAGCCGCGTGGGTTTGGGTCTAGCCGAGTGGGTTTGGGTCTAGCCGAGTGGGTTTGGGTCTAGCCGAGTGGGTTTGGGTCTAGCGGAGTGGGTTTGGGTCTAGCCGAGTGGGTTTGGGTCTAGCTGAGTGGGTTTGGGTCTAGCCGAGTGGGTTTGGGTCTAGCCGAGTGGGTTTGGGTCCAGCCGAGTGGGTTTGGGTCTAGCCGAGTGGGTTTGGGTCTAGCCGAGTGGGTTTGGGTCTAGCCGAGTGGGTTTGGGTCTAGCCGAGTGGGTTTGGGTGTAACCTAGTGGGTTTGGGTCTAGTGGAGTGGGTTTGGGTCTAGCCGAGTGGGTTTGGGTCTAGCGGAGTGGGTTTGGGTCTAGCGGAGTGGGTTTGGGTCTAGCGGAGTGGGTTTGTGTCTAGCCGAGTGGGTTTGGGTCTAGCCGAGTGGGTTTGGGTCTAGCCGAGTGGGTTTGGGTCTAGCCGAGTGGGTTTGGGTCTAGCCGAGTGGGTTTGGGCCTAGCGGAGTGGGTTTGGGTGTAGCCGAGTGGGTTTGGGTCTAGCCGAGTGGGTTTGGGTCGAGCCGAGTGGGTTTGGGTCTAGCCGCGTGGGTTTGGGTCTAGCCAAGTGGGTAATCGTCTAGTCGAGTGGGTTTGGGTCGAGCCGAGTGGGTTTGGGTCTTGCCGGGTGGGTTTGGGTCTAGCCGAGTGGGTTTGGTTCTAGCCGAGTGGGTTTTTGTTCTATCCGAGTGGGTTTGGGTCCAGCCGTGTGGGTTTGGGTCTAGCCGAGTGGGTTTGTGTCTAGCGGAGTGGGTTTGGGTCTAGCGGAGTGGGTTTGGGTCTAGCGGAGGGTTACACAAAAAGCTGGAGAAACTCAGCGGGTGCAGCAGCATCTAAAGAGCGAAGGAGATAGGCGACGTTTCGGGTCGAGACCCTTCTTCAGACGCTGCTGCACCCGCTGAGTTTCTCCAGCTTTTTGAGTAACCCTCGATTCTCCAGCATCTGCAGTTCCTTCTTTAACAACATTGGGTCTAGCGGAGTGGGTTTAGGTCTAGCCGAGTGTGTTTGGGTCTCCCCGAGTGGGTTTGGGTCTATCCGAGTGGGTTTGGGTCCAGCCGAGTGGGTTTGGGTCTAGCCGAGTGGGTTTGGGTCCAGCCGTGTGGGTTTGGGTCCAGCCGAGTGGGTTTGGGTCTAGTGGAGTGATTTTGGGTGTAGCCGAGTGGGTCAGGGTCTAGCCGAGTGGGTTTGGGTCTAGCCGAGTGGGTTTGGGTCAAGCCGAGTGGGTTTGGGTCGAGCCGAGTGGGTTTGGGTCTAGCCGCGTGGGTTTGTTTCTAGCCGAGTGGGTAATCGTCTAGTCGAGTTGGTTTGGGTCGAGCCGAGTGGGTTTGGGTCTTGCCGAGTGGGTTTGGGTCTAGCCGGGTGGGTTTGGGTATAGCCGAGTGGGTTTTGGTCTATCCGAGTGGGTTTGGGTCCAGCCGAGTGGGTTTGGGTCCATGCGAGTGGGTTTGTGTCTAGCCGAGTGGGTTTGGGTCTAGCGGAGTGGGTTTGGGTCTAGCGGAGTGGGTTTGGGTCTAGCCGAGTGGGTTTGGGTCTTGCCGAGTGGGTTTGGGTCTAGCCGAGTGGGTTTGGGTCTAGCCGAGTGGGTTTGGGTCTAGCCGAGTGGGTTTGGGTCTAGCCGAGTGGGTTTGGGTCTAGCCGAGTGGGTTTGGTTCTAGCCGAGTGGGTTTGGGTCTATACGAGTCCGTTTGGTTCTAGCCGAGTGGGTTTGGGACTAGCCGAGTAGGGTTGGGTCTAGCCGAGTGGGTTTGGTTCTAGCCAAGTGGGTTTGGGTCTTGCCCAGTGGGTTTGGGTCTAGCCGAGTGGGTTTGGTTCTAGCCAAGTGGGTTTGGGTCTTGCCCAGTGGGTTTGGGTCTAGCCGAGTGGGTTTGGGTCTAGCGGAGTGGGTTTGGGTCTAGCGGAGTGGGTTTGGGTCTAGCCGAGTGGGTTTGGGTCTTGCCGAGTGGGTTTGGGTCTAGCCGAGTGGGTTTAGGTCTAGCCGAGTGGGTTTGGGTCTAGCCGAGTGGGTTTGGGTCCAGCCGAGTGGGTTTGGGTCTAGCCGAGTGGGTTTGGTTCTAGCCGAGTGGGTTTGGGTCTAGACGAGTCCGTTTGGTTCTAGCCGAGTGGGTTTGGGACTAGCCGAGTGGGGTTGGGTCTAGCCGAGTGGGTTTGGTTCTAGCCAAGTGGGTTTGGGTCTTGCCCAGTGGGTTTGGGTCTAGCCGAGTGGGTTTGGGTCTAGCCAAGTGGATTGGGGTGAAGCCGAGTGGGTTTGTGTCTGGCGGAGTGGGTTTGGGTGTAGCCGAGTGGGTTTGGGTCTAGCCGAGTGGGTTTGGGTCTGGCCGAGTGGGTTTGGGTCTAGCCGAGTGGGTTTGGGTCTAGCCGAGTGGGTTTGGGTCCAGCGGAGTGGGTTTGCGTCTAGCGTATTGGGTTTGGGTCTAGCCGAGTTGGTTTGGGTTTAGCCGAGTGGGTTTGGGTCTAGCCGAGTGGGTTTGGGTCTAGCCGAGTGGGTTTGGGTCTAGCCGAGTGGGTTTGGGTATGGTGGAGTGGGTTTGCGTGTAGCCGAGTGGGTTAGGGTCTAGCCGAGTGGGTTTGGGTCTAGCCGAGTGGGTTTGGGTCCAGCCGAGTGGGTTTGGGTCTAGCCGAGTGGGTTTGGGTCTAGCGGTGTGGGTATGGGTGTAGCCCAGTGGGTTTGGGTCTAGCCGAGTGGGTTTGGGTTGTGCCGAGTGGGTTTGGGTCTAGCCGCGTGGGTTTGGGTCTAGCCGAGTGGGTAATCATCTAGCCGAGTCGGTTTGGGTCTAGCCGAGTGGGTTTGGGTCTTGCCGAGTGGTTTGAGTCTAGCCGAGTTGGTTTAGGTCTAGCCGAGTGGGTTTGGGTCTAGCCGAGTGGGTTTAGGTCTAGCCGAGTGGGTTTGGGTCTAGCCGAGTGGGTTTGGGTCTAGCCGAGTGGGTTTGGGTCTAGCCGAGTGGGTTTGGTTCTAGCCGAGTGGGTTTGGGTCTAGACGAGTCCGTTTGGTTCTAGCCGAGTGGGTTTGGGACTAGCCGAGTGGGGTTGGGTCTAGCCGAGTGGGTTTGGTTCTAGCCAAGTGGGTTTGGGTCTTGCCCAGTGGGTTTGCGTCTAGCCGAGTGGGTTTGGGTCTAGCCAAGTGGATTGGGGTGAAGCCGAGTGGGTTTGTGTCTGGCGGAGTGGGTTTGGGTGTAGCCGAGTGGGTTTGGGTCTAGCCGAGTGGGTTTGGGTCTGGCCGAGTGGGTTTGGGTCTAGCGTATTGGGTTTGGGTCTAGCCGAGTTGGTTTGGGTCTAGCCGAGTGGGTTTGGGTCTAGCCGAGTGGGTTTGGGTCTAGCCGAGTGGGTTTGGGTCTAGCCGAGTGGGTTTGGGTATGGTGGAGTGGGTTTGCGTGTAGCCGAGTGGGTTAGGGTCTAGCCGAGTGGGTTTGGGTCTAGCCGAGTGGGTTTGGGTCCAGCCGAGTGGGTTTGGGTCTAGCCGAGTGGGTTTGGGTCTAGCGGTGTGGGTATGGGTGTAGCCCAGTGGGTTTGGGTCTAGCCGAGTGGGTTTGGGTTGTGCCGAGTGGGTTTGGGTCTAGCCGCGTGGGTTTGGGTCTAGCCGAGTGGGTAATCATCTAGCCGAGTCGGTTTGGGTCCAGCCGAGTGGGTTTGGGTCTTGCCGAGTGGTTTGAGTCTAGCCGAGTGGGTTTGGGTCTAGCCGAGTGGGTTTGGGTCTTGCGGAGTGGGTTTGGGTGTAGCCGAGTGGGTTTGGGTCTAGCCGAGTGGGTTTGGGTCTAGCCGAATCGGTTTCGGTCTATCCGAGAGGGTTTGTGTCTAGCCAAGTGGGTTTGGGTCTAGCCGAGTGGGTTTGGGTCTAGCCGAGTTGGTTTGGGTCTAGCCGAGTGGGTTTGAGTCTATCCGAGTGGGTTTGGGTCTAGCCGAATTGGTTTCGGTCTATCCAAGAGGGTTTGTGTATAGCCGAGGGGGTTTGGGTCTAGCCGAGTGGGTTTGTGTCTAGCCAAGTGGGTTTGGGTCTAGCCGAGTCGGTTTGGGTGTAGCCGAGTGGGTTTGGGTGTAGCCGAGTGGCTTTGGGTGCAGCCGAGTGGCTTTGGGTCTAGCCGAGTGGGTTTGGGTCTAGCCGAGTGGGTTTGGGTCTAGCCGAGTGGGTTGGGGTCTAGCCGAGTGGGTTTGGGTCTAGCCGAGTGGGTTTGGGTGTAGCCGAGTGGGTTTGTGTCTAGCCAAGTGTGTTTGGGTCTTGCCAAGTGGGTTTGGGTGTAGCCGAGTGGGTTTGGGTCTAGCCGAGTGGGTTTGGGTCTAGCCGAGTGGGTTTGGGTCTAGCCGAGAGGGTTTCGGTCTAGCCGAGTGGGTTGGGGTCTAGCCGAGTGGGTTGGGGTCTAGCCGAGTGGGTTTGGGTCTAGCCGAGTGGGTTTGGGTGTAGCCGAGTGGGTTTGGGTCTAGCCGAGTGGGTTTGGGTCTGGCCGAGTGGGTTTGGGTCTTGCCGAGTGGGTTTGGGTCTAGCCGAGTGGGTTTGGGTCTAGCCGAATGGGTTTTGGTCTAGCCGAGTGGGTTTGGGTCCAGCCGAGTGGGTTTGCGTCTAGCCGAGTGGGTTTGGGTTGAGCCGAGTGGGTTTCGGTCTAGCCGCGTGGGTTTGGGTCTAGCCAAGTGGGTAATCATCTAGCCGAGTCGGTTTGGGTCTAGCCGAGTGGGTTTGGGTCTTGCCGAGTGGGTTTGTGTCTAGCCGAGTGGGTTTGGGTCTAGCCGAGTGGGTTGGGGTCTAGATGAGTGGGTTTGGGTCTAGCCGAGTGGGTTTGGGTGTAGCCGAGTGGGTTTGTGTCTAGCCAAGTGGGTTTGGGTCTAGCCGAGTGGGTTTGGGTGTAGCCGAGTGGGTTTGGGTCGAGCCGAGTGGGTTTGGGTCTAGCCGAGTGGGTTTGGGTCTAGCCGAGTGGGTTTGGGTCTAGCCGAGAGGGTTTGGGTCTAGCCGAGTGGGTTTGGGTCTAGCCGAGTGGGTTTGGGTCGAACCGAGTGGGTTTGGGTGTAGCCGAGTGGGTTTGGGTCTAGCCGAGTGGGTTTGGGTCTAGCCGAGTGGGCTTGGGTCTAGCCGAGTGGGTTTGGGTCTAGCCGAGTGGGTTTGGGTCTAGCCGAGTGGGTTTGGGTCTAGCCGAGTGGGTTTGGGTCTAGCCGAGTGGGTTTGGGTCGAGCCGAGTGGGTTTGGGTCTAGCCGAGTGGGTTTGGGTCTAGCCGAGTGGGTTTCGCTCTAGCCGAGTGGGTTTGGGTCCAGCCGAGTGGGTTTGGGTCTAGCCGAGTGGGTTTGGGTCAAGCGGTGTGGGTTTGGGTGTAGTCGAGTGGGTTTGGGTCTAGCCGAATGGGTTTGGATCGAGCAGAGTGGGTTTGGGTCTAGCCGAGTGGGTTTGGGTCTAGCCGAGTGGGTAATCGTCTAGCCGAGTGGGTTTGGGTCTAGCCGAGTGGGTTTGGGTCTTGCCGAGTGGGTTTGGGTCTAGCCGAGTGGGTTTGGGTCCAGCCGAGTGGGTTTGCGTCTAGCCGAGTGGGTTTGGGTTGAGCCGAGTGGGTTTGGGTCTAGCCGCGTGGGTTTGGGTGTAGCCGATTGGGTAATCATCTAGCCGAGTCGGTTTGGGTCTAGCCGAGTGGGTATGGGTCTTGCCGAGTTGGTTTGGGTCTAGCCAAGTGGGTTTGGGTCTAGCCGAGTGGGTTTGGGTCTAGCCGAGTGGGTTTGGGCCTAGCGGAGTGGGTTTGGGTGTAGCCGAGTGGGTTTGGGTCTAGCCGAGTGGGTTTGGGTCGAGCCGAGTGGGTTTGGGTCTAGCCGCGTGGGTTTGGGTCTAGCCGAGTGGGTAATCGTCTAGTCGAGTCGCTTTGGGTCGAGCCGAGTGGGTTTGGGTCTTGCCGAGTAGGTTTGGGTCTAGCCGAGTGAGTTTGGGTCCAGCCGAGTGGGTTTGTGTCTACCGGAGTGGGTTTGGGTCTCGCGGAGTGGGTTTGGGTCTAGCTGAGTGGATTTGGGTCTAGCCGAGTGGGTTTGGTTCTAGTCAAGTGCGTTTGGGTCTAGCCTAGTGGGTTTGGGTCTAGCCGTGTGGGTTTGGGTCTAGCGGAGTGGGTTTGGGTCTAGCGGAGTGGGTTTGCGTGTAGCGGAGTGGGTTTGGGTCTAGCGGAGTGTGTTTGGGTCTAGCCGAATGGGTTTGGGTCTAGCCGAGTGGGTTTGGGTGTAGCGGAGTGGATTTGGGTCTAGCGGAGTGGGTTTGGGTCTAGCCGAGTGGGTTTGGGTCTAGCCGAGTGGGTTTGGGTCTAGCCGAGTGGGTTTGGGTCTAGCCGAATGGGTTTGGATCGAGCAGAGAGGGTTTAGAAACATAGAAACATAGAAAATAGGTGCAGGAGTAGGCCATTCGGCCCTTCGAGCCTGCACCGCCATTCAATGTGATCATGGCTGATCATCCAACTCAGTATCCCGTACCTGCCTTCTCTCCATACCCCCTGATCCCTTTAGCCACAAGTGCCACATCTAACGCCCTCTTAAATATAGCCAATGAACTGGCCTCAACTACCTTCTGTGGCAGAGAATTCCAGAGACTCACCACTCTCTGTGTAAAGAATGTTTTCCTCATTTCGGTCCTAAAGGAATTCCCCCTTATCCTTAGACTGTGACCCCTTGTTCTGGACTCCCCCAACATCGGGAACAATCTTCCAGCATCTGGCTTGTCCAACCCCTTAAGAATTTTGTAGGTTTCTGTAAGATCCCCCCTCAATCTTCTAAATTCCATCGAGTACAAACCGAGTCTATCCAATCTTTCCTCATATGAAAGTCCTGACATCCCAGGAATCAGTCTGGTGAATCTTCTCTGTACCCCCTCTATGGCAAGGATGTCTTTCCTCAGATTTGGAGACCAAAACTGTACGCAGTACTCCAGGTGTGGCCTCACCAAAACCCTGTACAACTGCAGTAGAACCTCCCTGCTCCTATACTCAAATCCTTTCGCTATGAATGCTAACATACCATTTGCTTTCTTCACTGCCTGCTGCACCTGCATGCCTACTTTCAATGACTGGTGTACCATGACACCCAGGTCTCGTTGCATCTCCCCCTTACCTAATCTGCCACCATTCAGATAATAGTCTACCCTCATGTTTTTGCCACCAAAGTGGATAACCTCACATTTATCCACATTGTACTGCATCTGCCATGCATCTGCCCATTCACTCAGCCTATCCAAATCACCCTGCAGCCTCCAAGCATCCTCCTCACACCTAACTATACCCCCCAGCTTGGTATCATCTGCAAATTTGGAGATGTTGCATTGAATTCCCTCGTCCAAATCATTAATATATATTGTAAATAGCTGGGGTCCCAGCACTGAGCCTTGCGGCACCCCACTAGTCACTGCCTGCCATTCTGAAAAGGACCCGTTTACTCCTACCCTTTGCCTCCTGTCTGCTAGCCAGTTCTCTATCCACATCAATACTGAACCCCCAATACCGTGTGCTTTAAGTTTGTATGCTAATCTCTTATGCGGGACCTTGTCGAAAGCCTTCTGAAAGTCTAGATATAACACATCCACTGGTTCTCCCTTATCCACTCTACTAGTTACATCCTCGAAAAATTCTATCAGATTTGTCAGACATGATTTACCTTTCGTAAATCCATGCTGACTTTGTCCAATGATTTCACCACTTTCCAAATGCGCTGCTATCCCATCTTTAATAACTGACTCTAGCAGTTTCCCCACTACCGATGTTAGACTAACTGGTCTGTAATTCCCCGCTTTCTCTCTCCCTCCTTTTTTAAAAAGTGGGGTTACATTAGCTACCCTCCAATCCTCAGGAACTACTCCAGAATCTAAGGAATTTTGAAAAATTATCACTAATGCATCCACTATTTCTGTGGCTACCTCCTTGAGTACTCTGGGATGCAGACTATCTGGCCCTGGGGATTTATCGGCCTTCAATCCGTTCAATTTACCCAACACCACCTCCCGGCAAACCTGGATTTCACTCAGTTCCTCCATCTTATTTGACCCCCGTTCCACTGCTATTTCCGGCAGATTATTTATGTCTTCCTTAGTGAAGACAGAACCAAAGTAGTTATTCAATTGGTCTGCCATGTCCTTGTTCCCCATGATCAATTCACCTGTTTCTGACTGCAAGGGACCAACATTTGTTTTAACTAGTCTCTTTCTCTTTACATATCTATAAAAACTTTTGCAGTCAGTTTTTATGTTCCCTGCCAGTTTCCTTTCATAATCTATTTTCCCTTTCCTAATTAAGCCCTTTGTCCTCCTCTGCTGGATTCTGAATTTCTCCCAGTCCTCCGGTAGGCTGCTTTTTCTGGCAAATTTGTATGCCTCATCTTTTGTTTTTATACTATCCCTGATTTCCCTTGTTATAATATGGATGCACCACCTTCCCCGATTTATTCTTTTGCCAAACTGGTATGAACAACTTTTGTACTTCATCCATGCAGTCTTTAAATACCTTCCATTGCACATCCACTGTCAACCCTTTAAGAATCACCTGCCAGTCTATCTTGGCCAATTCACATCTCATACCTTCAAAGTTACCTTTGTTCAAGTTCAGAACCCTTGTTTCTGACTTAATTTTGTCACTCTCCATCCTAATGAAGAACTCAACCATATTATGGTCACTCTTGCCCAAGGGGCCACGCACAACAAGACTGCTAACTAACCCTTCCTCATTACTCAATACCCAGTCTAGAATAGCCTGCTCTCTCGTTGGTTCCTCCACATGTTGGTTGAGAAAACTATCCCGCATACATTCCAGGAAATCCTCTTCCTCAGCACCCCTGCCAATTTGATTCACCCAATCTACATGCAGATTGAAGTCACCCATTATAACCGTGTTACCCTTGTTGCACGCATTTCCAATTTCCTGTTTGATGCCATCCCCAACTCCAATACTACTGTTAGGTGGCCTGTACACAGTTCCCACTAGCGTTTTCTGCCCCTTAGAGTTTCGCAGCTCTACCCATATCGATTCCACATCCTCCACGCTAATGTCCTTCCTTTCTATTGCATTAATCTCCTCTCTCACCAGCAACGCTACCCCACCTCCTTTTCCTTTTCGTCTATCCCTCCTGAATATTGAATATCCCTGGATGTTCAGCTCCCAGCCTTGGTCATCCTGGAGCCAAGTCTCCGTGATTCCAACTATAGCATAGTCATTAATCGCTATCTGCACCTTCAACTCATCCACCTTATTACGAATGCTCCTCGCATTGAGACACAAAGCCTTCAGGCTTGTTTTACAACACTCTTACTCCTTATACAATTATGTTGACAAGTGGCCCCTTTCACATCGATCCCTATTACACTTGGCCATACTCTCCTATCCCTTTGTGAGCTTTCTTCCCCGTTAATTCTGGGGTCATTAACCATCGCTTTACTCTCTTTCCCTCTAACTCCGTCCTCGACTATCCCATTTGATACCCCACCCCCCTTATTCAGTTTAAAACCATCCGTGCAGCAGTGGCAAACCTGCCGGCCAGAATGCTGGTCCCCCACCTGTTAAGATGCAATCCGTCCCTTTTGTACAGTTCCCCCTTACTATAAAAAAAATCCCAGTGATCTAAGAATCTAAATCCCTGCCCCCTGCACCAGTTCCTCAGCCACACATTCAGGTCCCATATCTCCCTGTTCCTGCTCTCGCCAGCACGAGGAACTGGAAGCAAACCGGAGATAACAACCCTGGAAGTCCTGCTTTTCAGCATTTTTCCGAGCTCTCTGAAGTCCCGCTGCAAAAAATTCATCTCCTTCTTTCCAACATCATTTGTGCCAACATGCACGACCACTTCCGGCTGGTCACCTTCGCCCTTGAGGATTGTCTGCACTCTGTCCGTAACATCCTGGATCCTGGCACCAGGAAGGCAGCACACCATCCTGGAATCCCGTCTGTTGCCGCAAAAACACCTGTCCGTACCTCTCACAATGGAGTCTCCAACTACAATGGCGTTGCCCGACTTTGGCCTCTGTGGGTTTGGCTCATCAGCCCTTTTTGTTTGGCAAGCCAGTCCGCCGCTCAGTGGGATACTGTCTTCTGTCCCGAAGTCTAGTTTGGGTCCAGCCGAGTGGGTTTGGGTCAAGCCGAGTGGGTAATCGTCTAGCCGAGTGGGTTTGGGTCTAGCCGAGTGGGTTTGGGTCTTGCCGAGTGGGTTTGGGTCTAGCCGAGTGGGTTTGGGTCCAGCCGAGTGGGTTTGCGTCTAGCCGAGTGGGTTTGGGTTGAGCCGAGTGGGTTTGGGTGTAGCCGAGTGGGTAATCATCTAGCCGAGTCGGTTTGGGTCTAGCCGAGTGGGTTTGGGTCTTGCCGAGTTGGTTTGGGTCTAGCCGAGTGGGTTTGGGTCCAGCCGAGTGGGTTTGGGTCTAGCCGAGTTTGTTTGGGCCTAGCGGAGTGGGTTTGGGTGTAGCCGAGTGGGTTTAGGTCTAGCCGAGTGGGTTTGGGTCGAGCTGAGTGGGTTTGGGTCTAGCCGCGTGGGTTTGGGTCTAGCCGAGTGGGTAATCGTCTAGTCGAGTCGGTTTGGGTCGAGCCGAGTGGGTTTGGGTCTTGCCGAGTAGGTTTGGGTCTAGCCGAGTGGGTTTGGGTCTAGCCAAGTGGGTTTTGGTCTATCCGAGTGGGTTTGGGTCCAGCCGAGTGGGTTTGGGTCCAGCCGAGTGGGTTTGTGTCTAGAGGAGTGGGTTTGGGTCTCGCGGAGTGTGTTTGGGTCTAGTCGAGTGGGTTTGGGTCCAGCCGTGTGGGTTTGGGTCCAGCCGAGTGGGTTTGGGTCTAGGGGAGTGATTTTGGGTGTAGCCGAGTGGGTCAGGGTCTAGCCGAGTGGGTTTGGGTCTAGCCGAGTGGGTTTGGGTCAAGCCGAGTGGGTTTGGGTCGAGCCGAGAGGGTTTGGGTCTAGCCGCGTGGGTTTGGGTCTAGCCGAGTGGGTTTGGGTCTAGCCGAGTGGGTTTGGGTCTAGCCGAGTGGGTTTGGGTCTAGCGGAGTGGGTTTGGGTCTAGCCGAGTGGGTTTGGGTCTAGCTGAGTGGGTTTGGGTCTAGCCGAGTAGGTTTGGGTCTAGCCGAGTGTGTTTGGGTCTAGCCTAGTGGGTTTCGGTCTAGCCGTGTGGGTTTGGGTCTAGCGGAGTGGGTTTGGGTCTAGCGGAGTGGGTTTGCGTGTAGCGGAGTGGGTTTGGGTCTAGCGGAGTGTGTTTCGGTCTAGCCGAATCGGTTTGGGTCTAGCCGAGTGGGTTTGGGTGTAGCGGAGTGGATTTGGGTCTAGCGGAGTGGGTTTGGGTCTAGCCGAGTGGGTTTGGGTCTAGCTGAGTGGGTTTGGGTCTAGCCGAGTGGGTTTGGGTCTAGCCGAGTGGGTTTGGGTCTAGCCGAGTGGGTTTGGGTCTAGCCGAGTGGGTTTGAGTCTAGCCGAGTGGATTTGGGTCTACCCGAGTGGGTTTGGGTCTAGCCGAGTGGGTTTGGGTCTAGCCGAGTGGGTTTGGGTCTAGCCGAGCGGGTTTGTGTCTAGCCGAGTGGGTTTGGGTCTAGTGGAGTGGGTTTGGGTCTAGCCGAGTGGGTTTGGGTCTAGCGGAGTGGGTTTGGGTCTAGCGGAGTGGGTTTGGGTCTAGCGGAGTGGGTTTGGGTCTAGCCGAGTGGGTTTGGGTCTAGCCGAGTGGGTTTGGGTCTAGCCGAGTGGGTTTGGGTCTAGCCGAGTGGGTTTGGGTCTAGCCGAGTGGGTTTGGGCCTAGCGGAGTGGGTTTGGGTGTAGCCGAGTGGGTTTGGGTCTAGCCGAGTGGGTTTGGGTCGAGCCGAGTGGGTTTGGGTCTAGCCGCGTGGGTTTGGGTCTAGCCGAGTGGGTAATCGTCTAGTCGAGTCGGTTTCGGTCGAGCCGAGTGGGTTTGGGTCTTGCCGAGTGGGTTTGGGTCTAGCCGAGTGGGTTTGGGTCTAGCCGCGTGGGTTTGGGTCTAGCCGAGTGGGTTTGGGTCTAGCCGAGTGGGTTTGGGTCTAGCCGAGTGGGTTTGGGTCTAGCGGAGTGGGTTTGGGTCTAGCGGAGTGGGTTTGGGTCTAGCGGAGTGGGTTTGGGTCTAGCCGAGTGGGTTTGTGTCTAGCCGAGTGGGTTTGGGTCTAGCCGAGTGGGTTTGGGTCTAGCCGAGTGGGTTTGGGTCTAGCCGAGTGGGTTTGGGCCTAGCGGAGTGGGTTTGGGTGTAGCCGAGTGGGTTTGGGTCTAGCCGAGTGGGTTTGGGTCGAGCCGAGTGGGTTTGGGTCTAGCCGCGTGGGTTTGGGTCTAGCCGAGTGGGTAATCGTCTAGTCGAGTCGGTTTCGGTCGAGCCGAGTGGGTTTGGTTCTTGCCGAGTGGGTTTGGGTCTAGCCGAGTGGGTTTGGGTCTAGCCGAGTGGGTTTTGTTCTATCCGAGTGGGTTTGGGTCCAGCCGAGTGGGGTTGGGTCTATGCGAGTGGGTTTGTGTCTAGCCGAGTGGGTTTGGGTCTAGCGGAGTGGGTTTGGGTGTAGCGGAGTGGGTTTGGGTCTAGCCGAGTGGGTTTGGGTCTTGCCGAGTGGGTTTGGGTCTATCCGAGAGGGTTTGTGTCTAGCCGAGGGGGTTTGGGTCTAGCCGAGTGGGTTTGTGTCTAGCCAAGTGGGTTTGGGTCTAGCCGAGTCGGTTTGGGTGTAGCCAAGTGGGTTTGGGAGTAGCCGAGTGGGTTTGGGTGTAGCCGAGTGGCTTTGGGTCTAGCCGAGTGGGTTTGGGTCTAGCCGAGTGGGTTTGGGTCTAGCCGAGTGGGTTGGGGTCTAGCCGAGTGGGTTTGGGTCTAGCCCAGTGGGTTTGGGTGTAGCCGAGTGGGTTTGTGTCTAGCCAAGTGGGTTTGGGTCTAGCCGAGTGCGTTTGGATCGAGCAGAGTGGGTTTGGGTCTATCCGAGTGGGTTTGGGTCTAGTGGAGTGGGTTTGCGTGTAGCCGAGTGGGTTAGGGTCTAGCCGAGTGGGTTTGGGTCTAGCCGAGTGGGTTTGGGTCCAGCCGAGTGGGTTTGGGTGCAGCCGAGTGGGTTTGGGTCTAGCGGTGTGGGTATGGGTGTAGCCGAGTGGGTTTGGGTCTAGCCGAGTGGGTTTGGGTTGTGCCGAGTGGGTTTGGGTCTAGCCGCGTGGGTTTGGGTCTAGCCGAGTGGGTAATCATCTAGCCGAGTTGGTTTGGGTCTAGCCGAGTGGGTTTGGGTCTTGCCGAGTGGGATTGTGTCTAGCCGAGTGTGTTTGGGTCTAGCCGAGTGGGTTTGGGTCTAGCGGAGTGGGTTTGGGTGTAGCCGAGTGGGTTTGGGTCTAGCCGAGTGGGTTTGGGTCTAGCCGAATCGGTTTCGGTCTATCCGAGAGGGTTTGTGTCTAGCCGAGTGGGTTTTGGTCTAGCTGAGTGTGTTTGGGTCTAGCCGAGTGGGTTTGGGTCTAGCCGAATCGGTTTCGGTCTATCCGAGAGGGTTTGTGTCTAGCCGAGTGGGTTTGGGTCTAGCTGAGTGGGTTTGGGTCTAGCCGTGTGGGTTTGGGTCTAGCCGCGTGCGTTTGGGTCTATCCGAGTGGGTTTGGGTCTAGCCGAATCGGTTTCGGTCTATCCGAGCGGATTTGTGTCTAGCCGAGGGGGTTTGGGTCTAGCGGAGTGGGTTTGTGTCTAGCCAAGTGGGTTTGGGTCTAGCCGAGTCGGTTTGGGTGTAGCCGAGTGGGTTTGTGTCTAGCCGAGTGGGTTTGGGTGTAGCCGAGTGGCTTTGGGTCTAGCCGAGTGGGTTTGGGTGTAGCCGAGTGGGTTTGGGTCTAGCCGAGTGGGTTTGGGTCTAGCCGAGTGGGTTTGGGTCTAGCCGAGAGGGTTTGGGTCTAGCCGAGTGGGTTGGGTCTAGCCGAGTGGGTTTGGGTCTAGCCGAGTGGGTTTGGGTGTAGCCGAGTAGGTTTGGGTCTAGCTGAGTGGGTTTGGGTCTAGCCGAGTGGGTTTGGGTCTAGCCGAGTGGGTTTGGGTCTAGCCGAATGGGTTTTGGTCTAGCCGAGTGGGTTTGGGTCCAGCCGAGTGGGTTTGCGTCTAGCCGAGTGGGTTTGGGTTCAGCCGAGTGGGTTTGGGTCTCGCCGCGTGGGTTTGGGTCTAGCCAAGTGGGTAATCATCTAGCCGAGTCGGTTTGGGTCTAGCCGAGTGGAAATGGGTCTAGCCGAGTGGATTTGGGTCTAGCCGAGTGGGTTTGGGTCTAGCCGAGTGGGTTTATGTCGAGCCGAGTGGGTTTGGGTCTAGCCGAGTGGGTTTGGGTGTAGCCGAGTGGGTTTGGGTCTAGCTGAGTGGGTTTGGGTCTAGCCGAGTGGGTTTGGGTCTAGCCGAGTGGGTTTGGGTCTAGCCGAATGGGTTTTGGTCTAGCCGAGTGGGTTTGGGTCCAGCCGAGTGGGTTTGCGTCTAGCCGAGTGGGTTTGGGTTGAGCCGAGTGGGTTTGGGTTGAGCCGAGTGGGTTTGGGTCTCGCCGCGTGGGTTTGGGTCTAGCCAAGTGGGTAATCATCTAGCCGAGTCGGTTTGGGTCTAGCCGAGTGGAAATGGGTCTAGCCGAGTGGATTTGGGTCTAGCCGAGTGGGTTTGGGTCTAGCCGAGTGGGTTTGGGTCGAGCCGAGTGGGTTTGGGTCTAGCCGAGTGGGTTTGGGTCTAGCCGAGTGGGTTTGGGTCTAGTCGAGTGGGTTTGGGTCTAGCCGAGTGGGTTTGGGTCTAGGGGAGTGATTTTGGGTGTAGCCGAGTGGGTCAGGGTCTAGCCGAGTGGGTTTGGGTCTAGCCGAGTGGGTTTGGGTCAAGCCGAGTGGGTTTGGGTCGAGCCGAGAGGGTTTGGGTCTAGCCGCGTGGGTGTGGGTCTAGCCGAGTGGGTTTGGGTCTAGCCGAGTGGGTTTGGGTTGAGCCGAGTGGGTTTGGGTCTAGCCGAGTGGGTTTGGGTCGAGCCGAGTGGGTTTGGGTCTAGCCGAGTGGGTTTGGGTCTAGCCGAGTGGGTTTGGGTCTAGTCGAGTGGGTTTGGGTCTAGCCGAGTGGGTTTGGGTGTAGCCGAGTGGGTTTGGGTCTCGCCGAGTGGGTTTGGGTCTAGTCGAGTGGGTTTGGGTCTAGCCGAGTGGGTTTGGGTGTAGCCGAGTGGGTTTGGGTCTAGCCGAGTGGGTTTGGGTCGAGCCGAGTGGGTTTGGGTCTAGCCGCGTGGGTTTGGGTCTAGGCGAGTGGGTAATCGTCTAGTCGAGTCGGTTTCGGTCGAGCCGAGTGGGTTTGGGTCTTGCCGAGTGGGTTTGGGTCTAGCCGAGTGGGTTTGGGTCTAGCCGCGTGGGTTTGGGTCTAGCCGAGTGGGTTTGGGTCTAGCCGAGTGTGTTTGGGCCTAGCCTAGTGGGTTTCGGTCCCCCACCTGTTAAGATGCAATCCGTCCCTTTTGTACAGTTCCCCCTTACTATAAAAAAAATCCCAGTGATCTAAGAATCTAAATCCCTGCCCCCTGCACCAGTTCCTCAGCCACACATTCAGGTCCCATATCTCCCTGTTCCTGCTCTCGCCAGCACGAGGAACTGGAAGCAAACCGGAGATAACAACCCTGGAAGTCCTGCTTTTCAGCATTTTTCCGAGCTCTCTGAAGTCCCACTGCAAAAAATTCATCTCCTTCTTTCCAACATCATTTGTGCCAACATGCACGACCACTTCCGGCTGGTCACCTTCGCCCTTGAGGATTGTCTGCACTCTGTCCGTAACATCCTGGATCCTGGCACCAGGAAGGCAGCACACCATCCTGGAATCCCGTCTGTTGCCGCAAAAACACCTGTCCGTACCTCTCACAATGGAGTCTCCAACTACAATGGCGTTGCCCGACTTTGGCCTCTGTGGGTTTGGCTCATCAGCCCTTTTTGTTTGGCAAGCCAGTCCGCCGCTCAGTGGGATACTGTCTTCTGTCCCGAAGTCTAGTTTGGGTCCAGCCGAGTGGGTTTGGGTCTAGCCGAGTGGGTAATCGTCTAGCCGAGTGGGTTTGGGTCTAGCCGAGTGGGTTTGGGTCTTGCCGAGTGGGTTTGGGTCTAGCCGAGTGGGTTTGGGTCCAGCCGAGTGGGTTTGCGTCTAGCCGAGTGGGTTTGGGTTGAGCCGAGTGGGTTTGGGTCTAGCCGCGTGGGTTTGGGTGTAGCCGAGTGGGTAATCATCTAGCCGAGTCCGTTTGGGTCTAGCCGAGTGGGTTTGGGTCTTGCCGAGTTGATTTGGGTCTAGCCGAGTGGGTTTGGGTCTAGCCGAGTGGGTTTGGGTCTAGCCGAGTTTGTTTGGGCCTAGCGGAGTGGGTTTGGGTGTAGCCGAGTGGGTTTAGGTCTAGCCGAGTGGGTTTGGGTCGAGCTGAGTGGGTTTGGGTCTAGCCGCGTGGGTTTGGGTCTAGCCGAGTGGGTAATCGTCTAGTCGAGTCGGTTTGGGTCGAGCCGAGTGGGTTTGGGTCTTGCCGAGTAGGTTTGGGTCTAGCCGAGTGGGTTTGGGTCTAGCCAAGTGGGTTTTGGTCTATCCGAGTGGGTTTGGGTCCAGCCGAGTGGGTTTGGGTCCAGCCGAGTGGGTTTGTGTCTAGAGGAGTGGGTTTGGGTCTCGCGGAGTGTGTTTGGGTCTAGTCGAGTGGGTTTGGGTCCAGCCGTGTGGGTTTGGGTCCAGCCGAGTGGGTTTGGGTCTAGGGGAGTGATTTTGGGTGTAGCCGAGTGGGTCAGGGTCTAGCCGAGTGGGTTTGGGTCTAGCCGAGTGGGTTTGGGTCTAGCCGAGTGGGTTTGGGTCTAGCCGAATGGGTTTTGGTCTAGCCGAGTGGGTTTGGGTCCAGCCGAGTAGGTTTGCGTCTAGCCGAGTGGGTTTGGGTTGAGCCGAGTGGGTTTGGGTCTCGCCGCGTGGGTTTGGGTCTAGCCAAGTGGGTAATCATCTAGCCGAGTCGGTTTGGGTCTAGCCGAGTGGAAATGGTTCTAGCCGAGTGGATTTGGGTCTAGCCGAGTGGGTTTGGGTCTAGCCGAGTGGGTTTATGTCGAGCCGAGTGGGTTTGGGTCTAGCCGAGTGGGTTTGGGTGTAGCCGAGTGGGTTTGGGTCTAGCTGAGTGGGTTTGGGTCTAGCCGAGTGGGTTTGGGTCTAGCCGAGTGGGTTTGGGTCTAGCCAAATGGGTTTTGGTCTAGCCGAGTGGGTTTGGGTCCAGCCGAGTGGGTTTGCGTCTAGCCGAGTGGGTTTGGGTTGAGCCGAGTGGGTTTGGGTCTCGCCGCGTGGGTTTGGGTCTAGCCAAGTGGGTAATCATCTAGCCGAGTCGGTTTGGGTCTAGCCGAGTGGAAATGGGTCTAGCCGAGTGGATTTGGGTCTAGCCGAGTGGGTTTGGGTCTAGCCGAGTGGGTTTGGGTCGAGCCGAGTGGGTTTGGGTCTAGCCGAGTGGGTTTGGGTCTAGCCGAGTGGGTTTGGGTCTAGTCGAGTGGGTTTGGGTCTAGCCGAGTGGGTTTGCGTGTAGCCGAGTGGGTTTGGGTCTAGCCGAGTGGGTTTGGGTCGAGCCGAGTGGGTTTGGGTCTAGCCGCGTGGGTTTGGGTCTAGGCGAGTGGGTAATCGTCTAGTCGAGTCGGTTTCGGTCGAGCCGAGTGGGTTTGGGTCTTGCCGAGTGGGTTTGGGTCTAGCCGAGTGGGTTTGGGTCTAGCCGCGTGGGTTTGGGTGTAGCCGAGTGGGTTTGGGTCTAGCCGAGTGTGTTTGGGTCTAGCCTAGTGGGTTTCGGTCCCCCACCTGTTAAGATGCAATCCGTCCCTTTTGTACAGTTCCCCCTTACTATAAAAAAAATCCCAGTGATCTAAGAATCTAAATCCCTGCCCCCTGCACCAGTTCCTCAGCCACACATTCAGGTCCCATATCTCCCTGTTCCTGCTCTCGCCAGCACGAGGGACTGGAAGCAAACCGGAGATAACAACCCTGGAAGTCCTGCTTTTCAGCATTTTTCCGAGCTCTCTGAAGTCCCGCTGCAAAAAATTCATCTCCTTCTTTCCAACATCATTTGTGCCAACATGCACGACCACTTCCGGCTGGTCACCTTCGCCCTTGAGGATTGTCTGCACTCTGTCCGTAACATCCTGGATCCTGGCACCAGGAAGGCAGCACACCATCCTGGAATCCCGTCTGTTGCCGCAAAAACACCTGTCCGTACCTCTCACAATGGAGTCTCCAACTACAATGGCGTTGCCCGACTTTGGCCTCTGTGGGTTTGGCTCATCAGCCCTTTTTGTTTGGCAAGCCAGTCCGCCGCTCAGTGGGATACTGTCTTCTGTCCCGAAGTCTAGTTTGGGTCCAGCCGAGTGGGTTTGGGTCTAGCCGAGTGGGTAATCGTCTAGCCGAGTGGGTTTGGGTCTAGCCGAGTGGGTTTGGGTCTTGCCGAGTGGGTTTGGGTCTAGCCGAGTGGGTTTGGGTCCAGCCGAGTGGGTTTGCGTCTAGCCGAGTGGGTTTGGGTTGAGCCGAGTGGGTTTGGGTCTAGCCGCGTGGGTTTGGGTGTAGCCGAGTGGGTAATCATCTAGCCGAGTCGGTTTGGGTCTAGCCGAGTGGGTTTGGGTCTTGCCGAGTTGGTTTGGGTCTAGCCGAGTGGGTTTGGGTCTAGCCGAGTGGGATTGGGTCTAGCCGAGTTTGTTTGGGCCTAGCGGAGTGGGTTTGGGTGTAGCCGAGTGGGTTTAGGTCTAGCCGAGTGGGTTTGGGTTGAGCTGAGTGGGTTTGGGTCTAGCCGCGTGGGTTTGGGTCTAGCCGAGTGGGTAATCGTCTAGTCGAGTCGGTTTGGGTCGAGCCGAGTGGGTTTGGGTCTTGCCGAGCAGGTTTGGGTCTAGCCGAGTGGGTTTGGGTCTAGCCAAGTGGGTTTTGGTCTATCCGAGTGGGTTTGGGTCCAGCCGAGTGGGTTTGGGTCCAGCCGAGTGGGTTTGTGTCTAGAGGAGTGGGTTTGGGTCTCGCGGAGTGTGTTTGGGTCTAGTCGAGTGGGTTTGGGTCCAGCCGTGTGGGTTTGGGTGTAGCCGAGTGGGTTTGGGTCTAGCTGAGTGGGTTTGGGTCTAGCCGAGTGGGTTTGGGTCTAGCCGAGTGGGTTTGGGTCTAGCCAAATGGGTTTTGGTCTAGCCGAGTGGGTTTGGGTCCAGCCGAGTGGGTTTGCGTCTAGCCGAGTGGGTTTGGGTTGAGCCGAGTGGGTTTGGGTCTCGCCGCGTGGGTTTGGGTCTAGCCAAGTGGGTAATCATCTAGCCGAGTCGGTTTGGGTCTAGCCGAGTGGAAATGGGTCTAGCCGAGTGGATTTGGGTCTAGCCGAGTGGGTTTGGGTCTAGCCGAGTGGGTTTGGGTCGAGCCGAGTGGGTTTGGGTCTAGCCGAGTGGGTTTGGGTCTAGCCGAGTGGGTTTGGGTCTAGTCGAGTGGGTTTGGGTCTAGCCGAGTGGGTTTGCGTGTAGCCGAGTGGGTTTGGGTCTAGCCGAGTGGGTTTGGGTCGAGCCGAGTGGGTTTGGGTCTAGCCGCGTGGGTTTGGGTCTAGGCGAGTGGGTAATCGTCTAGTCGAGTCGGTTTCGGTCGAGCCGAGTGGGTTTGGGTCTTGCCGAGTGGGTTTGGGTCTAGCCGAGTGGGTTTGGGTCTAGCCGCGTGGGTTTGGGTGTAGCCGAGTGGGTTTGGGTCTAGCCGAGTGTGTTTGGGTCTAGCCTAGTGGGTTTCGGTCCCCCACCTGTTAAGATGCAATCCGTCCCTTTTGTACAGTTCCCCCTTACTATAAAAAAAATCCCAGTGATCTAAGAATCTAAATCCCTGCCCCCTGCACCAGTTCCTCAGCCACACATTCAGGTCCCATATCTCCCTGTTCCTGCTCTCGAGTGGGTTTGGGTCCAGCCGTGTGGGTTTGGGTCCAGCCGAGTGGGTTTGGGTCTAGGGGAGTGATTTTGGGTGTAGCCGAGTGGGTCAGGGTCTAGCCGAGTGGGTTTGGGTCTAGCCGAGTGGGTTTGGGTCAAGCCGAGTGGGTTTGGGTCGAGCCGAGAGGGTTTGGGTCTAGCCGCGTGGGTTTGGGTCTAGCCGAGTGGGTTTGGGTCTAGCCGAGTGGGTTTGGGTTGAGCCGAGTGGGTTTGGGTCTCGCCGCGTGGGTTTGGGTCTAGCCAAGTGGGTAATCATCTAGCCGAGTCGGTTTGGGTCTAGCCGAGTGGAAATGGGTCTAGCCGAGTGGATTTGGGTCTAGCCGAGTGGGTTTGGGTCTAGCCGAGTGGGTTTGGGTCGAGCCGAGTGGGTTTGGGTCTAGCCGAGTGGGTTTGGGTCTAGCCGAGTGGGTTTGGGTCTAGTCGAGTGGGTTTGGGTCTAGCCGAGTGGGTTTGGGTGTAGCCGAGTGGGTTTGGGTCTAGCCGAGTGGGTTTGGGTCGAGCCGAGTGGGTTTGGGTCTAGCCGCGTGGGTTTGGGTCTAGGCGAGTGGGTAATCGTCTAGTCGAGTCGGTTTCGGTCGAGCCGAGTGGGTTTGGGTCTTGCCGAGTGGGTTTGGGTCTAGCCGAGTGGGTTTGGGTCTAGCCAAGTGGGTTTGGGTCTAGCCGAGTGGATTTGGGTCTACCCGAGTGGGTTTGGGTCAAGCCGAGTGGGTTTGGGTCGAGCTGAGTGGGTTTGGGTCTAGCCAAGTGGGTTTGGGTCTAGCCGAGTGGGTTTGGGGCTAGCCGAGTGGGTTTGGGTCTACCGGAGTGGGTTTGGGTCTAGCCGAGTGGGTTTGGGTCTAGCCGAGTGGGTTTGGGTCTAGCCGAGTGGGTTTGGGTCTAGCCGAGTGGGTTTGGGACTAGCCGAGTGGGTTTGGCTCTAGCGGAGTGGGTTTGGGTCTAGCGGAGTGGGTTTGGGTCTAGCGGAGTGGGTTTGGGCTTAGCGGAGTGGGTTTGGGTCTAGCCGAGTGGGTTTGGGTCTAGCGGAGTGGGTTTGGGTCTAGCCGAGTGGGTTTGGGTCTAGCCGAGTGGGTTTGGGTCTAGCCGAGTGGGTTTGGGTCTAGCCGAGTGGGTTTGGGTCTAGCTGAGTGGGTTTGGGTCTCGCCGAGTGGGTTTGGGGCTAGCCGAGTGGGTTTGGGTCTAGCCGAGTGGGTAATCGTCTAGTCGAGTCGGTTTGGGTCGAGCCGAGTGGGTTTGGGTCTTGCCGAGTAGGTTTGGGTCTAGCCGAGTGGATTTGGGTCTAGCCGAGTGGGTTTGGGTCTAGCCGAGTGGGTTTGGGTCTAGCCGAGTGGGTAATCGTCTAGTCGAGTCGGTTTGGGTCGAGCCGAGTGGGTTTGGGTCTAGCCGAGTGGGTTTGGGTCTAGCCGAGTGGATTTGGGTCTACCCGAGTGGGTTTGGGTCTAGCCGAGTGGGTTTGGGTCTAGGCGAGTGGGTTTGGGTCTAGCCGAGTGGGTTTGGGTCTGGCCGAGTGGGTTTGGGTCTAGCGGAGTGGGTTTGGGTCTAGCCGAGTGGGTTTGGGTCTAGCCGAGTGGGTTTGGGTCTAGCGGAGTGGGTTTGGGTAAAGCCGAGTGGGTTTGGGTCTAGCCGAGTGGGTTTGGGTCTAGCAGAGTGGGTTTGGGTCTAGCCGAGTGGGTTTGGGTCTAGCCGTGTGGGTTTGGGTCTAGCCGAGTGGGTTTGGGACTAGCCGAGTGGGTTTGGCTCTAGCGGAGTGGGTTTGGGTCTAGCGGAGTGGGTTTGGGTCTAGCGGAGTGGGTTTGGACCTAGCTGAGTGGGTTTGGGTCTAGCCGAGTGGGTTTGGGTCTAGCCGAGTGGGTTTGGGTCTAGCCGAGTGGGTTTGGGTCTAGCCGAGTGGGTTTGGGTCTAGCCGAGTGGGTTTGGGTCTAGCCGAGTGGGTTTGGGCCTAGCGGAGTGGGTTTGGGTATAGCCGAGTGGGTTTGGGTCTAGCCGAGTGGGTTTGGGTCGAGCCGAGTGGGTTTGGTTCTAGCCGAGTGGGTTTGGGTCTAGCCGAGTGGGTAATCGTCTAGTCGAGTCGGTTTGGGTCGAGCCGAGTGGGTTTGGGTCTTGCCGAGTAGGTTTGGGTCTAGCCGAGTGGGTTTGCGTCTAGCCGAGTGGGTTTTGGTCTATCCGAGTGGGTTTGGGTCCAGCCGAGTGGGTTTGGGTCTAGCCGAGTGGGTTTGTGTCTAGCGGATAGGGTTTGGGTCTCGCGGAGTGGGTTTGGGTCTAGCGGAGTGGGTTTGGGTCTAGCGGAGAGGGTTTGGGTCTAGCCGAGTGGGTTTGGGTCTAGCCGAGTGGGTTTGGGTGTAGCGGAGTGGATTTGGGTCTAGCGGAGTGGGTTTGGGTCTAGCCGAGTGGGTTTGGGTCTAGCCGAGTGGGTTTGGGTCTAGCCGAGTGGGTTTGGGTCTAGCCGAGTGGGTTTGGGTCTAGCCGAGTGGGTTTGGGTCTAGCCGAGTGGGTTTGGGTCTAGCCGAGTGGGTTTGGGACTAGCCGAGTGGGTTTGGCTCTAGCGGAGTGGGTTTGGGTCTAGCGGAGTGGGTTTGGGTCTAGCGGAGTGGGTTTGGGTCTAGCCGAGTGGGTTTGGGTCTAGCCGAGTGGGTTTGGGTCTAGCCGAGTGGGTTTGGGTCTAGCCGAGTGGGTTTGGGTCTAGCGGAGTGGGTTTGGGTCTAGCGGAGTGGGTTTGGGTCTAGCGGAGTGGGTTTGGGTCTAGCCGAGTGGGTTTGGGTCTAGCCGAGTGGGTTTGGGTCTAGCCGAGTGGGTTTGGGTCCAGCCGAGTGGGTTTGGGTCCAGCCGAGTGGGTTTGTGTCTAGAGGAGTGGGTTTGGGTCTCGCGGAGTGTGTTTGGGTCTAGTCGAGTGGGTTTGGGTCCAGCCGTGTGGGTTTGGGTCCAGCCGAGTGGGTTTGGGTCTAGGGGAGTGATTTTGGGTGTAGCCGAGTGGGTCAGGGTCTAGCCGAGTGGGTTTGGGTCTAGCCGAGTGGGTTTGGGTCAAGCCGAGTGGGTTTGGGTCGAGCCGAGAGGGTTTGGGTCTAGCCGCGTGGGTTTGGGTCTAGCCGAGTGGGTTTGGGTCTAGCCGAGTGGGTTTGGGTTGAGCCGAGTGGGTTTGGGTCTCGCCGCGTGGGTTTGGGTCTAGCCAAGTGGGTAATCATCTAGCCGAGTCGGTTTGGGTCTAGCCGAGTGGAAATGGGTCTAGCCGAGTGGATTTGGGTCTAGCCGAGTGGGTTTGGGTCTAGCCGAGTGGGTTTGGGTCGAGCCGAGTGGGTTTGGGTCTAGCCGAGTGGGTTTGGGTCTAGCCGAGTGGGTTTGGGTCTAGTCGAGTGGGTTTGGGTCTAGCCGAGTGGGTTTGGGTGTAGCCGAGTGGGTTTGGGTCTAGCCGAGTGGGTTTGGGTCGAGCCGAGTGGGTTTGGGTCTAGCCGCGTGGGTTTGGGTCTAGGCGAGTGGGTAATCGTCTAGTCGAGTCGGTTTCGGTCGAGCCGAGTGGGTTTGGGTCTTGCCGAGTGGGTTTGGGTCTAGCCGAGTGGGTTTGGGTCTAGCCAAGTGGGTTTGGGTCTAGCCGAGTGGGTTTGGGGCTAGCCGAGTGGGTTTGGGTCTAGCCGAGTGGGTTTGGGTCTAGCCGAGTGGATTTGGGTCTACCCGAGTGGGTTTGGGTCAAGCCGAGTGGGTTTGGGTCGAGCTGAGTGGGTTTGGGTCTAGCCAAGTGGGTTTGGGTCTAGCCGAGTGGGTTTGGGGCTAGCCGAGTGGGTTTGGGTCTACCGGAGTGGGTTTGGGTCTAGCCGAGTGGGTTTGGGTCTAGCCGAGTGGGTTTGGGTCTAGCCGAGTGGGTTTGGGTCTAGCCGAGTGGGTTTGGGACTAGCCGAGTGGGTTTGGCTCTAGCGGAGTGGGTTTGGGTCTAGCGGAGTGGGTTTGGGTCTAGCGGAGTGGGTTTGGGCTTAGCGGAGTGGGTTTGGGTCTAGCCGAGTGGGTTTGGGTCTAGCGGAGTGGGTTTGGGTCTAGCCGAGTGGGTTTGGGTCTAGCCGAGTGGGTTTGGGTCTAGCCGAGTGGGTTTGGGTCTAGCCGAGTGGGTTTGGGTCTAGCTGAGTGGGTTTGGGTCTCGCCGAGTGGGTTTGGGGCTAGCCGAGTGGGTTTGGGTCTAGCCGAGTGGGTAATCGTCTAGTCGAGTCGGTTTGGGTCGAGCCGAGTGGGTTTGGGTCTTGCCGAGTAGGTTTGGGTCTAGCCGAGTGGATTTGGGTCTAGCCGAGTGGGTTTGGGTCTAGCCGAGTGGGTTTGGGTCTAGCCGAGTGGGTAATCGTCTAGTCGAGTCGGTTTGGGTCGAGCCGAGTGGGTTTGGGTCTAGCCGAGTGGGTTTGGGTCTAGCCGAATGGATTTGGGTCTACCCGAGTGGGTTTGGGTCTAGCCGAGTGGGTTTGGGTCTAGGCGAGTGGGTTTGGGTCTAGCCGAGTGGGTTTGGGTCTGGCCGAGTGGGTTTGGGTCTAGCGGAGTGGGTTTGGGTCTAGCCGAGTGGGTTTGGGTCTAGCCGAGTGGGTTTGGGTCTAGCGGAGTGGGTTTGGGTAAAGCCGAGTGGGTTTGGGTCTAGCCGAGTGGGTTTGGGTCTAGCAGAGTGGGTTTGGGTCTAGCCGAGTGGGTTTGGGTCTAGCCGTGTGGGTTTGGGTCTAGCCGAGTGGGTTTGGGACTAGCCGAGTGGGTTTGGCTCTAGCGGAGTGGGTTTGGGTCTAGCGGAGTGGGTTTGGGTCTAGCGGAGTGGGTTTGGGCCTAGCTGAGTGGGTTTGGGTCTAGCCGAGTGGGTTTGGGTCTAGCCGAGTGGGTTTGGGTCTAGCCGAGTGGGTTTGGGTCTAGCCGAGTGGGTTTGGGTCTAGCCGAGTGGGTTTGGGTCTAGCCGAGTGGGTTTGGGCCTAGCGGAGTGGGTTTGGGTGTAGCCGAGTGGGTTTGGGTCTAGCCGAGTGGGTTTGGGTCGAGCCGAGTGGGTTTGGTTCTAGCCGAGTGGGTTTGGGTCTAGCCGAGTGGGTAATCGTCTAGTCGAGTCGGTTTGGGTCGAGCCGAGTGGGTTTGGGTCTTGCCGAGTAGGTTTGGGTCTAGCCGAGTGGGTTTGCGTCTAGCCGAGTGGGTTTTGGTCTATCCGAGTGGGTTTGGGTCCAGCCGAGTGGGTTTGGGTCTAGCCGAGTGGGTTTGTGTCTAGCGGATAGGGTTTGGGTCTCGCGGAGTGGGTTTGGGTCTAGCGGAGTGGGTTTGGGTCTAGCGGAGAGGGTTTGGGTCTAGCCGAGTGGGTTTGGGTCTAGCCGAGTGGGTTTGGGTGTAGCGGAGTGGATTTGGGTCTAGCGGAGTGGGTTTGGGTCTAGCCGAGTGGGTTTGGGTCTAGCCGAGTGGGTTTGGGTCTAGCCGAGTGGGTTTGGGTCTAGCCGAGTGGGTTTGGGTCTAGCCGAGTGGGTTTGGGTCTAGCCGAGTGGGTTTGGGTCTAGCCGAGTGGGTTTGGGACTAGCCGAGTGGGTTTGGCTCTAGCGGAGTGGGTTTGGGTCTAGCGGAGTGGGTTTGGGTCTAGCGGAGTGGGTTTGGGTCTAGCCGAGTGGGTTTGGGTCTAGCCGAGTGGGTTTGGGTCTAGCGGAGTGGGTTTGGGTCTAGCCGAGTGGGTTTGGGTCTAGCGGAGTGGGTTTGGGTCTAGCGGAGTGGGTTTGGGTCTAGCGGAGTGGGTTTGGGTCTAGCCGAGTGGGTTTGGGTCTAGCCGAGTGGGTTTGGGTCTAGCCGAGTGGGTTTGGGTCTAGCCGAGTGGGTTTGGGTCTACCGGAGTGGGTTTGGGTCTAGCCGAGTGGGTTTGGGTCTAGCCGAGTGGGTTTGGGTCTAGCCGAGTGGGTTTGGGTCTAGCCGAGTGGGTAATCGTCTAGTCGAGTCGGTTTGTGTCGAGCCGAGTGGGTTTGGGTCTAGCCGAGTGGGTTTGGGTCTAGCCGAGTGGATTTGGGTCTACCCGAGTGGGTTTGGGTCTAGCCGAGTGGGTTTGGGTCTAGGCGAGTGGGTTTGGGTCTAGCCGAGTGGGTTTGGGTCTGGCCGAGTGGGTTTGGGTCTTGCGGAGTGGGTTTGGGTCTAGCCGAGTGGGTTTGGGTCTAGCCGAGTGGGTTTGGGTCCAGCGGAGTGGGTTTGGGTAAAGCCGAGTGGGTTTGGGTCTAGCCGAGTGGGTTTGGGTCTAGCCGTGTGGGTTTGGGTCTAGCCGAGTGGGTTTGGGTCTAGCCGAGTGGGTTTGGGTCTAGCCGAGTGGGTTTGGGTCTAGCCGAGTGGGTTTGGGTCTAGCCGAGTGGGTTTGGGCCTAGCGGAGTGGGTTTGGGTGTAGCCGAGTGGGTTTGGGTCTAGCCGAGTGGGTTTGGGTCGAGCCGAGTGGGTTTGGTTCTAGCCGAGTGGGTTTGGGTCTAGCCGAGTGGGTAATCGTCTAGTCGAGTCGGTTTGGGTCGAGCCGAGTGGGTTTGGGTCTAGCCGAGTGGGTTTGGGTCTAGCCGAGTGGGTTTGGGTCTAGCCGAGTGGGTAATCGTCTAGTCGAGTCGGTTTGGGTCGAGCCGAGTGGGTTTGGGTCTAGCCGAGTGGGTTTGGGGCTAGCCGAGTGGATTTGGGTCTACCCGAGTGGGTTTGGGTCTAGCCGAGTGGGTTTGGGTCTAGGCGAGTGGGTTTGGGTCTAGCCGAGTGGGTTTGGGTCTGGCCGAGTGGGTTTGGGTCTTGCGGAGTGGGTTTGGGTCTAGCCGAGTGGGTTTGGGTCTGGCCGAGTGGGTTTGGGTCTAGCGGAGTGGGTTTGGGTAAAGCCGTGTGGGTTTGGGTCTAGCCGAGTGGGTTTGGGTCTAGCCGAGTGGGTTTGGGTCTAGCCGAGTGGGTTTGGGTCTAGCCGAGTGGGTTTGGGTCTAGCCGAGTGGGTTTGGGCCTAGCGGAGTGGGTTTGGGTGTAGCCGAGTGGGTTTGGGTCTAGCCGAGTGGGTTTGGGTCGAGCCGAGTGGGTTTGGTTCTAGCCGAGTGGGTTTGGGTCTAGCCGAGTGGGTAATCGTCTAGTCGAGTCGGTTTGGGTCGAGCCGAGTGGGTTTGGGTCTTGCCGAGTAGGTTTGGGTCTAGCCGAGTGGGTTTGCGTCTAGCCGAGTGGGTTTTGGTCTATCCGAGTGGCTTTGGGTCCAGCCGAGTGGGTTTGGGTCTAGCCGAGTGGGTTTGTGTCTAGCGGATAGGGTTTGGGTCTCGCGGAGTGGGTTTGGGTCTAGCGGAGTGGGTTTGGGTCTAGCGGAGTGGGTTTGGGTCTAGCCGAGTGGGTTTGGGTCTAGCCGAGTGGGTTTGGGTGTAGCGGAGTGGATTTGGGTCTAGCGGAGTGGGTTTGGGTCTAGCCGAGTGGGTTTGGGTCTAGCCGAGTGGGTTTGGGTCTAGCCGAGTGGGTTTGGGTCCAGCCGAGTGGGTTTGGGTCTAGCCGAGTGGGTTTGGGTCTAGCCGAGTGGGTTTGGGTCTAGCCGAGTGGGTTTGGGACTAGCCGAGTGGGTTTGGCTCTAGCGGAGTGGGTTTGGGTCTAGCGGAGTGGGTTTGGGTCTAGCGGAGTGGGTTTGGGTCTAGCCGAGTGGGTTTGGGTCTAGCCGAGTGGGTTTGGGTCTAGCCGAGTGGGTTTGGGTCTAGCCGAGTGGGTTTGGGTCTAGCGGAGTGGGTTTGGGTCTAGCGGAGTGGGTTTGGGTCTAGCGGAGTGGGTTTGGGTCTAGCCGAGTGGGTTTGGGTCTAGCCGAGTGGGTTTGGGTCTAGCCGAGTGGGTTTGGGTCTAGCGGAGTGGGTTTGGGTCTAGCCGAGTGGGTTTGGGTCTAGCCGAGTGGGTTTGGGTGTAGCGGAGTGGATTTGGGACTAGCCGAGTGGGTTTGGGTCTAGCCGAGTGGGTTTGGGTCTAGCCGAGTGGGTTTGGGTCTAGCCGAGTGGGTTTGGGTCTAGCGGAGTGGGTTTGGGTCTAGCGGAGTGGGTTTGGGTCTAGCGGATTGGGTTTGGGTCTAGCCGAGTGGGTTTGGGTCTAGCCGAGTGGGTTTGGGTCTAGCGGAGTGGGTTTGGGTCTAGCCGAGTGGGTTTGGGTCTAGCCGAGTGGGTTTGGGTCTACCGGAGTGGGTTTGGGTCTAGCCGAGTGGGTTTGGGTCTAGCCGAGTGGGTTTGGGTCTAGCCGAGTGGGTTTGGGTCTAGCCGAGTGGGTAATCGTCTAGTCGAGTCGGTTTGTGTCGAGCCGAGTGGGTTTGGGTCTAGCCGAGTGGGTTTGGGTCTAGCCGAGTGGATTTGGGTCTACCCGAGTGGGTTTGGGTCTAGCCGAGTGGGTTTGGGTCTAGGCGAGTGGGTTTGGGTCTAGCCGAGTGGGTTTGGGTCTGGCCGAGTGGGTTTGGGTCTTGCGGAGTGGGTTTGGGTCTAGCCGAGTGGGTTTGGGTCTAGCCGAGTGGGTTTGGGTCCAGCGGAGTGGGTTTGGGTAAAGCCGAGTGGGTTTGGGTCTAGCCGAGTGGGTTTGGGTCTAGCCGTGTGGGTTTGGGTCTAGCCGAGTGGGTTTGGGTCTAGCCGAGTGGGTTTGGGTCTAGCCGAGTGGGTTTGGGTCTAGCCGAGTGGGTTTGGGTCTAGCCGAGTGGGTTTGGGCCTAGCGGAGTGGGTTTGGGTGTAGCCGAGTGGGTTTGGGTCTAGCCGAGTGGGTTTGGGTCGAGCCGAGTGGGTTTGGTTCTAGCCGAGTGGGTTTGGGTCTAGCCGAGTGGGTAATCGTCTAGTCGAGTCGGTTTGGGTCGAGCCGAGTGGGTTTGGGTCTAGCCGAGTGGGTTTGGGTCTAGCCGAGTGGGTTTGGGTCTAGCCGAGTGGGTAATCGTCTAGTCGAGTCGGTTTGGGTCGAGCCGAGTGGGTTTGGGTCTAGCCGAGTGGGTTTGGGGCTAGCCGAGTGGATTTGGGTCTACCCGAGTGGGTTTGGGTCTAGCCGAGTGGGTTTGGGTCTAGGCGAGTGGGTTTGGGTCTAGCCGAGTGGGTTTGGGTCTGGCCGAGTGGGTTTGGGTCTTGCGGAGTGGGTTTGGGTCTAGCCGAGTGGGTTTGGGTCTGGCCGAGTGGGTTTGGGTCTAGCGGAGTGGGTTTGGGTAAAGCCGTGTGGGTTTGGGTCTAGCCGAGTGGGTTTGGGTCTAGCCGAGTGGGTTTGGGTCTAGCCGAGTGGGTTTGGGTCTAGCCGAGTGGGTTTGGGTCTAGCCGAGTGGGTTTGGGCCTAGCGGAGTGGGTTTGGGTGTAGCCGAGTGGGTTTGGGTCTAGCCGAGTGGGTTTGGGTCGAGCCGAGTGGGTTTGGTTCTAGCCGAGTGGGTTTGGGTCTAGCCGAGTGGGTAATCGTCTAGTCGAGTCGGTTTGGGTCGAGCCGAGTGGGTTTGGGTCTTGCCGAGTAGGTTTGGGTCTAGCCGAGTGGGTTTGCGTCTAGCCGAGTGGGTTTTGGTCTATCCGAGTGGCTTTGGGTCCAGCCGAGTGGGTTTGGGTCTAGCCGAGTGGGTTTGTGTCTAGCGGATAGGGTTTGGGTCTCGCGGAGTGGGTTTGGGTCTAGCGGAGTGGGTTTGGGTCTAGCCGAGTGGGTTTGGGTCTAGCCGAGTGGGTTTGGGTCTAGCCGAGTGGGTTTGGGTGTAGCGGAGTGGATTTGGGTCTAGCGGAGTGGGTTTGGGTCTAGCCGAGTGGGTTTGGGTCTAGCCGAGTGGGTTTGGGTCTAGCCGAGTGGGTTTGGGTCCAGCCGAGTGGGTTTGGGTCTAGCCGAGTGGGTTTGGGTCTAGCCGAGTGGGTTTGGGTCTAGCCGAGTGGGTTTGGGACTAGCCGAGTGGGTTTGGCTCTAGCGGAGTGGGTTTGGGTCTAGCGGAGTGGGTTTGGGTCTAGCCGAGTGGGTTTGGGTCTAGCCGAGTGGGTTTGGGTCTAGCCGAGTGGGTTTGGGTCTAGCCGAGTGGGTTTGGGTCTAGCGGAGTGGGTTTGGGTCTAGCGGAGTGGGTTTGGGTCTAGCCGAGTGGGTTTGGGTCTAGCCGAGTGGGTTTGGGTCTAGCCGAGTGGGTTTGGGTCTAGCCGAGTGGGTTTGGGTCTAGCCGAGTGGGTTTGGGTCTACCGGAGTGGGTTTGGGTCTAGCCGAGTGGGTTTGGGTCTAGCCGAGTGGGTTTGGGTCTAGCCGAGTGGGTTTGGGTCTAGCCGAGTGGGTTTGGGTCTAGCCGAGTGGGTTTGGGTCTAGCCGAGTGGGTTTGGGTCTAGCCGAGTGGGTTTGGGTCTAGCCGAGTGGGTTTGGGGCTAGCCGAGTGGGTTTGGGTCTAGCCGAGTGGGCAATCGTCTAGTCGAGTCGGTTTGGGTCGAGCCGAGTGGGTTTGGGTCTTGCCGAGTAGGTTTGGGTCTAGCCGCGTGGATTTGGGTCTAGCCGAGTGGGTTTGGGTCTAGCCGAGTGGGTTTGGGTCTAGCCGAGTGGGTAATCGTCTAGTCGAGTCGGTTTGGGTCGAGCCGAGTGGGTTTGGGTCTAGCCGAGTGGGTTTGGGTCTAGCCGAGTGGATTTGGGTCTACCCGAGTGGGTTTGGGTCTAGCCGAGTGGGTTTGGGTCTAGGCGAGTGGGTTTGGGTCTAGCCGAGTGGGTTTGGGTCTGGCCGAGTGGGTTTGGGTCCAGCGGAGTGGGTTTGGGTCCAGCCGAGTGGGTTTGGGTCTAGCCGAGTGGGTTTGGGTCGAGCGGAGTGGGTTTGGGTAAAGCCGAGTGGGTTTGGGTCTAGCCGAGTGGGTTTGGGTCTAGCCCAGTGGGTTTGGGTCTAGCCGAGTGGGTTTGGGTCTAGCCGAGTGGGTTTGGGTCTAGCCGAGTGGGTTTGGGACTAGCCGAGTGGGTTTGGCTCTAGCGGAGTGGTATTGGGTCTAGCGGAGTGGGTTTGGGTCTAGCGGAGTGGGTTTGGGCCTAGCGGAGTGGGTTTGGGTCTAGCCGAGTGGGTTTGGGTCTAGCCGAGTGGGTTTGGGTCTAGCCGAGTGGGTTTGGGTCTAGCCGAGTGGGTTTGGGTCTAGCCGAGTGGGTTTGGGTCTAGCCGAGTGGGTTTGGGCCTAGCGGAGTGGGTTTGGGTGCAGCCGAGTGGGTTTGGGTCTAGCCGAGTGGGTTTGGGTCGAGCCGAGTGGGTTTGGTTCTAGCCGAGTGGGTTTGGGTCTAGCCGAGTGGGTAATCGTCTAGTCGAGTCGGTTTGGGTCGAGCCGAGTGGGTTTGGGTCTTGCCGAGTAGGTTTGGGTCTAGCCGAGTGGGTTTGGGTCTAGCCGAGTGGGTTTTGGTCTATCCGAGTGGGTTTGGGTCCAGCCGAGTGGGTTTGGGTCTAGCCGAGTGGGTTTGTGTCTAGCGGATAGGGTTTTGGTCTCGCGGAGTGGGTTTGGGTCTAGCGGAGTGGGTTTGGGTCTAGCGGAGTGGGTTTGGGTCTAGCCGAGTGGGTTTGGGTCTAGCGGAGTGGGTTTGGGTCTAGCCGAGTGGGTTTGGGTCTAGCGGATTGGGTTTGGGTCTAGCGGAGTGGGTTTGGGTCTAGCGGAGTGGGTTTGGGTCTAGCCGAGTGGGTTTGGGTCTAGCGGAGTGGGTTTGGGTCTAGCCGAGTGGGTTTGGGTCTAGCCGAGTGGGTTTGGGTCTAGCCGAGTGGGTTTGGGTCTAGCCGAGTGGGTTTGGGTCTAGCCGAGTGGGTTTGGGACTAGCCGAGTGGGTTTGGCTCTAGCGGAGTGGGTTTGGGTCTAGCGGAGTGGGTTTAGGTCTAGCGGAGTGGGTTTGGGTCTAGCCGAGTGGGTTTGGGTCTAGCCGAGTGGGTTTGGGTCTAGCCGAGTGGGTTTGGGACTAGCCGAGTGGGTTTGGCTCTAGCGGAGTGGGTTTGGGTCTAGCGGAGTGGGTTTGGGTCTAGCGGAGTGGGTTTGGGCCTAGCCGAGTGGGTTTGGGTCTAGCCGAGTGGGTTTGGGTCTAGCCGAGTGGGTTTGGGTCTAGCCGAGTGGGTTTGGGTCTAACCGAGTGGGTTTGGGTCTAGCCGAGTGGGTTTGGGCCTAGCGGAGTGGGTTTGGGTGTAGCCGAGTGGGTTTGGGTCTAGCCGAGTGGGTTTGGGTCGAGCCGAGTGGGTTTGGGTCTAGCCGAGTGGGTTTGGGTCTAGCCGAGTGGGTAATCGTCTAGTCGAGTCGGTTTGGGTCGAGCCGAGTGGGTTTGGGTCTTGCCGAGTAGGTTTGGGTCTAGCCGAGTGGGTTTGGGTCTAGCCGAGTGGGTTTTGGTCTATCCGAGTGGGTTTGGGTCCAGCCGAGTGGGTTTGGGTCTAGCCGAGTGGGTTTGTGTCTAGCGGAGTGGGTTTGGGTCTCGCGGAGTGGGTTTGGGTCTAGCGGAGTGGGTTTGGGTCTAGCCGAGTGGGTTTGGGTCTAGCCGAGTGGGTTTGGGTCTAGCCGAGTGGGTTTGGGTGTAGCGGAGTGGATTTGGGTCTAGCGGAGTGGGTTTGGGTCTAGCCGAGTGGGTTTGGGTCTAGCCGAGTGGGTTTGGGTCTAGCCGAGTAGGTTTGGGTCCAGCCGAGTGGGTTTGGGTCCAGCCGAGTGGGTTTGGGTCTAGCCGAGTGGGTTTGGGTCTAGCCGAGTGGGTTTGGGTCTAGCCGAGTGGATTTGGGTCAACCCGAGTGGGTTTGGGTCTAGCCGAGTGCGTTTGGGTCTAGCGGAGTGGGTTTGGGTCTAGCGGAGTGGGTTTGGGTCTAGCGGAGTGGGTTTGGGTCTAGCGGAGTGGGTTTGGGTCTAGCCGAGTGGGTTTGGGTCTAGCCGAGTGGGTTTGGGTCTAGCGGAGTGGGTTTGGGTCTAGCCGAGTGGGTTTGGGTCTAGCCGAGTGGGTTTGGGTCTAGCCGAGTGGGTTTGGGTCTAGCCGAGTGGGTTTGGGTCTAGCCGAGTGGGCTTGGGTCTAGCCGAGTGGGTTTGGGACTAGTCGAGTGGGTTTGGCTCTAGCGGAGTGGGTTTGGGTCTAGCCGAGTGGGTTTGGGTCTAGCCGAGTGGGTTTGGGCCTAGCGGAGTGGGTTTGGGTCTAGCCGAGTGGGTTTGGGTCTAGCCGAGTGGGTTTGGGTCTAGCCGAGTGGGTTTGGGTCTAGCCGAGTGGGTTTGGGTCTAGCCGAGTGGGTTTGGGTCTAGCCGAATGGGTTTGGGTCTAGCCGAGTGGGTTTGGGTCTAGCCGAGTGGGTTTGGGTCTAGCCGAGTGGGTTTGGGACTAGCCGAGTGGGTTTGGCTCTAGCGGAGTGGGTTTGGGTCTAGCCGAGTGGGTTTGGGTCTAGCCGAGTGGGTTTGGGCCTAGCGGAGTGGGTTTGGGTCTAGCCGAGTGGGTTTGGGTCTAGCCGAGTTGGTTTGGGTCTAGCCGAGTGGGTTTGGGTCTAGCCGAGTGGGTTTGGGTCTAGCCGAGTGGGTTTGGGTCTAGCCGAGTGGGTTTGGGCCTAGCCGAGTGGGTTTGGGTCTAGCCGACGGGTTTGGGTCTAGCCGAGTGGGTTTGGGACTAGCCGAGTGGGTTTGGCTCTAGCGGAGTGGGTTTGGGTCTAGCCGAGTGGGTTTGGGTCTAGCGGAGTGGGTTTGGGCCTAGCGGAGTGGGTTTGGGTCTAGCCGAGTGGGTTTGGGTCTAGCCGAGTGGGTTTGGGTCCAGCCGAGTGGGTTTGGGTCTAGCCGAGTGGGTTTGGGTCTAGCCGAGTGGGTTTGGGCCTAGCGGAGTGGGTTTGGGTGTAGCCGAGTGGGTTTGGGTCTAGCCGAGTGGGTTTGGGTCAAGCCGAGTGGGTTTGGGTCTAGCCGCGTGGGTTTGGGTCTAGCCGAGTGGGTAATCGTCTAGTCGAGTCGGTTTGGGTCGAGCCGAGTGGGTTTGGGTCTAGCCGAGTGGGTTTGGGTCTGGCCGAGTAGGTTTCGGTCTAGCCGTGTGGGTTTGGGTCTAGTGGATTGGGTTTGGGTCTAGCGGAGTGGGTTTGCGTGTAGCGGAGTGGGTTTGCGTCTAGCGGAGTGTGTTTGGGTCTAGCCGAATGGGTTTGGGTCTAGCCGAGTGGGTTTGGGTGTAGCGGAGTGGATTTGGGTCTAGCGGAGTGGGTTTGGGTCTAGCCGAGTGGGTTTGGGTCTAGCCGAGTGGGTTTGGGTCTAGCCGAGTGGGTTTGGGTCTACCCGAGTGGGTTTGGGTCTAGCCGAGTGGGTTTCGGTCTAGCCGTGTGGGTTTGGGTCTAGCGGAGTGGGTTTGGGTCTAGCGGAGTGGGTTTGTGTGTAGCGGAGTGGGTTTGGGTCTAGCGGAGTGTGTTTGGGTCTAGCCGAATCGGTTTGGGTCTAGCCGAGTGGGTTTGGGTGTAGCGGAGTGGATTTGGGTCTAGCGGAGTGGGTTTGGGTCTAGCCGAGTGGGTTTGGGTCTAGCTGAGTGGGTTTGGGTCTAGCCGAGTGGGTTTGGGTCTAGCCGAGTGGGTTTGGGTCTAGCCGAGTGGGTTTGGGTCTAGCCGAGTGGGTTTGAGTCTAGCCGAGTGGATTTGGGTCTACCCGAGTGGGTTTGGGTCTAGCCGAGTGGGTTTGGGTCTAGCCGAGTGGGTTTGGGTCTAGCCGAGCGGGTTTGTGTCTAGCCGAGTGGGTTTGGGTCTAGTGGAGTGGGTTTGGGTCTAGCCGAGTGGGTTTGGGTCTAGCGGAGTGGGTTTGGGTCTAGCGGAGTGGGTTTGGGTCTAGCGGAGTGGGTTTGGGTCTAGCCGAGTGGGTTTGGGTCTAGCCGAGTGGGTTTGGGTCTAGCCGAGTGGGTTTGGGTCTAGCCGAGTGGGTTTGGGTCTAGCCGAGTGGGTTTGGGTCTAGCCGAGTGGGTTTGGGTCTAGCCGAGTGGGTAATCGTCTAGTCGAGTCGGTTTCGGTCGAGCCGAGTGGGTTTGGGTCTTGCCGAGTGGGTTTGGGTCTAGCCGAGTGGGTTTGGGTCTAGCCGCGTGGGTTTGGGTCTAGCCGAGTGGGTTTGGGTCTAGCCGAGTGGGTTTGGGTCTAGCCGAGTGGGTTTGGGTCTAGCGGAGTGGGTTTGGGTCTAGCGGAGTGGGTTTGGGTCTAGCGGAGTGGGTTTGGGTCTAGCCGAGTGGGTTTGTGTCTAGCCGAGTGGGTTTGGGTCTAGCCGAGTGGGTTTGGGTCTAGCCGAGTGGGTTTGGGTCTAGCCGAGTGGGTTTGGGCCTAGCGGAGTGGGTTTGGGTGTAGCCGAGTGGGTTTGGGTCTAGCCGAGTGGGTTTGGGTCGAGCCGAGTGGGTTTGGGTCTAGCCGCGTGGGTTTGGGTCTAGCCGAGTGGGTAATCGTCTAGTCGAGTCGGTTTCGGTCGAGCCGAGTGGGTTTGGTTCTTGCCGAGTGGGTTTGGGTCTAGCCGAGTGGGTTTGGGTCTAGCCGAGTGGGTTTTGTTCTATCCGAGTGGGTTTGGGTCCAGCCGAGTGGGGTTGGGTCTATGCGAGTGGGTTTGTGTCTAGCCGAGTGGGTTTGGGTCTAGCGGAGTGGGTTTGGGTGTAGCGGAGTGGGTTTGGGTCTAGCCGAGTGGGTTTGGGTCTTGCCGAGTGGGTTTGGGTCTATCCGAGAGGGTTTGTGTCTAGCCGAGGGGGTTTGGGTCTAGCCGAGTGGGTTTGTGTCTAGCCAAGTGGGTTTGGGTCTAGCCGAGTCGGTTTGGGTGTAGCCAAGTGGGTTTGGGAGTAGCCGAGTGGGTTTGGGTGTAGCCGAGTGGCTTTGGGTCTAGCCGAGTGGGTTTGGGTCTAGCCGAGTGGGTTTGGGTCTAGCCGAGTGGGTTGGGGTCTAGCCGAGTGGGTTTGGGTCTAGCCCAGTGGGTTTGGGTGTAGCCGAGTGGGTTTGTGTCTAGCCAAGTGGGTTTGGGTCTAGCCGAGTGCGTTTGGATCGAGCAGAGTGGGTTTGGGTCTATCCGAGTGGGTTTGGGTCTAGTGGAGTGGGTTTGCGTGTAGCCGAGTGGGTTAGGGTCTAGCCGAGTGGGTTTGGGTCTAGCCGAGTGGGTTTGGGTCCAGCCGAGTGGGTTTGGGTCCAGCCGAGTGGGTTTGGGTCTAGCGGTGTGGGTATGGGTGTAGCCGAGTGGGTTTGGGTCTAGCCGAGTGGGTTTGGGTTGTGCCGAGTGGGTTTGGGTCTAGCCGCGTGGGTTTGGGTCTAGCCGAGTGGGTAATCATCTAGCCGAGTCGGTTTGGGTCTAGCCGAGTGGGTTTGGGTCTTGCCGAGTGGGTTTGTGTCTAGCCGAGTGTGTTTGGGTCTAGCCGAGTGGGTTTGGGTCTAGCGGAGTGGGTTTGGGTGTAGCCGAGTGGGTTTGGGTCTAGCCGAGTGGGTTTGGGTCTAGCCGAATCGGTTTCGGTCTATCCGAGAGGGTTTGTGTCTAGCCGAGTGGGTTTTGGTCTAGCTGAGTGTGTTTGGGTCTAGCCGAGTGGGTTTGGGTCTAGCCGAATCGGTTTCGGTCTATCCGAGAGGGTTTGTGTCTAGCCGAGTGGGTTTGGGTCTAGCTGAGTGGGTTTGGGTCTAGCCGTGTGGGTTTGGGTCTAGCCGCGTGCGTTTGGGTCTATCCGAGTGGGTTTGGGTCTAGCCGAATCGGTTTCGGTCTATCCGAGCGGATTTGTGTCTAGCCGAGGGGGTTTGGGTCTAGCGGAGTGGGTTTGTGTCTAGCCAAGTGGGTTTGGGTCTAGCCGAGTCGGTTTGGGTGTAGCCGAGTGGGTTTGTGTCTAGCCGAGTGGGTTTGGGTGTAGCCGAGTGGCTTTGGGTCTAGCCGAGTGGGTTTGGGTGTAGCCGAGTGGGTTTGGGTCTAGCCGAGTGGGTTTGGGTCTAGCCGAGTGGGTTTGGGTCTAGCCGAGAGGGTTTGGGTCTAGCCGAGTGGGTTGGGTCTAGCCGAGTGGGTTTGGGTCTAGCCGAGTGGGTTTGGGTGTAGCCGAGTAGGTTTGGGTCTAGCTGAGTGGGTTTGGGTCTAGCCGAGTGGGTTTGGGTCTAGCCGAGTGGGTTTGGGTCTAGCCGAATGGGTTTTGGTCTAGCCGAGTGGGTTTGGGTCCAGCCGAGTGGGTTTGCGTCTAGCCGAGTGGGTTTGGGTTGAGCCGAGTGGGTTTGGGTCTCGCCGCGTGGGTTTGGGTCTAGCCAAGTGGGTAATCATCTAGCCGAGTCGGTTTGGGTCTAGCCGAGTGGAAATGGGTCTAGCCGAGTGGATTTGGGTCTAGCCGAGTGGGTTTGGGTCTAGCCGAGTGGGTTTATGTCGAGCCGAGTGGGTTTGGGTCTAGCCGAGTGGGTTTGGGTGTAGCCGAGTGGGTTTGGGTCTAGCTGAGTGGGTTTGGGTCTAGCCGAGTGGGTTTGGGTCTAGCCGAGTGGGTTTGGGTCTAGCCGAATGGGTTTTGGTCTAGCCGAGTGGGTTTGGGTCCAGCCGAGTGGGTTTGCGTCTAGCCGAGTGGGTTTGGGTTGAGCCGAGTGGGTTTGGGTTGAGCCGAGTGGGTTTGGGTCTCGCCGCATGGGTTTGGGTCTAGCCAAGTGGGTAATCATCTAGCCGAGTCGGTTTGGGTCTAGCCGAGTGGAAATGGGTCTAGCCGAGTGGATTTGGGTCTAGCCGAGTGGGTTTGGGTCTAGCCGAGTGGGTTTGGGTCTAGCCGCGTGGGTTTGGGTGTAGCCGAGTGGGTAATCATCTAGCCGAGTCGGTTTGGGTCTAGCCGAGTGGGTTTGGGTCTTGCCGAGTTGGTTTGGGTCTAGCCGAGTGGGTTTGGGTCTAGCCGAGTGGGTTTGGGTCTAGCCGAGTTTGTTTGGGCCTAGCGGAGTGGGTTTGGGTGTAGCCGAGTGGGTTTAGGTCTAGCCGAGTGGGTTTGGGTCGAGCTGAGTGGGTTTGGGTCTAGCCGCGTGGGTTTGGGTCTAGCCGAGTGGGTAATCGTCTAGTCGAGTCGGTTTGGGTCGAGCCGAGTGGGTTTGGGTCTTGCCGAGTAGGTTTGGGTCTAGCCGAGTGGGTTTGGGTCTAGCCAAGTGGGTTTTGGTCTATCCGAGTGGGTTTGGGTCCAGCCGAGTGGGTTTGGGTCCAGCCGAGTGGGTTTGTGTCTAGAGGAGTGGGTTTGGGTCTCGCGGAGTGTGTTTGGGTCTGGTCGAGTGGGTTTGGGTCCAGCCGTGTGGGTTTGGGTCCAGCCGAGTGGGTTTGGGTCTAGGGGAGTGATTTTGGGTGTAGCCGAGTGGGTCAGGGTCTAGCCGAGTGGGTTTGGGTCTAGCCGAGTGGGTTTGGGTCAAGCCGAGTGGGTTTGGGTCGAGCCGAGAGGGTTTGGGTCTAGCCGCGTGGGTTTGGGTCTAGCCGAGTGGGTTTGGGTCTAGCCGAGTGGGTTTGGGTTGAGCCGAGTGGGTTTGGGTCTAGCCGAGTGGGTTTGGGTCGAGCCGAGTGGGTTTGGGTCTAGCCGAGTGGGTTTGGGTCTAGCCGAGTGGGTTTGGGTCTAGTCGAGTGGGTTTGGGTCTAGCCGAGTGGGTTTGGGTGTAGCCGAGTGGGTTTGGGTCTCGCCGAGTGGGTTTGGGTCTAGTCGAGTGGGTTTGGGTCTAGCCGAGTGGGTTTGGGTGTAGCCGAGTGGGTTTGGGTCTAGCCGAGTGGGTTTGGGTCGAGCCGAGTGGGTTTGGGTCTAGCCGCGTGGGTTTGGGTCTAGGCGAGTGGGTAATCGTCTAGTCGAGTCGGTTTCGGTCGAGCCGAGTGGGTTTGGGTCTTGCCGAGTGGGTTTGGGTCTAGCCGAGTGGGTTTGGGTCTAGCCGCGTGGGTTTGGGTCTAGCCGAGTGGGTTTGGGTCTAGCCGAGTGTGTTTGGGTCTAGCCTAGTGGGTTTCGGTCCCCCACCTGTTAAGATGCAATCCGTCCCTTTTGTACAGTTCCCCCTTACTATAAAAAAAATCCCAGTGATCTAAGAATCTAAATCCCTGCCCCCTGCACCAGTTCCTCAGCCACACATTCAGGTCCCATATCTCCCTGTTCCTGCTCTCGCCAGCACGAGGAACTGGAAGCAAACCGGAGATAACAACCCTGGAAGTCCTGCTTTTCAGCATTTTTCCGAGCTCTCTGAAGTCCCACTGCAAAAAATTCATCTCCTTCTTTCCAACATCATTTGTGCCAACATGCACGACCACTTCCGGCTGGTCACCTTCGCCCTTGAGGATTGTCTGCACTCTGTCCGTAACATCCTGGATCCTGGCACCAGGAAGGCAGCACACCATCCTGGAATCCCGTCTGTTGCCGCAAAAACACCTGTCCGTACCTCTCACAATGGAGTCTCCAACTACAATGGCGTTGCCCGACTTTGGCCTCTGTGGGTTTGGCTCATCAGCCCTTTTTGTTTGGCAAGCCAGTCCGCCGCTCAGTGGGATACTGTCTTCTGTCCCGAAGTCTAGTTTGGGTCCAGCCGAGTGGGTTTGGGTCTAGCCGAGTGGGTAATCGTCTAGCCGAGTGGGTTTGGGTCTAGCCGAGTGGGTTTGGGTCTTGCCGAGTGGGTTTGGGTCTAGCCGATTGGGTTTGGGTCCAGCCGAGTGGGTTTGCGTCTAGCCGAGTGGGTTTGGGTTGAGCCGAGTGGGTTTGGGTCTAGCCGCGTGGGTTTGGGTGTAGCCGAGTGGGTAATCATCTAGCCGAGTCCGTTTGGGTCTAGCCGAGTGGGTTTGGGTCTTGCCGAGTTGATTTGGGTCTAGCCGAGTGGGTTTGGGTCTAGCCGAGTGGGTTTGGGTCTAGCCGAGTTTGTTTGGGCCTAGCGGAGTGGGTTTGGGTGTAGCCGAGTGGGTTTAGGTCTAGCCGAGTGGGTTTGGGTCGAGCTGAGTGGGTTTGGGTCTAGCCGCGTGGGTTTGGGTCTAGCCGAGTGGGTAATCGTCTAGTCGAGTCGGTTTGGGTCGAGCCGAGTGGGTTTGGGTCTTGCCGAGTAGGTTTGGGTCTAGCCGAGTGGGTTTGGGTCTAGCCAAGTGGGTTTTGGTCTATCCGAGTGGGTTTGGGTCCAGCCGAGTGGGTTTGGGTCCAGCCGAGTGGGTTTGTGTCTAGAGGAGTGGGTTTGGGTCTCGCGGAGTGTGTTTGGGTCTAGTCGAGTGGGTTTGGGTCCAGCCGTGTGGGTTTGGGTCCAGCCGAGTGGGTTTGGGTCTAGGGGAGTGATTTTGGGTGTAGCCGAGTGGGTCAGGGTCTAGCCGAGTGGGTTTGGGTCTAGCCGAGTGGGTTTGGGTCTAGCCGAGTGGGTTTGGGTCTAGCCGAATGGGTTTTGGTCTAGCCGAGTGGGTTTGGGTCCAGCCGAGTAGGTTTGCGTCTAGCCGAGTGGGTTTGGGTTGAGCCGAGTGGGTTTGGGTCTCGCCGCGTGGGTTTGGGTCTAGCCAAGTGGGTAATCATCTAGCCGAGTCGGTTTGGGTCTAGCCGAGTGGAAATGGTTCTAGCCGAGTGGATTTGGGTCTAGCCGAGTGGGTTTGGGTCTAGCCGAGTGGGTTTATGTCGAGCCGAGTGGGTTTGGGTCTAGCCGAGTGGGTTTGGGTGTAGCCGAGTGGGTTTGGGTCTAGCTGAGTGGGTTTGGGTCTAGCCGAGTGGGTTTGGGTCTAGCCGAGTGGGTTTGGGTCTAGCCAAATGGGTTTTGGTCTAGCCGAGTGGGTTTGGGTCCAGCCGAGTGGGTTTGCGTCTAGCCGAGTGGGTTTGGGTTGAGCCGAGTGGGTTTGGGTCTCGCCGCGTGGGTTTGGGTCTAGCCAAGTGGGTAATCATCTAGCCGAGTCGGTTTGGGTCTAGCCGAGTGGAAATGGGTCTAGCCGAGTGGATTTGGGTCTAGCCGAGTGGGTTTGGGTCTAGCCGAGTGGGTTTGGGTCGAGCCGAGTGGGTTTGGGTCTAGCCGAGTGGGTTTGGGTCTAGCCGAGTGGGTTTGGGTCTAGTCGAGTGGGTTTGGGTCTAGCCGAGTGGGTTTGGGTGTAGCCGAGTGGGTTTGGGTCTAGCCGAGTGGGTTTGGGTCGAGCCGAGTGGGTTTGGGTCTAGCCGCGTGGGTTTGGGTCTAGGCGAGTGGGTAATCGTCTAGTCGAGTCGGTTTCGGTCGAGCCGAGTGGGTTTGGGTCTTGCCGAGTGGGTTTGGGTCTAGCCGAGTGGGTTTGGGTCTAGCCGCGTGGGTTTGGGTCTAGCCGAGTGGGTTTGGGTCTAGCCGAGTGTGTTTGGGTCTAGCCTAGTGGGTTTCGGTCCCCCACCTGTTAAGATGCAATCCGTCCCTTTTGTACAGTTCCCCCTTACTATAAAAAAAATCCCAGTGATCTAAGAATCTAAATCCCTGCCCCCTGCACCAGTTCCTCAGCCACACATTCAGGTCCCATATCTCCCTGTTCCTGCTCTCGCCAGCACGAGGGACTGGAAGCAAACCGGAGATAACAACCCTGGAAGTCCTGCTTTTCAGCATTTTTCCGAGCTCTCTGAAGTCCCGCTGCAAAAAATTCATCTCCTTCTTTCCAACATCATTTGTGCCAACATGCACGACCACTTCCGGCTGGTCACCTTCGCCCTTGAGGATTGTCTGCACTCTGTCCGTAACATCCTGGATCCTGGCACCAGGAAGGCAGCACACCATCCTGGAATCCCGTCTGTTGCCGCAAAAACACCTGTCCGTACCTCTCACAATGGAGTCTCCAACTACAATGGCGTTGCCCGACTTTGGCCTCTGTGGGTTTGGCTCATCAGCCCTTTTTGTTTGGCAAGCCAGTCCGCCGGTCAGTGGGATACTGTCTTCTGTCCCGAAGTCTAGTTTGGGTCCAGCCGAGTGGGTTTGGGTCTAGCCGAGTGGGTAATCGTCTAGCCGAGTGGGTTTGGGTCTAGCCGAGTGGGTTTGGGTCTTGCCGAGTGGGTTTGGGTCTAGCCGAGTGGGTTTGGGTCCAGCCGAGTGGGTTTGCGTCTAGCCGAGTGGGTTTGGGTTGAGCCGAGTGGGTTTGGGTCTAGCCGCGTGGGTTTGGGTGTAGCCGAGTGGGTAATCATCTAGCCGAGTCGGTTTGGGTCTAGCCGAGTGGGTTTGGGTCTTGCCGAGTTGGTTTGGGTCTAGCCGAGTGGGTTTGGGTCTAGCCGAGTGGGATTGGGTCTAGCCGAGTTTGTTTGGGCCTAGCGGAGTGGGTTTGGGTGTAGCCGAGTGGGTTTAGGTCTAGCCGAGTGGGTTTGGGTTGAGCTGAGTGGGTTTAGGTCTAGCCGCGTGGGTTTGGGTCTAGCCGAGTGGGTAATCGTCTAGTCGAGTCGGTTTGGGTCGAGCCGAGTGGGTTTGGGTCTTGCCGAGTAGGTTTGGGTCTAGCCGAGTGGGTTTGGGTCTAGCCAAGTGGGTTTTGGTCTATCCGAGTGGGTTTGGGTCCAGCCGAGTGGGTTTGGGTCCAGCCGAGTGGGTTTGTGTCTAGAGGAGTGGGTTTGGGTCTCGCGGAGTGTGTTTGGGTCTAGTCGAGTGGGTTTGGGTCCAGCCGTGTGGGTTTGGGTCCAGCCGAGTGGGTTTGGGTCTAGGGGAGTGATTTTGGGTGTAGCCGAGTGGGTCAGGGTCTAGCCGAGTGGGTTTGGGTCTAGCCGAGTGGGTTTGGGTCAAGCCGAGTGGGTTTGGGTCGAGCCGAGAGGGTTTGGGTCTAGCCGCGTGGGTTTGGGTCTAGCCGAGTGGGTTTGGGTCTAGCCGAGTGGGTTTGGGTTGAGCCGAGTGGGTTTGGGTCTCGCCGCGTGGGTTTGGGTCTAGCCAAGTGGGTAATCATCTAGCCGAGTCGGTTTGGGTCTAGCCGAGTGGAAATGCGTCTAGCCGAGTGGATTTGGGTCTAGCCGAGTGGGTTTGGGTCTAGCCGAGTGGGTTTGGGTCGAGCCGAGTGGGTTTGGGTCTAGCCGAGTGGGTTTGGGTCTAGCCGAGTGGGTTTGGGTCTAGTCGAGTGGGTTTGGGTCTAGCCGAGTGGGTTTGGGTGTAGCCGAGTGGGTTTGGGTCTAGCCGAGTGGGTTTGGGTCGAGCCGAGTGGGTTTGGGTCTAGCCGCGTGGGTTTGGGTCTAGGCGAGTGGGTAATCGTCTAGTCGAGTCGGTTTCGGTCGAGCCGAGTGGGTTTGGGTCTTGCCGAGTGGGTTTGGGTCTAGCCGAGTGGGTTTGGGTCTAGCCAAGTGGGTTTGGGTCTAGCCGAGTGGGTTTGGGGTTAGCCGAGTGGGTTTGGGTCTAGCCGAGTGGGTTTGGGTCTAGCCGAGTGGATTTGGGTCTACCCGAGTGGGTTTGGGTCAAGCCGAGTGGGTTTGGGTCGAGCTGAGTGGGTTTGGGTCTAGCCAAGTGGGTTTGGGTCTAGCCGAGTGGGTTTGGGGCTAGCCGAGTGGGTTTGGGTCTACCGGAGTGGGTTTGGGTCTAGCCGAGTGGGTTTGGGTCTAGCCGAGTGGGTTTGGGTCTAGCCGAGTGGGTTTGGGTCTAGCCGAGTGGGTTTGGGACTAGCCGAGTGGGTTTGGCTCTAGCGGAGTGGGTTTGGGTCTAGCGGAGTGGGTTTGGGTCTAGCGGAGTGGGTTTGGGCTTAGCGGAGTGGGTTTGGGTCTAGCCGAGTGGGTTTGGGTCTAGCGGAGTGGGTTTGGGTCTAGCCGAGTGGGTTTGGGTCTAGCCGAGTGGGTTTGGGTCTAGCCGAGTGGGTTTGGGTCTAGCCGAGTGGGTTTGGGTCTAGCTGAGTGGGTTTGGGTCTCGCCGAGTGGGTTTGGGGCTAGCCGAGTGGGTTTGGGTCTAGCCGAGTGGGTAATCGTCTAGTCGAGTCGGTTTGGGTCGAGCCGAGTGGGTTTGGGTCTTGCCGAGTAGGTTTGGGTCTAGCCGAGTGGATTTGGGTCTAGCCGAGTGGGTTTGGGTCTAGCCGAGTGGGTTTGGGTCTAGCCGAGTGGGTAATCGTCTAGTCGAGTCGGTTTGGGTCGAGCCGAGTGGGTTTGGGTCTAGCCGAGTGGGTTTGGGTCTAGCCGAGTGGATTTGGGTCTACCCGAGTGGGTTTGGGTCTAGCCGAGTGGGTTTGGGTCTAGGCGAGTGGGTTTGGGTCTAGCCGAGTGGGTTTGGGTCTGGCCGAGTGGGTTTGGGTCTAGCGGAGTGGGTTTGGGTCTAGCCGAGTGGGTTTGGGTCTAGCCGAGTGGGTTTGGGTCTAGCGGAGTGGGTTTGGGTAAAGCCGAGTGGGTTTGGGTCTAGCCGAGTGGGTTTGGGTCTAGCAGAGTGGGTTTGGGTCTAGCCGAGTGGGTTTGGGTCTAGCCGTGTGGGTTTGGGTCTAGCCGAGTGGGTTTGGGACTAGCCGAGTGGGTTTGGCTCTAGCGGAGTGGGTTTGGGTCTAGCGGAGTGGGTTTGGGTCTAGCGGAGTGGGTTTGGGCCTAGCTGAGTGGGTTTGGGTCTAGCCGAGTGGGTTTGGGTCTAGCCGAGTGGGTTTGGGTCTAGCCGAGTGGGTTTGGGTCTAGCCGAGTGGGTTTGGGTCTAGCCGAGTGGGTTTGGGTCTAGCCGAGTGGGTTTGGGCCTAGCGGAGTGGGTTTGGGTGTAGCCGAGTGGGTTTGGGTCTAGCCGAGTGGGTTTGGGTCGAGCCGAGTGGGTTTGGTTCTAGCCGAGTGGGTTTGGGTCTAGCCGAGTGGGTAATCGTCTAGTCGAGTCGGTTTGGGTCGAGCCGAGTGGGTTTGGGTCTTGCCGAGTAGGTTTGGGTCTAGCCGAGTGGGTTTGCGTCTAGCCGAGTGGGTTTTGGTCTATCCGAGTGGGTTTGGGTCCAGCCGAGTGGGTTTGGGTCTAGCCGAGTGGGTTTGTGTCTAGCGGATAGGGTTTGGGTCTCGCGGAGTGGGTTTGGGTCTAGCGGAGTGGGTTTGGGTCTAGCGGAGAGGGTTTGGGTCTAGCCGAGTGGGTTTGGGTCTAGCCGAGTGGGTTTGGGTGTAGCGGAGTGGATTTGGGTCTAGCGGAGTGGGTTTGGGTCTAGCCGAGTGGGTTTGGGTCTAGCCGAGTGGGTTTGGGTCTAGCCGAGTGGGTTTGGGTCTAGCCGAGTGGGTTTGGGTCTAGCCGAGTGGGTTTGGGTCTAGCCGAGTGGGTTTGGGTCTAGCCGAGTGGGTTTGGGACTAGCCGAGTGGGTTTGGCTCTAGCGGAGTGGGTTTGGGTCTAGCGGAGTGGGTTTGGGTCTAGCGGAGTGGGTTTGGGTCTAGCCGAGTGGGTTTGGGTCTAGCCGAGTGGGTTTGGGTCTAGCCGAGTGGGTTTGGGTCTAGCCGAGTGGGTTTGGGTCTAGCGGAGTGGGTTTGGGTCTAGCGGAGTGGGTTTGGGTCTAGCGGAGTGGGTTTGGGTCTAGCCGAGTGGGTTTGGGTCTAGCCGAGTGGGTTTGGGTCTAGCCGAGTGGGTTTGGGTCTACCGGAGTGGGTTTGGGTCTAGCCGAGTGGGTTTGGGTCTAGCCGAGTGGGTTTGGGTCTAGCCGAGTGGGTTTGGGTCTAGCCGAGTGGGTTTGGGTCTACCGGAGTGGGTTTGGGTCTAGCCGAGTGGGTTTGGGTCTAGCCGAGTGGGTTTGGGTCTAGCCGAGTGGGTTTGGGTCTAGCCGAGTGGGTAATCGTCTAGTCGAGTCGGTTTGTGTCGAGCCGAGTGGGTTTGGGTCTAGCCGAGTGGGTTTGGGTCTAGCCGAGTGGATTTGGGTCTACCCGAGTGGGTTTGGGTCTAGCCGAGTGGGTTTGGGTCTAGGCGAGTGGGTTTGGGTCTAGCCGAGTGGGTTTGGGTCTGGCCGAGTGGGTTTGGGTCTTGCGGAGTGGGTTTGGGTCTAGCCGAGTGGGTTTGGGTCTAGCCGAGTGGGTTTGGGTCCAGCGGAGTGGGTTTGGGTAAAGCCGAGTGGGTTTGGGTCTAGCCGAGTGGGTTTGGGTCTAGCCGTGTGGGTTTGGGTCTAGCCGAGTGGGTTTGGGTCTAGCCGAGTGGGTTTGGGTCTAGCCGAGTGGGTTTGGGTCTAGCCGAGTGGGTTTGGGTCTAGCCGAGTGGGTTTGGGCCTAGCGGAGTGGGTTTGGGTGTAGCCGAGTGGGTTTGGGTCTAGCCGAGTGGGTTTGGGTCGAGCCGAGTGGGTTTGGTTCTAGCCGAGTGGGTTTGGGTCTAGCCGAGTGGGTAATCGTCTAGTCGAGTCGGTTTGGGTCGAGCCGAGTGGGTTTGGGTCTAGCCGAGTGGGTTTGGGTCTAGCCGAGTGGGTTTGGGTCTAGCCGAGTGGGTAATCGTCTAGTCGAGTCGGTTTGGGTCGAGCCGAGTGGGTTTGGGTCTAGCCGAGTGGGTTTGGGGCTAGCCGAGTGGATTTGGGTCTACCCGAGTGGGTTTGGGTCTAGCCGAGTGGGTTTGGGTCTAGGCGAGTGGGTTTGGGTCTAGCCGAGTGGGTTTGGGTCTGGCCGAGTGGGTTTGGGTCTTGCGGAGTGGGTTTGGGTCTAGCCGAGTGGGTTTGGGTCTGGCCGAGTGGGTTTGGGTCTAGCGGAGAGGGTTTGGGTCTCGCGGAGTGGGTTTGGGTCTAGCGGAGTGGGTTTGGGTCTAGCGGAGAGGGTTTGGGTCTAGCCGAGTGGGTTTGTGTCTAGCCGAGTGGGTTTGGGTGTAGCGGAGTGGATTTGGGTCTAGCGGAGTGGGTTTGGGTCTAGCCGAGTGGGTTTGGGTCTAGCCGAGTGGGTTTGGGTCTAGCCGAGTGGGTTTGGGTCTAGCCGAGTGGGTTTGGGTCTAGCCGAGTGGGTTTGGGTCTAGCCGAGTGGGTTTGGGTCTAGCCGAGTGGGTTTGGGACTAGCCGAGTGGGTTTGGCTCTAGCGGAGTGGGTTTGGGTCTAGCGGAGTGGGTTTGGGTCTAGCGGAGTGGGTTTGGGTCTAGCCGAGTGGGTTTGGGTCTAGCCGAGTGGGTTTGGGTCTAGCCGAGTGGGTTTGGGTCTAGCCGAGTGGGTTTGGGTCTAGCGGAGTGGGTTTGGGTCTAGCGGAGTGGGTTTGGGTCTAGCGGAGTGGGTTTGGGTCTAGCCGAGTGGGTTTGGGTCTAGCCGAGTGGGTTTGGGTCTAGCCGAGTGGGTTTGGGTCTAGCCGAGTGGGTTTGGGTCTACCGGAGTGGGTTTGGGTCTAGCCGAGTGGGTTTGGGTCTAGCCGAGTGGGTTTGGGTCTAGCCGAGTGGGTTTGGGTCTAGCCGAGTGGGTAATCGTCTAGTCGAGTCGGTTTGTGTCGAGCCGAGTGGGTTTGGGTCTAGCCGAGTGGGTTTGGGTCTAGCCGAGTGGATTTGGGTCTACCCGAGTGGGTTTGGGTCTAGCCGAGTGGGTTTGGGTCTAGGCGAGTGGGTTTGGGTCTAGCCGAGTGGGTTTGGGTCTGGCCGAGTGGGTTTGGGTCTTGCGGAGTGGGTTTGGCTCTAGCCGAGTGGGTTTGGGTCTAGCCGAGTGGGTTTGGGTCCAGCGGAGTGGGTTTGGGTAAAGCCGAGTGGGTTTGGGTCTAGCCGAGTGGGTTTGGGTCTAGCCGTGTGGGTTTGGGTCTAGCCGAGTGGGTTTGGGTCTAGCCGAGTGGGTTTGGGTCTAGCCGAGTGGGTTTGGGTCTAGCCGAGTGGGTTTGGGTCTAGCCGAGTGGGTTTGGGCCTAGCGGAGTGGGTTTGGGTGTAGCCGAGTGGGTTTGGGTCTAGCCGAGTGGGTTTGGGTCGAGCCGAGTGGGTTTGGTTCTAGCCGAGTGGGTTTGGGTCTAGCCGAGTGGGTAATCGTCTAGTCGAGTCGGTTTGGGTCGAGCCGAGTGGGTTTGGGTCTAGCCGAGTGGGTTTGGGTCTAGCCGAGTGGGTTTGGGTCTAGCCGAGTGGGTAATCGTCTAGTCGAGTCGGTTTGGGTCGAGCCGAGTGGGTTTGGGTCTAGCCGAGTGGGTTTGGGGCTAGCCGAGTGGATTTGGGTCTACCCGAGTGGGTTTGGGTCTAGCCGAGTGGGTTTGGGTCTAGGCGAGTGGGTTTGGGTCTAGCCGAGTGGGTTTGGGTCTGGCCGAGTGGGTTTGGGTCTTGCGGAGTGGGTTTGGGTCTAGCCGAGTGGGTTTGGGTCTGGCCGAGTGGGTTTGGGTCTAGCGGAGTGGGTTTGGGTAAAGCCGTGTGGGTTTGGGTCTAGCCGAGTGGGTTTGGGTCTAGCCGAGTGGGTTTGGGTCTAGCCGAGTGGGTTTGGGTCTAGCCGAGTGGGTTTGGGTCTAGCCGAGTGGGTTTGGGCCTAGCGGAGTGGGTTTGGGTGTAGCCGAGTGGGTTTGGGTCTAGCCGAGTGGGTTTGGGTCGAGCCGAGTGGGTTTGGTTCTAGCCGAGTGGGTTTGGGTCTAGCCGAGTGGGTAATCGTCTAGTCGAGTCGGTTTGGGTCGAGCCGAGTGGGTTTGGGTCTTGCCGAGTAGGTTTGGGTCTAGCCGAGTGGGTTTGCGTCTAGCCGAGTGGGTTTTGGTCTATCCGAGTGGGTTTGGGTCCAGCCGAGTGGGTTTGGGTCTAGCCGAGTGGGTTTGTGTCTAGCGGATAGGGTTTGGGTCTCGCGGAGTGGGTTTGGGTCTAGCGGAGTGGGTTTGGGTCTAGCGGAGTGGGTTTGGGTCTAGCCGAGTGGGTTTGCGTCTAGCCGAGTGGGTTTGGGTGTAGCGGAGTGGATTTGGGTCTAGCGGAGTGGGTTTGGGTCTAGCCGAGTGGGTTTGGGTCTAGCCGAGTGGGTTTGGGTCTAGCCGAGTGGGTTTGGGTCCAGCCGAGTGGGTTTGGGTCTAGCCGAGTGGGTTTGGGTCTAGCCGAGTGGGTTTGGGTCTAGCCGAGTGGGTTTGGGACTAGCCGAGTGGGTTTGGCTCTAGCGGAGTGGGTTTGGGTCTAGCGGAGTGGGTTTGGGTCTAGCCGAGTGGGTTTGGGTCTAGCCGAGTGGGTTTGGGTCTAGCCGAGTGGGTTTGGGTCTAGCCGAGTGGGTTTGGGTCTAGCGGAGTGGGTTTGGGTCTAGCGGAGTGGGTTTGGGTCTAGCCGAGTGGGTTTGGGTCTAGCCGAGTGGGTTTGGGTCTAGCCGAGTGGGTTTGGGTCTAGCCGAGTGGGTTTGGGTCTAGCCGAGTGGGTTTGGGTCTACCGGAGTGGGTTTGGGTCTAGCCGAGTGGGTTTGGGTCTAGCCGAGTGGGTTTGGGTCTAGCCGAGTGGGTTTGGGTCTAGCCGAGTGGGTTTGGGTCTAGCCGAGTGGGTTTGGGTCTAGCTGAGTGGGTTTGGGTCTAGCCGAGTGGGTTTGGGTCTAGCCGAGTAGGTTTGGGGCTAGCCGAGTGGGTTTGGGTCTAGCTGAGTGGGCAATCGTCTAGTCGAGTCGGTTTGGGTCGAGCCGAGTGGGTTTGGGTCTTGCCGAGTAGGTTTGGGTCTAGCCGCGTGGATTTGGGTCTAGCCGAGTGGGTTTGGGTCTAGCCGAGTGGGTTTGGGTCTAGCCGAGTGGGTAATCGTCTAGTCGAGTCGGTTTGGGTCGAGCCGAGTGGGTTTGGGTCTAGCCGAGTGGGTTTGGGTCTAGCCGAGTGGATTTGGGTCTACCCGAGTGGGTTTGGGTCTAGCCGAGTGGGTTTGGGTCTAGGCGAGTGGGTTTGGGTCTAGCCGAGTGGGTTTGGGTCTGGCCGAGTGGGTTTGGGTCTAGCGGAGTGGGTTTGGGTCCAGCCGAGTGGGTTTGGGTCTAGCCGAGTGGGTTTGGGTCGAGCGGAGTGGGTTTGGGTAAAGCCGAGTGGGTTTGGGTCTAGCCGAGTGGGTTTGGGTCTAGCCCAGTGGGTTTGGGTCTAGCCGAGTGGGTTTGGGTCTAGCCGAGTGGGTTTGGGTCTAGCCGAGTGGGTTTGGGACTAGCCGAGTGGGTTTGGCTCTAGCGGAGTGGTATTGGGTCTAGCGGAGTGGGTTTGGGTCTAGCGGAGTGGGTTTGGGCCTAGCGGAGTGGGTTTGGGTCTAGCCGAGTGGGTTTGGGTCTAGCCGAGTGGGTTTGGGTCTAGCCGAGTGGGTTTGGGTCTAGCCGAGTGGGTTTGGGTCTAGCCGAGTGGGTTTGGGTCTAGCCGAGTGGGTTTGGGCCTAGCGGAGTGGGTTTGGGTGCAGCCGAGTGGGTTTGGGTCTAGCCGAGTGGGTTTGGGTCGAGCCGAGTGGGTTTGGTTCTAGCCGAGTGGGTTTGGGTCTAGCCGAGTGGGTAATCGTCTAGTCGAGTCGGTTTGGGTCGAGCCGAGTGGGTTTGGGTCTTGCCGAGTAGGTTTGGGTCTAGCCGAGTGGGTTTGGGTCTAGCCGAGTGGGTTTTGGTCTATCCGAGTGGGTTTGGGTCCAGCCGAGTGGGTTTGGGTCTAGCCGAGTGGGTTTGTGTCTAGCGGATAGGGTTTTGGTCTCGCGGAGTGGGTTTGGGTCTAGCGGAGTGGGTTTGGGTCTAGCGGAGTGGGTTTGGGTCTAGCCGAGTGGGTTTGGGTCTAGCGGAGTGGGTTTGGGTCTAGCCGAGTGGGTTTGGGTCTAGCGGATTGGGTTTGGGTCTAGCGGAGTGGGTTTGGGTCTAGCCGAGTGGGTTTGGGTCTAGCCGAGTGGGTTTGGGTCTAGCGGAGTGGGTTTGGGTCTAGCCGAGTGGGTTTGGGTCTAGCCGAGTGGGTTTGGGTCTAGCCGAGTGGGTTTGGGTCTAGCCGAGTGGGTTTGGGTCTAGCCGAGTGGGTTTGGGACTAGCCGAGTGGGTTTGGCTCTAGCGGAGTGGGTTTGGGTCTAGCGGAGTGGGTTTAGGTCTAGCGGAGTGGGTTTGGGTCTAGCCGAGTGGGTTTGGGTCTAGCCGAGTGGGTTTGGGTCTAGCCGAGTGGGTTTGGGACTAGCCGAGTGGGTTTGGCTCTAGCGGAGTGGGTTTGGGTCTAGCGGAGTGGGTTTGGGTCTAGCGGAGTGGGTTTGGGCCTAGCCGAGTGGGTTTGGGTCTAGCCGAGTGGGTTTGGGTCTAGCCGAGTGGGTTTGGGTCTAGCCGAGTGGGTTTGGGTCTAACCGAGTGGGTTTGGGTCTAGCCGAGTGGGTTTGGGCCTAGCGGAGTGGGTTTGGGTGTAGCCGAGTGGGTTTGGGTCTAGCCGAGTGGGTTTGGGTCGAGCCGAGTGGGTTTGGGTCTAGCCGAGTGGGTTTGGGTCTAGCCGAGTGGGTAATCGTCTAGTCGAGTCGGTTTGGGTCGAGCCGAGTGGGTTTGGGTCTTGCCGAGTAGGTTTGGGTCTAGCCGAGTGGGTTTGGGTCTAGCCGAGTGGGTTTTGGTCTATCCGAGTGGGTTTGGGTCCAGCCGAGTGGGTTTGGGTCTAGCCGAGTGGGTTTGTGTCTAGCGGAGTGGGTTTGGGTCTCGCGGAGTGGGTTTGGGTCTAGCGGAGTGGGTTTGGGTCTAGCCGAGTGGGTTTGGGTCTAGCCGAGTGGGTTTGGGTCTAGCCGAGTGGGTTTGGGTGTAGCGGAGTGGATTTGGGTCTAGCGGAGTGGGTTTGGGTCTAGCGGAGTGGGTTTGGGTCTAGCTGAGTGGGTTTGGGTCTAGCCGAGTAGGTTTGGGTCCAGCCGAGTGGGTTTGGGTCCAGCCGAGTGGGTTTGGGTCTAGCCGAGTGGGTTTGGGTCTAGCCGAGTGGGTTTGGGTCTAGCCGAGTGGATTTGGGTCTACCCGAGTGGGTTTGGGTCTAGCCGAGTGGGTTTGGGTCTAGCGGAGTGGGTTTGGGTCTAGCGGAGTGGGTTTGGGTCTAGCGGAGTGGGTTTGGGTCTAGCGGAGTGGGTTTGGGTCTAGCCGAGTGGGTTTGGGTCTAGCCGAGTGGGTTTGGGTCTAGCGGAGTGGGTTTGGGTCTAGCCGAGTGGGTTTGGGTCTAGCCGAGTGGGTTTGGGTCTAGCCGAGTGGGTTTGGGTCTAGCCGAGTGGGTTTGGGTCTAGCCGAGTGGGTTTGGGTCTAGCCGAGTGGGTTTGGGACTAGTCGAGTGGGTTTGGCTCTAGCGGAGTGGGTTTGGGTCTAGCCGAGTGGGTTTGGGTCTAGCCGAGTGGGTTTGGGCCTAGCGGAGTGGGTTTGGGTCTAGCCGAGTGGGTTTGGGTCTAGCCGAGTGGGTTTGGGTCTAGCCGAGTGGGTTTGGGTCTAGCCGAGTGGGTTTGGGTCTAGCCGAGTGGGTTTGGGTCTAGCCGAATGGGTTTGGGTCTAGCCGAGTGGGTTTGGGTCTAGCCGAGTGGGTTTGGGTCTAGCCGAGTGGGTTTGGGACTAGCCGAGTGGGTTTGGCTCTAGCGGAGTGGGTTTGGGTCTAGCCGAGTGGGTTTGGGTCTAGCCGAGTGGGTTTGGGCCTAGCGGAGTGGGTTTGGGTCTAGCCGAGTGGGTTTGGGTCTAGCCGAGTGGGTTTGGGTCTAGCCGAGTGGGTTTGGGTCTAGCCGAGTGGGTTTGGGTCTAGCCGAGTGGGTTTGGGTCTAGCCGAGTGGGTTTGGGCCTAGCCGAGTGGGTTTGGGTCTAGCCGAGTGGGTTTGGGTCTGGCCGAGTAGGTTTCGGTCTAGCCGTGTGGGTTTGGGTCTAGTGGATTGGGTTTGGGTCTAGCGGAGTGGGTTTGCGTGTAGCGGAGTGGGTTTGGGTCTAGCGGAGTGTGTTTGGGTCTAGCCGAATGGGTTTGGGTCTAGCCGAGTGGGTTTGGGTGTAGCGGAGTGGATTTGGGTCTAGCGGAGTGGGTTTGGGTCTAGCCGAGTGGGTTTGGGTCTAGCCGAGTGGGTTTGGGTCTAGCCGAGTGGGTTTGGGTCTAGCCGAGTGGGTTTGGGTCTAGCCGAGTGGGTTTGAGTCTAGCCGAGTGGCTTTGGGTCTACCCGAGTGGGTTTGGGTCTAGCCGAGTGGGTTTGGGTCTAGCCGAGTGGGTTTGGGTCTAGCCGAGTGGGTTTGTGTCTAGCCGAGTGGGTTTGGGTCTAGTGGAGTGGGTTTGGGTCTAGCCGAGTGGGTTTGGGTCTAGCGGAGTGGGTTTGGGTCTGGCCGAGTGGGTTTGGGTCTAGCGGAGTGGGTTTGGGTCTAGCCGAGTGGGTTTGGGTCTAGCCGAGTGGGTTTGGGTCTAGCCGAGTGGGTTTGGGTCTAGCCGAGTGGGTTTAGGTCTAGCCGAGTGGGTTTGGGCCTAGCGGAGTGGGTTTGGGTGTAGCCGAGTGGGTTTGGGTCTAGCCGAGTGGGTTTGGGTCGAGCCGAGTGGGTTTGGGTCTAGCCGTGTGGGTTTCGGTCTAGCCGAGTGGGTAATCGTCTAGTCGAGTCGGTTTGGGTCGAGCCGAGTGGGTTTGGGTCTTGCCGAGTGGGTTTGTGTCTAGCCGAGTGGGTTTGGGTCTAGCCGAGTGGGTTTTGTTCTATCCGAGTGGGTTTGGGTCCAGCCGAGTGGGTTTGGGTCTAGCCGAGTGGGTTTGTGTCTAGCGGAGTGGGTTTGGGTCTAGCGGAGTGGGTTTGGGTCTAGCGGAGTGGGTTTGCGTCTAGCCGAGTGTGTTTGGGTCTCGCCGAGTGGGTTTGGGTCTATCCGAGTGGGTTTGGGTCCAGCCGAGTGGGTTTGGGTCTAGCTGAGTGGGTTTGGGTCCAGCCGAGTGGGTTTGGGTCTAGGGGAGTGATTTTGGGTCTAGCCGAGTGGGTTTGGGTCTAGCCGAGTGGGTTTGGGTCAAGCCAAGTGGGTTTGGGTCTAGCCGAGTGGGTTTGGGTCTAGCCGAGTGGGTTTGGGTCTAGCCGAGTGGGTTTGGGCCTAGCGGAGTGGGTTTGGGTGTAGCCGAGTGGGTTTGGGTCTAGCCGAGTGGGTTTGGGTCGAGCCGAGTGGGTTTGGGTCGAGCCGAGTGGGTTTGGGTCTAGCCGCGTGGGTTTGTGTCTAGCCGAGTGGGTAATCGTCTAGTCGAGTTGGTTTGGGTCAAGCCGAGTGGGTTTGGGTCTTGCCGAGTGGGTTTGGGTCTAGCCGAGTGGGTTTGGGTCTAGCCGAGTGGGTTTTGTTCTATCCGAGTGGGTTTGGGTCCAGCCGAGTGGGTTTGGGTCTAGCCGAGTGGGTTTGGGTCTAGCCGAGTGGGTTTGGGTCTAGCCGAGTGCGTTTGGGTCTAGCCTAGTGGGTTTCGGTCTAGCCGTGTGGGTTTGGGTCTAGTGGAGTGGGTTTGGGTCTAGCGGAGTGGGTTTGCGTGTAGCGGAGTGGGTTTGGGTCTAGCGGAGTGTGTTTGGGTCTAGCCGAATGGGTTTGGGTCTAGCCGAGTGGGTTTGGGTGTAGCGGAGTGGATTTGGGTCTAGCGGAGTGGGTTTGGGTCTAGCCGAGTGTGTTTGGGTTTAGCCGAGTGGGTTTGGGTCTAGCCGAGTGGGTTTGGGTCTAGCCGAGTGGGTTTGGGTCTAGCCGAGTGGGTTTGAGTCTAGCCGAGTGGCTTTGGGTCTACCCGAGTGGGTTTGGGTCTAGCCGAGTGGGTTTGGTCTAGCCGAGTGAGTTTGGGTCTAGCCGAGTGGGTTTGTGTCTAGCCGAGTGGGTTTGGGTCTAGTGGAGTGGGTTTGGTTCTAGCCGAGTGGGTTTGGGTCTAGCGGAGTGGGTTTGGGTCTAGCGGAGTGGGTTTGGGTCTAGCGGAGTGGGTTTGGGTGTAGCCGAGTGGGTTTGGGTCTAGCCGAGTGGGTTTGGGCCTAGCGGAGTGGGTTTGGGTGTAGCCGAGTGGGTTTGGGTCTAGCCGAGTGGGTTTGGGTCGAGCCGAGTGGGTTTGGGTCTAGCCGCGTGGGTTTGGGTCTAGCCGAGTGGGTAATCGTCTAGTCGAGTCGGTTTGGGTCGAGCCGAGTGGGTTTGGGTCTTGCCGAGTAGGTTTGGGTCTAGCCGAGTGGGTTTGGGTCTAGCCAAGTGGGTTTTGGTCTATCCGAGTGGGTTTGGGTCCAGCCGAGTGGGTTTGGGTCTAGCCGAGTGGGTTTGGGTCTAGCCGAGTGGGTTTGGTTCTAGCCGAGTGCGTTTGGGTCTAGCCTAGTGGGTTTCGGTCTAGCCGTGTGGGTTTGGGTCTAGTGGAGTGGGTTTGGGTCTAGCGGAGTGGGTTTGCGTGTAGCGGAGTGGGTTTGGGTCTAGCGGAGTGTGTTTGGGTCTAGCCGAATGGGTTTGGGTCTAGCCGTGTGGGTTTGGGTGTAGCGGAGTGGATTTGGGTCTAGCGGAGTGGGTTTGGGTCTAGCCGAGTGGGTTTGGGTCTAGCCGAGTGGGTTTGGGTCTAGCCGAGTGGGTTTGGGTCTAGCCGAGTGGGTTTGGGTCTAGCCGAGTGGGTTTGCGTCTAGCCGAGTGGCTTTGGGTCTACCCGAGTGGGTTTGGGTCTAGCCGAGTGGGTTTGTGTCTAGCCGAGTGGGTTTGGGTCTAGTGGAGTGGGTTTGGGTCTATCCGAGTGGGTTTGGGTCTAGCCGAGTGGGTTTGGGTCTGGCGGAGTGGGTTTGGGTCTAGCGGAGTGGGTTTGGGTCTAGCCGAGTGGGTTTGGGTCTAGCCGAGTGGGTTTGGGTCTAGCCGAGTGGGTTTGGGTCTAGCCGAGTGGGTTTGGGTCTAGCCGAGTGGGTTTGGGCCTAGCGGAGTGGGTTTGGGTGTAGCCGAGTGGGTTTGGGTCTAGCCGAGTGGGTTTGGGTCGAGCCGAGTGGGTTTGGGTCTAGCCGTGTGGGTTTCGGTCTAGCCGAGTGGGTAATCGTCTAGTCGAGTCGGTTTGGGTCGAGCCGAGTGGGTTTGGGTCTTGCCGAGTGGGTTTGGGTCTAGCCGAGTGGGTTTGGGTCTAGCCGAGTGGGTTTTGTTCTATCCGAGTGGGTTTGGGTCTATCCGAGTGGGTTTGGGTCCAGCCGAGTGGGTTTGGGTCTAGCCGAGTGGGTTTGGGTCCAGCCGAGTGGGTTTGGGTCTAGGGGAGTGATTTTGGGTGTAGCCGAGTGGGTCAGGGTCTAGCCGAGTGGGTTTGGGTCTAGCCGAGTGGGTTTTGGTCAAGCCGAGTGGGTTTGGGTCGAGCCGAGTGGGTTTGGGTCGAGCCGAGTGGGTTTGGGTCTAGCCGCGTGGGTTTGTGTCTAGCCGAGTGGGTAATCGTCTAGTCGAGTTGGTTTGGGTCGAGCCGAGTGGGTTTGGGTCTTGCCGAGTGGGTTTGGGTCTAGCCGGGTGGGTTTGGGTCTTGCCGAGTAGGTTTGGGTCTAGCCGAGTGGGTTTGGGTCTAGCCAAGTGGGTTTTGGTCTATCCGAGTGGGTTTGGGTCCAGCCGAGTGGGTTTGGGTCTAGCCGAGTGGGTTTGGGTCTAGCCGAGTGGGTTTGGGTCTAGCCGAGTCCGTTTGGGTCTAGCCTAGTGGGTTTCGGTCTAGCCGTGTGGGTTTGGGTCTAGTGGAGTGGGTTTGTGTCTAGCGGAGTGGGTTTGCGTGTAGCGGAGTGGGTTTGGGTCTAGCGGAGTGTGTTTGGGTCTAGCCGAATGGGTTTGGGTCTAGCCGAGTGGGTTTGGGTGTAGCGGAGTGGATTTGGGTCTACGGAGTGGGTTTGGGTCTAGCCGAGTGGGTTTTGGTCTAGCCGAGTGGGTTTGGGTCTAGCCGAGTGGGTTTGGGTCTAGCCGAGTGGGTTTGGGTCTAGCCGAGTGGGTTTGAGTCTAACCGAGTGGCTTTGGGTCTACCCGAGTGGGTTTGGGTCTAGCCGAGTCGGTTTGGTCTAGCCGAGTGGGTTTGGGTCTAGCCGAGTGGGTTTGTGTCTAGCCGAGCGGGTTTGGGTCTAGCGGAGTGGGTTTGGGTCTAGCCGAGTGGGTTTGGGTCTAGCCGAGTGGGTTTTGGTCTAGCCGAGTGGGTTTGGGTCTAGCAGAGTGGGTTTGGGTCTAGCCGAGTGGGTTTGGGTCGAGCCGAGTGGGTTTGGGTCTAGCCGTGTGGGTTTCGGTCTAGCCGATTGGGTAATCGTCTAGTCGAGTCGGTTTGGGTCGAGCCGAGTGGGTTTGGGTCTTGCCGAGTGGGTTTGGGTCTAGCCGAGTGGGTTTGGGTCTAGCCGAGTGGGTTTTGTGCTATCCGAGTGGGTTTGGGTCCAGCCGAGTGGGTTTGGGTCTAGCCGAGTGGGTTTGTGTCTAGCGGAGTGGGTTTGGGTCTAGCGGAGTGGGTTTGGGTCTAGCGGAGTGGGTTTGGGTCTAGCCGAGTGTGTTTGGGTCTCGCCGAGTGGGTTTTGGTCTAGCCGAGTGGGTTTGTGTCTAGCCGAGTGGGTTTGGGTCTAGTGGAGTGGGTTTGGTTCTAGCCGAGTGGGTTTGGGTCTAGCGGAGTGGGTTTGGGTCTAGCGGAGTGGGTTTGGGTCTAGCGGAGTGGGTTTGGGTCTAGCCGAGTGGGTTTGGGTCTAGCCGAGTGGGTTTGGGCCTAGCGGAGTGGGTTTGGGTGTAGCCGAGTGGGTTTGGGTCTAGCCGAGTGGGTTTGGGTCGAGCCGAGTGGGTTTGGGTCTAGCCGCGTGGGTTTGGGTCTAGCCGAGTGGGTAATCGTCTAGTCGAGTCGGTTTGGGTCGAGCCGAGTGGGTTTGGGTCTTGCCGAGTAGGTTTGGGTCTAGCCGAGTGGGTTTGGGTCTAGCCAAGTGGGTTTTGGTCTATCCGAGTGGGTTTGGGTCCAGCCGAGTGGGTTTGGGTCTAGCCGAGTGGGTTTGGGTCTAGCCGAGTGGGTTTGGTTCTAGCCGAGTGCGTTTGGGTCTAGCCTAGTGGGTTTCGGTCTAGCCGTGTGGGTTTGGGTCTAGTGGAGTGGGTTTGGGTCTAGCGGAGTGGGTTTGCGTGTAGCGGAGTGGGTTTGGGTCTAGCGGAGTGTGTTTGGGTCTAGCCGAATGGGTTTGGGTCTAGCCGTGTGGGTTTGGGTGTAGCGGAGTGGATTTGGGTCTAGCGGAGTGGGTTTGGGTCTAGCCGAGTGGGTTTGGGTCTAGCCGAGTGGGTTTGGGTCTAGCCGAGTGGGTTTGGGTCTAGCCGAGTGGGTTTGGGTCTAGCCGAATGGGTTTGCGTCTAGCCGAGTGGCTTTGGGTCTACCCGAGTGGGTTTGGGTCTAGCCGAGTGGGTTTGTGTCTAGCCGAGTGGGTTTGGGTCTAGCCGAGTGGGTTTGGGTCTGGCGGAGTGGGTTTGGGTCTAGCGGAGTGGGTTTGGGTCTAGCCGAGTGGGTTTGGGTCTAGCCGAGTGGGTTTGGGTCTAGCCGAGTGGGTTTGGGTCTAGCCGAGTGGGTTTGGGTCTAGCCGAGTGGGTTTGGGCCTAGCGGAGTGGGTTTGGGTGTAGCCGAGTGGGTTTGGGTCTAGCCGAGTGGGTTTAGGTCGAGCCGAGTGGGTTTGGGTCTAGCCGTGTGGGTTTCGGTCTAGCCGAGTGGGTAATCGTCTAGTCGAGTCGGTTTGGGTCGAGCCGAGTGGGTTTGGGTCTTGCCGAGTGGGTTTGGGTCTAGCCGAGTGGGTTTGGGTCTAGCCGAGTGGGTTTTGTTCTATCCGAGTGGGTTTGGGTCTATCCGAGTGGGTTTGGGTCCAGCCGAGTGGGTTTGGGTCTAGCCGAGTGGGTTTGGGTCCAGCCGAGTGGGTTTGGGTCTAGGGGAGTGATTTTGGGTGTAGCCGAGTGGGTCAGGGTCTAGCCGAGTGGGTTTGGGTCTAGCCGAGTGGGTTTTGGTCAAGCCGAGTGGGTTTGGGTCGAGCCGAGTGGGTTTGGGTCGAGCCGAGTGGGTTTGGGTCTAGCCGCGTGGGTTTGTGTCTAGCCGAGTGGGTAATCGTCTAGTCGAGTTGGTTTGGGTCGAGCCGAGTGGGTTTGGGTCTTGCCGAGTGGGTTTGGGTCTAGCCGGGTGGGTTTGGGTCTTGCCGAGTAGGTTTGGGTCTAGCCGAGTGGGTTTGGGTCTAGCCAAGTGGGTTTTGGTCTATCCGAGTGGGTTTGGGTCCAGCCGAGTGGGTTTGGGTCTAGCCGAGTGGGTTTGGGTCTAGCCGAGTGGGTTTGGGTCTAGCCGAGTCCGTTTGGGTCTAGCCTAGTGGGTTTCGGTCTAGCCGTGTGGGTTTGGGTCTAGTGGAGTGGGTTTGTGTCTAGCGGAGTGGGTTTGCGTGTAGCGGAGTGGGTTTGGGTCTAGCGGAGTGTGTTTGGGTCTAGCCGAATGGGTTTGGGTCTAGCCGAGTGGGTTTGGGTGTAGCGGAGTGGATTTGGGTCTAGCGGAGTGGGTTTGGGTCTAGCCGAGTGGGTTTTGGTCTAGCCGAGTGGGTTTGGGTCTAGCCGAGTGGGTTTGGGTCTAGCCGAGTGGGTTTGGGTCTAGCCGAGTGGGTTTGAGTCTAGCCGAGTGGCTTTGGGTCTACCCGAGTGGGTTTGGGTCTAGCCGAGTCGGTTTGGTCTAGCCGAGTGGGTTTGGGTCTAGCCGAGTGGGTTTGTGTCTAGCCGAGCGGGTTTGGGTCTAGCGGAGTGGGTTTGGGTCTAGCCGAGTGGGTTTGGGTCTAGCCGAGTGGGTTTGGGTCTAGCCGAGTGGGTTTGGGTCTAGCAGAGTGGGTTTGGGTCTAGCCGAGTGGGTTTGGGTCGAGCCGAGTGGGTTTGGGTCTAGCCGTGTGGGTTTCGGTCTAGCCGATTGGGTAATCGTCTAGTCGAGTCGGTTTGGGTCGAGCCGAGTGGGTTTGGGTCTTGCCGAGTGGGTTTGGGTCTAGCCGAGTGGGTTTGGGTCTAGCCGAGTGGGTTTTGTGCTATCCGAGTGGGTTTGGGTCCAGCCGAGTGGGTTTGGGTCTAGCCGAGTGGGTTTGTGTCTAGCGGAGTGGGTTTGGGTCTGGCGGAGTGGGTTTGGGTCTAGCGGAGTGGGTTTGGGTCTAGCCGAGTGTGTTTGGGTCTCGCCGAGTGGGTTTGGGTCTATCCGAGTGGGTTTGGGTCCAGCCGATTGGGTTTGGGTCTAGCCAAGTGGGTTTGGGTCCAGCCGAGTGGGTTTGGGTCTAGGGGAGTGATTTTGGGTGTAGCCGAGTGGGTTTGGGTCTAGCCGAGTGGGTTTGGGTCGAGCCGAGTGGGTTTGGGTCTAGCCGTGTGGGTTTCGGTCTAGCCGAGTGGGGAATCGTCTAGTCGAGTCGGTTTGGGTCGAGCCGAGTGGGTTTGGGTCTTGCCGAGTGGGTTTGGGTCTAGCCGAGTGGGTTTGGGTCTAGCCGAGTGGGTTTTGTTCTATCCGAGTGGGTTTGGGTCCAGCCGAGTGGGTTTGGGTCTAGCCGAGTGGGTTTGTGTCTAGCGGAGTGGGTTTGGGTCTAGCGGAGTGGGTTTGGGTCTAGCGGAGTGGGTTTGGGTCTAGCCGAGTGTGTTTGGGTCTCGACGAGTGGGTTTGGGTCTATCCGAGTGGGTTTGGGTCCAGCCGAGTGGGTTTGGGTCTAGCCAAGTGGGTTTGGGTCCAGCCGAGTGGGTTTGGGTCTAGGGGAGTAATTTTGGGTGTAGCCGAGTGGGTCAGGGTCTAGCCGAGTGGGTTTGGGTCTAGCCGAGTGGGTTTGGGTCAAGCCGAGTGGGTTTGGGTCGAGCCGAGTGGGTTTGGGTCGAGCCGAGTGGGTTTGGGTCTAGCCGCGTGGGTTTGTGTCTAGCCGAGTGGGTTTGAGTCTAGCCGAGTGGCTTTGGGTCTACCCGAGTGGGTTTGGGTCTAGCCGAGCCGGTTTGGTCTAGCCGAGTGGGTTTGGGTCTAGCCGAGTGGGTTTGTGTCTAGCCGAGCGGGTTTGGGTCTAGCGGAGTGGGTTTGGGTCTAGCCGAGTGGGTTTGGGTCTAGCCGAGTGGGTTTGGGTCTAGCCGAGTGGGTTTGGGTCTAGCAGAGTGGGTTTGGGTCTAGCCGAGTGGGTTTGGGTCGAGCCGAGTGGGTTTGGGTCTAGCCGTGTGGGTTTCGGTCTAGCCGATTGGGTAATCGTCTAGTCGAGTCGGTTTGGGTCGAGCCGAGTGGGTTTGGGTCTTGCCGAGTGGGTTTGGGTCTAGCCGAGTGGGTTTGGGTCTAGCCGAGTGGGTTTTGTGCTATCCGAGTGGGTTTGGGTCCAGCCGAGTGGGTTTGGGTCTAGCCGAGTGGGTTTGTGTCTAGCGGAGTGGGTTTGGGTCTAGCGGAGTGGGTTTGGGTCTAGCGGAGTGGGTTTGGGTCTAGCCGAGTGTGTTTGGGTCTCGCCGAGTGGGTTTGGGTCTATCCGAGTGGATTTGGGTCCAGCCGATTGGGTTTGGGTCTAGCCAAGTGGGTTTGGGTCCAGCCGAGTGGGTTTGGGTCTAGGGGAGTGATTTTGGGTGTAGCCGAGTGGGTTTGGGTCTAGCCGAGTGGGTTTGGGTCGAGCCGAGTGGGTTTGGGTCTAGCCGTGTGGGTTTCGGTCTAGCCGAGTGGGGAATCGTCTAGTCGAGTCGGTTTGGGTCGAGCCGAGTGGGTTTGGGTCTTGCCGAGTGGGTTTGGGTCTAGCTGAGTGGGTTTGGGTCTAGCCGAGTGGGTTTTGTTCTATCCGAGTGGGTTTGGGTCCAGCCGAGTGGGTTTGGGTCTAGCCGAGTGGGTTTGTGTCTAGCGGAGTGGGTTTGGGTCTAGCGGAGTGGGTTTGGGTCTAGCGGAGTGGGTTTGGGTCTAGCCGAGTGTGTTTGGGTCTCGACGAGTGGGTTTGGGTCTATCCGAGTGGGTTTGGGTCCAGCCGAGTGGGTTTGGGTCTAGCCAAGTGGGTTTGGGTCCAGCCGAGTGGGTTTGGGTCTAGGGGAGTAATTTTGGGTGTAGCCGAGTGGGTCAGGGTCTAGCCGAGTGGGTTTGGGTCTAGCCGAGTGGGTTTGGGTCAAGCCGAGTGGGTTTGGGTCGAGCCGAGTGGGTTTGGGTCGAGCCGAGTGGGTTTGGGTCTAGCCGCGTGGGTTTGTGTCTAGCCGAGTGGGTAATCGTCTAGTCGAGTTGGTTTGGGTCGAGCCGAGTGGGTTTGGGTCTTGCCGAGAGGGTTTGGGTCTAGCCGGGTGTGTTTGGGTCAAGCCGAGTGGGTTTTGGTCTATCCGAGTGGGTTTGGGTGCAGCCGAGTGGGTTTCGGTCTATGCGAGTGGGTTCGTGTCTAGCCGAGTGGGTTTGGGTCTAGCCGAGTGGGTTTGGGTCGAGCCGAGTGGGTTTGGGTCTAGCCATGTGGGTTTCGGTCTAGCCGAGTGGGGAATCGTCTAGTCGAGTCGGTTTGGGTCGAGCCGAGTGGGTTTGGGTCTTGCCGAGTGGGTTTGGGTCTAGCCGAGTGGGTTTGGGTCTAGCCGAGTGGGTTTTGTTCTATCCGAGTGGGTTTGGGTCCAGCCGAGTGGGTTTGGGTCTAGCCGAGTGGGTTTGTGTCTAGCGGAGTGGGTTTGGGTCTAGCGGAGTGGGTTTGGGTCTAGCGGAGTGGGTTTGGGTCTAGCCGAGTGTGTTTGGGTCTCGACGAGTGGGTTTGGGTCTATCCGAGTGGGTTTGGGTCCAGCCGAGTGGGTTTGGGTCTAGCCAAGTGGGTTTGGGTCCAGCCGAGAGGGTTTGGGTCTAGGGGAGTAATTTTGGGTGTAGCCGAGTGGGTCAGGGTCTAGCCGAGTGGGTTTGGGTCTAGCCGAGTGGGTTTGGGTCAAGCCGAGTGGGTTTGGGTCGAGCCGAGTGGGTTTGGGTCGAGCCGAGTGGGTTTGGGTCTAGCCGCGTGGGTTTGTGTCTAGCCGAGTGGGTAATCGTCTAGTCGAGTTGGTTTGGGTCGAGCCGAGTGGGTTTGGGTCTCGCGGAGTGGGTTTGGGTCTAGCGGAGTGGGTTTGGGTCTAGCCGAGTGGGTTTGGGTCTAGCCGAGTGGGTTTGGGTCTATCCGAGTGGGTTTGGGTCCAGCCGATTGGGTTTGGGTCTAGTCGAGTGGGTTTGGGTCCAGCCGTGTGGGTTTGGGTCCAGCCGAGTGGGTTTGGGTCTAGCCGAGTGGGTTTGGGTCTAGCCGAGTGGGTTTGCGTCTAGCCGAGTGGCTTTGGGTCTACCCGAGTGGGTTTGGGTCTAGCCGAGTGGGTTTGGGTCGAGCCGAGTGGGTTTGGGTCTAGCCGCGTGGGTTTGGGTCTAGCCGAGTGGGTTTGGGTCTAGCCGAGTGGGTTTGGGTCTAGCCGAGTGGGTTTGGGTCTAGCGGAGTGGGTTTGGGTCTAGCCGAGTGGGTTTGGGTCTAGCTGAGTGGGTTTGGGTCTAGCCGAGTGGGTTTGGGTCTAGCCGAGTGGGTTTGGGTCTAGCGGAGTGGGTTTCGGTCTATGCGAGTGGGTTTGGGTGTAGCCGAGTGGGTTTGGGTCTAGCCGAGTGGGTTTGGGTCGAGCCGAGTGGGTTTGGGTCTAGCCGTGTGGGTTTCGGTCTAGCCGAGTGGGTAATCGTCTAGTCGAGTCGGTTTGGGTCGAGCCGAGTGGGTTTGGGTCTTGCCGAGTGGGTTTGGGTCTAGCCGAGTGGGTTTGGGTCTAGCCGAGTGGGTTTTGTTCTATCCGAGTGGGTTTGGGTCTATCCGAGTGGGTTTGGGTCCAGCCGAGTGGGTTTGGGTCTAGCCGAGTGGGTTTGGGTCCAGCCGAGTGGGTTTGGGTCTAGGGGAGTGATTTTGGGTGTAGCCGAGTGGGTCAGGGTCTAGCCGAGTGGGTTTGGGTCTAGCCGAGTGGGTTTGGGTCAAGCCGAGTGGGTTTGGGTCGAGCCGAGTGGGTTTGGGTCTAGCCGCGTGGGTTTGTGTCTAGCCGAGTGGGTAATCGTCTAGTCGAGTTGGTTTGGGTCGAGCCGAGTGGGTTTGGGTCCAGCCAAGTGGGTTTGGTCTATCCGAGTGGGTTTGGGTCCAGCCGAGTGGGTTTGGGTCTAGCCGAGTGGGTTTGGGTCTAGCCGAGTGGGTTTGGGTCTAGCCGAGTGCGTTTGGGTCTAGCCTAGTGGGTTTCGGTCTAGCCGTGTGGGTTTGGGTCTAGTGGAGTGGGTTTGTGTCTAGCGGAGTGGGTTTGCGTGCAGCGGAGTGGGTTTGGGTCTAGCGGAGTGTGTTTGGGTCTAGCCGAATGGGTTTGGGTCTAGCCGAGTGGGTTTGGGTGTAGCGGAGTGGATTTGGGTCTAGCGGAGTGGGTTTGGGTCTAGCCGAGTGGGTTTGGGTCTAGCCGTGTGGGTTTGGGTCTAGCCGAGTGGGTTTGGGTCTAGCCGAGTGGGTTTGGGTCTAGCCGAGTGGGTTTGAGTCTAGCCGAGTGGCTTTGGGTCTACCCGAGTGGGTTTGGGTCTAGCCGAGTGGGTTTGGTCTAGCCGAGTGGGTTTGGGTCTAGCCGAGTGGGTTTGTGTCTAGCCGAGTGGGTTTGGGTCTAGTGGAGTGGGTTTGGGTCTAGCCGAGTGGGTTTGGGTCTAGCGGAGTGGATTTGGGTCTAGCGGAGTGGGTTTGGGTCTAGCGGAGTGGGTTTGGGTCTAGCCGAGTGGGTTTGGGTCTAGCCGAGTGGGTTTGGGTCTAGCCGAGTGGGTTTGGGTCTAGCAGAGTGGGTTTGGGTCTAGCCGAGTGGGTTTGGGTCTAGCCGAGTGGGTTTGGGTCTAGCCGTGTGGGTTTCGGTGTAGCCGATTGGGTAATCGTCTAGTCGAGTCGGTTTGGGTCGAGCCGAGTGGGTTTGGGTCTTGCCGAGTGGGTTTGGGTCTAGCCGAGTGGGTTTGGGTCTAGCCGAGTGGGTTTTGTGCTATCCGAGTGGGTTTGGGTCCAGCCGAGTGGGTTTGGGTCTAGCCGAGTGGGTTTGTGTCTAGCGGAGTGGGTTTGGGTCTAGCGGAGTGGGTTTGGGTCTAGCGGAGTGGGTTTGGGTCTAGCCGAGTGTGTTTGGGTCTCGCCGAGTGGGTTTGGGTCTATCCGAGTGGGTTTGGGTCCAGCCGAGTGGGTTTGGGTCTAGCCAAGTGGGTTTGGGTCCAGCCGAGTGGGTTTGGGTCTAGGGGAGTGAGTTTGGGTGTAGCCGAGTGGGTTTGGGTCTAGCCGAGTGGGTTTGGGTCGAGCCGAGTGGGTTTGGGTCTAGCCGTGTGGGTTTCGGTCTAGCCGAGTGGGGAATCGTCTAGTCGAGTCGGTTTGGGTCGAGCCGAGTGGGTTTGGGTCTTGCCGAGTGGGTTTGGGTCTAGCCGAGTGGGTTTGGGTCTAGCCGAGTGGGTTTTGTTCTATCCGAGTGGGTTTGGGTCCAGCCGAGTGGGTTTGGGTCTAGCCGAGTGGGTTTGTGTCTAGCGGAGTGGGTTTGGGTCTAGCGGAGTGGGTTTGGGTCTAGCGGAGTGGGTTTGGGTCTAGCCGAGTGTGTTTGGGTTTCGACGAGTGGGTTTGGGTCTATCCGAGTGGGTTTGGGTCCAGCCGAGTGGGTTTGGGTCTAGCCAAGTGGGTTTGGGTCCAGCCGAGTGGGTTTGGGTCTAGGGGAGTAATTTTGGGTGTAGACGAGTGGGTCAGGGTCTAGCCGAGTGGGTTTGGGTCTAGCCGAGTGGGTTTGGGTCAAGCCGAGTGGGTTTGGGTCGAGCCGAGTGGGTTTGGGTCGAGCCGAGTGGGTTTGGGTCTAGCCGCGTGGGTTTGTGTCTAGCCGAGTGGGTAATCGTCTAGTCGAGTTGGTTTGGGTCGAGCCGAGTGGGTTTGGGTCTTGCCGAGTGGGTTTGGGTCTAGCCGGGTGTGTTTGGGTCAAGCCGAGTGGGTTTTGGTCTATCCGAGTGGGTTTGGGTGCAGCCGAGTGGGTTTCGGTCTATGCGAGTGGGTTCGTGTCTAGCCAAGTGGGTTTGGGTCTAGCGGAGTGGGTTTGGGTCTAGCGGAGTGGGTTTGGGTCTAGCCGAGTGGGTTTGGGTCCTGCCGAGTGGGTTTGGGTCTAGCCGAGTGGGTTTGGGTCTAGCCGAGTGGGTTTGGGTCTAGCCAAGTGGGTTTGGGTCTAGCCGAGTGGGTTTGGATCTAGCCGAGTGGGTTTGGTTCTAGCCGAGTGGGTTTGGGTCTAGACGAGTCCGTTTGGGTCTAGCCGAGTGGGTTTGGGACTAGCCGAGTGGGGTTGGGTCTAGCCGAGTGGGTTTGGTTCTACCCAAGTGGGTTTGGGTCTAGCCCAGTGGGTTTGGGTCTAGCCGATTGGGTTTGGGTCCAGCCGAGTGGGTTTGGGTCAAGCCAAGTGGGTTGGGGTCTAGTCGAGTGGGTTTGGGTCCAGCCGTGTGGGTTTGGGTCTAGCCGAGTGGGTAATCGTCTAGTCGAGTCGGTTTGGGTCGAGCTGAGTGGGTTTGGGTCTTGCCGAGTAGGTTTGGGTCTAGCCGAGTGGGTTAGGGTCTAGCCAAGTGGGTTTTGGTCTATCCGAGTGGGTTTGGGTCCAGCCGAGTGGGTTTGGGTCTAGCCGAGTGGGTTTGTGTCTAGCGGAGTGGGTTTGGGTCTCGCGGAGTGGGTTTGGGTCTAGCGGAGTGGGTTTGGGTCTAGCCGAGTGGGTTTGGGTCTAGCCGAGTGGGTTTGGGTCTATCCGAGTGGGTTTGGGTCCAGCCGATTGGGTTTGGGTCTAGTCGAGTGGGTTTGGGTCCAGCCGTGTGGGTTTGGGTCCAGCCGAGTGGGTTTGGGTCTAGGGGAGTGATTTTGGGTGTAGCCGAGTGGGTCAGGGTCTAGGCGAGTGGGTTTGGGTCTAGCCGAGTGGGTTTGGGTCAAGCCGAGTGGGTTTGGGTCGAGCCGAGTGGGTTTGGGTCTAGCCGCGTGGGTTTGGGTCTAGCCGAGTGGGTTTGGGTCTAGCCGAGTGGGTTTGGGTCTAGCCGAGTGGGTTTGGGTCTAGCGGAGTGGGTTTGGGTCTAGCCGAGTGGGTTTGGGTCTAGCTGAGTGGGTTTGGGTCTAGCCGAGTGGGTTTGGGTCTAGCCGAGTGGGTTTGGGTCTAGCGGAGTGGGTTTGGGTCTAGCGGAGTGGGTTTGGGTCTAGCCGAGTGGGTTTGGGTCTAGCCGAGTGGGTTTGGGTCCAGCCGTGTGGGTTTGGGTCTAGCCGAGTGGGTTTGGGTCTAGCCGAGTGGGTTTGGGTCTAGCCGAGTGGGTTTGGGTCTAGCCGAGTGGGTTTGGGTGTAACCTAGTGGGTTTGGGTCTAGTGGAGTGGGTTTGGGTCTAGCCGAGTGGGTTTGGGTCTAGCGGAGTGGGTTTGGGTCTAGCGGAGTGGGTTTGGGTCTAGCGGAGTGGGTTTGTGTCTAGCCGAGTGGGTTTGGGTCTAGCCGAGTGGGTTTGGGTCTAGCCGAGTGGGTTTGGGTCTAGCCGAGTGGGTTTGGGTCTAGCCGAGTGGGTTTGGGCCTAGCGGAGTGGGTTTGGGTGTAGCCGAGTGGGTTTGGGTCTAGCCGAGTGGGTTTGGGTCGAGCCGAGTGGGTTTGGGTCTAGCCGCGTGGGTTTGGGTCTAGCCAAGTGGGTAATCGTCTAGTCGAGTGGGTTTGGGTCGAGCCGAGTGGGTTTGGGTCTTGCCGGGTGGGTTTGGGTCTAGCCGAGTGGGTTTGGGTCTAGCCGAGTGGGTTTTTGTTCTATCCGAGTCGGTTTGGGTCCAGCCGAGTGGGTTTGGGTCTAGCCGAGTGGGTTTGTGTCTAGCGGAGTGGGTTTGGGTCTAGCGGAGTGGGTTTGGGTCTAGCGGAGGGTTACACAAAAAGCTGGAGAAACTCAGCGGGTGCAGCAGCATCTAAAGAGCGAAGGAGATAGGCGACGTTTCGGGTCGAGACCCTTCTTCAGACGCTGCTGCACCCGCTGAGTTTCTCCAGCTTTTTGAGTAACCCTCGATTCTCCAGCATCTGCAGTTCCTTCTTTAACAACATTGGGTCTAGCGGAGTGGGTTTAGGTCTAGCCGAGTGTGTTTGGGTCTCGCCGAGTGGGTTTGGGTCTATCCGAGTGGGTTTGGGTCCAGCCGAGTGGGTTTGGGTCTAGCCGAGTGGGTTTGGGTCCAGCCGTGTGGGTTTGGGTCCAGCCGAGTGGGTTTGGGTCTAGTGGAGTGATTTTGGGTGTAGCCGAGTGGGTCAGGGTCTAGCCGAGTGGGTTTGGGTCTAGCCGAGTGGGTTTGGGTCAAGCCGAGTGGGTTTGGGTCGAGCCGAGTGGGTTTGGGTCTAGCCGCGTGGGTTTGTGTCTAGCCGAGTGGGTAATCGTCTAGTCGAGTTGGTTTGGGTCGAGCCGAGTGGGTTTGGGTCTTGCCGAGTGGGTTTGGGTCTAGCCGGGTGGGTTTGGGTCTTGCCGAGTGGGTTTGGGTCTAGCCGGGTGGGTTTGGGTATAGCCGAGTGGGTTTTGGTCTATCCGAGTGGGTTTGGGTCCAGCCGAGTGGGTTTGGGTCTATGCGAGTGGGTTTGTGTCTAGCCGAGTGGGTTTGGGTCTAGCGGAGTGGGTTTGGGTCTAGCGGAGTGGGTTTGGGTCTAGCCGAGTGGGTTTGGGTCTTGCCGAGTGGGTTTGGGTCTAGCCGAGTGGGTTTGGGTCTAGCCGAGTGGGTTTGGGTCTAGCCGAGTGGGTTTGGGTCTAGCCGAGTGGGTTTGGGTCTAGCCGAGTGGGTTTGGTTCTAGCCGAGTGGGTTTGGGTCTAGACGAGTCCGTTTGGTTCTAGCCGAGTGGGTTTGGGTCTAGCGGAGTGGGTTTGGGTCTAGCGGAGTGGGTTTGGGTCTAGCCGAGTGGGTTTGGGTCTTGCCGAGTGGGTTTGGGTCTAGCCGAGTGGGTTTAGGTCTAGCCGAGTGGGTTTGGGTCTAGCCGAGTGGGTTTGGGTCTAGCCGAGTGGGTTTGGGTCTAGCCGAGTGGGTTTGGTTCTAGCCGAGTGGGTTTGGGTCTAGACGAGTCCGTTTGGTTCTAGCCGAGTGGGTTTGGGACTAGCCGAGTGGGGTTGGGTCTAGCCGAGTGGGTTTGGTTCTAGCCAAGTGGGTTTGGGTCTTGCCCAGTGGGTTTGGGTCTAGCCGAGTGGGTTTGGGTCTAGCCAAGTGGATTGGGGTGAAGCCGAGTGGGTTTGTGTCTGGCGGAGTGGGTTTGGGTGTAGCCGAGTGGGTTTGGGTCTAGCCGAGTGGGTTTGGGTCTGGCCGAGTGGGTTTGGGTCTAGCCGAGTGGGTTTGGGTCTAGCCGAGTGGGTTTGGGTCCAGCGGAGTGGGTTTGGGTCTAGCGTATTGGTTTTGGGTCTAGCCGAGTTGGTTTGGGTCTAGCCGAGTGGGTTTGGGTCTAGCCGAGTGGGTTTGGGTCTAGCCGAGTGGGTTTGGGTCTAGCCGAGTGGGTTTGGGTGTGGTGGAGTGGGTTTGCGTGTAGCCGAGTGGGTTAGGGTCTAGCCGAGTGGGTTTGGGTCTAGCCGAGTGGGTTTGGGTCCAGCCGAGTGGGTTTGGGTCTAGCCGAGTGGGTTTGGGTCTAGCGGTGTGGGTATGGGTGTAGCCCAGTGGGTTTGGGTCTAGCCGAGTGGGTTTGGGTTGTGCCGAGTGGGTTTGGGTCTAGCCGCGTGGGTTTGGGTCTAGCCGAGTGGGTAATCATCTAGCCGAGTCGGTTTGGGTCTAGCCGAGTGGGTTTGGGTCTTGCCGAGTGGTTTGAGTCTAGCCGAGTGGGTTTGGGTCTAGCCGAGTGGGTTTGGGTCTAGCGGAGTGGGTTTGGGTGTAGCCGAGTGGGTTTGGGTCTAGCCGAGTGGGTTTGGGTCTAGCCGAATCGGTTTCGGTCTATCCGAGAGGGTTTGTGTCTAGCCAAGTGGGTTTGGGTCTAGCCGAGTGGGTTTGGGTCTAGCCGAGTTGGTTTGGGTCTAGCCGAGTGGGTTTGGGTCTATCCGAGTGGGTTTGGGTCTAGCCGAATTGGTTTCGGTCTATCCAAGAGGGTTTGTGTCTAGCCGAGGGGGTTTGGGTCTAGCCGAGTGGGTTTGTGTCTAGCCAAGTGGGTTTGGGTCTAGCCGAGTCGGTTTGGGTGTAGCCGAGTGGGTTTGGGTGTAGCCGAGTGGCTTTGGGTGCAGCCGAGTGGCTTTGGGTCTAGCCGAGTGGGTTTGGGTCTAGCCGAGTGGGTTTGGGTCTAGCCGAGTGGGTTGGGGTCTAGCCGAGTGGGTTTGGGTCTAGCCGAGTGGGTTTGGGTGTAGCCGAGTGGGTTTGTGTCTAGCCAAGTGTGTTTGGGTCTTGCCAAGTGGGTTTGGGTGTAGCCGAGTGGGTTTGGGTCTAGCCGAGTGGGTTTGGGTCTAGCCGAGTGGGTTTGGGTCTAGCCGAGAGGGTTTGGGTCTAGCCGAATTGGTTTCGGTCTATCCAAGAGGGTTTGTGTCTAGCCGAGGGGGTTTGGGTCTAGCCGAGTGGGTTTGTGTCTAGCCAAGTGGGTTTGGGTCTAGCCGAGTCGGTTTGGGTGTAGCCGAGTGGGTTTGGGTGTAGCCGAGTGGCTTTGGGTGCAGCCGAGTGGCTTTGGGTCTAGCCGAGTGGGTTTGGGTCTAGCCGAGTGGGTTTGGGTCTAGCCGAGTGGGTTGGGGTCTAGCCGAGTGGGTTTGGGTCTAGCCGAGTGGGTTTGGGTGTAGCCGAGTGGGTTTGTGTCTAGCCAAGTGTGTTTGGGTCTTGCCAAGTGGGTTTGGGTGTAGCCGAGTGGGTTTGGGTCTAGCCGAGTGGGTTTGGGTCTAGCCGAGTGGGTTTGGGTCTAGCCGAGAGGGTTTCGGTCTAGCCGAGTGGGTTTGGGTCTAGCGGAGTGGGTTTGGGTGTAGCCGAGTGGGTTTGGGTCTAGCCGAGTGGGTTTGGGTCTAGCCGAATCGGTTTTGGTCTATCCGAGAGGGTTTGTGTCTAGCCAAGTGGGTTTGGGTCTAGCCGAGTGGGTTTGGGTCTAGCCGAGTTGGTTTGGGTCTAGCCGAGTGGGTTTGGGTCTATCCGAGTGGGTTTGGGTCTAGCCGAATTGGTTTCGGTCTATCCAAGAGGGTTTGTGTCTAGCCGAGGGGGTTTGGGTCTAGCCGAGTGGGTTTGTGTCTAGCCAAGTGGGTTTGGGTCTAGCCGAGTCGGTTTGGGTGTAGCCGAGTGGGTTTGGGTGTAGCCGAGTGGCTTTGGGTGCAGCCGAGTGGCTTTGGGTCTAGCCGAGTGGGTTTGGGTCTAGCCGAGTGGGTTTGGGTCTAGCCGAGTGGGTTGGGGTCTAGCCGAGTGGGTTTGGGTCTAGCCGAGTGGGTTTGGGTGTAGCCGAGTGGGTTTGTGTCTAGCCAAGTGTGTTTGGGTCTTGCCAAGTGGGTTTGGGTGTAGCCGAGTGGGTTTGGGTCTAGCCGAGTGGGTTTGGGTCTAGCCGAGTGGGTTTGGGTCTAGCCGAGAGGGTTTCGGTCTAGCCGAGTGGGTTGGGGTCTAGCCGAGTGGGTTGGGGTCTAGCCGAGTGGGTTTGGGTCTAGCCGAGTGGGTTTGGGTGTAGCCGAGTGGGTTTGCGTCTAGCCGAGTGGGTTTGGGTCTGGCCGAGTGGGTTTGGGTCTTGCCGAGTGGGTTTGGGTCTAGCCGAGTGGGTTTGGGTCTAGCCGAATGGGTTTTGGTCTAGCCAAGTGGGTTTGGGTCCAGCCGAGTGGGTTTGCGTCTAGCCGAGTGGGTTTGGGTTGAGCCGAGTGGGTTTCGGTCTAGCCGCGTGGGTTTGGGTCTAGCCAAGTGGGTAATCATCTAGCCGAGTGGGTTTGGGTCTAGCCGAGAGTGTTTGTGTCTAGCCGAGTGGGTTGGGGTCTCGCCGAGTGGGTTTGGGTCTAGCCGAGTGGGTTTGTGTGCAGCCGAGTGGGTTTGGGTCTAGCTGAGTGGGTTTGGGTCTAGCCGAGTGGGTTTGGGTCTAGCCGAGTGGGTTTGGGTCTAGCCGAGTGGGTTTGGGTGTAGCCGAGTGGGTTTGGGTCTAGCCGAGTGGGTTTGGGTCTAGCCCAGTGGGTTTGGGTCTAGCCGAGTGGGTTTGGGTCTAGCCGAGTGGGTTTGGGTCTAGCCGAGTGGGTTTGGGTCTAGCCGAGTGGGTTTGGGTCGAACCGAGTGGGTTTGGGTGTAGCCGAGTGGGTTTGGGTCTAGCCGAGTGGGTTTGGGTCTAGCCGAGTGGGCTTGGGTCTAGCCGAGTGGGTTTGGGTCTAGCCGAGTGGGTTTGGGTCTAGCCGAGTGGGTTTGGGTCTAGCCGAGTGGGTTTGGGTCTAGCCGAGTGGGTTTGGGTCGAGCCGAGTGGGTTTGGGTCTAGCCGAGTGGGTTTGGGTCTAGCCGAGTGGGTTTCGCTCTAGCCGAGTGGGTTTGGGTCCAGCCGAGTGGGTTTGGGTCTAGCCGAGTGGGTTTGGGTCAAGCGGTGTGGGTTTGGGTGTAGTCGAGTGGGTTTGGGTCTAGCCGAATGGGTTTGGATCGAGCAGAGTGGGTTTGGGTCTAGCCGAGTGGGTTTGGGTCTAGCCGAGTGGGTAATCATCTAGCCGAGTGGGTTTGGGTCTAGCCGAATGGGTTTGGGTCTTGCCGAGTGGGTTTGGGTCTAGCCGAGTGGGTTTGGGTCCAGCCGAGTGGGTTTGCGTCTAGCCGAGTGGGTTTGGGTTGAGCCGAGTGGGTTTGGGTCTAGCCGCGTGGGTTTGGGTGTAGCCGATTGGGTAATCATCTAGCCGAGTCGGTTTGGGTCTAGCCGAGTGGGTATGGGTCTTGCCGAGTTGGTTTGGGTCTAGCCGAGTGGGTTTGGGTCTAGCCGAGTGGGTTTGGGTCTAGCCGAGTGGGTTTGGGCCTAGCGGAGTGGGTTTGGGTGTAGCCGAGTGGGTTTGGGTCTAGCCGAGTGGGTTTGGGTCGAGCCGAGTGGGTTTGGGTCTAGCCGCGTGGGTTTGGGTCTAGCCGAGTGGGTAATCGTCTAGTCGAGTCGCTTTGGGTCGAGCCGAGTGGGTTTGTGTCTTGCCGAGTAGGTTTGGGTCTAGCCGAGTGGGTTTGGGTCCAGCCGAGTGGGTTTGTGTCTACCGGAGTGGGTTTGGGTCTCGCGGAGTGGGTTTGGGTCTAGCTGAGTGGGTTTGGGTCTAGCCGAGTGGGTTTGGTTCTAGTCAAGTGCGTTTGGGTCTAGCCTAGTGGGTTTGGGTCTAGCCGTGTGGGTTTGGGTCTAGCGGAGTGGGTTTGGGTCTAGCGGAGTGGGTTTGCGTGTAGCGGAGTGGGTTTGGGTCTAGCGGAGTGTGTTTGGGTCTAGCCGAATGGGTTTGGGTCTAGCCGAGTGAGTTTGGGTGTAGCGGAGTGGATTTGGGTCTAGCGGAGTGGGTTTGGGTCTAGCCGAGTGGGTTTGGGTCTAGCCGAGTGGGTTTGGGTCTAGCCGAGTGGGTTTGGGTCTAGCCGAGTGGGTTTGGGTCGAGCCGAGTGGGTTTGGGTCTAGCCGAGTGGGTTTGGGTCTAGCCGAGTGGGTTTGGGTCTAGCCGAATGGGTTTGGATCGAGCAGAGAGGGTTTAGAAACATAGAAACATAGAAAATAGGTGCAGGAGTAGGCCATTCGGCCCTTCGAGCCTGCACCGCCATTCAATGTGATCATGGCTGATCATCCAACTCAGTATCCCGTACCTGCCTTCTCTCCATACCCCCTGATCCCTTTAGCCACAAGTGCCACATCTAACACCCTCTTAAATATAGCCAATGAACTGGCCTCAACTACCTTCTGTGGCAGAGAATTCCAGAGACTCACCACTCTCTGTGTAAAGAATGTTTTCCTCATTTCGGTCCTAAAGGAATTCCCCCTTATCCTTAGACTGTGACCCGTTGTTCTGGACTCCCCCAACATCGGGAACAATCTTCCAGCATCTGGCTTGTCCAACCCCTTAAGAATTTTGTAGGTTTCTATAAGATCCCCCCTCAATCTTCTAAATTCCATCGAGTACAAACCGAGTCTATCCAATCTTTCCTCATATGAAAGTCCTGACATCCCAGGAATCAGTCTGGTGAATCTTCTCTGTACCCCCTCTATGGCAAGGATGTCTTTCCTCAGATTTGGAGACCAAAACTGTACGCAGTACTCCAGGTGTGGCCTCACCAAAACCCTGTACAACTGCAGTAGAACCTCCCTGCTCCTATACTCAAATCCTTTCGCTATGAATGCTAACATACCATTTGCTTTCTTCACTGCCTGCTGCACCTGCATGCCTACTTTCAATGACTGGTGTACCATGACACCCAGGTCTCGTTGCATCTCCCCCTTACCTAATCTGCCACCATTCAGATAATAGTCTACCCTCATGTTTTTGCCACCAAAGTGGATAACCTCACATTTATCCACATTGTACTGCATCTGCCATGCATCTGCCCATTCACTCAGCCTATCCAAATCACCCTGCAGCCTCCAAGCATCCTCCTCACACCTAACTATACCCCCCAGCTTGGTATCATCTGCAAATTTGGAGATGTTGCATTGAATTCCCTCGTCCAAATCATTAATATATATTGTAAATAGCTGGGGTCCCAGCACTGAGCCTTGCGGCACCCCACTAGTCACTGCCTGCCATTCTGAAAAGGACCCGTTTACTCCTACCCTTTGCCTCCTGTCTGCTAGCCAGTTCTCTATCCACATCAATACTGAACCCCCAATACCGTGTGCTTTAAGTTTGTATGCTAATCTCTTATGCGGGACCTTGTCGAAAGCCTTCTGAAAGTCTAGATATAACACATCCACTGGTTCTCCCTGATCCACTCTACTAGTTACATCCTCGAAAAATTCTATCAGATTTGTCAGACATGATTTACCTTTCGTAAATCCATGCTGACTTTGTCCAATGATTTCACCACTTTCCAAATGCGCTGCTATCCCATCTTTAATAACTGACTCTAGCAGTTTCCCCACTACCGATGTTAGACTAACTGGTCTGTAATTCCCCGCTTTCTCTCTCCCTCCTTTTTTAAAAAGTGGGGTTACATTAGCTACCCTCCAATCCTCAGGAACTACTCCAGAATCTAAGGAATTTTGAAAAATTATCACTAATGCATCCACTATTTCTGTGGCTACCTCATTGAGTACTCTGGGATGCAGACTATCTGGCCCTGGGGATTTATCGGCCTTCAATCCGTTCAATTTACCCAACACCACCTCCCGGCAAACCTGGATTTCACTCAGTTCCTCCATCTTATTTGACCCCCGTTCCACTGCTATTTCCGGCAGATTATTTATGTCTTCCTTAGTGAAGACAGAACCAAAGTAGTTATTCAATTGGTCTGCCATGTCCTTGTTCCCCATGATCAATTCACCTGTTTCTGACTGCAAGGGACCAACATTTGTTTTAACTAGTCTCTTTCTCTTTACATATCTATAAAAACTTTTGCAGTCAGTTTTTATGTTCCCTGCCAGTTTCCTTTCATAATCTATTTTCCCTTTCCTAATTAAGCCCTTTGTCCTCCTCTGCTGGATTCTGAATTTCTCCCAGTCCTCCGGTAGGCTGCTTTTTCTGGCAAATTTGTATGCCTCATCTTTTGTTTTTATACTATCCCTGATTTCCCTTGTTATCCATGGATGCACCACCTTCCCCGATTTATTCTTTTGCCAAACTGGTATGAACAACTTTTGTACTTCATCCATGCAGTCTTTAAATACCTTCCATTGCACATCCACTGTCAACCCTTTAAGAATCACCTGCCAGTCTATCTTGGCCAATTCACATCTCATACCTTCAAAGTTACCTTTGTTCAAGTTCAGAACCCTTGTTTCTGACTTAATTTTGTCACTCTCCATCCTAATGAAGAACTCAACCATATTATGGTCACTCTTGCCCAAGGGGCCACGCACACCAAGACTGCTAACTAACCCTTCCTCATTACTCAATACCCAGTCTAGAATAGCCTGCTCTCTCGTTGGTTCCTCCACATGTTGGTTGAGAAAACTATCCCGCATACATTCCAGGAAATCCTCTTCCTCAGCACCCCTGCCAATTTGATTCACCCAATCTACATGCAGATTGAAGTCACCCATTATAACCGTGTTACCCTTGTTGCACGCATTTCCAATTTCCTGTTTGATGCCATCCCCAACTCCAATACTACTGTTAGGTGGCCTGTACACAGTTCCCACTAGCGTTTTCTGCCCCTTAGAGTTTCGCAGCTCTACCCATATCGATTCCACATCCTCCACGCTAATGTCCTTCCTTTCTATTGCATTAATCTCCTCTCTCACCAGCAACGCTACCCCACCTCCTTTTCCTTTTCGTCTATCCCTCCTGAATATTGAATATCCCTGGATGTTCAGCTCCCAGCCTTGGTCATCCTGGAGCCAAGTCTCCGTGATTCCAACTATAGCATAGTCATTAATCGCTATCTGCACCTTCAACTCATCCACCTTATTACGAATGCTCCTCGCATTGAGACACAAAGCCTTCAGGCTTGTTTTTACAACACTCTTACTCCTTATACAATTATGTTGACAAGTGGCCCCTTTCACATCGATCCCTATTACACTTGGCCATACTCTCCTATCCCTTTGTGAGCTTTCTTCCCCGTTAATTCTGGGGTCATTAACCATCGCTTTACTCTCTTTCCCTCTAACTCCGTCCTCGACTATCCCATTTGATACCCCACCCCCCTTATTCAGTTTAAAACCATCCGTGCAGCAGTGGCAAACCTGCCGGCCAGAATGCTGGTCCCCCACCTGTTAAGATGCAATCCGTCCCTTTTGTACAGTTCCCCCTTACTATAAAAAAAATCCCAGTGATCTAAGAATCTAAATCCCTGCCCCCTGCACCAGTTCCTCAGCCACACATTCAGGTCCCATATCTCCCTGTTCCTGCTCTCGCCAGCACGAGGAACTGGAAGCAAACCGGAGATAACAACCCTGGAAGTCCTGCTTTTCAGCATTTTTCCGAGCTCTCTGAAGTCCCGCTGCAAAAAATTCATCTCCTTCTTTCCAACATCATTTGTGCCAACATGCACGACCACTTCCGGCTGGTCACCTTCGCCCTTGAGGATTGTCTGCACTCTGTCCGTAACATCCTGGATCCTGGCACCAGGAAGGCAGCACACCATCCTGGAATCCCGTCTGTTGCCGCAAAAACACCTGTCCGTACCTCTCACAATGGAGTCTCCAACTACAATGGCGTTGCCCGACTTTGGCCTCTGTGGGTTTGGCTCATCAGCCCTTTTTGTTTGGCAAGCCAGTCCGCCGCTCAGTGGGATACTGTCTTCTGTCCCGAAGTCTAGTTTGGGTCCAGCCGAGTGGGTTTGGGTCTAGCCGAGTGGGTAATCGTCTAGCCGAGTGGGTTTGGGTCCAGCCGAGTGGGTTTGGGTCTTGCCGAGTGGGTTTGGGTCTAGCCGAGTGGGTTTGGGTCCAGCCGAGTGGGTTTGCGTCTAGCCGAGTGGGTTTGGGTTGAGCCGAGTGGGTTTGGGTCTAGCCGCGTGGGTTTGGGTGTAGCCGAGTGGGTAATCATCTAGCCGAGTCGGTTTGGGTCTAGCCGAGTGGGTTTGGGTCTTGCCGAGTTGGTTTGGGTCTAGCCGAGTGGGTTTGGGTCTAGCCGAGTGGGTTTGGGTCTAGCCGAGTTTGTTTGGGTCTAGCTGAGTGGGTTTGGGTCTAGCCGAGTGGGTTTGGGTCTAGCCGAGTGGGTTTGGGTCTAGCCGAGTGGGTTTGGGTCTAGCCGAGTGGGTTTGAGTCTAGCCGAGTGGATTTGGGTCTACCCGAGTGGGTTTGGGTCTAGCCGAGTGGGTTTGGGTCTAGCCGAGTGGGTTTGGGTCTAGCCGAGTGGGTTTGTGTCTAGCCGAGTGGGTTTGGGTCTAGTGGAGTGGGTTTGGGTCTAGCCGAGTGGGTTTGGGTCTAGCGGAGTGGGTTTGGGTCTAGCGGAGTGGGTTTGGGTCTAGCGGAGTGGGTTTGGGTCTAGCAGAGTGGGTTTGGGTCTAGCCGAGTGGGTTTGGGTCTAGCCGAGTGGGTTTGGGTCTAGCCGAGTGGGTTTGGGTCTAGCCGAGTGGGTTTGGGCCTAGCGGAGTGGGTTTGGGTGTAGCCGAGTGGGTTTGGGTCTAGCCGAGTGGGTTTGGGTCGAGCCGAGTGGGTTTGGGTCTAGCCGCGTGGGTTTGGGTCTAGCCGAGTGGGTAATCGTCTAGTCGAGTCGGTTTCGGTCGAGCCGAGTGGGTTTGGGTCTTGCCGAGTGGGTTTGGGTCTAGCCGAGTGGGTTTGGGTCTAGCCGCGTGGGTTTGGGTCTAGCCGAGTGGGTTTGGGTCTAGCCGAGTGGGTTTGGGTCTAGCCGAGTGGGTTTGGGTCTAGCGGAGTGGGTTTGGGTCTAGCGGAGTGGGTTTGGGTCTAGCGGAGTGGGTTTGGGTCTAGCCGAGTGGGTTTGTGTCTAGCCGAGTGGGTTTGGGTCTAGCTGAGTGGGTTTGGGTCTAGCCGAGTGGATTTGGGTCTAGCCGAGTGGGTTTGGGCCTAGCGGAGTGGGTTTGGGTGTAGCCGAGTGGGTTTGGGTCTAGCCGAGTGGGTTTGGGTCGAGCCGAGTGGGTTTGGGTCTAGCCGCGTGGGTTTGGGTCTAGCCGAGTGGGTAATCGTCTAGTCGAGTCAGTTTCGGTCGAGCCGAGTGGGTTTGGTTCTTGCCGAGTGGGTTTGGGTCTAGCCGAGTGGGTTTGGGTCTAGCCGAGTGGGTTTTGTTCTATCCGAGTGGGTTTGGGTCTAGCCGAGTGGGGTTGGGTCTATGCGAGTGGGTTTGTGTCTAGCCGAGTGGGTTTGGGTCTAGCGGAGTGGGTTTGGGTGTAGCGGAGTGGGTTTGGGTCTAGCCGAGTGGGTTTGGGTCTTGCCGAGTGGGTTTGGGTCTATCCGAGAGGGTTTGTGTCTAGCCGAGGGGGTTTGGGTCTAGCCGAGTGGGTTTGTGTCTAGCCAAGTGGGTTTGGGTCTAGCCGAGTCGGTTTGGGTGTAGCCAAGTGGGTTTGGGTGTAGCCGAGTGGGTTTGGGTGTAGCCGAGTGGCTTTGGGTCTAGCCGAGTGGGTTTGGGTCTAGCCGAGTGGGTTTGGGTCTAGCCGAGTGGGTTGGGGTCTAGCCGAGTGGGTTTGGGTCTAGCCCAGTGGGTTTGGGTGTAGCCGAGTGGGTTTGTGTCTAGCCAAGTGGGTTTGGGTCTAGCCGAGTGCGTTTGGATCGAGCAGAGTGGGTTTGGGTCTATCCGAGTGGGTTTGGGTCTAGTGGAGTGGGTTTTGCGTGTAGCCGAGTGGGTTAGGGTCTAGCCGAGTGGGTTTGGGTCTAGCCGAGTGGGTTTGGGTCCAGCCGAGTGGGTTTGGGTCCAGCCGAGTGGGTTTGGGTCTAGCGGTGTGGGTATGGGTGTAGCCGAGTGGGTTTGGGTCTAGCCGAGTGGGTTTGGGTTGTGCCGAGTGGGTTTGGGTCTAGCCGAGTGGGTAATCATCTAGCCGAGTCGGTTTGGGTCCAGCCGAGTGGGTTTGGGTCTTGCCGAGTGGGTTTGTGTCTAGCCGAGTGTGTTTGGGTCTAGCCGAGTGGGTTTGGGTCTAGCGGAGTGGGTTCGGGTGTAGCCGAGTGGGTTTGGGTCTAGCCGAGTGGGTTTGGGTCGAGCCGAGTGGGTTTGGGTCTAGCCGCGTGGGTTTGGGTCTAGCCGAGTGGGTAATCGTCTAGTCGAGTCAGTTTCGGTCGAGCCGAGTGGGTTTGGTTCTTGCCGAGTGGGTTTGGGTCTAGCCGAGTGGGTTTGGGTCTAGCCGAGTGGGTTTTGTTCTATCCGAGTGGGTTTGGGTCTAGCCGAGTGGGGTTGGGTCTATGCGAGTGGGTTTGTGTCTAGCCGAGTGGGTTTGGGTCTAGCGGAGTGGGTTTGGGTGTAGCGGAGTGGGTTTGGGTCTAGCCGAGTGGGTTTGGGTCTTGCCGAGTGGGTTTGGGTCTATCCGAGAGGGTTTGTGTCTAGCCGAGGGGGTTTGGGTCTAGCCGAGTGGGTTTGTGTCTAGCCAAGTGGGTTTGGGTCTAGCCGAGTCGGTTTGGGTGTAGCCAAGTGGGTTTGGGTGTAGCCGAGTGGGTTTGGGTGTAGCCGAGTGGCTTTGGGTCTAGCCGAGTGGGTTTGGGTCTAGCCGAGTGGGTTTGGGTCTAGCCGAGTGGGTTGGGGTCTAGCCGAGTGGGTTTGGGTCTAGCCCAGTGGGTTTGGGTGTAGCCGAGTGGGTTTGTGTCTAGCCAAGTGGGTTTGGGTCTAGCCGAGTGCGTTTGGATCGAGCAGAGTGGGTTTGGGTCTATCCGAGTGGGTTTGGGTCTAGTGGAGTGGGTTTTGCGTGTAGCCGAGTGGGTTAGGGTCTAGCCGAGTGGGTTTGGGTCTAGCCGAGTGGGTTTGGGTCCAGCCGAGTGGGTTTGGGTCCAGCCGAGTGGGTTTGGGTCTAGCGGTGTGGGTATGGGTGTAGCCGAGTGGGTTTGGGTCTAGCCGAGTGGGTTTGGGTTGTGCCGAGTGGGTTTGGGTCTAGCCGAGTGGGTAATCATCTAGCCGAGTCGGTTTGGGTCCAGCCGAGTGGGTTTGGGTCTTGCCGAGTGGGTTTGTGTCTAGCCGAGTGTGTTTGGGTCTAGCCGAGTGGGTTTGGGTCTAGCGGAGTGGGTTCGGGTGTAGCCGAGTGGGTTTGGGTCTAGCCGAGTGGGTTTGGGTCTAGCCGAATCGGTTTCGGTCTATCCGAGAGGGTTTGTGTCTAGCCGAGTGGGTTTTGGTCTAGCTGAGTGGGTTTGGGTCTAGCCGAGTGGGTTTGGGTCTAGCCGAATCGGTTTCGGTCTATCCGAGAGGGTTTGTGTCTAGCCGAGTGGGTTTGGGTCTAGCTGAGTGGGTTTGGGTCTAGCCGTGTGGGTTTGGGTCTAGCCGCGTGCGTTTGGGTCTAGCCGCGTGGGTTTGGGTGTAGCCGAGTGGGTAATCATCTAGCCGAGTCGGTTTGGGTCTAGCCGAGTGGGTTTGGGTCTTGCCGAGTTGGTTTGGGTCTAGCCGAGTGGGTTTGGGTCTAGCCGAGTGGGTTTGGGTCTAGCCGAGTTTGTTTGGGTCTAGCTGAGTGGGTTTGGGTCTAGCCGAGTGGGTTTGGGTCTAGCCGAGTGGGTTTGGGTCTAGCCGAGTGGGTTTGGGTCTAGCCGAGTGGGTTTGAGTCTAGCCGAGTGGATTTGGGTCTACCCGAGTGGGTTTGGGTCTAGCCGAGTGGGTTTGGGTCTAGCCGAGTGGGTTTGGGTCTAGCCGAGTGGGTTTGTGTCTAGCCGAGTGGGTTTGGGTCTAGTGGAGTGGGTTTGGGTCTAGCCGAGTGGGTTTGGGTCTAGCGGAGTGGGTTTGGGTCTAGCGGAGTGGGTTTGGGTCTAGCGGAGTGGGTTTGGGTCTAGCCGAGTGGGTTTGGGTCTAGCCGAGTGGGTTTGGGTCTAGCCGAGTGGGTTTGGGTCTAGCCGAGTGGGTTTGGGTCTAGCCGAGTGGGTTTGGGCCTAGCGGAGTGGGTTTGGGTGTAGCCGAGTGGGTTTGGGTCTAGCCGAGTGGGTTTGGGTCGAGCCGAGTGGGTTTGGGTCTAGCCGCGTGGGTTTGGGTCTAGCCGAGTGGGTAATCATCTAGTCGAGTCGGTTTCGGTCGAGCCGAGTGGGTTTGGGTCTTGCCGAGTGGGTTTGGGTCTAGCCGAGTGGGTTTGGGTCTAGCCGCGTGGGTTTGGGTCTAGCCGAGTGGGTTTGGGTCTAGCCGAGTGGGTTTGGGTCTAGCCGAGTGGGTTTGGGTCTAGCGGAGTGGGTTTGGGTCTAGCGGAGTGGGTTTGGGTCTAGCGGAGTGGGTTTGGGTCTAGCGGAGTGGGTTTGGGTGTATGGAGTGGGTTTGGGTCTAGCCGAGTGGGTTTGGGTCTTGCCGAGTGGGTTTGGGTCTATCCGAGAGGGTTTGTGTCTAGCCGAGGGGGTTTGGGTCTAGCCGAGTGGGTTTGTGTCTAGCCAAGTGGGTTTGGGTCTAGCCGAGTCGGTTTGGGTGTAGCCAAGTGGGTTTGGGTGTAGCCGAGTGGGTTTGGGTGTAGCCGAGTGGCTTTGGGTCTAGCCGAGTGGGTTTGGGTCTAGCCGAGTGGGTTTGGGTCTAGCCGAGTGGGTTGGGGTCTAGCCGAGTGGGTTTGGGTCTAGCCCAGTGGGTTTGGGTCTAGCCGAGTGGGTTTGGGTCTAGCCGAGTGGGTTGGGGTCTAGCCGAGTGGGTTTGGGTCTAGCCCAGTGGGTTTGTGTCTAGCCGAGTGTGTTTGGGTCTAGCCGAGTGGGTTTGGGTCTAGCGGAGTGGGTTCGGGTGTAGCCGAGTGGGTTTGGGTCTAGCCGAGTGGGTTTGGGTCTAGCCGAATCGGTTTCGGTCTATCCGAGAGGGTTTGTGTGTAGCCGAGTGGGTTTTGGTCTAGCTGAGTGGGTTTGGGTCTAGCCGAGTGGGTTTGGGTCTAGCCGAATCGGTTTCGGTCTATCCGAGAGGGTTTGTGTCTAGCCGAGTGGGTTTGGGTCTAGCTGAGTGGAGTTGGGTCTAGCCGTGTGGGTTTGGGTCTAGCCGCGTGCGTTTGGGTCTAGCCGCGTGGGTTTGGGTGTAGCCGAGTGGGTAATCATCTAGCCGAGTCGGTTTGGGTCTAGCCGAGTGGGTTTGGGTCTTGCCGAGTTGGTTTGGGTCTAGCCGAGTGGGTTTGGGTCTAGCCGAGTGGGTTTGGGTCTAGCCGAGTTTGTTTGGGTCTAGCTGAGTGGGTTTGGGTCTAGCCGAGTGGGTTTGGGTCTAGCCGAGTGGGTTTGGGTCTAGCCGAGTGGGTTTGGGTCTAGCCGAGTGGGTTTGAGTCTAGCCGAGTGGATTTGGGTCTACCCGAGTGGGTTTGGGTCTAGCCGAGTGGGTTTGGGTCTAGCCGAGTGGGTTTGGGTCTAGCCGAGTGGGTTTGTGTCTAGCCGAGTGGGTTTGGGTCTAGTGGAGTGGGTTTGGGTCTAGCCGAGTGGGTTTGGGTCTAGCGGAGTGGGTTTGGGTCTAGCGGAGTGGGTTTGGGTCTAGCGGAGTGGGTTTGGGTCTAGCCGAGTGGGTTTGGGTCTAGCCGAGTGGGTTTGGGTCTAGCCGAGTGGGTTTGGGTCTAGCCGAGTGGGTTTGGGTCTAGCCGAGTGGGTTTGGGCCTAGCGGAGTGGGTTTGGGTGTAGCCGAGTGGGTTTGGGTCTAGCCGAGTGGGTTTGGGTCGAGCCGAGTGGGTTTGGGTCTAGCCGCGTGGGTTTGGGTCTAGCCGAGTGGGTAATCATCTAGTCGAGTCGGTTTCGGTCGAGCCGAGTGGGTTTGGGTCTTGCCGAGTGGGTTTGGGTCTAGCCGAGTGGGTTTGGGTCTAGCCGCGTGGGTTTGGGTCTAGCCGAGTGGGTTTGGGTCTAGCCGAGTGGGTTTGGGTCTAGCCGAGTGGGTTTGGGTCTAGCGGAGTGGGTTTGGGTCTAGCGGAGTGGGTTTGGGTCTAGCGGAGTGGGTTTGGGTCTAGCCGAGTGGGTTTGTGTCTAGCCGAGTGGGTTTGGGTCTAGCTGAGTGGGTTTGGGTCTAGCCGAGTGGGTTTGGGTCTAGCCGAGTGGGTTTGGGCCTAGCGGAGTGGGTTTGGGTGTAGCCGAGTGGGTTTGGGTCTAGCCGAGTGGGTTTGGGTCGAGCCGAGTGGGTTTGGGTCTAGCCGCGTGGGTTTGGGTCTAGCCGAGTGGGTAATCGTCTAGTCGAGTCGGTTTCGGTCGAGCCGAGTGGGTTTGGTTCTTGCCGAGTGGGTTTGGGTCTAGCCGAGTGGGTTTGGGTCTAGCCGAGTGGGTTTTGTTCTATCCGAGTGGGTTTGGGTCCAGCCGAGTGGGGTTGGGTCTATGCGAGTGGGTTTGTGTCTAGCCGAGTGGGTTTGGGTCTAGCGGAGTGGGTTTGGGTGTATGGAGTGGGTTTGGGTCTAGCCGAGTGGGTTTGGGTCTTGCCGAGTGGGTTTGGGTCTATCCGAGAGGGTTTGTGTCTAGCCGAGGGGGTTTGGGTCTAGCCGAGTGGGTTTGTGTCTAGCCAAGTGGGTTTGGGTCTAGCCGAGTCGGTTTGGGTGTAGCCAAGTGGGTTTGGGTGTAGCCGAGTGGGTTTGGGTGTAGCCGAGTGGCTTTGGGTCTAGCCGAGTGGGTTTGGGTCTAGCCGAGTGGGTTTGGGTCTAGCCGAGTGGGTTGGGGTCTAGCCGAGTGGGTTTGGGTCTAGCCCAGTGGGTTTGGGTGTAGCCGAGTGGGTTTGTGTCTAGCCAAGTGGGTTTGGGTCTAGCCGAGTGCGTTTGGATCGAGCAGAGTGGGTTTGGGTCTATCCGAGTGGGTTTGGGTCTAGTGGAGTGGGTTTGCGTGTAGCCGAGTGGGTTAGGGTCTAGCCGAGTGGGTTTGGGTCTAGCCGAGTGGGTTTGGGTCCAGCCGAGTGGGTTTGGGTCCAGCCGAGTGGGTTTGGGTCTAGCGGTGTGGGTATGGGTGTAGCCGAGTGGGTTTGGGTCTAGCCGAGTGGGTTTGGGTTGTGCCGAGTGGGTTTGGGTCTAGCCGCGTGGGTTTCGGTCTAGCCGAGTGGGTAATCATCTAGCCGAGTCGGTTTGGGTCTAGCCGAGTGGGTTTGGGTCTTGCCGAGTGGGTTTGTGTCTAGCCGAGTGTGTTTGGGTCTAGCCGAGTGGGTTTGGGTCTAGCGGAGTGGGTTCGGGTGTAGCCGAGTGGGTTTGGGTCTAGCCGAGTGGGTTTGGGTCTAGCCGAATCGGTTTCGGTCTATCCGAGAGGGTTTGTGTCTAGCCGAGTGGGTTTTGGTCTAGCTGAGTGGGTTTGGGTCTAGCCGAGTGGGTTTGGGTCTAGCCGAATCGGTTTCGGTCTATCCGAGAGGGTTTGTGTCTAGCCGAGTGGGTTTGGGTCTAGCTGAGTGGGTTTGGGTCTAGCCGTGTGGGTTTGGGTCTAGCCGCGTGCGTTTGGGTCTATCCGAGTGGGTTTGGGTCTAGCCGAATCGGTTTCGGTCTATCCGAGCGGATTTGTGTCTAGCCGAGGGGGTTTGGGTCTAGCCGAGTGGGTTTGTGTCTAGCCAAGTGGGTTTGGGTCTAGCCGAGTCGGTTTGGGTGTAGCCGAGTGGGTTTGGGTCTAGCCGAGTGGGTTTGGGTCTAGCCGAGTGGGTTTGGGTGTAGCCGAGTGGGTTTGGGTCTAGCTGAGTGGGTTTGGGTCTAGCCGAGTGGGTTTGGGTCTAGCCGAGTGGGTTTGGGTCTAGCCGAATGGGTTTTGGTCTAGCCGAGTGGGTTTGGGTCCAGCCGAGTGGGTTTGCGTCTAGCCGAGTGGGTTTGGGTTGAGCCGAGTGGGTTTGGGTCTCGCCGCGTGGGTTTGGGTCTAGCCAAGTGGGTAATCATCTAGCCGAGTCGGTTTGGGTCTAGCCGAGTGGAAATGGGTCTAGCCGAGTGGATTTGGGTCTAGCCGAGTGGGTTTGGGTCTAGCCGAGTGGGTTTATGTCGAGCCGAGTGGGTTTGGGTCCAGCCGAGTGGGTTTGGGTGTAGCCGAGTGGGTTTGGGTCTAGCTGAGTGGGTTTGGGTCTAGCCGAGTGGGTTTGGGTCTAGCCGAGTGGGTTTGGGTCTACCCGAATGGGTTTTGGTCTAGCCGAGTGGGTTTGGGTCCAGCCGAGTGGGTTTGCGTCTAGCCGAGTGGGTTTGGGTTGAGCCGAGTGGGTTTGGGTCTCGCCGCGTGGGTTTGGGTCTAGCCAAGTGGGTAATCATCTAGCCGAGTCGGTTTGGGTCTAGCCGAGTGGAAATGGGTCTAGCCGAGTGGATTTGGGTCTAGCCGAGTGGGTTTGGGTCTAGCCGAGTGGGTTTGGGTCGAGCCGAGTGGGTTTGGGTCTAGCCGAGTGGGTTTGGGTCTAGCCGAGTGGGTTTGGGTCTAGTCGAGTGGGTTTGGGTCTAGCCGAGTGGGTTTGGGTGTAGCCGAGTGGGTTTGGGTCTAGCCGAGTGGGTTTGGGTCGAGCCGAGTGGGTTTGGGTCTAGCCGCGTGGGTTTGGGTCTAGGCGAGTGGGTAATCGTCTAGTCGAGTCGGTTTCCGTCGAGCCGAGTGGGTTTGGGTCTTGCCGAGTGGGTTTGGGTCTAGCCGAGTGGGTTTGGGTCTAGCCGCGTGGGTTTGGGTCTAGCCGAGTGGGTTTGGGTCTAGCCGAGTGTGTTTGGGTCTAGCCTAGTGGGTTTCGGTCCCCCACCTGTTAAGATGCAATCCGTCCCTTTTGTACAGTTCCCCCTTACTATAAAAAAAATCCCAGTGATCTAAGAATCTAAATCCCTGCCCCCTGCACCAGTTCCTCAGCCACACATTCAGGTCCCATATCTCCCTGTTCCTGCTCTCGCCAGCACGAGGAACTGGAAGCAAACCGGAGATAACAACCCTGGAAGTCCTGCTTTTCAGCATTTTTCCGAGCTCTCTGAAGTCCCGCTGCAAAAAATTCATCTCCTTCTTTCCAACATCATTTGTGCCAACATGCACGACCACTTCCGGCTGGTCACCTTCGCCCTTGAGGATTGTCTGCACTCTGTCCGTAACATCCTGGATCCTGGCACCAGGAAGGCAGCACACCATCCTGGAATCCCGTCTGTTGCCGCAAAAACACCTGTCCGTACCTCTCACAATGGAGTCTCCAACTACAATGGCGTTGCCCGACTTTGGCCTCTGTGGGTTTGGCTCATCAGCCCTTTTTGTTTGGCAAGCCAGTCCGCCGCTCAGTGGGATACTGTCTTCTGTCCCGAAGTCTAGTTTGGGTCCAGCCGAGTGGGTTTGGGTCTAGCCGAGTGGGTAATCGTCTAGCCGAGTGGGTTTGGGTCTAGCCGAGTGGGTTTGGGTCTTGCCGAGTGGGTTTGGGTCTAGCCGAGTGGGTTTGGGTCCAGCCGAGTGGGTTTGCGTCTAGCCGAGTGGGTTTGGGTTGAGCCGAGTGGGTTTGGGTCCAGCCGCGTGGGTTTGGGTGTAGCCGAGTGGGTAATCATCTAGCCGAGTCGGTTTGGGTCTAGCCGAGTGGGTTTGGGTCTTGCCGAGTTGGTTTGGGTCTAGCCGAGTGGGTTTGGGTCTAGCCGAGTGGGTTTGGGTCTAGCCGAGTTTGTTTGGGCCTAGCGGAGTGGGTTTGGGTGTAGCCGAGTGGGTTTAGGTCCAGCCGAGTGGGTTTGGGTCGAGCTGAGTGGGTTTGGGTCTAGCCGCGTGGGTTTGGGTCTAGCCGAGTGGGTAATCGTCTAGTCGAGTCGGTTTGGGTCGAGCCGAGTGGGTTTGGGTCTTGCCGAGTAGGTTTGGGTCTAGCCGAGTGGGTTTGGGTCTAGCCAAGTAGGTTTTGGTCTATCCGAGTGGGTTTGGGTCCAGCCGAGTGGGTTTGGGTCCAGCCGAGTGGGTTTGTGTCTAGACGAGTGGGTTTGGGTCTCGCGGAGTGTGTTTGGGTCTAGTCGAGTGGGTTTGGGTCCAGCCGTGTGGGTTTGGGTCCAGCCGAGTGGGTTTGGGTCTAGGGGAGTGATTTTGGGTGTAGCCGAGTGGGTCAGGGTCTAGCCGAGTGAGTTTGGGTCTAGCCGAGTGGGTTTGGGTCAAGCCGAGTGGGTTTGGGTCGAGCCGAGAGGGTTTGGGTCTAGCCGCGTGGGTTTGGGTCTAGCCGAGTGGGTTTGGGTCTAGCCGAGTGGGTTTGGGTTGAGCCGAGTGGGTTTGGGTCTCGCCGCGTGGGTTTGGGTCTAGCCAAGTGGGTAATCATCTAGCCGAGTCGGTTTGGGTCTAGCCGAGTGGAAATGGGTCTAGCCGAGTGGATTTGGGTCTAGCCGAGTGGGTTTGGGTCTAGCCGAGTGGGTTTGGGTCGAGCCGAGTGGGTTTGGGTCTAGCCGAGTGGGTTTGGGTCTAGGCGAGTGGGTTTGGGTCTAGTCGAGTGGGTTTGGGTCTAGCCGAGTGGGTTTGGGTGTAGCCGAGTGGGTTTGGGTCTAGCCGAGTGGGTTTGGGTCGAGCCGAGTGGGTTTGGGTCTAGCCGCGTGGGTTTGGGTCTAGGCGAGTGGGTAATCGTCTAGTCGAGTCGGTTTCGGTCGAGCCGAGTGGGTTTGGGTCTTGCCGAGTGGGTTTGGGTCTAGCCGAGTGGGTTTGGGTCTAGCCGCGTGGGTTTGGGTCTAGCCGAGTGGGTTTGGGTCTAGCCGAGTGTGTTTGGGTCTAGCCTAGTGGGTTTCGGTCCCCCACCTGTTAAGATGCAATCCGTCCCTTTTGTACAGTTCCCCCTTACTATAAAAAAAATCCCAGTGATCTAAGAATCTAAATCCCTGCCCCCTGCACCAGTTCCTCAGCCACACATTCAGGTCCCATATCTCCCTGTTCCTGCTCTCGCCAGCACGAGGAACTGGAAGCAAACCGGAGATAACAACCCTGGAAGTCCTGCTTTTCAGCATTTTTCCGAGCTCTCTGAAGTCCCGCTGCAAAAAATTCATCTCCTTCTTTCCAACATCATTTGTGCCAACATGCACGACCACTTCCGGCTGGTCACCTTCGCCCTTGAGGATTGTCTGCACTCTGTCCGTAACATCCTGGATCCTGGCACCAGGAAGGCAGCACACCATCCTGGAATCCCGTCTGTTGCCGCAAAAACACCTGTCCGTACCTCTCACAATGGAGTCTCCAACTACAATGGCGTTGCCCGACTTTGGCCTCTGTGGGTTTGGCTCATCAGCCCTTTTTGTTTGGCAAGCCAGTCCGCCGCTCAGTGGGATACTGTCTTCTGTCCCGAAGTCTAGTTTGGGTCCAGCCGAGTGGGTTTGGGTCTAGCCGAGTGGGTAATCGTCTAGCCGAGTGGGTTTGGGTCTAGCCGAGTGGGTTTGGGTCTTGCCGAGTGGGTTTGGGTCTAGCCGAGTGGGTTTGGGTCCAGCCGAGTGGGTTTGCGTCTAGCCGAGTGGGTTTGGGTTGAGCCGAGTGGGTTTGGGTCTAGCCGCGTGGGTTTGGGTGTAGCCGAGTGGGTAATCATCTAGCCGAGTCGGTTTGGGTCTAGCCGAGTGGGTTTGGGTCTTGCCGAGTTGGTTTGGGTCTAGCCGAGTGGGTTTGGGTCTAGCCGAGTGGGTTTGGGTCTAGCCGAGTTTGTTTGGGCCTAGCGGAGTGGGTTTGGGTGTAGCCGAGTGGGTTTAGGTCTAGCCGAGTGGGTTTGGGTCGAGCTGAGTGGGTTTGGGTCTAGCCGCGTGGGTTTGGGTCTAGCCGAGTGGGTAATCGTCTAGTCGAGTCGGTTTGGGTCGAGCCGAGTGGGTTTGGGTCTTGCCGAGTAGGTTTGGGTCTAGCCGAGTGGGTTTGGGTCTAGCCAAGTGGGTTTTGGTCTATCCGAGTGGGTTTGGGTCCAGCCGAGTGGGTTTGGGTCCAGCCGAGTGGGTTTGTGTCTAGAGGAGTGGGTTTGGGTCTCGCGGAGTGTGTTTGGGTCTAGGGGAGTGATTTTGGGTGTAGCCGAGTGGGTCAGGGTCTAGCCGAGTGGGTTTGGGTCTAGCCGAGTGGGTTTGGGTCTAGCCGAGTGGGTTTGGGTCTAGCCGAATGGGTTTTGGTCTAGCCGAGTGGGTTTGGGTCCAGCCGAGTGGGTTTGCGTCTAGCCGAGTGGGTTTGGGTTGAGCCGAGTGGGTTTGGGTCTCGCCGCGTGGGTTTGGGTCTAGCCAAGTGGGTAATCATCTAGCCGAGTCGGTTTGGGTCTAGCCGAGTGGAAATGGGTCTAGCCGAGTGGATTTGGGTCTAGCCGAGTGGGTTTGGGTCTAGCCGAGTGGGTTTATGTCGAGCCGAGTGGGTTTGGGTCTAGCCGAGTGGGTTTGGGTGTAGCCGAGTGGGTTTGGGTCTAGCTGAGTGGGTTTGGGTCTAGCCGAGTGGGTTTGGGTCTAGCCGAGTGGGTTTGGGTCTACCCGAATGGGTTTTGGTCTAGCCGAGTGGGTTTGGGTCCAGCCGAGTGGGTTTGCGTCTAGCCGAGTGGGTTTGGGTTGAGCCGAGTGGGTTTGGGTCTCGCCGCGTGGGTTTGGGTCTAGCCAAGTGGGTAATCATCTAGCCGAGTCGGTTTGGGTCTAGCCGAGTGGAAATGGGTCTAGCCGAGTGGATTTGGGTCTAGCCGAGTGGGTTTGGGTCTAGCCGAGTGGGTTTGGGTCGAGCCGAGTGGGTTTGGGTCTAGCCGAGTGGGTTTGGGTCTAGCCGAGTGGGTTTGGGTCTAGTCGAGTGGGTTTGGGTCTAGCCGAGTGGGTTTGGGTGTAGCCGAGTGGGTTTTGGTCTAGCCGAGTGGGTTTGGGTCGAGCCGAGTGGGTTTGGGTCTAGCCGCGTGGGTTTGGGTCTAGGCGAGTGGGTAATCGTCTAGTCGAGTCGGTTTCGGTCGAGCCGAGTGGGTTTGGGTCTTGCCGAGTGGGTTTGGGTCTAGCCGAGTGGGTTTGGGTCTAGCCGCGTGGGTTTGGGTCTAGCCGAGTGGGTTTGGGTCTAGCCGAGTGTGTTTGGGTCTAGCCTAGTGGGTTTCGGTCCCCCACCTGTTAAGATGCAATCCGTCCCTTTTGTACAGTTCCCCCTTACTATAAAAAAAATCCCAGTGATCTAAGAATCTAAATCCCTGCCCCCTGCACCAGTTCCTCAGCCACACATTCAGGTCCCATATCTCCCTGTTCCTGCTCTCGCCAGCACGAGGAACTGGAAGCAAACCGGAGATAACAACCCTGGAAGTCCTGCTTTTCAGCATTTTTCCGAGCTCTCTGAAGTCCCGCTGCAAAAAATTCATCTCCTTCTTTCCAACATCATTTGTGCCAACATGCACGACCACTTCCGGCTGGTCACCTTCGCCCTTGAGGATTGTCTGCACTCTGTCCGTAACATCCTGGATCCTGGCACCAGGAAGGCAGCACACCATCCTGGAATCCCGTCTGTTGCCGCAAAAACACCTGTCCGTACCTCTCACAATGGAGTCTCCAACTACAATGGCGTTGCCCGACTTTGGCCTCTGTGGGTTTGGCTCATCAGCCCTTTTTGTTTGGCAAGCCAGTCCGCCGCTCAGTGGGATACTGTCTTCTGTCCCGAAGTCTAGTTTGGGTCCAGCCGAGTGGGTTTGGGTCTAGCCGAGTGGGTAATCGTCTAGCCGAGTGGGTTTGGGTCTAGCCGAGTGGGTTTGGGTCTTGCCGAGTGGGTTTGGGTCTAGCCGAGTGGGTTTGGGTCCAGCCGAGTGGGTTTGCGTCTAGCCGAGTGGGTTTGGGTTGAGCCGAGTGGGTTTGGGTCTAGCCGCGTGGGTTTGGGTGTAGCCGAGTGGGTAATCATCTAGCCGAGTCGGTTTGGGTCTAGCCGAGTGGGTTTGGGTCTTGCCGAGTTGGTTTGGGTCTAGCCGAGTGGGTTTGGGTCTAGCCGAGTGGGTTTGGGTCTAGCCGAGTTTGTTTGGGCCTAGCGGAGTGGGTTTGGGTGTAGCCGAGTGGGTTTAGGTCTAGCCGAGTGGGTTTGGGTCGAGCTGAGTGGGTTTGGGTCTAGCCGCGTGGGTTTGGGTCTAGCCGAGTGGGTAATCGTCTAGTCGAGTCGGTTTGGGTCGAGCCGAGTGGGTTTGGGTCTTGCCGAGTAGGTTTGGGTCTAGCCGAGTGGGTTTGGGTCTAGCCAAGTGGGTTTTGGTCTATCCGAGTGGGTTTGGGTCCAGCCGAGTGGGTTTGGGTCCAGCCGAGTGGGTTTGTGTCTAGAGGAGTGGGTTTGGGTCTCGCGGAGTGTGTTTGGGTCTAGTCGAGTGGGTTTGGGTCCAGCCGTGTGGGTTTGGGTCCAGCCGAGTGGGTTTGGGTCTAGGGGAGTGATTTTGGGTGTAGCCGAGTGGGTCAGGGTCTAGCCGAGTGGGTTTGGGTCTAGCCGAGTGGGTTTGCGTCTAGCCGAGTGGGTTTGGGTCTAGCCGAATGGGTTTTGGTCTAGCCGAGTGGGTTTGGGTCCAGCCGAGTGGGTTTGCGTCTAGCCGAGTGGGTTTGGGTTGAGCCGAGTGGGTTTGGGTCTCGCCGCGTGGGTTTGGGTCTAGCCAAGTGGGTAATCATCTAGCCGAGTCGGTTTGGGTCTAGCCGAGTGGAAATGGGTCTAGCCGAGTGGATTTGGGTCTAGCCGAGTGGGTTTGGGTCTAGCCGAGTGGGTTTATGTCGAGCCGAGTGGGTTTGGGTCTAGCCGAGTGGGTTTGGGTGTAGCCGAGTGGGTTTGGGTCTAGCTGAGTGGGTTTGGGTCCAGCCGAGTGGGTTTGGGTCTAGCCGAGTGGGTTTGGGTCTACCCGAATGGGTTTTGGTCTAGCCGAGTTGGTTTGGGTCCAGCCGAGTGGGTTTGCGTCTAGCCGAGTGGGTTTGGGTTGAGCCGAGTGGGTTTGGGTCTCGCCGCGTGGGTTTGGGTCTAGCCAAGTGGGTAATCATCTAGCCGAGTCGGTTTGGGTCTAGCCGAGTGGAAATGGGTCTAGCCGAGTGGATTTGGGTCTAGCCGAGTGGGTTTGGGTCTAGCCGAGTGGGTTTGGGTCGAGCCGAGTGGGTTTGGGTCTAGCCGAGTGGGTTTGGGTCTAGCCGAGTGGGTTTGGGTCTAGTCGAGTGGGTTTGGGTCTAGCCGAGTGGGTTTGGGTGTAGCCGAGTGGGTTTGGGTCTAGCCGAGTGGGTTTGGGTCGAGCCGAGTGGGTTTGGGTCTAGCCGCGTGGGTTTGGGTCTAGGCGAGTGGGTAATCGTCTAGTCGAGTCGGTTTCGGTCGAGCCGAGTGGGTTTGGGTCTTGCCGAGTGGGTTTGGGTCTAGCCGAGTGGGTTTGGGTCTAGCCGCGTGGGTTTGGGTCTAGCCGAGTGGGTTTGGGTCTAGCCGAATGTGTTTGGGTCTAGCCTAGTGGGTTTCGGTCCCCCACCTGTTAAGATGCAATCCGTCCCTTTTGTACAGTTCCCCCTTACTATAAAAAAAATCCCAGTGATCTAAGAATCTAAATCCCTGCCCCCTGCACCAGTTCCTCAGCCACACATTCAGGTCCCATATCTCCCTGTTCCTGCTCTCGCCAGCACGAGGAACTGGAAGCAAACCGGAGATAACAACCCTGGAAGTCCTGCTTTTCAGCATTTTTCCGAGCTCTCTGAAGTCCCGCTGCAAAAAATTCATCTCCTTCTTTCCAACATCATTTGTGCCAACATGCACGACCACTTCCGGCTGGTCACCTTCGCCCTTGAGGATTGTCTGCACTCTGTCCGTAACATCCTGGATCCTGGCACCAGGAAGGCAGCACACCATCCTGGAATCCCGTCTGTTGCCGCAAAAACACCTGTCCGTACCTCTCACAATGGAGTCTCCAACTACAATGGCGTTGCCCGACTTTGGCCTCTGTGGGTTTGGCTCATCAGCCCTTTTTGTTTGGCAAGCCAGTCCGCCGCTCAGTGGGATACTGTCTTCTGTCCCGAAGTCTAGTTTGGGTCCAGCCGAGTGGGTTTGGGTCTAGCCGAGTGGGTAATCGTCTAGCCGAGTGGGTTTGGGTCTAGCCGAGTGGGTTTGGGTCTTGCCGAGTGGGTTTGGGTCTAGCCGAGTGGGTTTGGGTCCAGCCGAGTGGGTTTGCGTCTAGCCGAGTGGGTTTGGGTTGAGCCGAGTGGGTTTGGGTCTAGCCGCGTGGGTTTGGGTGTAGCCGAGTGGGTAATCATCTAGCCGAGTCGGTTTGGGTCTAGCCGAGTGGGTTTGGGTCTTGCCGAGTTGGTTTGGGTCTAGCCGAGTGGGTTTGGGTCTAGCCGAGTGGGTTTGGGTCTAGCCGAGTTTGTTTGGGCCTAGCGGAGTGGGTTTGGGTGTAGCCGAGTGGGTTTAGGTCTAGCCGAGTGGGTTTGGGTCGAGCTGAGTGGGTTTGGGTCTAGCCGCGTGGGTTTGGGTCTAGCCGAGTGGGTAATCGTCTAGTCGAGTCGGTTTGGGTCGAGCCGAGTGGGTTTGGGTCTTGCCGAGTAGGTTTGGGTCTAGCCGAGTGGGTTTGGGTCTAGCCAAGTGGGTTTTGGTCTATCCGAGTGGGTTTGGGTCCAGCCGAGTGGGTTTGGGTCCAGCCGAGTGGGTTTGTGTCTAGAGGAGTGGGTTTGGGTCTCGCGGAGTGTGTTTGGGTCTAGTCGAGTGGGTTTGGGTCCAGCCGTGTGGGTTTGGGTCCAGCCGAGTGGGTTTGGGTCTAGGGGAGTGATTTGGGGTGTAGCCGAGTGGGTCAGGGTCTAGCCGAGTGGGTTTGGGTCTAGCCGAGTGGGTTTGGGTCAAGCCGAGTGGGTTTGGGTCGAGCCGAGAGGGTTTGGGTCTAGCCGCGTGGGTTTGGGTCTAGCCGAGTGGGTTTGGGTCTAGCCGAGTGGGTTTGGGTTGAGCCGAGTGGGTTTGGGTCTCGCCGCGTGGGTTTGGGTCTAGCCAAGTGGGTAATCATCTAGCCGAGTCGGTTTCGGTCTAGCCGAGTGGAAATGCGTCTAGCCGAGTGGATTTGGGTCTAGCCGAGTGGGTTTGGGTCTAGCCGAGTGGGTTTTTGTCGAGCCGAGTGGGTTTGGGTCTAGCCGAGTGGGTTTGGGTGTAGCCGAGTGGGTTTGGGTCTAGCTGAGTGGGTTTGGGTCTAGCCGAGTGGGTTTGGGTCTAGCCGAGTGGGTTTGGGTCTACCCGAATGGGTTTTGGTCTAGCCGAGTTGGTTTGGGTCCAGCCGAGTGGGTTTGCGTCTAGCCGAGTGGGTTTGGGTTGAGCCGAGTGGGTTTGGGTCTCGCCGCGTGGGTTTGGGTCTAGCCAAGTGGGTAATCATCTAGCCGAGTCGGTTTGGGTCTAGCCGAGTGGAAATGGGTCTAGCCGAGTGGATTTGGGTCTAGCCGAGTGGGTTTGGGTCTAGCCGAGTGGGTTTGGGTCGAGCCGAGTGGGTTTGGGTCTAGCCGAGTGGGTTTGGGTCTAGCCGAGTGGGTTTGGGTCTAGTCGAGTGGGTTTGGGTCTAGCCGAGTGGGTTTGGGTGTAGCCGAGTGGGTTTGGGTCTAGCCGAGTGGGTTTGGGTCGAGCCGAGTGGGTTTGGGTCTAGCCGCGTGGGTTTGGGTCTAGGCGAGTGGGTAATCGTCTAGTCGAGTCGGTTTGGGTCGAGCCGAGTGGGTTTGGGTCTTGCCGAGTGGGTTTGGGTCTAGCCGAGTGGGTTTGGGTCTAGCCGCGTGGGTTTGGGTCTAGCCGAGTGGGTTTGGGTCCAGCCGAGTGTGTTTGGGTCTAGCCTAGTGGGTTTCGGTCCCCCACCTGTTAAGATGCAATCCGTCCCTTTTGTACAGTTCCCCCTTACTATAAAAAAAATCCCAGTGATCTAAGAATCTAAATCCCTGCCCCCTGCACCAGTTCCTCAGCCACACATTCAGGTCCCATATCTCCCTGTTCCTGCTCTCGCCAGCACGAGGAACTGGAAGCAAACCGGAGATAACAACCCTGGAAGTCCTGCTTTTCAGCATTTTTCCGAGCTCTCTGAAGTCCCGCTGCAAAAAATTCATCTCCTTCTTTCCAACATCATTTGTGCCAACATGCACGACCACTTCCGGCTGGTCACCTTCGCCCTTGAGGATTGTCTGCACTCTGTCCGTAACATCCTGGATCCTGGCACCAGGAAGGCAGCACACCATCCTGGAATCCCGTCTGTTGCCGCAAAAACACCTGTCCGTACCTCTCACAATGGAGTCTCCAACTACAATGGCGTTGCCCGACTTTGGCCTCTGTGGGTTTGGCTCATCAGCCCTTTTTGTTTGGCAAGCCAGTCCGCCGCTCAGTGGGATACTGTCTTCTGTCCCGAAGTCTAGTTTGGGTCCAGCCGAGTGGGTTTGGGTCTAGCCGAGTGGGTAATCGTCTAGCCGAGTGGGTTTGGGTGTAGCCGAGTGGGTTTGGGTCGTGCCGAGTGGGTTTGGGTCTAGCCGTGTGGGTTTGGGTCCAGCCGAGTGGGTTTGCGTCTACCCGAGTGGGTTTGGGTTGAGCCGAGTGGGTTTGGGTCTAGCCGCGTGGGTTTGGGTGTAGCCGAGTGGGTAATCATCTAGCCGAGTCGGTTTGGGTCTAGCCGAGTGGGTTTGGGTCTTGCCGAGTTGGTTAGGGTCTAGCCGAGTGGGTTTGGGTCTAGCCGAGTGGGTTTGGATCTAGCCGAGTTTGTTTGGGCCTAGCGGAGTGGGTTTGGGTGTAGCCGAGTGGGTTTAGGTCTAGCCGAGTGGGTTTGGGTCGAGCTGAGTGGGTTTGGGTCTAGCCGCGTGGGTTTGGGTCTAGCCGAGTGGGTAATCGTCTAGTCGAGTCGGTTTGGGTCGAGCCGAGTGGGTTTGGGTCTTGCCGAGTAGGTTTGGGTCTAGCCGAGTCGGTTTGGGTCTAGCCAAGTGGGTTTTGGTCTATCCGAGTGGGTTTGGGTCCAGCCGAGTGGGTTTGGGTCCAGCCGAGTGGGTTTGTGTCTAGAGGAGTGGGTTTGGGTCTCGCGGAGTGTGTTTGGGTCTAGTCGAGTGGGTTTGGGTCCAGCCGTGTGGGTTTGGGTCCAGCCGAGTGGGTTTGGGTCTAGGGGAGTGATTTGGGGTGTAGCCGAGTGGGTCAGGGTCTAGCCGAGTGGGTTTGGGTCTAGCCGAGTGGGTTTGGGTCAAGCCGAGTGGGTTTGGGTCGAGCCGAGAGGGTTTGGGTCTAGCCGCGTGGGTTTGGGTCTAGCCGAGTGGGTTTGGGTCTAGCCGAGTGGGTTTGGGTTGAGCCGAGTGGGTTTGGGTCTCGCCGCGTGGGTTTGGGTCTAGCCAAGTGGGTAATCATCTAGCCGAGTCGGTTTGGGTCTAGCCGAGTGGAAATGGGTCTAGCCGAGTGGATTTGGGTCTAGCCGAGTGGGTTTGGGTCTAGCCGAGTGGGTTTGGGTCGAGCCGAGTGGGTTTGGGTCTAGCCGAGTGGGTTTGGGTCTAGCCGAGTGGGTTTGGGTCTAGTCGAGTGGGTTTGGGTCTAGCCGAGTGGGTTTGGGTGTAGCCGAGTGGGTTTGGGTCTAGCCGAGTGGGTTTGGGTCGAGCCGAGTGGGTTTGGATCTAGCCGCGTGGGTTTGGGTCTAGGCGAGTGGGTAATCGTCTAGTCGAGTCGGTTTCGGTCGAGCCGAGTGGGTTTGGGTCTTGCCGAGTGGGTTTGGGTCTAGCCGAGTGGGTTTGGGTCTAGCCGCGTGGGTTTGGGTCTAGCCGAGTGGGTTTGGGTCTAGCCGAGTGTGTTTGGGTCTAGCCTAGTGGGTTTCGGTCCCCCACCTGTTAAGATGCAATCCGTCCCTTTTGTACAGTTCCCCCTTACTATAAAAAAAATCCCAGTGATCTAAGAATCTAAATCCCTGCCCCCTGCACCAGTTCCTCAGCCACACATTCAGGTCCCATATCTCCCTGTTCCTGCTCTCGCCAGCACGAGGGACTGGAAGCAAACCGGAGATAACAACCCTGGAAGTCCTGCTTTTCAGCATTTTTCCGAGCTCTCTGAAGTCCCGCTGCAAAAAATTCATCTCCTTCTTTCCAACATCATTTGTGCCAACATGCACGACCACTTCCGGCTGGTCACCTTCGCCCTTGAGGATTGTCTGCACTCTGTCCGTAACATCCTGGATCCTGGCACCAGGAAGGCAGCACACCATCCTGGAATCCCGTCTGTTGCCGCAAAAACACCTGTCCGTACCTCTCACAATGGAGTCTCCAACTACAATGGCGTTGCCCGACTTTGGCCTCTGTGGGTTTGGCTCATCAGCCCTTTTTGTTTGGCAAGCCAGTCCGCCGCTCAGTGGGATACTGTCTTCTGTCCCGAAGTCTAGTTTGGGTCCAGCCGAGTGGGTTTGGGTCTAGCCGAGTGGGTAATCGTCTAGCCGAGTGGGTTTGGGTCTAGCCGAGTGGGTTTGGGTCTTGCCGAGTGGGTTTGGGTCTAGCCGAGTGGGTTTGGGTCCAGCCGAGTGGGTTTGCGTCTAGCCGAGTGGGTTTGGGTTGAGCCGAGTGGGTTTGGGTCTAGCCGCGTGGGTTTGGGTGTAGCCGAGTGGGTAATCATCTAGCCGAGTCGGTTTGGGTCTAGCCGAGTGGGTTTGGGTCTTGCCGAGTTGGTTTGGGTCTAGCCGAGTGGGTTTGGGTCTAGCCGAGTGGGTTTGGGTCTAGCCGAGTTTGTTTGGGCCTAGCGGAGTGGGTTTGGGTGTAGCCGAGTGGGTTTAGGTCTAGCCGAGTGGGTTTGGGTCGAGCTGAGTGGGTTTGGGTCTAGCCGCGTGGGTTTGGGTCTAGCCGAGTGGGTAATCGTCTAGTCGAGTCGGTTTGGGTCGAGCCGAGTGGGTTTGGGTCTTGCCGAGTAGGTTTGGGTCTAGCCGAGTGGGTTTGGGTCTAGCCAAGTGGGTTTTGGTCTATCCGAGTGGGTTTGGGTCCAGCCGAGTGGGTTTGGGTCCAGCCGAGTGGGTTTGTGTCTAGAGGAGTGGGTTTGGGTCTCGCGGAGTGTGTTTGGGTCTAGTCGAGTGGGTTTGGGTCCAGCCGTGTGGGTTTGGGTCCAGCCGAGTGGGTTTGGGTCTAGGGGAGTGATTTGGGGTGTAGCCGAGTGGGTCAGGGTCTAGCCGAGTGGGTTTGGGTCTAGCCGAGTGGGTTTGGGTCAAGCCGAGTGTGTTTGGGTCGAGCCGAGAGGGTTTGGGTCTAGCCGCGTGGGTTTGGGTCTAGCCGAGTGGGTTTGGGTCTAGCCGAGTGGGTTTGGGTTGAGCCGAGTGGGTTTGGGTCTCGCCGCGTGGGTTTGGGTCTAGCCAAGTGGGTAATCATCTAGCCGAGTCGGTTTGGGTCTAGCCGAGTGGAAATGGGTCTAGCCGAGTGGATTTGGGTCTAGCCGAGTGGGTTTGGGTCTAGCCGAGTGGGTTTGGGTCGAGCCGAGTGGGTTTGGGTCTAGCCGAGTGGGTTTGGGTCTAGCCGAGTGGGTTTGGGTCTAGTCGAGTGGGTTTGGGTCTAGCCGAGTGGGTTTGGGTGTAGCCGAGTGGGTTTGGGTCTAGCCGAGTGGGTTTGGGTCGAGCCGAGTGGGTTTGGATCTAGCCGCGTGGGTTTGGGTCTAGGCGAGTGGGTAATCGTCTAGTCGAGTCGGTTTCGGTCGAGCCGAGTGGGTTTGGGTCTTGCCGAGTGGGTTTGGGTCTAGCCGAGTGGGTTTGGGTCTAGCCGCGTGGGTTTGGGTCTAGCCGAGTGGGTTTGGGTCTAGCCGAGTGTGTTTGGGTCTAGCCTAGTGGGTTTCGGTCCCCCACCTGTTAAGATGCAATCCGTCCCTTTTGTACAGTTCCCCCTTACTATAAAAAAAATCCCAGTGATCTAAGAATCTAAATCCCTGCCCCCTGCACCAGTTCCTCAGCCACACATTCAGGTCCCATATCTCCCTGTTCCTGCTCTCGCCAGCACGAGGAACTGGAAGCAAACCGGAGATAACAACCCTGGAAGTCCTGCTTTTCAGCATTTTTCCGAGCTCTCTGAAGTCCCGCTGCAAAAAATTCATCTCCTTCTTTCCAACATCATTTGTGCCAACATGCACGACCACTTCCGGCTGGTCACCTTCGCCCTTGAGGATTGTCTGCACTCTGTCCGTAACATCCTGGATCCTGGCACCAGGAAGGCAGCACACCATCCTGGAATCCCGTCTGTTGCCGCAAAAACACCTGTCCGTACCTCTCACAATGGAGTCTCCAACTACAATGGCGTTGCCCGACTTTGGCCTCTGTGGGTTTGGCTCATCAGCCCTTTTTGTTTGGCAAGCCAGTCCGCCGCTCAGTGGGATACTGTCTTCTGTCCCGAAGTCTAGTTTGGGTCCAGCCGAGTGGGTTTGGGTCTAGCCGAGTGGGTAATCGTCTAGCCGAGTGGGTTTGGGTCTAGCCGAGTGGGTTTGGGTCTTGCCGAGTGGGTTTGGGTCTAGCCGAGTGGGTTTGGGTCCAGCCGAGTGGGTTTGCGTCTAGCCGAGTGGGTTTGGGTTGAGCCGAGTGGGTTTGGGTCTAGCCGCGTGGGTTTGGGTGTAGCCGAGTGGGTAATCATCTAGCCGAGTCGGTTTGGGTCTAGCCGAGTGGGTTTGGGTCTTGCCGAGTTGGTTTGGGTCTAGCCGAGTGGGTTTGGGTCTAGCCGAGTGGGTTTGGGTCTAGCCGAGTTTGTTTGGGCCTAGCGGAGTGGGTTTGGGTGTAGCCGAGTGGGTTTAGGTCTAGCCGAGTGGGTTTGGGTCGAGCTGAGTGGGTTTGGGTCTAGCCGCGTGGGTTTGGGTCTAGCCGAGTGGGTAATCGTCTAGTCGAGTCGGTTTGGGTCGAGCCGAGTGGGTTTGGGTCTTGCCGAGTAGGTTTGGGTCTAGCCGAGTGGGTTTGGGTCTAGCCAAGTGGGTTTTGGTCTATCCGAGTGGGTTTGGGTCCAGCCGAGTGGGTTTGGGTCCAGCCGAGTGGGTTTGTGTCTAGAGGAGTGGGTTTGGGTCTCGCGGAGTGTGTTTGGGTCTAGTCGAGTGGGTTTGGGTCCAGCCGTGTGGGTTTGGGTCCAGCCGAGTGGGTTTGGGTCTAGGGGAGTGATTTGGGGTGTAGCCGAGTGGGTCAGGGTCTAGCCGAGTGGGTTTGGGTCTAGCCGAGTGGGTTTGGGTCAAGCCGAGTGGGTTTGGGTCGAGCCGAGAGGGTTTGGGTCTAGCCGCGTGGGTTTGGGTCTAGCCGAGTGGGTTTGGGTCTAGCCGAGTGGGTTTGGGTTGAGCCGAGTGGGTTTGGGTCTCGCCGCGTGGGTTTGGGTCTAGCCAAGTGGGTAATCATCTAGCCGAGTCGGTTTGGGTCTAGCCGAGTGGAAATGGGTCTAGCCGAGTGGATTTGGGTCTAGCCGAGTGGGTTTGGGTCTAGCCGAGTGGGTTTGGGTCGAGCCGAGTGGGTTTGGGTCTAGCCGAGTGGGTTTGGGTCTAGCCGAGTGGGTTTGGGTCTAGTCGAGTGGGTTTGGGTCTAGCCGAGTGGGTTTGGGTGTAGCCGAGTGGGTTTGGGTCTAGCCGAGTGGGTTTGGGTCGAGCCGAGTGGGTTTGGATCTAGCCGCGTGGGTTTGGGTCTAGGCGAGTGGGTAATCGTCTAGTCGAGTCCGTTTCGGTCGAGCCGAGTGGGTTTGGGTCTTGCCGAGTGGGTTTGGGTCTAGCCGAGTGGGTTTGGGTCTAGCCGCGTGGGTTTGGGTCTAGCCGAGTGGGTTTGGGTCTAGCCGAGTGTGTTTGGGTCTAGCCTAGTGGGTTTCGGTCCCCCACCTGTTAAGATGCAATCCGTCCCTTTTGTACAGTTCCCCCTTACTATAAAAAAAATCCCAGTGATCTAAGAATCTAAATCCCTGCCCCCTGCACCAGTTCCTCAGCCACACATTCAGGTCCCATATCTCCCTGTTCCTGCTCTCGCCAGCACGAGGAACTGGAAGCAAACCGGAGATAACAACCCTGGAAGTCCTGCTTTTCAGCATTTTTCCGAGCTCTCTGAAGTCCCGCTGCAAAAAATTCATCTCCTTCTTTCCAACATCATTTGTGCCAACATGCACGACCACTTCCGGCTGGTCACCTTCGCCCTTGAGGATTGTCTGCACTCTGTCCGTAACATCCTGGATCCTGGCACCAGGAAGGCAGCACACCATCCTGGAATCCCGTCTGTTGCCGCAAAAACACCTGTCCGTACCTCTCACAATGGAGTCTCCAACTACAATGGCGTTGCCCGACTTTGGCCTCTGTGGGTTTGGCTCATCAGCCCTTTTTGTTTGGCAAGCCAGTCCGCCGCTCAGTGGGATACTGTCTTCTGTCCCGAAGTCTAGTTTGGGTCCAGCCGAGTGGGTTTGGGTCTAGCCGAGTGGGTAATCGTCTAGCCGAGTGGGTTTGGGTCTAGCCGAGTGGGTTTGGGTCTTGCCGAGTGGGTTTGGGTCTAGCCGAGTGGGTTTGGGTCCAGCCGAGTGGGTTTGCGTCTAGCCGAGTGGGTTTGGGTTGAGCCGAGTGGGTTTGGGTCTAGCCGCGTGGGTTTGGGTGTAGCCGAGTGGGTAATCATCTAGCCGAGTCGGTTTGGGTCTAGCCGAGTGGGTTTGGGTCTTGCCGAGTTGGTTTGGGTCTAGCCGAGTGGGTTTGGGTCTAGCCGAGTGGGTTTGGGTCTAGCCGAGTTTGTTTGGGCCTAGCGGAGTGGGTTTGGGTGTAGCCGAGTGGGTTTAGGTCTAGCCGAGTGGGTTTGGGTCGAGCTGAGTGGGTTTGGGTCTAGCCGCGTGGGTTTGGGTCTAGCCGAGTGGGTAATCGTCTAGTCGAGTCGGTTTGGGTCGAGCCGAGTGGGTTTGGGTCTTGCCGAGTAGGTTTGGGTCTAGCCGAGTGGGTTTGGGTCTAGCCAAGTGGGTTTTGGTCTATCCGAGTGGGTTTGGGTCCAGCCGAGTGGGTTTGGGTCCAGCCGAGTGGGTTTGTGTCTAGAGGAGTGGGTTTGGGTCTCGCGGAGTGTGTTTGGGTCTAGTCGAGTGGGTTTGGGTCCAGCCGTGTGGGTTTGGGTCCAGCCGAGTGTGTTTGGGTCTAGGGGAGTGATTTTGGGTGTAGCCGAGTGGGTCAGGGTCTAGCCGAGTGGGTTTGGGTCTAGCCGAGTGGGTTTGGGTCAAGCCGAGTGGGTTTGGGTCGAGCCGAGAGGGTTTGGGTCTAGCCGCGTGGGTTTGGGTCTAGCCGAGTGGGTTTGGGTCTAGCCGAGTGGGTTTGGGTCTAGCCGAGTGGGTTTGGGTCTAGCGGAGTGGGTTTGGGTCTAGCCGAGTGGGTTTGGGTCTAGCTGAGTGGGTTTGGGTCTAGCCGAGTAGGTTTGGGTCTAGCCGAGTGTGTTTGGGTCTAGCCTAGTGGGTTTCGGTCTAGCCGTGTGGGTTTGGGTCTAGCGGAGTGGGTTTGGGTCTAGCGGAGTGGGTTTGCGTGTAGCGGAGTGGGTTTGGGTCTAGCGGAGTGTGTTTGGGTCTAGCCGAATCGGTTTGGGTCTAGCCGAGTGGGTTTGGGTGTAGCGGAGTGGATTTGGGTCTAGCGGAGTGGGTTTGGGTCTAGCCGAGTGGGTTTGGGTCTAGCTGAGTGGGTTTGGGTCTAGCCGAGTGGGTTTGGGTCTAGCCGAGTGGGTTTGGGTCTAGCCGAGTGGGTTTGGGTCTAGCCGAGTGGGTTTGAGTCTAGCCGAGTGGATTTGGGTCTACCCGAGTGGGTTTGGGTCTAGCCGAGTGGGTTTGGGTCTAGCCGAGTGGGTTTGGGTCTAGCCGAGTGGGTTTGTGTCTAGCCGAGTGGGTTTGGGTCTAGTGGAGTGGGTTTGGGTCTAGCCGAGTGGGTTTGGGTCTAGCGGAGTGGGTTTGGGTCTAGCGGAGTGGGTTTGGGTCTAGCGGAGTGGGTTTGGGTCTAGCCGAGTGGGTTTGGGTCTAGCCGAGTGGGTTTGGGTCTAGCCGAGTGGGTTTGGGTCTAGCCGAGTGGGTTTGGGTCTAGCCGAGTGGGTTTGGGCCTAGCGGAGTGGGTTTGGGTGTAGCCGAGTGGGTTTGGGTCTAGCCGAGTGGGTTTGGGTCGAGCCGAGTGGGTTTGGGTCTAGCCGCGTGGGTTTGGGTCTAGCCGAGTGGGTAATCGTCTAGTCGAGTCGGTTTCGGTCGAGCCGAGTGGGTTTAGGTCTTGCCGAGTGGGTTTTGGTCTAGCCGAGTGGGTTTGGGTCTAGCCTAGTGGGTTTGGGTCTAGCGGAGTGGGTTTGGGTCTAGCGGATTGGGTTTGGGTCTAGCGGAGTGGGTTTGGGTCTAGCCGAGTGGGTTTGGGTCTAGCCGAGTGGGTTTGGGTCTAGCCGAGTGGGTTTGGGTCTAGCCGAGTGGGTTTGGGTCTAGCCGAGTGGGTTTGGGCCTAGCGGAGTGGGTTTGGGTGTAGCCGAGTGGGTTTGGGTCTAGCCGAGTGGGTTTGGGTCGAGCCGAGTGGGTTTGGGTCTAGCCGCGTGGGTTTGGGTCTAGCCGAGTGGGTAATCGTCTAGTCGAGTCGGTTTCGGTCGAGCCGAGTGGGTTTGGGTCTTGCCGAGTGGGTTTGGGTCTAGCCGAGTGGGTTTGGGTCTAGCCGCGTGGGTTTGGGTCTAGCCGAGTGGGTTTGGGTCTAGCCGAGTGGGTTTGGGTCTAGCGGAGTGGGTTTGGGTCTAGCGGAGTGGGTTTGGGTCTAGCCGAGTGGGTTTGTGTCTAGCCGAGTGGGTTTGGGTCTAGCCGAGTGGGTTTGGGTCTAGCCGAGTGGGTTTGGGTCTAGCCGAGTGGGTTTGGGCCTAGCGGAGTGGGTTTGGGTGTAGCCGAGTGGGTTTGGGTCTAGCCGAGTGGGTTTGGGTCGAGCCGAGTGGGTTTGGGTCTAGCCGCGTGGGTTTGGGTCTAGCCGAGTGGGTAATCGTCTAGTCGAGTCGGTTTCGGTCGAGCCGAGTGGGTTTGGTTCTTGCCGAGTGGGTTTGGGTCTAGCCGAGTGGGTTTGGGTCTAGCCGAGTGGGTTTTGTTCTATCCGAGTGGGTTTGGGTCCAGCCGAGTGGGGTTGGGTCTATGCGAGTGGGTTTGTGTCTAGCCGAGTGGGTTTGGGTCTAGCGGAGTGGGTTTGGGTGTAGCGGAGTGGGTTTGGGTCTAGCCGAGTGGGTTTGGGTCTTGCCGAGTGGGTTTGGGTCTATCCGAGAGGGTTTGTGTCTAGCCGAGGGGGTTTGGGTCTAGCCGAGTGGGTTTGTGTCTAGCCAAGTGGGTTTGGGTCTAGCCGAGTCGGTTTGGGTGTAGCCAAGTGGGTTTGGGTGTAGCCGAGTGGGTTTGGGTGTAGCCGAGTGGCTTTGGGTCTAGCCGAGTGGGTTTGGGTCTAGCCGAGTGGGTTGGGGTCTAGCCGAGTGGGTTTGGGTCTAGCCCAGTGGGTTTGGGTGTAGCCGAGTGGGTTTGTGTCTAGCCAAGTGGGTTTGGGTCTAGCCGAGTGCGTTTGGATCGAGCAGAGTGGGTTTGGGTCTATCCGAGTGGGTTTGGGTCTAGTGGAGTGGGTTTGCGTGTAGCCGAGTGGGTTAGGGTCTAGCCGAGTGGGTTTGGGTCTAGCCGAGTGGGTTTGGGTCCAGCCGAGTGGGTTTGGGTCCAGCCGAGTGGGTTTGGGTCTAGCGGTGTGGGTATGGGTGTAGCCGAGTGGGTTTGGGTCTAGCCGAGTGGGTTTGGGTTGTGCCGAGTGGGTTTGGGTCTAGCCGCGTGGGTTTGGGTCTAGCCGAGTGGGTAATCATCTAGCCGAGTCGGTTTGGGTCTCGCCGAGTGGGTTTGGGTCTAGCGGAGTGGGTTTGTGTCTAGCCGAGTGTGTTTGGGTCTAGCCGAGTGGGTTTGGGTCTAGCGGAGTGGGTTTGGGTGTAGCCGAGTGGGTTTGGGTGTAGCGGAGTGGATTTGGGTCTAGCGGAGTGGGTTTGGGTCTAGCCGAGTGGTTTGGGTCTAGCTGAGTGGGTTTGGGTCTAGCCGAGTGGGTTTGGGTCTAGCCGAGTGGGTTTGGGTCTAGCCGAGTGGGTTTGGGTCTAGCCGAGTGGGTTTGGGTGTAGCGGAGTGGATTTGGGTCTAGCGGAGTGGGTTTGGGTCTAGCCGAGTGGGTTTGGGTCTAGCTGAGTGGGTTTGGGTCTAGCCGAGTGGGTTTGGGTCTAGCCGAGTGGGTTTGGGTCTAGCCGAGTGGGTTTGGGTCTAGCCGAGTGGGTTTGAGTCTAGCCGAGTGGATTTGGGTCTACCCGAGTGGGTTTGGGTCTAGCCGAGTGGGTTTGGGTCTAGCCGAGTGGGTTTGGGTCTAGCCGAGTGGGTTTGTGTCTAGCCGAGTGGGTTTGGGTCTAGTGGAGTGGGTTTGGGTCTAGCCGAGTGGGTTTGGGTCTAGCGGAGTGGGTTTGGGTCTAGCGGAGTGGGTTTGGGTCTAGCGGAGTGGGTTTGGGTCTAGCCGAGTGGGTTTGGGTCTAGCCGAGTGGGTTTGGGTCTAGCCGAGTGGGTTTGGGTCTAGCCGAGTGGGTTTGGGTCTAGCCGAGTGGGTTTGGGCCTAGCGGAGTGGGTTTGGGTGTAGCCGAGTGGGTTTGGGTCTAGCCGAGTGGGTTTGGGTCGAGCCGAGTGGGTTTGGGTCTAGCCGCGTGGGTTTGGGTCTAGCCGAGTGGGTAATCGTCTAGTCGAGTCGGTTTCGGTCGAGCCGAGTGGGTTTGGGTCTTGCCGAGTGGGTTTGGGTCTAGCCGAGTGGGTTTGGGTCTAGCCGCGTGGGTTTGGGTCTAGCCGAGTGGGTTTGGGTCTAGCCGAGTGGGTTTGGGTCTAGCCGAGTGGGTTTGGGTCTAGCGGAGTGGGTTTGGGTCTAGCGGAGTGGGTTTGGGTCTAGCGGAGTGGGTTTGGGTCTAGCCGAGTGGGTTTGTGTCTAGCCGAGTGGGTTTGGGTCTAGCCGAGTGGGTTTGGGTCTAGCCGAGTGGGTTTGGGTCTAGCCGAGTGGGTTTGGGCCTAGCGGAGTGGGTTTGGGTGTAGCCGAGTGGGTTTGGGTCTAGCCGAGTGGGTTTGGGTCGAGCCGAGTGGGTTTGGGTCTAGCCGCGTGGGTTTGGGTCTTGCCGAGTGGGTAATCGTCTAGTCGAGTCGGTTTCGGTCGAGCCGAGTGGGTTTGGTTCTTGCCGAGTGGGTTTGGGTCTAGCCGAGTGGGTTTGGGTCTAGCCGAGTGGGTTTTGTTCTATCCGAGTGGGTTTGGGTCCAGCCGAGTGGGGTTGGGTCTATGCGAGTGGGTTTGTGTCTAGCCGAGTGGGTTTGGGTCTAGCGGAGTGGGTTTGGGTCTAGCCGAGTGGGTTTGGGTCTTGCCGAGTGGGTTTGGGTCTATCCGAGAGGGTTTGTGTCTAGCCGAGGGGGTTTGGGTCTAGCCGAGTGGGTTTGTGTCTAGCCAAGTGGGTTTGGGTCTAGCCGAGTCGGTTTGGGTGTAGCCAAGTGGGTTTGGGTCTAGCCGAGTGGGTTTGAGTCTAGCCGAGTGGACTTGGGTCTACCCGAGTGGGTTTGGGTCTAGCCGAGTGGGTTTGGGTCTAGCCGAGTGGGTTTGGGTCTAGCCGAGTGGGTTTGTGTCTAGCCGAGTGGGTTTGGGTCTAGTGGAGTGGGTTTGGGTCTAGCCGAGTGGGTTTGGGTCTAGCGGAGTGGGTTTGGGTCTAGCGGAGTGGGTTTGGGTCTAGCGGAGTGGGTTTGGGTCTAGCCGAGTGGGTTTGGGTCTAGCCGAGTGGGTTTGGGTCTAGCCGAGTGGGTTTGGGTCTAGCCGAGTGGGTTTGGGTCTAGCCGAGTGGGTTTGGGCCTAGCGGAGTGGGTTTGGGTGTAGCCGAGTGGGTTTGGGTCTAGCCGAGTGGGTTTGGGTCGAGCCGAGTGGGTTTGGGTCTAGCCGCGTGGGTTTGGGTCTAGCCGAGTGGGTAATCGTCTAGTCGAGTCGGTTTCGGTCGAGCCGAGTGGGTTTGGGTCTTGCCGAGTGGGTTTGGGTCTAGCCGAGTGGGTTTGGGTCTAGCCGCGTGGGTTTGGGTCTAGCCGAGTGGGTTTGGGTCTAGCCGAGTGGGTTTGGGTCTAGCCGAGTGGGTTTGGGTCTAGCGGAGTGGGTTTGGGTCTAGCGGAGTGGGTTTGGGTCTAGCGGAGTGGGTTTGGGTCTAGCCGAGTGGGTTTGTGTCTAGCCGAGTGGGTTTGGGTCTAGCCGAGTGGGTTTGGGTCTAGCCGAGTGGGTTTGGGTCTAGCCGAGTGGGTTTGGGCCTAGCGGAGTGGGTTTGGGTGTAGCCGAGTGGGTTTGGGTCTAGCCGAGTGGGTTTGGGTCGAGCCGAGTGGGTTTGGGTCTAGCCGCGTGGGTTTGGGTCTAGCCGAGTGGGTAATCGTCTAGTCGAGTCGGTTTCGGTCGAGCCGAGTGGGTTTGGTTCTTGCCGAGTGGGTTTGGGTCTAGCCGAGTGGGTTTGGGTCTAGCCGAGTGGGTTTTGTTCTATCCGAGTGGGTTTGGGTCCAGCCGAGTGGGGTTGGGTCTATGCGAGTGGGTTTGTGTCTAGCCGAGTGGGTTTGGGTCTAGCGGAGTGGGTTTGGGTGTAGCGGAGTGGGTTTGGGTCTAGCCGAGTGGGTTTGGGTCTTGCCGAGTGGGTTTGGGTCTATCCGAGAGGGTTTGTGTCTAGCCGAGGGGGTTTGGGTCTAGCCGAGTGGGTTTGTGTCTAGCCAAGTGGGTTTGGGTCTAGCCGAGTCGGTTTGGGTGTAGCCAAGTGGGTTTGGGTGTAGCCGAGTGGGTTTGGGTGTAGCCGAGTGGCTTTGGGTCTAGCCGAGTGGGTTTGGGTCTAGCCGAGTGGGTTGGGGTCTAGCCGAGTGGGTTTGGGTCTAGCCCAGTGGGTTTGGGTGTAGCCGAGTGGGTTTGTGTCTAGCCAAGTGGGTTTGGGTCTAGCCGAGTGCGTTTGGATCGAGCAGAGTGGGTTTGGGTCTATCCGAGTGGGTTTGGGTCTAGTGGAGTGGGTTTGCGTGTAGCCGAGTGGGTTAGGGTCTAGCCGAGTGGGTTTGGGTCTAGCCGAGTGGGTTTGGGTCCAGCCGAGTGGGTTTGGGTCCAGCCGAGTGGGTTTGGGTCTAGCGGTGTGGGTATGGGTGTAGCCGAGTGGGTTTGGGTCTAGCCGAGTGGGTTTGGGTTGTGCCGAGTGGGTTTGGGTCTAGCCGCGTGGGTTTGGGTCTAGCCGAGTGGGTAATCATCTAGCCGAGTCGGTTTGGGTCTCGCCGAGTGGGTTTGGGTCTAGCGGAGTGGGTTTGTGTCTAGCCGAGTGTGTTTGGGTCTAGCCGAGTGGGTTTGGGTCTAGCGGAGTGGGTTTGGGTGTAGCCGAGTGGGTTTGGGTGTAGCGGAGTGGATTTGGGTCTAGCGGAGTGGGTTTGGGTCTAGCCGAGTGGTTTGGGTCTAGCTGAGTGGGTTTGGGTCTAGCCGAGTGGGTTTGGGTCTAGCCGAGTGGGTTTGGGTCTAGCCGAGTGGGTTTGGGTCTAGCCGAGTGGGTTTGAGTCTAGCCGAGTGGATTTGGGTCTACCCGAGTGGGTTTGGGTCTAGCCGAGTGGGTTTGGGTCTAGCCGAGTGGGTTTGGGTCTAGCCGAGTGGGTTTGTGTCTAGCCGAGTGGGTTTTGTTCTATCCGAGTGGGTTTGGGTCCAGCCGAGTGGGGTTGGGTCTATGCGAGTGGGTTTGTGTCTAGCCGAGTGGGTTTGGGTCTAGCGGAGTGGGTTTGGGTGTAGCGGAGTGGGTTTGGGTCTAGCCGAGTGGGTTTGGGTCTTGCCGAGTGGGTTTGGGTCTATCCGAGAGGGTTTGTGTCTAGCCGAGGGGGTTTGGGTCTAGCCGAGTGGGTTTGTGTCTAGCCAAGTGGGTTTGGGTCTAGCCGAGTCGGTTTGGGTGTAGCCAAGTGGGTTTGGGTGTAGCCGAGTGGGTTTGGGTGTAGCCGAGTGGCTTTGGGTCTAGCCGAGTGGGTTTGGGTCTAGCCGAGTGGGTTGGGGTCTAGCCGAGTGGGTTTGGGTCTAGCCCAGTGGGTTTGGGTGTAGCCGAGTGGGTTTGTGTCTAGCCAAGTGGGTTTGGGTCTAGCCGAGTGCGTTTGGATCGAGCAGAGTGGGTTTGGGTCTATCCGAGTGGGTTTGGGTCTAGTGGAGTGGGTTTGCGTGTAGCCGAGTGGGTTAGGGTCTAGCCGAGTGGGTTTGGGTCTAGCCGAGTGGGTTTGGGTCCAGCCGAGTGGGTTTGGGTCCAGCCGAGTGGGTTTGGGTCTAGCGGTGTGGGTATGGGTGTAGCCGAGTGGGTTTGGGTCTAGCCGAGTGGGTTTGGGTTGTGCCGAGTGGGTTTGGGTCTAGCCGCGTGGGTTTGGGTCTAGCCGAGTGGGTAATCATCTAGCCGAGTCGGTTTGGGTCTCGCCGAGTGGGTTTGGGTCTAGCGGAGTGGGTTTGTGTCTAGCCGAGTGTGTTTGGGTCTAGCCGAGTGGGTTTGGGTCTAGCGGAGTGGGTTTGGGTGTAGCCGAGTGGGTTTGGGTGTAGCGGAGTGGATTTGGGTCTAGCGGAGTGGGTTTGGGTCTAGCCGAGTGGTTTGGGTCTAGCTGAGTGGGTTTGGGTCTAGCCGAGTGGGTTTGGGTCTAGCCGAGTGGGTTTGGGTCTAGCCGAGTGGGTTTGGGTCTAGCCGAGTGGCTTTGGGTCTAGCCGAGTGGGTTTGGGTCTAGCCGAGTGGGTTGGGGTCTAGCCGAGTGGGTTTGGGTCTAGCCCAGTGGGTTTGGGTGTAGCCGAGTGGGTTTGTGTCTAGCCAAGTGGGTTTGGGTCTAGCCGAGTGCGTTTGGATCGAGGAGAGTGGGTTTGGGTCTATCCGAGTGGGTTTGGGTCTAGTGGAGTGGGTTTGCGTGTAGCCGAGTGGGTTAGGGTCTAGCCGAGTGGGTTTGGGTCTAGCCGAGTGGGTTTGGGTCCAGCCGAGTGGGTTTGGGTCCAGCCGAGTGGGTTTGGGTCTAGCGGTGTGGGTATGGGTGTAGCCGAGTGGGTTTGGGTCTAGCCGAGTGGGTTTGGGTTGTGCCGAGTGGGTTTGGGTCTAGCCGCGTGGGTTTGGGTCTAGCCGAGTGGGTAATCATCTAGCCGAGTCGGTTTGGGTCTCGCCGAGTGGGTTTGGGTCTAGCGGAGTGGGTTTGTGTCTAGCCGAGTGTGTTTGGGTCTAGCCGAGTGGGTTTGGGTCTAGCGGAGTGGGTTTGGGTGTTGCCGAGTGGGTTTGGGTGTAGCGGAGTGGATTTGGGTCTAGCGGAGTGGGTTTGGGTCTAGCCGAGTGGTTTGGGTCTAGCTGAGTGGGTTTGGGTCTAGCCGAGTGGGTTTGGGTCTAGCCGAGTGGGTTTGGGTCTAGCCGAGTGTGTTTGGGTCTAGCCGAGTGGGTTTGAGTCTAGCCGAGTGGATTTGGGTCTACCCGAGTGGGTTTGGGTCTAGCCGAGTGGGTTTGGGTCTAGCCGAGTGGGTTTGGGTCTAGCCGAGTGGGTTTGTGTCTAGCCGAGTGGGTTTTGTTCTATCCGAGTGGGTTTGGGTCCAGCCGAGTGGGGTTGGGTCTATGCGAGTGGGTTTGTGTCTAGCCGAGTGGGTTTGGGTCTAGCGGAGTGGGTTTGGGTGTAGCGGAGTGGGTTTGGGTCTAGCCGAGTGGGTTTGGGTCTTGCCGAGTGGGTTTGGGTCTATCCGAGAGGGTTTGTGTCTAGCCGAGGGGGTTTGGGTCTAGCCGAGTGGGTTTGTGTCTAGCCAAGTGGGTTTGGGTCTAGCCGAGTCGGTTTGGGTGTAGCCAAGTGGGTTTGGGTGTAGCCGAGTGGGTTTGGGTGTAGCCGAGTGGCTTTGGGTCTAGCCGAGTGGGTTTGGGTCTAGCCGAGTGGGTTGGGGTCTAGCCGAGTGGGTTTGGGTCTAGCCCAGTGGGTTTGGGTGTAGCCGAGTGGGTTTGTGTCTAGCCAAGTGGGTTTGGGTCTAGCGGAGTGCGTTTGGATCGAGCAGAGTGGGTTTGGGTCTATCCGAGTGGGTTTGGGTCTAGTGGAGTGGGTTTGCGTGTAGCCGAGTGGGTTAGGGTCTAGCCGAGTGGGTTTGGGTCTAGCCGAGTGGGTTTGGGTCCAGCCGAGTGGGTTTGGGTCCAGCCGAGTGGGTTTGGGTCTAGCGGTGTGGGTATGGGTGTAGCCGAGTGGGTTTGGGTTTAGCCGAGTGGGTTTGGGTTGTGCCGAGTGGGTTTGGGTCTAGCCGCGTGGGTTTGGGTCTAGCCGAGTGGGTAATCATCTAGCCGAGTCGGTTTGGGTCTCGCCGAGTGGGTTTGGGTCTGGCGGAGTGGGTTTGTGTCTAGCCGAGTGTGTTTGGGTCTAGCCGAGTGGGTTTGGGTCTAGCGGAGTGGGTTTGGGTGTAGCCGAGTGGGTTTGGGTGTAGCGGAGTGGATTTGGGTCTAGCGGAGTGGGTTTGGGTCTAGCCGAGTGGTTTGGGTCTAGCTGAGTGGGTTTGGGTCTAGCCGAGTGGGTTTGGGTCTAGCCGAGTGGGTTTGGGTCTAGCCGAGTGGGTTTGGGTCTAGCCGAGTGGGTTTGAGTCTAGCCGAGTGGATTTGGGTCTACCCGAGTGGGTTTGGGTCTAGCCGAGTGGGTTTGGGTCTAGCCGAGTGGGTTTGGGTCTAGCCGAGTGGGTTTGTGTCTAGCCGAGTGGGTTTGGGTCTAGTGGAGTGGGTTTGGGTCTAGCCGAGTGGGTTTGGGTCTAGCGGAGTGGGTTTGGGTCTAGCGGAGTGGGTTTGGGTCTAGCGGAGTGGGTTTGGGTCTAGCCGAGTGGGTTTGGGTCTAGCCGAGTGGGTTTGGGTCTAGCCGAGTGGGTTTGGGCCTAGCGGAGTGGGTTTGGGTCTAGCCGAGTGGGTTTGGGTCTAGCCGAGTGGGTTTGGGTCTAGCCGAGTGGGTTTGGGCCTAGCGGAGTGGGTTTGGGTGTAGCCGAGTGGGTTTGGGTCTAGCCGAGTGGGTTTGGGTCGAGCCGAGTGGGTTTGGGTCCAGCCGCGTGGGTTTGGGTCTAGCCGAGTGGGTAATCGTCTAGTCGAGTCGGTTTCGGTCGAGCCGAGGGGGTTTGGTTCTTGCCGAGTGGGTTTGGGTCTAGCCGAGTGGGTTTGGGTCTAGCCGAGTGGGTTTTGTTCTATCCGAGTGGGTTTGGGTCCAGCCGAGTGGGGTTGGGTCTATGCGAGTGAGTTTGTGTCTAGCCGAGTGGGTTTGGGTCTAGCGGAGTGGGTTTGGGTGTAGCGGAGTGGGTTTGGGTCTAGCCGAGTGGGTTTGGGTCTTGCCGAGTGGGTTTGGGTCTATCCGAGAGGGTTTGTGTCTAGCCGAGGGGGTTTGGGTCTAGCCGAGTGGGTTTGTGTCTAGCCAAGTGGGTTTGGGTCTAGCCGAGTCGGTTTGGGTGTAGCCGAGTGGGTTTGGGCCTAGCGGAGTGGGTTTGGGTGTAGCCGAGTGGGTTTGGGTCTAGCCGAGTGGGTTTGGGTCGAGCCGAGTGGGTTTGGGACTAGCCGCGTGGGTTTGGGTCTAGCCGAGTGGGTAATCGTCTAGTCGAGTCGGTTTCGGTCGAGCCGAGTGGGTTTGGGTCTTGCCGAGTGGGTTTGGGTCTAGCCGAGTGGGTTTGGGTCTAGCCGCGTGGGTTTGGGTCTAGCCGAGTGGGTTTGGGTCTAGCCGAGTGGGTTTGGGTCTAGCCGAGTGGGTTTGGGTCTAGCGGAGTGGGTTTGGGTCTAGCGGAGTGGGTTTGGGTCTAGCGGAGTGGGTTTGGGTCTAGCCGAGTGGGTTTGTGTCTAGCCGAGTGGGTTTGGGTCTAGCCGAGTGGGTTTGGGTCTAGCCGAGTGGGTTTGGGTCTAGCCGAGTGGGTTTGGGCCTAGCGGAGTGGGTTTGGGTGTAGCCGAGTGGGTTTGGGTCTAGCCGAGTGGGTTTGGGTCGAGCCGAGTGGGTTTGGGTCTAGCCGCGTGGGTTTGGGTCTTGCCGAGTGGGTAATCGTCTAGTCGAGTCGGTTTCGGTCGAGCCGAGTGGGTTTGGTTCTTGCCGAGTGGGTTTGGGTCTAGCCGAGTGGGTTTGGGTCTAGCCGAGTGGGTTTTGTTCTATCCGAGTGGGTTTGGGTCCAGCCGAGTGGGGTTGGGTCTATGCGAGTGGGTTTGTGTCTAGCCGAGTGGGTTTGGGTCTAGCGGAGTGGGTTTGGGTCTAGCCGAGTGGGTTTGGGTCTTGCCGAGTGGGTTTGGGTCTATCCGAGAGGGTTTGTGTCTAGCCGAGGGGGTTTGGGTCTAGCCGAGTGGGTTTGTGTCTAGCCAAGTGGGTTTGGGTGTAGCCGAGTCGGTTTGGGTGTAGCCAAGTGGGTTTGGGTCTAGCCGAGTGGGTTTGAGTCTAGCCGAGTGGACTTGGGTCTACCCGAGTGGGTTTGGGTCTAGCCGAGTGGGTTTGGGTCTAGCCGAGTGGGTTTGGGTCTAGCCGAGTGGGTTTGTGTCTAGCCGAGTGGGTTTGGGTCTAGTGGAGTGGGTTTGGGTCTAGCCGAGTGGGTTTGGGTCTAGCGGAGTGGGTTTGGGTCTAGCGGAGTGGGTTTGGGTCTAGCGGAGTGGGTTTGGGTCTAGCCGAGTGGGTTTGGGTCTAGCCGAGTGGGTTTGGGTCTAGCCGAGTGGGTTTGGGTCTAGCCGCGTGGGTTTGGGTCTAGCCGAGTGGGTAATCGTCTAGTCGAGTCGGTTTCGGTCGAGCCGAGTGGGTTTGGGTCTTGCCGAGTGGGTTTGGGTCTAGCCGAGTGGGTTTGGGTCTAGCCGCGTGGGTTTGGGTCTAGCCGAGTGGGTTTGGGTCTAGCCGAGTGGGTTTGGGTCTAGCCGAGTGGGTTTGGGTCTAGCGGAGTGGGTTTGGGTCTAGCGGAGTGGGTTTGGGTCTAGCGGAGTGGGTTTGGGTCTAGCCGAGTGGGTTTGTGTCTAGCCGAGTGGGTTTGGGTCTAGCCGAGTGGGTTTGGGTCTAGCCGAGTGGGTTTGGGTCTAGCCGAGTGGGTTTGGGCCTAGCGGAGTGGGTTTGGGTGTAGCCGAGTGGGTTTGGGTCTAGCCGAGTGGGTTTGGGTCGAGCCGAGTGGGTTTGGGTCTAGCCGCGTGGGTTTGGGTCTAGCCGAGTGGGTAATCGTCTAGTCGAGTCGGTTTCGGTCGAGCCGAGTGGGTTTGGTTCTTGCCGAGTGGGTTTGGGTCTAGCCGAGTGGGTTTGGGTCTAGCCGAGTGGGTTTTGTTCTATCCGAGTGGGTTTGGGTCCAGCCGAGTGGGGTTGGGTCTATGCGAGTGGGTTTGTGTCTAGCCGAGTGGGTTTGGGTCTAGCGGAGTGGGTTTGGGTGTAGCGGAGTGGGTTTGGGTCTAGCCGAGTGGGTTTGGGTCTTGCCGAGTGGGTTTGGGTCTATCCGAGAGGGTTTGTGTCTAGCCGAGGGGGTTTGGGTCTAGCCGAGTGGGTTTGTGTCTAGCCAAGTGGGTTTGGGTCTAGCCGAGTCGGTTTGGGTGTAGCCAAGTGGGTTTGGGTGTAGCCGAGTGGGTTTGGGTGTAGCCGAGTGGCTTTGGGTCTAGCCGAGTGGGTTTGGGTCTAGCCGAGTGGGTTGGGGTCTAGCCGAGTGGGTTTGGGTCTAGCCCAGTGGGTTTGGGTGTAGCCGAGTGGGTTTGTGTCTAGCCAAGTGGGTTTGGGTCTAGCCGAGTGCGTTTGGATCGAGCAGAGTGGGTTTGGGTCTATCCGAGTGGGTTTGGGTCTAGTGGAGTGGGTTTGCGTGTAGCCGAGTGGGTTAGGGTCTAGCCGAGTGGGTTTGGGTCTAGCCGAGTGGGTTTGGGTCCAGCCGAGTGGGTTTGGGTCCAGCCGAGTGGGTTTGGGTCTAGCGGTGTGGGTATGGGTGTAGCCGAGTGGGTTTGGGTCTAGCCGAGTGGGTTTGGGTTGTGCCGAGTGGGTTTGGGTCTAGCCGCGTGGGTTTGGGTCTAGCCGAGTGGGTAATCATCTAGCCGAGTCGGTTTGGGTCTCGCCGAGTGGGTTTGGGTCTAGCGGAGTGGGTTTGTGTCTAGCCGAGTGTGTTTGGGTCTAGCCGAGTGGGTTTGGGTCTAGCGGAGTGGGTTTGGGTGTAGCCGAGTGGGTTTGGGTGTAGCGGAGTGGATTTGGGTCTAGCGGAGTGGGTTTGGGTCTAGCCGAGTGGTTTGGGTCTAGCTGAGTGGGTTTGGGTCTAGCCGAGTGGGTTTGGGTCTAGCCGAGTGGGTTTGGGTCTAGCCGAGTGGGTTTGGGTCTAGCCGAGTGGGTTTGAGTCTAGCCGAGTGGATTTGGGTCTACCCGAGTGGGTTTGGGTCTAGCCGAGTGGGTTTGGGTCTAGCCGAGTGGGTTTGGGTCTAGCCGAGTGGGTTTGTGTCTAGCCGAGTGGGTTTGGGTCTAGTGGAGTGGGTTTGGGTCTAGCCGAGTGGGTTTGGGTCTAGCGGAGTGGGTTTGGGTCGAGCGGAGTGGGTTTGGGTCTAGCGGAGTGGGTTTGGGTCTAGCCGAGTGGGTTTGGGTCTAGCCGAGTGGGTTTGGGTCTAGCCGAGTGGGTTTGGGTCTAGCCGAGTGGGTTTGGGTCTAGCCGAGTGGGTTTGGGCCTAGCGGAGTGGGTTTGGGTGTAGCCGAGTGGGTTTGGGTCTGGCCGAGTGGGTTTGGGTCGAGCCGAGTGGGTTTGGGTCCAGCCGCGTGGGTTTGGGTCTAGCCGAGTGGGTAATCGTCTAGTCGAGTCGGTTTCGGTCGAGCCGAGTGGGTTTGGTTCTTGCCGAGTGGGTTTGGGTCTAGCCGAGTGGGTTTGGGTCTAGCCGAGTAGGTTTTGTTCTATCCGAGTGGGTTTGGGTCCAGCCGAGTGGGGTTGGGTCTATGCGAGTGAGTTTGTGTCTAGCCGAGTGGGTTTGGGTCTAGCGGAGTGGGTTTGGGTGTAGCGGAGTGGGTTTGGGTCTAGCCGAGTGGGTTTGGGTCTTGCCGAGTGGGTTTGGGTCTATCCGAGAGGGTTTGTGTCTAGCCGAGGGGGTTTGGGTCTAGCCGAGTGGGTTTGGGTGTAGCCGAGTCGGTTTGGGTGTAGCCAAGTGGGTTTGGGTCTAGCCGAGTGGGTTTGAGTCTAGCCGAGTGGACTTGGGTCTACCCGAGTGGGTTTGGGTCTAGCCGAGTGGGTTTGGGTCTAGCCGAGTGGGTTTGGGTCTAGCCGAGTGGGTTTGTGTCTAGCCGAGTGGGTTTGTGTCTAGTGGAGTGGGTTTGGGTCTGGCCGAGTGGGTTTGGGTCTAGCGGAGTGGGTTTGGGTCTAGCGGAGTGGGTTTGGGTCTAGCGGAGTGGGTTTGGGTCTAGCCGAGTGGGTTTGGGTCTAGCCGAGTGGGTTTGGGTCTAGCCGAGTGGGTTTCGGTCTAGCCGAGTGGGTTTGGGTCTAGCCGAGTGGGTTTGGGCCTAGCGGAGTGGGTTTGGGTGTAGCCGAGTGGGTTTGGGTCTAGCCGAGTGGGTTTGGGTCGAGCCGAGTGGGTTTGGGTCTAGCCGCGTGGGTTTGGGTCTAGCCGAGTGGGTAATCGTCTAGTCGAGTCGGTTTCGGTCGAGCCGAGTTTGTTTGGGTCTTGCCGAGTGGGTTTGGGTCTAGCCGAGTGGGTTTGGGTCTAGCCGCGTGGGTTTGGGTCTAGCCGAGTGGGTTTGGGTCTAGCCGAGTGGGTTTGGGTCTAGCCGAGTAGGTTTGGGTCTAGCGGAGTGGGTTTGGGTCTAGCGGAGTGGGTTTGGGTCTAGCGGAGTGGGTTTGGGTCTAGCCGAGTGGGTTTGTGTCTAGCCGAGTGGGTTTGGGTCTAGCCGAGTGGGTTTGGGTCTAGCCGAGTGGGTTTGGGTCTAGCCGAGTGGGTTTGGGCCTAGCGGAGTGGGTTTGGGTGTAGCCGAGTGGGTTTGGGTCTAGCCGAGTGGGTTTGGGTCGAGCCGAGTGGGTTTGGGTCTAGCCGCGTGGGTTTGGGTCTAGCCGAGTGGGTAATCGTCTAGTGGAGTCGGTTTCGGTCGAGCCGAGTGGGTTTGGTTCTTGCCGAGTGGGTTTGGGTCTAGCCGAGTGGGTTTGGGTCTAGCCGAGTGGGTTTTGTTCTATCCGAGTGGGTTTGGGTCCAGCCGAGTGGGGTTGGGTCTATGCGAGTGGGTTTGTGTCTAGCCGAGTGGGTTTGGGTCTAGCGGAGTGGGTTTGGGTGTAGCGGAGTGGGTTTGGGTCTAGCCGAGTGGGTTTGGGTCTTGCCGAGTGGGTTTGGGTCTATCCGAGAGGGTTTGTGTCTAGCCGAGGGGGTTTGGGTCTAGCCGAGTGGGTTTGTGTCTAGCCAAGTGGGTTTGGGTCTAGCCGAGTCGGTTTTGGTGTAGCCAAGTGGGTTTGGGTGTAGCCGAGTGGGTTTGGGTGTAGCTGAGTGGCTTTGGGTCTAGCCGAGTGGGTTTGGGTCTAGCCGAGTGGGTTGGGGTCTAGCCGAGTGGGTTTGGGTCTAGCCCAGTGGGTTTGGGTGTAGCCGAGTGGGTTTGTGTCTAGCCAAGTGGGTTTGGGTCTAGCCGAGTGCGTTTGGATCGAGCAGAGTGGGTTTGGGTCTAGCCGAGTGGGTTTGGGTCTAGCCGAGTGGGTTTGGGTGCAGCCGAGTGGGTTTGGGTCCAGCCGAGTGGGTTTGGGTCTAGCGGTGTGGGTATGGGTGTAGCCGAGTGGGTTTGGGTCTAGCCGAGTGGGTTTGGGTTGTGCCGAGTGGGTTTGGGTCTAGCCGCGTGGGTTTGGGTCTAGCCGAGTGGGTAATCATCTAGCCGAGTCGGTTTGGGTCTCGCCGAGTGGGTTTGGGTCTAGCGGAGTGGGTTTGTGTCTAGCCGAGTGTGTTTGGGTCTAGCCGAGTGGGTTTGGGTCTAGCGGAGTGGGTTTGGGTGTAGCCGAGTGGGTTTGGGTGTAGCGGAGTGGATTTGGGTCTAGCGGAGTGGGTTTGGGTCTAGCCGAGTGGTTTGGGTCTAGCCGAGTGGGTTTGGGTCTAGCCGAGTGGGTTTGGGTCTAGCCGAGTGGGTTTGGGTCTAGCCGAGTGGGTTTGGGTCTAGCCGAGTGGGTTTGAGTCTAGCCGAGTGGATTTGGGTCTACCCGAGTGGGTTTGGGTCTAGCCGAGTGGGTTTGGGTCTAGCCGAGTGGGTTTGGGTCTAGCCGAGTGGGTTTGTGTCTAGCCGAGTGGGTTTGGGTCTAGTGGAGTGGGTTTGGGTCTAGCCGAGTGGGTTTGGGTCTAGCGGAGTGGGTTTGGGTCTAGCGGAGTGGGTTTGGGTCTAGCGGAGTGGGTTTGGGTCTAGCCGAGTGGGTTTGGGTCTAGCCGAGTGGGTTTGGGTCTAGCCGAGTGGGTTTGGGTCTAGCCGAGTGGGTTTGGGTCTAGCCGAGTGGGTTTGGGCCTAGCGGAGTGGGTTTGGGTGTAGCCGAGTGGGTTTGGGTCTAGCCGAGTGGGTTTGGGCCTAGCGGAGTGGGTTTGGGTGTAGCCGAGTGGGTTTGGGTCTAGCCGAGTGGGTTTGGGTCGAGCCGAGTGGGTTTGGGTCCAGCCGCGTGGGTTTGGGTCTAGCCGAGTGGGTAATAGTCTAGTCGAGTCGGTTTCGGTCGAGCCGAGTGGGTTTGGTTCTTGCCGAGTGGGTTTGGGTCTAGCCGAGTGGGTTTGGGTCTAGCCGAGTGGGTTTTGTTCTATCCGAGTGGGTTTGGGTCCAGCCGAGTGGGGTTGGGTCTATGCGAGTGAGTTTGTGTCTAGCCGAGTGGGTTTGGGTCTAGCGGAGTGGGTTTGGGTGTAGCGGAGTGGGTTTGGGTCTAGCCGAGTGGGTTTGGGTCTTGCCGAGTGGGTTTGGGTCTATCCGAGAGGGTTTGTGTCTAGCCGAGGGGGTTTGGGTCTAGCCGAGTGGGTTTGTGTCTAGCCAAGTGGGTTTGGGTCTAGCCGAGTCGGTTTGGGTGTAGCCAAGTGGGTTTGGGTGTAGCCGAGTGGGTTTGGGTGTAGCCGAGTGGCTTTGGGTCTAGCCGAGTGGGTTTGGGTCTAGCCGAGTGGGTTTGGGTCTAGCCGAGTGGGTTGGGGTCTAGCCGAGTGGGTTTGGGTCTAGCCCAGTGGGTTTGGGTGTAGCCGAGTGGGTTTGTGTCTAGCCAAGTGGGTTTGGGTCTAGCCGAGTGCGTTTGGATCGAGCAGAGTGGGTTTGGGTCTATCCGAGTGGGTTTGGGTCTAGTGGAGTGGGTTTGCGTGTAGCCGAGTGGGTTAGGGTCTAGCCGAGTGGGTTTGGGTCTAGCCGAGTGGGTTTGGGTCCAGCCGAGTGGGTTTGGGTCCAGCCGAGTGGGTTTGGGTCTAGCGGTGTGGGTATGGGTGTAGCCGAGTGGGTTTGGGTCTAGCCGAGTGGGTTTGGGTTGTGCCGAGTGGGTTTGGGTCTAGCCGCGTGGGTTTGAGTCTAGCCGAGTGGGTAATCATCTAGCCGAGTCGGTTTGGGTCTCGCCGAGTGGGTTTGGGTCTTGCCGAGTGGGTTTGTGTCTAGCCGAGTGTGTTTGGGTCTAGCCGAGTGGGTTTGGGTCTAGCGGAGTGGGTTTGGGTGTAGCCGAGTGGGTTTGGGTCTAGCCGAGTGGGTTTGGGTCTAGCCGAATAGGTTTCGGTCTATCCGAGAGGGTTTGTGTCTAGCCGAGTGGGTTTTGGTCTAGCTGAGTGGGTTTGGGTCTAGCCGAGTGGGTTTGGGTCTAGCCGAATCGGTTTCGGTCTATCCGAGAGGGTTTGTGTCTAGCCGAGTGGGTTTGGGTCTAGCTGAGTGGGTTTGGGTCTAGCCGTGTGGGTTTGGGTCTAGCCGCGTGCGTTTGGGTCTATCCAAGTGGGTTTGGGTCTAGCCGAATCGGTTTCGGTCTATCCGAGCGGATTTGTGTCTAGCCGAGGGGGTTTGGGTCTAGCCGAGCGGGTTTGTGTCTAGCCAAGTGGGTTTGGGTCTAGCCGAGTCGGTTTGGGTGCAGCCGAGTGGGTTTGGGTCTAGCCGAGTGGGTTTGGGTGTAGCCGAGTGGCTTTGGGTCTAGCCGAGTGGGTTTGGGTGTAGCCGAGTGGGTTTGGGTCTAGCCGAGTGGGTTTGGGTCTAGCCGAGTGGGTTTGGGTCTAGCCGAGAGGGTTTGGGTCTAGCCGAGTGGGTTGGGTCTAGCCGAGTGGGTTTGGGTCTAGCCGAGTGGGTTTGGGTGTAGCCGAGTGGGTTTGGGTCCAGCTGAGTGTGTTTGGGTCTAGCCGAGTGGGTTTGGGTCTAGCCGAGTGGGTTTGGGTCTAGCCGAATGGGTTTTGGTCTAGCCGAGTGGGTTTGGGTCCAGCCGAGTGGGTTTGCGTCTAGCCGAGTGGGTTTGGGTTGAGCCGAGTGGGTTTGGGTCTCGCCGCGTGGGTTTGGGTCTAGCCAAGTGGGTAATCATCTAGCCGAGTCGGTTTGGGTCTAGCCGAGTGGAAATGGGTCTAGCCGAGTGGATTTGGGTCTAGCCGAGTGGGTTTGGGTCTAGCCGAGTGGGTTTATGTCGAGCCGAGTGGGTTTGGGTCTAGCCGAGTGGGTTTGGGTGTAGCCGAGTGGGTTTGGGTCTAGCTGAGTGGGTTTGGGTCTAGCCGAGTGGGTTTGGGTCTAGCCGAGTGGGTTTGGGTCTAGCCGAATGGGTTTTGGTCTAGCCGAGTGGGTTTGGGTCCAGCCGAGTGGGTTTGCGTCTAGCCGAGTGGGTTTGGGTTGAGCCGAGTGGGTTTGGGTCTCGCCGCGTGGGTTTGGGTCTAGCCAAGTGGGTAATCATCTAGCCGAGTCGGTTTGGGTCTAGCCGAGTGGAAATGGTTCTAGCCGAGTGGATTTGGGTCTAGCCGAGTGGGTTTGGGTCTAGCCGAGTGGGTTTGGGTCGAGCCGAGTGGGTTTGGGTCTAGCCGAGTGGGTTTGGGTCTAGCCGAGTGGGTTTGGGTCTAGTCGAGTGGGTTTGGGTCTAGCCGAGTGGGTTTGGGTGTAGCCGAGTGGGTTTGGGTCTAGCCGAGTGGGTTTGGGTCGAGCCGAGTGGGTTTGGGTCTAGCCGCGTGGGTTTGGGTCTAGGCGAGTGGGTAATCGTCTAGTCGAGTCGGTTTCGGTCGAGCCAAGTGGGTTTGGGTCTTGCCGAGTGGGTTTGGGTCTAGCCGAGTGGGTTTGGGTCTAGCCGCGTGGGTTTGGGTCTAGCCGAGTGGGTTTGGGTCTAGCCGAGTGGGTTTGGGTCTAGCCGAGTGGGTTTGTGTCTAGCGGAGTGGGTTTGGGACTAGCCGAGTGGGTTTGGGTCTATCCGAGTGGGTTTGGGTCTAGCCGAGTGGGTTTGGGTCTAGTGGAGTGGGTTTGGGTTTAGCCGAGTGGGTTTGGGACTAGCGGAGTGGGTTTGGGTCTAGCGGAGTGGGTTTGGGTCTAGCGGAGTGGGTTTTGGTCTAGCCGAGTGGGTTTGTGTCTAGCCGAGTGGGTTTGGGTCTAGCCGAGTGGGTTTGGGTCTAGCCGAGTGGGTTTGGGTCTAGCCGAGTGGGTTTGGGCCTAGCGGAGTGGGTTTGGGTGTAGCCGAGTGGGTTTGGGTCTAGCCGAGTGGGTTTGGGTCGAGCCGAGTGGGTTTGGGTCTAGCCGCGTGGGTTTGGGTCTAGCCGAGTGGGTAATCGTCTAGTCGAGTCGGTTTCGGTCGAGCCGAGTGGGTTCGGTTCTTGCCGAGTGGGTTTGGGTCTAGCCGAGTGGGTTTGGGTCTAGCCGAGTGGGTTTTGTTCTATCCGAGTGGGTTTGGGTCCAGCCGAGTGGGGTTGGGTCTATGCGAGTGGGTTTGTGTCTAGCCGAGTGGGTTTGGGTCTAGCGGAGTGGGTTTGGGTCTTGCCGAGTGGGTTTGGGTCTATCCGAGAGGGTTTGTGTCTAGCCGAGGGGGTTTGGGTCTAGCCGAGTGGGTTTGTGTCTAGCCAAGTGGGTTTGGGTCTAGCCGAGTCGGTTTGGGTGTAGCCAAGTGGGTTTGGGTGTAGCCGAGTGGGTTTGGGTGTAGCCGAGTGGCTTTGGGTCTAGCCGAGTGGGTTTGGGTCTAGCCGAGTGGGTTTGGGTCTAGCCGAGTGGGTTGGGGTCTAGCCGAGTGGGTTTGGGTCTAGCCCAGTGGGTTTGGGTGTAGCCGAGTGGGTTTGTGTCTAGCCAAGTGGGTTTGGGTCTAGCCGAGTGCGTTTGGATCGAGCAGAGTGGGTTTGGGTCTATCCGAGTGGGTTTGGGTCTAGTGGAGTGGGTTTGCGTGTAGCCGAGTGGGTTAGGGTCTAGCCGAGTGGGTTTGGGTCTAGCCGAGTGGGTTTGGGTCCAGCCGAGTGGGTTTGGGTCTAGCCGAGTGGGTTTGGGTCTAGCGGTGTGGGTATGGGTGTAGCCGAGTGGGTTTGGGTCTAGCCGAGTGGGTTTGGGTTGTGCCGAGTGGGTTTGGGTCTAGCCGCGTGGGTTTGGGTCTAGCCGAGTGGGTAATCATCTAGCCGAGTCGGTTTGGGTCTAGCCGAGTGGGTTTGGGTCTTGCCGAGTGGGTTTGTGTCTAGCCGAGTGTGTTTGGGTCTAGCCGAGTGGGTTTGGGTCTAGCGGAGTGGGTTTGGGTGTAGCCGAGTGGGTTTGGGTCTAGCCGAGTGGGTTTGGGTCTAGCCGAATCGGTTTCGGTCTATCCGAGAGGGTTTGTGTCTAGCCGAGTGGGTTTTGGTCTAGCTGAGTGGGTTTGGGTCTAGCCGAGTGGGTTTGGGTCTAGCCGAATCGGTTTCGGTCTATCCGAGAGGGTTTGTGTCTAGCCGAGTGGGTTTGGGTCTAGCTGAGTGGGTTTGGGTCTCGCCGCGTGGGTTTGGGTCTAGCCAAGTGGGTAATCATCTAGCCTAGTCGGTTTGGGTCTAGCCGAGTGGAAATGGGTCTAGCCGAGTGGATTTGGGTCTAGCCGAGTGGGTTTGGGTCTAGCCGAGTGGGTTTGGGTCTAGCCGAGTGGGTTTGGGTCTAGTCGAGTGGGTTTGGGTCTAGCCGAGTGGGTTTGGGTCTAGCCGAGTGGGTTTGGGTCTAGCCTAGTGGGTTTGGGTCCAGCCGAGTGGGTTTGGGTCTAGCCGAGTGGGTTTGGGTCTAGCCGAGTGAGTTTGGGTCGAGCCGAGTGGGTTTGGGTCTAGCCGAGTGGGTTTGGGTCCAGCCGAGTGGGTTTGGGTCTAGCCGAATCGGTTTCGGTCTATCCGAGAGGGTTTGTGTCTAGCCGAGTGGGTTTGGGTCTATCCGAGTGGGTTTGGGTCTAGCCGAATCGGTTTCGGTCTATCCGAGAGGGTTTGTGTCTAGCCGAGGGGGTTTGGGTCTAGCCGAGTGGGTTTGTGTCTAGCCAAGTGGGTTTGGGTCTAGCCGAGTCGGTTTGGGTGTGGCCGAGTGGGTTTGGGTCTAGCTGAGTGGGTTTGGGTGTAGCCGAGTGGCTTTGGGTCTAGCCGAGTGGGTTTGGGTCTAGCCGAGTGGGTTTGGGTCTAGCCGAGTGGGTTGGGGTCTAGCCGAGTGGGTTTGGGTCTAGCCGAGTGGGTTTGGGTGTAGCCGAGTGGGTTTGTGTCCAGCCAAGTGGGTTTGGGTCTAGCCGAGTGGGTTTGGGTCTAGCCGAGTGGGTTTGGGTCTAGCGGAGTGGGTTTGGGTCTAGCGGAGTGGGTTTGGGTCTAGCCGAGTGGGTTTGGGTGTAGCCGAGTGGGTTTGGGTCTAGCCGAGTGGGTTTCGGTCTAGCCGAGTGGGTTTGGGTCTAGCCGAGTGGGTTTGAGTCTAGCCGAGTGGATTTGGGTCTACCCGAGTGGGTTTGGGTCTAGCCGAGTGGGTTTGGGTCTAGCCGAGTGGGTTTGGGTCTAGCCGAGTGGGTTTGTGTCTAGCCGAGTGGGTTTGGGTCTAGTGGAGTGGGTTTGGGTCAAGCCGAGTGGGTTTGGGTCTAGCGGAGTGCGTTTGGGTCTAGCGGAGTGGGTTTGGGTCTAGCGGAGTGGGTTTGGGTCTAGCCGAGTGGGTTTGGTCTAGCCGAGTGGGTTTGGGTCTAGCCGAGTGGGTTTGAGTCTAGCCGAGTGGGTTTGGGCCTAGCGGAGTGGGTTTGGGTGTAGCCGAGTGGGTTTGGGTCTAGCCGAGTGGGTTTGGGTCGAGCCGAGTGGGTTTGGGTCCAGCCGCGTGGGTTTGGGTCTAGCCGCGTGGGTGTGGGTCTAGCCGAGTGGGTTTGGGTCTATCCGAGTGGGTTTGGGTCTAGCCGAATCGGTTTCGGTCTATCCGAGAGGGTTTGTGTCTAGCCGAGGGGGTTTGGGTCTAGCCGAGTGGGTTTGTGTCTAGCCAAGTGGGTTTGGGTCTAGCCGAGTCGGTTTGGGTGTGGCCGAGTGGGTTTGGGTCTAGCCGAGTGGGTTTGGGTGTAGCCGAGTGGCTTTGGGTCTAGCCGAGTGGGTTTGGGTCTAGCCGAGTGGGTTTGGGTCTAGCCGAGTGGGTTGGGGTCTAGCCGAGTGGGTTTGGGTCTAGCCGAGTGGGTTTGGGTCTAGCGGAGTGGGTTTGGGTCTAGCGGAGTGGGTTTGGGTCTAGCCGAGTGGGTTTGGTTCTAGCTGAGTGGGTTTGGGTCTAGCCGAGTGGGTTTGGGTCTAGCCGAGTGTGTTTGGGTCTAGCCTAGTCGGTTTTGGTCTAGCCGTGTGGGTTTGGGTCTAGCGGAGTGGGTTTGGGTCTAGCGGAGTGGGTTTGCGTGTAGCGGAGTGGGTTTGGGTCTAGCGGAGTGTGTTTGGGTCTAGCCGAATCGGTTTGGGTCTAGCCGAGTGGGTTTGGGTGTAGCGGAGTGGATTTGGGTCTAGCAGAGTGGGTTTGGGTCTAGCCGAGTGGGTTTGGGTCTAGCTGAGTGGGTTTGGGTCTAGCCGAGTGGGTTTGGGTCTAGCCGAGTGGGTTTGGGTCTAGCCGAGTGGGTTTGGGTCTAGCCGAGTGGGTTTGAGTCTAGCCGAGTGGATTTGGGTCTACCCGAGTGGGTTTGGGTTTAGCCGAGTGGGTTTGGGTCTAGCCGAGTGGGTTTGGGTCTAGCCGAGTGGGTTTGTGTCTAGCCGAGTGGGTTTGGGTCTAGTGGAGTGGGTTTGGGTCTAGCCGAGTGGGTTTGGGTCTCGCGGAGTGGGTTTGGGTCTAGCGGAGTGGGTTTGGGTCTAGCGGAGTGGGTTTGGGTCTAGCCGAGTGGGTTTGGGTCTAGCCGAGTGGGTTTGGGTCTAGCCGAGTGGGTTTGGGTCTAGCCGAGTGGGTTTGGGCCCAGCGGAGTGGGTTTGGGTGTAGCCGAGTGGGTTTGGGTCTAGCTGAGTGTGTTTGGGTCGAGCCGAGTGGGTTTGGGTCTAGCCGCGTGGGTTTGGGTCTAGCCGAGTGGGTAATCGTCTAGTCGAGTCAGTTTCGGTCGAGCCGTGTGGGTTTGGGTCTAGCCGAGTGGGTTTGGGTCTAGCCGAGTGGGTTTGGGTCTAGCCGAGTGGGTTTGGGTCTAGCCGAGTGGGTTTGGGCCTAGCGGAGTGGGTTTGGGTGTAGCCGAGTGGGTTTGGGTCTAGCCGAGTGGGTTTGGGTCGAGCCGAGTGGGTTTGGGTCTAGCCGCGTGGGTTTGGGTCTAGCCGAGTGGGTTTGGGTCGAGCCGAGTGGGTTTGGGTCTAGCCGCGTGGGTTTGGGTCTAGCCGAGTGGGTTTGGGTCGAGCCGAGTGGGTTTGGGTCTAGCCGCGTGGGTTTGGGTCTAGCCGAGTGGGTAATCGTCTAGTCGAGTCGGTTTCGGTCGAGCCGAGTGGGTTTCGGTCTGCCGAGTGGGTTTGGGTCTAGCCTAGTGGGTTTGGGTCTAGCCGAGTGGGTTTTGTTCTATCCGAGTGGGTTTGGGTCCAGCCGAGTGGGGTTGGGTCTATGCGAGTGGGTTTGTGTCTAGCCGAGTGGGTTTGGGTCTAGCGGAGTGGGTTTGGGTCTAGCGGAGTGGGTTTTGGTCTAGCCGAGTGGGTTTGGGTCTTGCCGAGTGGGTTTGGGTCTATCCGAGAGGGTTTGTGTCTAGCCGTGGGGGTTTGGGTCTAGCCGAGTGGGTTTGTGTCTAGCCAAGTGGGTTTGGGTCTAGCCGAGTCGGTTTGGGTGTAGCCGAGTGGGTTTGGGTCTAGCCGAGTGGGTTTGGGTGTAGCCGAGTGGCTTTGGGTCTAGCCGAGTGGGTTTGGGTCTAGCCGAGTGGGTTTGGGTCTAGCCGAGTGGGTTGGGGTCTAGCCGAGTGGGTTTGGGTCTAGCCCAGTGGGTTTGGGTGTAGCCGAGTGGGTTTGTGTCTAGCCAAGTGTGTTTGGGTCTAGCCGAGTGGGTTTGGATCGAGCAGAGTGGGTTTGGGTCTAGCCGAGTGGGTTTGGGTCTAGTGGAGTGGGTTTGCGTGTAGCCGAGTGGGTTAGGGTCTAGCCGAGTGGGTTTGGGTCTGGCCGAGTGGGTTTGGGTCCAGCCGAGTGGGTTTGGGTCTAGCCGAGTGGGTTTGGGTCTAGCGGTGTGGGTATGGGTGTAGCCGAGTGGGTTTGGGTCTAGCCGAGTGGGTCTGGGTTGTGCCGAATGGGTTTGGGTCTAGCCGCGTGGGTTTGGGTCTAGCCGAGTGGGTAATCATTTAGCCGAGTCGGTTTGGGTCTAGCCGAGTGGGTTTGGGTCTTGCCGAGTGGGTTTGAGTCTAGCCGAGTGTGTTTGGGTCTAGCCGAGTGGGTTTGGGTCCAGCGGAGTGGGTTTGGGTGTAGCCGAGTGGGTTTGGGTCTAGCCGAGTGGGTTTGGGTCTATCCGAATCGGTTTCGGTCTATCCGAGAGGGTTTGTGTTTAGCCGAGTGGGTTTGGGTCTAGCTGAGTGGGTTTGGGTCTAGCTGAGTGGGTTTGGGTCTAGCCGAATCGGTTTCGGTCTTCCAAGAGGGTTTGTGTCTAGCCGAGTGGGTTTGGGTCTAGCTGAGTGGGTTTGGGTCTAGCCGTGTGGTTTTGGGTCTAGCCGAGTGGGTTTGGGTCTATCCGAGTGGGTTTGGGTCTAGCCGAATCGGTTTCGGTCTATCCGAGCGGATTTGTGTCTAGCCGAGGGGGTTTGGGTCTAGCCGAGTGGGTTTGTGTCTAGCCAAGTGGGTTTCGGTCGAGCCGAGTGGGTTTCGGTCTGCCGAGTGGGTTTGGGTCTAGCCGAGTGGGTTTGGGTCTAGCCGAGTGGGTTTTGTTCTATCCGAGTGGGTTTGGGTCCAGCCGAGTGGGGTTGGGTCTATGCGAGTGGGTTTGTGTCTAGCCGAGTGGGTTTGGGTCTAGCGGAGTGGGTTTGGGTCTAGCGGAGTGGGTTTTGGTCTAGCCGAGTGGGTTTGGGTCTTGCCGAGTGGGTTTGGGTCTATCCGAGAGGGTTTGTGTCTAGCCGTGGGGGTTTGGGTCTAGCCGAGTGGGTTTGTGTCTAGCCAAGTGGGTTTGGGTCTAGCCGAGTCGGTTTGGGTGTAGCCGAGTGGGTTTGGGTCTAGCCGAGTGGGTTTGGGTGTAGCCGAGTGGCTTTGGGTCTAGCCGAGTGGGTTTGGGTCTAGTGGAGTGGGTTTGCGTGTAGCCGAGTGGGTTAGGGTCTAGCCGAGTGGGTTTGGGTCTGGCCGAGTGGGTTTGGGTCCAGCCGAGTGGGTTTGGGTCTAGCCGAGTGGGTTTGGGTCTAGCGGTGTGGGTATGGGTGTAGCCGAGTGGGTTTGGGTCTAGCCTAGTGGGTCTGGGTTGTGCCGAATGGGTTTGGGTCTAGCCGCGTGGGTTTGGGTCTAGCCGAGTGGGTAATCATTTAGCCGAGTCGGTTTGGGTCTAGCCGAGTGGGTTTGGGTCTTGCCGAGTGGGTTTGAGTCTAGCCGAGTGTGTTTGGGTCTAGCCGAGTGGGTTTGGGTCCAGCGGAGTGGGTTTGGGTGTAGCCGAGTGGGTTTGGGTCTAGCCGAGTGGGTTTGGGTCTATCCGAATCGGTTTCGGTCTATCCGAGAGGGTTTGTGTTTAGCCGAGTGGGTTTGGGTCTAGCTGAGTGGGTTTGGGTCTAGCTGAGTGGGTTTGGGTCTAGCCGAATCGGTTTCGGTCTTCCAAGAGGGTTTGTGTCTAGCCGAGTGGGTTTGGGTCTAGCTGAGTGGGTTTGGGTCTAGCCGTGTGGTTTTGGGTCTAGCCGAGTGGGTTTGGGTCTATCCGAGTGGGTTTGGGTCTAGCCGAATCGGTTTCGGTCTATCCGAGCGGATTTGTGTCTAGCCGAGGGGGTTTGGGTCTAGCCGAGTGGGTTTGTGTCTAGCCAAGTGGGTTTGGGTCTAGCCGAGTCGGTTTGGGTGTAGCCGAGTCGGTTTGGGTCTAGCCGAGTGGGTTTGGGTGTAGCCGAGTGGCTTTGGGTCTAGCCGAGTGGGTTTGGGTCTAGCCGAGTGCGTTTGCGTGTAGCCGAGTGGGTTAGGGTCTAGCCGAGTGGGTTTGGGTCTAGCCGAGTGGGTTTGGGTCCAGCCGAGTGGGTTTGGGTCTAGCCGAGTGGGTTTGGGTCTAGCCGAGTGGGTTTGGGTCTAGCCGAGTGGGTTTGGGTCTAGCCGAGAGGGTTTCGGTCTAGCCGAGTGGGTTGGGTCTAGCCGAGTGGGTTTGGGTCTAGCCGAGTGGGTTTGGGTGTAGCCGAGTGGGTTTGGGTCTAGCTGAGTGGGTTTGGGTCTAGCCGAGTGGGTTTGGGTGTAGCCGAGTGGGTTTGGGTCTAGCTGAGTGGGTTTGGGTCTAGCCGAGTGGGTTTGGGTCTAGCCGAATGGGTTTTGGTCTAGCCGAGTGGGTTTGGGTCCAGCCGAGTGGGTTTGCGTCTAGCCGAGTGGGTTTGGGTTGAGCCGAGTGGGTTTGGGTCTAGCCGCGTGGGTTTGGGTCTAGCCAAGTGGGTAATCATCTAGCCGAGTCGGTTTGGGTCTAGCCGAGTGGGTTTGGGTCTAGCCGAGTGGATTTGGGTCTAGCCGAGTGGGTTTGGGTCTAGCCGAGTGGGTTTGGGTCGAGCCGAGTGGGTTTGGGTCTAGCCGAGTGGGTTTGGGTCTAGCCGAGTGGGTTTGGGTCTAGTCGAGTGGGTTTGGGTCTAGCCGAGTGGGTTTGGGTCTAGCCGAGTGGGTTTGGGTCTAGCCGAGTGGGTTTGGGTCTAGCCGAGTGGGTTTGGGTCTAGCCGAGTGAGTTTGGGTCGAGCCGAGTGGGTTTGGGTCTAGCCGAGTGGGTTTGGGTCCAGCCGAGTGGGTTTGGGTCTAGCCGAATCGGTTTCGGTCTATCCGAGAGGGTTTGTGTCTAGCCGAGTGGGTTTGGGTCTAGCTGAGTGGGTTTGGGTCTAGCCGTGTGGGTTTGGGTCTAGCCGAGTGGGTTTGGGTCTATCCGAGTGGGTTTGGGTCTAGCCGAATCGGTTTCGGTCTATCCGAGAGGGTTTGTGTCTAGCCGAGGGGGTTTGGGTCTAGCCGAGTGGGTTTGTGTCTAGCCAAGTGGGTTTGGGTCTAGCCGAGTCGGTTTGGGTGTAGCCGAGTGGGTTTGGGTCTAGCCGAGTGGGTTTGGGTGTAGCCGAGTGGCTTTGGGTCTAGCCGAGTGGGTTTGGGTCTAGCCGAGTGGGTTTGGGTCTAGCCGAGTGGGTTGGGGTCTAGCCGAGTGGGTTTGGGTCTAGCCGAGTGGGTTTGGGTGTAGCCGAGTGGGTTTGTGTCTAGCCAAGTGGGTTTGGGTCTAGCCGAGTGGGCTTGGATCGAGCAGAGTGGGTTTGGGTCTAGCCGAGTGGGTTTGGGTCTAGTGGAGTGGGTTTGCGTGTAGCCGAGTGGGTTAGGGTCTAGCCGAGTGGGTTTGGGTCTAGCCGAGTGGGTTTGGGTCCAGCCGAGTGGGTTTGGGTCTAGCCGAGTGGGTTTGGGTCTAGCGGTGTGGGTGTGGGTGTAGCCGAGTGGGTTTGGGTCTAGCCGAGTGGGTTTGGGTGGTGCCGAGTGGGTTTGGGTCTAACCGCGTGGGTTAGGGTCTAGCCGAGTGGGTAATCATCTAGCCGAGTCGGTTTGGGTCTAGCCGAGTGGGTTGGGGTCTAGCCGAGTGGGTTTGGGTCTAGCCGAGTGGGTTTGGGTGTAGCCGAGTGGGTTTGTGTCTAGCCAAGTGGGTTTGGGTCTAGCCAAGTGGGTTTGGGTGTAGCCGAGTGGGTTTGGGTCTAGCCGAGTGGGTTTGGGTCTAGCCGAGTGGGTTTGGGTCTAGCCGAATGGGTTTTCGTCTAGCCAAGTGGGTTTGGGTCCAGCCGAGTGGGTTTGCGTCTAGCCGAGTGGGTTTGGGTTGAGCCGAGTGGGTTTGGGTCTAGCCGCGTGGGTTTGGGTCTAGCCAAGTGGGTAATCATCTAGCCAAGTGGGTAATCATCTAGCCGAGTCGGTTTGGGTCTAGCCGAGTGGGTTTGGGTCTTGCCGAGTGGGTTTGGGTCCAGCCGAGTGGGTTTGGGTCTAGCCGAGTGGGTTGGGGTCTAGCTGAGTGGGTTTGGGTCTAGCCGAGTGGGTTTGGGTGTAGCCGAGTGGGTTTGTGTCTAGCCAAGTGGGTTTGGGTCTAGCCGAGTGGGTTTGGGTGTAGCCGAGTGGGTTTGGGTGTAGCCGAGTGGGTTTGGGTGTAGCCGAGTGGGTTTGGGTCTAGCCGAGTGGGTTTGGGTCTAGCCGAGAGGGTTTGGGTCTAGCCGAGTGGGTTGGGGTCTAGCTGAGTGGGTTTGGGTCAAGCCGAGTGGGTTTGGGTCTAGCCGAGTAGGTTTGGGTCTAGCCAAGTGGGTTTGGGTCTAGCCGAGTGGATTTGGGTCTAGCCGAGTGGGTTTGGGTCTAGCCGAGTGGGTTTGGGTCGAGCCGAGTGGGTTTGGGTCTAGCCGAGTGGGTTTGGGTCTAGCCGAGTGGGTTTGGGTCTAGCCGAGTGGGTTTGGGTCTAGCCGAGTGGGTTTGGGTCTAGTCGAGTGGGTTTGTGTCTAGCCAAGTGGGTTTGGGTCTAGCCGAGTGGGTTTGGGTCTAGCCGAGTGGGTTTGGGTGTAGCCGAGTGGGTTTGGGTCTAGCCGAGTGGGTTTGGGTCTAGCCGAGTGGGTTTGGGTCTAGCCGAGAGGGTTTGGGTCTAGCCGAGTGGGTTGGGGTCTAGCTGAGTGGGTTTGGGTCAAGCCGAGTGGGTTTGGGTCTAGCCGAGTAGGTTTGGGTCTAGCCAAGTGGGTTTGGGTCTAGCCGAGTGGATTTGGGTCTAGCCGAGTGGGTTTGGGTCTAGCCGAGTGGGTTTGGGTCGAGCCGAGTGGGTTTGGGTCTAGCCGAGTGGGTTTGGGTCTAGCCGAGTGGGTTTGGGTCTAGCCGAGTGGGTTTGGGTCTAGCCGAGTGGGTTTGGGTCTAGTCGAGTGGGTTTGGGTCTAGCCGAGTGGGTTTGGGTCTAGCCGAGTGGGTTTGGGTCTAGCCGAGTGGGTTTGGGTCTAGCCGAGTGGGTTTGGGTCTAGCCGAGTGGGTTGGGGTCTAGCCGAGTGGGTTTGGGTCTAGCCGAGTGGGTTTGGGTGTAGCCGAGTGGGTTTGTGTCTAGCCAAGTGGGTTTGGGTCTAGCCGAGTGGGTTTGGATCGAGCAGAGTGGGTTTGGGTCTAGCCGAGTGGGTTTGGGTCTAGTGGAGTGGGTTTGCGTGTAGCCGAGTGGGTTAGGGTCTAGCCGAGTGGGTTTGGGTCTAGCCGAGTGGGTTTGGGTCCAGCCGAGTGGGTTTGGGTCTAGCCGAGTGGGTTTGGGTCTAGCGGTGTGGGTATGGGTGTAGCCGAGTGGGTTTGGGTCTAGCCGAGTGGGTTTGGGTTGTGCCGAGTGGGTTTGGGTCTAGCCGCGTGGGTTAGGGTCTAGCCGAGTGGGTAATCATCTAGCCGAGTCGGTTTGGGTCTAGCCGAGTGGGTTGGGGTCTAGCCGAGTGGGTTTGGGTCTAGCCGAGTGGGTTTGGGTGTAGCCGAGTGGGTTTGTGTCTAGCCAAGTGGGTTTGGGTCTAGCCAAGTGGGTTTGGGTGTAGCCGAGTGGGTTTGGGTCTAGCCGAGTGGGTTTGGGTCTAGCCGAGTGGGTTTGGGTCTAGCCGAATGGGTTTTGGTCTAGCCAAGTGGATTTGGGTCCAGCCGAGTGGGTTTGCGTCTAGCCGAGTGGGTTTGGGTTGAGCCGAGTGGGTTTGGGTCTAGCCGCGTGGGTTTGGGTCTAGCCACGTGGGTAATCATCTAGCCGAGTCGGTTTGGGTCTAGCCGAGTGGGTTTGGGGCTTGCCGAGTGGGTTTGGGTCCAGCCGAGTGGGTTTGGGTCTAGCCGAGTGGGTTGGGGTCTAGCTGAGTGGGTTTGGGTCTAGCCGAGTGGGTTTGGGTGTGGCCGAGTGGGTTTGTGTCTAGCCAAGTGGGTTTGGGTCTAGCCGAGTGGGTTTGGGTGTAGCCGAGTGGGTTTGGGTGTAGCCGAGTGGGTTTGGGTCTAGCCGAGTGGGTTTGGGTCTAGCCGAGTGGGTTTGGGTCTAGCCGAGAGGGTTTGGGTCTAGCCGAGTGGGTTGGGGTCTAGCTGAGTGGGTTTGGGTCTAGCTGAGTGGGTTTGGGTCTAGCCGAATCGGTTTCGGTCTTCCAAGAGGGTTTGTGTCTAGCCGAGTGGGTTTGGGTCTAGCTGAGTGGGTTTGGGTCTAGCCGTGTGGTTTTGGGTCTAGCCGAGTGGGTTTGGGTCTATCCGAGTGGGTTTGGGTCTAGCCGAATCGGTTTCGGTCTATCCGAGCGGATTTGTGTCTAGCCGAGGGGGTTTGGGTCTAGCCGAGTGGGTTTGTGTCTAGCCAAGTGGGTTTGGGTCTAGCCGAGTCGGTTTGGGTGTAGCCGAGTCGGTTTGGGTCTAGCCGAGTGGGTTTGGGTGTAGCCGAGTGGCTTTGGGTCTAGCCGAGTGGGTTTGGGTCTAGCCGAGTGGGTTTGCGTGTAGCCGAGTGGGTTAGGGTCTAGCCGAGTGGGTTTGGGTCTAGCCGAGTGGGTTTGGGTCCAGCCGAGTGGGTTTGGGTCTAGCCGAGTGGGTTTGGGTCTAGCCGAGTGGGTTTGGGTCTAGCCGAGTGGGTTTGGGTCTAGCCGAGAGGGTTTCGGTCTAGCCGAGTGGGTTGGGTCTAGCCGAGTGGGTTTGGGTCTAGCCGAGTGGGTTTGGGTGTAGCCGAGTGGGTTTGGGTCTAGCTGAGTGGGTTTGGGTCTAGCCGAGTGGGTTTGGGTCTAGCCGAGTGGGTTTGGGTCTAGCCGAATGGGTTTTGGTCTAGCCGAGTGGGTTTGGGTCCAGCCGAGTGGGTTTGCGTCTAGCCGAGTGGGTTTGGGTTGAGCCGAGTGGGTTTGGGTCTAGCCGCGTGGGTTTGGGTCTAGCCAAGTGGGTAATCATCTAGCCGAGTCGGTTTGGGTCTAGCCGAGTGGGTTTGGGTCTAGCCGAGTGGATTTGGGTCTAGCCGAGTGGGTTTGGGTCTAGCCGAGTGGGTTTGGGTCGAGCCGAGTGGGTTTGGGTGTAGCCGAGTGGGTTTGGGTGTAGCCGAGTGGGTTTGGGTCTAGCCGAGTGGGTTTGGGTCTAGCCGAGTGGGTTTGGGTCTAGCCGAGAGGGTTTGGGTCTAGCCGAGTGGGTTGGGGTCTAGCTGAGTGGGTTTGGGTCTAGCTGAGTGGGTTTGGGTCTAGCCGAATCGGTTTCGGTCTTCCAAGAGGGTTTGTGTCTAGCCGAGTGGGTTTGGGTCTAGCTGAGTGGGTTTGGGTCTAGCCGTGTGGTTTTGGGTCTAGCCGAGTGGGTTTGGGTCTATCCGAGTGGGTTTGGGTCTAGCCGAATCGGTTTCGGTCTATCCGAGCGGATTTGTGTCTAGCCGAGGGGGTTTGGGTCTAGCCGAGTGGGTTTGTGTCTAGCCAAGTGGGTTTGGGTCTAGCCGAGTCGGTTTGGGTGTAGCCGAGTCGGTTTGGGTCTAGCCGAGTGGGTTTGGGTGTAGCCGAGTGGCTTTGGGTCTAGCCGAGTGGGTTTGGGTCTAGCCGAGTGGGTTTGCGTGTAGCCGAGTGGGTTAGGGTCTAGCCGAGTGGGTTTGGGTCTAGCCGAGTGGGTTTGGGTCCAGCCGAGTGGGTTTGGGTCTAGCCGAGTGGGTTTGGGTCTAGCCGAGTGGGTTTGGGTCTAGCCGAGTGGGTTTGGGTCTAGCCGAGAGGGTTTCGGTCTAGCCGAGTGGGTTGGGTCTAGCCGAGTGGGTTTGGGTCTAGCCGAGTGGGTTTGGGTGTAGCCGAGTGGGTTTGGGTCTAACTGAGTGGGTTTGGGTCTAGCCGAGTGGGTTTGGGTCTAGCCGAGTGGGTTTGGGTCTAGCCGAATGGGTTTTGGTCTAGCCGAGTGGGTTTGGGTCCAGCCGAGTGGGTTTGCGTCTAGCCGAGTGGGTTTGGGTTGAGCCGAGTGGGTTTGGGTCTAGCCGCGTGGGTTTGGGTCTAGCCAAGTGGGTAATCATCTAGCCGAGTCGGTTTGGGTCTAGCCGAGTGGGTTTGGGTCTCGCCGAGTGGATTTGGGTCTAGCCGAGTGGGTTTGGGTCTAGCCGAGTGGGTTTGGGTCGAGCCGAGTGGGTTTGGGTCTAGCCGAGTGGGTTTGGGTCTAGCCGAGTGGGTTTGGGTCTAGTCGAGTGGGTTTGGGTCTAGCCGAGTGGGTTTGGGTCTAGCCGAGTGGGTTTGGGTCCAGCCGAGTGGGTTTGGGTCTAGCCGAGTGGGTTTGGGTCTAGCCGCGTGGGTTAGGGTCTAGCCGAGTGGGTAATCATCTAGCCGAGTCGGTTTGGGTCTAGCCGAGTGGGTTGGGGTCTAGCCGAGTGGGTTTGGGTCTAGCCGAGTGGGTTTGGGTGTAGCCGAGTGGGTTTGTGTCTAGCCAAGTGGGTTTGGGTCTAGCCAAGTGGGTTTGGGTGTAGCCGAGTGGGTTTGGGTCTAGCCGAGTGGGTTTGGGTCTAGCCGAGTGGGTTTGGGTCTAGCCGAATGGGTTTTGGTCTAGCCAAGTGGGTTTGGGTCCAGCCGAGTGGGTTTGCGTCTAGCCGAGTGGGTTTGGGTTGAGCCGAGTGGGTTTGGGTCTAGCCGCGTGGGTTTGGGTCTAGCCAAGTGGGTAATCATCTAGCCAAGTGGGTAATCATCTAGCTGAGTCGGTTTGGGTCTAGCCGAGTGGGTTTGGGTCTTGCCGAGTGGGTTTGGGTCCAGCCGAGTGGGTTTGGGTCTAGCCGAGTGGGTTGGGGTCTAGCTGAGTGGGTTTGGGTCTAGCCGAGTGGGTTTGGGTGTAGCCGAGTGGGTTTGTGTCTAGCCAAGTGGGTTTGGGTCTAGCCGAGTGGATTTGGGTCTAGCCGAGTGGGTTTGGGTCGAGCCGAGTGGGTTTGGGTCGAGCCGAGTGGGTTTGGGTCTAGCCGAGTGGGTTTGGGTCTAGCCGAGTGGGTTTGGGTCTAGCCGAGTGGGTTTGGGTCTAGCCGAGTGGGTTTGGGTCTAGTCGAGTGGGTTTGGGTCTAGCCGAGTGGGTTTGGGTCTAGCCGAGTGGGTTTGGGTCTAGCCGAGTGGGTTTGGGTCTAGCCGAGTGGGTTTGGGTCTAGCCGAGTGGGTTGGGGTCTAGCCGAGTGGGTTTGGGTCTAGCCGAGTGGGTTTGGGTGTAGCCGAGTGGGTTTGTGTCTTGCCAAGTGGGTTTGGGTCTAGCCGAGTGGGTTTGGATCGAGCAGAGTGGGTTTGGGTCTAGCCGAGTGGGTTTGGGTCTAGTGGAGTGGGTTTGCGTGTAGCCGAGTGGGTTAGGGTCTAGCCGAGTGGGTTTGGGTCTAGCCGAGTGGGTTTGGGTCCAGCCGAGTGGGTTTGGGTCTAGCCGAGTGGGTTTGGGTCTAGCGGTGTGGGTATGGGTGTAGCCGAGTGGGTTTGGGTCTAGCCGAGTGGGTTTGGGTTGTGCCGAGTGGGTTTGGGTCTAGCCGCGTGGGTTAGGGTCTAGCCGAGTGGGTAATCATCTAGCCGAGTCGGTTTGGGTCTAGCCGAGTGGGTTGGGGTCTAGCCGAGTGGGTTTGGGTCTAGCCGAGTGGGTTTGGGTGTAGCCGAGTGGGTTTGTGTCTAGCCAAGTGGGTTTGGGTCTAGCCAAGTGGGTTTGGGTGTAGCCGAGTGGGTTTGGGTCTAGCCGAGTGGGTTTGGGTCTAGCCGAGTGGGTTTGGGTCTAGCCGAATGGGTTTTGGTCTAGCCAAGTGGGTTTGGGTCCAGCCGAGTGGGTTTGCGTCTAGCCGAGTGGGTTTGGGTTGAGCCGAGTGGGTTTGGGTCTAGCCGCGTGGGTTTGGGTCTAGCCAAGTGGGTAATCATCTAGCCGAGTCGGTTTGGGTCTAGCCGAGTGGGTTTGGGTCTTGCCGAGTGGGTTTGGGTCCAGCCGAGTGGGTTTGGGTCTAGCCGAGTGGGTTGGGGTCCAGCTGAGTGGGTTTGGGTCTAGCCTAGTGGGTTTGGGTGTAGCCGAGTGGGTTTGTGTCTAGCCAAGTGGGTTTGGGTCTAGCCGAGTGGGTTTGGGTGTAGCCGAGTGGGTTTGGGTGTAGCCGAGTGGGTTTGGGTCTAGCCGAGTGGGTTTGGGTCTAGCCGAGTGGGTTTGGGTCTAGCCGAGAGGGTTTGGGTCTAGCCGAGTGGGTTGGGGTCTAGCTGAGTGGGTTTGGGTCAAGCCGAGTGGGTTTGGGTCTAGCCGAGTGGGTTTGGGTCTAGCCAAGTGGGTTTGGGCCTAGCCGAGTGGATTTGGGTCTAGCCGAGTGGGTTTGGGTCTAGCCGAGTGGGTTTGGGTCGAGCCGAGTGGGTTTGGGTCTAGCCGAGTGGGTTTGGGTCTAGCCGAGTGGGTTTGGGTCTAGCCGAGTGGGTTTGGGCCTTGTCGAGTGGGTTTGGGTCTAGCCGAGTGGGTTTGGGTCTAGCCGAGTGGGTTTGGGTCTAGCCAAGTGGGTTTGGGTCTAGACGAGTGGGTTTGGGTCTAGCCGAGTGGGTTTGGGTCTAGCCGAGTGAGTTTGGGTCGAGCCGAGTGGGTTTGGGTCTAGCCGAGTGGGTTTGGGTCCAGCCGAGTGGGTTTGGGTCTAGCCGAATCGGTTTCGGTCTATCCGAGAGGGTTTGTGTCTAGCCGAGTGGGTTTGGGTCTAGCTGAGTGGGTTTGGGTCTAGCCGTGTGGGTTTGTGTCTAGCCGAGTGGGTTTGGGTCTATCCGAGTGGGTTTGGGTCTAGCCGAATCGGTTTCGGTCTATCCGAGAGGGTTTGTGTCTAGCCGAGGGGGTTTGGGTCTAGCGGAGTGGGTTTGTGTCTAGCCAAGTGGGTTTGGGTCTAGCCGAGTCGGTTTGGGTGTAGCCGAGTGGGTTTGGGTCTAGCCGAGTGGGTTTGGGTGTAGCCGAGTGGCTTTGGGTCTAGCCGAGTGGGTTTGCGTCTAGCCGAGTGGGTTTGGGTCTAGCCGAGTGGGTTGGGGTCTAGCCGAGTGGGTTTGGGTCTAGCCGAGTGGGTTTGGGTGTAGCCGAGTGGGTTTGTGTCTAGCCAAGTGGGTTTGGGTCTAGCCGAGTGGGTTTGGATCGAGCAGAGTGGGTTTGGGTCTAGCCGAGTGGGTTTTGGTCTAGTGGAGTGGGTTTGCGTGTAGCCGAGTGGGTTAGGGTCTAGCCGAGTGGGTTTGGGTCTAGCCGAGTGGGTTTGGGTCCAGCCGAATGGGTTTGGGTCTAGCCGAGTGGGTTTGGGTCTAGCGGTGTGGGTATGGGTGTAGCCGAGTGGGTTTGGGTCTAGCCGAGTGGGTTTGGGTTGTGCCGAGTGGGTTTGGGTCTAGCCGCGTGGGTTAGGGTCTAGCCGAGTGGGTAATCATCTAGCCGAGTCAGTTTGGGTCTAGCCGAGTGGGTTTGGGTCTTGCCGAGTGGGTTTGAGTCTAGCCGAGAGTGTTTGGGTCTAGCCGAGTGGGTTTGGGTCTGGCGGAGTGGGTTTCGGTGTAGCTGAGTGGGTTTGGGTCTAGCCGAGTGGGTTTGGGTCTAGCCGAATCGGTTTCGGTCTATCCGAGAGGGTTTGTGTCTAACCGAGTGGGTTTGGGTCTAGCTGAGTGGGTTTGGGTCTAGCCGTGTGGGTTTGGGTCTAGCCGAGTGGGTTTGGGTATATCCGAGTGGGTTTGGGTCTAGCCGAATCGGTTTCAGTCTATCCGAGAGGGTTTGTGTCTAGCCGAGGGGGTTTGGGTCTAGCCGAGTGGGTTTGTGTCTAGCCAAGTGGGTTTGGGTCTAGCCGAGTCGGTTTGGGTGTAGCCGAGTGGGTTTGGGTCGAGCCGAGTGGGTTTGGGTGTAGCCGAGTGGCTTTGGGTCTAGCCGAGTGGGTTTGGGTCTAGCGGAGTGGGTTTGGGTCTAGCCGAGTGGGTTGGGGTCTAGCCGAGTGGGTTTGGGTCTAGCCGAGTGGGTTTGGGTGTAGCCGAGTGGGTTTGGGTCTAGCTGAGTGGGTTTGGGTCTAGCCGAGCGGGTTTGGGTCTAGCCGAATCGGTTTCGGTCTATCCGAGTGGGTTTGTGTCTAGCCGAGTGGGTTTGGGTCTAGCTGAGTGGGTTTGGGTCTAGCCGAGAGGGTTTCGGTCTAGCCGAGTGGGTTGGGGTCTAGCCGAGTGGGTTTGGGTCTAGCAGAGTGGGTTTGGGTGTAGCCGAGTGGGTTTGGGTCTAGCTGAGTGGGTTTGGGTCTAGCCGAGTGGGTTTGGGTCTAGCCGAGTGGGTTTGGGTCTAGCCGAATGGGTTTTGGTCTAGCCGAGTGGGTTTGGGTCCAGCCGAGTGGGTTTGCGTCTAGCCGAGTGGGTTTGGGTTGAGCCGAGTGGGTTTGGGTCTAGCCGCGTGGGTTTGGGTCTAGCCAAGTGGGTAATCATCTAGCCGAGTGGGTTTGGGTCTAGCCGAGTGGGTTGGGGTCTAGCTGAGTGGGTTTGGGTCTAGCGGAGAGGGTTTGGGTGTAGCCGAGTGGGTTTGTGTCTAGCCAAGTGGGTTTGGGTCTAGCCGAGTGGGTTTGGGTGTAGCCGAGTGGGTTTGGGTGTAGCCGAGTGGGTTTGGGTCTAGCCGAGTGGGTTTGGGTCTAGCCGAGTGGGTTTGGGTCTAGCCGAGAGGGTTTGGGTCTAGCCGAGTGGGATGGGGTCTAGCTGAGTGGGTTTGGGTCTAGCCGAGTGGGTTTGGGTCTTGCCGAGTGGGTTTGGGTGTAGCCGAGTGGGTTTGGGTCTAGTCGAGTGGGTTTGGGTCTAGCCGAGTGGGTTTGGGTCTAGCCGAGTGGGTTTAGGTCTAGCCAAGTGGGTTTGGGTCTAGCCGAGTGGGTTTGGGTCTAGCCGAGTGGGTTTGGGTCTAGCCGAGTGAGTTTGGGTCGAGCCGAGTGGGTTTGGGTCCAGCCGAGTGGGTTTGGGTCCAGCCGAGTGGGTTTGGGTCTAGCCGAATCGGTTTCGGTCTATCTGAGAGGGTTTGTGTCTAGCCGAGTGGGTTTGGGTCTAGCTGAGTGGGTTTGGGTCTAGCCGTGTGGGTTTGGGTCTAGCCGAGTGGGTTTGGGTCTATCCGAGTGGGTTTGGGTCTAGCCGAATCGGCTTCGGTCTATCCGAGAGGGTTTGTGTCTAGCTGAGGGGGTTTGGGTGTAGCCGAGTGGGTTTGTGTCTAGCCAAGTGGGTTTGGGTCTAGCCGAGTGGGTTTGGGTGTAGCCGAGTGGGTTTGGGTGTAGCCGAGTGGGTTTGGGTCTAGCCGAGTGGGTTTGGGTCTAGCCGAGTGGGTTTGGGTCTAGCCGAGAGGGTTTGGGTCTAGCCGAGTGGGTTGGGGTCTAGCTGAGTGGGTTTGGGTCTAGCCGAGTGGGTTTGGGTCTTGCCGAGTGGGTTTGGGTGTAGCCGAGTGGGTTTGGGTCTAGTCGAGTGGGTTTGGGTCTAGCCGAGTGGGTTTGGGTCTAGCCGAGTGGGTTTAGGTCTAGCCAAGTGGGTTTGGGTCTAGCCGAGTGGGTTTGGGTCTAGCCGAGTGGGTTTGGGTCTAGCCGAGTGAGTTTGGGTCGAGCCGAGTGGGTTTTGGTCCAGCCGAGTGGGTTTGGGTCCAGCCGAGTGGGTTTGGGTCTAGCCGAATCGGTTTCGGTCTATCTGAGAGGGTTTGTGTCTAGCCGAGTGGGTTTGGGTCTAGCTGAGTGGGTTTGGGTCTAGCCGTGTGGGTTTGGGTCTAGCCGAGTGGGTTTGGGTCTATCCGAGTGGGTTTGGGTCTAGCCGAATCGGCTTCGGTCTATCCGAGAGGGTTTGTGCCTAGCTGAGGGGGTTTGGGTCTAGCCGAGTGGGTTTGTGTCTAGCCAAGTAGGTTTGGGTCTAGCCGAGTCGGTTTGGGTGTAGCCGAGTGGGTTTGGGTCCAGCCGAGTGGGTTTGGGTGTAGCCGAGTGGCTTTGGGTCTAGCCGAGTGGGTTTGGGTCTAGCCGAGTGGGTTTGGGTCTAGCCGAGTGGGTTGGGGTCTAGCCGAGTGGGTTTGGGTCTAGCCGAGAGGGTTTGGGTGTAGCCGAGTGGGTTTGTGTCTTGCCAAGTGGGTTTGGGTCTAGCCAAGTGGGTTTGGGTGTAGCCGAGTGGGTTTGGGTCTAGCCGAGTGGGTTTGGGTCTAGCCTGGTGGGTTTGGGTCTAGCCGAGAGGGTTTCGGTCTAGCCGAGTGGGTTGGGGTCTAGCCGAGTGGGTTTGGGTGTAGCCGAGTGGGTTTGGGTCTAGCTGAGTGGGTTTGGGTCTAGCCGAGTGGGTTTGGGTCTAGCCGAGTGGGTTTTTGTCTAGCCGAATGGGTTTTGGTCTAGCCGAGTGGGTTTGGGTCCAGCCGAGTGGGTTTGCGTCTAGCCGAGTGGGTTTGGGTTGAGCCGAGTGGGTTTGGGTCTAGCCGCGTGGGTTTGGGTCTAGCCAAGTGAGTGATCATCTAGACGAGTCGGTTTGGGTCTAGCCGAGTGGGTTTGGGTCTTGCCGAGTGGGTTTGGGTGTAGCTGAGTGGGTTTGGGTCTAGCCGAGTGGGTTTGGGTCTAGCCGAGTGGGTTTTTGTCTAGCCGAGTGGGTTTGGGTCTAGCCGAGTGGGTTTGGGTCTAGTCGAGTGGGTTTGGGTCTAGCCGAGTGGGTTTGGGTCTAGCCGAGTGGGTTTGGGTCTAGCCAAGTGGGTTTGGGTCTAGACGAGTGGGTTTGGGTCTAGCCGAGTGGGTTTGGGTCTAGCCGAGTGAGTTTGGGTCGAGCCGAGTGGGTTTGGGTCTAGCCGAGTGGGTTTGGGTCCAGCCGAGTGGGTTTGGGTCTAGCCGAATCGGTTTCGGTCTATCCGAGAGGGTTTGTGTCTAGCCGAGTGGGTTTGGGTCTAGCTGAGTGGGTTTGGGTCTAGCCGTGTGGGTTTGGGTCTAGCCGAGTGGGTTTGGGTCTATCCGAGTGGGTTTGGGTCTAGCCGAATCGGTTTCGGTCTATCCGAGAGGGTTTGTGTCTAGCCGAGGGGGTTTGGGTCTAGCGGAGTGGGTTTAGAAACATAGAAACATAGAAAATAGGTGCAGGAGTAGGCCATTCGGCCCTTCGAGCCTGCACCGCCATTCAATGTGATCATGGCTGATCATCCAACTCAGTATCCCGTACCTGCCTTCTCTCCATACCCCCTGATCCCTTTAGCCACAAGTGCCACATCTAACGCCCTCTTAAATATAGCCAATGAACTGGCCTCAACTACCTTCTGTGGCAGAGAATTCCAGAGACTCACCACTCTCTGTGTAAAGAATGTTTTCCTCATTTCGGTCCTAAAGGAATTCCCCCTTATCCTTAGACTGTGACCCCTTGTTCTGGACTCCCCCAACATCGGGAACAATCTCCCAGCATCTAGCTTGTCCAACCCCTTAAGAATTTTGTAGGTTTCTATAAGATCCCCCCTCAATCTTCTAAATTCCATCGAGTACAAACCGAGTCTATCCAATCTTTCCTCATATGAAAGTCCTGACATCCCAGGAATCAGTCTGGTGAATCTTCTCTGTACCCCCTCTATGGCAAGGATGTCTTTCCTCAGATTTGGAGACCAAAACTGTACGCAGTACTCCAGGTGTGGCCTCACCAAAACCCTGTACAACTGCAGTAGAACCTCCCTGCTCCTAAACTCAAATCCTTTCGCTATGAATGCTAACATACCATTTGCTTTCTTCACTGCCTGCTGCACCTGCATGCCTACTTTCAATGACTGGTGTACCATGACACCCAGGTCTCGTTGCATCTCCCCCTTACCTAATCTGCCACCATTCAGATAATAGTCTACCCTCATGTTTTTGCCACCAAAGTGGATAACCTCACATTTATCCACATTGTACTGCATCTGCCATGCATCTGCCCATTCACTCAGCCTATCCAAATCACCCTGCAGCCTCCAAGCATCCTCCTCACACCTAACTATACCCCCCAGCTTGGTATCATCTGCAAATTTGGAGATGTTGCATTGAATTCCCTCGTCCAAATCATTAATATATGACTTCCGGTGGCGCCATCATGAGGTGAAGACGCCCTCCCAGCCAGCTCCATAAGAAGGTTGAAGAAAACGGGGTAAAAAACGCTGAAAAAGATTTACCTGTCATCTGAAATCTCAGTACTGATTAATACGGAATTGCTGAGTGACGTTTTCAGCCCTGCGACAGCATGCAGAGAACCCCAGAAGAAAAACTGAAAACCCGGCTACCGACCACTCGGGATCCGGTAGGCCGTTCTGAAGCCTCGATCTCGGGTAGAACCCGATCCCAGGAAGACATTGCAGGGAAAAAGCCTTCTGGAGCTGAAGAATTTAAAACGAAACTGGAGATGGAAGGATTGAAAACTCTTATTGAAAAAGAGATGGGAGGCATTAAAACCGAATTATTGAATTTAAAGAAAGATATGAAAAAGTTGAATATTAAGGAGGAAGTCGAAAAGATTAATAAAGATGTGAAAGACTTGAAAACTGAAATAAAAGACTTGAAGACTGAAATCACTGAATCTGCTCAAGCATTGAAAAGAGAGATAACGGATAAGTTAAAAGAGCAGAACAAACAGATGAAAATTAAAATCGAAACCCTGGTGAAAGACAAACTGTCTGAGGTTGAAGAAGCATTGAATTTACATTCGACAGATATAAGCATTATTAAAGACTTAGCTGAATCATCGGCTCGGAACTCAGACAGAGACATAAAACGCTTATCTGAACTTCTGGACAAGATAACAGAAAAATGCACGGAGTTGGAAGGCTACCAAAGAAGGTCGAACCTGAGAATTGTGGGCATTCCGGAAGGCATGGAGCGGAATAATCCACGAGGATTTACAGCAGATTTACTGCAACAAGTTTTAGCCTTGGATCAGAAACCCTTATTAGCTCGTGCTCACAGAGTAAAGAGGCGTTTTAAAGGACCTGGTGCTCCGCCAAGACAAATGATTTTAAAAGTACAGAATGATTATGAACTGGAAGAAATGATGGGTAAGATTGTAAGAAGTAAAAATCTTACTTTTGAAGGAGCACGAATCAGTATTTACCGAGATTACCCTGCTGAAGTTGCCAAGAAACGAAACGCATTCAGGGAGACTAAAAGAATTCTGAGAGAATTGAAGGATGTAAGGTATACTTTGAGATACCCCGCCACTTTGAGGGTGACCTATGACAATCAAGATCATTTCTTCAAGAACCCACAAAATGCACTTGACTTTGCGCAGGGGATTAAGAATCAAGAAGAAGACTGAATAATATTTCACCTTTGAACTATATTAATGAATAACTGTATATTTACATCTGGTTTAAAGGATTACCGGAATATGGACTGGTTATAGACTGGCTACAATCAAGAAAGATGAAGAAATGAGAGGACCTGTTCCCTACACCAAAGAGTGGACTGGACTTTCTCTTATGGATATTATTAATTAGAATAATAACAATACTAATAGAAATAATTAACATACAATAAAATACTAATATACTAAAACCTAACCGGTAGTACTGTTACTAACTAAAACAATAATAAATACTAATCACTAAGGCTTAGGTATAAGTAACTTTCTTATTACTTCCCACATACATATAATTTACTCATCAATAATTAATACTAATCTACATAAAATTAAAACAAATAGTAATTAGTAAATATATTTCCTAAGATCATACATTTGATTATACCAATAATAGTTAAGATTTCCTTGATTTTTGCATTTAAATATGTTATAGGATTGATGAAACATTTTAGAATTATATATTCCCGTTAAAATACCTTTTGTAAGACAATAACTTTAAGGACTTATGGAGCTGGCGAGTTAACATCATCTACACTGGAAGTCTGTAGATGGCTAGCCATGCTAGTATGGCTTTCACTAACTGCACCTACTATAGCTGTAGTTTTTCCTTACTTTTCACTATTTACTAACCCTTTTTTCTATCTTCTGTTTTTTTACATTTTCTCATGTTTTTATTTTTTTACATCACAGTGGACTCGTAATCACAAAAGATATATCCGTGCGATATATTTGAAAATCTTGAAATTCGTCCATCCGGAGTTCGGGGGTAAGGTCGGGTATGTCGAGCTGAGACATGTGAACCATTATAGACCACCTTAAATAAAATGCAGGACTTAAAAAAGAATTTGGGGAATGAGGGAATAATCTTTGGCAGTTGGAATGTTAAAGGTCTTAATGAACCTATTAAAAGGGGTAAAGTATTGGCACATTTGCAAGCACTTAAAATCGACGTTGCGTTCCTTCAAGAGACGCATCTAAAAAAAGATGCCGAGCATAGATTAAAGGCTAAATGGATTGACAAAATATATCATTCCTCTTTTACTCATAAATCTAGAGGCGTAGCAATACTGATACGTAAAGGTACTTTATTCAAACATACATCAACTATAATTGATAAAGATGGAAGATTTATTATTGTAACGGGTGAATTATATGCCCAAAAAGTAATATTAGTCAATATATATGGCCCAAATTTTGACAGTCCAATTTTTTTAAAGAAAATATTTAATACAATTCCTGATCATGCACAACATAATTTAATAATTGGAGGAGATTTAAATTGTACTTTAGATCCTTATTTAGATAGATCGTCAGGACAGAGGAAACTTAAATCACACTCCAGTGATTTAATAAATGCATACATTGACACTAGTAAAGTTAGAGATGTTTGGAGAATGGAACACCCATCAGGACGAGATTATTCATTTTACTCCTCGGTACATAAAACATATTCTAGAATTGACTATTTCCTTGTAGATATAAAGCTTATTCCATACATCTATAACTCTAAATACCACAGTATCATTATTTCAGATCACGCTCCATTAACATTTAATATTAAATTTAATGATAACATGAAAATACGAGGACAATGGAGACTTAATCCACAAATTTTGAAGGATAAGTCAACTAATGAATATATTATAAAGCAGATTAAGACTTTTTTTGAAATAAACGATAAACCAGAAATATCTCCATCCCTACTATGGGAAACTTTTAAAGCTTTTACTCGTGGAATTATGATATCTTCACAAGCATTTCACAACAAAGAAAAGCGGAAGGAACAAAATATTCTGGAAACGGAGATAAAACAATTAGATATAGAAAATGCCCTCAACCCTACAATGATAACACATAATAAAATTACTGCATTAAAATATAAATTAAATAAGATATATGCTGACCAAGTGGTTAAATTATATCAATACACAAAACAAATACAATTTGAATTTGGGGACAAACCACAAAAATTACTGGCTCGCCAATTACGAAAAATACAGGGAGAAAAAATAATACATCGGATTAAATCAGAAAATGGTGAATTCCTAACACAGAATAACGATATTAATGAGAGATTTTTACAATATTATAAAGATTTATATTCTTCCAAAACGACTGAAAATCAGATAGGAATTAATACATTCTTAAATGACTGTAATCTAATAGGATTGGGTGTAGATGATACAAAACTATTAAATGCTGAATTAACAGTTAAAGAAATTGAGGATTCTATTATATCATTAAAAAACGGGAAAACTCCAGGACCAGATGGTATTGGTTCGGAATTTTATAAATCATACACGGATCTGATAACACCTTATTTGAAGACACTTTACGAATATATATATGCGCAACAGAGGTTACCAGAAACACTAAACGAATCCATTATAACACTCATACCAAAAATGGATAAAGACCTAGATGATCCGGGTTCATATAGAGCTATTGCTCTTTTAAATACGGATCAAAAGATATTAACTAAAATATTAGCTAAAAGATTAAGTGTAGTGATTAATAAAATAATACACCCGGATCAAACAGGATTTATACCTAAACGATACTCATCATATAACCTGAGACGATTGTTTAATATTATATACTCGAAAAGGAGTTATAATAAAGACTTAGTAATAATATCGTTAGATGCAGAGAAAGCTTTTGACCAAGTTGAATGGCCATATTTATTTGCGGTTATGGAAAAGTTAAATTTGGGAGACAAGTTTATAAAATGGATCAAATTACTATATACAAATCCAACTGCTAAAATCTTAACCAACCAAATGATATCTACCAAATTTAATTTATTTCGAGGATGCAGACAAGGTTGTCCCCTATCACCATTATTATTTGCGTTGGCTATAGAGCCATTAGCCATTCGGGTAAGATTACACCCCGAAATTTTTGGATATGAAACTAGCGAAACAAGAAATAAAATTTCTCTATATGCAGATGACGTATTATTATATATTAAAGAACCAGAAATTAGCATACCTAATTTATTGAATTTAATAACTCAATTCGGCTTGTTTTCTGGATACAGAATCAATTGGAATAAAAGTGAACTTATGCCATTAACACAAGATAATTTAACTACATTAAAACAATTTCCTTTTAAGATTGTTAATGAACAGATTAAGTATTTAGGAATTCACGTTACAAAAAAATATGATTCTTTATTTAAATATAATTTTTTACCTATACTAAATAAATTATCTAAGAATATTCTATATTGGAGAACACTACCTATCTCAATGATAGGTAGAATTAATGCGATAAAAATGATTTTTCTCCCACAATTATTATATTTATTTCAAATGATCCCGATATATCTTTCTAAGAATTTTTTTAAAAAGGTTGACTCTATAGTCACTAATTTTATTTGGGACTATAAAAGCCATAGAATAAATAAAAAATATTTATGTAAATCGAAAATTAATGGAGGTTTAACTTTACCTAATTTTATATATTATTACTGGTCAGTTAGTATTAAGAATATGAACTTTTGGTGGGTTGAACTGGATGAAAATCCAAACTGGTTACTTATGGAAAAGGAAGACTGCTTACCGTATGAAATCAGTTCCATATTATTTTCTAAAATTAAAATATTTAAGAAAATTTATCGTGAAAACCCAATAATTACTAGTGAAATTAATATTTGGAGACAGTTAAAAAGAACGTTAAAACTAGAAGATATCCCATTAGTTCTTCCCATTGCTAATAATGTAAGTTTTAAACCATCCCTGGAAAATTTAGGATTCTTACAATGGAAAAATAAAGGGATTAATAAGATCAGTGACCTCTACAGGGATAATCAGTATCTTTCATTTAAAGAAATACAGGAAATATATGGACTACACTCAAAACACTACTTCAGATATCTACAAATAACTAACTACATTAAAACAACTGCACATGAATATAAAAAGAGAAAGACGGGAATTCTAGATGAATGCTTGAATAAACACCCAAACACGGAAAAATTAATATCATACATTTATAATATTTTATTAGAAAATGATATACCCAATACGGAAAAGTACAGACAACTATGGGAAAATGAAATAGGTGAAACAATCGAACCCGATATCTGGGAGGAAAGTTTACGATATATACATAATTGTTCATTAAATTCTAGACACTCTCTGATACAATTCAAAGTTTTACATAGATTGCATTTTTCAAAATCTAAATTACATAGAATGTTTTCTAATGTATCTCCTATATGTGACAAATGCCAATACCCAGAAGCTAATTTAACACATTCTTTTACAACTTGTATAAAAATTACGAATTTTTGGTTGAAAATATTTAAGGTAATCTCGAATGTTGTAAATAAGAATCTAGTTCCAGACTCAAAATTAATAATATTGGGAATTTTAGAAAGGGATCAATTACTCACGACAGCACAAAGAACTTTCATAGATTATAGTTTAATAATTGGTAAAAAATTAATTTTACAATTTTGGAAAGGCCCCATACCCCCTACAATCAAATTGTGGATTTCAGGAATGGCTGAGACTTTACACTTGGAAAGAATAAGACTTGCACTTTTAGGCAAGTTGGACCAATTTAATCTGATTTGGTCTCCATTCCTTGAATATCTTAAGGGACCAATATGACTCGGTTTGTGGACCTGATCGAGACCTGAACGAAGGATTGAACGAAGAATAATACATTATTGATCACGGATATATTATTATATAAATTCTGTTTGTAGAATATACCACTGTTATTTTATTTACTTTTCTCTTTTGGTTACTTTATAACTATTTTTATGTTAACCATTTTTCACACTTTCCTACTTTTCACTAAAAAAAACTACAATAAAATGTTTAGAAGTATATATAAGAAAATATGGTAATTATTACCTATCTCTTTAGCAAGAACGTTGTTCTTATATGTACTTATATTTGTACTTACACTTGTACTTATACTTCTAATAAAAAAAAAAAAAATATTCAAATCATTAATATATATTGTAAATAGCTGGGGTCCCAGCACTGAGCCTTGCGGCACCCCACTAGTCACTGCCTGCCATTCTGAAAAGGACCCGTTTACTCCTACCCTTTGCCTCCTGTCTGCTAGCCAGTTCTCTATCCACATCAATACTGAACCCGCAATACCGTGTGCTTTAAGTTTGTATGCTAATCTCTTATGCGGGACCTTGTCGAAAGCCTTCTGAAAGTCTAGATATAACACATCCACTGGTTCTCCCTTATCCACTCTACTAGTTACATCCTCGAAAAATTCTATCAGATTTGTCAGACATGATTTACCTTTCGTAAATCCATGCTGACTTTGTCCAATGATTTCACCACTTTCCAAATGCGCTGCTATCCCATCTTTAATAACTGACTCTAGCAGTTTCCCCACTACCGATGTTAGACTAACTGGTCTGTAATTCCCCGCTTTCTCTCTCCCTCCTTTTTTAAAAAGTGGGGTTACATTAGCTACCCTCCAATCCTCAGGAACTACTCCAGAATCTAAGGAATTTTGAAAAATTATCACTAATGCATCCACTATTTCTGTGGCTACCTCCTTGAGTACTCTGGGATGCAGACTATCTGGCCCTGGGGATTTATCGGCCTTCAATCCGTTCAATTTACCCAACACCACCTCCCGGCTAACCTGGATTTCACTCAGTTCCTCCATCTTATTTGACCCCCGTTCCACTGCTATTTCCGGCAGATTATTTATGTCTTCCTTAGTGAAGACAGAACCAAAGTAGTTATTCAATTGGTCTGCCATGTCCTTGTTCCCCATGATCAATTCACCTGTTTCTGACTGCAAGGGACCAACATTTGTTTTAACTAGTCTCTTTCTCTTTACATATCTATAAAAACTTTTGCAGTCAGTTTTTATGTTCCCTGCCAGTTTCCTTTCATAATCTATTTTCCCTTTCCTAATTAAGCCCTTTGTCCTCCTCTGCTGGATTCTGAATCTCTCCCAGTCCTCCGGTAGGCTGCTTTTTCTGGCAAATTTGTATGCCTCATCTTTTGTTTTTATACTATCCCTGATTTCCCTTGTTATCCATGGATGCACCACCTTCCCCGATTTATTCTTTTGCCAAACTGGTATGAACAACTTTTGTACTTCATCCATGCAGTCTTTAAATACCTTCCATTGCACATCCACTGTCAACCCTTTAAGAATCACCTGCCAGTCTATCTTGGCCAATTCACATCTCAAACCCACTTGTGTCTAGCCAAGTGGGTTTGGGTCTAGCCAAGTGGGTTTGGGTGTAGCCGAGTGGGTTTGGGTCTAGCCGAGTGGGTTTGGGTCTAGCTGAGTGGGTTTGGGTCTAGCCGAGAGGGTTTCGGTCTAGCCGAGTGGGTTGGGGTCTAGCCGAGTGGGTTTGGGTCCAGCAGAGTGGGTTTGGGTGTAGCCGAGTGGGTTTGGGTCTAGCTGAGTGGGTTTGGGTCTAGCCGAGAGGGTTTCGGTCTAGCCGAGTGGGTTGGGGTCTAGCCGAGTGGGTTTGGGTCTAGCAGAGTGGGTTTGGGTGTAGCCGAGTGGGTTTGGGTCTAGCTGAGTGGGTTTGGGTCTAGCCGAGTGGGTTTGGGTCTAGCCGAGTGGGTTTGGGTCTAGCCGAATGGGTTTTGGTCTAGCCAAGTGGGTTTGGGTCCAGCCGAGTGGGTTTGCGTCTAGCCGAGTGGGTTTGGGTTGAGCCGAGTGGGTTTGGGTCTAGCCGCGTGGGTTTGGGTCTAGCCAAGTGGGTAATCATCTAGCCGAGTGGGATTGGGTCTAGCCGAGTGGGTTGGGGTCTAGCTGAGTGGGTTTGGGTCTAGCCGAGTGGGTTTGGGTGTAGCCGAGTGGGTTTGTGTCTAGCCAAGTGGGTTTGGGTCTAGCCGAGTGGGTTTGGGTGTAGCCGAGTGGGTTTGGGTGTAGCCGAGTGGGTTTGGGTCTAGCCGAGTGGGTTTGGGTCTAGCCGAGTGGGTTTGGGTCTAGCCGAGAGGGTTTGGGGCTAGCCGAGTGGGTTTGGGTCTAGCTGAGTGGGTTTGGGTCTAGCCGAGTGGGTTTGGGTCTAGCCGAGTGGGTTTGGGTCTAGCCCAGTGGGTTTGAGTCCAGCCGAGTGGATTTGGGTCTAGCCGAGTGGGTTTGGGTCGAGCCGAGTGGGTTTGGGTCGAGCCGAGTGGGTTTGGGTCCAGCCGAGTGGGTTTGGGTCTAGCCGAGTGGGTTTGGGTCTAGCCGAGTGGGTTTGGGTGTAGCCGAGTGGGTTTGGGTCTAGTCGAGTGGGTTTGGGTCTAGCCGAGTGGGTTTGGGTCTAGCCGAGTGGGTTTGGGTCTAGCCAAGTGGGTTTGGGTCTAGCCGAGTGGGTTTGGGTCTAGCCGAGTGGGTTTGGGTCTAGCCGAGTGAGTTTGGGTCGAGCCGAGTGGGTTTGGGTCTAGCCGAGTGGGTTTGGGTCTAGCCGAGTGGGTTTGGGTCTAGCCGAGTGGGTTTGGGTCCAGCCGAGTGGGTTTGGGTCTAGCCGAGTGGGTTTGGGTCAAGCGGTGTGGGTTTGGGTGTAACCGAGTGGGTTTGGGTCTAGCCGAATGGGTTTGGATCGAGCAGAGTGGGTTTGGGTCTAGCCGAGTGGGTTTGGGTCTAACCGAGTGGGTAATTGTCTAGCCGAGTGGGTTTGGGTCTAGCCGAGTGGGTTTGGGTCTTGCCGAGTGTGTTTTGGTCTAGCCGAGTGGGTTTGGGTCCAGCCGAGTGGGTTTGCGTCTAGCCGAGTGGGTTTGGGTTGAGCCGAGTGGGTTTGGGACTAGCCGCGTGGGTTTGGGTCTAGCCGAGTGGGTAATCATCCAGCCGAGTCGGTTTGGGTCTAGCCGAGTCGGTTTGGGTCTTGCCGAGTTGGTTTGGGTTTAGCCGAGTGGGTTTGGGTCTAGCCGAGTGGGTTTGCGTCTAGCGGAGTGGGTTTGGGTGTAGCCGAGTGGGTTTGGGTCTAGCCGAGTGGGTTTGGGTCTAGCCGAATCGGTTTCGGTCTATCCGAGAGGGTTTGTGTCTAGCCGAGTGGGTTTGGGTCTAGCCGAGTTGGTTTGGGTCTAGCCGAGTGGGTTTGGGTCTAGCCGAGTGGGTTTGGGTCTATCCGAGTGGGTTTGGGTCTAGCCAAATCGGTTTCGGTCTATCCGAGAGGGTTTGTGTCTAGCCGAGTGGGTTTGGGTCTAGCCGAGTGGGTTTGTGTCTAGCCAACTGGGTTTGGGTCTAGCCGAGTCGGTTTGGGTGTAGCCGAGTGGGTTTGGGTCTAGCCGAGTGGGTTTGGGTGTAGCCGAGTGGGTTTGTGTCTAGCCAAGTGGGTTTGGGTCTAGCCGAGTAGGTTTGGGTGTAGCCGAGTGGGTTTGGGTCTAGCCGAGTGGGTTTGGGTCTAGCCGAGTGGGTTTGGGTCTAGCCGAGTGGGTTTGGGTCTAGCCGAGAGGGTTTGGGTCTAGCCGATTGGGTTGGGGTCTAGCCGAGTGGGTTTGGGTCTAGCCGAGTGGGTTTGGGTGTAGCCGAGTGGGTTTGGGTCTAGCCGAGTGGGTTTGGGTCTAGCCGAGTGAGTTTGGGTCGAGCCGAGTGGGTTTGGGTCCAGCCGAGTGGGTTTGGGTCCAGCCGAGTGGGTTTGGGTCTAGCCGAATCGGTTTCGGTCTATCTGAGAGGGTTTGTGTCTAGCCGAGTGGGTTTGGGTCTAGCTGAGTGGGTTTGGGTCTAGCCGTGTGGGTTTGGGTCTAGCCGAGTGGGTTTGGGTCTATCCGAGTGGGTTTGGGTCTAGCCGAATCGGCTTCGGTCTATCCGAGAGGGTTTGTGTCTAGCTGAGGGGGTTTGGGTCTAGCCGAGTGGGTTTGTGTCTAGCCAAGTGGGTTTGGGTCTAGCCGAGTCGGTTTGGGTGTAGCCGAGTGGGTTTGGGTCTAGCCGAGTGGGTTTGGGTGTAGCCGAGTGGCTTTGGGTCTAGCCGAGTGGGTTTGGGTCTAGCCGAGTGGGTTTGGGTCTAGCCGAGTGGGTTGGGGTCTAGCCGAGTGGGTTTGGGTCTAGCCGAGAGGGTTTGGGTGTAGCCGAGTGGGTTTGTGTCTAGCCAAGTGGGTTTGGGTCTAGCCAAGTGGGTTTGGGTGTAGCCGAGTGGGTTTGGGTCTAGCCGAGTGGGTTTGGGTCTAGCCGAGTGGGTTTGGGTCTAGCCGAGAGGGTTTCGGTCTAGCCGAGTGGGTTGGGGTCTAGCCGAGTGGGTTTGGGTGTAGCCGAGTGGGTTTGGGTCTAGCTGAGTGGGTTTGGGTCTAGCCGAGTGGGTTTGGGTCTAGCCGAGTGGGTTTTTGTCTAGCCGAATGGGTTTTGGTCTAGCCGAGTGGGTTTGGGTCCAGCCGAGTGGGTTTGCGTCTAGCCGAGTGGGTTTGGGTTGAGCCGAGTGGGTTTGGGTCTAGCCGCGTGGGTTTGGGTCTAGCCAAGTGGGTGATCATCTAGCCGAGTCGGTTTGGGTCTAGCCGAGTGGGTTTGGGTCTTGCCGAGTGGGTTTGGGTCTAGCTGAGTGGGTTTGGGTCTAGCCGAGTGGGTTTGGGTCTAGCCGAGTGGGTTTTTGTCTAGCCGAGTGGGTTTGGGTCTAGCCGAGTGGGTTTGGGTCTAGTCGAGTGGGTTTGGGTCTAGCCGAGTGGGTTTGGGTCTAGCCGAGTGGGTTTGGGTCTAGCCAAGTGGGTTTGGGTCTAGACGAGTGGGTTTGGGTCTAGCCGAGTGGGTTTGGGTCTAGCCGAGTGAGTTTGGGTCGAGCCGAGTGGGTTTGGGTCTAGCCGAGTGGGTTTGGGTCCAGCCGAGTGGGTTTGGGTCTAGCCGAATCGGTTTCGGTCTATCCGAGAGGGTTTGTGTCTAGCCGAGTGGGTTTGGGTCTAGCTGAGTGGGTTTGGGTCTAGCCGTGTGGGTTTGGGTCTAGCCGAGTGGGTTTGGGTCTATCCGAGTGGGTTTGGGTCTAGCCGAATCGGTTTCGGTCTATCCGAGAGGGTTTGTGTCTAGCCGAGGGGGTTTGGGTCTAGCGGAGTGGGTTTGTGTCTAGCCAAGTGGGTTTGGGTCTAGCCAAGTGGGTTTGGGTGTAGCCGAGTGGGTTTGGGTCTAGCCGAGTGGGTTTGGGTCTAGCTGAGTGGGTTTGGGTCTGGCCGAGAGGGTTTCGGTCTAGCCGAGTGGGTTGGGGTCTAGCCGAGTGGGTTTGGGTCTAGCAGAGTGGGTTTGGGTGTAGCCGAGTGGGTTTGGGTCTAGCTGAGTGGGTTTGTGTCTAGCCGAGAGGGTTTCGGTCTAGCCGAGTGGGTTGGGGTCTAGCCGAGTGGGTTGGGGTCTAGCCGAGTGGGTTTGGGTCTAGCTGAGTGGGTTTGGGTCTAGCCGAGTGGGTTTGGGTCTAGCCGAGTGGGTTTGGGTCTAGCCGAATGGGTTTTGGTCTAGCCGAGTGGGTTTGGGTCCAGCCGAGTGGGTTTGCGTCTAGCCGAGTGGGTTTGGGTTGAGCCGAGTGGGTTTGGGTCTAGCCGCGTGGGTTTGGGTCTAGCCAAGTGGGTAATCATCTAGCCGAGTGGGATTGGGTCTAGCCGAGTGGGTTGGGGTCTAGCTGAGTGGGTTTGGGTCTAGCCGAGTGGGTTTGGGTGTAGCCGAGTGGGTTTGTGTCTAGCCAAGTGGGTTTGGGTCTAGCCGAGTGGGTTTGGGTGTAGCCGAGTGGGTTTGTGTGTAGCCGAGTGGGTTTGGGTCTAGCCGAGTGGGTTTGGGTCTAGCCGAGTGGGTTTGGGTCTAGCCGAGAGGGTTTGGGGCTAGCCGAGTGGGTTTGGGTCTAGCCAAGTGGGTTTGAGTCTAGCCGAGTGGATTTGGGTCTAGCCGAGTGGGTTTGGGTCTAGCCGAGTGGGTTTGGGTCGAGCCGAGTGGGTTTGGGTCCAGCCGAGTGGGTTTGGGTCTAGCCGAGTGGGTTTGGGTCTAGCCGAGTGGGTTTGGGTGCAGCCGAGTGGGTTTGGGTCCAGCCGAGTGGGTTTGCGTCTAGCCGAGTGGGTTTGGGTTGAGCCGAGTGGGTTTGGGACTAGCCGCGTGGGTTTGGGTCTAGCCGAGTGGGTAATCATCCAGCCGAGTCGGTTTGGGTCTAGCCGAGTCGGTTTGGGTCTTGCCGAGTTGGTTTGGGTTTAGCCGAGTGGGTTTGGGTCTAGCCGAGTGGGTTTGCGTCTAGCGGAGTGGGTTTGGGTGTAGCCGAGTGGGTTTGGGTCTAGCCGAGTGGGTTTGGGTCTAGCCGAATCGGTTTCGGTCTATCCGAGAGGGTTTGTGTCTAGCCGAGTGGGTTTGGGTCTAGCCGAGTTGGTTTGGGTCTAGCCGAGTGGGTTTGGGTCTAGCCGAGTGGGTTTGGGTCTATCCGAGTGGGTTTGGGTCTAGCCAAATCGGTTTCGGTCTATCCGAGAGGGTTTGTGTCTAGCCGAGTGGGTTTGGGTCTAGCCGAGTGGGTTTGTGTCTAGCCAACTGGGTTTGGGTCTAGCCGAGTCGGTTTGGGTGTAGCCGAGTGGGTTTGGGTCTAGCCGAGTGGGTTTGGGTGTAGCCGAGTGGCTTTGGGTCTAGCCGAGTGGGTTTGGGTCTAGCCGAGTGGGTTTGGGTCTAGCCGAGTGGGTTGGGGTCTAGCCGAGTGGGTTTGGGTGTAGCCGAGTGGGTTTGGGTCTAGCCGAGTGGGTTTGGGTCTAGCCGAGTGGGTTTGGGTCTAGCCGAGTGGGTTTGGGTGTAGCCGAGTGGGTTTGGGTCTAGCCGAGTGGGTTTGGGTCTTGCCGAGTGGGTTTGGGTCTAGCCGAGTGGGTTTGGGTCTAGCCGAGTTGGTTTGGGTCTAGCCGAGTGGGTTTGGGTCTAGCCGACTGGGTTTGGGTCTAGCCGAGTGGGTTTCGGTCTAGCCGAGTGGGTTTGGGTCTAGCCGAGTGGGTTTTCGTCTAGCCGAGTGGGTTTGGGTCTAGCGGAGTGGGTTTGGGTGTAGCCGAGTGGGTTTGGGTGTAGCCGAGTGGGTTTGGGTCTGGACGAGTGGGTTTGGGTCTAGCCGAGTGGGTTTGGGTCTAGCCTAGTGGGTTTGGGTCTAGCCAAGTGGGTTTGGGTCTAGCGGAGTGGGTTTGGGTCTAGCGGAGTGGGGTTGGGTCTAGCCGAGTGGGTTTGTGTCTAACCGAGTGGGTTTGTGTCTAGCGGAGTGGGTTTGTGTCTAGCGGAGTGGGTTTGGGTCTAGCGGAGTGGGATTGGGTCTAGCCGAGTGGGTTTGGGTCTAGCCGAGTGGGTTTGGGACTAGCCGAGTGGGTTTGGGTCTAGCCGAGTGGGTTTGGGTCTAGCTGAATGGGTTTGGGTCTAGCCGAGTGGGTTTGGGTCTAGCCGAGTGGGTTTGGGTCTAGCCGACAGGGTTTGGGTCTAGCCGAGTGGGTTAGGGTCTAGCCGAGTGGGTTTGGGTCTAGCCGAGTGGGTTTGGGTCTAGCCGAGTGGGTTTGGGTCTAGCCGAGTGGGTTTGGGTCAAGCCGAGTGGGTTTGGGTGTAGCCGAGTGGGTTTGGGTCTAGCCGAGTGGGTTTGTGCCTAGCCGACTGGGTTTGGGTCTAGCGGTGTGGGTTTGGGTGTAGCTGAGTGGGTTTGGGACTAGCCGAGTGGGTTTGGGTCTAGCCGAGTGGGTTTGGGTCCAGCCGAGTGGGTTTGGGTCCAGCCGAGTGGGTTTGGGTCTAGCGGAGTGGGTTTGGGTCTAGCCGAGTGGGTTTGGGTCTAGCGGTGTGGGTTTGGGTCTAGCCGAGTCGGTTTGGGTCCAGCCGAGTGGGTTTGGGTCTAGCCGAGTGGGTTTGGATCTAGCCGAGTGGGTTTGGGTCTAGCCGAGTTAGTTTGGGTGTAGCCGAGAGGGTTTGGGTCTAGCCGAGCGGGTTTGGGTCTAGCCATGTGGGTTTGGGTCTAGCTGAGTGGGTTTGGGTCTAGCCGAGTGGGTTTGGGTCTAGCGGAGTGGGTTTGCGTCTAGCCTAGAGGGTTTGGGTCTATCCGAGTGGGTTTGGGTCTAGCCGAGTGGGTTTGGGTCTAGCGGAGTGGGTTTGGGTCTAGCGGAGTGGGTTTGCGTCTAGCCGAGTGGGTTTGGGTCTAGCCGAGTCCGTTTGGGTCTAGCGGAGTCCGTTTGGGTCCAGCCGAGTGGGTTTGGGACTAGCCGAGTGGGTTTGGGTCTAGCCGAGTGGGTTTGGGTCTAGCCAAGTGGGTTTGGGTCTAGCGGAGTGGGTTTGGGTGTAGCCGAGTGGGTTTGGGTCTAGCCGAGTGGGTTTGGGTCTATCCGAGTGGGTTTGGGTCTAGCCAAATCGGTTTCGGTCTATCCGAGAGGGTTTGTGTCTAGCCGAGTGGGTTTGGGTCTAGCCGAGTGGGTTTGTGTCTCGCCAACTGGGTTTGGGTCTAGCCGAGTCGGTTTGGGTGTAGCCGAGTGGGTTTGGGTCTAGCCGAGTGGGTTTGGGTGTAGCCGAGTGGCTTTGGGTCTAGCCGAGTGGGTTTGGGTCTAGCCGAGTGGGTTTGGGTCTAGCCGAGTGGGTTGGGGTCTAGCCGAGTGGGTTTGGGTCTAGCCGAGTGGGTTTGGGTGTAGCCGAGTGGGTTTGTGTCTAGCCAAGTGGGTTTGGGTCTAGCCGAGTAGGTTTGGGTGTAGCCGAGTGGGTTTGGGTCTAGCCGAGTGGGTTTGGGTCTAGCCGAGTGGGTTTGGGTCTAGCCGAGTGGGTTTGGGTCTAGCCGAGAGGGTTTGGGTCTAGCCGATTGGGTTGGGGTCTAGCCGAGTGGGTTTGGGTCTAGCCGAGTGGGTTTGGGTGTAGCCGAGTGGGTTTGGGTCTAGCCGAGTGGGTTTGGGTCTAGCCGAGTGAGTTTGGGTCGAGCCGAGTGGGTTTGGGTCCAGCCGAGTGGGTTTGGGTCCAGCCGAGTGGGTTTGGGTCTAGCCGAATCGGTTTCGGTCTATCTGAGAGGGTTTGTGTCTAGCCGAGTGGGTTTGGGTCTAGCTGAGTGGGTTTGGCTCTAGCCGTGTGGGTTTGGGTCTAGCCGAGTGGGTTTGGGTCTATCCGAGTGGGTTTGGGTCTAGCCGAATCGGCTTCGGTCTATCCGAGAGGGTTTGTGTCTAGCTGAGGGGGTTTGGGTCTAGCCGAGTGGGTTTGTGTCTAGCCAAGTGGGTTTGGGTCTAGCCGAGTCGGTTTGGGTGTAGCCGAGTGGGTTTGGGTCTAGCCGAGTGGGTTTGGGTGTAGCCGAGTGGCTTTGGGTCTAGCCGAGTGGGTTTGGGTCTAGCCGAGTGGGTTTGGGTCTAGCCGAGTGGGTTGGGGTCTAGCCGAGTGGGTTTGGGTCTAGCCGAGAGGGTTTGGGTGTAGCCGAGTGGGTTTGTGTCTAGCCAAGTGGGTTTGGGTCTAGCCAAGTGGGTTTGGGTGTAGCCGAGTGGGTTTGGGTCTAGCCGAGTGGGTTTGGGTCTAGCCGAGTGGGTTTGGGTCTAGCCGAGAGGGTTTCGGTCTAGCCGAGTGGGTTGGGGTCTAGCCGAGTGGGTTTGGGTGTAGCCGAGTGGGTTTGGGTCTAGCTGAGTGGGTTTGGGTCTAGCCGAGTGGGTTTGGGTCTAGCCGAGTGGGTTTTTGTCTAGCCGAATGGGTTTTGGTCTAGCCGAGTGGGTTTGGGTCCAGCCGAGTGGGTTTGCGTCTAGCCGAGTGGGTTTGGGTTGAGCCGAGTGGGTTTGGGTCTAGCCGCGTGGGTTTGGGTCTAGCCAAGTGGGTGATCATCTAGCCGAGTCGGTTTGGGTCTAGCCGAGTGGGTTTGGGTCTTGCCGAGTGGGTTTGGGTCTAGCTGAGTGGGTTTGGGTCTAGCCGAGTGGGTTTGGGTCTAGCCGAGTGGGTTTTTGTCTAGCCGAGTGGGTTTGGGTCTAGCCGAGTGGGTTTGGGTCTAGTCGAGTGGGTTTGGGTCTAGCCGAGTGGGTTTGGGTCTAGCCGAGTGGGTTTGGGTCTAGCCAAGTGGGTTTGGGTCTAGACGAGTGGGTTTGGGTCTAGCCGAGTGGGTTTGGGTCTAGCCGAGTGAGTTTGGGTCGAGCCGAGTGGGTTTGGGTGTAGCCGAGTGGGTTTGGGTCTAGCCGAGTGGGTTTGGGTGTAGCCGAGTGGCTTTGGGTCTAGCCGAGTGGGTTTGGGTCTAGCCGAGTGGGTTTGGGTCTAGCCGAGTGGGTTGGGGTCTAGCCGAGTGGGTTTGGGTCTAGCCGAGTGGGTTTGGGTGTAGCCGAGTGGGTTTGTGTCTAGCCAAGTGGGTTTGGGTCTAGCCGAGTAGGTTTGGGTGTAGCCGAGTGGGTTTGGGTCTAGCCGAGTGGGTTTGGGTCTAGCCGAGTGGGTTTGGGTCTAGCCGAGTGGGTTTGGGTCTAGCCGAGAGGGTTTGGGTCTAGCCGATTGGGTTGGGGTCTAGCCGAGTGGGTTTGGGTCTAGCCGAGTGGGTTTGGGTGTAGCCGAGTGGGTTTGGGTCTAGCCGAGTGGGTTTGGGTCTAGCCGAGTGAGTTTGGGTCGAGCCGAGTGGGTTTGGGTCCAGCCGAGTGGGTTTGGGTCCAGCCGAGTGGGTTTGGGTCTAGCCGAATCGGTTTCGGTCTATCTGAGAGGGTTTGTGTCTAGCCGAGTGGGTTTGGGTCTAGCTGAGTGGGTTTGGGTCTAGCCGTGTGGGTTTGGGTCTAGCCGAGTGGGTTTGGGTCTATCCGAGTGGGTTTGGGTCTAGCCGAATCGGCTTCGGTCTATCCGAGAGGGTTTGTGTCTAGCTGAGGGGGTTTGGGTCTAGCCGAGTGGGTTTGTGTCTAGCCAAGTGGGTTTGGGTCTAGCCGAGTCGGTTTGGGTGTAGCCGAGTGGGTTTGGGTCTAGCCGAGTGGGTTTGGGTGTAGCCGAGTGGCTTTGGGTCTAGCCGAGTGGGTTTGGGTCTAGCCGAGTGGGTTTGGGTCTAGCCGAGTGGGTTGGGGTCTAGCCGAGTGGGTTTGGGTCTAGCCGAGAGGGTTTGGGTGTAGCCGAGTGGGTTTGTGTCTAGCCAAGTGGGTTTGGGTCTAGCCAAGTGGGTTTGGGTGTAGCCGAGTGGGTTTGGGTCTAGCCGAGTGGGTTTGGGTCTAGCCGAGTGGGTTTGGGTCTAGCCGAGAGGGTTTCGGTCTAGCCGAGTGGGTTGGGGTCTAGCCGAGTCCGTTTGGGTGTAGCCGAGTGGGTTTGGGTCTAGCTGAGTGGGTTTGGGTCTAGCCGAGTGGGTTTGGGTCTAGCCGAGTGGGTTTTTGTCTAGCCGAATGGGTTTTGGTCTAGCCGAGTGGGTTTGGGTCCAGCCGAGTGGGTTTGCGTCTAGCCGAGTGGGTTTGGGTTGAGCCGAGTGGGTTTGGGTCTAGCCGCGTGGGTTTGGGTCTAGCCAAGTGGGTGATCATCTAGCCGAGTCGGTTTGGGTCTAGCCGAGTGGGTTTGGGTCTTGCCGAGTGGGTTTGGGTCTAGCTGAGTGGGTTTGGGTCTAGCCGAGTGGGTTTGGGTCTAGCCGAGTGGGTTTTTGTCTAGCCGAGTGGGTTTGGGTCTAGCCGAGTGGGTTTGGGTCTAGTCGAGTGGGTTTGGGTCTAGCCGAGTGGGTTTGGGTCTAGCCGAGTGGGTTTGGGTCTAGCCAAGTGGGTTTGGGTCTAGACGAGTGGGTTTGGGTCTAGCCGAGTGGGTTTGGGTCTAGCCGAGTGAGTTTGGGTCGAGCCGAGTGGGTTTGGGTCTAGCCGAGTGGGTTTGGGTCCAGCCGAGTGGGTTTGGGTCTAGCCGAATCGGTTTCGGTCTATCCGAGAGGGTTTGTGTCTAGCCGAGTGGGTTTGGGTCTAGCTGAGTGGGTTTGGGTCTAGCCGTGTGGGTTTGGGTCTAGCCGAGTGGGTTTGGGTCTATCCGAGTGGGTTTGGGTCTAGCCGAATCGGTTTCGGTCTATCCGAGAGGGTTTGTGTCTAGCCGAGGGGGTTTGGGTCTAGCGGAGTGGGTTTGTGTCTAGCCAAGTGGGTTTGGGTCTAGCCAAGTGGGTTTGGGTGTAGCCGAGTGGGTTTGGGTCTAGCCGAGTGGGTTTGGGTCTAGCTGAGTGGGTTTGGGTCTAGCCGAGAGGGTTTCGGTCTAGCCGAGTGGGTTGGGGTCTAGCCGAGTGGGTTTGGGTCTAGCAGAGTGGGTTTGGGTGTAGCCGAGTGGGTTTGGGTCTAGCTGAGTGGGTTTGGGTCTAGCCGAGAGGGTTTCGGTCTAGCCGAGTGGGTTGGGGTCTAGCCGAGTGGGTTGGGGTCTAGCCGAGTGGGTTTGGGTCTAGCTGAGTGGGTTTGGGTCTAGCCGAGTGGGTTTGGGTCTAGCCGAGTGGGTTTGGGTCTAGCCGAATGGGTTTTGGTCTAGCCGAGTGGGTTTGGGTCCAGCCGAGTGGGTTTGCGTCTAGCCGAGTGGGTTTGGGTTGAGCCGAGTGGGTTTGGGTCTAGCCGCATGGGTTTGGGTCTAGCCAAGTGGGTAATCATCTAGCCGAGTGGGATTGGGTCTAGCCGAGTGGGTTTGGGTCTAGCCGAGTGGGTTTGGGTCTAGCCAAGTGGGTTTGGGTCTAGCCGAGTGGGTTTGGGTCTAGCCGAGTGGGTTTGGGTCTAGCCAAGTGGGTTTGGGTCTAGCCGAGTGGGTTTGGGTCTAGCCGAGTGGGTTTGGGTCTAGCCGAGTGAGTTTGGGTCGAGCCGAGTGGGTTTGGGTCTAGCCGAGTGGGTTTGGGTCTAGCCGAGTGGGTTTGGGTCTAGCCGAGTGGGTTTGGGTCCAGCCGAGTGGGTTTGGGTCTAGCCGAGTGGGTTTGGGTCAAGCGGTGTGGGTTTGGGTGTAGCCGAGTGGGTTTGGGTCTAGCCGAATGGGTTTGGATCGAGCAGAGTGGGTTTGGGTCTAGCCGAGTGGGTTTGGGTCTAACCGAGTGGGTAATTGTCTAGCCGAGTGGGTTTGGGTCTAGCCGAGTCGGTTTGGGTCTTGCCGAGTGTGTTTTGGTCTAGCCGAGTGGGTTTGGGTCCAGCCGAGTGGGTTTGCGTCTAGCCGAGTGGGTTTGGGTTGAGCCGAGTGGGTTTGGGACTAGCCGCGTGGGTTTGGGTCTAGCCGAGTGGGTAATCATCCAGCCGAGTCGGTTTGGGTGTAGCCGAGTGGGTTTGGGTCTTGCCGAGTTGGTTTGGGTTTAGCCGAGTGGGTTTGGGTCTAGCCGAGTGGGTTTGCGTCTAGCGGAGTGGGTTTGGGTGTAGCCGAGTGGGTTTGGGTCTAGCCGAGTGGGTTTGGGTCTAGCCGAATCGGTTTCGGTCTATCCGAGAGGGTTTGTGTCTAGCCGAGTGGGTTTGGGTCTAGCCGAGTTGGTTTGGGTCTAGCCGAGTGGGTTTGGGTCTAGCCGAGTGGGTTTGGGTCTATCCGAGTGGGTTTGGGTCTAGCCAAATCGGTTTCGGTCTATCCGAGAGGGTTTGTGTCTAGCCGAGTGGGTTTGGGTCTAGCCGAGTGGGTTTGTGTCTAGCCAACTGGGTTTGGGTCTAGCCGAGTCGGTTTGGGTGTAGCCGAGTGGGTTTGGGTCTAGCCGAGTGGGTTTGGGTGTAGCCGAGTGGCTTTGGGTCTAGCCGAGTGGGTTTGGGTCTAGCCGAGTGGGTTTGGGTCTAGCCGAGTGGGTTGGGGTCTAGCCGAGTGGGTTTGGGTCTAGCCGAGTGGGTTTGGGTGTAGCCGAGTGGGTTTGTGTCTAGCCAAGTGGGTTTGGGTCTAGCCGAGTAGGTTTGGGTGTAGCCGAGTGGGTTTGGGTCTAGCCGAGTGGGTTTGGGTCTAGCCGAGTGGGTTTGGGTCTAGCCGAGTGGGTTTGGGTCTAGCCGATAGGGTTTGGGTCTAGCCGATTGGGTTGGGGTCTAGCCGAGTGGGTTTGGGTCTAGCCGAGTGGGTTTGGGTGTAGCCGAGTGGGTTTGGGTCTAGCCGAGTGGGTTTGGGTCTAGCCGAGTGGGTTGGGGTCTAGCCGAGTGGGTTTGGGTGTAGCCGAGTGGGTTTGGGTCTAGCCGAGTGGGTTTGGGTCTTGCCGAGTGGGTTTGGGTCTAGCCGAGTGGGTTTGGGTCTAGCCGAGTTGGTTTGGGTGTAGCCGAGTGGGTTTGGGTCTAGCCGAGTGGGTTTGGGTCTAGCCGACTGGGTTTGGGTCTAGCCGAGTGGGTTTGGGTCTAGCCGAGTGGGTTTGGGTCTAGCCGAGTGGGTTTTCGTCTAGCCGAGTGGGTTTGGGTCTAGCGGAGTGGGTTTGGGTGTAGCCGAGTGGGTTTGGGTGTAGCCGAGTGGGTTTGGGTCTGGACGAGTGGGTTTGGGTCTAGCCGAGTGGGTTTGGGTCTAGCCTAGTGGGTTTGGGTCTAGCCAAGTGGGTTTGGGTCTAGCGGAGTGGGTTTGGGTCTAGCGGAGTGGGGTTGGGTCTAGCCGAGTGGGTTTGTGTCTAACCGAGTGGGTTTGTGTCTAGCGGAGTGGGTTTGTGTCTAGCGGAGTGGGTTTGGGTCTAGCGGAGTGGGATTGGGTCTAGCCGAGTGGGTTTGGGTCTAGCCGAGTGGGTTTTTGGACTAGCCGAGTGGGTTTGGGTCTAGCCGAGTGGGTTTGGGTCTACCTGAATGGGTTTGGGTCTAGCCGAGTGGGTTTGGGTCTCGCCGAGTGGGTTTGGGTCTAGCCGACAGGGTTTGGGTCTAGCCGAGTGGGTTAGGGTCTAGCCGAGTGGGTTTGGGTCTAGCCGAGTGGGTTTGGGTCTAGCCGAGTGGGTTTGGGTCTAGCCGAGTGGGTTTGGGTCAAGCCGAGTGGGTTTGGGTGTAGCCGAGTGGGTTTGGGTCTAGCCGAGTGGGTTTGTGCCTAGCCGAGTGGGTTTGGGTCTAGCGGTGTGGGTTTGGGTGTAGCTGAGTGGGTTTGGGACTAGCCGAGTGGGTTTGGGTCTAGCCGAGTGGGTTTGGGTCCAGCCGAGTGGGTTTGGGTCCAGCCGAGTGGGTTTGGGTCTAGCGGAGTGGGTTTGGGTCTAGCCGAGTGGGTTTGGGTCTAGCGGTGTGGGTTTGGGTCTAGCCGAGTGGGTTTGGGTCCAGCCGAGTGGGTTTGGGTCTAGCCGAGTGGGTTTGGATCTAGCCGAGTGGGTTTGGGTCTAGCCGAGTTAGTTTGGGTGTAGCCGAGAGGGTTTGGGTCTAGCCGAGCGGGTTTGGGTCTAGCCATGTGGGTTTGGGTCTAGCTGAGTGGGTTTGGGTCTAGCCGAGTGGGTTTGGGTCTAGCGGAGTGGGTTTGCGTCTAGCCTAGAGGGTTTGGGTCTATCCGAGTGGGTTTGGGTCTAGCCGAGTGGGTTTGGGTCTAGCGGAGTGGGTTTGGGTCTAGCGGAGTGGGTTTGGGTCTAGCGGAGTGGGTTTGGGTCTAGCGGAGTGGGTTTGGGTGTAGCCGAGTGGGTTTGGGTCTAGCCGAGTGGGTTTGGGTCTGGCCGAGTGGGTTTGGGTGTAGCCGAGTGGGTTTGGTTCTAGCCGAGTGGGTTTGGGTCTAGCTGAGTGGGTTTGGGTCTAGCCGAGTGTGTTTGGGTCTAGCCGAGTGGGTTTGCGTCTAGCTGAGTGGGTTTGGGTCTAGCGGAGTGGGTTTTGGTGCAGCCGAGTGGGTTTGGGTCTAGCCGAATGGGTTTGGGTCTAGACGAGTGGGTTTGGGTCTAGCCGAGTGGGTATCGTTCTAGCCGAGTGGGTTTGGGTCTAGCGGAGTGGGTTTGGGTCTAGCCGAGTCTGTTTGGGTCTAGCCGAGTGGGTTTGGGTCAAGCCGATTGGTTTGGGTCTAGCCATGTGGGTTTGGGTCTAGCCGAGTGGGTTCGGGTCTAGCCGAGTGGGTTTGGGTCTAGCCAAGTGGGTTTGGGTCTAGCGGAGTGGGTTTGGGTGTAGCCGAGTGGGTTTGAGTCTAGCCGAGTGGGTTTGGGTCTAGCCGAGTGGGATTGGTCTAGCCGAGTGGGTTTGGGTCTAGCCGAGTTTGTTTGGGTCTAGCCGAGTGGGTTTGCGTCTAGCCAAGTGGGTTTGGGTCAAGCGGAGTGGGTTTGGGTGTAGCCGAGTGGGTTTGGGTCTAGCCGAGTGGGTTTGGGTCTAGACGAGTGGGTTTGGGTCTAGCCGAGTGTGTTTGGGTCTAGCCAAGTGGGTTTGGGTCTAGAGGAGTGGGTTTGGGTGTAGCCGAGTGGGTTTGAGTCTGGCCGAGTGGGTTTGTGTTTAGCCGAGTGGGATTGGGTCTAGCCGAGTGGGTTTGGTTCTAGCCGAGTGTGTTTGGGTCTAGCCGAGTGGGTTTGGGTCTAGACGAGTGGGTTTGGGTCTAGCCGAGTGGGTTTCAGTGTAGCCGAGTGGGTTTGGGTCTAGCGGAGTGGGTTTGTGTCTAGCAGAGTGGGTTTGGGTCTAGCGGAGTGGGTTTGGGTCTAGCGGAGTGTGTTTGGGTCTAGCCGAGTGGGTTTGGGTCTAGCCGAGTTGGTTTGGGTCTAGCGGAGTGGGTTTGGGTCTGGCGGAGAGGGTTGGGTCTAACGGAATGGGTTTGGGTGTAGCCGAGTGGGTTTGGGACTAGCCGAGTGGGTTTGGGTTTAGCCGAGTGGGTTTGGGTCTAGCCGAATGGGTTTTGGTCTAGCCGAGTGGGTTTGGGTCTAGCCGAGTGGGTTTGCATCTAGCCGAATGGGTTTGGGTCTAGCTGAGTGGGTTTGGGACTAGCCGAGTGGGTTTGGGTCTAGCGGGGTGGGTTTGGTTCTAGCGGAGTGGGTTTAGGTCTAGCCGATTGGGTTTGGGTCTAGCCGAGTGGGTTTGGGTCTAGCGGAGTGGGTTTGTGTCTAGCGGAGTGGGTTTGGGTCTAGCGGAGTGGGTTTGGGTCGTGCGGAGTGGGTTTGGGTCTAGCGGAGTGGGTTTGGGTCTAGCCGAGTGCGTTTGGGTCTAGCCGAGTTGGTTTGGGCCTAGCGGAGTGGGTTTGGGTCCAGCCGAGTGGGTTTGGGTCTAGCCGAGTGGGTTTTTGTCTAGCCGAGTGGGCTTGGGTCTAGCTGATTTGGTTTGGGTCTAGCCGAGTGGGTTTGGGTCTAGCCGAGTGGGTTTGGGTCCAGCCGAGTGGGTTTGGGTCTAGACGAGTGGGTTTGGGTTTCGCCGAGTGGGTTTCGGTGTAGCCAAGTGGTTTTGGGTCTAGCGGAGTGGGTTTGTGTCTAGCGGAGTGGGTTTGGGTCTAGCGGAGTGGGTTTGGGTCTAGCCGAGTGGGTTTCAGTGTAGCCGAGTGGGTTTGGGTCTAGCGGAGTGGGTTTGTGTCTAGCAGAGTGGGTTTGGGTCTAGCGGAGTGGGTTTGGGTCTAGCGGAGTGTGTTTGGGTCTAGCCGAGTGGGTTTGGGTCTAGCCGAGTTGGTTTGGGTCTAGCGGAGTGGGTTTGGGTCTGGCGGAGTGGGTTGGGTCTAACGGAATGGGTTTTGGTGTAGCCGAGTGGGTTTGGGACTAGCCGAGTGGGTTTGGGTTTAGCCGAGTGGGTTTGGGTCTAGCCGAATGGGTTTTGGTCTAGCCGAGTGGGTTTGGGTCTAGCCGAGTGGGTTTGCATCTAGCCGAATGGGTTTGGGTCTAGCTGAGTGGGTTTGGGACTAGCCGAGTGGGTTTGGGTCTAGCGGGGTGGGTTAGGGTCTAGCGGAGTGGGTTTGGGTCCAGCCGAGTGGGTTTGTGTCCAGCCGAGTGGGTTTGGGTCCAGCCGAGTGGGTTTGGTTTAGCGGAGTGGGTTTTGGTCTAGCCGAGTGGGTTTGGGTCTAGCCGAGTGGGTTTGGGTCTAGCGGAGTGGGTTTGGGTCTAGCGGAGTGGGTTTGGGTCTAGCCGAGTGGGTTTGGGCCTAGCCGATTGGGTTTGGTTCTAGCCGAGTGGGTTTGGGTGTAGCCGCGTGGGTTTGGATGTAGCCGAGTGGGTTTGGGTCTAGCCGAGTGGGTTTGGGTCTAGCGGAGTGGGTTTGGGTCTAGCATAGTGGGTTTGGGTCTAGCGGAGTGGGTTTGGGTGTAGCCGCGTGGGTTTGGGTCTAGCCGAGTGGGTTTGGGTCTAGCCGAGTGGGTTTGGGTCAAGCCGAGTGGGTTTGGGTCTAGCCAAGTGGGTTTGGGTCTAGCGGAGTGGGTTTGGGTGTAGCCGAGTGGGTTTGGGTGTAGCCGAGTGGGTTTGGGTCCAGCCGAATGGGTTTTGGTCTAGACGAGTGGGTTTGGGTCTAGCCGAGTGGGTATCGTTCTAGCCGAGTGGGTTTGGGTCTAGCGGAGTGGGTTTGGGTCTAGCCGAGTCCGTTTGGGTCTAGCCGAGTGGGTTTGGGTCAAGCCGATTGGGTTTGGGTCTAGCCGAGTTGGTTTGGGTCTAGCGGAGTGGGTTTGGGTCTAGCGGAGTGGGTTTGGGCGGAGCGGAGTGGGTTTGGGTGCCGCTGAGTGGGTTTGGGACTAGCCGAGTGGGTTTGGGTCTAGCGGAGTGGGTTTGGGTCTAGCCGAGTGTGTTTGTGTCTAGCCGAGTGGGTTTGCGTCTAGCTGAGTGGGTTTGGGTCTAGCGGAGTGGGTTTGGGTGTAGCCGAGTGGATTTGGGTCTAGCCGAGTGGGTTTGGGTCTAGACGAGTGGGTTTGGGTCTAGCCGAGTGGGTTTCGGTCTAGCCTAGTGGGTTTGGGTCCAGCGGAGTGGGTTTGGGTCTAGCCGAGTCCGTTTGGGTCTAGCCGAGTGGGTTTGGGACTAGCAGAGTGGGTTTGGGTCTAGCGGGGTGGGTTTGGTTCTAGCGGAGTGGGTTTAGGTCTAGCCGATTGGGTTTGGGTCTAGCCGAGTGGGTTTGGGTCTAGCGGAGTGGGTTTGTGTCTAGCGGAGTGGGTTTGGGTCTAGCGGAGTGGGTTTGGGTCGTGCGGAGTGGGTTTGGGTCTAGCGGAGTGGGTTTGGGTCTAGCCGAGTGCGTTTGGGTCTAGCCGAGTTGGTTTGGGCCTAGCGGAGTGGGTTTGGGTCCAGCCGAGTGGGTTTGGGTCTAGCCGAGTGGGTTTTTGTCTAGCCGAGTGGGCTTGGGTCTAGCTGATTTGGTTTGGGTCTAGCCGAGTGGGTTTGGGTCCAGCCGAGTGGGTTTGGGTCTAGACGAGTGGGTTTGGGTTTCGCCGAGTGGGTTTCGGTGTAGCCAAGTGGTTTTGGGTCTAGCGGAGTGGGTTTGTGTCTAGCGGAGTGGGTTTGGGTCTAGCGGAGTGGGTTTGGGTCTAGCGGAGTGGGTTTGGGTCTAGCGGAGTCGGGTTTGGGTCTAGCCGAGTGGGTTTGGGTCTAGCCGAGTTGGTTTGGGTCTAGCGGAGTGGGTTTGGGTCTAGCGGAGTGGGTTTGGGTCTAGCGGAGTGGGTTTGGGTGTAGCCGAGTGGGTTTGGGACTAGACGAGTGGGTTTGGGTCTAGCCGAGTGGGTTTGGGTCTAGCCGAATGGGTTTTGGTCTAGCCGAGTGTGTTTGGGTCTAGCCGAGTGGGTTTGGGTCTACCCGAGTGTGTTTGGGTCTAGCCGAGTGGGTTTGGGTCGAGCCGAGTGGGTTTGAGTCTAGCGGAGTGGGTTTGGGTCTAGCCGAGTGCGTTTGGGTCTAGCCGAGTTGGTTTGGGTCTAGCGGAGTGGGTTTGGGTCCAGCCGAGTGGGTTTGGGTCTAGCCGAGTGGGTTTGTGTCTAGCCGAGTGGGTTTGGGTCTAGCCGATTGTGTTTGGGTCTAGCCGAGTGGGTTTGGGTCTAGCCGAGTGGGTTTGGGTCCAGCCGAGTGGGTTTGGGTCTAGCCGAGTGGGTTTGGGTCTAGCGGAGTGCGTTTGGTTGAAGCCGAGTGGGTTTGGGTCTAGCCGAGTGGGTTTGGGTCTAGACGAGTGGGTTTGGGTTTAGCCGAGTGGGTTTTGGTGTAGCCAAGTGGGTTTGGGTCTAGCGGAGTGGGTTTGTGTCTAGCGGAGTGGGTTTGGGTCTAGCGGAGTGGGTTTGGGTCTGGACGAGTGGGTTTGGGTCTAGCCGAGTGGGTTTGGGTCTAGCCGAGTAGGTTTGGGTCTAGCCGAGTGGGTTTGGGTCTAACCGAGTGGGTTTGTGTCTAGCCGAGTGGGTTTGGGTCTAGCTGAGTGGGATTGGGTCTAGCCGAGTGGGTTTGGGTCCAGCCGAGTGGGTTTGGGACGAGCCGAGTGGGTTTGGGTCTAGCCGAGTGGGTTTGCGTCTAGCTGAATGGGTTTGGGTCTAGCCGAGTGGGTTTGGGTCTAGCCGAGTGGGTCTGGGTCTAGCCGAAAGTGTTTGGGTCTAGCCGAGTAGGTTTGGGTCTAGCCGAGTGGGTTTGGGTCTAGCCGAGTGGGTGTGGGTCTAGCCGAGTGGGTTTGGGTCTAGCCGAGTGGGTTTGGGTCAAGCCGAGTGGGTTTGGGTCTAGCCGAGTGGGTTTGGGTCTAGCCGAGTGGGTTTGTGCCTAGCCGAGTGGGTTTGGCTCTAGCGGAGTGGGTTTGGGTCTAGCGGAGTGGGTTTGGGTCTAGCCGAGTGGGTTTGGGTCTAGCCGAGTGGGTTTGGGTCTAGCCGAGTTGGTTTGGGTCTAGCGGAGTGGGTTTGGGTCTAGCGGAGTGGGTTTGGGCGGAGCGGAGTGGGTTTCGGTGCCGCTGAGTGGGTTTGGGACTAGCCGAGTGGGTTTGGGTCTAGCGGAGTGGGTTTGGGTCTAGCCGAGTGTGTTTGGGTCTAGCCGAGTGGGTTTGCGTCTAGCTGAGTGGGTTTGGGTCTAGCGGAGTGGGTTTGGGTGTAGCCGAGTGGATTTGGGTCCAGCCGAGTGGGTTTGGGTCTAGACGAGTGGGTTTGGGTCTAGCCGAGTGGGTTTCCGTCTAGCCGAGTGGGTTTGGGTCCAGCGGAGTGGGTTTGGGTCTAGCCGAGTCCATTTGGGTCTAGCCGAGTGGGTTTGGGAATAGCAGAGTGGGTTTGGGTCTAGCGGGGTGGGTTTGGTTCTAGCGGAGTGGGTTTAGGTCTAGCCGATTGGGTTTGGGTCTAGCCGAGTGGGTTTGGGTCTAGCGGAGTGGGTTTGTGTCTAGCGGAGTGGGTTTGGGTCTAGCGGAGTGGGTTTGGGTCATGCGGAGTGGGTTTGGGTCTAGCGGAGTGGGTTTGGGTCTAGCCGAGTGCGTTTGGGTCTAGCCGAGTTGGTTTGGGCCTAGCGGAGTGGGTTTGGGTCCAGCCGAGTGGGTTTGGGTCTAGCCGAGTGGGTTTTTGTCTAGCCGAGTGGGCTTGGGTCTAGCCGAGTGGGTTTGGGTCTAGCGGAGTGGGTTTGGGTCTAGTCGAGTGGGTTTGCGTTAGGCGGTGTGGGTTTGGGTCTAGCCGAGTGGGTTTGGGTGTAGCCGAGTGGGTTAGGGTGTAGCCGAGTGGGTTTGGGTCTAGCCGAGTGGGTTTGGGTGTAGTCGAGTGGGTTTGGGTCTAGCCGAGTGGGTTTGGGTCTAGCCGAGTGGGTTTGGGTCCAGCCGAGTGGGTTTGGGTCCAGCCGAGTGGGTTTGGGTCTAGCGGAGTGGGTTTGGGTCTAGCCGAGTGGGTTTGGGTCTAGCGGTGTGGGTTTGGGTCTAGCCGAGTGGGTTTGGGTCTAGCCGAGTGGGTTTGGGTCTAGCCGAGTGGGTTTGGATCTAGCCGAGTGGGTTTGGGTCTAGCCGAGTTAGTTAGGGTGTAGCCGAGTGGGTTTGGGTCTAGCCGAGCGGGTTTGGGTCTGGACGAGTGGGTTTGGGTCTAGCCGAGTGGGTTTGGGTTTAGCCGAGTGGGTTTGGGTGTAGCCAAGTGGGTTTGGGTCTAGCGGAGTGGGTTTGTGTCTAGCGGAGTGGGTTTGGGTCTAGCCGAGTGGGTTTGGGTCCAGCCGAGCGGGTTTGGGTCAAGCCGAGTGGGTTTACGTCTAGCCGAGTGGGTTTGGGTCTAGCAGAGTGGGTTTGGGTGTAGCCGAGTGGGTTTGGGTGTAGCCGAGTGGGTTTGGGTCTGGACGAGTGGGTTTGGGTCTAGCCGAGTGGGTTTGGGTCTAGCCGAGTAGGTTTGGGTCTAGCCGAGTGGGTTTGGGTCTAACCGATTGGGTTTGTGTCTAGCCGAGTGGGTTTGGGTCTAGCTGAGTGGGATTGGGTCTAGCCGAGTGGGTTTGGGTCTAGCCGAGTGGGTTTGGGACTAGCCGAGTGGGTTTGGGTCTAGCCGAGTGGGTTTGCGTCTAGCTGAATGGGTTTGGGTCTAGCCGAGTGGGTTTGGGTCTAGCCGAGTGGGTCTGGGTCTAGCCGAAAGTGTTTGGGTCTAGCCGAGTAGGTTTGGGTCTAGCCGAGTGGGTTTGGGTCTAGCCGAGTGGGTGAGGGTCTAGCGGAGTGGGTTTGGGTCTAGCCGAAAGGGTTTGGGTCTACCCGAGTGGGTTTGGGTCCAGCGGAGTGGGTTTGGGTGGAGCGGAGTGGGTTTGGGTGCCGCTGAGTGGGTTTGGGACTAGCCGAGTGGGTTTGGGTCTAGCGGAGTGGGTTTGGGTCTAGCCGAATGGGTTTGGGTCTACCCGAGTGGGTTTGGGTCTAGCCGAGTGGGTTTGGGTTAGGCCGAATGGGTTTGGGTCTAGCCGAGTGGGTTTGGGTGTAGCCGAGTGGGTTTGGGTCTAGCGGAGTGGGTTTGGGTGTAGCCGAGTGGGTTGGGGTCTAGCCGAATGGGTTTGGGTCTAGCCGAGTGGGTTTGGGTCTAGCTGAGTGGGTTTGGGTCTAGCCGAGTGGGTTTCGGTCTAGCCGAGTGGGTTTGGGTCTAGCTGAGTGGGTTTGGTTCTAGCCTATTGGGTTTGGGTCTATCCGAGTGGGTTTGGGTCTAGCGGAGTGGGTTTGGGTCTAGCGGATTGGATTTGGGTCTAGCGGAGTGGGCTTGCGTCTAGCCGAGTGGGTTTGGGTCTAGCCGAGTCCGTTTGGGTCTAGCCGAGTGGGTTTGGGACTAGCCGAGTGGGTTTGGGTCTCGCCGAGTGGGTTTGGGTCTAGCCAAGTGGGTTTGGGTCTAGCGGAGTGGGTTTGGGTGTAGCCGAGTGGGTTTGGGTCTAGCAGTGTGGGTTTGGTTCTAGCCGAGCGGGTTTGGGTCTAGCTGAGTGGGTTTGGGTCTAGCCGAGTGTGTTTGGGTCTAGCCGAGTGGGTTTGCGTCTAGCTGAGTGGGTTTGGGTCTAGCGGAGTGGGTTTGGGTGTAGCCGAGTGGATTTGGGTCTAGCCGAGTGGGTTTGGGTCTAGACGAGTGGGTTTGGGTCTAGCCGAGTGGGTTTCGGTCTAGCCGAGTGGGTTTGGGTCTAGCGGAGTGGGTTTGGGTCTAGCCGAGTCCGTTTGGGTCTAGCCGAGTGGGTTTGGGACTAGCAGAGTGGGTTTGGGTCTAGCGGGGAGGGTTTGGTTCTAGCGGAGTGGGTTTCGGTCTAGCCGAGTGGGTTTGGGTCTAGCGGAGTGGGTTTGGGTCTAGCCGAGTCCGTTTGGGTCTAGCCGAGTTGGTTTGGGCCTAGCGGAGTGGGTTTGGGTCCAGCCGAGTGGGTTTGGGTCTAGCCGAGTGGGTTTTTGTCTAGCCGAGTGGGCTTGGGTCTAGCTGATTTGGTTTGGGTCTAGCCGAGTGGGTTTGGGTCTAGCCGAGTGGGTTTGGGTCCAGCCGAGTGGGTTTGGGTCTAGCAGAGTGGGTTTGGGTCTAGTCGAGTGGGTTTGCCTTAGGCGGTGTGGGTTTGGGTCTAGCCGAGTGGGTTTGGGTGTAGCCGAGTGGGTTAGGGTGTAGCCGAGTGGGTTTGGGTCTAGCCGAGTGGGTTTGGGTGTAGTCGAGTGGGTTTGGGTCTAGCCGAGTGGGTTTGGGTCTAGCCGAGTGGGTTTGGGTCCAGCCGAGTGGGTTTAGGTCCAGCCGAGTGGGTTTGGGTCTAGCGGAGTGGGTTTGGGTCTAGCCGAGTGGGTTTGGGTCTAGCGGTGTGGGTTTGGGTCTAGCCGAGTGGGTTTGGGTCTAGCCGAGTGGGTTTGGGTCTAGCCGAGTGGGTTTGGATCTAGCCGAGTGGGTTTGGGTCTAGCCGAGTTAGTTTGGGTGTAGCCGAGTGGGTTTGGGTCTAGCCGAGCGGGTTTGGGTCTAGCCAAGTGGGTTTGGGTCTAGCCGAGTGGGTTTGGGTCTAGCCGAGTGGGTTTGGGTCTAGCGGAGTGGGTTTGGGTCTAGCCTAGAGGGTTTGGGTCTATCTGAGTGGGTTTGGGTCTAGCCGAGTGGGTTTGGGTCTTGCGGAGTGGGTTTGGGTCTAGCGGAGTGGGTTTGCGTCTAGCCAGGTGGGTTTGGGTTTAGCCGAGTCCGTTTGGGTCTAGCCGAGTGGCGTTGGAACTAGCCGAATGGGTTTGGGTCTAGCCGAGTATGTTTGGGTGTAGCCGAGTGGGTTTGGGTGTAGCCGAGTGGGTTTGGGTCTAGACGAGTGGGTTTGGGTCTAGCCGAGTGGGTTTCATGCTAGCCGAGTGGGTTTGGGTCTAGCGGAGTGGGTTTGGGTCTAGCCGAGTCCGTTTGGGTTTAGCCGAGTGGGTTTGGGACTATCCGCGTGGGTTTGGGTCTAGCGGGGTGGGTTTGGTTCTAGCGGAGTGGGTTTGGGTCTAGCCGATTGGGTTTGGGTCTAGCCGAGTGGGTTTGGGTCTGGCGGAGTGGGTTTGGTTGTAGCCGAGTGGGTTTGGGTCCAGCCGAGTGGGTTTGGGTCTAGCCGAGTGTGTTTGGGTCTAGCCGAGTGGGTTTGGGTGCAGCCGAGTGGGTTTGGGTCTAGCCGAGTGTGTTTGGGTCTAGTCGAGTGGGTTTGGGTGTAGCCGAGTGGGTTTGGGTCTAGCCGAGTGGGTTTGGGCCTAGCCGCGTGGGTTTGGGTCTAGCCGAGTGGGTTTGGGTCTAGCCGAGTGGGTTTGGATCTAGCCGAGTGGGTTTGGGTCTAGCCGAGTTAGTTTGGGTGTAGCCGAGTGGGTTTGGGTCTAGCCGAGCGGGTTTGGGTCTAGCCAAGTGGGTTTGGGTCTAGCCGAGTGGGTTTGGGTCTAGCCGAGTGGGTTTGGGTCTAGCGGAGTGGGTTTGGGTCTAGCCTAGAGGGTTTGGGTCTATCTGAGTGGGTTTGGGTCTAGCCGAGTGGGTTTGGGTCTTGCGGAGTGGGTTTGGGTCTAGCGGAGTGGGTTTGCGTCTAGCCAGGTGGGTTTGGGTTTAGCCGAGTCCGTTTGGGTCTAGCCGAGTGGCTTTGGGACTAGCCGAATGGGTTTGGGTCTAGCCGAGTATGTTTGGGTGTAGCCGAGTGGGTTTGGGTGTAGCCGAGTGGGTTTGGGTCTAGACGAGTGGGTTTGGGTCTAGCCGAGTGGGTTTCATGCTAGCCGAGTGGGTTTGGGTCTAGCGGAGTGGGTTTGGGTCTAGCCGAGTCCGTTTGGGTTTAGCCGAGTGGGTTTGGGACTATCCGCGTGGGTTTGGGTCTAGCGGGGTGGGTTTGGTTCTAGCGGAGTGGGTTTGGGTCTAGCCGATTGGGTTTGGGTCTAGCCGAGTGGGTTTGGGTCTACCCGAGTGGGTTTGGGTCCAGCGGAGTGGGTTTGGGTGGAGCGGAGTGGGTTTGGGTGCCGCTGAGTGGGTTTGGGACTAGCCGAGTGGGTTTGGGTCTAGCGGAGTGGGTTTGGGTCTAGCCGAATGGGTTTGGGTCTACCCGAGTGGGTTTGGGTCTAGCCGAGTGGGTTTGGGTTAGGCCGAATGGGTTTGGGTCTAGCCGAGTGGGTTTGGGTGTAGCCGAGTGGGTTTGGGTCTAGCGGAGTGGGTTTGGGTGTAGCCGAGTGGGTTGGGGTCTAGCCGAATGGGTTTGGGTCTGGCCGAGTGGGTTTGGGTCTAGCTGAGTGGGTTTGGGTCTAGCCGAGTGGGTTTCGGTCTAGCCGAGTGGGTTTGGGACTAGCCGAGTGGGTTTGGGTCTAGCCGAGTGGGTTTGGGTCTAGCCAAGTGGGTTTGGGTCTAGCGGAGTGGGTTTGGGTGTAGCCGAGTGGGTTTGGGTCTAGCAGTGTGGGTTTGGTTCTAGCCGAGCGGGTTTGGGTCTAGCTGAGTGGGTTTGGGTCTAGCCGAGTGTGTTTGGGTCTAGCCGAGTGGGTTTGCGTCTAGCTGAGTGGGTTTGGGTGTAGCGGAGTGGGTTTGGGTGTAGCCGAGTGGATTTGGGTCTAGCCGAGTGGGTTTGGGTCTAGACGAGTGGGTTTGGGTCTAGCCGAGTGGGTTTGGGTCTAGCCGAGTGGGTTTGGGTCTAGCGGAGTGGGTTTGGGTCTAGCCGAGTCCGTTTGGGTCTAGCCGAGTGGGTTTGGGACTAGCAGAGTGGGTTTGGGTCTAGCGGGGTGGGTTTGGTTCTAGCGGAGTGGGTTTCGGTCTAGCCGAGTGGGTTTGGGTCTAGCGGAGTGGGTTTGGGTCTAGCCGAGTCCGTTTGGGTCTAGCCGAGTTGGTTTGGGCCTAGCGGAGTGGGTTTGGGTCCAGCCGAGTGGGTTTGGGTCTAGCCGAGTGGGTTTTTGTCTAGCCGAGTGGGCTTGGGTCTAGCTGATTTGGTTTGGGTCTAGCCGAGTGGGTTTGGGTCTAGCCGAGTGGGTTTGGGTCCAGCCGAGTGGGTTTGGGTCTAGCAGAGTGGGTTTGGGTCTAGTCGAGTGGGTTTGCCTTAGGCGGTGTGGGTTTGGGTCTAGCCGAGTGGGTTTGGGTGTAGCCGAGTGGGTTAGGGTGTAGCCGAGTGGGTTTGGGTCTAGCCGAGTGGGTTTGGGTGTAGTCGAGTGGGTTTGGGTCTAGCCGAGTGGGTTTGGGTCTAGCCGAGTGGGTTTGGGTCCAGCCGAGTGGGTTTAGGTCCAGCCGAGTGGGTTTGGGTCTAGCGGAGTGGGTTTGGGTCTAGCCGAGTGGGTTTGGGTCTAGCGGTGTGGGTTTGGGTCTAGCCGAGTGGGTTTGGGTCTAGCCGAGTGGGTTTGGGTCTAGCCGAGTGGGTTTGGATCTAGCCGAGTGGGTTTGGGTCTAGCGGAGTGGGTTTGGGTCTAGCGGAGTGGGTTTGGGTCTAGCCTAGAGGGTTTGGGTCTATCTGAGTGGGTTTGGGTCTAGCCGAGTGGGTTTGGGTCTTGCGGAGTGGGTTTGGGTCTAGCGGAGTGGGTTTGCGTCTAGCCAGGTGGGTTTGGGTTTAGCCGAGTCCGTTTGGGTCTAGCCGAGTGGCTTTGGAACTAGCCGAATGGGTTTGGGTCTAGCCGAGTATGTTTGGGTGTAGCCGAGTGGGTTTGGGTGTAGCCGAGTGGGTTTGGGTCTAGACGAGTGGGTTTGGGTCTAGCCGAGTGGGTTTCATGCTAGCCGAGTGGGTTTGGGTCTAGCGGAGTGGGTTTGGGTCTAGCCGAGTCCGTTTGGGTTTTGCCGAGTGGGTTTGGGACTATCCGCGTGGGTTTGGGTCTAGCGGGGTGGGTTTGGTTCTAGCGGAGTGGGTTTGGGTCTAGCCGATTGGGTTTGGGTCTAGCCGAGTGGGTTTGGGTCTGGCGGAGTGGGTTTGGTTGTAGCCGAGTGGGTTTGGGTCCAGCCGAGTGGGTTTGGGTCTAGCCGAGTGTGTTTGGGTCTAGCCGAGTGGGTTTGGGTGCAGCCGAGTGGGTTTGGGTCTAGCCGAGTGTGTTTGGGTCTAGTCGAGTGGGTTTGGGTGTAGCCGAGTGGGTTTGGGTCTAGCCGAGTGGGTTTGGGCCTAGCCGCGTGGGTTTGGGTCTAGCCGAGTGGGTTTGGGTCTAGCCGAGTGGGTTTGGATCTAGCCGAGTGGGTTTGGGTCTAGCCGAGTTAGTTTGGGTGTAGCCGAGTGGGTTTGGGTCTAGCCGAGCGGGTTTGGGTCTAGCCAAGTGGGTTTGGGTCTAGCCGAGTGGGTTTGGGTCTAGCCGAGTGGGTTTGGGTCTAGCGGAGTGGGTTTGGGTCTAGCCTAGAGGGTTTGGGTCTATCTGAGTGGGTTTGGGTCTAGCCGAGTGGGTTTGGGTCTTGCGGAGTGGGTTTGGGTCTAGCGGAGTGGGTTTGCGTCTAGCCAGGTGGGTTTGGGTTTAGCCGAGTCCGTTTGGGTCTAGCCGAGTGGCTTTGGGACTAGCCGAATGGGTTTGGGTCTAGCCGAGTATGTTTGGGTGTAGCCGAGTGGGTTTGGGTGTAGCCGAGTGGGTTTGGGTCTAGACGAGTGGGTTTGGGTCTAGCCGAGTGGGTTTCATGCTAGCCGAGTGGGTTTGGGTCTAGCGGAGTGGGTTTGGGTCTAGCCGAGTCCGTTTGGGTTTAGCCGAGTGGGTTTGGGACTATCCGCGTGGGTTTGGGTCTAGCGGGGTGGGTTTGGTTCTAGCGGAGTGGGTTTGGGTCTAGCCGATTGGGTTTGGGTCTAGCCGAGTGGGTTTGGGTCTACCCGAGTGGGTTTGGGTCCAGCGGAGTGGGTTTGGGTGGAGCGGAGTGGGTTTGGGTGCCGCTGAGTGGGTTTGGGACTAGCCGAGTGGGTTTGGGTCTAGCGGAGTGGGTTTGGGTCTAGCTGAATGGGTTTGGGTCTACCCGAGTGGGTTTGGGTCTAGCCGAGTGGGTTTGGGTTAGGCCGAATGGGTTTGGGTCTAGCCGAGTGGGTTTGGGTGTAGCCGAGTGGGTTTGGGTCTAGCGGAGTGGGTTTGGGTGTAGCCGAGTGGGTTGGGGTCTAGCCGAATGGGTTTGGGTCTAGCCGAGTGGGTTTGGGTCTAGCTGAGTGGGTTTGGGTCTAGCCGAGTGGGTTTCGGTCTAGCCGAGTGGGTTTGGGTCTAGCTGAGTGGGTTTGGTTCTAGCCTATTGGGTTTGGGTCTATCCGAGTGGGTTTGGGTCTAGCGGAGTGGGTTTGGGTCTAGCGGATTGGATTTGGGTCTAGCGGAGTGGGCTTGCGTCTAGCCGAGTGGGTTTGGGTCTAGCCGAGTCCGTTTGGGTCTAGCCGAGTGGGTTTGGGACTAGCCGAGTGGGTTTGGGTCTAGCCGAGTGGGTTTGGGTCTAGCCAAGTGGGTTTGGGTCTAGCGGAGTGGGTTTGGGTGTAGCCGAGTGGGTTTGGGTCTAGCAGTGTGGGTTTGGTTCTAGCCCAGCGGGTTTGGGTCTAGCTGAGTGGGTTTGGGTCTAGCCGAGTGTGTTTGGGTCTAGCCGAGTGGGTTTGCGTCTAGCTGAGTGGGTTTGGGTCTAGCGGAGTGGGTTTGGGTGTAGCCGAGTGGATTTGGGTCTAGCCGAGTGGGTTTGGGTCTAGACGAGTGGGTTTGGGTCTAGCCGAGTGGGTTTCGGTCTAGCCGAGTGGGTTTGGGTCTAGCGGAGTGGGTTTGGGTCTAGCCGAGTCCGTTTGGGTCTAGCCGAGTGGGTTTGGGACTAGCAGAGTGGGTTTGGGTCTAGCGGGGTGGGTTTGGTTCTAGCGGAGTGGGTTTCGGTCTAGCCGAGTGGGTTTGGGTCTAGCGGAGTGGGTTTGGGTCTAGCCGAGTCCGTTTGGGTCTAGCCGAGTTGGTTTGGGCCTAGCGGAGTGGGTTTGGGTCCAGCCGAGTGGGTTTGGGTCTAGCCGAGTGGGTTTTTGTCTAGCCGAGTGGGCTTGGGTCTAGCTGATTTGGTTTGGGTCTAGCCGAGTGGGTTTGGGTCTAGCCGAGTGGGTTTGGGTCCAGCCGAGTGGGTTTGGGTCTAGCAGAGTGGGTTTGGGTCTAGTCGAGTGGGTTTGCCTTAGGCGGTGTGGGTTTGGGTCTAGCCGAGTGGGTTTGGGTGTAGCCGAGTGGGTTAGGGTGTAGCCGAGTGGGTTTGGGTCTAGCCGAGTGGGTTTGGGTGTAGTCGAGTGGGTTTGGGTCTAGCCGAGTGGGTTTGGGTCTAGCCGAGTGGGTTTGGGTCCAGCCGAGTGGGTTTAGGTCCAGCCGAGTGGGTTTGGGTCTAGCGGAGTGGGTTTGGGTCTAGCCGAGTGGGTTTGGGTCTAGCGGTGTGGGTTTGGGTCTAGCCGAGTGGGTTTGGGTCTAGCCGAGTGGGTTTGGGTCTAGCCGAGTGGGTTTGGATCTAGCCGAGTGGGTTTGGGTCTAGCCGAGTTAGTTTGGGTGTAGCCGAGTGGGTTTGGGTCTAGCCGAGTGGGTTTGGGTCTAGCGGAGTGGGTTTGGGTCTAGCCTAGAGGGTTTGGGTCTATCTGAGTGGGTTTGGGTCTAGCCGAGTGGGTTTGGGTCTTGCGGAGTGGGTTTGGGTCTAGCGGAGTGGGTTTGCGTCTAGCCAGGTGGGTTTGGGTTTAGCCGAGTCCGTTTGGGTCTAGCCGAGTGGCTTTGGAACTAGCCGAATGGGTTTGGGTCTAGCCGAGTATGTTTGGGTGTAGCCGAGTGGGTTTGGGTGTAGCCGAGTGGGTTTGGGTCTAGACGAGTGGGTTTGGGTCTAGCCGAGTGGGTTTCATGCTAGCCGAGTGGGTTTGGGTCTAGCGGAGTGGGTTTGGGTCTAGCCGAGTCCGTTTGGGTTTAGCCGAGTGGGTTTGGGACTATCCGCGTGGGTTTGGGTCTAGCGGGGTGGGTTTGGTTCTAGCGGAGTGGGTTTGGGTCTAGCCGATTGGGTTTGGGTCTAGCCGAGTGGGTTTGGGTCTGGCGGAGTGGGTTTGGTTGTAGCCGAGTGGGTTTGGGTCCAGCCGAGTGGGTTTGGGTGCAGCCGAGTGTGTTTGGGTCTAGCCGAGTGGGTTTGGGTGCAGCCGAGTGGGTTTGGGTCTAGCCGAGTGTGTTTGGGTCTAGTCGAGTGGGTTTGGGTGTAGCCGAGTGGGTTTGGGTCTAGCCGAGTGGGTTTGGGCCTAGCCGCGTGGGTTTGGGTCTAGCCGAGTGGGTTTGGGTCTAGCCGAGTGGGTTTGGATCTAGCCGAGTGGGTTTGGGTCTAGCCGAGTTAGTTTGGGTGTAGCCGAGTGGGTTTGGGTCTAGCCGAGCGGGTTTGGGTCTAGCCAAGTGGGTTTGGGTCTAGCCGAGTGGGTTTGGGTCTAGCCGAGTGGGTTTGGGTCTAGCGGAGTGGGTTTGGGTCTAGCCTAGAGGGTTTGGGTCTATCTGAGTGGGTTTGGGTCTAGCCGAGTGGGTTTGGGTCTTGCGGAGTGGGTTTGGGTCTAGCGGAGTGGGTTTGCGTCTAGCCAGGTGGGTTTGGGTTTAGCCGAGTCCGTTTGGGTCTAGCCGAGTGGCTTTGGGACTAGCCGAATGGGTTTGGGTCTAGCCGAGTATGTTTGGGTGTAGCCGAGTGGGTTTGGGTGTAGCCGAGTGGGTTTGGGTCTAGACGAGTGGGTTTGGGTCTAGCCGAGTGGGTTTCATGCTAGCCGAGTGGGTTTGGGTCTAGCGGAGTGGGTTTGGGTCTAGCCGAGTCCGTTTGGGTTTAGCCGAGTGGGTTTGGGACTATCCGCGTGGGTTTGGGTCTAGCGGGGTGGGTTTGGTTCTAGCGGAGTGGGTTTGGGTCTAGCCGATTGGGTTTGGGTCTAGCCGAGTGGGTTTGGGTCTGGCGGAGTGGGTTTGGTTGTAGCCGAGTGGGTTTGGGTCCAGCCGAGTGGGTTTGGGTCCAGCCGAGTGTGTTTGGGTCTAGCCGAGTGGGTTTGGGTGCAGCCGAGTGGGTTTGGGTCTAGCCGAGTGTGTTTGGGTCTAGTCGAGTGGGTTTGGGTGTAGCCGAGTGGGTTTGGGTCTAGCCGAGTGGGTTTGGGCCTAGCCGCGTGGGTTTGGGTCTAGCGGAGTGGGTTTGGGTCTAGCGGAGTGGGCTTGGGTCTAGCCGAGTGGTTTTGGGCCTAGCCGAGTGGGTTTGGGTCTAGCTGAGTGGGTTTGGGTCTAGCCGAGTGGGTTTGGGTCCAGCCGAGTGGGTTTGGGTCTAGCCGAGTGTGTTTGGGTCTAGCCGAGTGGGTTTGGGCGCAGCCGAGTGGGTTTGGGTCTAGCCTAATGTGTTTGGGTCTAGTCGAGTGGGTTTGGGTGTAGCCGAGTGGGTTTGGGTTTAGCCCAGTGGGTTTGGGTCTAGCCGAATGGGTTTGGGTCTAGCCGAGTGGGTTTGGGTCTATCGGAGTGGGTTTGGGTGTAGCCGAGTGGGTTTGGGTCCAGCCGAGTGGGTTTGGGTCTAGCCAAGTGTGTTTGGGTCTAGCCGAGTGGGTTTGGGTGCAGCCGAGTGGGTTTGGGTCTAGGCATGTGGGTTTGGGTCTAGCCGAGTGGGTTAGGGTCTAGCGGAATGGGTTTGGGTGTAGCCGCGTGGGTTTGGGTCTAGCCGAGTGGGTTTGGGTCTAGCCGAGTGGGTTTGGGTCTAGCCGTGTGGGTTTGAGTCTTGCCGAGTGGGTTTGGGTCTAGCGGAGTTGGTTTGGGTGTAGCCGAGAGGGTTTGGGTCTGGACGAGTGGGTTTGGGTCTAGCCGAGTGGGTTTACGTCTAGCCGAGTGGGTTTGGGTCTAGCCTAGTGTGTTTGGGTCTAGCCAAGTGGGTTTGGGTCTAGCGGAGTGGGTTTGGGTCTAGCGGAGTGGGTTTGGGTCTAGCCGAGTGGGTTTGGGTCTAACCGAGTGGGTTTGTGTCTAGCGGAGTGGGTTTGTGTCTAGCGGAGTGGATTTGGGTCTAGCGGAGTGGGATTGGGTCTAGCCGAGTGGGTTTGGGTCTAGCCGAGTGGGTTTGGGACTAGCCGAGTGGGTTTGGGTCTAGCCGAGTGGGTTTGGGTCTAGCTGAATGGGTTTGGGTCTAGCCGAGTGGGTTTGGGTGTAGCCGAGTGGGTTTGGGTCTAGCCGACAGGGTTTGGGTCTAGCCGAGTGGGTTTGGGTCTAGCCGAGTGGGTTTGGGTCTAGCCGAGTGGGTTTGGGTCTAGCCGAGTGGGTTTGGGTCTAGCCGAGTGGGTTTGGGTCTAGCCTAGTGGGTTTGGGTGTAGCCGAGTGGGTTTGGGTCTAGCGGAGTGGGTTTGGGTGTAGCCGAGTGGGTTTGGGTGTAGCCGAGTGGGTTTGGGTCCAGCCGAGTGGGTTTGGGTCTAGCCGAGTGGGTTTGGGTCTAGCGGAGTGTGTTTGGGTCTAGCCGAGTGGGTTTGGGTCTAGCGGTGTGGGTTTGGGTCTAGCCGAGTGGGTTTGGGTCTAGCCGAGTGGGTTTGGGTCTAGCCGAGTGGGTTTGGATCCAGCCGAGTGGGTTTGGGTCTAGCCGACTTAGTTTGGGTGTAGCCGAGTGGGTTTGGGTCTAGCCGAGCGGGTTTGGGTCTAGCCAAGTGGGTTTGGGTCTACCCGAGTGGGTTTGGGTCTAGCCGAGTGGGTTTGGGTCTAGCGGAGTGGGTTTGGGTCTAGCCTAGAGGGTTTTGGTCTATCCGAGTGGGTTTGGGTCTAGCCGAGTGGGTTTCGTTCTAGCCGAGTGGGTTTGGGTCTAGCGGAGTGGGTTTGGGTCTAGCCGAGTCCGTTTGGGTTTAGCCGAGTGGGTTTGGGTCTAGCGGGGTGGGTTTGGTTCTAGCGGAGTGGGTTTGTGTCTAGCGGAGTGGGTTTGGGTCTAGCCGAGTGGGTTTGGGTCTAACCGAGAGGGTTTGGGTCTATCCGAGTGGGTTTGGGTCTAGCGGAGTGGGTTTGGGTCTAGCGGAGTGGGTTTGGGTCTAGCGGATTGGGTTTGCATCTAGCCAGGTGGGTTTGGGTCTAGCCGAGTCCGTTTGGGTCTAGCCGAGTGGCTTTGGGACTAGCCAAGTGGGTTTGGGTCTAGCCGAGTGGGTTTGGGTCTAGCCAAGTGGGTTTGGGTCTAGCCGAGTGGGTTTGGGTGTAGCCGAGTGGGTTTGGGTGTAGCCGAGTGGGTTTGGGTCTAGACGAGTGGGTTTGGGTCTAGCCGAGTGGGTTTCGTTCTAGCCGAGTGGGTTTGGGTCTAGCGGAGTGGGTTTGGGTCCAGCCGAGTCCGTTTGGGTTTAGCCGAGTGGGTTTGGGTCTAGCGGGGTGGGTTTGGTTCTAGCGGAGTGGGTTTGGGTCTAGCCGATTGGGTTTGGGTCTAGCTGAGTGGGTTTGGGTGTAGCCGAGTGGGTTTGGGTCCAGCCGAGTGGGTTTGGGTCTAGCCGAGTGTGTTTGGGTCTAGCCGAGTGGGTTTGGGTGCAGCCGAGTGGGTTTGGGTCTAGGCATGTGGGTTTGGGTCTAGCCGAGTGGGTTAGGGTCTAGCGGAATAGGTTTGGGTGTAGCCGCGTGGGTTTGGATCTAGCCGAGTGGGTTTGGGTCTAGCCGAGTGGGTTTGGGTCTAGCCGTGTGGGTTTGAGTCTTGCCGAGTGGGTTTGGGTTTAGCGGAGTTGGTTTGGGTGTAGCCGAGTGGGTTTGGGTCTGGACGAGTGGGTTTGGGTCTAGCCGAGTGGGTTTACGTCTAGCCGAGTGGGTTTGGGTCTAGCCTAGTGTGTTTGGGTCTAGCCAAGTGGGTTTGGGTCTAGCGGAGTGGGTTTGGGTCTAGCGGAGTGGGTTTGGGTCTAGCCGAGTGGGTTTGGGTCTAACCGAGTGGGTTTGTGTCTAGCGGAGTGGGTTTGTGTCTAGCGGAGTGGATTTGGGTCTAGCGGAATGGGATTGGGTCTAGCCGAGTGGGTTTGGGTCTAGCCGAGTGGGTTTGGGACTAGCCGAGTGGGTATGGGTCTAGCCGAGTGGGTTTGGGTCTAGCTGAATGGGTTTGGGTCTAGGCGAGTGGGTTTGGGTCTAGCCGAGTGGGTTTGGGTCTAGCTGACAGGGTTTGGGTCTAGCGGAGTGGGTTTGGGTGAAGCCGAGTGGGTTTGGGTGTAGCCGAGTGGGTTTGGGTCCAGCCGAGTGGGTTTGGGTCTAGCCGAGTGGGTTTGGGTCTAGCGGAGTGTGTTTGGGACTAGCCGAGTGGGTTTGGGTCTAGCGGTGTGGGTTTGGGTCTAGCCGAGTGGGTTTGGGTCTAGCCGAGTGGGTTTGGGTCCAGCCGAGTGGGTTTGGATCTAGCCGATTGGGTTTGGGTCTAGCCGAGTTAGTTTGGGTGTAGCCGAGTGGGTTTGGGTCTAGCCGAGTGGGTTTGGGTCTAGCGGAGTGGGTTTGGGTCTAGCCTAGAGGGTTTGGGTCTATCCGAGTGGGTTTGGGTCTAGCCGAGTGGGTTTCGTTCTAGCCGAGTGGGTTTGGGTCTAGCGGAGTGGGTTTGGGTCTAGCCGAGTCCGTTTGGGTTTAGCCGAGTGGGTTTGGGTCTAGCGGGGTGGGTTTGGTTCTAGCGGAGTGGGTTTGGGTCTAGCGGAGTGGGTTTGGGTCTAGCCGAGTGGGTTTGGGTCTAACCGAGTGGGTTTGGGTGTATCCGAGTGGGTTTGGGTGTAGCCGAGTGGGTTTGGGTCTAGCCGAGTGGGTTTGGGTTTAGTCGAGTGGGTTTGGGTCTAGCCGAGTGGGTTTGGGTCTAGCCGAGTGGGTTTGGGTCCAGCCGAGTGGGTTTGGGTCTAGCCGAGTGGGTTTGGGTCTAGCGGAGTGTGTTTGGGTCTAGCCGAGTGGGTTTGGGTCTAGCGGTGTGGGTTTGGGTCTAGCCGAGTGGGTTTGGGTTTAGCCGAGTGGGTTTGGGTCTAGCCGAGTGGGTTTGGATCTTGCCGAGTGGGTTTGGGTCTAGCCGAGTTAGTTTGGGTGTAACCGAGTGGGTTTGGGTCTAGCCGAGCGGGTTTGGGTCTAGCCAAGTGGGTTTGGGTCTAGCCGATTGGGTTTGGGTCTAGCCGAGTGGGTTTGGGTCCAGCCGAGTGGGTTTGGGTCTAGCCGAGTGGGTTTGGGTCTAGCGGAGTGTGTTTGGGTCTAGCCGAGTGGGTTTGGGTCGAGCGGTGTGGGTTTGGGTCTAGCCGAGTGGGTTTGGGTCTAGCCGAGTGGGTTTGGGTCTAGCCGAGTGGGTTTGGATCTTGCCGAGTGGGTTTGGGTCTAGCCGAGTTAGTTTGGGTGTAGCCGAGTGGGTTTGGGTCTAGCCGAGCGGGTTTGGGTCTAGCCAAGTGGGTTTGGGTCTAGCCGATTGGGTTTGGGTCTAGCCGAGTGGGTTTGGGTCTAGCGGAGTGGGTTTGGGTCTAGCCTAGAGGGTTTGGGTCTATCCGAGTGGGTTTGGGTCTAGCGGAGTGGGTTTGGGTCTAGCGTAGTGGGTTTGCATCTAGCCAGGTGGGTTTGGGTCTAGCCGAGTCCGTTTGGGTCTAGCCGAGTGGCTTTGGGACTAGCCAAGTGGGTTTGGGTCTAGCCGAGTGGGTTTGGGTCTAGCCAAGTGGGTTTGGGTCTAGCCGAGTGGGTTTGGGTGTAGCCGAGTGGGTTTGGGTCTAGCGGAGTGGGTTTGGGTGTAGCCGAGTGGGTTTGGGTCTAGCCGAGTGGGTTTGGGTCCAGCCGAGTGGGTTTGGGTCTAGCCGAGTGGGTTTGTGTCTAGCGGAGTGTGTTTGGGTCTAGCCGAGTGGGTTTGGGTCTAGCGGTGTGGGTTTGGGTCTAGCCGAGTGGGTTTGGGTCTAGCCGAGTGGGTTTGGGTCCAGCCGAGTGGGTTTGGATCTGGCCGATTGGGTTTGGGTCTAGCCGAGTTAGTTTGGGTGTAGCCGAGTGGGTTTGGGTCTAGCCGAGCGGGTTTGGGTCTAGCCAAGTGGGTTTGGGTCTAGCCGAGTGGGTTTGGGTCTAGCCGAGTGGGTTTGGGTCTAGCGGAGTGGGTTTGGGTCTAGCCTAGAGGGTTTGGGTCTATCCGAGTGGGTTTGGGTCTAGCCGAGTGGGTTTCGTTCTAGCCGAGTGGGTTTGGGTCTAGCGGAGTGGGTTTGGGTCTAGCCGAGTCCGTTTGGGTTTAGCCGAGTGGGTTTGGGTCTAGCGGGGTGGGTTTGGTTCTAGCGGAGTGGGTTTGGGTCTAGCGGAGTGGGTTTGGGTCTAGCCGAGTGGGTTTGGGTCTAACCGAGTGGGTTTGTGTCTAGCGGAGTGGGTTTGTGTCTAGCGGAGTGGGTTTGGGTCCAGCGGAGTGGGATTGGGTCTAGCCGAGTGGGTTTGGGTCTAGCCGAGTGGGTTTGGGTCTAGCCGAGTGGGTTTTTAGGTGTATCCGAGTGGGTTTGGGTGTAGCCGAGTGGGTTTGGGTGTAGCCGAGTGGGTTTGGGTGTAGTCGAGTGGGTTTGGGTCTAGCCGAGTGGGTTTGGGTCTACCCGAGTGGGTTTGGGTCCAGCCGAGTGGGTTTGGGTCTAGCCGAGTGGGTTTGGGTCTAGCGGAGTGTGTTTGGGTCTAGCCGAGTGGGTTTGGGTCTAGCGGTGTGGGTTTGGGTCTAGCCGAGTGGGTTTGGGTCTAGCCGAGTGGGTTTGGGTCTAGCCGAGTGGGTTTGGATCTTGCCGAGTGGGTTTGGGTCTAGCCGAGTTAGTTTGGGTGTAGCCGAGTGGGTTTGGGTCTAGCCGAGCGGGTTTGGGTCTAGCCAAGTGGGTTTGGGTCTAGCCGATTGGGTTTGGGTCTAGCCGAGTGGGTTTGGGTCCAGCCGAGTGGGTTTGGGTCTAGCCGAGTGGGTTTGGGTCTAGCGGAGTGTGTTTGGGTCTAGCCGAGTGGGTTTGGGTCTAGCGGTGTGGGTTTGGGTCTAGCCGAGTGGGTTTGGGTCTAGCCGAGTGGGTTTGGGTCTAGCCGAGTGGGTTTGGATCTTGCCGAGTGGGTTTGGGTCTAGCCGAGTTAGTTTGGGTGTAGCCGAGTGGGTTTGGGTCTCGCCGAGCGGATTTGGGTCTAGCCAAGTGGGTTTGGGTCTAGCCGATTGGGTTTGGGTCTAGCCGAGTGGGTTTGGGTCTAGCGGAGTGGGTTTGGGTCTAGCCTAGAGGGTTTGGGTCTATCCGAGTGGGTTTGGGTCTAGCGGAGTGGGTTTGGGTCTAGCGGAGTGGGTTTGCATCTAGCCAGGTGGGTTTGGGTCTAGCCGAGTGGGTTTGGGTGCAGCCGAGTGGGTTTGGGTCTAGCCGAGTGTGTTTGGGTCTAGTAGAGTGGGTTTGGGTCTAGCCGAGTGGGTTTGGGTCTAGCCGAGTGGGTTTGGGCCTAGCCGCGTGGGTTTGGGTCTAGCGGAGTGGGTTTGGGTTTAGCGGAGTGGGCTTGGGTCTAGCCGAGTGGTTTTGGGCCTAGCCGAGTGGGTTTGGGTCTAGCTGAGTGGGTTTGGGTCTAGCCGAGTGGGTTTGGGTCTAGCGGTGTGGGTTTGGGTCTAGCCGAGTGGGTTTGGGTCTAGCCGAGTGGGTTTGGGTCTAGCCGAGTGGGTTTGGATCTAGCCGAGTGGGTTTGGGTCTAGCCGAGTTAGTTTGGGTGTAGCCGAGTGGGTTTGGGTCTAGCCGAGCGGGTTTGGGTCTAGCCAAGTGGGTTTGGGTCCAGCCGAGTGGGTTTGGGTCTAGCGGAGTGGGTTTGGGTCTAGCGGAGTGGGATTGGGTCTAGCCTAGAGGGTTTGGGTCTATCCGAGTGGGTTTGGGTCTAGCCGAGTGGGTTTGGGTCTTGCGGAGTGGGTTTGGGTCTAGCTGAGTGGGTTTGCATCTGGCCAGGTGGGTTTGGGTCTAGCCGAGTCCGTTTGGGTCGAGCCGAGTGGCTTTGGGACTGGCCAAGTGGGTTTGGGTCTAGACGAGTGGGTTTGGGTCTAGCCGAGTGGGTTTGGGTCTAGCCGAGTGGGTTTGGGTCTAGCCGAGTGGGTTTGGATCTTGCCGAGTGGGTTTGGGTCTAGCCGAGTTAGTTTGGGTGTAGCCGAGTGGGTTTGGGTCTCGCCGAGCGGATTTGGGTCTAGCCAAGTGGGTTTGGGTCTAGCCGATTGGGTTTGGGTCTAGCCGAGTGGGTTTGGGTCTAGCGGAGTGGGTTTGGGTCTAGCCTAGAGGGTTTGGGTCTATCCGAGTGGGTTTGGGTCTAGCGGAGTGGGTTTGGGTCTAGCGGAGTGGGTTTGCATCTAGCCAGGTGGGTTTGGGTCTAGCCGAGTGGGTTTGGGTGCAGCCGAGTGGGTTTGGGTCTAGCCGAGTGTGTTTGGGTCTAGTAGAGTGGGTTTGGGTCTAGCCGAGTGGGTTTGGGTCTAGCCGAGTGGGTTTGGGCCTAGCCGCGTGGGTTTGGGTCTAGCGGAGTGGGTTTGGGTTTAGCGGAGTGGGCTTGGGTCTAGCCGAGTGGTTTTGGGCCTAGCCGAGTGGGTTTGGGTCTAGCTGAGTGGGTTTGGGTCTAGCCGAGTGGGTTTGGGTCTAGCGGTGTGGGTTTGGGTCTAGCCGAGTGGGTTTGGGTCTAGCCGAGTGGGTTTGGGTCTAGCCGAGTGGGTTTGGATCTAGCCGAGTGGGTTTGGGTCTAGCCGAGTTAGTTTGGGTGTAGCCGAGTGGGTTTGGGTCTAGCCGAGCGGGTTTGGGTCTAGCCAAGTGGGTTTGGGTCCAGCCGAGTGGGTTTGGGTCTAGCGGAGTGGGTTTGGGTCTAGCGGAGTGGGATTGGGTCTAGCCTAGAGGGTTTGGGTCTATCCGAGTGGGTTTGGGTCTAGCCGAGTGGGTTTGGGTCTTGCGGAGTGGGTTTGGGTCTAGCTGAGTGGGTTTGCATCTAGCCAGGTGGGTTTGGGTCTAGCCGAGTCCGTTTGGGTCGAGCCGAGTGGCTTTGGGACTGGCCAAGTGGGTTTGGGTCTAGACGAGTGGGTTTGGGTCTAGCCGAGTGGGTTTCGTTCTAGCCGAGTGGGTTTGGGTCTAGCGGAGTGGGTTTGGGTCTAGCCGAGTCCGTTTGGGTTTAGCCGAGTGGGTTTGGGTCTAGCGGGGTGGGTTTGGTTCTAGCGGAGTGGGTTTGGGTCTAGCGGAGTGGGTTTGGGTCTAGCCGAGTGGGTTTGGGTCTAACCGAGTGGGTTTGTGTCTAGCGGAGTGGGTTTGTGTCTAGCGGAGTGGGTTTGGGTCTAGCGGAGTGGGATTGGGTCTAGCCGAGTGGGTTTGGGTCTAGCCGAGTGGGTTTGGGACTAGCCGAGTGGGTTTGGGTCTAGCCGAGTGTGTTTGGGTCTAGCTGAATGGGTTTGGGTCTAGCCGAGTGGGTTTCGTTCTAGTCGAGTGGGTTTGGGTCAAGCCGAGTGGGTTTGGTTGTGGTCGAGTGGGTTTGGGTCTAGCCGAGTGGGTTTGGGTCTAGCCGAGTGGGTTTGGGTCCAGGCGAGTGGGTTTGGGTCTAGCCGAGTGGGTTTGGGTCTAGCCGAGTGGGTTTGGGTCTAGCGGAGTGTGTTTGGGTCTAGCCGAGTGGGTTTGGGTCTATCGGTGTGGGTTTGGGTCTAGCCGAGTGGGTTTGGGTCTAGCCGAGTGGGTTTGGGTCTAGCCGAGTGGGTTTGGATCTAGCCGAGTGGGTTTGGGTCTAGCCGAGTTAGTTTGGGTGTAGCCGAGTGGGTTTGGGTCTAGCCGAGCGGGTTTGGGTCTGGCCAAGTGGGTTTGGGTCTAGCCGAGTGGGTTTGGGTCTAGACGAGTGGGTTCGGGTATAGCCGAGTGGGTTTCGTTCTAGTCGAGTGGGTTTGGGTCAAGCCGAGTGGGTTTGGTTGTGGTCGAGTGGGTTTGGGTCTAGCCGAGTGGGTTTGGGTCTAGCCGAGTGGGTTTGGGTCCAGGCGAGTGGGTTTGGGTCTAGCCGAGTGGGTTTGGGTCTAGCGGAGTGTGTTTGGGTCTAGCCGAGTGGGTTTGCGTCTAGCGGTGTGGGTTTGGGTCTAGCCAAGTGGGTTTGGGTCTAGCCGAGTGGGTTTGGGTCTAGCCGAGTGGGTTTGGATCTAGCCGAGTGGGTTTGGGTCTAGCCGAGTTAGTTTGGGTGTAGCCGAGTGGGTTTGGGTCTAGCCGAGCGGGTTTGGGTCTAGCCAAGTGGGTTTGGATCTAGCCGAGTGGGTTTGGGTCTAGACGAGTGGGTTTGGGTCTAGCCGAGTGGGTTTCGTTCTAGCCGAGTGGGTTTGGGTCTAGCGGAGTGGGTTTGGGTCCAGCCGAGTCCGTTTGGGTTTAGCCGAGTGGGTTTGGGTCTAGCGGGGTGGGTTTGGTTCTAGCGGAGTGGGTCTGGGTCTAGCCGATTGGGTTTGTGTCTAGCCGAGTGGGTTTGGGTCTGGCGGAGTGGGGTTGGGTCTAGTGGAGTGGGTTTGGGTGTAGCCGAGTGGGTTTGGGTCTAGCCGAGTGGGTTTGGGTCCAGCCGAGTGGGTTTGGGTCTAGCGGAGTGGGTTTGGGTCTAGTCGAGTGGGTTTGGGTCTAGCGGTGTGGGTTTGGGTCTAGCCGAGTGGGTTTGGGTGTAGCCGAGTGGGTTTGGGTCTAGCCCAGTGGGTTTGGGTCTAGCCGAGTGGGTTTGGGTCTAGCCGAGTGGGTTTGGGTCTAGCGGAGTGGGTTTGGGTGTAGCCGAGTGGGTTTGGGTCCAGCCGAGTGGGTTTGGGTCTAGCCGAGTGTGTTTGGGTCTAGCCGAGTGGGTTTGGGTGCAGCCGAGTGGGTTTGGGTCTAGCCGAGTGTGTTTGGGTCTAGTCGAGTGGGTTTGGGTCTAGCCGAGTGGGTTTGGGCCTAGCCGCGTGGGTTTGGGTCTAGCGGAGTGGGTTTGGGTCTAGCGGAGTGGGCTTGGGTCTAGCCGAGTGGTTTTGGGCCTAGCCGAGTGGGTTTGGGTCTAGCTGAGTGGGTTTGGGTCTAGCCGAGTGGGTTTGGGTCTAGCCGAGTGGGTTTGGGTCCAGCCGTGTGGGTTTGGGTCTAGCCGATTGGGTTTGGGTCTAGGCATGTGGGTTTGGGTCTAGCCGAGTGGGTTAGGGTCTAGCGGAATGGGTTTGGGTGTAGCCGAGTGGGTTTGGGTCTAGCCGAGTGGGTTTGGGTCTAGCCGAGTGGGTTTGGGTCTAGCCGAGTGGGTTTGAGTCTTGCCGAGTGGGTTTGGGTCTAGCGGAGTTGGTTTGGGTGTAGCCGTGTGGGTTTGGGTCTAGCCGAGTGGGTTTGGGTGTCGCCGAGTGGGTTTGGGTCTAGCAGAGTGGGTTTGGGTGTAGCCGAGTGGGTTTGGGTGTAGTCGAGTGGGTTTGGGTCTAGCCGAGTGGGTTTGGGTCTAGCCGAGTGGGTTTGGGTCCAGGCGAGTGGGTTTGGGTCTAGCCGAGTGGGTTTGGGTCTAGCGGAGTGTGTTTGGGTCTAGCCGAGTGGGTTTGGGTCTAGCGGTGTGGGTTTGGGTCTAGCCGAGTGGGTTTGGGTCTAGCCGAGTGGGTTTGGGTCTAGTCGAGTGGGTTTGGGTCTAGCGGTGTGGGTTTGGGTCTAGCCGAGTGGGTTTGGGTGTAGCCGAGTGGGTTTGGGTCTAGCCCAGTGGGTTTGGGTCTAGCCGAGTGGGTTTGGGTCTAGCCGAGTGGGTTTGGGTCTAGCGGAGTGGGTTTGGGTGTAGCCGAGTGGGTTTGGGTCCAGCCGAGTGGGTTTGGGTCTAGCCGAGTGTGTTTGGGTCTAGCCGAGTGGGTTTGGGTGCAGCCGAGTGGGTTTGGGTCTAGCCGAGTGTGTTTGGGTCTAGTCGAGTGGGTTTGGGTCTAGCCGAGTGGGTTTGGGTCTAGCCGAGTGGGTTTGGGCCTAGCCGCGTGGGTTTGGGTCTAGCGGAGTGGGTTTGGGTCTAGCGGAGTGGGCTTGGTTCTAGCCGAGTGGGTTTGGGCCTAGCCGCGTGGGTTTGGGTCTAGCGGAGTGGGTTTGGGTCTAGCGGAGTGGGCTTGGGTCTAGCCGAGTGGTTTTGGGCCTAGCCGAGTGGGTTTGGGTCTAGCTGAGTGGGTTTGGGTCTAGCCGAGTGGGTTTGGGTCTAGCCGAGTGGGTTTGGGTCCAGCCGTGTGGGTTTGGGTCTAGCCGATTGGGTTTGGGTCTAGGCATGTGGGTTTGGGTCTAGCCGAGTGGGTTAGGGTCTAGCGGAATGGGTTTGGGTGTAGCCGAGTGGGTTTGGGTCTAGCCGAGTGGGTTTGGGTCTAGCCGAGTGGGTTTGGGTCTAGCCGAGTGGGTTTGAGTCTTGCCGAGTGGGTTTGGGTCTAGCGGAGTTGGTTTGGGTGTAGCCGTGTGGGTTTGGGTCTAGCCGAGTGGGTTTGGGTGTCGCCGAGTGGGTTTGGGTCTAGCAGAGTGGGTTTGGGTGTAGCCGAGTGGGTTTGGGTGTAGTCGAGTGGGTTTGGGTCTAGCCGAGTGGGTTTGGGTCTAGCCGAGTGGGTTTGGGTCCAGGCGAGTGGGTTTGGGTCTAGCCGAGTGGGTTTGGGTCTAGCGGAGTGTGTTTGGGTCTAGCCGAGTGGGTTTGGGTCTAGCGGTGTGGGTTTGGGTCTAGCCGAGTGGGTTTGGGTCTAGCCGAGTGGGTTTGGGTCTAGCCGAGTGGGTTTGGATCTAGCCGAGTGGGTTTGGGTCTAGCCGAGTTAGTTTGGGTGTAGCCGAGTGGGTTTGGGTCTAGCCGAGCGGGTTTGGGTCTAGCCAAGTGGGTTTGGGTCTAGCCGAGTGAGTTTGGGTCTAGACGAGTGGGTTTGGGTCTAGCCGAGTGGGTTTCGTTCTAGCCGAGTGGGTTTGGGTCTAGCCGAGTGGGTTTGGGTCCAGCCGTGTGCGTTTGGGTCTAGCCGATTGGGTTTGGGTCTAGGCATGTGGGTTTGGGTCTAGCCGAGTGGGTTAGGGTCTAGCGGAATGGGTTTGGGTGTAGCCGAGTGGGTTTGGGTCTAGCCGAGTGGGTTTGGGTCTAGCCGAGTGGGTTTGGGTCTAGCCGAGTGGGTTTGAGTCTTGCCGAGTGGGTTTGGGTCTAGCGGAGTTGGTTTGGGTGTAGCCGTGTGGGTTTGGGTCTAGCCGAGTGGGTTTGGGTGTCGCCGAGTGGGTTTGGGTCTAGCAGAGTGGGTTTGGGTGTAGCCGAGTGGGTTTGGGTGTAGTCGAGTGGGTTTGGGTCTAGCCGAGTGGGTTTGGGTCTAGCCGAGTGGGTTTGGGTCCAGGCGAGTGGGTTTGGGTCTAGCCGAGTGGGTTTGGGTCTAGCCCAGTGGGTTTGGGTCTAGCCGAGTGGGTTTGGGTCTAGCCGAGTGGGTTTGGGTCTAGCGGAGTGGGTTTGGGTGTAGCCGAGTGGGTTTGGGTCCAGCCGAGTGGGTTTGGGTCTAGCCGAGTGTGTTTGGGTCTAGCCGAGTGGGTTTGGGTGCAGCCGAGTGGGTTTGGGTCTAGCCGAGTGTGTTTGGGTCTAGTCGAGTGGGTTTGGGTCTAGCCGAGTGGGTTTGGGTCTAGCCGAGTGGGTTTGGGCCTAGCCGCGTGGGTTTGGGTCTAGCGGAGTGGGTTTGGGTCTAGCGGAGTGGGCTTGGGTCTAGCCGAGTGGTTTTGGGCCTAGCCGAGTGGGTTTGGGTCTAGCTGAGTGGGTTTGGGTCTAGCCGAGTGGGTTTGGGTCTAGCCGAGTGGGTTTGGGTCCAGCCGTGTGGGTTTGGGTCTAGCCGATTGGGTTTGGGTCTAGGCATGTGGGTTTGGGTCTAGCCGAGTGGGTTAGGGTCTAGCGGAATGGGTTTGGGTGTAGCCGAGTGGGTTTGGGTCTAGCCGAGTGGGTTTGGGTCTAGCCGAGTGGGTTTGGGTCTAGCCGAGTGGGTTTGAGTCTTGCCGAGTGGGTTTGGGTCTAGCGGAGTTGGTTTGGGTGTAGCCGTGTGGGTTTGGGTCTAGCCGAGTGGGTTTGGGTGTCGCCGAGTGGGTTTGGGTCTAGCAGAGTGGGTTTGGGTGTAGCCGAGTGGGTTTGGGTGTAGTCGAGTGGGTTTGGGTCTAGCCGAGTGGGTTTGGGTCTAGCCGAGTGGGTTTGGGTCCAGGCGAGTGGGTTTGGGTCTAGCCGAGTGGGTTTGGGTCTAGCGGAGTGTGTTTGGGTCTAGCCGAGTGGGTTTGGGTCTAGCGGTGTGGGTTTGGGTCTAGCCGAGTGGGTTTGGGTCTAGCCGAGTGGGTTTGGGTCTAGTCGAGTGGGTTTGGGTCTAGCGGTGTGGGTTTGGGTCTAGCCGAGTGGGTTTGGGTGTAGCCGAGTGGGTTTGGGTCTAGCCCAGTGGGTTTGGGTCTAGCCGAGTGGGTTTGGGTCTAGCCGAGTGGGTTTGGGTCTAGCGGAGTGGGTTTGGGTGTAGCCGAGTGGGTTTGGGTCCAGCCGAGTGGGTTTGGGTCTAGCCGAGTGTGTTTGGGTCTAGCCGAGTGGGTTTGGGTGCAGCCGAGTGGGTTTGGGTCTAGCCGAGTGTGTTTGGGTCTAGTCGAGTGGGTTTGGGTCTAGCCGAGTGGGTTTGGGTCTAGCCGAGTGGGTTTGGGCCTAGCCGCGTGGGTTTGGGTCTAGCGGAGTGGGTTTGGGTCTAGCGGAGTGGGCTTGGTTCTAGCCGAGTGGGTTTGGGCCTAGCCGCGTGGGTTTGGGTCTAGCGGAGTGGGTTTGGGTCTAGCGGAGTGGGCTTGGGTCTAGCCGAGTGGTTTTGGGCCTAGCCGAGTGGGTTTGGGTCTAGCTGAGTGGGTTTGGGTCTAGCCGAGTGGGTTTGGGTCTAGCCGAGTGGGTTTGGGTCCAGCCGTGTGGGTTTGGGTCTAGCCGATTGGGTTTGGGTCTAGGCATGTGGGTTTGGGTCTAGCCGAGTGGGTTAGGGTCTAGCGGAATGGGTTTGGGTGTAGCCGAGTGGGTTTGGGTCTAGCCGAGTGGGTTTGGGTCTAGCCGAGTGGGTTTGGGTCTAGCCGAGTGGGTTTGAGTCTTGCCGAGTGGGTTTGGGTCTAGCGGAGTTGGTTTGGGTGTAGCCGTGTGGGTTTGGGTCTAGCCGAGTGGGTTTGGGTGTCGCCGAGTGGGTTTGGGTCTAGCAGAGTGGGTTTGGGTGTAGCCGAGTGGGTTTGGGTGTAGTCGAGTGGGTTTGGGTCTAGCCGAGTGGGTTTGGGTCTAGCCGAGTGGGTTTGGGTCCAGGCGAGTGGGTTTGGGTCTAGCCGAGTGGGTTTGGGTCTAGCGGAGTGTGTTTGGGTCTAGCCGAGTGGGTTTGGGTCTAGCGGTGTGGGTTTGGGTCTAGCCGAGTGGGTTTGGGTCTAGCCGAGTGGGTTTGGGTCTAGCCGAGTGGGTTTGGATCTAGCCGAGTGGGTTTGGGTCTAGCCGAGTTAGTTTGGGTGTAGCCGAGTGGGTTTGGGTCTAGCCGAGCGGGTTTGGGTCTAGCCAAGTGGGTTTGGGTCTAGCCGAGTGAGTTTGGGTCTAGACGAGTGGGTTTGGGTCTAGCCGAGTGGGTTTCGTTCTAGCCGAGTGGGTTTGGGTCTAGCCGAGTGGGTTTGGGTCCAGCCGTGTGCGTTTGGGTCTAGCCGATTGGGTTTGGGTCTAGGCATGTGGGTTTGGGTCTAGCCGAGTGGGTTAGGGTCTAGCGGAATGGGTTTGGGTGTAGCCGAGTGGGTTTGGGTCTAGCCGAGTGGGTTTGGGTCTAGCCGAGTGGGTTTGGGTCTAGCCGAGTGGGTTTGAGTCTTGCCGAGTGGGTTTGGGTCTAGCGGAGTTGGTTTGGGTGTAGCCGTGTGGGTTTGGGTCTAGCCGAGTGGGTTTGGGTGTCGCCGAGTGGGTTTGGGTCTAGCAGAGTGGGTTTGGGTGTAGCCGAGTGGGTTTGGGTGTAGTCGAGTGGGTTTGGGTCTAGCCGAGTGGGTTTGGGTCTAGCCGAGTGGGTTTGGGTCCAGGCGAGTGGGTTTGGGTCTAGCCGAGTGGGTTTGGGTCTAGCCCAGTGGGTTTGGGTCTAGCCGAGTGGGTTTGGGTCTAGCCGAGTGGGTTTGGGTCTAGCGGAGTGGGTTTGGGTGTAGCCGAGTGGGTTTGGGTCCAGCCGAGTGGGTTTGGGTCTAGCCGAGTGTGTTTGGGTCTAGCCGAGTGGGTTTGGGTGCAGCCGAGTGGGTTTGGGTCTAGCCGAGTGTGTTTGGGTCTAGTCGAGTGGGTTTGGGTCTAGCCGAGTGGGTTTGGGTCTAGCCGAGTGGGTTTGGGCCTAGCCGCGTGGGTTTGGGTCTAGCGGAGTGGGTTTGGGTCTAGCGGAGTGGGCTTGGGTCTAGCCGAGTGGTTTTGGGCCTAGCCGAGTGGGTTTGGGTCTAGCTGAGTGGGTTTGGGTCTAGCCGAGTGGGTTTGGGTCTAGCCGAGTGGGTTTGGGTCCAGCCGTGTGGGTTTGGGTCTAGCCGATTGGGTTTGGGTCTAGGCATGTGGGTTTGGGTCTGGCTGAGTGGGTTAGGGTCTAGCGGAATGGGTTTGGGTGTAGCCGAGTGGGTTTGGGTCTAGCCGAGTGGGTTTGGGTCGAGCCGAGTGGGTTTGGGTCTAGCCGAGTGGGTTTGAGTCTTGCCGAGTGGGTTTGGGTCTAGCGGAGTTGGTTTGGGTGTAGCCGAGTGGGTTTGGGTCTAGCCGAGTGGGTTTGGGTGTAGCCGAGTGGGTTTGGGTCTAGCAGAGTGGGTTTGGGTGTAGCCGAGTGGGTTTGTGTGTAGCCGAGTGGGTTTGGGTCTAGCCGAGTGGGTTTGGGTGTAGTCGAGTGGGTTTGGGTCAAGCCGAGTGGGTTTGGGTCTAGCCGAGTGGGTTTGGGTCCAGCCGAGTGGGTTTGGGTCCAGCCAAGTGGGTTTGGGTCTACCGGAGTGGGTTTGGGTCTAGCCGAGTGGGTTTGGGTCCAGCCGTGTGGGTTTGGGTCTAGCCGATTGGGTTTGGGTCTAGGCATGTGGGTTTGGGTCTAGCCGAGTGGGTTAGGGTCTAGCGGAATGGGTTTGGGTGTAGCCGAGTGGGTTTGGGTCTAGCCGAGTGGGTTTGGGTCTAGCCGAGTGGGTTTGGGTCTAGCCGAGTGGGTTTGAGTCTTGCCGAGTGGGTTTGGGTCTAGCGGAGTTGGTTTGGGTGTAGCCGTGTGGGTTTGGGTCTAGCCGAGTGGGTTTGGGTGTCGCCGAGTGGGTTTGGGTCTAGCAGAGTGGGTTTGGGTGTAGCCGAGTGGGTTTGGGTGTAGTCGAGTGGGTTTGGGTCTAGCCGAGTGGGTTTGGGTCTAGCCGAGTGGGTTTGGGTCCAGGCGAGTGGGTTTGGGTCTAGCCGAGTGGGTTTGGGTCTAGCGGAGTGTGTTTGGGTCTAGCCGAGTGGGTTTGGGTCTAGCGGTGTGGGTTTGGGTCTAGCCGAGTGGGTTTGGGTCTAGCCGAGTGGGTTTGGGTCTAGCCGAGTGGGTTTGGATCTAGCCGAGTGGGTTTGGGTCTAGCCGAGTTAGTTTGGGTGTAGCCGAGTGGGTTTGGGTCTAGCCGAGCGGGTTTGGGCCTAGCCAAGTGGGTTTGGGTCTAGCCGAGTGGGTTTGGGTCTAGACGAGTGGGTTTGGGTCTAGCCGAGTGGGTTTCGTTCTAGCCGAGTGGGTTTGGGTCTAGCGGAGTGGGTTTGGGTCCAGCCGAGTCCGTTTGGGTTTAGCCGAGTGGGTTTGGGTCTAGCGGGGTGGGTTTGGTTCTAGCGGAGTGGGTTTGGGTCTAGCCGATTGGGTTTGTGTCTAGCCGAGTGGGTTTGGGTCTGGCGGAGTGGGGTTGGGTCTAGTGGAGTGGGTTTGGGTGTAGCCGAGTGGGTTTGGGTCTAGCCGAGTGGGTTTGGGTCCAGCCGAGTGGGTTTGGGTCTAGCGGGGTGGGTTTGGTTCTAGCGGAGTGGGTTTGGGTCTAGCCGATTGGGTTTGTGTCTAGCCGAGTGGGTTTGGGTCTGGCGGAGTGGGGTTGGGTCTAGTGGAGTGGGTTTGGGTGTAGCCGAGTGGGTTTGGGTCTAGCCGAGTGGGTTTGGGTCCAGCCGAGTGGGTTTGGGTCTAGCGGAGTGGGTTTGGGTCTAGTCGAGTGGGTTTGGGTCTAGCTGTGTGGGTTTGGGTCTAGCCGAGTGGGTTTGGGTGTAGCCGAGTGGGTTTGGGTCTAGCCCAGTGGGTTTGGGTCTAGCCGAGTGGGTTTGGGTCTAGCCGAGTGGGTTTGGGTCTAGCGGAGTGGGTTTGGGTGTAGCCGAGTGGGTTTGGGTCCAGCCGAGTGGGTTTGGGTCTAGCCGAGTGTGTTTGGGTCTAGCCGAGTGGGTTTGGGTGCAGCCGAGTGGGTTTGGGTCTAGCCGAGTGTGTTTGGGTCTAGTCGAGTGGGTTTGGGTCTAGCCGAGTGGGTTTGGGTCTAGCCGAGTGGGTTTGGGCCTAGCCGCGTGGGTTTGGGTCTAGCGGAGTGGGTTTGGGTCTAGCGGAGTGGGCTTGGGTCTAGCCGAGTGGTTTTGGGCCTAGCCGAGTGGGTTTGGGTCTAGCTGAGTGTGTTTGGGTCTAGCCGAGTGGGTTTGGGTCTAGCCGAGTGGGTTTGGGTCCAGCCGTGTGGGTTTGGGTCTAGCCGATTGGGTTTGGGTCTAGGCATGTGGGTTTGGGTCTGGCTGAGTGGGTTAGGGTCTAGCGGAATGGGTTTGGGTGTAGCCGAGTGGGTTTGGGTCTAGCCGAGTGGGTTTGGGTCGAGCCGAGTGGGTTTGGGTCTAGCCGAGTGGGTTTGAGTCTTGCCGAGTGGGTTTGGGTCTAGCGGAGTTGGTTTGGGTGTAGCCGAGTGGGTTTGGGTCTAGCCGAGTGGGTTTGGGTGTAGCCGAGTGGGTTTGGGTCTAGCAGAGTGGGTTTGGGTGTAGCCGAGTGGGTTTGTGTGTAGCCGAGTGGGTTTGGGTCTAGCCGAGTGGGTTTGGGTGTAGTCGAGTGGGTTTGGGTCAAGCCGAGTGGGTTTGGGTCTAGCCGAGTGGGTTTGGGTCCAGCCGAGTGGGTTTGGGTCCAGCCAAGTGGGTTTGGGTCTACCGGAGTGGGTTTGGGTCTAGCCGAGTGGGTTTGGGTCCAGCCGTGTGGGTTTGGGTCTAGCCGATTGGGTTTGGGTCTAGGCATGTGGGTTTGGGTCTAGCCGAGTGGGTTTGGGTCCAGCCGAGTGGGTTTGGGTCCAGCCAAGTGGGTTTGGGTCTACCGGAGTGGGTTTGAGTCTTGCCGAGTGGGTTTGGGTCTAGCGGAGTTGGTTTGGGTGTAGCCGTGTGGGTTTGGGTCTAGCCGAGTGGGTTTGGGTGTCGCCGAGTGGGTTTGGGTCTAGCAGAGTGGGTTTGGGTGTAGCCGAGTGGGTTTGGGTGTAGTCGAGTGGGTTTGGGTCTAGCCGAGTGGGTTTGGGTCTAGCCGAGTGGGTTTGGGTCCAGGCGAGTGGGTTTGGGTCTAGCCGAGTGGGTTTGGGTCTAGCCCAGTGGGTTTGGGTCTAGCCGAGTGGGTTTGGGTCTAGCCGAGTGGGTTTGGGTCTAGCGGAGTGGGTTTGGGTGTAGCCGAGTGGGTTTGGGTCCAGCCGAGTGGGTTTGGGTCTAGCCGAGTGTGTTTGGGTCTAGCCGAGTGGGTTTGGGTGCAGCCGAGTGGGTTTGGGTCTAGCCGAGTGTGTTTGGGTCTAGTCGAGTGGGTTTGGGTCTAGCCGAGTGGGTTTGGGTCTAGCCGAGTGGGTTTGGGCCTAGCCGCGTGGGTTTGGGTCTAGCGGAGTGGGTTTGGGTCTAGCGGAGTGGGCTTGGGTCTAGCCGAGTGGTTTTGGGCCTAGCCGAGTGGGTTTGGGTCTAGCCGAGTGGGTTTGGGTGTAGCCGAGTGGGTTTGGGTCTAGCAGAGTGGGTTTGGGTGTAGCCGAGTGGGTTTGGGTCTAGCCGAGTGGGTTTGGGTCTAGCCGAGTGGGTTTGGGTCCAGGCGAGTGGGTTTGGGTCTAGCCGAGTGGGTTTGGGTCTAGCGGAGTGTGTTTGGGTCTAGCCGAGTGGGTTTGGGTCTAGCGGTGTGGGTTTGGGTCTAGCCGAGTGGGTTTGGGTCTAGCCGAGTGGGTTTGGGTCTAGCCGAGTGGGTTTGGATCTAGCCGAGTGGGTTTGGGTCTAGCCGAGTTAGTTTGGGTGTAGCCGAGTGGGTTTGGGTCTAGCCGAGCGGGTTTGGGCCTAGCCAAGTGGGTTTGGGTCTAGCCGAGTGGGTTTGGGTCTAGACGAGTGGGTTTGGGTCTAGCCGAGTGGGTTTCGTTCTAGCCGAGTGGGTTTGGGTCTAGCGGAGTGGGTTTGGGTCCAGCCGAGTCCGTTTGGGTTTAGCCGAGTGGGTTTGGGTCTAGCGGGGTGGGTTTGGTTCTAGCGGAGTGGGTTTGGGTCTAGCCGATTGGGTTTGTGTCTAGCCGAGTGGGTTTGGGTCTGGCGGAGTGGGGTTGGGTCTAGTGGAGTGGGTTTGGGTGTAGCCGAGTGGGTTTGGGTCTAGCCGAGTGGGTTTGGGTCCAGCCGAGTGGGTTTGGGTCTAGCGGGGTGGGTTTGGTTCTAGCGGAGTGGGTTTGGGTCTAGCCGATTGGGTTTGTGTCTAGCCGAGTGGGTTTGGGTCTGGCGGAGTGGGGTTGGGTCTAGTGGAGTGGGTTTGGGTGTAGCCGAGTGGGTTTGGGTCTAGCCGAGTGGGTTTGGGTCCAGCCGAGTGGGTTTGGGTCTAGCGGAGTGGGTTTGGGTCTAGTCGAGTGGGTTTGGGTCTAGCTGTGTGGGTTTGGGTCTAGCCGAGTGGGTTTGGGTGTAGCCGAGTGGGTTTGGGTCTAGCCCAGTGGGTTTGGGTCTAGCCGAGTGGGTTTGGGTCTAGCCGAGTGGGTTTGGGTCTAGCGGAGTGGGTTTGGGTGTAGCCGAGTGGGTTTGGGTCCAGCCGAGTGGGTTTGGGTCTAGCCGAGTGTGTTTGGGTCTAGCCGAGTGGGTTTGGGTGCAGCCGAGTGGGTTTGGGTCTAGCCGAGTGTGTTTGGGTCTAGTCGAGTGGGTTTGGGTCTAGCCGAGTGGGTTTGGGTCTAGCCGAGTGGGTTTGGGCCTAGCCGCGTGGGTTTGGGTCTAGCGGAGTGGGTTTGGGTCTAGCGGAGTGGGCTTGGGTCTAGCCGAGTGGTTTTGGGCCTAGCCGAGTGGGTTTGGGTCTAGCTGAGTGGGTTTGGGTCTAGCCGAGTGGGTTTGGGTCTAGCCGAGTGGGTTTGGGTCCAGCCGTGTGGGTTTGGGTCTAGCCGATTGGGTTTGGGTCTAGGCATGTGGGTTTGGGTCTGGCTGAGTGGGTTAGGGTCTAGCGGAATGGGTTTGGGTGTAGCCGAGTGGGTTTGGGTCTAGCCGAGTGGGTTTGGGTCGAGCCGAGTGGGTTTGGGTCTAGCCGAGTGGGTTTGAGTCTTGCCGAGTGGGTTTGGGTCTAGCGGAGTTGGTTTGGGTGTAGCCGAGTGGGTTTGGGTCTAGCCGAGTGGGTTTGGGTGTAGCCGAGTGGGTTTGGGTCTAGCAGAGTGGGTTTGGGTGTAGCCGAGTGGGTTTGTGTGTAGCCGAGTGGGTTTGGGTCTAGCCGAGTGGGTTTGGGTGTAGTCGAGTGGGTTTGGGTCAAGCCGAGTGGGTTTGGGTCTAGCCGAGTGGGTTTGGGTCCAGCCGAGTGGGTTTGGGTCCAGCCAAGTGGGTTTGGGTCTACCGGAGTGGGTTTGGGTCTAGCCGAGTGGGTTTGGGTCCAGCCGTGTGGGTTTGGGTCTAGCCGATTGGGTTTGGGTCTAGGCATGTGGGTTTGGGTCTAGCCGAGTGGGTTTGGGTCCAGCCGAGTGGGTTTGGGTCCAGCCAAGTGGGTTTGGGTCTACCGGAGTGGGTTTGAGTCTTGCCGAGTGGGTTTGGGTCTAGCGGAGTTGGTTTGGGTGTAGCCGTGTGGGTTTGGGTCTAGCCGAGTGGGTTTGGGTGTCGCCGAGTGGGTTTGGGTCTAGCAGAGTGGGTTTGGGTGTAGCCGAGTGGGTTTGGGTGTAGTCGAGTGGGTTTGGGTCTAGCCGAGTGGGTTTGGGTCTAGCCGAGTGGGTTTGGGTCCAGGCGAGTGGGTTTGGGTCTAGCCGAGTGGGTTTGGGTCTAGCCCAGTGGGTTTGGGTCTAGCCGAGTGGGTTTGGGTCTAGCCGAGTGGGTTTGGGTCTAGCGGAGTGGGTTTGGGTGTAGCCGAGTGGGTTTGGGTCCAGCCGAGTGGGTTTGGGTCTAGCCGAGTGTGTTTGGGTCTAGCCGAGTGGGTTTGGGTGCAGCCGAGTGGGTTTGGGTCTAGCCGAGTGTGTTTGGGTCTAGTCGAGTGGGTTTGGGTCTAGCCGAGTGGGTTTGGGTCTAGCCGAGTGGGTTTGGGCCTAGCCGCGTGGGTTTGGGTCTAGCGGAGTGGGTTTGGGTCTAGCGGAGTGGGCTTGGGTCTAGCCGAGTGGTTTTGGGCCTAGCCGAGTGGGTTTGGGTCTAGCCGAGTGGGTTTGGGTGTAGCCGAGTGGGTTTGGGTCTAGCAGAGTGGGTTTGGGTGTAGCCGAGTGGGTTTGTGTGTAGCCGAGTGGGTTTGGGTCTAGCCGAGTGGGTTTGGGTGTAGTCGAGTGGGTTTGGGTCAAGCCGAGTGGGTTTGGGTCTCGCCGAGTGGGTTTGGGTCCAGCCGAGTGGGTTTGGGTCCAGCCAAGTGGGTTTGGGTCTACCGGAGTGGGTTTGGGTCTAGCCGAGTGGGTTTGGGTCCAGCCGTGTGGGTTTGGGTCTAGCCGATTGGGTTTGGGTCTAGGCATGTGGGTTTGGGTCTAGCCGAGTGGGTTAGGGTCTAGCGGAATGGGTTTGGGTGTAGCCGAGTGGGTTTGGGTCTAGCCGAGTGGGTTTGGGTCTAGCCGAGTGGGTTTGGGTCTAGCCGAGTGGGTTTGAGTCTTGCCGAGTGGGTTTGGGTCTAGCGGAGTTGGTTTGGGTGTAGCCGTGTGGGTTTGGGTCTAGCCGAGTGGGTTTGGGTGTCGCCGAGTGGGTTTGGGTCTAGCAGAGTGGGTTTGGGTGTAGCCGAGTGGGTTTGGGTGTAGTCGAGTGGGTTTGGGTCTAGCCGAGTGGGTTTGGGTCTAGCCGAGTGGGTTTGGGTCCAGGCGAGTGGGTTTGGGTCTAGCCGAGTGGGTTTGGGTCTAGCGGAGTGTGTTTGGGTCTAGCCGAGTGGGTTTGGGTCTAGCGGTGTGGGTTTGGGTCTAGCCGAGTGGGTTTGGGTCTAGCCGAGTGGGTTTGGGTCTAGCCGAGTGGGTTTGGATCTAGCCGAGTGGGTTTGGGTCTAGCCGAGTTAGTTTGGGTGTAGCCGAGTGGGTTTGGGTCTAGCCGAGCGGGTTTGGGTCTAGCCAAGTGGGTTTGGGTCTAGCCGAGTGGGTTTGGGTCTAGACGAGTGGGTTTGGGTCTAGCCGAGTGGGTTTCGTTCTAGCCGAGTGGGTTTGGGTCTAGCGGAGTGGGTTTGGGTCCAGCCGAGTCCGTTTGGGTTTAGCCGAGTGGGTTTGGGTCTAGCGGGGTGGGTTTGGTTCTAGCGGAGTGGGTTTGGGTCTAGCCGATTGGGTTTGTGTCTAGCCGAGTGGGTTTGGGTCTGGCGGAGTGGGGTTGGGTCTAGTGGAGTGGGTTTGGGTGTAGCCGAGTGGGTTTGGGTCTAGCCGAGTGGGTTTGGGTCCAGCCGAGTGGGTTTGGGTCTAGCGGAGTGGGTTTGGGTCTAGTCGAGTGGGTTTGGGTCTAGCGGTGTGGGTTTGGGTCTAGCCGAGTGGGTTTGGGTGTAGCCGAGTGGGTTTGGGTCTAGCCCAGTGGGTTTGGGTCTAGCCGAGTGGGTTTGGGTCTAGCCGAGTGGGTTTGGGTCTAGCGGAGTGGGTTTGGGTGTAGCCGAGTGGGTTTGGGTCCAGCCGAGTGGGTTTGGGTCTAGCCGAGTGTGTTTGGGTCTAGCCGAGTGGGTTTGGGTGCAGCCGAGTGGGTTTGGGTCTAGCCGAGTGTGTTTGGGTCTAGTCGAGTGGGTTTGGGTCTAGCCGAGTGGGTTTGGGTCTAGCCGAGTGGGTTTGGGCCTAGCTGCGTGGGTTTGGGTCTAGCGGAGTGGGTTTGGGTCTAGCGGAGTGGGCTTGGGTCTAGCCGAGTGGTTTTGGGCCTAGCCGAGTGGGTTTGGGTCTAGCTGAGTGGGTTTGGGTCTAGCCGAGTGGGTTTGGGTCTAGCCGAGTGGGTTTGGGTCCAGCCGTGTGGGTTTGGGTCCAGCCGATTGGGTTTGGGTCTAGGCATGTGGGTTTGGGTCTGGCCGAGTGGGTTAGGGTCTAGCGGAATGGGTTTGGGTGTAGCCGAGTGGGTTTGGGTCTAGCCGAGTGGGTTTGGGTCGAGCCGAGTGGGTTTGGGTCTAGCCGAGTGGGTTTGAGTCTTGCCGAGTGGGTTTGGGTCTAGCGGAGTTGGTTTGGGTGTAGCCGAGTGGGTTTGGGTCTAGCCGAGTGGGTTTGGGTGTAGCCGAGTGGGTTTGGGTCTAGCAGAGTGGGTTTGGGTGTAGCCGAGTGGGTTTGTGTGTAGCCGAGTGGGTTTGGGTCTAGCCGAGTGGGTTTGGGTGTAGTCGAGTGGGTTTGGGTCAAGCCGAGTGGGTTTGGGTCTAGCCGAGTGGGTTTGGGCCTAGCCGCGTGGGTTTGGGTCTAGCGGAGTGGGTTTGGGTCTAGCGGAGTGGGCTTGGGTCTAGCCGAGTGGTTTTGGGCCTAGCCGAGTGGGTTTGGGTCTAGCCGAGTGGGTTTGGGTGTAGCCGAGTGGGTTTGGGTCTAGCAGAGTGGGTTTGGGTGTAGCCGAGTGGGTTTGTGTGTAGCCGAGTGGGTTTGGGTCTAGCCGAGTGGGTTTGGGTGTAGTCGAGTGGGTTTGGGTCAAGCCGAGTGGGTTTGGGTCTCGCCGAGTGGGTTTGGGTCCAGCCGAGTGGGTTTGGGTCCAGCCAAGTGGGTTTGGGTCTACCGGAGTGGGTTTGGGTCTAGCCGAGTGGGTTTGGGTCCAGCCGTGTGGGTTTGGGTCTAGCCGATTGGGTTTGGGTCTAGGCATGTGGGTTTGGGTCTAGCCGAGTGGGTTAGGGTCTAGCGGAATGGGTTTGGGTGTAGCCGAGTGGGTTTGTGTCTAGCCGAGTGGGTTTGGGTCTAGCCGAGTGGGTTTGGGTCTAGCCGAGTGGGTTTGAGTCTTGCCGAGTGGGTTTGGGTCTAGCGGAGTTGGTTTGGGTGTAGCCGTGTGGGTTTGGGTCTAGCCGAGTGGGTTTGGGTGTCGCCGAGTGGGTTTGGGTCTAGCAGAGTGGGTTTGGGTGTAGCCGAGTGGGTTTGGGTGTAGTCGAGTGGGTTTGGGTCTAGCCGAGTGGGTTTGGGTCTAGCCGAGTGGGTTTGGGTCCAGGCGAGTGGGTTTGGGTCTAGCCGAGTGGGTTTGGGTCTAGCGGAGTGTGTTTGGGTCTAGCCGAGTGGGTTTGGGTCTAGCGGTGTGGGTTTGGGTCTAGCCGAGTGGGTTTGGGTCTAGCCGAGTGGGTTTGGGTCTAGCCGAGTGGGTTTGGATCTAGCCGAGTGGGTTTGGGTCTAGCCGAGTTAGTTTGGGTGTAGCCGAGTGGGTTTGGGTCTAGCCGAGCGGGTTTGGGTCTAGCCAAGTGGGTTTGGGTCTAGCCGAGTGGGTTTGGGTCTAGACGAGTGGGTTTGGGTCTAGCCGAGTGGGTTTCGTTCTAGCCGAGTGGGTTTGGGTCTAGCGGAGTGGGTTTGGGTCCAGCCGAGTCCGTTTGGGTTTAGCCGAGTGGGTTTGGGTCTAGCGGGGTGGGTTTGGTTCTAGCGGAGTGGGTTTGGGTCTAGCCGATTGGGTTTGTGTCTAGCCGAGTGGGTTTGGGTCTGGCGGAGTGGGGTTGGGTCTAGTGGAGTGGGTTTGGGTGTAGCCGAGTGGGTTTGGGTCTAGCCGAGTGGGTTTGGGTCCAGCCGAGTGGGTTTGGGTCTAGCGGAGTGGGTTTGGGTCTAGTCGAGTGGGTTTGGGTCTAGCGGTGTGGGTTTGGGTCTAGCCGAGTGGGTTTGGGTGTAGCCGAGTGGGTTTGGGTCTAGCCCAGTGGGTTTGGGTCTAGCCGAGTGGGTTTGGGTCTAGCCGAGTGGGTTTGGGTCTAGCGGAGTGGGTTTGGGTGTAGCCGAGTGGGTTTGGGTCCAGCCGAGTGGGTTTGGGTCTAGCCGAGTGTGTTTGGGTCTAGCCGAGTGGGTTTGGGTGCAGCCGAGTGGGTTTGGGTCTAGCCGAGTGTGTTTGGGTCTAGTCGAGTGGGTTTGGGTCTAGCCGAGTGGGTTTGGGTCTAGCCGAGTGGGTTTGGGCCTAGCTGCGTGGGTTTGGGTCTAGCGGAGTGGGTTTGGGTCTAGCGGAGTGGGCTTGGGTCTAGCCGAGTGGTTTTGGGCCTAGCCGAGTGGGTTTGGGTCTAGCTGAGTGGGTTTGGGTCTAGCCGAGTGGGTTTGGGTCTAGCCGAGTGGGTTTGGGTCCAGCCGTGTGGGTTTGGGTCCAGCCGATTGGGTTTGGGTCTAGGCATGTGGGTTTGGGTCTGGCCGAGTGGGTTAGGGTCTAGCGGAATGGGTTTGGGTGTAGCCGAGTGGGTTTGGGTCTAGCCGAGTGGGTTTGGGTCGAGCCGAGTGGGTTTGGGTCTAGCCGAGTGGGTTTGAGTCTTGCCGAGTGGGTTTGGGTCTAGCGGAGTTGGTTTGGGTGTAGCCGAGTGGGTTTGGGTCTAGCCGAGTGGGTTTGGGTGTAGCCGAGTGGGTTTGGGTCTAGCAGAGTGGGTTTGGGTGTAGCCGAGTGGGTTTGTGTGTAGCCGAGTGGGTTTGGGTCTAGCCGAGTGGGTTTGGGTGTAGTCGAGTGGGTTTGGGTCAAGCCGAGTGGGTTTGGGTCTAGCCGAGTGGGTTTGGGCCTAGCCGCGTGGGTTTGGGTCTAGCGGAGTGGGTTTGGGTCTAGCGGAGTGGGCTTGGGTCTAGCCGAGTGGTTTTGGGCCTAGCCGAGTGGGTTTGGGTCTAGCCGAGTGGGTTTGGGTGTAGCCGAGTGGGTTTGGGTCTAGCAGAGTGGGTTTGGGTGTAGCCGAGTGGGTTTGTGTGTAGCCGAGTGGGTTTGGGTCTAGCCGAGTGGGTTTGGGTGTAGTCGAGTGGGTTTGGGTCAAGCCGAGTGGGTTTGGGTCTCGCCGAGTGGGTTTGGGTCCAGCCGAGTGGGTTTGGGTCTAGCTGAGTGGGTTTGGGTCTAGCCGAGTGGGTTTGGGTCTAGCCGAGTGGGTTTGGGTCCAGCCGTGTGGGTTTGGGTCCAGCCGATTGGGTTTGGGTCTAGGCATGTGGGTTTGGGTCTGGCCGAGTGGGTTAGGGTCTAGCGGAATGGGTTTGGGTGTAGCCGAGTGGGTTTGGGTCTAGCCGAGTGGGTTTGAGTCGAGCCGAGTGGGTTTGGGTCTAGCCGAGTGGGTTTGAGTCTTGCCGAGTGGGTTTGGGTCTAGCGGAGTTGGTTTGGGTGTAGCCGAGTGGGTTTGGGTCTAGCCGAGTGGGTTTGGGTGTAGCCGAGTGGGTTTGGGTCTAGCAGAGTGGGTTTGGGTGTAGCCGAGTGGGTTTGTGTGTAGCCGAGTGGGTTTGGGTCTAGCCGAGTGGGTTTGGGTGTAGTCGAGTGGGTTTGGGTCAAGCCGAGTGGGTTTGGGTCTAGCCGAGTGGGTTTGGGTCCAGCCGAGTGGGTTTGGGTCCAGCCAAGTGGGTTTGGGTCTACCGGAGTGGGTTTGGGTCTAGCCGAGTGGGTTTGGGTCTAGCGGTGTAGGTTTGGGTCTAGCCGAGTGGGTTTGGGTCTAGCCGAGTGGGTTTGGGTCTAGCCGAGTGGGTTTGGATCTAGCCGAGTGGGTTTGGGTCTAGCCGAGTTAGTTTGGGTGCAGCCGAGTGGGTTTGGGTCTAGCCGAGCGGATTTGGGTCTAGCCAAGTGGGTTTGGGTCTAGCCGAGTGGGTTTGGGTCTAGCCGATTGGGTTTGGGTCTAGCGGGGTGGGTTTGGTCTAGCGGAGTAGGTTTGGGTCCAGCCGATTGGGTTTGGGTCTACCCGAGTGGGTTTGGGCCTGGCGGAGTGGGTTTGGGTCTAGTGGAGTGGGTTTCGGTGTAGCCGAGTGGGTTTGGGTCTAGCCGAGTGGGTTTGGATCTAGCCAAGTGGGTTTGGGTCTAGCCGAGTTAGTTTGGGTGTAGCCGAGTGGGTTTGGGTCTAGCCGAGCGGGTTTGGGTCTAGCCAAGTGGGTTTGGATCTAGCCGAGTGGGTTTGGGTCTAGACGAGTGGGTTTGGGTCTAGCCGAGTGGGTTTCGTTCTAGCCGAGTGGGTTTGGGTCTAGCGGAGTGGGTTTGGGTCCAGCCGAGTCCGTTTGTGTTTAGCCGAGTGGGTTTGGGTCTAGCGGGGTGGGTTTGGTTCTAGCGGAGTGGGTTTGGGTCTAGCCGATTGGGTTTGTGTCTAGCCGAGTGGGTTTGGGTCTGGCGGAGTGGGGTTGGGTCTAGTGGAGTGGGTTTGGGTGTAGCCGAGTGGGTTTGGGTCTAGCCGAGTGGGTTTGGGTCCAGCCGAGTGGGTTTGGGTCTAGCGGAGTGGGTTTGGGTCTAGTGGTGTGGGTTTGGGTCTAGCCGAGTGGGTTTGGGTGTAGCCGAGTGGGTTTGGGTCTAGCCCAGTGGGTTTGGGTCTAGCCGAGTGGGTTTGGGTCTAGCCGAGTGGGTTTGGGTCTAGCGGAGTGGGTTTGGGTGTAGCCGAGTGGGTTTGGGTCCAGCCGAGTGGGTTTGGGTCTAGCCGAGTGTGTTTGGGTCTAGCCGAGTGGGTTTGGGTGCAGCCGAGTGGGTTTGGGTCTAGCCGAGTGTGTTTGGGTCTAGTCGAGTGGGTTTGGGTCTAGCCGAGTGGGTTTGGGTCTAGCCGAGTGGGTTTGGGCCTAGCCGCGTGGGTTTGGGTCTAGCGGAGTGGGTTTGGGTCTAGCGGAGTGGGCTTGGGTCTAGCCGAGTGGTTTTGGGCCTAGCCGAGTGGGTTTGGGTCTAGCTGAGTGGGTTTGGGTCTAGCCGAGTGGGTTTGGGTCTAGCCGAGTGGGTTTGGGTCCAGCCGTGTGGGTTTGGGTCTAGCCGATTGGGTTTGGGTCTAGGCATGTGGGTTTGGGTCTAGCCGAGTGGGTTAGGGTCTAGCGGAATGGGTTTGGGTGTAGCCGAGTGGGTTTGGGTCTAGCCGAGTGGGTTTGGGTCTAGCCGAGTGGGTTTGGGTCTAGCCGAGTGGGTTTGAGTCTTGCCGAGTGGGTTTGGGTCTAGCGGAGTTGGTTTGGGTGTAGCCGAGTGGGTTTGGGTCTAGCCGAGTGGGTTTGGGTGTCGCCGAGTGGGTTTGGGTCTAGCAGAGTGGGTTTGGGTGTAGCCGAGTGGGTTTGGGTGTAGTCGAGTGGGTTTGGGTCTAGCCGAGTGGGTTTGGGTCTAGCCGAGTGGGTTTGGGTCCAGGCGAGTGCGTTTGGGTCTAGCCGAGTGGGTTTGGGTCTAGCGGAGTGCGTTTCGGTCTAGCCGAGTGGGTTTGGGTCTAGCCGAGTGGGTTTGGGTCTAGCCGAGTGGGTTTGAGTCTTGCCGAGTGGGTTTGGGTCTAGCGGAGTTGGTTTGGGTGTAGCCGAGTGGGTTTGGGTCTAGCCGAGTGGGTTTGGGTGTCGCCGAGTGGGTTTGGGTCTAGCAGAGTGGGTTTGGGTGTAGCCGAGTGGGTTTGGGTGTAGTCGAGTGGGTTTGGGTCTAGCCTAGTGGGTTTGGGTCTAGCCGAGTGGGTTTGGGTCCAGGCGAGTGGGTTTGGGTCTAGCCGAGTGGGTTTGGGTCTAGCGGAGTGTGTTTCGGTCTAGCCGAGTGGGTTTGGGTCTAGCGGTGTGGGTTTGGGTCTAGCCGAGTGGGTTTGGGTCTAGCCGAGTGGGTTTGGGTCTAGCCGAGTGGGTTTGGATCTAGCCGAGTGGGTTTGGGTCTAGCCGAGTTAGTTTGGGTGTAGCCGAGTGGGTTTGGGTCTAGCCGAGCGGGTTTGGGTCTAGCCAAGTGGGTTTGGGTCTAGCCGAGTGGGTTTGGGTCTAGACGAGTGGGTTTGGGTCTAGCCGAGTGGGTTTCGTTCTAGCCGAGTGGGTTTGGGTCTAGCGGAGTGGGTTTGGGTCCAGCCGAGTCCGTTTGGGTTTAGCCGAGTGGGTTTGGGTCTAGCGGGGTGGGTTTGGTTCTAGCGGAGTGGGTTTGGGTCTAGCCGATTGGGTTTGTGTCTAGCCGAGTGGGTTTGGGTCTGGCGGAGTGGGGTTGGGTCTAGTGGAGTGGGTTTGGGTGTAGCCGAGTGGGTTTGGGTCTAGCCGCGTGGGTTTGGGTCCAGCCGAGTGGGTTTGGGTCTAGCGGAGTGGGTTTGGGTCTAGTCGAGTGGGTTTGGGTCTAGCGGTGTGGGTTTGGGTCTAGCCGAGTGGGTTTGGGTGTAGCCGAGTGGGTTTGGGTCTAGCCCAGTGGGTTTGGGTCTAGCCGAGTGGGTTTGGGTCTAGCCGAGTGGGTTTGGGTCTAGCGGAGTGGGTTTGGGTGTAGCCGAGTGGGTTTGGGTCCAGCCGAGTGGGTTTGGGTCTAGCCGAGTGTGTTTGGGTCTAGCCGAGTGGGTTTGGGTGCAGCCGAGTGGGTTTGGGTCTAGCCGAATGTGTTTGGGTCTAGTCGAGTGGGTTTGGGTCTAGCCGAGTGGGTTTGGGTCTAGCCGAGTGGGTTTGGGCCTAGCCGCGTGGGTTTGGGTCTAGCGGAGTGGGTTTGGGTCTAGCGGAGTGGGCTTGGGTCTAGCCGAGTGGTTTTGGGCCTAGCCGAGTGGGTTTGGGTCTAGCTGAGTGGGTTTGGGTCTAGCCGAGTGGGTTTGGGTCTAGCCGAGTGGGTTTGGGTCTAGCGGAGTGGGTTTGGGTGTAGCCGAGTGGGTTTGGGTCCAGCCGAGTGGGTTTGGGTCCAGCCGAGTGTGTTTGGGTCAAGCCGAGTGGGTTTGGGTGCAGCCGAGTGGGTTTGGGTCTAGCCGAGTGTGTTTGGGTCTAGTCGAGTGGGTTTGGGTCTAGCCGAGTGGGTTTGGGTCTAGCCGAGTGGGTTTGGGCCTAGCTGCGTGGGTTTGGGTCTAGCGGAGTGGGTTTGGGTCTAGCGGAGTGGGCTTGGGTCTAGCCGAGTGGTTTTGGGCCTAGCCGAGTGGGTTTGGGTCTAGCTGAGTGGGTTTGGGTCTAGCCGAGTGGGTTTGGGTCTAGCCGAGTGGGTTTGGGTCCAGCCGTGTGGGTTTGGGTCTAGCCGATTGGGTTTGGGTCTAGGCATGTGGGTTTGGGTCTGGCCGAGTGGGTTAGGGTCTAGCGGAATGGGTTTGGGTGTAGCCGAGTGGGTTTGGGTCTAGCCGAGTGGGTTTGGGTCGAGCCGAGTGGGTTTGGGTCTAGCCGAGTGGGTTTGAGTCTTGCCGAGTGGGTTTGGGTCTAGCGGAGTTGGTTTGGGTGTAGCCGAGTGGGTTTGGGTCTAGCCGAGTGGGTTTGGGTGTAGCCGAGTGGGTTTGGGTCTAGCAGAGTGGGTTTGGGTGTAGCCGAGTGGGTTTGTGTGTAGCCGAGTGGGTTTGGGTCTAGCCGAGTGGGTTTGGGTGTAGTCGAGTGGGTTTGGGTCAAGCCGAGTGGGTTTGGGTCTAGCCGAGTGGGTTTGGGTCCAGCCGAGTGGGTTTGGGTCCAGCCAAGTGGGTTTGGGTCTACCGGAGTGGGTTTGGGTCTAGCCGAGTGGGTTTGGGTCTAGCGATGTAGGTTTGGGTCTAGCCGAGTGGGTTTGGGTCTAGCCGAGTGGGTTTGGGTCTAGCCGAGTGGGTTTGGATCTAGCCGAGTGGGTTTGGGTCTAGCCGAGTTAGTTTGGGTGCAGCCGAGTGGGTTTGGGTCTAGCCGAGCGGATTTGGGTCTAGCCAAGTGGGTTTGGGTCTAGCCGAGTGGGTTTGGGTCTAGCCGAGTGGGTTTGGGTCTAGCGGGGTGGGTTTGGTCTAGCGGAGTAGGTTTGGGTCCAGCCGATTGGGTTTGGGTCTACCCGAGTGGGTTTGGGCCTGGCGGAGTGGGTTTGGGTCTAGTGGAGTGGGTTTCGGTGTAGCCGAGTGGGTTTGGGTCTAGCCGAGTGGGTTTGGATCTAGCCAAGTGGGTTTGGGTCTAGCCGAGTTAGTTTGGGTGTAGCCGAGTGGGTTTGGGTCTAGCCGAGCGGGTTTGGGTCTAGCCAAGTGGGTTTGGATCTAGCCGAGTGGGTTTGGGTCCAGACGAGTGGGTTTGGGTCTAGCCGAGTGGGTTTCGTTCTAGCCGAGTGGGTTTGGGTCTAGCGGAGTGGGTTTGGGTCCAGCCGAGTCCGTTTGGGTTGAGCCGAGTGGGTTTGGGTCTAGCGGGGTGGGTTTGGTTCTAGCGGAGTGGGTTTGGGTCTAGCCGATTGGGTTTGTGTCTAGCCGAGTGGGTTTGGGTCTGGCGGAGTGGGGTTGGGTCTAGTGGAGTGGGTTTGGGTGTAGCCGAGTGGGTTTGGGTCTAGCCGAGTGGGTTTGGGTCCAGCCGAGTGGGTTTGGGTCTAGCGGAGTGGGTTTGGGTCTAGTGGTGTGGGTTTGGGTCTAGCCGAGTGGGTTTGGGTGTAGCCGAGTGGGTTTGGGTCTAGCCCAGTGGGTTTGGGTCTAGCCGAGTGGGTTTGGGTCTAGCCGAGTGGGTTTGGGTCTAGCGGAGTGGGTTTGGGTGTAGCCGAGTGGGTTTGGGTCCAGCCGAGTGGGTTTGGGTCTAGCCGAGTGTGTTTGGGTCTGGCCGAGTGGGTTTGGGTGCAGCCGAGTGGGTTTGGGTCTAGCCGAGTGTGTTTGGGTCTAGTCGAGTGTGTTTGGGTCTAGCCGAGTGGGTTTGGGTCTAGCCGAGTGGGTTTGGGCCTAGCCGCGTGGGTTTGGGTCTAGCGGAGTGGGTTTGGGTCTAGCGGAGTGGGCTTGGGTCTAGCCGAGTGGTTTTGGGCCTAGCCGAGTGGGTTTGGGTCTAGCTGAGTGGGTTTGGGTCTAGCCGAGTGGGTTTGGGTCTAGCCGAGTGGGTTTGGGTCCAGCCGTGTGGGTTTGGGTCTAGCCGATTGGGTTTGGGTCTAGGCATGTGGGTTTGGGTCTAGCCGAGTGGGTTACGGTCTAGCGGAATGGGTTTGGGTGTAGCCGAGTGGGTTTGGGTCTAGCCGAGTGGGTTTGGGTCTAGCCGAGTGGGTTTGGGTCTAGCCGAGTGGGTTTGAGTCTTGCCGAGTGGGTTTGGGTCTAGCGGAGTTGGTTTGGGTGTAGCCGAGTGGGTTTGGGTCTAGCCGAGTGGGTTTGGGTGTCGCCGAGTGGGTTTGGGTCTAGCAGAGTGGGTTTGGGTGTAGCCGAGTGGGTTTGGGTGTAGTCGAGTGGGTTTGGGTCTAGCCGAGTGGGTTTGGGTCTAGCCGAGTGGGTTTGGGTCCAGGCGAGTGCGTTTGGGTCTAGCCGAGTGGGTTTGGGTCTAGCGGAGTGTGTTTCGGTCTAGCCGAGTGGGTTTGGGTCTAGCCGAGTGGGTTTGGGTCTAGCCGAGTGGGTTTGAGTCTTGCCGAGTGGGTTTGGGTCTAGCGGAGTTGGTTTGGGTGTAGCCGAGTGGGTTTGGGTCTAGCCGAGTGGGTTTGGGTGTCGCCGAGTGGGTTTGGGTCTAGCAGAGTGGGTTTGGGTGTAGCCGAGTGGGTTTGGGTGTAGTCGAGTGGGTTTGGGTCTAGCCGAGTGGGTTTGGGTCTAGCCGAGTGGGTTTGGGTCCAGGCGAGTGGGTTTGGGTCTAGCCGAGTGGGTTTGGGTCTAGCGGAGTGTGTTTCGGTCTAGCCGAGTGGGTTTGGGTCTAGCGGTGTGGGTTTGGGTCTAGCCGAGTGGGTTTGGGTCTAGCCGAGTGGGTTTGGGTCTAGCCGAGTGGGTTTGGATCTAGCCGAGTGGGTTTGGGTCTAGCCGAGTTAGTTTGGGTGTAGCCGAGTGGGTTTGGGTCTAGCCGAGCGGGTTTGGGTCTAGCCAAGTGGGTTTGGGTCTAGCCGAGTGGGGTTGGGTCTAGACGAGTGGGTTTGGGTCTAGCCGAGTGGGTTTCGTTCTAGCCGAGTGGGTTTGGGTCTAGCGGAGTGGGTTTGGGTCCAGCCGAGTCCGTTTGGGTTTAGCCGAGTGGGTTTGGGTCTAGCGGGGTGGGTTTGGTTCTAGCGGAGTGGGTTTGGGTCTAGCCGATTGGGTTTGTGTCTAGCCGAGTGGGTTTGGGTCTGGCGGAGTGGGGTTGGGTCTAGTGGAGTGGGTTTGGGTGTAGCCGAGTGGGTTTGGGTCTAGCCGCGTGGGTTTGGGTCCAGCCGAGTGGGTTTGGGTCTAGCGGAGTGGGTTTGGGTCTAGTCGAGTGGGTTTGGGTCTAGCGGTGTGGGTTTGGGTCTAGCCGAGTGGGTTTGGGTGTAGCCGAGTGGGTTTGGGTCTAGCCCAGTGGGTTTGGGTCTAGCCGAGTGGGTTTGGGTCTAGCCGAGTGGGTTTGGGTCTAGCGGAGTGGGTTTGGGTGTAGCCGAGTGGGTTTGGGTCCAGCCGAGTGGGTTTGGGTCTAGCCGAGTGTGTTTGGGTCTAGCCGAGTGGGTTTGGGTGCAGCCGAGTGGGTTTGGGTCTAGCCGAATGTGTTTGGGTCTAGTCGAGTGGGTTTGGGTCTAGCCGAGTGGGTTTGGGTCTAGCCGAGTGGGTTTGGGCCTAGCCGCGTGGGTTTGGGTCTAGCGGAGTGGGTTTGGGTCTAGCGGAGTGGGCTTGGGTCTAGCCGAGTGGTTTTGGGCCTAGCCGAGTGGGTTTGGGTCTAGCTGAGTGGGTTTGGGTCTAGCCGAGTGGGTTTGGGTCTAGCCGAGTGGGTTTGGGTCCAGCCGTGTGGGTTTGGGTCTAGCCGATTGGGTTTGGGTCTAGGCATGTGGGTTTGGGTCTGGCCGAGTGGGTTAGGGTCTAGCGGAATGGGTTTGGGTGTAGCCGAGTGGGTTTGGGTCTAGCCGAGTTGGTTTGGGTCTAGCCGAGTGGGTTTGAGTCTTGCCGAGTGGGTTTGGGTCTAGCGGAGTTGGTTTGGGTGTAGCCGAGTGGGTTTGGGTCTAGCCGAGTGGGTTTGGGTGTAGCCGAGTGGGTTTGGGTCTAGCAGAGTGGGTTTGGGTGTAGCCGAGTGGGTTTGGGTGTAGCCGAGTGGGTTTGGGTCTAGCCGAGTGGGTTTGGGTGTAGTCGAGTGGGTTTGGGTCAAGCCGAGTGGGTTTGGGTCTAGCCGAGTGGGTTTGGGTCCAGCCGAGTGGGTTTGGGTCCAGCCAAGTGGGTTTGGGTCTAGCCGAGTGGGCTTGGGACTAGCCGCGTGGATTTGGGTCTAGCGGAGTGGGTTTGGGTCTAGCGGAGTGGGTTTGGGTCTAGCGGAGTGGGTTTGGGTCTAACCGAGTGGGTTTGGGTCTAGCGGTGTGGGTTTGGGTGTAGCCGAGTGGGGTTGGGTCTAGCTGAGTGGATTTGGGTCTAGCCGAGTGGGTTTGGATCTAGCCGAGTGGGTTTGGGTCTAGCCGAGTTAGTTTGGGTCTAGCCGAGCGGGTTTCAGTCTAGCCGAGTGGGTTTGGGTGTAGCCGAGTGGGTTTGGGTCTAGCCGTGTGGGTTGGGGTCTAGCCGAGTGGGTTTGGGTCTAGCCGAGTGGTTTTGGTTCAAGCCGAGTGTATTTGGGTCTAGCCGAGTTGGTTTGGGTCTAGCCGAGTATGTTTGGGTCTAGCCGAGTGGGTTTGGGTCTAGCCGAGTGGGTTAGGGTCTAGTCTAGTGCGTTTGGGTCTAGCGGAGTTGGTTTGGGTGTAGCCGAGTGGGTTTGGGTCCAGCCGAGTTGGTTTGGGTCTAGCCGAGTATGTTTGGGTCTAGCGGAGTGGGTTTGGGTGTAGCCTCGTGGGTTTGGGTCTAGCCGAGTGTGTTTCGGTCTAGCCGAGTGGGTTTGGGTCTAGCCGAGTGGGATTGGGTCTAGCCAAGTGGGTTTGGGTCTAGCGGAGTGGGTTTGGGTATAGCCGAGTGGGTTTGGGTCTAGCCGAGTGGGTTTGGGTCTAGACGAGTGGGTTTGGGTCTAGCCGAGTGGGTTTCGGTCTAGCCGAGTGGGTTTGGGTCTAGCGGAGTGGGTTTGGGTCTGGCCGAGTCCGCTTGGGTCTAGCCGAGTGGGTTTGGGACTAGCCGAGTGGGTTTGGGTCTAGCGGGGTGGGTTGGGTTCTAGCGGAGTGGGTTTGGGTCTAGCCGATTGGGTTTGGGTCTAGCCGAGTGGGTTTGGGTCTGGCGGAGTGGGTTTCGGTCTAGTGGAGTGGGTTTGGGTGTAGCCGGGTGGGTTTGGGTCTAGCCGAGTGGGTTTGGGTGCAGCCGAGTGGGTTTGGGTCTAGCCGAGTGTGTTTGGGTCTAGTCGAGTGGGTTTGGGTCTAGCCGAGTGGGTTTGGGTCTAGCCGAGTGGGTTTGGGCCTAGCCGCGTGGGTTTGGGTCTAGCGGAGTGGGTTTGGGTCTAGCGGAGTGGGCTTGGGTCTAGCCGAGTGGTTTTGGGCCTAGCCGAGTGGGTTTGGGTCTAGCTGAGTGGGTTTGGGTCTAGCCGAGTGGGTTTGGGTCTATCCGAGTGGGTTTGGGTCCAGCCGTGTGGGTTTGGGTCTAGCCGATTGGGTTTGGGTCTAGGCATGTGGGTTTGGGTCTGGCCGAGTGGGTTAGGGTCTAGCGGAATGGGTTTGGGTGTAGCCGAGTGGGTTTGGGTCTAGCCGAGTGGGTTTGGGTCTAGCCGAGTGGGTTTGAGTCTTGCCGAGTGGGTTTGGGTCTAGCGGAGTTGGTTTGGGTGTAGCCGAGTGGGTTTGGGTCTAGCCGAGTGGGTTTGGGTGTAGCCGAGTGGGTTTGGGTCTAGCAGAGTGGGTTTGGGTGTAGCCGAGTGGGTTTGGGTGTAGCCGAGTGGGTTTGGGTCTAGCCGAGTGGGTTTGGGTGTAGTCGAGTGGGTTTGGGTCAAGCCGAGTGGGTTTGGGTCTAGCCGAGTGGGTTTGGGTCCAGCCGAGTGGGTTTGGGTCCAGCCAAGTGGGTTTGGGTCTACCGGAGTGGGTTTGGGTCTAGCCGAGTGGGTTTGGGTCTAGCGGTGTAGGTTTGGGTCTAGCCGAGTGGGTTTGGGTCTAGCCGAGTGGGTTTGGGTCTAGCCGAGTGGGTTTGGATCTAGCCGAGTGGGTTTGGGTCTAGCCGAGTTAGTTTGGGTGCAGCCGAGTGGGTTTGGGTCTAGCCGAGCGGATTTGGGTCTAGCCAAGTGGGTTTGGGTCTAGCCGAGTAGGTTTGGGTCTAGCCGAGTGGGTTTGGGTCTAGCGGGGTGGGTTTGGTTCTAGCGGAGTAGGTTTGGGTCCAGGCGATTGGGTTTGGGTCTACCCGAGTGGGTTTGGGCCTGGCGGAGTGGGTTTGGGTCTAGTGGAGTGGGTTTCGGTGTAGCCGAGTGGGTTTGGGTCTAGCCGAGTGGGTTTGGGTCCAGCCGAGTGGGTTTGGGTCTAGCCGAGTGGGTTTGGGTCTAGCGGAGTGGGGTTGGGTGTAGCCGAGTGGGTTTGGGTCCAGCCGAGTGGGTTTGGGTCTAGCCGAGTGTGTTTGGGTCTAGCCGAGTGGGTTTGGGTGCAGCCGAGTGGGTTTGGGTCTAGCCGAGTGTGTTTGGGTCTAGTCGAGTGGGTTTGGGTCTAGCCGAGTGGGTTTGGGTCTAGCCGAGTGGGCTTGGGACTAGCCGCGTGGATTTGGGTCTAGCGGAGTGGGTTTGGGTCTAGCGGAGTGGGTTTGGGTCTAGCGGAGTGGGTTTGGGTCTAACCGAGTGGGTTTGGGTCTAGCGGTGTGGGTTTGGGTGTAGCCGAGTGGGGTTGGGTCTAGCTGAGTGGGTTTGGGTCTAGCCGAGTGGGTTTGGATCTAGCCGAGTGGGTTTGGGTCTAGCCGAGTTAGTTTGGGTCTAGCCGAGCGGGTTTCAGTCTAGCCGAGTGGGTTTGGGTGTAGCCGAGTGGGTTTGGGTCTAGCCGTGTGGGTTGGGGTCTAGCCGAGTGGGTCTGGGTCTAGCCGAGTGGTTTTGGTTCAAGCCGAGTGTATTTGGGTCTAGCCGAGTTGGTTTGGGTCTAGCCGAGTATGTTTGGGTCTAGCCGAGTGGGTTTGGGTCTAGCCGAGTGGGTTAGGGTCTAGTCTAGTGGGTTTGGGTCTAGCGGAGTGGGTTTGGGTGTAGCCGAGTGGGTTTGGGTCCAGCCGAGTTGGTTTGGGTCTAGCCGAGTATGTTTGGGTCTAGCGGAGTGGGTTTGGGTGTAGCCGCGTGGGTTTGGGTCTAGCCGAGTGTGTTTCGGTCTAGCCGAGTGGGTTTGGGTGTAGCCGAGTATGTTTGGGCCTAGCCGAGTGGGTTTCGGTCTAGCCGAGTGGGTTTGGGTGTAGCCGAGTGGGTTTTGGTCTAGCCGTGTGGGTTTGGTTCTAGCCGAGTGGGGTTGGGACTAGCCGAGTGGGTTTGGGATTAGCCGAGTGGGTTTGGGTCCAGCCGAGTTGGTTTGGGTCTAGCCAAGTATGTTTGGGTCTAGCCGAGTGGGTTTCGGTCTAGCCGCGTGGGTTTCGGTCTAGCCGAGTGGGTTTGGGTCCAGCATAGTGGGTTTGGGTCTAGCGGAGTGGGTTTGAGTGTAGCCGCGTGGGTTTGGGTCTAGCCGAGTGGGTTTGGGTCTAGCCGAGTGGGTTTGGGTCTAGCCGAGTGGGTTTGGTTCTCGCCGAGTGGGGTTTGGTCTGGCCGAGTGGGTTTGGGACTAGCCGAGTGGGTTGGGGTCTAGCCGAGTGGGTTTGGGTCTAGCCGAGTGGTTTTGGTTCAAGCCGAGTGTATTTGGGTCTAGCCGAGTGGGTTTGGGTCTAGCCAAGTGGTTTTGGGTCTAGCCGAGTGGGTTTGGGTCTAGCGTAGTGGGTTTGGGTGTAGCCGAGTGGGTTTGGGTCCAGCCGAGTTGGTTTGGGTCTAGCCGAGTATGTTTGGGCCTAGCCGAGTGGGTTTCGGTCTAGCCGAGTGGGTTTGGGTGTAGCCGAGTGGGTTTTGGTCTAGCCGTGTGGGTTTGGTTCTAGCCGAGTGGGGTTGGGTCTAGCCGAGCGGGTTTGGGACTAGCCAAGTGGGTTTGGGTCCAGCCGAGTTGGTTTGGGTCTAGCCGAGCGGGTTTCAGTCTAGCCGAGTGGGTTTGGGTGTAGCCGAGTGGGTTTGGGTCTAGCCGTGTGGGTTGGGGTCTAGCCGAGTGGGTTTGGGTCTAGCCGAGTGGTTTTGGTTCAAGCCGAGTGTATTTGGGTCTAGCCGAGTTGGTTTGGGTCTAGCCGAGTATGTTTGGGTCTAGCCGAGTGGGTTTGGGTCTAGCCGAGTGGGTTAGGGTCTAGTCTAGTGGGTTTGGGTCTAGCGGAGTTGGTTTGGGTGTAGCCGAGTGGGTTTGGGTCCAGCCGAGTTGGTTTGGGTCTAGCCGAGTATGTTTGGGTCTAGCGGAGTGGGTTTGGGTGTAGCCTCATGGGTTTGGGTCTAGCCGAGTGTGTTTCGGTCTAGCCGAGTGGGTTTGGGTCTAGCCGAGTGGGATTGGGTCTAGCCAAGTGGGTTTGGGTCTAGCGGAGTGGGTTTGGGTATAGCCGAGTGGGTTTGGGTCTAGCCGAGTGGGTTTGGGTCTAGACGAGTGGGTTTGGGTCTAGCCGAGTGGGTTTCGGTCTAGCCGAGTGGGTTTGGGTCTAGCGGAGTGGGTTTGGGTCTGGCCGAGTCCGCTTGGGTCTAGCCGAGTGGGTTTGGGACTAGCCGAGTGGGTTTGGGTCTAGCGGGGTGGGTTGGGTTCTAGCGGAGTGGGTTTGGGTCTAGCCGATTGGGTTTGGGTCTAGCCGAGTGGGTTTGGGTCTGGCGGAGTGGGTTTCGGTCTAGTGGAGTGGGTTTGGGTGTAGCCGGGTGGGTTTGGGTCTAGCGGAGTGGGCTTGGGTCTAGCCGAGTGGTTTTGGGCCTAGCCGAGTGGGTTTGGGTCTAGCTGAGTGGGTTTGGGTCTAGCCGAGTGGGTTTGGGTCTATCCGAGTGGGTTTGGGTCCAGCCGTGTGGGTTTGGGTCTAGCCGATTGGGTTTGGGTCTAGGCATGTGGGTTTGGGTCTGGCCGAGTGGGTTAGGGTCTAGCGGAATGGGTTTGGGTGTAGCCGAGTGGGTTTGGGTCTAGCCGAGTGGGTTTGGGTCTAGCCGAGTGGGTTTGAGTCTTGCCGAGTGGGTTTGGGTCTAGCGGAGTTGGTTTGGGTGTAGCCGAGTGGGTTTGGGTCTAGCCGAGTGGGTTTGGGTGTAGCCGAGTGGGTTTGGGTCTAGCAGAGTGGGTTTGGGTGTAGCCGAGTGGGTTTGGGTGTAGCCGAGTGGGTTTGGGTCTAGCCGAGTGGGTTTGGGTGTAGTCGAGTGGGTTTGGGTCAAGCCGAGTGGGTTTGGGTCTAGCCGAGTGGGTTTGGGTCCAGCCGAGTGGGTTTGGGTCCAGCCAAGTGGGTTTGGGTCTACCGGAGTGGGTTTGGGTCTAGCCGAGTGGGTTTGGGTCTAGCGGTGTAGGTTTGGGTCTAGCCGAGTGGGTTTGGGTCTAGCCGAGTGGGTTTGGGTCTAGCCGAGTGGGTTTGGATCTAGCCGAGTGGGTTTGGGTCTAGCCGAGTTAGTTTGGGTGCAGCCGAGTGGGTTTGGGTCTAGCCGAGCGGATTTGGGTCTAGCCAAGTGGGTTTGGGTCTAGCCGAGTAGGTTTGGGTCTAGCCGAGTGGGTTTGGGTCTAGCGGGGTGGGTTTGGTTCTAGCGGAGTAGGTTTGGGTCCAGGCGATTGGGTTTGGGTCTACCCGAGTGGGTTTGGGCCTGGCGGAGTGGGTTTGGGTCTAGTGGAGTGGGTTTCGGTGTAGCCGAGTGGGTTTGGGTCTAGCCGAGTGGGTTTGGGTCCAGCCGAGTGGGTTTGGGTCTAGCCGAGTGGGTTTGGGTCTAGCGGAGTGGGGTTGGGTGTAGCCGAGTGGGTTTGGGTCCAGCCGAGTGGGTTTGGGTCTAGCCGAGTGTGTTTGGGTCTAGCCGAGTGGGTTTGGGTGCAGCCGAGTGGGTTTGGGTCTAGCCGAGTGTGTTTGGGTCTAGTCGAGTGGGTTTGGGTCTAGCCGAGTGGGTTTGGGTCTAGCCGAGTGGGCTTGGGACTAGCCGCGTGGATTTGGGTCTAGCGGAGTGGGTTTGGGTCTAGCGGAGTGGGTTTGGGTCTAGCGGAGTGGGTTTGGGTCTAACCGAGTGGGTTTGGGTCTAGCGGTGTGGGTTTTGGTGTAGCCGAGTGGGGTTGGGTCTAGCTGAGTGGGTTTGGGTCTAGCCGAGTGGGTTTGGATCTAGCCGAGTGGGTTTGGGTCTAGCCGAGTTAGTTTGGGTCTAGCCGAGCGGGTTTCAGTCTAGCCGAGTGGGTTTGGGTGTAGCCGAGTGGGTTTGGGTCTAGCCGTGTGGGTTGGGGTCTAGCCGAGTGGGTCTGGGTCTAGCCGAGTGGTTTTGGTTCAAGCCGAGTGTATTTGGGTCTAGCCGAGTTGGTTTGGGTCTAGCCGAGTATGTTTGGGTCTAGCCGAGTGGGTTTGGGTCTAGCCGAGTGGGTTAGGGTCTAGTCTAGTGGGTTTGGGTCTAGCGGAGTGGGTTTGGGTGTAGCCGAGTGGGTTTGGGTCCAGCCGAGTTGGTTTGGGTCTAGCCGAGTATGTTTGGGTCTAGCGGAGTGGGTTTGGGTGTAGCCGCGTGGGTTTGGGTCTAGCCGAGTGTGTTTCGGTCTAGCCGAGTGGGTTTGGGTGTAGCCGAGTATGTTTGGGCCTAGCCGAGTGGGTTTCGGTCTAGCCGAGTGGGTTTGGGTGTAGCCGAGTGGGTTTTGGTCTAGCCGTGTGGGTTTGGTTCTAGCCGAGTGGGGTTGGGACTAGCCGAGTGGGTTTGGGATTAGCCGAGTGGGTTTGGGTCCAGCCGAGTTGGTTTGGGTCTAGCCAAGTATGTTTGGGTCTAGCCGAGTGGGTTTCGGTCTAGCCGCGTGGGTTTCGGTCTAGCCGAGTGGGTTTGGGTCCAGCATAGTGGGTTTGGGTCTAGCGGAGTGGGTTTGAGTGTAGCCGCGTGGGTTTGGGTCTAGCCGAGTGGGTTTGGGTCTAGCCGAGTGGGTTTGGGTCTAGCCGAGTGGGTTTGGTTCTCGCCGAGTGGGGTTTGGTCTGGCCGAGTGGGTTTGGGACTAGCCGAGTGGGTTGGGGTCTAGCCGAGTGGGTTTGGGTCTAGCCGAGTGGTTTTGGTTCAAGCCGAGTGTATTTGGGTCTAGCCGAGTGGGTTTGGGTCTAGCCAAGTGGTTTTGGGTCTAGCCGAGTGGGTTTGGGTCTAGCGTAGTGGGTTTGGGTGTAGCCGAGTGGGTTTGGGTCCAGCCGAGTTGGTTTGGGTCTAGCCGAGTATGTTTGGGCCTAGCCGAGTGGGTTTCGGTCTAGCCGAGTGGGTTTGGGTGTAGCCGAGTGGGTTTTGGTCTAGCCGTGTGGGTTTGGTTCTAGCCGAGTGGGGTTGGGTCTAGCCGAGCGGGTTTGGGACTAGCCAAGTGGGTTTGGGTCCAGCCGAGTTGGTTTGGGTCTAGCCAAGTATGTTTGGGTCTAGCCGAGTGGGTTTCGGTCTAGCCGCGTGGGTTTGGTTCTAGCCAAGTGGGTTTGGGTCTAGCCGAGTGGGTTTGTGCCTAGCCGAGTGGGTTTGGGTCTAGTGGAGTGGGTTTGGGTGTAGCCGAGTGGGTTTGAGTCTAGCCGAGTGGGTTTGGGTCTAGCCGAGTGGGATTGGGTCTAGCCGAGTGGGTTTGGGTCTAGCCGAGTGTGTTTGGGTCTAGCCGAGTGGGTTTGCGTCTAGCCGAGTGGGTTTGGGTCTAGCGGAGTGGGTTTGGGTGTAGCCGAGAAGGTTTGGGTCTAGCCGTGTGGGTTTTGTTCTATCCGAGTGGGGTTGGGTCTCGCCGAGTGGGTTTGGGGCTAGCCGAGTGGGTTTGGGTCTAGCCGAGTGGGTTTGGGTCTAGCCGAGTGGTTTTGGTTCAAGCCGAGTGTATTTGGGTCTAGCCGAGTGGGTTTGGGTCTAGCCAAGTGGTTTTGGGTGAAGCCGAGTGGGTTTGGGTGTAGCCGAGTGGGTTTGAGTCTAGCCGAGTGGGTTTGGGTCTAGCCGAGTGGGATTGGGTCCAGCCGAGTGGGTTTGGGTCTAGCCGAGTGTGTTTGGGTCTAGCCGAGTGGGTTTGCGTCTAGCCGAGTGGGTTTGGGTCTAGCGGAGTGGGTTTGGGTGTAGCCGAGTAGGTTTCGGTCTAGCCGAGTGGGTTTGGGTCTAGACGAGTGGGTTTTGGTCTAGCCGAGTGGGGTTCGGTGTAGCCGTGTGGGTTTGGGTCTAGCGGAGTGGGTTTGGGTGTAGCCGAGTGGGTTTGGGTCCAGCCGAGTTGGTTTGGGTCTAGCCGAGTATGTTTGGGTCTAGCCGAGTGGGTTTCGGTCTAGCCGAGTGGGTTTGGGTCTAGCCGAGTGGGTTTGGGTCTAGCATAGTGGGTTTGGGTCTAGCGGAGTGGGTTTGGGTGTAGCCGCGTGGGTTTGGGTCTAGCCGAATGGATTTGGGTGTAGCCGACTGGGTTTGGGTCTAGCTGAGTTGGTTTGGGTCTAGCCAAGTGGGTTTGGGTCTAGTGGAGTGGGTTTGGGACTAGCCGAGTGGGTTTGGGTCTAGCGGGGTGGGTTTGGTTCTAGCGGAGTGGGTTTGGGTCTAGCCGATTGGGTTTGGGTCTAGCCGAGTGGGTTTGGGTCTGGCGGAGTGGGTTTCGGTCTAGTGGAGTGGGTTTGGGTGTAGCCGGGTGGGTTTGGGTCTAGCCGAGTGGGTTTGGGTGTAGCTGAGTGGGTTTGGGTCTAGCCGAGTGGGTTTGGGTCTAGCCGAGTGGGTTTGGGTGTAGCCGAGTGGGTTTGGGGCTAGCCGTGTGGGTTTGGTTCTACCCGAGTGGGGTTGGGTCTCGCCGAGTGGGTTTGGGACTAGCCGAGTGGGTTGGGGTCTAGCCGAGTGGGTTTGGGTCTAGCCGAGTGGTTTTGGTTGAAGCCAAGTGGTTTTGGGTCTAGCCGAGTGGGTTTGGGTCTAGCGTAGTGGGTTTGGGTGTAGCCGAGTGGGTTTGGGTCCAGCCGAGTTGGTTTGGGTCTAGCCGAGTATGTTTGGGCCTAGCCGAGTGGGTTTCGGTCTAGCCGAGTGGGTTTGGGTGTAGCCGAGTGGGTTTTGGTCTAGCCGTGTGGGTTTGGTTCTAGCCGAGTGGGGTTGGGTCTAGCCGAGCGGGTTTGGGACTAGCCGAGTGGGTTTGGGTCCAGCCGAGTTGGTTTGGGTCTAGCCAAGTATGTTTGGGTCTAGCCGAGTGGGTTTGGGTCTAGCCGCGTGGGTTTGGGTCTAGCCGAGTGGGTTTGGGTCTAGCCGAGTGGGTTTATGCCTAGCCGAGTGGGTTTGGGTCTAGTGGAGTGGGTTTGGGTGTAGCCGAGTGGGTTTGAGTCTAGCCGAGTGGGTTTGGGTCTAGCCGAGTGGGATTGGGTCTAGCCGAGTGGGTTTGGGTCTAGCCGAGTGTGTTTGGGTCTAGCCGAGTGGGTTTGCGTCTAGCCGAGTGGGTTTGGGTCTAGCGGACTGGGTTTGGGTGTAGCCGAGAGGGTTTGGGTCTAGCCGTGTGGGTTTTGTTCTATCCGAGTGGGGTTGGGTCTCGCCGAGTGGGTTTGGGGCTAGCCGAGTGGGTTTGGGTCTAGCCGAGTGGGTTTGGGTCTAGCCGAGTGGTTTTGGTTCAAGCCGAGTGTATTTGGGTCTAGCCGAGTGGGTTTGGGTCTAGCCAAGTGGTTTTGGGTGAAGCCGAGTGGGTTTGGGTGTAGCCGAGTGGGTTTGAGTCTAGCCGAGTGGGTTTGGGTCTAGCCGAGTGGGATTGGGTCTAGCCGAGTGGGTTTGGGTCTAGCCGAGTGTGTTTGGGTCTAGCCGAGTGGGTTTGCGTCTAGACGAGTGGGTTTGGGTCTAGCGGAGTGGGTTTGGGTGTAGCCGAGAGGGTTTGGGTCTAGCCGTGTGGGTTTTGTTCTATCCGAGTGGGGTTGGGTCTCGCCGAGTGGGTTTGGGGCTAGCCGAGTGGGTTGGGGTCTAGCCGAGTGGGTTTGGGTCTGGCCGAGTGGTTTTGGTTCAAGCCGAGTGTATTTGGGTCTAGCCGAGTGGGTTTGGGTCTAGCCAAGTGGTTTTGGGTGAAGCCGTGTGGGTTTGGGTCTAGCGTATTGGGTTTGGGTGTAGCCGAGTGGGTTTCGGTCTAGCCGAGTGGGTTTGGGTGTAGCCGAGTGGGTTTGGGTCTAGCCGTGTGGGTTTGGTTCTAGCCGAGTGGGGTTGGGTCTAGCCGAGTGGGTTTGGGACTAGCCGAGTGGGTTGGGGTCTAGCCGAGTGGGGTTGGGTCTAGCCGAGTGGGTTTGGGTCTAGCCAAGTGGTTTTGGGTCTAGCCGAGTGGGTTTGGGTCTAGCGAAGTAGGTTTGCGTGTAGCCGAGTGGGTTTGGGTCCAGCCGAGTGTGTTTGGGTCTAGCCGAGTGTGTTTGGGTCTAGCCGAGTGGGTTTCAGTCTAGCCGAGTGGGTTTGGGTCTAGCCGAGTGGGTTTGGGTCTGGCATAGTGGGTTTGGGTCTAGCGGAGTGGGTTTGGGTGTAGCCCCGTGGGTTTGGGTCTAGCCGAGTGGGTTTGGGTCTAGCCGAGTGGGTTTGGGTCTAGACGAGTGGGTTTGGGTCTAGCCGAGTGGGTTTCGGTGTAGCCGAGTGGGTTTGGGTCTAGCCGAGTGGGTTTGGGTGTAGCCGAGTGGGTTTGGGTCCAGCCGAGTTGGTTTGGGTCTAGCCGAGTATGTTTGGGTCTAGCCGAGTGGGTTTCGGTCTAGCCGAGTGGGTTTGGGTCTAGCCGAGTGGGTTTGGGTCTAGCCGAGTGGGTTTGGGTCCAGCCGAGTGGGTTTGGGTCTAGCTGAGTGTGTTTGGGTCTAGCCGAGTGGGTTTCGGTCTAGCCGAGTGGGTTTGGGTCTAGCCGAGTGGGTTTGGGTCTAGCATAGTGGGTTTGGGTCTAGCGGAGTGGGTTTGGGTGTAGCCGCGTGGGTTTGGGTCTAGCCGAGTGGGTTTGGGTCTAGCCGAGTGGGTTTCGTTGTAGCCAAGTGGGTTTGGGTCTAGCGGAGTGGGTTTGGGTGTAGCCGAGTGGGTTTGGGTCCAGCCGATTTGGTTTGGGTCTAGCCGAGTATGTTTGGGTCTAGCCGAGTGGGTTTCGGTCTAGCCGAGTGGGTTTGGGTCTAGCCGAGTGGGTTTCAGTCTAGCATAGTGGGTTTGGGTCTAGCGGAGTGGGTTTGGGTCTAGCCGTGTGGGTTTGGTTCTAGCCGAGTGGGGTTGGGTCTAGCCGAGTGGGTTTGGGACTAACCGAGTGGGTTGGGGTCTAGCCGAGTGGGTTTGGGTCTAGCCGAGTGGGTTTGGGTCTAGCCGAGTGGGTTTGGGTCTAGCATAGTGGGTTTGGGTCTAGCGGAGTGGGTTTGGGTGTAGCCGCGTGGGTTTGGGTCTAGCCGAGTGGGTTTGGGTCTAGCCGAGTGGGTTTGGGTCCAGACGAGTGGGTTTGGGTCTAGGCGAGTGGGTTTCGGTGTAGCCAAGTGGGTTTGGGTCTAGCGGAGTGGGTTTGGGTGTAGCCGAGTGGGTTTGGGTCCAGCCGATTTGGTTTGGGTCTAGCCGAGTATGTTTGGGTCTAGCCGAGTGGGTTTCGGTCTAGCCGAGTGGGTTTCGGTCTAGCATAGTGGGTTTGGGTCTAGCGGAGTGGGTTTGGGTCTAGCCGTGTGGGTTTGGGTCTAGCCGAGTGGGATTGGGTCTAGCCGAGTGGGTTTGGGTCTAGCCGAGTGTGTTTGGGTCTAGCCGAGTGGGTTTGCGTCTAGACGAGTGGGTTTGGGTCTAGCGGAGTGGGTTTGGGTGTAGCCGAGAGGGTTTGGGTCTAGCCGTGTGGGTTTTGTTCTATCCGAGTGGGGTTGGGTCTCGCCGAGTGGGTTTGGGGCTAGCCGAGTGGGTTGGGGTCTAGCCGAGTGGGTTTGGGTCTGGCCGAGTGGTTTTGGTTCAAGCCGAGTGTATTTGGGTCTAGCCGAGTGGGTTTGGGTCTAGCCAAGTGGTTTTGGGTGAAGCCGTGTGGGTTTGGGTCTAGCGTATTGGGTTTGGGTGTAGCCGAGTGGGTTTCGGTCTAGCCGAGTGGGTTTGGGTGTAGCCGAGTGGGTTTGGGTCTAGCCGTGTGGGTTTGGTTCTAGCCGAGTGGGGTTGGGTCTAGCCGAGTGGGTTTGGGACTAGCCGAGTGGGTTGGGGTCTAGCCGAGTGGGGTTGGGTCTAGCCGAGTGGGTTTGGGTCTAGCCAAGTGGTTTTGGGTCTAGCCGAGTGGGTTTGGGTCTAGCGAAGTAGGTTTGCGTGTAGCCGAGTGGGTTTGGGTCCAGCCGAGTGTGTTTGGGTCTAGCCGAGTGTGTTTGGGTCTAGCCGAGTGGGTTTCAGTCTAGCCGAGTGGGTTTGGGTCTAGCCGAGTGGGTTTGGGTCTGGCATAGTGGGTTTGGGTCTAGCGGAGTGGGTTTGGGTGTAGCCCCGTGGGTTTGGGTCTAGCCGAGTGGGTTTGGGTCTAGCCGAGTGGGTTTGGGTCTAGACGAGTGGGTTTGGGTCTAGCCGAGTGGGTTTCGGTGTAGCCGAGTGGGTTTGGGTCTAGCCGAGTGGGTTTGGGTGTAGCCGAGTGGGTTTGGGTCCAGCCGAGTTGGTTTGGGTCTAGCCGAGTATGTTTGGGTCTAGCCGAGTGGGTTTCGGTCTAGCCGAGTGGGTTTGGGTCTAGCCGAGTGGGTTTGGGTCTAGCCGAGTGGGTTTGGGTCCAGCCGAGTGGGTTTGGGTCTAGCTGAGTGTGTTTGGGTCTAGCCGAGTGGGTTTCGGTCTAGCCGAGTGGGTTTGGGTCTAGCCGAGTGGGTTTGGGTCTAGCATAGTGGGTTTGGGTCTAGCGGAGTGGGTTTGGGTGTAGCCGCGTGGGTTTGGGTCTAGCCGAGTGGGTTTGGGTCTAGCCGAGTGGGTTTCGTTGTAGCCAAGTGGGTTTGGGTCTAGCGGAGTGGGTTTGGGTGTAGCCGAGTGGGTTTGGGTCCAGCCGATTTGGTTTGGGTCTAGCCGAGTATGTTTGGGTCTAGCCGAGTGGGTTTCGGTCTAGCCGAGTGGGTTTGGGTCTAGCCGAGTGGGTTTCAGTCTAGCATAGTGGGTTTGGGTCTAGCGGAGTGGGTTTGGGTCTAGCCGTGTGGGTTTGGTTCTAGCCGAGTGGGGTTGGGTCTAGCCGAGTGGGTTTGGGACTAACCGAGTGGGTTGGGGTCTAGCCGAGTGGGTTTGGGTCTAGCCGAGTGGGTTTGGGTCTAGCCGAGTGGGTTTGGGTCTAGCATAGTGGGTTTGGGTCTAGCGGAGTGGGTTTGGGTGTAGCCGCGTGGGTTTGGGTCTAGCCGAGTGGGTTTGGGTCTAGCCGAGTGGGTTTGGGTCCAGACGAGTGGGTTTGGGTCTAGGCGAGTGGGTTTCGGTGTAGCCAAGTGGGTTTGGGTCTAGCGGAGTGGGTTTGGGTGTAGCCGAGTGGGTTTGGGTCCAGCCGATTTGGTTTGGGTCTAGCCGAGTATGTTTGGGTCTAGCCGAGTGGGTTTCGGTCTAGCCGAGTGGGTTTCGGTCTAGCATAGTGGGTTTGGGTCTAGCGGAGTGGGTTTGGGTCTAGCCGTGTGGGTTTGGTTCTAGCCGAGTGGGGTTGGGTCTAGCCGAGTGGGTTTGGGACTAGCCGAGTGGGTTGGGGTCTAGCCGAGTGGGTTTGGGTCTAGCCGAGTGGGTTTGGGTCTAGCCAAGTGGTTTTGGGTCTAGCCGAGTGGGTTTGGGTCTAGCGAAGTAGGTTTGCGTGTAGCCGAGTGGGTTTGGGTCCAGCCGAGTTGGTTTGGGTCTAGCCGAGTGTGTTTGGGTCTAGCCGAGTGGGTTTCAGTCTAGCCGAGTGGGTTTGGGTCTAGCCGAGTGGGTTTGGGTCTGGCATAGTGGGTTTGGGTCTAGCGGAGTGGGTTTGGGTATAGCCCCGTGGGTTTGGGTCTAGCCGAGTGGGTTTGGGTCTAGCCGAGTGGGTTTGGGTCTAGACGAGTGGGTTTGGGTCTAGCCGAGTGGGTTTCGGTGTAGCCAAGTGGGTTTGGGTCTAGCGGAGTGGGTTTGGGTGTAGCCGAGTGGGTTTGGGTCCAGCCGAGTTGGTTTGGGTCTAGCCGAGTATGTTTGGGTCTAGCCGAGTGGGTTTCGGTCTAGCCGAGTGGGTTTGGGTCTAGCCGAGTGGGTTTGGGTCTAGCCGAGTGGGTTTGGGTCTAGCCGAGTGGGTTTGGGTCTAGCATAGTGGGTTTGGGTCTAGCCGAGTGGGTTTGCGTCTGGCCGAGTGGGTTTGGGTCTAGCGGAGTGGGTTTGGGTGTAGCCGAGTAGGTTTCGGTCTAGCCGAGTGTGTTTGGGTCTAGACGAGTGGGTTTTGGTCTAGCCGAGTGGGGTTCGGTGTAGCCGTGTGGGTTTGGGTCTAGCGGAGTGGGTTTGGGTGTAGCCGAGTGGGTTTGGGTCCAGCCGATTTGGTTTGGGTCTAGCCGAGTATGTTTGGGTCTAGCCGAGTGGGTTTCGGTCTAGCCGAGTGGGTTTGGGTCTAGCCGAGTGGGTTTGGGTCTAGCATAGTGGGTTTGGGTCTAGCGGAGTGGGTTTGGGTGTAGCCGCGTGGGTTTGGGTCTAGCCGAATGGATTTGGGTGTAGCCGACTGGGTTTGGGTCTAGCTGAGTTGGTTTGGGTCTAGCCAAGTGGGTTTGGGTCTATTGGAGTGGGTTTGGGTGTAGCCGAGTGGGTTTGAGTCTAGCCGAGTGGGTTTGGGTCTAGCCGAGTGGGATTGTGTCTAGCCGAGTGGGTTTGGGTCTAGCCGAGTGTGTTTGGGTCTAGCCGAGTGGGTTTGCGTCTAGCCAAGTGGGTTTGGGTCTAGCGGAGTGGGTTTGGGTGTAGCCGAGAGGGTTTGGGTCTAGCCGTGTGGGTTTTGTTCTATCCGAGTGGGGTTGGGTCTCGCCGAGTGGGTTTGGGGCTAGCCGAGTGGGTTGGGGTCTAGCCGAGTGGGTTTGGGTCTGGCCGAGTGGTTTTGGTTCAAGCCGAGTGTATTTGGGTCTAGCCGAGTGGGTTTGGGTCTAGCCAAGTGGTTTTGGGTGAAGCCGAGTGGGTTTGGGTCTAGCCGTGTGGGTTTGGTTCTAGCCGAGTGGGGTTGGGTCTAGCCGAGTGGGTTTGGGACTAGCCGAGTGGGTTGGGGTCTAGCCGAGTGGGTTTGGGTCTAGCCGAGTGGGTTTGGGTCTAGCCGAGTGGGTTTGGGTCTGGCATAGTGGGTTTGGGTCTAGCAGAGTGGGTTTGGGTGTAGCCCCGTGGGTTTGGGTCTAGCCGAGTGGGTTTGGGTCTAGCCGAGTGGGTTTGGGTCTAGATGAGTGGGTTTGGGTCCAGCCGAGTGGGTTTCGGTGTAGCCAAGTGGGTTTGGGTCTAGCGGAGTGGGTTTGGGTGTAGCCGAGTGGGTTTGGGTCCAGCCGAGTTGGTTTGGGTCTAGCCGAGTATGTTTGGGTCTAGCCGAGTGGGTTTCGGTCTAGCCGAGTGGGTTTGGGTCTAGCCGAGTGGGTTTGGGTCTGGCATAGTGGGTTTGGGTCTAGCCGAGTGGGTTTGGGTCTAGCTGAGTGTGTTTGGGTCTAGCCGAGTGGGTTTCGGTCTAGCCGAGTGGGTTTGGGTCTAGCCGAGTGGGTTTGGGTCTAGCAGAGTGGGTTTGGGTGTAGCCGAGTGGGTTTGGGTGTAGCCGAGTGGGTTTGGGTCTAGCCGAGTGGGTTTGGGTGTAGTCGAGTGGGTTTGGGTCAAGCCGAGTGGGTTTGGGTCTAGCCGAGTGGGTTTGGGTCCAGCCGAGTGGGTTTGGGTCCAGCCAAGTGGGTTTGGGTCTACCGGAGTGGGTTTGGGTCTAGCCGAGTGGGTTTGGGTCTAGCGGTGTAGGTTTGGGTCTAGCCGAGTGGGTTTGGGTCTAGCCGAGTGGGTTTGGGTCTAGCCGAGTGGGTTTGGATCTAGCCGAGTGGGTTTGGGTCTAGCCGAGTTAGTTTGGGTGCAGCCGAGTGGGTTTGGGTCTAGCCGAGCGGATTTGGGTCTAGCCAAGTGGGTTTGGGTCTAGCCGAGTGGGTTTGGGTCTAGCCGAGTGGGTTTGGGTCTAGCGGGGTGGGTTTGGTTCTAGCGGAGTAGGTTTGGGTCCAGCCGATTGGGTTTGGGTCTACCCGAGTGGGTTTGGGCCTGGCGGAGTGGGTTTGGGTCTAGTGGAGTGGGTTTCGGTGTAGCCGAGTGGGTTTGGGTCTAGCCGAGTGGGTTTGGGTCCAGCCGAGTGGGTTTGGGTCTAGCCGAGTGGGTTTTGGTCTGGCGGAGTGGGGTTGGGTGTAGCCGAGTGGGTTTGGGTCCAGCCGAGTGGGTTTGGGTCTAGCCGAGTGTGTTTGGGTCTAGCCGAGTGGGTTTGGGTGCAGCCGAGTGGGTTTGGGTCTAGCCGAGTGTGTTTGGGTCTAGTCGAGTGGGTTTGGGTCTAGCCGAGTGGGTTTGGGTCTAGCCGAGTGGGCTTGGGACTAGCCGCGTGGATTTGGGTCTAGCGGAGTGGGTTTGGGTCTAGCGGAGTGGGTTTGGGTCTAGCGGAGTGGGTTTGGGTCTAACCGAGTGGGTTTGGGTCTAGCGGTGTGGGTTTGGGTGTAGCCGAGTGGGGTTGGGTCTAGCTGAGTGGGTTTGGGTCTAGCCGAGTGGGTTTGGATCTAGCCGAGTGGGTTTGGGTCTAGCCGAGTTAGTTTGGGTCTAGCCGAGCGGGTTTCAGTCTAGCCGAGTGGGTTTGGGTGTAGCCGAGTGGGTTTGGGTCTAGCCGTGTGGGTTGGGGTCTAGCCGAGTGGGTCTGGGTCTAGCCGAGTGGTTTTGGTTCAAGCCGAGTGTATTTGGGTCTAGCCGAGTTGGTTTGGGTCTAGCCGAGTATGTTTGGGTCTAGCCGAGTGGGTTTGGGTCTAGCCGAGTGGGTTAGGGTCTAGTCTAGTGGGTTTGGGTCTAGCGGAGTGGGTTTGGGTGTAGCCGAGTGGGTTTGGGTCCAGCCGAGTTGGTTTGGGTCTAGCCGAGTATGTTTGGGTCTAGCGGAGTGGGTTTGGGTGTAGCCGCGTGGGTTTGGGTCTAGCCGAGTGTGTTTCGGTCTAGCCGAGTGGGTTTGGGTCTAGCCGAGTGGGATTGGGTCTAGCCAAGTGGGTTTGGGTCTAGCGGAGTGGGTTTGGGTATAGCCGAGTGGGTTTGGGTCTAGCCGAGTGGGTTTGGGTCTAGACGATTGGGTTTGGGTCTAGCCGAGTGGGTTTCGGTCTAGCCGAGTGGGTTTGGGTCTAGCGGAGTGGGTTTGGGTCTGGCCGAGTCCGCTTGGGTCTAGCCGAGTGGGTTTGGGACTAGCCGAGTGGGTTTGGGTCTAGCGGGGTGGGTTGGGTTCTAGCGGAGTGGGTTTGGGTCTAGCCGATTGGGTTTGGGTCTAGCCGAGTGGGTTTGGGTCTGGCGGAGTGGGTTTCGGTCTAGTGGAGTGGGTTTGGGTGTAGCCGGGTGGGTTTGGGTCTAGCCGAGTGGGTTTGGGTGTAGCTGAGTGGGTTTGGGTCTAGCCGAGTGGGTTTCGGTCTAGCCGAGTGGGTTTGGGTGTAGCCGAGTGGGTTTGGGTCTAGCCGTGTGGGTTTGGTTCTAGCCGAGTGGGGTTGGGTCTAGCCGAGTGGGTTTCGGTCTAGCCGAGTGGGTTTGGGTGTAGCCGAGTATGTTTGGGCCTAGCCGAGTGGGTTTCGGTCTAGCCGAGAAGGTTTGGGTGTAGCCGAGTGGGTTTTGGTCTAGCCGTGTGGGTTTGGTTCTAGCCGAGTGGGGTTGGGACTAGCCGAGTGGGTTTGGGATTAGCCGAGTGGGTTTGGGTCCAGCCGAGTTGGTTTGGGTCTAGCCAAGTATGTTTGGGTCTAGCCGAGTGGGTTTCGGTCTAGGCGCGTGGGTTTCGGTCTAGCCGAGTGGGTTTGGGTCTAGCATAGTGGGTTTGGGTCTAGCGGAGTGGGTTTGAGTGTAGCCGCGTGGGTTTGGGTCTAGCCGAGTGGGTTTGGGTCTAGCCGAGTGGGTTTGGGTCTAGCCGAGTGGGTTTGGTTCTCGCCGAGTGGGGTTTGGTCTGGCCGAGTGGGTTTGGGACTAGCCGAGTGGGTTGGGGTCTAGCCGAGTGGGTTTGGGTCTAGCCGAGTGGTTTTGGTTCAAGCCGAGTGTATTTGGGTCTAGCCGAGTGGGTTTGGGTCTAGCCAAGTGGTTTTGGGTCTAGCCGAGTGGGTTTGGGTCTAGCGTAGTGGGTTTGGGTGTAGCCGAGTGGGTTTGGGTCCAGCCGAGTTGGTTTGGGTCTAGCCGAGTATGTTTGGGCCTAGCCGAGTGGGTTTCGGTCTAGCCGAGTGGGTTTGGGTGTAGCCGAGTGGGTTTTGGTCTAGCCGTGTGGGTTTGGTTCTAGCCGAGTGGGGTTGGGTCTAGCCGAGCGGGTTTGGGACTAGCCAAGTGGGTTTGGGTCCAGCCGAGTTGGTTTGGGTCTAGCCAAGTATGTTTGGGTCTAGCCGAGTGGGTTTCGGTCTAGCCGCGTGGGTTTGGTTCTAGCCAAGTGGGTTTGGGTCTAGCCGAGTGGGTTTGTGCCTAGCCGAGTGGGTTTGGGTCTAGTGGAGTGGGTTTGGGTGTAGCCGAGTGGGTTTGAGTCTAGCCGAGTGGGTTTGGGTCTAGCCGAGTGGGATTGGGTCTAGCCGAGTGGGTTTGGGTCTAGCCGAGTGTGTTTGGGTCTAGCCGAGTGGGTTTGCGTCTAGCCGAGTGGGTTTGGGTCTAGCGGAGTGGGTTTGGGTGTAGCCGAGAAGGTTTGGGTCTAGCCGTGTGGGTTTTGTTCTATCCGAGTGGGGTTGGGTCTCGCCGAGTGGGTTTGGGGCTAGCCGAGTGGGTTTGGGTCTAGCCGAGTGGGTTTGGGTCTAGCCGAGTGGTTTTGGTTCAAGCCGAGTGTATTTGGGTCTAGCCGAGTGGGTTTGGGTCTAGCCAAGTGGTTTTGGGTGAAGCCGAGTGGGTTTGGGTGTAGCCGAGTGGGTTTGAGTCTAGCCGAGTGGGTTTGGGTCTAGCCGAGTGGGATTGGGTCTAGCCGAGTGGGTTTGGGTCTAGCCGAGTGTGTTTGGGTCTAGCCGAGTGGGTTTGCGTCTAGCCGAGTGGGTTTGGGTCTAGCGGAGTGGGTTTGGGTGTAGCCGAGTAGGTTTCGGTCTAGCCGAGTGGGTTTGGGTCTAGACGAGTGGGTTTTGGTCTAGCCGAGTGGGGTTCGGTGTAGCCGTGTGGGTTTGGGTCTAGCGGAGTGGGTTTGGGTGTAGCCGAGTGGGTTTGGGTCCAGCCGAGTTGGTTTGGGTCTAGCCGAGTATGTTTGGGTCTAGCCGAGTGGGTTTCGGTCTAGCCGAGTGGGTTTGGGTCTAGCCGAGTGGGTTTGGGTCTAGCATAGTGGGTTTGGGTCTAGCGGAGTGGGTTTGGGTGTAGCCGCGTGGGTTTGGGTCTAGCCGAATGGATTTGGGTGTAGCCGACTGGGTTTGGGTCTAGCTGAGTTGGTTTGGGTCTAGCCAAGTGGGTTTGGGTCTAGTGGAGTGGGTTTGGGACTAGCCGATTGGGTTTGGGTCTAGCCGAGTGGGTTTGGGTCTGGCGGAGTGGGTTTCGGTCTGGCGGAGTGGGTTTCGGTCTAGTGGAGTGGGTTTGGGTGTAGCCGGGTGGGTGTGGGTCTAGCCGAGTGGGTTTGGGTGTAGCTGAGTGGGTTTGGGTCTAGCCGAGTGGGTTTGGGTCTAGCCGAGTGGGTTTGGGTGTAGCCGAGTGGGTTTGGGTCTAGCCGTGTGGGTTTGGTTCTACCCGAGTGGGGTTGGGTCTCGCCGAGTGGGTTTGGGACTAGCCGAGTGGGTTGGGGTCTAGCCGAGTGGGTTTGGGTCTAGCCGAGTGGTTTTGGTTGAAGCCAAGTGGTTTTGGGTCTAGCCGAGTGGGTTTGGGTCTAGCGTAGTGGGTTTGGGTGTAGCCGAGTGGGTTTGGGTCCAGCCGAGTTGGTTTGGGTCTAGCCGAGTATGTTTGGGCCTAGCCGAGTGGGTTTCGGTCTAGCCGAGTGGGTTTGGGTGTAGCCGAGTGGGTTTTGGTCTAGCCGTGTGGGTTTGGTTCTAGCCGAGTGGGGTTGGGTCTAGCCGAGCGGGTTTGGGACTAGCCGAGTGGGTTTGGGTCCAGCCGAGTTGGTTTGGGTCTAGCCAAGTATGTTTGGGTCTAGCCGAGTGGGTTTCGGTCTAGCCGCGTGGGTTTGGGTCTAGCCGAGTGGGTTTGGGTCTAGCCGAGTGGGTTTATGCCTAGCCGAGTGGGTTTGGGTCTAGTGGAGTGGGTTTGGGTGTAGCCGAGTGGGTTTGAGTCTAGCCGAGTGGGTTTGGGTCTAGCCGAGTGGGATTGGGTCTAGCCGAGTGGGTTTGGGTCTAGCCGAGTGTGTTTGGGTATAGCCGAGTGGGTTTGCGTCTAGCCGAGTGGGTTTGGGTCTAGCGGAGTGGGTTTGGGTGTAGCCGAGAGGGTTTGGGTCTAGCCGTGTGGGTTTTGTTCTATCCGAGTGGGGTTGGGTCTCGCCGAGTGGGTTTGGGGCTAGCCGAGTGGGTTTGGGTCTAGCCGAGTGGGTTTGGGTCTAGCCGAGTGGTTTTGGTTCAAGCCGAGTGTATTTGGGTCTAGCCGAGTGGGTTTGGGTCTAGCCAAGTGGTTTTGGGTGAAGCCGAGTGGGTTTGGGTGTAGCCGAGTGGGTTTGAGCCTAGCCGAGTGGGTTTGGGTCTAGCCGAGTGGGATTGGGTCTAGCCGAGTGGGTTTGGGTCTAGCCGAGTGTGTTTGGGTCTAGCCGAGTGGGTTTGCGTCTGGCCGAGTGGGTTTGGGTCTAGCGGAGTGGGTTTGGGTGTAGCCGAGTAGGTTTCGGTCTAGCCGAGTGTGTTTGGGTCTAGACGAGTGGGTTTTGGTCTAGCCGAGTGGGGTTCGGTGTAGCCGTGTGGGTTTGGGTCTAGCGGAGTGGGTTTGGGTGTAGCCGAGTGGGTTTGGGTCCAGCCGATTTGGTTTGGGTCTAGCCGAGTATGTTTGGGTCTAGCCGAGTGGGTTTCGGTCTAGCCGAGTGGGTTTGGGTCTAGCCGAGTGGGTTTGGGTCTAGCATAGTGGGTTTGGGTCTAGCGGAGTGGGTTTGGGTGTAGCCGCGTGGGTTTGGGTCTAGCCGAATGGATTTGGGTGTAGCCGACTGGGTTTGGGTCTAGCTGAGTTGGTTTGGGTCTAGCCAAGTGGGTTTGGGTCTATTGGAGTGGGTTTGGGTGTAGCCGAGTGGGTTTGAGTCTAGCCGAGTGGGTTTGGGTCTAGCCGAGTGGGATTGGGTCTAGCAGAGTGGGTTTGGGTCTAGCCGAGTGTGTTTGGGTCTAGCCGAGTGGGTTTGGGTCTAGACGAGTGGGTTTTGGTCTAGCCGAGTGGGGTTCGGTGTAGCCGTGTGGGTTTGGGTCTAGCGGAGTGGGTTTGGGTGTAGCCGAGTGGGTTTGGGTCCAGCCGATTTGGTTTGGGTCTAGCCGAGTATGTTTGGGTCTAGCCGAGTGGGTTTCGGTCTAGCCGAGTGGGTTTGGGTCTAGCCGAGTGGGTTTGGGTCTAGCATAGTGGGTTTGGGTCTAGCGGAGTGGGTTTGGGTGTAGCCGCGTGGGTTTGGGTCTAGCCGAATGGATTTGGGTGTAGCCGACTGGGTTTGGGTCTAGCTGAGTTGGTTTGGGTCTAGCCAAGTGGGTTTGGGTCTATTGGAGTGGGTTTGGGTGTAGCCGAGTGGGTTTGAGTCTAGCCGAGTGGGTTTGGGTCTAGCCGAGTGGGATTGGGTCTAGCCGAGTGGGTTTGGGTCTAGCCGAGTGTGTTTGGGTCTAGCCGAGTGGGTTTGCGTCTAGACGAGTGGGTTTGGGTCTAGCGGAGTGGGTTTGGGTGTAGCCGAGAGGGTTTGGGTCTAGCCGTGTGGGTTTTGTTCTATCCGAGTGGGGTTGGGTCTCGCCGAGTGGGTTTGGGGCTAGCCGAGTGGGTTGGGGTCTAGCCGAGTGGGTTTGGGTCTGGCCGAGTGGTTTTGGTTCAAGCCGAGTGTATTTGGGTCTAGCCGAGTGGGTTTGGGTCTAGCCAAGTGGTTTTGGGTGAAGCCGAGTGGGTTTGGGTCTAGCGTATTGGGTTTGGGTGTAGCCGAGTGGGTTTCGGTCTAGCCGAGTGGGTTTGGGTGTAGCCGAGTGGGTTTGGGTCTAGCCGTGTGGGTTTGGTTCTAGCCGAGTGGGGTTGGGTCTAGCCGAGTGGGTTTGGGACTAGCCGAGTGGGTTGGGGTCTAGCCGAGTGGGGTTGGGTCTAGCCGAGTGGGTTTGGGTCTAGCCAAGTGGTTTTGGGTCTAGCCGAGTGGGTTTGGGTCTAGCGAAGTAGGTTTGCGTGTAGCCGAGTGGGTTTGGGTCCAGCCGAGTGTGTTTGGGTCTAGCCGAGTGTGTTTGGGTCTAGCCGAGTGGGTTTCAGTCTAGCCGAGTGGGTTTGGGTCTAGCCGAGTGGGTTTGGGTCTGGCATAGTGGGTTTGGGTCTAGCGGAGTGGGTTTGGGTGTAGCCCCGTGGGTTTGGGTCTAGCCGAGTGGGTTTGGGTCTAGCCGAGTGGGTTTGGGTCTAGACGAGTGGGTTTGGGTCTAGCCGAGTGGGTTTCGGTGTAGCCGAGTGGGTTTGGGTCTAGCCGAGTGGGTTTGGGTGTAGCCGAGTGGGTTTGGGTCCAGCCGAGTTGGTTTGGGTCTAGCCGAGTATGTTTGGGTCTAGCCGAGTGGGTTTCGGTCTAGCCGAGTGGGTTTGGGTCTAGCCGAGTGGGTTTGGGTCTAGCCGAGTGGGTTTGGGTCCAGCCGAGTGGGTTTGGGTCTAGCCGAGTATGTTTGGGTCTAGCCGAGTGGGTTTCGGTCTAGCCGAGTGGGTTTGGGTCTAGCCGAGTGGGTTTGGGTCTAGCATAGTGGGTTTGGGTCTAGCGGAGTGGGTTTGGGTGTAGCCGCGTGGGTTTGGGTCTAGCCGAATGGATTTGGGTGTAGCCGACTGGGTTTGGGTCTAGCCGTGTGGGTTTGGTTCTACCCGAGTGGGGTTGGGTCTCGCCGAGTGGGTTTGGGACTAGCCGAGTGGGTTGGGGTCTAGCCGAGTGGGTTTGGGTCTAGCCGAGTGGTTTTGGTTGAAGCCAAGTGGTTTTGGGTCTAGCCGAGTGGGTTTGGGTCTAGCGTAGTGGGTTTGGGTGTAGCCGAGTGGGTTTGGGTCCAGCCGAGTTGGTTTGGGTCTAGCCGAGTATGTTTGGGCCTAGCCGAGTGGGTTTCGGTCTAGCCGAGTGGGTTTGGGTGTAGCCGAGTGGGTTTTGGTCTAGCCGTGTGGGTTTGGTTCTAGCCGAGTGGGGTTGGGTCTAGCCGAGCGGGTTTGGGACTAGCCGAGTGGGTTTGGGTCCAGCCGAGTTGGTTTGGGTCTAGCCAAGTATGTTTGGGTCTAGCCGAGTGGGTTTCGGTCTAGCCGCGTGGGTTTGGGTCTAGCCGAGTGGGTTTGGGTCTAGCCGAGTGGGTTTATGCCTAGCCGAGTGGGTTTGGGTCTAGTGGAGTGGGTTTGGGTGTAGCCGAGTGGGTTTGAGTCTAGCCGAGTGGGTTTGGGTCTAGCCGAGTGGGATTGGGTCTAGCCGAGTGGGTTTGGGTCTAGCCGAGTGTGTTTGGGTATAGCCGAGTGGGTTTGCGTCTAGCCGAGTGGGTTTGGGTCTAGCGGAGTGGGTTTGGGTGTAGCCGAGAGGGTTTGGGTCTAGCCGTGTGGGTTTTGTTCTATCCGAGTGGGGTTGGGTCTCGCCGAGTGGGTTTGGGGCTAGCCGAGTGGGTTTGGGTCTAGCCGAGTGGGTTTGGGTCTAGCCGAGTGGTTTTGGTTCAAGCCGAGTGTATTTGGGTCTAGCCGAGTGGGTTTGGGTCTAGCCAAGTGGTTTTGGGTGAAGCCGAGTGGGTTTGGGTGTAGCCGAGTGGGTTTGAGTCTAGCCGAGTGGGTTTGGGTCTAGCCGAGTGGGATTGGGTCTAGCCGAGTGGGTTTGGGTCTAGCCGAGTGTGTTTGGGTCTAGCCGAGTGGGTTTGCGTCTGGCCGAGTGGGTTTGGGTCTAGCGGAGTGGGTTTGGGTGTAGCCGAGTAGGTTTCGGTCTAGCCGAGTGTGTTTGGGTCTAGACGAGTGGGTTTTGGTCTAGCCGAGTGGGGTTCGGTGTAGCCGTGTGGGTTTGGGTCTAGCGGAGTGGGTTTGGGTGTAGCCGAGTGGGTTTGGGTCCAGCCGATTTGGTTTGGGTCTAGCCGAGTATGTTTGGGTCTAGCCGAGTGGGTTTCGGTCTAGCCGAGTGGGTTTGGGTCTAGCCGAGTGGGTTTGGGTCTAGCATAGTGGGTTTGGGTCTAGCGGAGTGGGTTTGGGTGTAGCCGCGTGGGTTTGGGTCTAGCCGAATGGATTTGGGTGTAGCCGACTGGGTTTGGGTCTAGCTGAGTTGGTTTGGGTCTAGCCAAGTGGGTTTGGGTCTATTGGAGTGGGTTTGGGTGTAGCCGAGTGGGTTTGAGTCTAGCCGAGTGGGTTTGGGTCTAGCCGAGTGGGATTGGGTCTAGCAGAGTGGGTTTGGGTCTAGCCGAGTGTGTTTGGGTCTAGCCGAGTGGGTTTGGGTCTAGACGAGTGGGTTTTGGTCTAGCCGAGTGGGGTTCGGTGTAGCCGTGTGGGTTTGGGTCTAGCGGAGTGGGTTTGGGTGTAGCCGAGTGGGTTTGGGTCCAGCCGATTTGGTTTGGGTCTAGCCGAGTATGTTTGGGTCTAGCCGAGTGGGTTTCGGTCTAGCCGAGTGGGTTTGGGTCTAGCCGAGTGGGTTTGGGTCTAGCATAGTGGGTTTGGGTCTAGCGGAGTGGGTTTGGGTGTAGCCGCGTGGGTTTGGGTCTAGCCGAATGGATTTGGGTGTAGCCGACTGGGTTTGGGTCTAGCTGAGTTGGTTTGGGTCTAGCCAAGTGGGTTTGGGTCTATTGGAGTGGGTTTGGGTGTAGCCGAGTGGGTTTGAGTCTAGCCGAGTGGGTTTGGGTCTAGCCGAGTGGGATTGGGTCTAGCCGAGTGGGTTTGGGTCTAGCCGAGTGTGTTTGGGTCTAGCCGAGTGGGTTTGCGTCTAGACGAGTGGGTTTGGGTCTAGCGGAGTGGGTTTGGGTGTAGCCGAGAGGGTTTGGGTCTAGCCGTGTGGGTTTTGTTCTATCCGAGTGGGGTTGGGTCTCGCCGAGTGGGTTTGGGGCTAGCCGAGTGGGTTGGGGTCTAGCCGAGTGGGTTTGGGTCTGGCCGAGTGGTTTTGGTTCAAGCCGAGTGTATTTGGGTCTAGCCGAGTGGGTTTGGGTCTAGCCAAGTGGTTTTGGGTGAAGCCGAGTGGGTTTGGGTCTAGCGTATTGGGTTTGGGTGTAGCCGAGTGGGTTTCGGTCTAGCCGAGTGGGTTTGGGTGTAGCCGAGTGGGTTTGGGTCTAGCCGTGTGGGTTTGGTTCTAGCCGAGTGGGGTTGGGTCTAGCCGAGTGGGTTTGGGACTAGCCGAGTGGGTTGGGGTCTAGCCGAGTGGGGTTGGGTCTAGCCGAGTGGGTTTGGGTCTAGCCAAGTGGTTTTGGGTCTAGCCGAGTGGGTTTGGGTCTAGCGAAGTAGGTTTGCGTGTAGCCGAGTGGGTTTGGGTCCAGCCGAGTGTGTTTGGGTCTAGCCGAGTGTGTTTGGGTCTAGCCGAGTGGGTTTCAGTCTAGCCGAGTGGGTTTGGGTCTAGCCGAGTGGGTTTGGGTCTGGCATAGTGGGTTTGGGTCTAGCGGAGTGGGTTTGGGTGTAGCCCCGTGGGTTTGGGTCTAGCCGAGTGGGTTTGGGTCTAGCCGAGTGGGTTTGGGTCTAGACGAGTGGGTTTGGGTCTAGCCGAGTGGGTTTCGGTGTAGCCGAGTGGGTTTGGGTCTAGCCGAGTGGGTTTGGGTGTAGCCGAGTGGGTTTGGGTCCAGCCGAGTTGGTTTGGGTCTAGCCGAGTATGTTTGGGTCTAGCCGAGTGGGTTTCGGTCTAGCCGAGTGGGTTTGGGTCTAGCCGAGTGGGTTTGGGTCTAGCCGAGTGGGTTTGGGTCCAGCCGAGTGGGTTTGGGTCTAGCCGAGTATGTTTGGGTCTAGCCGAGTGGGTTTCGGTCTAGCCGAGTGGGTTTGGGTCTAGCCGAGTGGGTTTGGGTCTAGCATAGTGGGTTTGGGTCTAGCGGAGTGGGTTTGGGTGTAGCCGCGTGGGTTTGGGTCTAGCCGAATGGATTTGGGTGTAGCCGACTGGGTTTGGGTCTAGCTGAGTTGGTTTGGGTCTAGCCAAGTGGGTTTGGGTCTATTGGAGTGGGTTTGGGTGTAGCCGAGTGGGTTTGAGTCTAGCCGAGTGGGTTTGGGTCTAGCCGAGTGGGATTGGGTCTAGCCGAGTGGGTTTGGGTCTAGCCGAGTGTGTTTGGGTCTAGCCGAGTGGGTTTGCGTCTAGACGAGTGGGTTTGGGTCTAGCGGAGTGGGTTTGGGTGTAGCCGAGAGGGTTTGGGTCTAGCCGTGTGGGTTTTGTTCTATCCGAGTGGGGTTGGGTCTCGCCGAGTGGGTTTGGGGCTAGCCGAGTGGGTTGGGGTCTAGCCGAGTGGGTTTGGGTCTGGCCGAGTGGTTTTGGTTCAAGCCGAGTGTATTTGGGTCTAGCCGAGTGGGTTTGGGTCTAGCCAAGTGGTTTTGGGTGAAGCCGAGTGGGTTTGGGTCTAGCGTATTGGGTTTGGGTGTAGCCGAGTGGGTTTCGGTCTAGCCAAGTGGGTTTGGGTGTAGCCGAGTGGGTTTGGGTCTAGCCGTGTGGGTTTGGTTCTAGCCGAGTGGGGTTGGGTCTAGCCGAGTGGGTTTGGGACTAGCCGAGTGGGTTGGGGTCTAGCCGAGTGGGGTTGGGTCTAGCCGAGTGGGTTTGGGTCTAGCCAAGTGGTTTTGGGTCTAGCCGAGTGGGTTTGGGTCTAGCGAAGTAGGTTTGCGTGTAGCCGAGTGGGTTTGGGTCCAGCCGAGTGTGTTTGGGTCTAGCCGAGTGTGTTTGGGTCTAGCCGAGTGGGTTTCAGTCTAGCCGAGTGGGTTTGGGTCTAGCCGAGTGGGTTTGGGTCTGGCATAGTGGGTTTGGGTCTAGCGGAGTGGGTTTGGGTGTAGCCCCGTGGGTTTGGGTCTAGCCGAGTGGGTTTGGGTCTAGCCGAGTGGGTTTGGGTCTAGACGAGTGGGTTTGGGTCTAGCCGAGTGGGTTTCGGTGTAGCCGAGTGGGTTTGGGTCTAGCCGAGTGGGTTTGGGTGTAGCCGAGTGGGTTTGGGTCCAGCCGAGTTGGTTTGGGTCTAGCCGAGTATGTTTGGGTCTAGCCGAGTGGGTTTCGGTCTAGCCGAGTGGGTTTGGGTCTAGCCGAGTGGGTTTGGGTCTAGCCGAGTGGGTTTGGGTCCAGCCGAGTGGGTTTGGGTCTAGCTGAGTGTGTTTGGGTCTAGCCGAGTGGGTTTCGGTCTAGCCGAGTGGGTTTGGGTCTAGCCGAGTGGGTTTGGGTCTAGCATAGTGGGTTTGGGTCTAGCGGAGTGGGTTTGGGTGTAGCCGCGTGGGTTTGGGTCTAGCCGAGTGGGTTTGGGTCTAGCCGAGTGGGTTTCGTTGTAGCCAAGTGGGTTTGGGTCTAGCGGAGTGGGTTTGGGTGTAGCCGAGTGGGTTTGGGTCCAGCCGATTTGGTTTGGGTCTCGCCGAGTATGTTTGGGTCTAGCCGAGTGGGTTTCGGTCTAGCCGAGTGGGTTTGGGTCTAGCCGAGTGGGTTTCAGTCTAGCATAGTGGGTTTGGGTCTAGCGGAGTGGGTTTGGGTCTAGCCGTGTGGGTTTGGTTCTAGCCGAGTGGGGTTGGGTCTAGCCGAGTGGGTTTGGGACTAACCGAGTGGGTTGGGGTCTAGCCGAGTGGGTTTGGGTCTAGCCGAGTGGGTTTGGGTCTAGCCGAGTGGGTTTGGGTCTAGCATAGTGGGTTTGGGTCTAGCGGAGTGGGTTTGGGTGTAGCCGCGTGGGTTTGGGTCTAGCCGAGTGGGTTTGGGTCTAGCCGAGTGGGTTTGGGTCCAGACGAGTGGGTTTGGGTCTAGGCGAGTGGGTTTCGGTGTAGCCAAGTGGGTTTGGGTCTAGCGGAGTGGATTTGGGTGTAGCCGAGTGGGTTTGGGTCCAGCCGATTTGGTTTGGGTCTAGCCGAGTATGTTTGGGTCTAGCCGAGTGGGTTTCGGTCTAGCCGAGTGGGTTTCGGTCTAGCATAGTGGGTTTGGGTCTAGCGGAGTGGGTTTGGGTCTAGCCGTGTGGGTTTGGTTCTAGCCGAGTGGGGTTGGGTCTAGCCGAGTGGGTTTGGGACTAGCCGAGTGGGTTGGGGTCTAGCCGAGTGGGTTTGGGTCTAGCCGAGTGGGTTTGGGTCTAGCCAAGTGGTTTTGGGTCTAGCCGAGTGGGTTTGGGTCTAGCGAAGTAGGTTTGCGTGTAGCCGAGTGGGTTTGGGTCCAGCCGAGTTGGTTTGGGTCTAGCCGAGTGTGTTTGGGTCTAGCCGAGTGTGTTTCAGTCTAGCCGAGTGGGTTTGGGTCTAGCCGAGTGGGTTTGGGTCTGGCATAGTGGGTTTGGGTCTAGCGGAGTGGGTTTGGGTATAGCCCCGTGGGTTTGGGTCTAGCCGAGTGGGTTTGGGTCTAGCCGAGTGGGTTTGGGTCTAGACGAGTGGGTTTGGGTCTAGCCGAGTGGGTTTCGGTGTAGCCAAGTGGGTTTGGGTCTAGCGGAGTGGGTTTGGGTGTAGCCGAGTGGGTTTGGGTCCAGCCGAGTTGGTTTGGGTCTAGCCGAGTATGTTTGGGTCTAGCCGAGTGGGTTTCGGTCTAGCCGAGTGGGTTTGGGTCTAGCCGAGTGGGTTTGGGTCTAGCCGAGTGGGTTTGGGTCTAGCCGAGTGGGTTTGGGTCTAGCATAGTGGGTTTGGGTCTAGCCGAGTGGGTTTGCGTCTGGCCGAGTGGGTTTGGGTCTAGCGGAGTGGGTTTGGGTGTAGCCGAGTAGGTTTCGGTCTAGCCGAGTGTGTTTGGGTCTAGACGAGTGGGTTTTGGTCTAGCCGAGTGGGGTTCGGTGTAGCCGTGTGGGTTTGGGTCTAGCGGAGTGGGTTTGGGTGTAGCCGAGTGGGTTTGGGTCCAGCCGATTTGGTTTGGGTCTAGCCGAGTATGTTTGGGTCTAGCCGAGTGGGGTTCGGTCTAGCCGAGTGGGTTTGGGTCTAGCCGAGTGGGTTTGGGTCTAGCATAGTGGGTTTGGGTCTAGCGGAGTGGGTTTGGGTGTAGCCGCGTGGGTTTGGGTCTAGCCGAATGGATTTGGGTGTAGCCGACTGGGTTTGGGTCTAGCTGAGTTGGTTTGGGTCTAGCCAAGTGGGTTTGGGTCTATTGGAGTGGGTTTGGGTGTAGCCGAGTGGGTTTGAGTCTAGCCGAGTGGGTTTGGGTCTAGCCGAGTGGGATTGTGTCTAGCCGAGTGGGTTTGGGTCTAGCCGAGTGTGTTTGGGTCTAGCCGAGTGGGTTTGCGTCTAGCCAAGTGGGTTTGGGTCTAGCGGAGTGGGTTTGGGTGTAGCCGAGAGGGTTTGGGTCTAGCCGTGTGGGTTTTGTTCTATCCGAGTGGGGTTGGGTCTCGCCGAGTGGGTTTGGGGCTAGCCGAGTGGGTTGGGGTCTAGCCGAGTGGGTTTGGGTCTGGCCGAGTGGTTTTGGTTCAAGCCGAGTGTATTTGGGTCTAGCCGAGTGGGTTTGGGTCTAGCCAAGTGGTTTTGGGTGAAGCCGAGTGGGTTTGGGTCTAGCCGTGAGGGTTTGGTTCTAGCCGAGTGGGGTTGGGTCTAGCCGAGTGGGTTTGGGACTAGCCGAGTGGGTTGGGGTCTAGCCGAGTGGGTTTGGGTCTAGCCGAGTGGGTTTGGGTCTAGACGAGTGGGTTTGGGTCTAGCCGAGTGGGTTTCGGTGTAGCCAAGTGGGTTTGGGTCTAGCGGAGTGGGTTTGGGTGTAGCCGAGTGGGTTTGGGTCCAGCCGAGTTGGTTTGGGTCTAGCCGAGTATGTTTGGGTCTAGCCGAGTGGGTTTCGGTCTAGCCGAGTGGGTTTGGGTCTAGCCGAGTGGGTTTGGGTCTAGCCGAGTGGGTTTGGGTCTAGCCGAGTGGGTTTGGGTCTAGCTGAGTGTGTTTGGGTCTAGCCGAGTGGGTTTCGGTCTAGCCGAGTGGGTTTGGGTCTAGCCGAGTGGGTTTGGGTCTAGCATAGTGGGTTTGGGTCTAGCGGAGTGGGTTTGGGTGTAGCCGCGTGGGTTTGGGTCTACCCGAGTGGGTTTGGGTCTAGCCGAGTGGGTTTGGGTCCAGACGAGTGGGTTTGGGTCTAGCCGAGTGGGTTTCGTTGTAGCCAAGTGGGTTTGGGTCTAGCGGAGTGGGTTTGGGTGTAGCCGAGTGGGTTTGGGTCCAGCCGATTTGGTTTGGGTCTAGCCGAGTATGTTTGGGTCTAGCCGAGTGGGTTTCGGTCTAGCCGAGTGGGTTTGGGTCTAGCCGAGTGGGTTTCGGTCTAGCATAGTGGGTTTGGGTCTAGCGGAGTGGGTTTGGGTCTAGCCGTGTGGGTTTGGTTCTAGCCGAGTGGGGTTGGGTCTAGCCGAGTGGGTTTGGGACTAACCGAGTGGGTTGGGGTCTAGCCGAGTGGGTTTGGGTCTAGCCGAGTGGGTTTGGGTCTAGCCGAGTGGGTTTGGGTCTAGCATAGTGGGTTTGGGTCTAGCGGAGTGGGTTTGGGTGTAGCCGCGTGGGTTTGGGTCCAGACGAGTGGGTTTGGGTCTAGCCGAGTGGGTTTCGTTGTAGCCAAGTGGGTTTGGGTCTAGCGGAGTGGGTTTGGGTGTAGCCGAGTGGGTTTGGGTCCAGCCGATTTGGTTTGGGTCTAGCCGAGTATGTTTGGGTCTAGCCGAGTGGGTTTCGGTCTAGCCGAGTGGGTTTGGGTCTAGCCGAGTGGGTTTCGGTCTAGCATAGTGGGTTTGAGTCTAGCGGAGTGGGTTTGGGTCTAGCCGTGTGGGTTTGGTTCTAGCCGAGTGGGGTTGGGTCTAGCCGAGTGGGTTTGGGACTAACCGAGTGGGTTGGGGTCTAGCCGAGTGGGTTTGGGTCTAGCCGAGTGGGTTTGGGTCTAGCCGAGTGGGTTTGGGTCTAGCATAGTGGGTTTGGGTCTAGTGGAGTGGGTTTGGGTGTAGCCGCGTGGGTTTGGGTCTAGCCGAGTGGGTTTGGGTCTAGCCGAGTGGGTTTGGGTCCAGACGAGTGGGTTTGGGTCTAGGCGAGTGGGTTTCGGTGTAGCCAAGTGGGTTTGGGTCTAGCGGAGTGGGTTTGGGTGTAGCCGAGTGGGTTTGGGTCCAGCCGATTTGGTTTGGGTCTAGGCGAGTATGTTTGGGTCTAGCCGAGTGGGTTTCGGTCTAGCCGAGTGGGTTTGGGTCTAGCATAGTGGGTTTGGGTCTAGCGGAGTGGGTTTGGGTCTAGCCGTGTGGGTTTGGTTCTAGCCGAGTGGGGTTGGGTCTAGCCGAGTGAGTTTGGGACTAGCCGAGTGGGTTGGGGTCTAGCCGAGTGGGTTTGGGTCTAGCCGAGTGGGTTTGGGTCTAGCCAAGTGGTTTTGGGTCTAGCCGAGTGGGTTTGGGTCTAGCGAAGTAGGTTTGCGTGTAGCCGAGTGGGTTTGGGTCCAGCCGAGTTGGTTTGGGTCTAGCCGAGTGTGTTTGTGTCTAGCCGAGTGGGTTTCAGTCTAGCCGAGTGGGTTTGGGTCTAGCCGAGTGGGTTTGGGTCTGGCATAGTGGGTTTGGGTCTAGCGGAGTGGGTTTGGGTGTAGCCCCGTGGGTTTGGGTCTAGCCGAGTGGGTTTGGGTCTAGCCGAGTGGGTTTGGGTCTAGACGAGTGGGTTTGGGTCTAGCCGAGTGGGTTTCGGTGTAGCCAAGAGGGTTTGGGTCTAGCCGAGTGGGTTTCGGTCTAGCCGAGTGGGTTTGGGTCTAGCCGAGTGGGTTTGGGTCTAGCACAGTGGGTTTGGGTCTAGCGGAGTGGGTTTGGGTGTAGCCGCGTGGGTTTGGGTCTAGCCGAGTGGGTTTGGGTCTAGCCGAGTGGGTTTGGGTCCAGACGAGTGGGTTTGGGTCTAGCCGAGTGGGTTTCGTTGTAGCCAAGTGGGTTTGGGTCTAGCGGAGTGGGTTTGGGTGTAGCCGAGTGGGTTTGGGTCCAGCCGATTTGGTTTGGGTCTAGCCGAGTATGTTTGGGTCTAGCCGAGTGGGTTTCGGTCTAGCCGAGTGGGTTTGGGTCTAGCCGAGTGGGTTTCGGTCTAGCATAGTGGGTTTGGGTCTAGCGGAGTGGGTTTGGGTCTAGCCGTGTGGGTTTGGTTCTAGCCGAGTGGGGTTGGGTCTAGCCGAGTGGGTTTGGGACTAACCGAGTGGGTTGGGGTCTAGCCGAGTGGGTTTGGGTCTAGCCGAGTGGGTTTGGGTCTAGCCAAGTGGTTTTGGGTCTGGCATAGTGGGTTTGGGTCTTGCGGAGTGGGTTTGGGTGTAGCCGCGTGGGTTTGGGTCTAGCCGAGTGGGTTTGGGTCTAGCCGAGTTGGTTTGGGTCTAGACGAGTGGGTTTGGGTCTAGCCGAGTGGGTTTCGGTGTAGCCAAGTGGGTTTGGGTCTAGCGGAGTGGGTTTGGGTGTAGCCGAGTGGGTTTGGGTCCAGCCGAGTTGGTTTGGGTCTAGCCGAGTAAGTTTGGGTCTAGCCGAGTGGGTTTCGGTCAAGCCGAGTGGGTTTGGGTCTAGCCGAGTGATTTTGGGTCCAGCCGAGTGGGTTTGGGTCTAGCCGAGTGGGTTTGGGTCTAGCTGAGAGTGTTTGGGTCTAGCCGAGTGGGTTTCGGTCTAGCCGAGTGGGTTTGGGTCTAGCCGAGTGGGTTTGGGTCTAGCATAGTGGGTTTGGGTCTAGCGGAGTGGGTTTGGGTGTAACCGCGTGGGTTTGGGTCTAGCTGAGTGGGTTTGGGTCTAGCCGAGTGGGTTTGGGTCCAGACGAGTGGGTTTGGGTCTAGGCGAGTGGGTTTCGGTGTAGCCAAGTGGGCTTGGGTCTAGCGGAGTGTGTTTGGGTCTAGCCGTGTGGGTTTGGTTCTAGCCGAGTGGGGTTGGGTCTAGCCGAGTGGGTTTGGGACTAGCCGAGTGGGTTGGGGTCTAGCCGAGTGGGTTTGGGTCTAGCCGAGTGGGTTTGGGTCTAGCCAAGTGGTTTTGGGTCTAGCCGAGTGGGTTTGGGTCTAGCGAAGTAGGTTTGCGTGTAGCCGAGTGGGTTTGGGTCCAGCCGAGTTGGTTTGGGTCTAGCCGAGTGTGTTTGGGTCTAGCCGAGTGGGTTTCAGTCTAGCCGAGTGGGTTTGGGTCTAGCCGAGTGGGTTTGGGTCTGGCATAGTGGGTTTGGGTCTAGCGGAGTGGGTTTGGGTGTAGCCGCGTGGGTTTGGGTCTAGCCGAGTGGGTTTGGGTCTAGCCGAGTGGGTTTGGGTCTAGCCGAGTGGGTTTGGGTCTAGCCGAGTGGGTTTCGGTGTAGCCAAGTGGGCTTGGGTCTAGCAGAGTGGGTTTGGGTGTAGCCGAGTGGGTTTGGGTCCAGCCGAGTTGGTTTGGGTCTAGCCGAGTATGTTTGGGTCTAGCCGAGTGGGTTTCGGTCTAGCCGAGTGGGTTTGGGTCTAGCCGAGTAGGTTTGGGTCTAGCCGAGTGGGTTTGGGTCTAGCCGAGTGGGTTTGGGTCTAGCTGAGTGTGTTTGGGTCTAGCCGAGTGGGTTTGGGTCTAGCCGAGTGGGTTTGGGTCTAGCATAGTGGGTTTGGGTCTAGCGGAGTGGGTTTGGGTGTAGCCGCGTGGGTTTGGGTCTAGCCGAGTGGGTTTGGGTCTAGCCGAGTGGGTTTGGGTCCAGACGAGTGGGTTTGGGTCTAGGCGAGTGGGTTTCGGTGTAGCCAAGTGGGTTTGGGTCTAGCGGAGTGGGTTTGGGTGTAGCCGAGTGGGTTTGGGTCCAGCCGATTTGGTTTGGGTCTAGCCGAGTACGTTTGGGTCTAGCCGAGTGGGTTTCGGCCTAGCCGAGTGGGATTCGGTCTAGCCGAGTGGGTTTGGGTCTAGCCGAGTGGGTTTCGGTCTAGCATAGTGGGTTTGGGTCTAGCGGAGTGGGTTTGGGTGTAGCCGCGTGGGTTTGGGTCTAGCCGAGTGGGTTTGGGTCTAGCCGAGTGGGTTTGGGTCTAGCTGAGTGGGTTTGGGTCTAGACAAGTGGGTTTGGGTCTAGCGGAGTGGGTTTGGGTGTAGCCGAGTGGGTTTGAGTCTAGCCGAGTGGGTTTGGGTCAAGCCGAGTGGGATTGGGTCTAGCCGAGTGGGTTTTGGGTCTAGCCGAGTGGGTTTGGGTCTAACCGAGTGGGTTTGTGTCTAGCGGAGTGGATTTGGGTCTAGCTGAGTGGGATTGGGTCTAGCCGAGTGGGTTTGGGTCTAGCCGAGTGGGTTTGGGACTAGCCGAGTGGGTTTGGGTCTAGCCGAGTGGGTTTGCGTCTCGCTGAATGTGTTTGGGTCTAGCCGAGTGGGTTTGGGTCTAGCCGAGTGGTTTTGGGTCTAGCCGAAAGTGTTTGGGTCTAGCCGAGTGGGTTTGGGTCTAGCCGAGTGGGTTTGGGTCTAGCCGAGTGGGTGTGGGTCTAGCCGAGTGGGTTTGGGTCTAGCCGAGTGGGTTTGGGTCAAGCCGAGTGGGTTTGGGTCTAGCCGAGTGGGTTTGGGTCTAGCCGAGTGGGTTTGTGCCTAGCCGAGTGGGTTTGGGTCTAGCGGAGTGGGTTTGGGTCTAGCGGAGTGGGTTTGGGTCTAGCCGAGTGGGTTTGGGTCTAGCCGAGTGGGTTTGGGTCTAGCCGAGTTGGTTTGGTTCTAGCGGAGTGGGTTTGGGTCTAGCGGAGTGGGTTTGGGTGTAGCGGAGTGGGTTTGGGTCTAGCCGAGTGTGTTTGGGTCTAGCCGAGTGGGTTTGCATCTAGCTGAGTGGGTTTGGGTCTAGCGGAGTGGGTTTGGGTGTAACCGAGTGGGTTTGGTTCTAGCCGAGTGGGTTTGGGTCTAGACGAGTGGGTTTGGGTCTAGCCGAGTGGGTTTCGGTCTAGCCGAGTGGGTTTGGGTCTAGCGGAGTGGGTTTGGGTCTAGCCGAGTCCGTTTGGGTCTAGCCGAATGGGTTTGGGACTAGCAGAGTGGGTTTGGGTCTAGTGGGGTGGGTTTGGTTCTAGCGGAGTGGGTTTAGGTCTAGGCGATTGGGTTTGGGTCTAGCCGAGTGGGTTTGGGTCTGGCGGAGTGGGTTTGGGTCTATTGGAGTGGGTTTGGGTCTAGCCGAGTGGGTTTGGGTCGAGCCGATTGGGTTTGGGTGTAGCTGAGTGGGTTTGTGCCTAGCCGAGTGGGTTTGGGTCTAGCGGAGTGGGTTTGGGTCTAGCGGAGTGGGTTTGGGTCTAGCCGAGTGGGTTTGGGTCTAGCCGAGTGGGTTTGGGTCTAGCCGAGTTGGTTTGGGTCTAGCGGAGTGGGTTTGGGTGTAGCTGAGTGGGTTTGGGAGTAGCCAAGTGGGTTTGGGTCTAGCGGAGTGGGTTTGGGTCTAGCCGAATGGGTTGGGGTCTACCCGAGTGGGTTTGGGTCTAGCCGAGTGGGTTTAGGTCTAGCCGAATGGGTTTGGGTATAGCCGAGTGGGTTTGGGTGTAGCCGAGTGGGTTTGGGTCTAGCGGAGTGGGTTTGGCTGTAGCCGAGTGGGTTTGGGTCTAGCCGAGTGGGTTTGGGTCTAGCCGAGTGGGTTTGGATCTAGCCGAGTGGGTTTGCGTCTAGCCGAGTGGGTTTGCGTCTAGCCGAGTGGGTTTGGGTCTAGCCGAGTGGGTTTGGGTCTAGCCGAGTGGGTTTGGGTCTAGCTGAGTGGGTTTGGGTCTAGCCGAGTGGGTTTCGGTCTAGCCGAGTGGGTTTGGGTCAAGCCGAGTGGGTTTCGGTCTAGCCGAGTGGGTTTGGGTCTGGCCGAGTGGGTTTGGGTCTTGCCGAGTTAGTTTGGGTGTAACCGAGTGGGTTTGGGTCTAGCCGAGCGGGTTTGTGTCTAGCCGAGTGGGTTTGGGTCTGGCCGAGTGGGTTTGGGTCTAGCCGAGTTAGTTTGGGTGTAACCGAGTGGGTTTGGGTCTAGCCGAGCGGGTTTGTGTCTATCCAAGTGGGTTTGGTTCTAGCCGAGTGGGTTTGGGTCTAGCGGAGTGGGTTTGGGTGTAGCCGAGTGGGTTTGGGTCTAGCCGAGTGGGTTTGGGTCTAGCCGAGTGGGTTTGGGTCTAGCCGAGTGGGTTTGGGTCTGGCCGAGTGGGTTTGGGTCTAGCCGAGTTAGTTTGGGTGTAACGAGTGGGTTTGGGTCTAGCCGAGCGGGTTTGTGTCTAGCCGAGTGGGTTTGGGTCTGGCCGAGTGGGTTTGGGTCTAGCCGAGTTAGTTTGGGTGTAACCGAGTGGGTTTGGGTCTAGCCGAGCGGGTTTGTGTCTATCCAAGTGGGTTTGGTTCTAGCCGAGTGGGTTTGGGTCTAGCGGAGTGGGTTTGGGTGTAGCCGAGTGGGTTTGGGTCTAGCCGAGTGGGTTTGGGTCTAGCCGAGTGGGTTTGGGTCCAGCCGAGTGGGTTTGGGTCTGGCCGAGTGGGTTTGGGTCTAGCCGAGTTAGTTTGGGTGTAACCGAGTGGGTTTGGGTCTAGCCGAGCGGGTTTGTGTCTAGCCGAGTGGGTTTGGGTCTGGCCGAGTGGGTTTGGGTCTAGCCGAGTTAGTTTGGGTGTAACCGAGTGGGTTTGGGTCTAGCCGAGCGGGTTTGTGTCTATCCGAGTGGGTTTGGTTCTAGCCGAGTGGGTTTGGGTCGAGCCGAGTGGGTTTGGGTCTAGCGGAGTGTGTTTGGGTGTAGCCGAGTGGGTTTGGGTCTAGCCGATTGGGCTTGGTTCTAGCCGAGCGGGTTTGGGTCTAGCTGAGTGGGTTTGGGTCTAGCCGAGTGTGTTTGGGTCTAGCCGAGTGGGTTTGCGTCTAGCTGAGTGGGTTTGGGTCTAGCGGAGTGGGTTTGGGTGTAACCGAGTGGGTTTGGGTCTAGCCGAGTGGGTTTGGGTCTAGACGAGTGGGTTTGGGTCTAGCCGAGTGGGTTTCGGTCTAGCCGAGTGGGTTTGGGTCTAGCGGAGTGGGTTTGGGTCTAGCCGAGTCCGTTTGGGTCTAGCTGAATGGGTTTGGGACTAACAGAGTGGGTTTGGGTCTAGCGGGGTGGGTTTGGTTCTAGCGGAGTGGGTTTAGGTCTAGGCGATTGGGTTTGGGTCTCGCCGAGTGGGTTTGGGTCTGGCGGAGTGGGTTTGGGTCTATTGGAGTGGGTTTGGGTCTAGCCGAGTGGGTTTGGGTCTAGCCGAGTGGGTTTGGGTGTAGCTGAGTGGGTTTGTGTCTTGCCGAGTGGGTTTGGGTCTAGCGGAGCGGGTTTGGTTGTAGCCGTGTGGGTTTGGGTCTAGCCGAGTGGGTTTGGGTCTAGACGAGTGGGCTTAGGTTTAGCCGAGTGGGCTTCGGTGTAGCCGAGTGGGTTTGGGTCTAGCGGAGTGGGTTTGTGTCTAGCGGAGTGGGTTTGGGTCTAGCGGAGTGGGTTTGGGTCTAGCGGAGTGGGTTTGGGTCTTGCGGAGTGGGTTGGAGTCTAGCGGAGTGGGTTTGTGTCTAGCCGAGTGCGTTTGGGTCTAGCCGAGTTGGTTTGGGTCTAGCGGAGTGGGTTTGGGTCCAGCCGAGTGGGTTTGGGTCTAGCCGAGTGGGTTTGTGTCTAGCGGAGTGGGTTTGGGTCTTGCGGAGTGGGTTGGAGTCTGGCGGAGTGGGTTTGCGTCTAGCGGAGTGGGTTTGGGTCTAGCGGAGTGGGTATGCGTCTAGCTGTGTGGGTTTGGGTCTACCCGTGTGGGGTTGGGTGTAGCCGAGTGGGTTTGGGTCTAGCTGAATGTGTTTGGGTCTAGCCGAGTGGGTTTGGGTGTAGCCGACTGGGTTTGGGTCTTGCAGAGTGGGTTTGGGTGTAGCCGAGTGTGTTTGGGTCTAGCCGAGTGGGTTTGGGTCTAGCCCAGTGGGTTTGGGTCTAGCCGAGTGGGTTTGGGTCCAGCCGAGTGGGTTTGCGTCTAGCCGAGTGGGTTTGCGTCTAGCCGAGTGGGTTTGCGTCTAGCGGAGTGGGTTTGGGTCTAGCGGAGTGGGTATGCGTCTAGCCGAGTGGGTTTGGGTCTAGCCGAGTGGGTTTGGGTCTTGCCGAGTGGGTTTTGGTCTAGCCGAGTGGGTTTGGGTCTAGCCAAGTGGGTTTGGGTCTAGCGGAGTGGGTTTGGGTGTAGCCGAGTGGGTTTGACTCTAGCCAAGTGGGTTTGGGTCTAGCCGAGTGGGATTGGGTCTAGCCGAGCAGGTTTGGGTCTAGCCGAGTGTGTTTGGGTCTAGCCGAGTGGGTTTGCATCTAGCCGAGTGGGTTTGGGTCTAGCGGAGTGGGTTTGGTTGTAGCCGAGTGGGTTTGGGTCTAGCCGAGTGGGTTTGGGTCTAGACTAGTGGGTTTGGGTTTAGCCGAGTGGGTTTCGGTGTAGCCAAGTGGGTTTGGGTCTAGCGGAGTGGGTTTGTGTCTAGCGGAGTGGGTTTGGGTCTGGCGGAGTGGGTTTGGGTCTAGCGGAGTGGGTTTGGGTCTAGCGGAGTGGGTTTGGGTCTAGCGGAGTGGGTTTGGGTGTAGCCGAGTGGGTTTGGGACTAGCCGAGTGGGTTTGGGTCTAGCCGAGTGGGTTTGGGTCTAGCCGAATGGGTTCGTGTCTTGCCGAGTGGGTTTGGGTCTAGCGGAGTGGGTTTGGTTGTAGCCGAGTGGGTTTGGGTCTAGCCGAGTGGGTTTGGGTCTAGACGAGTGGGTTTAGGTTTAGCTGAGTGGGTTTCGGTGTAGCCGAGTGGGTTTGGGTCTAGCGGAGTGGGATTGTGTCTAGCGGAGTGGGTTTGGGTCTAGCGGAGTGGGTTTGGGTCTTGTGGAGTGGGTTTGAGTCTAGCGGAGTGGGTTTGCGTCTAGCCGAGTGCGTTTGGGTCTAGCCGAGTTGGTTTGGGTCTAGCGGAGTGGGTTTGGGTCCAGCCGAGTGGGTTTGGGTCTAGCCGAGTGGGTTTGTGTCTAGCCGAGTGGGTTTGGGTCTAGCCGATTGTGTTTTGGTCTAGCTGAGTGGGTTTGGGTCTAGCCGAGTGGGTTTGGGTCCAGCCGAGTGGGTTTGGGTGTAGCCGAGTGGGTTTGGGACTAGCCGAGTGGGTTTGGGTCTAGCCGAGTGGGTTTGGGTCTAGCCGAATGGGTTTTGGTCTTGCCGAGTGTGTTTGGGTCTAGCAAATGGGTTTGGGTCTACCCGAGTGTGTTTGGGTCTAGCCGAGTGGGTTTGGGTCGAGCCGAGTGGGTTTGGGTCTAGCCGAGTGGGTTTGGGTCTAGCGGAGTGGGTTTGGTTGTAGCCGAGTGGGTTTGGGTCTAGCCGATTGGGTTTGGGTCTAGACGAGTGGGTTTAGGTTTAGCCGAGTGGGTTTCGGTGTAGCCGAGTGGGTTTGGGTCTAGCGGAGTGGGTTTGTGTCTAGCCGAGTGTGTTTGGGTCCAGCCGAGTGGGTTTGGGTCTAGCCGAGTGGGTTTGGGTCTAGCAGAGTGGGTTTGGGTCTCGTCGAGTGGGTTTGGGTCTAGCGGTGTGGGTTTGGGTCTACCCGAGTGGGTTTAGGTGTAGCCGAGTGGGTTTGGGTCTAGCTGAATGTGTTTGGGTCTAGCCGAGTGGGTTTGGGTGTAGCCGAGTGGGTTTGGGTCTTGCAGAGTGGGTTTGGGTGTAGCCGAGTGTGTTTGGGTCTAGCCGAGTGGGTTTGGGTCTAGCCGAGTGGGTTTGGGTCTAGCCGAGTGGGTTTGGGTCCAGCCGAGTGGGTTTGGGTCTAGCCGAGTGGGTTTGCGTCTAGCCGAGTGGGTTTGCGTCTAGCGGAGTGGGTTTGGGTCTAGCGGAGTGGGTATGCGTCTAGCCGAGTGGGTTTGGGTCTAGCCGAGTGGGTTTGGGTCTTGCCGAGTGGGTTTTGGTCTAGCCGAGTGGGTTTGGGTCTAGCCAAGTGGGTTTGGGTCTAGCGGAGTGGGTTTGGGTGTAGCCGAGTGGGTTTGAGTCTAGCCAAGTGGGTTTGGGTCTAGCCGAGTGGGATTGGGTCTAGCCGAGCAGGTTTGCGTCTAGCCGCGTGTGTTTGGGTCTAGCCGAGTGGGTTTGCATCTCGCCGAGTGGGTTTGGGTCTAGCGGAGTGGGTTTGGTTGTAGCCGATTGGGTTTGGGTCTAGCCGAGTGGGTTTGGGTCTAGACGAGTGGGTTTGGGTTTAGCCGAGTGGGTTTCGGTGTAGCCAAGTGGGTTTGTGTCTAGCGGAGTGGGTTTGTGTCTAGCGGAGTGGGTTTGGGTCTAGCGGAGTGGGTTTGGGTCTAGCGGAGTGGGTTTGGGTCTAGCGGAGTGGGTTTGGGTCTAGGGGAGTGGGTTTGGGTGTAGCCGAGTGGGTGTGGGGCTAGCCGAGTGGGTTTGGGTCTAGCCGAGTGGGTTTGGGTCTAGCCGAATGGGTTTTGGTCTAGCCGAGTGTGTTTGGGTCTAGCCGAGTGGGTTTGGGTCTACCCGAGTGTGTTTGGGTCTAGCCGACTGGGTTTGGGTCGAGCCGAGTGGGTTTGGATCTAGCCGAGTGGGTTTGGGTCTAGCCGAGTGGGTTTGGGTCTAGCCGAGTGGGTTTGTGTCTAGCCGGGTGGGTTTGGGTCTAGCCGATTGGGTTTGGGTCTAGCCGAGCGCGTTTGGGTCTAGCCAAGTTAGTTTGGGTCTAGCAGAGTGGGTTTGGGTCTAGTCGAGTGGGTTTGGGTCTAGCGGTGTGGGTTTGGGTCTACCCGAGTGGGTTTGGGTGTAGCCGAGTGGGTTTGGGTCTAGCTGAATGTGTTTGGGTCTAGCCGAGTGGGTTTGGGTGTAGCCGAGTGGGTTTGGGTCTTGCAGAGTGGGTTTGGGTGTAGCCGAGTGTGTTTGGGTCTAGCCGAGTGGGTTTGGGTCTAGCCGAGTGGGTTTGGGTCTAGCCGAGTGGGTTTGGGTCCAGCCGAGTGGGTTTGGGTCTAGCCGAGTGGGTTTGCGTCTAGCCGAGTGGGTTTGCGTCTAGCGGAGTGGGTTTGGGTCTAGCGGAGTGGGTATGCGTCTAGCCGAGTGGGTTTGGGTCTAGCCGAGTGGGTTTGGGTCTTGCCGAGTGGGTTTTGGTCTAGCCGAGTGGGTTTGGGTCTAGCCAAGTGGGTTTGGGTCTAGCGGAGTGGGTTTGGGTGTAGCCGAGTGGGTTTGAGTCTAGCCAAGTGGGTTTGGGTCTAGCCGAGTGGGATTGGGTCTAGCCGAGCAGGTTTGGGTCTAGCCGCATGTGTTTGGGTCTAGCCGAGTGGGTTTGCATCTAGCCGAGTGGGTTTGGGTCTAGCGGAGTGGGTTTGGTTGTAGCCGAGTGGGTTTGGGTCTAGCCGAGTGGGTTTGGGTCTAGACGAGTGGGTTTGGGATTAGCCGAGTGGGTTTCGGTGTAGCCAAGTGGGTTTGGGTCTAGCGGAGTGGGTTTGTGTCTAGCGGAGTGGGTTTGTGTCTAGCGGAGTGGGTTTGGGTCTAGCGGAGTGGGTTTGGGTCTAGCGGAGTGGGTTTGGGTCTAGCGGAGTGGGTTTGGGTGTAGCCGAGTGGGTTTGGGACTAGCCGGGTGGGTTTGGGTCTAGCCGAGTGGGTTTGGGTCTAGCCGAATGGGTTTTTGTCTAGCCGAGTGTGTTTGGGTCTAGCCGAGTGGGTTTGGGTCTACCCGAGTGTGTTTGGGTCTAGCCGAGTGGGTTTGGGTCGAGCCGAGTGGGTTTGGGTCTAGCCGAGTGGGTTTGGGTCTAGCCGAGTGGGTTTGGGTCTAGCCGAGTGGGTTTGTGTCTAGCCGAGTGGGTTTGGGTCTAGCCGATTGGGTTTGGGTCTAGCCGAGCGCGTTTGGGTCTAGCCGAGTTGGTTTGGGTCTAGCGGAGTGGGTTTGGGTCTAGCGGAGTGGGTTTGGGTGTAGCCGAGTGGGTTTGAGTCTAGCCAAGTGGGTTTGGGTCTAGCCGAGTGGGATTGGGTCTAGCCAAATGGGTTTGGGTCTAGCCGAGTGTGTTTGGGTCTAACCGAGTGGGTTTGCATCTAGCCGAGGGGGTTTGGGTCTAGCGGAGTGGGTTTGGTTGTAGCCGAGTGGGTTTGGGTCTAGCCGAGTGGGTTTGGGTCTAGACGAGTGGGTTTGGGTTTAGCCGAGTGGGTTTCGGTGTAGCCAAGTGGGTTTGGGTCTAGCGGAGTGGGTTTGTGTCTAGCGGAGTGGGTTTGGGTCTAGCGGAGTGGGTTTGGGTCTAGCGGAGTGGGTTTGGCTCTAGCGGAGTGGGTTTGGGTCTAGCGGAGTGGGTTTGGGTGTAGCCGAGTGGGTTTGGGACTAGCCGAGTGGGTTTGGGTCTAGCCGAGTGGGTTTGGGTCTAGCCGAATGGGGTTTGGTCTAGCCGAGTGTGTTTGGGTCTAGCCGAGTGGGTTTGGGTCTACCCGAGTGTGTTTGGGTCTAGCCGAGTGGGTTTGGGTCGAGCCGAGTGGGTTTGGGTCTAGCCGAGTGGGTTTGGGTCTAGCCGATTGGGTTTGGGACTAGCCGAGCGCGTTTGGGTCTAGCCGAGTTGGTTTGGGTCTAGCGGAGTGGGTTTGGGTCCAGCCGAGTGGGTTTGGGTCTAGCCGAGTGGGTTTGTGTCTAGCCGAGTGGGTTTGGGTCTAGCCGAGTGGGTTTGAGTGTAGCCGAGTGGGTTTGGGTCTAGGCGATTGGGTTTGGGTCTAGCCGAGTGGGTTTGGGTCTGGCGGAGTGGGTTTGGGTCTATTGGAGTGGGTTTGGGTCTAGCCGATTGGGTTTGGGTCTAGCCGAGCGCGTTTGGGTCTAGCCAAGTTAGTTTGGGTCTAGCAGAGTGGGTTTGGGTCTAGTCGAGTGGGTTTGGGTCTAGCGGTGTGGGTTTGGGTCTACCCGAGTGGGTTTGGGTGTAGCCGAGTGGGTTTGGGTCTAGCTGAATGTGTTTGGGTCTAGCCGAGTGGGTTTGGGTGTAGCCGAGTGGGTTTGGGTCTTGCAGAGTGGGTTTGGGTGTAGCCGAGTGTGTTTGGGTCTAGCCGAGTGGGTTTGGGTCTAGCCGAGTGGGTTTGGGTCTAGCCGAGTGGGTTTGGGTCCAGCCGAGTGGGTTTGGGTCTAGCCGAGTGGGTTTGCGTCTAGCCGAGTGGGTTTGCGTCTAGCGGAGTGGGTTTGGGTCTAGCGGAGTGGGTATGCGTCTAGCCGAGTGGGTTTGGGTCTAGCCGAGTGGGTTTGGGTCTTGCCGAGTGGGTTTTGGTCTAGCCGAGTGGGTTTGGGTCTAGCCAAGTGGGTTTGGGTCTAGCGGAGTGGGTTTGGGTGTAGCCGAGTGGGTTTGAGTCTAGCCAAGTGGGTTTGGGTCTAGCCGAGTGGGATTGGGTCTAGCCGAGCAGGTTTGGGTCTAGCCGCATGTGTTTGGGTCTAGCCGAGTGGGTTTGCATCTAGCCGAGTGGGTTTGGGTCTAGCGGAGTGGGTTTGGTTGTAGCCGAGTGGGTTTGGGTCTAGCCGAGTGGGTTTGGGTCTAGACGAGTGGGTTTGGGATTAGCCGAGTGGGTTTCGGTGTAGCCAAGTGGGTTTGGGTCTAGCGGAGTGGGTTTGTGTCTAGCGGAGTGGGTTTGTGTCTAGCGGAGTGGGTTTGGGTCTAGCGGAGTGGGTTTGGGTCTAGCGGAGTGGGTTTGGGTCTAGCGGAGTGGGTTTGGGTGTAGCCGAGTGGGTTTGGGACTAGCCGGGTGGGTTTGGGTCTAGCCGAGTGGGTTTGGGTCTAGCCGAATGGGTTTTTGTCTAGCCGAGTGTGTTTGGGTCTAGCCGAGTGGGTTTGGGTCTACCCGAGTGTGTTTGGGTCTAGCCGAGTGGGTTTGGGTCGAGCCGAGTGGGTTTGGGTCTTGCCGAGTGGGTTTGGGTCTAGCCGAGTGGGTTTGGGTCTAGCCGAGTGGGTTTGTGTCTAGCCGAGTGGGTTTGGGTCTAGCCGATTGGGTTTGGGTCTAGCCGAGCGCGTTTGGGTCTAGCCGAGTTGGTTTGGGTCTAGCGGAGTGGGTTTGGGTCCAGCCGAGTGGGTTTGGGTTTAGCCGAGTGGGTTTGTGTCTAGCCGAGTAGGTTTGGGTCTAGCCGAGTGGGTTTGGGTGTAGCCAAGTGGGTTTGGGTCTAGCGGAGTGGGTTTGTGTCTAGCGGAGTGGGTTTGGGTCTAGCGGAGTGGGTTTTTGTCTAGGGGAGTGGGTTTGGGTCTAGCGGAGTGGGTTTGGGTCTAGCGGAGTGGGTTTGGGTGTAGCCGAGTGGGTTTGGGACTAGCCGAGTGGGTTTGGGTCTAGCCGAGTGGGTTTGGGTCTAGCCGAATGGGTTTTGGTCTAGCCGAGTGTGTTTGGGTCTAGCCGAGTGGGTTTGGGTCTACCCGAGTGTGTTTGGGTCTAGCCGAGTGGGTTTGGGTCGAGCCGAGTGGGTTTGGGTCTAGCCGAGTGGGTTTGGGTCTAGCCGAGTGGGTTTGGGTCTAGCCGAGTGGGTTTGTGTCTAGCCGAGTGGGTTTGGGTCTAGCCGATTGGGTTTGGGTCTAGCCGAGCGCGTTTGGGTCTAGCCGAGCTGGTTTGGGTCTAGCGGAGTGGGTTTGGGTCCAGCCGAGTGGGTTTGGGTCTAGCCGAGTGGGTTTGTGTCTAGCCGATTGGGTTTGGGACTAGCCGAGCGCGTTTGGGTCTAGCCGAGTTGGTTTGGGTCTAGCGGAGTGGGTTTGGGTCCAGCCGAGTGGGTTTGGGTCTAGCCGAGTGGGTTTGTGTCTAGCCGAGTGGGTTTGGGTCTAGCCGAATGGGTTTTGGTCTAGCCGAGTGTGTTTGGGTCTAGCCGAGTGGGTTTGGGTCTACCCGAGTGTGTTTGGGTCTAGCCGAGTGGGTTTGGGTCGAGCCGAGTGGGTTTGGGTCTAGCCGAGTGGGTTCGGGTCTAGCCGAGTGGGTTTGGGTCTAGCCGAGTGGGTTTGTGTCTAGCCGAGTGGGTTTGGGTCTAGCCGATTGGGTTTGGGTCTAGCCGAGCGCGTTTGGGTCTAGCCGAGTGGGTTTGAGTCTAGCCAAGTGGGTTTGGGTCTAGCCGAGTGGGATTGGGTCTAGCCGAGCAGGTTTGGGTCTAGCCGCATGTGTTTGGGTCTAGCCGAGTGGGTTTGCATCTAGCCGAGTGGGTTTGGGTCTAGCGGAGTGGGTTTGGTTGTAGCCGAGTGGGTTTGGGTCTAGCCGAGTGGGTTTGGGTCTAGACGAGTGGGTTTGGGATTAGCCGAGTGGGTTTCGGTGTAGCCAAGTGGGTTTGGGTCTAGCGGAGTGGGTTTGTGTCTAGCGGAGTGGGTTTGTGTCTAGCGGAGTGGGTTTGGGTCTAGCGGAGTGGGTTTGGGTCTAGCGGAGTGGGTTTGGGTCTAGCGGAGTGGGTTTGGGTGTAGCCGAGTGGGTTTGGGACTAGCCGGGTGGGTTTGGGTCTAGCCGAGTGGGTTTGGGTCTAGCCGAATGGGTTTTTGTCTAGCCGAGTGTGTTTGGGTCTAGCCGAGTGGGTTTGGGTCTACCCGAGTGTGTTTGGGTCTAGCCGAGTGGGTTTGGGTCGAGCCGAGTGGGTTTGGGTCTTGCCGAGTGGGTTTGGGTCTAGCCGAGTGGGTTTGGGTCTAGCCGAGTGGGTTTGTGTCTAGCCGAGTGGGTTTGGGTCTAGCCGATTGGGTTTGGGTCTAGCCGAGCGCGTTTGGGTCTAGCCGAGTTGGTTTGGGTCTAGCGGAGTGGGTTTGGGTCCAGCCGAGTGGGTTTGGGTTTAGCCGAGTGGGTTTGTGTCTAGCCGAGTAGGTTTGGGTCTAGCCGAGTGGGTTTGGGTGTAGCCAAGTGGGTTTGGGTCTAGCGGAGTGGGTTTGTGTCTAGCGGAGTGGGTTTGGGTCTAGCGGAGTGGGTTTTTGTCTAGGGGAGTGGGTTTGGGTCTAGCGGAGTGGGTTTGGGTCTAGCGGAGTGGGTTTGGGTGTAGCCGAGTGGGTTTGGGACTAGCCGAGTGGGTTTGGGTCTAGCCGAGTGGGTTTGGGTCTAGCCGAATGGGTTTTGGTCTAGCCGAGTGTGTTTGGGTCTAGCCGAGTGGGTTTGGGTCTACCCGAGTGTGTTTGGGTCTAGCCGAGTGGGTTTGGGTCGAGCCGAGTGGGTTTGGGTCTAGCCGAGTGGGTTTGGGTCTAGCCGAGTGGGTTTGGGTCTAGCCGAGTGGGTTTGTGTCTAGCCGAGTGGGTTTGGGTCTAGCCGATTGGGTTTGGGTCTAGCCGAGCGCGTTTGGGTCTAGCCGAGCTGGTTTGGGTCTAGCGGAGTGGGTTTGGGTCCAGCCGAGTGGGTTTGGGTCTAGCCGAGTGGGTTTGTGTCTAGCCGATTGGGTTTGGGACTAGCCGAGCGCGTTTGGGTCTAGCCGAGTTGGTTTGGGTCTAGCGGAGTGGGTTTGGGTCCAGCCGAGTGGGTTTGGGTCTAGCCGAGTGGGTTTGTGTCTAGCCGAGTGGGTTTGGGTCTAGCCGAGTGGGTTTGAGTGTAGCCGAGTGGGTTTGGGTCTAGGCGATTGGGTTTGGGTCTAGCCGAGTGGGTTTGGGTCTGGCGGAGTGGGTTTGGGTCTATTGGAGTGGGTTTGGGTCTAGCCGATTGGGTTTGGGTCTAGCCGAGCGCGTTTGGGTCTAGCCAAGTTAGTTTGGGTCTAGCAGAGTGGGTTTGGGTCTAGTCGAGTGGGTTTGGGTCTAGCGGTGTGGGTTTGGGTCTACCCGAGTGGGTTTGGGTGTAGCCGAGTGGGTTTGGGTCTAGCTGAATGTGTTTGGGTCTAGCCGAGTGGGTTTGGGTGTAGCCGAGTGGGTTTGGGTCTTGCAGAGTGGGTTTGGGTGTAGCCGAGTGTGTTTGGGTCTAGCCGAGTGGGTTTGGGTCTAGCCGAGTGGGTTTGGGTCTAGCCGAGTGGGTTTGGGTCCAGCCGAGTGGGTTTGGGTCTAGCCGAGTGGGTTTGCGTCTAGCCGAGTGGGTTTGCGTCTAGCGGAGTGGGTTTGGGTCTAGCGGAGTGGGTATGCGTCTAGCCGAGTGGGTTTGGGTCTAGCCGAGTGGGTTTGGGTCTTGCCGAGTGGGTTTTGGTCTAGCCGAGTGGGTTTGGGTCTAGCCAAGTGGGTTTGGGTCTAGCGGAGTGGGTTTGGGTGTAGCCGAGTGGGTTTGAGTCTAGCCAAGTGGGTTTGGGTCTAGCCGAGTGGGATTGGGTCTAGCCGAGCAGGTTTGGGTCTAGCCGCATGTGTTTGGGTCTAGCCGAGTGGGTTTGCATCTAGCCGAGTGGGTTTGGGTCTAGCGGAGTGGGTTTGGTTGTAGCCGAGTGGGTTTGGGTCTAGCCGAGTGGGTTTGGGTCTAGACGAGTGGGTTTGGGATTAGCCGAGTGGGTTTCGGTGTAGCCAAGTGGGTTTGGGTCTAGCGGAGTGGGTTTGTGTCTAGCGGAGTGGGTTTGTGTCTAGCGGAGTGGGTTTGGGTCTAGCGGAGTGGGTTTGGGTCTAGCGGAGTGGGTTTGGGTCTAGCGGAGTGGGTTTGGGTGTAGCCGAGTGGGTTTGGGACTAGCCGGGTGGGTTTGGGTCTAGCCGAGTGGGTTTGGGTCTAGCCGAATGGGTTTTTGTCTGGCCGAGTGTGTTTGGGTCTAGCCGAGTGGGTTTGGGTCTACCCGAGTGTGTTTGGGTCTAGCCGAGTGGGTTTGGGTCGAGCCGAGTGGGTTTGGGTCTTGCCGAGTGGGTTTGGGTCTAGCCGAGTGGGTTTGGGTCTAGCCGAGTGGGTTTGTGTCTAGCCGAGTGGGTTTGGGTCTAGCCGATTGGGTTTGGGTCTAGCCGAGCGCGTTTGGGTCTAGCCGAGTTGGTTTGGGTCTAGCGGAGTGGGTTTGGGTCCAGCCGAGTGGGTTTGGGTTTAGCCGAGTGGGTTTGTGTCTAGCCGAGTAGGTTTGGGTCTAGCCGAGTGGGTTTGGGTGTAGCCAAGTGGGTTTGGGTCTAGCGGAGTGGGTTTGTGTCTAGCGGAGTGGGTTTGGGTCTAGCGGAGTGGGTTTTTGTCTAGGGGAGTGGGTTTGGGTCTAGCGGAGTGGGTTTGGGTCTAGCGGAGTGGGTTTGGGTGTAGCCGAGTGGGTTTGGGACTAGCCGAGTGGGTTTGGGTCTAGCCGAGTGGGTTTGGGTCTAGCCGAATGGGTTTTGGTCTAGCCGAGTGTGTTTGGGTCTAGCCGAGTGGGTTTGGGTCTACCCGAGTGTGTTTGGGTCTAGCCGAGTGGGTTTGGGTCGAGCCGAGTGGGTTTGGGTCTAGCCGAGTGGGTTTGGGTCTAGCCGAGTGGGTTTGGGTCTAGCCGAGTGGGTTTGTGTCTAGCCGAGTGGGTTTGGGTCTAGCCGATTGGGTTTGGGTCTAGCCGAGCGCGTTTGGGTCTAGCCGAGCTGGTTTGGGTCTAGCGGAGTGGGTTTGGGTCCAGCCGAGTGGGTTTGGGTCTAGCCGAGTGGGTTTGTGTCTAGCCGAGTGGGTTTGGGTCTAGCCGAGTGGGTTTGGGTGTAGCCGAGTGGGTTTGGGTCTAGCCGAGTGGGTTTGGGTCCAGCCGAGTGGGTTTGGGTCTAGCCGAGTGGGTTTGGGTCTAGCCGAATGGGTTTGGGTCTAGCCGAGTGGGTTTGGGTCTTGCCGAGTGGGTTTTGGTCTAGCCGAGTGGGTTTGGGTCTAGCCAAGTGGGTTTGGGTCTAGCGGAGTGGGTTTGGGTGTAGCCGAGTGGGTTTGAGTCTAGCCAAGTGGGTTTGGGTCTAGCCGAGTGGGATTGGGTCTAGCCAAATGGGTTTGGGTCTAGCCGAGTGTGTTTGGGTCTAACCGAGTGGGTTTGCATCTAGCCGAGGGGGTTTGGGTCTAGCGGAGTGGGTTTGGTTGTAGCCGAGTGGGTTTGGGTCTAGCCGAGTGGGTTTGGGTCTAGACGAGTGGGTTTGGGTTTAGCCGAGTGGGTTTCGGTGTAGCCAAGTGGGTTTGGGTCTAGCGGAGTGGGTTTGTGTCTAGCGGAGTGGGTTTGGGTCTAGCGGAGTGGGTTTGGGTCTAGCGGAGTGGGTTTGGCTCTAGCGGAGTGGGTTTGGGTCTAGCGGAGTGGGTTTGGGTGTAGCCGAGTGGGTTTGGGACTAGCCGAGTGGGTTTGGGTCTAGCCGAGTGGGTTTGGGTCTAGCCGAATGGGGTTTGGTCTAGCCGAGTGTGTTTGGGTCTAGCCGAGTGGGTTTGGGTCTACCCGAGTGTGTTTGGGTCTAGCCGAGTGGGTTTGGGTCGAGCCGAGTGGGTTTGGGTCTAGCCGAGTGGGTTTGGGTCTAGCCGAGTGGGTTTGTGTCTAGCCGAGTGGGTTTGGGTCTAGCCGATTGGGTTTGGGACTAGCCGAGCGCGTTTGGGTCTAGCCGAGTTGGTTTGGGTCTAGCGGAGTGGGTTTGGGTCCAGCCGAGTGGGTTTGGGTCTAGCCGAGTGGGTTTGTGTCTAGCCGAGTGGGTTTGGGTCTAGCCGAGTGGGTTTGAGTGTAGCCGAGTGGGTTTGGGTCTAGGCGATTGGGTTTGGGTCTAGCCGAGTGGGTTTGGGTCTGGCGGAGTGGGTTTGGGTCTATTGGAGTGGGTTTGGGTCTGCCGAGTGGGTTTGGGTCTAGCCGAGTGGGTTTGGGTGTAGCCGAGTGTGTTTGGGTCTAGCCGAGTGGGTTTGGGTCTAGCCGAGTGGGTTTGGGTCTAGCCGAGTGGGTTTGGGTCCAGCCGAGTGGGTTTGGGTCTAGCCGACTGGGTTTGCGTCTAGCCGAGTGGGTTTGCGTCTAGCGGAGTGGGTTTGGGTCTAGCGGAGTGGGTATGCGTCTAGCCGAGTGAGTTTGGGTCTAGCCGAGTGGGTTTGGGTCTTGCCGACTGGGGTTTGGTCTAGCCGAGTGGGTTTGGGTCTAGCCAAGTGGGTTTGGGTCTAGCGGAGTGGGTTTGGGTGTAGCCGAGTGGGTTTGAGTCTAGCCAAGTGGGTTTGGGTCTAGCCGAGTGGGATTGGGTCTAGCCGAGCAGGTTTCGGTCTAGCCGAGTGTGTTTGGGTCTAGCCGAGTGGGTTTGCATCTAGCCGAGTGGGTTTGGGTCTAGCGGAGTGGGTTTGGTTGTAGCCGAGTGGGTTTGGGTCTAGCCGAGTGGGTTTGGGTCTAGACGAGTGGGTTTGGGTTTAGCCGAGTGGGTTTCGGTGTAGCCAAGTGGGTTTGGGTCTAGCGGAGTGGGTTTGTGTCTAGCGGAGTGGGTTTGGGTCTAGCGGAGTGGGTTTGGGTCTAGCGGAGTGGGTTTGGGTCTAGCGGAGTGGGTTTGGGTCTAGCGGAGTGGGTTTGGGTGTAGCCGAGTGGGTTTGGGACTAGCCGAGTGGGTTTGGGTCTAGCCGAGTGGGTTTGGGTCTAGCCGAATGGGTTTTGGTCTTGCAGAGTGTGTTTGGGTCTAGCCGAGTGGGTTTGGGTCTACCCGAGTGTGTTTGGGTGTAGCCGAGTGGGTTTGGGTCGAGCCGAGTGGGTTTGGGTCTAGCCGAGTGGGTTTGGGTCTAGCCGAGTGGGTTTGGGTCCAGCCGAGTGGGTTGGGTCTAGCCGAGTGGGTTTGCGTCTAGCCGAGTGGGTTTGTGTCTAGCGGAGTGGGTTTGGGTCTAGAGGAGTGGGTATGCGTCTAGCCGAGTGGGTTTGGGTCTAGCCGAGTGGGTTTGGGTCTTGCCGAGTGGGTTTTGGTCTAGCCGAGTGGGTTTGGGTCTAGCCAAGTGGGTTTGGGTCTAGCGGAGTGGGTTTGGGTGTAGCCGAGTGGGTTTGAGTCTAGCCAAGTGGGTTTGGGTCTAGCCGAGTGGGATTGGGTCTAGCCGAGTGGGTTTGGGTCTAGCCGAGTGTGTTTGGGTCTAGCCGAGTGGGTTTGCGTCTAGCCGAGTGGGTTTGGGTCTAGCGGAGTGGGTTTGGTTGTAGCCGAGTGGGTTTGGGTCTAGCTGAGTCGGTTTGGGTCTAGACGAGTGGGTTTGGGTTTAGCCGAGTGGGTTTCGGTGTAGCCAAGTGGGTTTGGGTCTAGCGGAGTGGGTTTGTGTCTAGCGGAGTGGGTTTGGGTCTAGCGGAGTGGGTTTGGGTCTAGCGGAGCGGGTTTGGGTCTAGCGGAGTCGGGTTTGGGTCTAGCCGAGTGGGTTTGGGTCTAGCCGAGTTGGTTTGGGTCTAGCGGAGTGGGTTTGGGTCTAGCGGAGTGGGTTTGGTTCTAGCGGAGTGGGTTTGGGTGTAGCCGAGTGGGTTTGGGACTATCCGAGTGGGTTTGAGTCTAGCCGAGTGGGTTTGGGTCTAGCCGAGTGGGTTTGTGTCTAGCCGAGTGGGTTTGGGTCTAGCCGATTGGGTTTGGGTCTAGCCGAGTGGGTTTGGGTCTAGCCGAGTGGGTTTGGGTCCACCCGAGTGGGTTTGGGTCTAGCGGAGTGGGTTTGGGTCTAGCAGAGTGGGTTTGGGTCTAGCGGTGTGGGTTTGGGTCTAGCGGAGTGGGTTTGGGTGTAGCCGAGTGGGTTTGGGTCTAGCCGAGTGGGTTTGGGTCTAGCCGAGTGGGTTTGGGTCTAGCCGAGTGGATTTGGGTCTAGCGGTGTGGGTTTGGGTGTAGCCGAGTGGGTTTGGGTCTAGCCGAGTGGGTTTGGGTCTAGCCGAGTGGGTTTGGGTCGAGCCGAGTGGGTTTGGGTGCAGCCGAGTGGGTTTGGGTCTAGCCGAGTGTGTTTGGGTCTAGGCGAGTGGGTTTGGGTCTAGCCGACTGGGTTTGGGTCTAGCCGAGTGGGTTTGGGTCTAGCCGAGTAGGTTTGGGTCTAGCCGAGTGGGTTTACGTCTAGCCGAGTGGGTTTGGGTCTAGCAGAGTGGGTTTGGGTGTAGCCGAGTGGGTTTGGGTGTAGCCGAGTGGGTTTGGGTCTGGACGAGTGGGTTTGGGTGTAGCCGAGTGGGTTTGGGTCCAGCCGAGTGGGTTTGGGTCTAGCCGAGTGGGTTTGGGTCTAACCGAGTGGGTTTGTGTCTAGCGGAGTGGGTTTGGGTCTAGCTGAGTGGGATTGGGTCTAGCCGAGTGGGTTTGGGTCTAGCCGAGTGGGTTTGGGACTAGCCGAGTGGGTTTGGGACTAGCCGAGTGGGTTTGGGTCTAGCCGAGTGGGGTTGCGTCTAGCTGAATGGGTTTGGGTCTAGCCGAGTGGGTTTGGGTCTAGCCGAGTGGGTCTGGGTCTAGCCGAAAGTGTTTGGGTCTAGCCGAGTGGGTTTGGGTCTAGCCGTGTGGGTTTGGGTCTAGCCGAGTGGGTGTGGGTCTAGCCGAGTGGGTTTGGGTCTAGCCGAGTGGGTTTGGGTCAAGCCGAGTGGGTTTGGGTCTTGCCAAGTGGGTTTGGGTCTAGCCGAGTGGGTTTGTGCCTAGCCAAGTGGGTTTGGGTCTAGCGGAGTGGGTTTGGGTCTAGCGGAGTGGGTTTGGGTCTAGCCGAGTGGGTTTGGGTCTAGACGAGTGGGTTTGGGTCTAGCCGAGTTGGTTTGGGTCTAGCGGAGTGGGTTTGGGCCTAGCGGAGTGGGTTTGGGTGTAGCGGAGTGGGTTTGGGTGTAGCTGAGTGGGTTTGGGACTAGCCGAGTGGGTTTGGGTCTAGCGGAGTGGGTTTGGGTCTAGCCGAATGGGTTTGGGTCTACCCGAGTGGGTTTGGGTCTAGCCGAGTGGGTTTGGGTCTAGCCGAATGGGTTTGGGTCTCGCCGAGTGGGTTTGGGTGTAGCCGAGTGGGTTTGGGCCTAGCGGAGTGGGTTTGGGTCTAGCCGAGTGGGTTTGGGTCTAGCCGAGTGGGTTTGGGTCTAGCCGAGTGGGTTTGGGTCTAGCCGAGTGGGTTTGGGTCTAGCCGAGTGGGTTTGGGTCTAGCCGAGTTGGTTTGCGTCTAGCCGAGTGGGTTTGGGTCTAGCCGAGTGGGTTTGAGTCTAGCCGAGTGGGTTTGGGTCTAGCTGAGTGGGTTTGGGTCTAGCCGAGTGGGTTTGGGTGTAGCCGAGTGGGTTTGAGTCCAGCCGAGTGGGTTTGCGTCTAGCTGAGTGGGTTTGGGTCTAGCGGAGTGGGTTTGGGTGTAGCTGAGTGGATTTGGGTCTAGCCGAGTGGGTTTGGGTCTAGACGAGTGGGTTTGGGTCTAGCCGAGTGGGTTTCGGTCTAGCCGAGTGGGTTTGGGTCTAGCGGAGTGGGTTTGGGTCTAGCCGAGTCCGTTTGGGTCTAGCCGAGTGGGTTTGGGACTAGCTGAGTGGGTTTGGGACTAGCGGGGTGGGTTTGGTTCTAGCGGAGTGGGTTTAGGTCTAGCCGATTGGGTTTGGGTCTAGCCGAGTGGGTTTGGGTCTGGCGGAGTGGGTTTGGTTCTAGTGGAGTGGGTTTGGGTCTAGCCGAGTGGGTTTGGGTCTAGCCGAGTGGGTTTGGGTCCAGCCGTGTGGGTTTGGGTCTAGCCGTGTGGGTTTGGGTCTAGCCGATTGGGTTTGGGTCTAGCCATGTGGGTTTGGGTCCAGCCGAATGGGTTAGGGTCTAGCGGAGTGGGTTTGGGTGTAGCCGCGTGGGTTTGGGTCTAGCCGAGTGGCTTTGGGTCTAGCCGAGTGGGTTTGGGTCTAGCCGAGTGGGTTTGGGTGTAGCCGAGTGGGTTTGGGTCTAGCGGAGTGGGTTTGGGTGTAGCCGAGTGGGTTTGGGTTTAGCCGAGTGGGTTTGGGTCTAGCCGACTGGGTTTGGGTCTAGCCGAGTGGGTTTGGGTCTAGCCGAGTAGGTTTGGGTCTAGCCGAGTGGGTTTACGTCTAGCCGAGTGGGTTTGGGTCTAGCAGAGTGGGTTTGGGTGTAGCCGAGTGGGTTTGGGTGTAGCCGAGTGGGTTTGGGTCTGGACGAGTGGGTTTGGGTGTAGCCGAGTGGGTTTGGGTCTAGCCGAGTGGGTTTGGGTCTAGCCGAGTGGGTTTACGTCTAGCCGAGATGGTTCGGGTCTAGCGGAGTGGGTTTGGGCCTAGCGGAGTGGGTTTGGGTGTAGCGGAGTGGGTTTGGGTGTAGCTGAGTGGGTTTGGGACTAGCCGAGTGGGTTTGGGTCTAGCGGAGTGGGTTTGGGTCTAGCCGAATGGGTTTGGGTCTACCCGAGTGGGTTTGGGTCTAGCCGAGCGGGTTTGGGTCTAGCCGAATGGGTTTGGGTCTCGCCGAGTGGGTTTGGGTGTAGCCGAGTGGGTTTGGGCCTAGCGGAGTGGGTTTGGGTGTAGCCGAGTGGGTTCGGGTCTAGCCGAGTGGGTTTGGGTCTAGCCGAGTGGGTTTGGGTCTAGCCGAGTGGGTTTGGGTCTAGCCGAGTTGGTTTGCGTCTAGCCGAGTGGGTTTGGGTCTAGCCGAGTGGGTTTGGGTCTAGCCGAGTGGGTTTGGGTCTAGCTGAGTGGGTTTGGGTCTGGCCGAGTGGGTTTGGGACTAGCCGAGTGGGTTTGGGGCTAGCCGAGTGGGTTTGGGTCTAGCCAAATGGGTTTGGGTCTAGCGCAGTGGGTTTGGGTGTAGCCGAGTGGGTTTGGGTCTAGCCGAGTGGGTTTGGTTCTAGCCGAGCGGGTTTGGGTCTAGCTGAGTGGGTTTGGGTCTAGCCGAGTGTGTTTGGGTCTAGCCGAGTGGGTTTGCGTCTAGCTGAGTGGGTTTGGGTCTAGCGGAGTGGGTTTGGGTGCAGCCGAGTGGGTTTGGGTCTGGCGGAGTGGGTTTGGGTCTAGCCGAGTGGGTTTGGGTCTAGCCGAGTGGGTTTGGGTGTAGCTGAGTGGGTTTGTGTCCAACCGAGTGGGTTTGGTTCTAGCGGATTGGGTTTGGTTGTAGCCAAGTGGGTTCAGGTTCAGCCGAGTGGGTTTCGGTGTAGCCGAGTGGGTTTGGGTCTAGCGGAGTGGGTTTGAGTCTAGCGGAGTGGGTTTGCGTCTAGCGGAGTGGGTTTGGGTCTTGCGGAGTGGGTTTGGGTCTAGCAGAGTGGGTTTGGGTCTAGCCGAGTGCGTTTGGGTCTAGCCGAGTTGGTTTGGGTCTAGCGGAGTGGGTTTGGGTCCAGCCGAATGGGTTTGGGTCTAGCCGAGTGGGCTTGGGTCTAGCCGATTTGGTTTGGGTCTAGCCGAGTGGGTTTGGGTCTAGCCGAGTGGGTTTGGGTCCAGCCGAGTGGGTTTGGGTCTAGCGGAGTGGGTTTGGGTCTAGTCGAGTGGGTTTGGGTCTAGCGGTGTGGTTTGGGTCTAGCCGAGTGGGTTTGGGTGTAGCCGATTGGGTTTGGGTCTAGCCCAGTGGGTTTGGGTCTAGCCGAGTGGGTTTGGGTCCAGCCGAGTGGGTTTGGGTGTAGCCGAGTGGGTTTGGGTCCAGCCGATTGGGTTTGGGTCTAGCCGAGTGTGTTTGGGTCTAGCCGAGTGGGTTTGGGTGCAGCCGAGTGGGTTTGGGTCTAGCCGAGTGTGTTTGGGTCTAGCCGAGTGGGTTTGGGTCTAGCCGAGTGGGTTTGGGTCTAGCCGAGTGGGTTTGGGTCTAGCGGAGTGGGTTTGGGTGTAGCCGAGTGGGTTTGGGTCTAGCCGAGTGGGTTTGGGTCTAGCCGACTGGGTTTGGGTCTAGCCGAGTGGGTTTGGGTCTAGCCGAGTAGGTTTGGGTCTAGCCGAGTGGGTTTACGTCTAGCCGAGTGGGTTTGGGTCTAGCAGAGTGGGTTTGGGTGTAGCCGAGTGGGTTTGGGTGTAGCCGAGTGGGTTTGGGTCTGGACGAGTGGGTTTGGGTGTAGCCGAGTGGGTTTGGGTCTAGCCGAGTGGGTTTGGGTCTAGCCGAGTGGGTTTACGTCTAGCCGAGATGGTTCGGGTCTAGCGGAGTGGGTTTGGGCCTAGCGGAGTGGGTTTGGGTGTAGCGGAGTGGGTTTGGGTGTAGCTGAGTGGGTTTGGGACTAGCCGAGTGGGTTTGGGTCTAGCGGAGTGGGTTTGGGTCTAGCCGAATGGGTTTGGGTCTACCCGAGTGGGTTTGGGTCTAGCCGAGTGGGCTTGGGTCTAGCCGAATGGGTTTGGGTCTCGCCGAGTGGGTTTGGGTGTAGCCGAGTGGGTTTGGGCCTAGCGGAGTGGGTTTGGGTGTAGCCGAGTGGGTTTGGGTCTAGCCGAGTGGGTTTGGGTCTAGCCGAGTGGGTTTGGGTCTAGCCGAGTGGGTTTGGGTCTAGCCGAGTTGGTTTGCGTCTAGCCGAGTGGGTTTGGGTCTAGCCGAGTGGGTTTGGGTCTAGCCGAGTGGGTTTGGGTCTAGCGGAGTGGGTTTGGGTCTAGCCGAGTGGGTTTGGGACTAGCCGAGTGGGTTTGGGTCTAGCCGAGTGGGTTTGGGTCTAGCCAAGTGGGTTTGGGTCTAGCGCAGTGGGTTTGGGTGTAGCCGAGTGGGTTTGGGTCTAGCCGAGTGGGTTTGGTTCTAGCCGAGCGGGTTTGGGTCTAGCTGAGTGGGTTTGGGTCTAGCCGAGTGTGTTTGTGTCTAGCCGAGTGGGTTTGGGTCTAGCCGATTGGGTTTGGGTCTAGCCGAGTGGGTTTGGGTCTAGCCGAGTGGGTTTGGGTCCACCCGAGTGGGTTTGGGTCTAGCGGAGTGGGTTTGGGTCTAGCAGAGTGGGTTTGGGTCTAGCGGTGTGGGTTTGGGTCTAGCGGAGTGGGTTTGGGTGTAGCCGAGTGGGTTTGGGTCTAGCCGAGTGGGTTTGGGTCTAGCCGAGTGGGTTTGGGTCTAGCCGAGTGGATTTGGGTCTAGCGGTGTGGGTTTGGGTGCAGCCGAGTGGGTTTGGGTCTAGCCGAGTGGGTTTGGGTCTAGCCGAGTGGGTTTGGGTCGAGCCGAGTGGGTTTGGGTGCAGCCGAGTGGGTTTGGGTCTAGCCGAATGTGTTTGGGTCTAGGCGAGTGGGTTTGGGTCTAGCCGACTGGGTTTGGGTCTAGCCGAGTGGGTTTGGGTCTAGCCGAGTAGGTTTGGGTCTAGCCGAGTGGGTTTACGTCTAGCCGAGTGGGTTTGGGTCTAGCAGAGTGGGTTTGGGTGTAGCCGAGTGGGTTTGGGTGTAGCCGAGTGGGTTTGGGTCTGGACGAGTGGGTTTGGGTGTAGCCGAGTGGGTTTGGGTCCAGCCGAGTGGGTTTGGGTCTAGCCGAGTGGGTTTGGGTCTAACCGAGTGGGTTTGTGTCCAGCGGAGTGGGTTTGGGTCTAGCTGAGTGGGATTGGGTCTAGCCGAGTGGGTTTGGGTCTAGCCGAGTGGGTTTGGGACTAGCCGAGTGGGTTTGGGACTAGCCGAGTGGGTTTGGGTCTAGCCGAGTGGGGTTGCGTCTAGCTGAATGGGTTTGGGTCTAGCCGAGTGGGTTTGGGTCTAGCCGAGTGGGTCTGGGTCTAGCCGAAAGTGTTTGGGTCTAGCCGAGTGGGTTTGGGTCTAGCCGTGTGGGTTTGGGTCCAGCCGAGTGGGTGTGGGTCTAGCCGAGTGGGTTTGGGTCTAGCCGAGTGGGTTTGGGTCAAGCCGAGTGGGTTTGGGTCTAGCCGAGTGGGTTTGTGCCTAGCCAAGTGGGTTTGGGTCTAGCGGAGTGGGTTTGGGTCTAGCGGAGTGGGTTTGGGTCTAGCCGAGTGGGTTTGGGTCTAGACGAGTGGGTTTGGGTCTAGCCGAGTTGGTTTGGGTCTAGCGGAGTGGGTTTGGGCCTAGCGGAGTGGGTTTGGGTGTAGCGGAGTGGGTTTGGGTGTAGCTGAGTGGGTTTGGGACTAGCCGAGTGGGTTTGGGTCTAGCGGAGTGGGTTTGGGTCTAGCCGAATGGGTTTGGGTCTACCCGAGTGGGTTTGGGTCTAGCCGAGTGGGTTTGGGTCTAGCCGAATGGGTTTGGGTCTCGCCGAGTGGGTTTGGGTGTAGCCGAGTGGGTTTGGGCCTAGCGGAGTGGGTTTGGGTCTAGCCGAGTGGGTTTGGGTCTAGCAGAGTGGGTTTGGGTGTAGCCGAGTGGGTTTGGGTGTAGCCGAGTGGGTTTGGGTCTGGACGAGTGGGTTTGGGTGTAGCCGAGTGGGTTTGGGTCTAGCCGAGTGGGTTTGGGTCTAGCCGAGTGGGTTTACGTCTAGCCGAGATGGTTCGGGTCTAGCGGAGTGGGTTTGGGCCTAGCGGAGTGGGTTTGGGTGTAGCGGAGTGGGTTTGGGTGTAGCTGAGTGGGTTTGGGACTAGCCGAGTGGGTTTGGGTCTAGCGGAGTGGGTTTGGGTCTAGCCGAATGGGTTTGGGTCTACCCGAGTGGGTTTGCGTCTAGCCGAGCGGGTTTGGGTCTAGCCGAATGGGTTTGGGTCTCGCCGAGTGGGTTTGGGTGTAGCCGAGTGGGTTTGGGCCTAGCGGAGTGGGTTTGGGTGTAGCCGAGTGGGTTTGGGTCTAGCCGAGTGGGTTTGGGTCTAGCCGAGTGGGTTTGGGTCTAGCCGAGTGGGTTTGGGTCTAGCCGAGTTGGTTTGCGTCTAGCCGAGTGGGTTTGGGTCTAGCCGAGTGGGTTTGGGTCTAGCCGAGTGGGTTTGGGTCTAGCTGAGTGGGTTTGGGTCTGGCCGAGTGGGTTTGGGACTAGCCGAGTGGGTTTGGGGCTAGCCGAGTGGGTTTGGGTCTAGCCAAATGGGTTTGGGTCTAGCGCAGTGGGTTTGGGTGTAGCCGAGTGGGTTTGGGTCTAGCCGAGTGGGTTTGGTTCTAGCCGAGCGGGTTTGGGTCTAGCTGAGTGGGTTTGGGTCTAGCCGAGTGTGTTTGGGTCTAGCCGAGTGGGTTTGCGTCTAGCTGAGTGGGTTTGGGTCTAGCGGAGTGGGTTTGGGTGCAGCCGAGTGGGTTTGGGTCTGGCGGAGTGGGTTTGGGTCTAGCCGAGTGGGTTTGCGTCTAGCGGAGTGGGTTTGGGTCTTGCGGAGTGGGTTTGGGTCTAGCAGAGTGGGTTTGGGTCTAGCCGAGTGCGTTTGGGTCTAGCCGAGTTGGTTTGGGTCTAGCGGAGTGGGTTTGGGTCCAGCCGAATGGGTTTGGGTCTAGCCGAGTGGGCTTGGGTCTAGCCGATTTGGTTTGGGTCTAGCCGAGTGGGTTTGGGTCTAGCCGAGTGGGTTTGGGTCCAGCCGAGTGGGTTTGGGTCTAGCGGAGTGGGTTTGGGTCTAGTCGAGTGGGTTTGGGTCTAGCGGTGTGGTTTGGGTCTAGCCGAGTGGGTTTGGGTGTAGCCGATTGGGTTTGGGTCTAGCCCAGTGGGTTTGGGTCTAGCCGAGTGGGTTTGGGTCCAGCCGAGTGGGTTTGGGTGTAGCCGAGTGGGTTTGGGTCCAGCCGATTGGGTTTGGGTCTAGCCGAGTGTGTTTGGGTCTAGCCGAGTGGGTTTGGGTGCAGCCGAGTGGGTTTGGGTCTAGCCGAGTGTGTTTGGGTCTAGTCGAGTGGGTTTGGGTCTAGCCGAGTGGGTTTGGGTCTAGCCGAGTGGGTTTGGGTCTAGCGGAGTGGGTTTGGGTGTAGCCGAGTGGGTTTGGATCTAGCCGAGTGGGTTTGGGTCTAGCCGAGTGGGTTTGGGTCTAGCCGAGTAGGTTTGGGTCTAGCCGAGTGGGTTTACGTCTAGCCGAGTGGGTTTGGGTCTAGCCGAGTGGGTTTGGGTCTAGCCGAGTGGGTTTGGGTCTAGCCGAGTGGGTTTGGGTCTAGCTGAGTGGGTTTGGGTCTGGCCGAGTGGGTTTGGGACTAGCCGAGTGGGTTTGGGGCTAGCCGAGTGGGTTTGGGTCTAGCCAAATGGGTTTGGGTCTAGCGCAGTGGGTTTGGGTGTAGCCGAGTGGGTTTGGGTCTAGCCGAGTGGGTTTGGTTCTAGCCGAGCGGGTTTGGGTCTAGCTGAGTGGGTTTGGGTCTAGCCGAGTGTGTTTGGGTCTAGCCGAGTGGGTTTGCGTCTAGCTGAGTGGGTTTGGGTCTAGCGGAGTGGGTTTGGGTGCAGCCGAGTGGGTTTGGGTCTGGCGGAGTGGGTTTGGGTCTAGCCGAGTGGGTTTGGGTCTAGCCGAGTGGGTTTGGGTGTAGCTGAGTGGGTTTGTGTCCAACCGAGTGGGTTTGGTTCTAGCGGATTGGGTTTGGTTGTAGCCAAGTGGGTTCAGGTTCAGCCGAGTGGGTTTCGGTGTAGCCGAGTGGGTTTGGGTCTAGCGGAGTGGGTTTGAGTCTAGCGGAGTGGGTTTGCGTCTAGCGGAGTGGGTTTGGGTCTTGCGGAGTGGGTTTGGGTCTAGCAGAGTGGGTTTGGGTCTAGCCGAGTGCGTTTGGGTCTAGCCGAGTTGGTTTGGGTCTAGCGGAGTGGGTTTGGGTCCAGCCGAATGGGTTTGGGTCTAGCCGAGTGGGCTTGGGTCTAGCCGATTTGGTTTGGGTCTAGCCGAGTGGGTTTGGGTCTAGCCGAGTGGGTTTGGGTCCAGCCGAGTGGGTTTGGGTCTAGCGGAGTGGGTTTGGGTCTAGTCGAGTGGGTTTGGGTCTAGCGGTGTGGTTTGGGTCTAGCCGAGTGGGTTTGGGTGTAGCCGATTGGGTTTGGGTCTAGCCCAGTGGGTTTGGGTCTAGCCGAGTGGGTTTGGGTCCAGCCGAGTGGGTTTGGGTGTAGCCGAGTGGGTTTGGGTCCAGCCGATTGGGTTTGGGTCTAGCCGAGTGTGTTTGGGTCTAGCCGAGTGGGTTTGGGTGCAGCCGAGTGGGTTTGGGTCTAGCCGAGTGTGTTTGGGTCTAGTCGAGTGGGTTTGGGTCTAGCCGAGTGGGTTTGGGTCTAGCCGAGTGGGTTTGGGTCTAGCGGAGTGGGTTTGGGTGTAGCCGAGTGGGTTTGGGTCTAGCCGAGTGGGTTTGGGTCTAGCCGAGTGGGTTTGGGTCTAGCCGAGTAGGTTTGGGTCTAGCCGAGTGGGTTTACGTCTAGCCGAGTGGGTTTGGGTCTAGCAGAGTGGGTTTGGGTGTAGCCGAGTGGGTTTGGGTGTAGCCGAGTGGGTTTGGGTCTGGACGAGTGGGTTTGGGTGTAGCCGAGTGGGTTTGGGTCTAGCCGAGTGGGTTTGGGTCTAGCCGAGTGGGTTTACGTCTAGCCGAGATGGTTCGGGTCTAGCGGAGTGGGTTTGGGCCTAGCGGAGTGGGTTTGGGTGTAGCGGAGTGGGTTTGGGTGTAGCTGAGTGGGTTTGGGACTAGCCGAGTGGGTTTGGGTCTAGCGGAGTGGGTTTGGGTCTAGCCGAATGGGTTTGGGTCTACCCGAGTGGGTTTGGGTCTAGCCGAGTGGGCTTGGGTCTAGCCGAATGGGTTTGGGTCTCGCCGAGTGGGTTTGGGTGTAGCCGAGTGGGTTTGGGCCTAGCGGAGTGGGTTTGGGTGTAGCCGAGTGGGTTTAGGTCTAGCCGAGTGGGTTTGGGTCTAGCCGAGTGGGTTTGGGTCTAGCCGAGTGGGTTTGGGTCTAGCCGAGTGGGTTTGGGTCTAGCCGAGTAGGTTTGGGTCTAGCCGAGTGGGTTTACGTCTAGCCGAGTGGGTTTGGGTCTAGCAGAGTGGGTTTGGGTGTAGCCGAGTGGGTTTGGGTGTAGCCGAGTGGGTTTGGGTCTGGACGAGTGGGTTTGGGTGTAGCCGAGTGGGTTTGGGTCTAGCCGAGTGGGTTTGGGTCTAGCCGAGTGGGTTTACGTCTAGCCGAGATGGTTCGGGTCTAGCGGAGTGGGTTTGGGCCTAGCGGAGTGGGTTTGGGTGTAGCGGAGTGGGTTTGGGTGTAGCTGAGTGGGTTTGGGACTAGCCGAGTGGGTTTGGGTCTAGCGGAGTGGGTTTGGGTCTAGCCGAATGGGTTTGGGTCTACCCGAGTGGGTTTGGGTCTAGCCGAGTGGGCTTGGGTCTAGCCGAATGGGTTTGGGTCTCGCCGAGTGGGTTTGGGTGTAGCCGAGTGGGTTTGGGCCTAGCGGAGTGGGTTTGGGTGTAGCCGAGTGGGTTTAGGTCTAGCCGAGTGGGTTTGGGTCTAGCCGAGTGGGTTTGGGTCTAGCCGAGTTGGTTTGCGTCTAGCCGAGTGGGTTTGGGTCTAGCCGAGTGGGTTTGGGTCTAGCCGAGTGGGTTTGGGTCTAGCGGAGTGGGTTTGGGTCTAGCCGAGTGGGTTTGGGACTAGCCGAGTGGGTTTGGGTCTAGCCGAGTGGGTTTGGGTCTAGCCAAGTGGGTTTGGGTCTAGCGCAGTGGGTTTGGGTGTAGCCGAGTGGGTTTGGGTCTAGCCGAGTGGGTTTGGTTCTAGCCGAGCGGGTTTGGGTCTAGCTGAGTGGGTTTGGGTCTAGCCGAGTGTGTTTGTGTCTAGCCGAGTGGGTTTGGGTCTAGCCGATTGGGTTTGGGTCTAGCCGAGTGGGTTTGGGTCTAGCCGAGTGGGTTTGGGTCCACCCGAGTGGGTTTGGGTCTAGCGGAGTGGGTTTGGGTCTAGCAGAGTGGGTTTGGGTCTAGCGGTGTGGGTTTGGGTCTAGCGGAGTGGGTTTGGGTGTAGCCGAGTGGGTTTGGGTCTAGCCGAGTGGGTTTGGGTCTAGCCGAGTGGGTTTGGGTCTAGCCGAGTGGATTTGGGTCTAGCGGTGTGGGTTTGGGTGTAGCCGAGTGGGTTTGGGTCTAGCCGAGTGGGTTTGGGTCTAGCCGAGTGGGTTTGGGTCGAGCCGAGTGGGTTTGGGTGCAGCCGAGTAGGTTTGGGTCTAGCCGAGTGTGTTTGGGTCTAGGCGAGTGGGTTTGGGTCTAGCCGACTGGGTTTGGGTCTAGCCGAGTGGGTTTGGGTCTAGCCGAGTAGGTTTGGGTCTAGCCGAGTGGGTTTACGTCTAGCCGAGTGGGTTTGGGTCTAGCAGAGTGGGTTTGGGTGTAGCCGAGTGGGTTTGGGTGTAGCCGAGTGGGTTTGGGTCTGGACGAGTGGGTTTGGGTGTAGCCGAGTGGGTTTGGGTCCAGCCGAGTGGGTTTGGGTCTAGCCGAGTGGGTTTGGGTCTAACCGAGTGGGTTTGTGTCTAGCGGAGTGGGTTTGGGTCTAGCTGAGTGGGATTGGGTCTAGCCGAGTGGGTTTGGGTCTAGCCGAGTGGGTTTGGGACTAGCCGAGTGGGTTTGGGACTAGCCGAGTGGGTTTGGGTCTAGCCGAGTGGGGTTGCGTCTAGCTGAATGGGTTTGGGTCTAGCCGAGTGGGTTTGGGTCTAGCCGAGTGGGTCTGGGTCTAGCCGAAAGTGTTTGGGTCTAGCCGAGTGGGTTTGGGTCTAGCCGTGTGGGTTTGGGTCTAGCCGAGTGGGTGTGGGTCTAGCCGAGTGGGTTTGGGTCTAGCCGAGTGGGTTTGGGTCAAGCCGAGTGGGTTTGGGTCTTGCCAAGTGGGTTTGGGTCTAGCCGAGTGGGTTTGTGCCTAGCCAAGTGGGTTTGGGTCTAGCGGAGTGGGTTTGGGTCTAGCGGAGTGGGTTTGGGTCTAGCCGAGTGGGTTTGGGTCTAGACGAGTGGGTTTGGGTCTAGCCGAGTTGGTTTGGGTCTAGCGGAGTGGGTTTGGGCCTAGCGGAGTGGGTTTGGGTGTAGCGGAGTGGGTTTGGGTGTAGCTGAGTGGGTTTGGGACTAGCCGAGTGGGTTTGGGTCTAGCGGAGTGGGTTTGGGTCTAGCCGAATGGGTTTGGGTCTACCCGAGTGGGTTTGGGTCTAGCCGAGTGGGTTTGGGTCTAGCCGAATGGGTTTGGGTCTCGCCGAGTGGGTTTGGGTGTAGCCGAGTGGGTTTGGGCCTAGCGGAGTGGGTTTGGGTCTAGCCGAGTGGGTTTGGGTCTAGCCGAGTGGGTTTGGGTCTAGCCGAGTGGGTTTGGGTCTAGCCGAGTGGGTTTGGGTCTAGCCGAGTGGGTTTGGGTCTAGCCGAGTTGGTTTGCGTCTAGCCGAGTGGGTTTGGGTCTAGCCGAGTGGGTTTGAGTCTAGCCGAGTGGGTTTGGGTCTAGCTGAGTGGGTTTGGGTCTAGCCGAGTGGGTTTGGGTGTAGCCGAGTGGGTTTGAGTCCAGCCGAGTGGGTTTGCGTCTAGCTGAGTGGGTTTGGGTCTAGCGGAGTGGGTTTGGGTGTAGCCGAGTGGATTTGGGTCTAGCCGAGTGGGTTTGGGTCTAGACGAGTGGGTTTGGGTCTAGCCGAGTGGGTTTCGGTCTAGCCGAGTGGGTTTGGGTCTAGCGGAGTGGGTTTGGGTCTAGCCGAGTCCGTTTGGGTCTAGCCGAGTGGGTTTGGGACTAGCTGAGTGGGTTTGGGACTAGCGGGGTGGGTTTGGTTCTAGCGGAGTGGGTTTAGGTCTAGCCGATTGGGTTTGGGTCTAGCCGAGTGGGTTTGGGTCTGGCGGAGTGGGTTTGGTTCTAGTGGAGTGGGTTTGGGTCTAGCCGAGTGGGTTTGGGTCTAGCCGAGTGGGTTTGGGTCCAGCCGTGTGGGTTTGGGTCTAGCCGTGTGGGTTTGGGTCTAGCCGATTGGGTTTGGGTCTAGCCATGTGGGTTTGGGTCCAGCCGAATGGGTTAGGGTCTAGCGGAGTGGGTTTGGGTGTAGCCGCGTGGGTTTGGGTCTAGCCGAGTGGCTTTGGGTCTAGCCGAGTGGGTTTGGGTCTAGCCGAGTGGGTTTGGGTGTAGCCGAGTGGGTTTGGGTCTAGCGGAGTGGGTTTGGGTGTAGCCGAGTGGGTTTGGGTTTAGCCGAGTGGGTTTGGGTCTAGCCGACTGGGTTTGGGTCTAGCCGAGTGGGTTTGGGTCTAGCCGAGTAGGTTTGGGTCTAGCCGAGTGGGTTTACGTCTAGCCGAGTGGGTTTGGGTCTAGCAGAGTGGGTTTGGGTGTAGCCGAGTGGGTTTGGGTGTAGCCGAGTGGGTTTGGGTCTGGACGAGTGGGTTTGGGTGTAGCCGAGTGGGTTTGGGTCTAGCCGAGTGGGTTTGGGTCTAGCCGAGTGGGTTTACGTCTAGCCGAGATGGTTCGGGTCTAGCGGTGGGTTTGGGCCTAGCGGAGTGGGTTTGGGTGTAGCGGAGTGGGTTTGGGTGTAGCTGAGTGGGTTTGGGACTAGCCGAGTGGGTTTGGGTCTAGCGGAGTGGGTTTGGGTCTAGCCGAATGGGTTTGGGTCTACCCGAGTGGGTTTGGGTCTAGCCGAGCGGGTTTGGGTCTAGCCGAATGGGTTTGGGTCTCGCTGAGTGGGTTTGGGTGTAGCCGAGTGGGTTTGGGCCTAGCGGAGTGGGTTTGGGTGTAGCCGAGTGGGTTTGGGTCTAGCCGAGTGGGTTTGGGTCTAGCCGAGTGGGTTTGGGTCTAGCCGACTGGGTTTGGGTCTAGCCGAGTGGGTTTGGGTCTAGCCGAGTGGGTTTACGTCTAGCCGAGTGGGTTTGGGTCTAGCAGAGTGGGTTTGGGTGTAGCCGAGTGGGTTTGGGTGTAGCCGAGTGGGTTTGGGTCTGGACGAGTGGGTTTGGGTGTAGCCGAGTGGGTTTGGGTCTAGCCGAGTGGGTTTGGGTCTAGCCGAGTGGGTTTACGTCTAGCCGAGATGGTTCGGGTCTAGCGGAGTGGGTTTGGGCCTAGCGGAGTGGGTTTGGGTTTAGCGGAGTGGGTTTGGGTGTAGCTGAGTGGGTTTGGGACTAGCCGAGTGGGTTTGGGTCTAGCGGAGTGGGTTTGGGTCTAGCCGAATGGGTTTGGGTCTACCCGAGTGGGTTTGGGTCTAGCCGAGCGGGTTTGGGTCTAGCCGAATGGGTTTGGGTCTCGCCGAGTGGGTTTGGGTGTAGCCGAGTGGGTTTGGGCCTAGCGGAGTGGGTTTGGGTGTAGCCGAGTGGGTTTGGGTCTAGCCGAGTGGGTTTGGGTCTAGCCGAGTGGGTTTGGGTCTAGCCGAGTGGGTTTGGGTCTAGCCGAGTTGGTTTGCGTCTAGCCGAGTGGGTTTGGGTCTAGCCGAGTGGGTTTGGGTCTAGCCGAGTGGGTTTGGGTCTAGCTGAGTGGGTTTGGGTCTGGCCGAGTGGGTTTGGGACTAGCCGAGTGGGTTTGGGGCTAGCCGAGTGGGTTTGGGTCTAGCCAAATGGGTTTGGGTCTAGCGCAGTGGGTTTGGGTGTAGCCGAGTGGGTTTGGGTCTAGCCGAGTGGGTTTGGTTCTAGCCGAGCGGGTTTGGGTCTAGCTGAGTGGGTTTGGGTCTAGCCGAGTGTGTTTGGGTCTAGCCGAGTGGGTTTGCGTCTAGCTGAGTGGGTTTGGGTCTAGCGGAGTGGGTTTGGGTGCAGCCGAGTGGGTTTGGGTCTGGCGGAGTGGGTTTGGGTCTAGCCGAGTGGGTTTGGGTCTAGCCGAGTGGGTTTGGGTGTAGCTGAGTGGGTTTGTGTCCAACCGAGTGGGTTTGGTTCTAGCGGATTGGGTTTGGTTGTAGCCAAGTGGGTTCAGGTTCAGCCGAGTGGGTTTCGGTGTAGCCGAGTGGGTTTGGGTCTAGCGGAGTGGGTTTGAGTCTAGCGGAGTGGGTTTGCGTCTAGCGGAGTGGGTTTGGGTCTTGCGGAGTGGGTTTGGGTCTAGCAGAGTGGGTTTGGGTCTAGCCGAGTGCGTTTGGGTCTAGCCGAGTTGGTTTGGGTCTAGCGGAGTGGGTTTGGGTCCAGCCGAATGGGTTTGGGTCTAGCCGAGTGGGCTTGGGTCTAGCCGATTTGGTTTGGGTCTGGCCGAGTGGGTTTGGGTCTAGCCGAGTGGGTTTGGGTCCAGCCGAGTGGGTTTGGGTCTAGCGGAGTGGGTTTGGGTCTAGTCGAGTGGGTTTGGGTCTAGCGGTGTGGTTTGGGTCTAGCCGAGTGGGTTTGGGTGTAGCCGATTGGGTTTGGGTCTAGCCCAGTGGGTTTGGGTCTAGCCGAGTGGGTTTGGGTCCAGCCGAGTGGGTTTGGGTGTAGCCGAGTGGGTTTGGGTCCAGCCGATTGGGTTTGGGTCTAGCCGAGTGTGTTTGGGTCTAGCCGAGTGGGTTTGGGTGCAGCCGAGTGGGTTTGGGTCTAGCCGAGTGGGTTTGGGTCTAGCCGAGTGGGTTTGGGTCTAGCGGAGTGGGTTTGGGTGTAGCCGAGTGGGTTTGGGTCTAGCGGAGTGGGTTTGGGTGTAGCCGAGTGGGTTTGGGTCTAGCCGAGTGGGTTTGGGTCTAGCCGACTGGGTTTGGGTCTAGCCGAGTGGGTTTGGGTCTAGCCGAGTAGGTTTGGGTCTAGCCGAGTGGGTTTACGTCTAGCCGAGTGGGTTTGGGTCTAGCAGAGTGGGTTTGGGTGTAGCCGAGTGGGTTTGGGTGTAGCCGAGTGGGTTTGGGTCTGGACGAGTGGGTTTGGGTGTAGCCGAGTGGGTTTGGGTCTAGCCGAGTGGGTTTGGGTCTAGCCGAGTGGGTTTACGTCTAGCCGAGATGGTTCGGGTCTAGCGGAGTGGGTTTGGGCCTAGCGGAGTGGGTTTGGGTGTAGCGGAGTGGGTTTGGGTGTAGCTGAGTGGGTTTGGGACTAGCCGAGTGGGTTTGGGTCTAGCGGAGTGGGTTTGGGTCTAGCCGAATGGGTTTGGGTCTACCCGAGTGGGTTTGGGTCTAGCCGAGTGGGCTTGGGTCTAGCCGAATGGGTTTGGGTCTCGCCGAGTGGGTTTGGGTGTAGCCGAGTGGGTTTGGGCCTAGCGGAGTGGGTTTGGGTGTAGCCGAGTGGGTTTGGGTCTAGCCGAGTGGGTTTGGGTCTAGCCGAGTGGGTTTGGTTGTAGCCAAGAGGGTTCAGGTTCAGCCGAGTGGGTTTCGGTGTAGCCGAGTGGGTTTGGGTCTAGCGGAGTGGGTTTGAGTCTAGCGGAGTGGGTTTGCGTCTAGCGGAGTGGGTTTGGGTCTTGCGGAGTGGGTTTGGGTCTAGCGGAGTGGGTTTGGGTCTAGCCGAGTGCGTTTGGGTCTAGCCGAGTTGGTTTGGGTCTAGCGGAGTGGGTTTGGGTCCAGCCGAATGGGTTTGGGTCTAGCCGAGTGGGCTTGGGTCTAGCCGATTTGGTTTGGGTCTAGCCGAGTGGGTTTGGGTCTAGCCGAGTGGGTTTGGGTCCAGCCGAGTGGGTTTGGGTCTAGCGGAGTGGGTTTGGGTCTAGTCGAGTGGGTTTGGGTCTAGCGGTGTGGTTTGGCTCTAGCCGAGTGGGTTTGGGTGTAGCCGAGTGGGTTTGCGTCTAGCCCAGTGGGTTTGGGTCTAGCCGAGTGGGTTTGGGTCCAGCCGAGTGGGTTTGGGTGTAGCCGAGTGGGTTTGGGTCCAGCCGATTGGGTTTGGGTCTAGCCGAGTGTGTTTGGGTCTAGCCGAGTGGGTTTGGGTGCAGCCGAGTGGGTTTGGGTCTAGCCGAGTGTGTTTGGGTCTAGTCGAGTGGGTTTGGGTCTAGCCGACTGGGTTTGGGTCTAGCCGAGTGGGTTTGGGCCTAGCCGCGTGGGTTTGGGTCTAGCGGAGTGGGTTTGGGTCTAGCGGAGTGGGCTTGGGTCTAGCCGAGTGGGTTTGGGCCTAGCCGAGTGTGTTTGTGTTTAGCCGAGTGGGTTTGGTTCTAGCCAAGTGGGTTTGCGTCTAGCTGTGTGGGTTTGGGTCTAGCGGAGTGGGTTTGGGTGTAGCCGAGTGGATTTGGCTCTAGCCGAGTGAGTTTGGGTCTAGACGAGTGGGTTTGGGTCTAGCCGAGTGGGTTTGGGTCTAGACGAGTGGGTTCAGGTTCAGCCGATTGGGTTTCGGTGTAGCCGAGTGGGTTTGGGTCTAGCGGAGTGGGTTTGAGTCTAGCGGAGTGGGTTTGCGTCTAGCGGAGTGGGTTTGGGTCTTGCGGAGTGGGTTTGGGTCTAGCGGAGTGGGTTTGGGTCTAGCCGAGTGCGTTTGGGTCTAGCCGAGTTGGTTTGGGTCTAGCGGAGTGGGTTTGGGTCCAGCCGAATGGGTTTGGGTCTAGCCGAGTGGGTTTGTGTCTAGCCGAGTGGGCTTGGGTCTAGCCGATTTGGTTTGGGTCTAGCCGAGTGGGTTTGGGTCTAGCCGAGTGGGTTTGGGTCCAGCCGAGTGGGTTTGGGTCTAGCGGAGTGGGTTTGGGTCTAGTCGAGTGGGTTTGGGTCTAGCGGTGTGGTTTGGGTCTAGCCGAGTGGGTTTGGGTGTAGCCGAGTGGGTTTGGGTCTAGCCCAGTGGGTTTGGGTCTAGCCGAGTGGGTTTGGGTCTAGCCGAGTGGGTTTGGGTACAGCCGAGTGGGTTTGGGTGTAGCCGAGTGGGTTTGGGTCCAGCCGATTGGGTTTGGGTCTAGCCGAGTGTGTTTGGGTCTAGCCGAGTGGGTTTAGGTGCAGCCGAGTGGGTTTGGGTCTAGCCGAGTGTGTTTGGGTCTAGTCGAGTGGGTTTGGGTCTAGCCGAGTGGGTTTGGGTCTAGCCGAGTGGGTTTGGGCCTAGCCGCGTGGGTTTGGGTCTAGCGGAGTGGGTTTGGGTCTAGCGGAGTGGGCTTGGGTCTAGCCGAGTGGGTTTGGGAATAGCCGAGTGTGTTTGGGTCTAGCCGAGTGGGTTTGGTTCTAGCCAATTGGGTTTGCGTCTAGCTGAGTGGGTTTGGGTCTAGCGGAGTGGGTTTGGGTGTAGCCGAGTGGATTTGGGTCCAGCCGAGTGGGTTTGGGTCTAGACGAGTGGGTTTGGGTCTAGCCGAGTGTGTTTCGGTCTAGCCGAGTGGGTTTGGGTCTAGCGGAGTGGGTTTGGGTCTAGCCGAGTCCGTTTGGTTCTAGCCGAGTGGGTTTGGGACTAGCAGAGTGGGTTTGGGTCTAGCGGGGTGGGTTTGGTTCTAGCGGAGTGGGTTTAGGTCTAGCTGATTGGGTTTGGGTCTAGCCGAGTGGGTTTGGGTCTGGCGGAGTGGGTTTGGGTCTAGTGGAGTGGGTTTGGGTCTAGCCGAGTGGGTTTGGGTCTAGCCGAGTGGGTTTGGGTGTAGCTGAGTGGGTTTGTGTCTAGCCGAGTGGGTTTGTGTCTAGCGGAATGGGTTTGGTTGTAGCCAAGTGGGTTTGGGTCTAGCCGAGTGGGTTTGGGCCTAGACGAGTGGGTTTAGGTTTAGCCGAGTGGGTTTCGGTGTAGCCGAGTGGGTTTGGGTCTAGCGGAGTGGGTTTGTGTCTAGCGGAGTGGGTTTGGGTCTAGCGGAGTGGGTTTGGGTCTTGCGGAGTGGGTTTGGGTCTAGCGGAGTGGGTTTGGGTCTAGCGGAGTGGGTTTGGGTCTAGCCGAGTGCGTTTGGGTCTAGCCGAGTTGGTTTGGGTCTAGCGGAGTGGGTTTGTGTCCAGCCGAGTGGGTTTGGGTCTAGCGGAGTGGGTTTGGGTCTAGTCGAGTGGGTTTGGGTCTAGCGGTGTGGGTTTGGGTCTAGCCGAGTGGGTTTCGGTCTAGCCAAGTAGGTTTGGGTCTAGCCGAGTGGGTTTGGGTCTAGCCGAGTGGGTTTGGGTCTAGCCGAGTGGGTTTGGGTCTAGCCGAGTTAGTTTGGGTCTAGCCGAGTGGGTTTGGGTCTAGACGAGTGGGTTTGGGTCTAGCCGAGTGGGTTTCGGTCTAGCCGAGTGGGTTTGGGTCTAGCGGAGTGGGTTTGGGTCTAGCCGAGTCCGTTTGGGTCTAGCCGAATGGGTTTGGGACTAGCAGAGTGGGTTTGGGTCTAGCGGGGTGGGTTTGGTTCTAGCGGAGTGGGTTTGGGTCTAGCGGAGTGGGTTTGGGTCTAGCGGAGTGGGCTTGGGTCTAGCCGAGTGGGTTTGGGCCTAGCCGAGTGGGTTTGGGTCTAGCCGAGTGGGTTTGGTTCTAGCCGAGTGGGTTTGCGTCTAGCTGAGTGGGTTTGGGTCTAGCGGAGTGGGTTTGGGTGTAGCCGAGTGGATTTGGGTCTAGCCGAGTGGGTTTGGGTCTAGACGAGTGGGTTTGGGTCTAGCCGAGTGGGTTTCGGTCTAGCCGAGTGGGTTTGGGTCTAGCGGAGTGGGTTTGGGTCTAGCCGAGTCCGTTTGGTTCTAGCCGAGTGGGTTTCGGTCTAGCCGAGTGGGTTTGGGTCTAGCCGAGTGGGTTTGGGTCTAGACGAGTGGGTTCAGGTTTAGCCGAGTGGGTTTCGGTGTAGCCGAGTGGGTTTGGGTCTAGCGGAGTGGGTTTGTGTCTAGCGGAGTGGGTTTGCGTCTAGCGGAGTGGGTTTGGGTCTTGCGGAGTGGGTTTGGGTCTAGCGGAGTGGGTTTGGGTCTAGCCGAGTGCGTTTGGGTCTAGCCGAGTTGGTTTGGGTCTAGCGGAGTGGGTTTGGGTCCAGCCGAATGAATTTGGGCCTAGCCGAGTGGGTTTGTGTCTAGCCGAGTGGGCTTGGGTCTAGCCGATTTGGTTTGGGTCTAGCCGAGTGGGTTTGGGTCTAGCCGAGTGGGTTTGGGTCCAGCCGAGTGGGTTTGGGTCTAGCGCAGTGGGTTTGGGTCTAGTCGAGTGGGTTTGGGTCTAGCGGAGTGGGTTTGGGTGTAGCCGAGTGGGTTTGGATCTAGCCGAGTGGGTTTGGGTCTAGCCGAGTGGGTTTGGGTCTAGCCGAGTGGGTTTGTGCCTAGCCGACTGGGTTTGGGTCTAGCGGAGTGGGTTTGGGTCTAGCGGAGTGGGTTTGGGTCTAGCCGAGTGGGTTTGGGTCTAGACGAGTGGTTTTGGGTCTAGCCGAGTTGGTTTGGGTCTAGCGGAGTGGGTTTGGGCCTAGCAGAGTGGGTTTGGGTGTAGCGGAGTGGGTTTGGGTGTAGCTGAGTGGGTTTGGGACTAGCCGAGTGGGTTTGGGTCTAGCGGAGTGGGTTTGGGTCTAGCCGAATGGGTTTGGGTCTACCCGAGTGGGTTTGGGTCTAGCCGAGTGGGTTTGGGTCTAGCCGAATGGGTTTGGGTCTCGCCGAGTGGGTTTGGGTGTAGCCGAGTGGGTTTGGGCCTAGCGGAGTGGGTTTGGGTGTAGCCGAGTGGGTTTGGGTCTAGCCGAGTGGGTTTGGGTCTAGCCGAGTGGGTTTATTTCTAGCCGAGTGGGTTTGGGTCTAGCCGAGTTGGTTTGCTTCTAGCCGAGTGGGTTTGGGTCTAGCCGAGTGGGTTTGGGTCTAGCCGAGTGGGGTGGGTCTAGCTGAGTGGGTTTGGGTCTAGCCGAGTGGGTTTCGGGCTAGCCGAGTGGGTTTGGGTCAAGCCGAGTGGGTTTGGGTCTAGCCGAGTGGGTTTAGGTCTGTCCGAGTGGGTTTGGGTCTAGCGGAGTGGGTTTGGGTGTAGCCGAGTGGGTTTGGATCTAGCCGAGTGGGTTTGGGTCTAGCCGAGTGGGTTTGGGTCTAGCCGAGTGGGTTTGTGCCTAGCCGACTGGGTTTGGGTCTAGCGGAGTGGGTTTGGGTCTAGCGGAGTGGGTTTGGGTCTAGCCGAGTGGGTTTGGGTCTAGACGAGTGGTTTTGGGTCTAGCCGAGTTGGTTTGGGTCTAGCGGAGTGGGTTTGGGCCTAGCAGAGTGGGTTTGGGTGTAGCGGAGTGGGTTTGGGTGTAGCTGAGTGGGTTTGGGACTAGCCGAGTGGGTTTGGGTCTAGCGGAGTGGGTTTGGGTCTAGCCGAATGGGTTTGGGTCTACCCGAGTGGGTTTGGGTCTAGCCGAGTGGGTTTGGGTCTAGCCGAATGGGTTTGGGTCTCGCCGAGTGGGTTTGGGTGTAGCCGAGTGGGTTTGGGCCTAGCGGAGTGGGTTTGGGTGTAGCCGAGTGGGTTTGGGTCTAGCCGAGTGGGTTTGGGTCTAGCCGAGTGGGTTTATTTCTAGCCGAGTGGGTTTGGGTCTAGCCGAGTTGGTTTGCTTCTAGCCGAGTGGGTTTGGGTCTAGCCGAGTGGGTTTGGGTCTAGCCGAGTGGGGTGGGTCTAGCTGAGTGGGTTTGGGTCTAGCCGAGTGGGTTTCGGGCTAGCCGAGTGGGTTTGGGTCAAGCCGAGTGGGTTTGGGTCTAGCCGAGTGGGTTTAGGTCTGTCCGAGTGGGTTTGGGTCTAGCGGAGTGGGCTTGCGTCTAGCCGAGTGGGTTTGGGTCTAGCCGAGTCCGTTTGGGTCTAGCCGAGTGGGTTTGGGACTAGCCGAGTGGGTTCGGGTCCAGCCGAGTGGGTTTGGGTCTAGCCAAGTGGGTTTGGGTCTAGCGGAGTGGGTTTGGGTGTAGCCGAGTGGGTTTGGGTCTAGCCGAGTGGGTTTGGTTCTAGCCGAGCGGGTTTTGGTCTAGCTGAGTGGGTTTGGGTGTAGCCGAGTGGGTTTGCGTCTAGCTGAGTGGGTTTGGGTCTAGCGGAGTGGGTTTGGGTGTAGCCGAGTGGATTTGGGTCTAGCCGAGTGGGTTTGGGTCTAGACGAGTGGGTTTGGGTCTAGCCGAGTGGGTTTCGGTCTAGCCGAATGGGTTTGGGTCTAGCAGAGTGGGTTTGAGTCTAGCCGAGTCCGTTTGGGTCTAGCCGGGTGGGGTTGGTTCTAGCGGAGTGGGTTTAGGTCTAGCCGATTGGATTTGGGTCTAGCCGATTGGGTTTGGGTCTGGCGGAGTGGGTTTGGTTCTAGTGGAGTGGGTTTGGGTGTAGCCGAGTGGATTTGGGTCTAGCCGAGTGGGTTTGGGTCAAGACGAGTGGGTTTGGGTCTAGCCGAGTGGGTTTTGGTCTAGCCGAATGGGTTTGGGTCTAGCAGAGTGGGTTTGAGTCTAGCCGAGTCCGTTTGGGTCTAGCCGAGTGGGGTTGGGACTAGCAGAGTGGGTTTGGGTCTAGCCGGGTGGGTTTGGTTCTAGCGGAGTGGGTTTAGGTCTAGCCGATTGGGTTTGGGTCTAGCCGAGTGGGTTTGGGTCTGGCGGAGTGGGTTTGGTTCTAGTGGAGTGGGTTTGGGTCCAGCCGAGTGGGTTTGGGTCTAGCCGAGTGGGATTGGGTGTAGCTGAGTTGGTTTGTGTCTAGCCGAGTGGGTTTGGGTCTAGCGGATTGGGTTTGGTTGTAGCCGAGTGGGTTTGGGTCTAGACGAGTGGGTTCAGGTTTAGCCGAGTGGGTTTCGGTGTAGACGAGTGGGTTTGGGTCTAGCGGAGTGGGTTTGTGTCTAGCGGAGTGGGTTTGCGTCTAGCGGAGTGGGTTTGGGTCTTGCGGAGTGGGTTTGGGTCTAGCGGAGTGGGTTTGGGTGTAGCCGAGTGCGTTTGGGTCTAGCCGAGTTGGTTTGGGTCTAGCGGAGTGGGTTTGGGTCCAGCCGAATGGGTTTGGGCCTAGCCGAGTGGGTTTGTGTCTAGCCGAGTGGGCTTGGGTCTAGCCGATTTGGTTTGCGTCTAGCCGAGTGGGTTTGGGTCTAGTCGAGTGGGTTTGGGTCTAGCGGTGTGGGTTTGGGTCTAGCCGATTGGGTTTGGGTGTAGCCGAGTGGGTTTGGGTCTAGCCCAGTGTGTTTGGGTCTAGCCGAGTGGGTTTGGGTCTAGCCGAGTGGGTTTGGGTCCAGCCGAGTGGGTTTGGGTGTAGCCGAGTGGGTTTGGGTCCAGCCAATTGGGTTTGGGTCTAGCCGAGTGTGTTTGGGTCTAGCCGAGTGGGTTTGGGTGCAGCCGAGTGGGTTTGGGTCTAGCTGAGTGTGTTTGGGTCTAGTCGAGTGGGTTTGGGTCTAGCCGAGTGGGTTTGGGTCTAGCCGAGTGGGTTTGTGTCTAGCGGAGTGGGTTTGCGTCTAGCGGAGTGGGTTTGGGTCTTGCGGAGTGGGTTTGGGTCTAGCGGAGTGGGTTTGGGTGTAGCCGAGTGCGTTTGGGTCTAGCCGAGTTGGTTTGGGTCTAGCGGAGTGGGTTTGGGTCCAGCCGAATGGGTTTGGGCCTAGCCGAGTGGGTTTGTGTCTAGCCGAGTGGGCTTGGGTCTAGCCGATTTGGTTTGCGTCTAGCCGAGTGGGTTTGGGTCTAGCCGAGTGGGTTTGGGTCCAGCCGAGTGGGTTTCGGTCTAGCGCAGTGGGTTTGGGTCTAGTCAAGTGGGTTTGGGTCTAGCGGTGTGGGTTTGGGTCTAGCCGATTGGGTTTGGGTGTAGCCGAGTGGGTTTGGGTCTAGCCCAGTGTGTTTGGGTCTAGCCGAGTGGGTTTGGGTCTAGCCGAGTGGGTTTGGGTCCAGCCGAGTGGGTTTGGGTGTAGCCGAGTGGGTTTGGGTCCAGCCGATTGGGTTTGGGTCTAGCCGAGTGTGTTTGGGTCTAGCCGAGTGGGTTTGGGTGCAGCCGAGTGGGTTTGGGTCTAGCTGAGTGTGTTTGGGTCTAGTCGAGTGGGTTTGGGTCTAGCCGAGTGGGTTTGGGTCTAGCCGAGTGGGTTTGGGCCTAGCCGCGTGGGTTTGGGTCTAGCGGAGTGGGTTTGGGTCTAGCGGAGTGGGCTTGGGTCTAGCCGAGTGGGTTTGGGCCTAGCCGAGTGGGTTTGGGTCTAGCCGAGTGGGTTTGGTTCTAGCCGAGTGGGTTTGCGTCTAGCTGAGTGGGTTTGGGTCTAGCGGAGTGGGTTTGGGTGTAGCCGAGTGGATTTGGGTCTAGCCGAGTGGGTTTGGGTCTAGACGAGTGGGTTTGGGTCTAGCCGAGTGGGTTTCGGTCTAGCCGAGTGGGTTTGGGTCTAGCGGAGTGGGTTTGGGTCTAGCCGAGTGGGTTTGGGTCTGGCGGAGTGGGTTTGGTTCTAGTGGAGTGGGTTTGGGTCTAGCCGAGTGGGTTTGGGTCTAGCCGAGTGGGATTGGGTGTAGCCGACTTGGTTTGTGTCTAGCCGAGTGGGTTTGGGTCTAGCGGATTGGGTTTGGTTGTAGCCGAGTGGGTTTGGGTCCAGACGAGTGGGTTCAGGTTTAGCCGAGTGGGTTTTGGTGTAGCCGAGTGGGTTTGGGTCTAGCGGAGTGGGTTTGTGTCTAGCGGAGTTGGTTTGCGCCTAGCAGAGTGGGTTTCGGTCTTGCGGAGTGGGTTTGGGTCTAGCGGAGTGGGTTTGGGTGTAGCCGAGTGCGTTTGGGTCTAGCCGAGTTGGTTTGGGTCTAGCGGAGTGGGTTTGGGTCCAGCCGAATGGGTTTGGGCCTAGCCGAGTGGGTTTGTGTCTAGCCGAGTGGGCTTGGGTCTAGCCGATTTGGTTTGCGTCTAGCCGAGTGGGTTTGGGTCTAGCCGAGTGGGTTTGGGTCCAGCCGAGTGGGTTTCGGTCTAGCGCAGTGGGTTTGGGTCTAGTCGAGTGGGTTTGGGTCTAGCGGTGTGGGTTTGGGTCTAGCCGATTGGGTTTGGGTGTAGCCGAGTGGGTTTGGGTCTAGCCCAGTGTGTTTGGGTCTAGCCGAGTGGGTTTTAGTCTAGCCGAGTGGGTTTGGGTCCAGCCGAGTGGGTTTGGGTGTAGCCGAGTGGGTTTGGGTCCAGCCGATTGGGTTTGGGTCTAGCCGAGTGTGTTTGGGTCTAGCCGAGTGGGTTTGGGTGCAGCCGAGTGGGTTTGGGTCTAGCCGAGTGTGTTTGGGTCTAGTCGAGTGGGTTTGGGTCTAGCCGAGTGGGTTTTTAGGTCTAGCCGAGTGGGTTTGGGCCTAGCCGCGTGGGTTTGGGTCTAGCGGAGTGGGTTTGGGTCTAGCGGAGTGGGCTTGGGTCTAGCCTAGTGGGTTTGGGCCTAGCCGAGTGGGTTTGGGTCTAGCCGAGTGGGTTTGGTTCTAGCCGAGTGGGTTTGCGTCTAGCTGAGTGGGTTTGGGTCTAGCGGAGTGGGTTTGGGTGTAGCCGAGTGGATTTGGGTCTAGCCGAGTGGGTTTGGGTCTAGACGAGTGGGTTTGGGTCTAGCCGAGTGGGTTTCGGTCTAGCCGAGTGGGTTTGGGTCTAGCGGAGTGGGTTTGGGTCTAGCCGAGTCCGTTTGGTTCTAGCCGAGTGGGTTTGGGACTAGCAGAGTGGGTTTGGGTCTAGCGGGGTGGGTTTGGTTCTAGCGGAGTGGGTTTAGGTCTAGCCGATTGGGTTTGGGTCTAGCCGAGTGGGTTTGGGTCAAGCCGAGTGGGTTTGGGTCTAGCCGAGTGGGTTTGGGTCTAGACGAGTGGGTTCAGGTTTAGCCGAGTGGGTTTCGGTGTAGCCGAGTGGGTTTGGGTCTAGCGGAGTGGGTTTGTGTCTAGCGGAGTGGGTTTGCGTCTAGCGGAGTGGGTTTGGGTCTTGCGGAGTGGGTTTGGGTCTAGCGGAGTGGGTTTGGGTCTAGCCGAGTGCGTTTGGGTCTAGCCGAGTTGGTTTGGGTCTAGCGGAGTGGGTTTGGGTCCAGCCGAATGAATTTGGGCCTAGCCGAGTGGGTTTGTGTCTAGCCGAGTGGGCTTGGGTCTAGCCGATTTGGTTTGGGTCTAGCCGAGTGGGTTTGGGTCTAGCCGAGTGGGTTTGGGTCCAGCCGAGTGGGTTTGGGTCTAGCGCAGTGGGTTTGGGTCTAGTCGAGTGGGTTTGGGTCTAGCGGAGTGGGTTTGGGTGTAGCCGAGTGGGTTTGGATCTAGCCGAGTGGGTTTGGGTCTAGCCGAGTGGGTTTGGGTCTAGCCGAGTGGGTTTGTGCCTAGCCGAGTGGGTTTGGGTCTAGCGGAGTGGGTTTGGGTCTAGCGGAGTGGGTTTGGGTCTAGCCGAGTGGGTTTGGGTCTAGACGAGTGGGTTTGGGTCTAGCCGAGTTGGTTTGGGTCTAGCGGAGTGGGTTTGGGCCTAGCAGAGTGGGTTTGGGTGTAGCGGAGTGCGTTTGGGTGTAGCTGAGTGGGTTTGGGACTAGCCGAGTGGGTTTGGGTCTAGCGGAGTGGGTTTGGGTCTAGCCGAATGGGTTTGGGTCTACCCGAGTGGGTTTGGGTCTAGCCGAGTGGGTTTGGGTCTAGCCGAATGGGTTTGGGTCTAGCCAAGTGGGTTTGGGTCTAGCGGAGTGGGTTTGGGTGTAGCCGAGTGGGTTTGGGTCTAGCCGAGTGGGTTTGGTTCTAGCCGAGCGGGTTTTGGTCTAGCTGAGTGGGTTTGGGTGTAGCCGAGTGGGTTTGCGTCTAGCTGAGTGGGTTTGGGTCTAGCGGAGTGGGTTTGGGTGTAGCCGAGTGGATTTGGGTCTAGCCGAGTGGGTTTGGGTCTAGACGAGTGGGTTTGGGTCTAGCCGAGTGGGTTTCGGTCTAGCCGAATGGGTTTGGGTCTAGCAGAGTGGGTTTGAGTCTAGCCGAGTCCGTTTGGGTCTAGCCGGGTGGGGTTGGTTCTAGCGGAGTGGGTTTAGGTCTAGCCGATTGGGTTTGGGTCTAGCCGATTGGGTTTGGGTCTGGCGGAGTGGGTTTGGTTCTAGTGGAGTGGGTTTGGGTCTAGCCGAGTGGGTTTGGGTCTAGCCGAGTGGGTTTGGGTGTAGCTGAGTGGGTTTGGGTCTAGCGGAGTGGGTTTGTGTCTAGCGGAGTGGGTTTGCGTCTAGCGGAGTGGGTTTGGGTCTTGCGGAGTGGGTTTGGGTCTAGCGGAGTGGGTTTGGGTCTAGCCGAGTGCGTTTGGGTCTAGCCGAGTTGGTTTGGGTCTAGCGGAGTGGGTTTGGGTCCAGCCGAATGGGTTTGGGCCTAGCAGAGTGGGTTTGTGTCTAGCCGAGTGGGCTTGGGTCTAGCCGATTTGGTTTGCGTCTAGCCGAGTGGGTTTGGGTCTAGCCGAGTGGGTTTGGGTCCAGCCGAGTGGGTTTGGGTCTAGCGCAGTGGGTTTGGGTCTAGTCGAGTGTGTTTGGGTCTAGCGGTGTGGGTTTGGGTCCAGCCGATTGGGTTTGGGTCCAGCCGAGTGGGTTTGGGTGTAGCCGAGTGGGTTTGGGTCCAGCCGATTGGGTTTGGGTCTAGCCGAGTGTGTTTGGGTCTAACCGAGTGGGTTTGGGTGCAGCCGAGTGGGTTTGGGTCTAGCCGAGTGTGTTTGGGTCTAGCGGAGTGGGCTTGGGTCTAGCCGAGTGGGTTTGGGCCTAGCCGAGTGGGTTTGGGTCTAGCGGAGTGGGTTTGGTTCTAGCCGAGTGGGTTTGCGTCTAGCTGAGTGGGTTTGGGTCTAGCGGAGTGGGTTTGGGTGTAGCCAAGTGGATTTGGGTCTAGCCGAGTGGGTTTGGGTCTAGACGAGTGGGTTTGGGTCTAGCCGAGTGGGTTTCGGTCTAGCCGAGTGGGTTTGGGTCTAGCGGAGTGGGTTTGGGTCTAGCCGAGTCCGTTTGGTTCTAGCCGAGTGGGTTTGGGACTAGCAGAGTGAGTTTGGGTGTAGCGGGGTGGGTTTGGTTCTAGCGGAGTGGGTTTAGGTCTAGCCGATTGGGTTTGGGTATAGCCGAGTGGGTTTGGGTCTGGCGGAGTGGGTTTGGGTCTAGTGGAGTGGGTTTGGGTCTAGCCGAGTGGGTTTGGGTCTAGCCGAGTGGGTTTGGGTGTAGCTGAGTGGGTTTGTGTCTAGCCGAGTGGGTTTGGGTCTAGCGGAGTGGGTTTGGTTGTAGCCAAGTGGGTTTGGGTCTAGCCGAGTGGGTTTGGGCCTAGACGAGTGGGTTTAGGTTTAGCCGAGTGGGTGTCGGTGCAGCCGAGTGGGTTTGGGTCTAGCGGAGTGGGTTTGTGTCTAGCGGAGTGGGTTTGGGTCTAGCGGAGTGGGTTTGGGTCTTGCGGAGTGGGTTTGGGTCTAGCGGAGTGGGTTTGGGTCTAGCCGAGTGGGTTTGGGTCTAGCGGTGTGGGTTTGGGTCTAGCCGAGTGGGTTTGGGTGTAGCCAAGTGGGTTTGGGTCTAGCCCAGTGGGTTTGGGGCTAGCCGAGTGGGTTTGGGTCTAGCCGAGTGGGTTTTGGCCTAGCGGAGTGGGTTTGGGTGTAGCCGAGTGGGTTTGGGTCCAGCCGAGTGGGTTTGGGTCTGGCCGAGTGTGTTTGGGTCTAGCCGAGTGGGTTTGGGTGCAGCCGAGTGGGTTTGGGTTTAGCCGAGTGTGTTTGGGTCTAGTCGAGTGGGTTTGGGTCTAGCCGAGTGGGTTTGGGTCTAGCCGAGTGGGTTTGGGCCTTGCCGCGTGGGTTTGGGTCTAGCGGAGTGGGTTTGGGTCTAGCGGAGTGGGCTTGGGTCTAGCCGAGTAGGTTTGGGCCTAGCCGAGTGGGTTTGGGTCTAGCCGAGTGGGTTTGGGTCTAGCCGAGTGGGTTTGGGTCTAGCCGAGTGGGTTTGGGTCTAGCCGTGTGGGTTTGGGTCTAGCCGATTGCGTTTCGGTCTAGGCATGTGGGTTTGGGTCTAGCCGAGTGGGGTAGGGTCTAGCGGAATGGGTTTGGGTGTAGCCGCGTGGGTTTGGGTCTAGCCGAGTGGGTTTGGGTCTAGCCGAGTGGGCTTGGGTCTAGCCGAGTGGGTTTGAGTCTTGCCGAGTGGGTTTGGGTCTAGCGGAGTTGGTTTGGGTGTAGCCGAGTGGGTTTGGGTGTAGCCGAGTGGGTTTGGGTCTAGCCGACTGGGTTTGGGTCTAGCCGAGTGGGTTTCGGTCTAGCCGAGTGGGTTTGGGTCTAGCCGAGTGGGTTTTCGTCTAGCCGAGTGGGTTTGGGTCTAGCGGAGTGGGTTTGGGTGTAGCCGAGTGGGTTTGGGTGTAGGCGAGTGGGTTTGGGTCTGGACGAGTGGGTTTGGGTCTAGCCGAGTGGGTTTGGGTCTAGCCGAGTGGGTTTGGGTCTAGCCTAGTGGGTTTGGGTCTAGCCAAGTGGGTTTGGGTCTAGCGGAGTGGGTTTGGGTCTAGCAGAGTGGGGTTGGGTCTAGCCGAGTGGGTTTGGGTCTGGACGAGTGGGTTTGGGTCTAGCCGAGTGGGTTTGGGTCTAGCCGAGTGGGTTTGGGTCTAGCCTAGTGGGTTTGGGTCTAGCCAAGTGGGTTTGGGTCTAGCGGAGTGGGTTTGGGTCTAGCGGAGTGGGGTTGGGTCTAGCCGCGTGGGTTTGGGTCTAACCGAGTGGGTTTGTGTCTAGCGGAGTGGGTTTGTGTCTAGCGGAGTGGGTTTGGGTCTAGCGGAGTGGGTTTGGGTCTAGCGGAGTGGGATTGGGACTAGCCGAGTGGGTTTGGGTCTAGCCGAGTGGGTTGGGGTCTAGCTGAATGGGTTTGGGTCTAGCCGAGTGGGTTTGGGTCTAGCCGAGTGGGTTTGGGTCTAGCCGACAGGGTTTGGGTCTAGCCGAGTGGGTTTGGGTCTAGCCGAGTGGGTTTGGGTCTAGCCGAGTGCGTTTGGGTCTAGCCGAGTTGGTTTGGGTCTAGCGGTGTGGGTTTGGGTCTAGCCGAGTGGGTTTGGGTGTAGCCGAGTGGGTTTGGGTCTAGCCCAGTGGGTTTGGGTCTAGCCAAGTGGGTTTGTGTCTAGCCGAGTGGGTTTGGGCCTAGCGGAGTGGGTTTGGGTGTAGCCGAGTGGGATTGGGTCCAGCCGAGTGGGTTTGGGTCTAGCCGAGTGTGTTTGGGTCTAGCCGAGTGGGTTTGGGTGCAGCCGAGTGGGTTTGGGTTTAGCCGAGTGTGTTTGGGTCTAGTCGAGTGGGTTTGGGTCTAGCCGAGTGGGTTTGGGTCTAGCCGAGTGGGTTTGGGCCTAGCCGCGTGGGTTTGGGTCTAGCGGAGTGGGTTTGGGTCTAGCGGAGTGGGCTTGGGTCTAGCCGAGTGGGTTTGGGCCTAGCCGAGTGGGTTTGGGTCTAGCCGAGTGGGTTTGGGTCTAGCCGAGTGGGTTTGGGTCTAGCCGAGTGGGTTTGGGTCTAGCCGTGTGGGTTTGGGTCTAGCCGATTCGGTTTCGGTCTAGGCATGTGGGTTTGGGTCCAGCCGAGTGGGTTAGGGTCTAGCGGAATGGGTTTGGGTGTAGCCGCGTGGGTTTGGGTCTAGCCGAGTGGGTTTGGGACTAGCCGAGTGGGTTTGGGTCTAGCCGAGTGGGTTTGAGTCTTGCCGAGTGGGTTTGGGTCTAGCGGAGTTGGTTTGGGTGTAGCCGAGTGGGTTTGGGTGTAGCCGAGTGGGTTTGGGTCTAGCCGACTTGGTTTGGGTCTAGCCGAGTGGGTTTCGGTCTAGCCGACTGGGTTTGGGTCTAGCCGAGTGGGTTTTCATCTAGCCGAGTGGGTTTGGGTCTAGCGGAGTGGGTTTGGGTGTAGCCGAGTGGGTTTGGGTGTAGCCGAGTGGGTTTGGGTCTGGACGAGTGGGTTTGGGTCTAGCCGAGTGGGTTTGGGTCTAGCCGAGTGGGTTTGGGTCTAGCCTAGTGGGTTTGGGGTCTAGCCAAGTGGGTTTGGGTCTAGCGGAGTGGGTTTGGGTCTAGCGGAGTGGGGTTGGGTCTAGCCGAGTGGGTTTGGGTCTAACCGAGTGGGTTTGTGTCTAGCGGAGTGGGTTTGTGTCCAGCGCAGTGGGTTTGGGTCTAGCGGAGTGGGATTGGGTCTAGCCGAGTGGGTTTGGGTCTAGCCGAGTGGGTTTGGAAGTAGCCGAGTGGGTTTGGGTCTAGCCGAGTGCGTTTGGGTCTAGCCGAGTTGGTTTGGGTCTAGCGGAGTGGGTTTGGGTCCAGCCGAATGGGTTTGGGCCTAGCCGAGTGGGTTTGTGTCTAGCCGAGTGGGCTTGGGTCTAGCCGATTTGGTTTGGGTCTAGCCGAGTGGGTTTGGGTCTAGCCCAGTGGGTTTGGGTCCAGCCGAGTGGGTTTTGGGTCTAGCGCAGTGGGTTTGGGTCTAGTCGAGTGGGTTTGGGTCTAGCGGTGTGGGTTTGGGTGTAGCCGAGTGGGTTTGGGTCCAGCCGAGTGGGTTTGGGTCTGGCCGAGTGTGTTTGGGTCTAGCCGAGTGGGTTTGGGTGCAGCCGAGTGGGTTTGGGTTTAGCCGAGTGTGTTTGGGTCTAGTCGAGTGGGTTTGGGTCTAGCCGAGTGGGTTTGGGTCTAGCCGAGTGGGTTTGGGCCTTGCCGCGTGGGTTTGGGTCTAGCGGAGTGGGTTTGGGTCTAGCGGAGTGGGCTTGGGTCTAGCCGAGTAGGTTTGGGCCTAGCCGAGTGGGTTTGGGTCTAGCCGAGTGGGTTTGGGTCTAGCCGAGTGGGTTTGGGTCTAGCCGAGTGGGTTTGGGTCTAGCCGTGTGGGTTTGGGTCTAGCCGATTGCGTTTCGGTCTAGGCATGTGGGTTTGGGTCTAGCCGAGTGGGGTAGGGTCTAGCGGAATGGGTTTGGGTGTAGCCGCGTGGGTTTGGGTCTAGCCGAGTGGGTTTGGGTCTAGCCGAGTGGGCTTGGGTCTAGCCGAGTGGGTTTGAGTCTTGCCGAGTGGGTTTGGGTCTAGCGGAGTTGGTTTGGGTGTAGCCGAGTGGGTTTGGGTGTAGCCGAGTGGGTTTGGGTCTAGCCGACTGGGTTTGGGTCTAGCCGAGTGGGTTTCGGTCTAGCCGAGTGGGTTTGGGTCTAGCCGAGTGGGTTTTCGTCTAGCCGAGTGGGTTTGGGTCTAGCGGAGTGGGTTTGGGTGTAGCCGAGTGGGTTTGGGTGTAGGCGAGTGGGTTTGGGTCTGGACGAGTGGGTTTGGGTCTAGCCGAGTGGGTTTGGGTCTAGCCGAGTGGGTTTGGGTCTAGCCTAGTGGGTTTGGGTCTAGCCAAGTGGGTTTGGGTCTAGCGGAGTGGGTTTGGGTCTAGCAGAGTGGGGTTGGGTCTAGCCGAGTGGGTTTGGGTCTGGACGAGTGGGTTTGGGTCTAGCCGAGTGGGTTTGGGTCTAGCCGAGTGGGTTTGGGTCTAGCCTAGTGGGTTTGGGTCTAGCCAAGTGGGTTTGGGTCTAGCGGAGTGGGTTTGGGTCTAGCGGAGTGGGGTTGGGTCTAGCCGCGTGGGTTTGGGTCTAACCGAGTGGGTTTGTGTCTAGCGGAGTGGGTTTGTGTCTAGCGGAGTGGGTTTGGGTCTAGCGGAGTGGGTTTGGGTCTAGCGGAGTGGGATTGGGACTAGCCGAGTGGGTTTGGGTCTAGCCGAGTGGGTTGGGGTCTAGCTGAATGGGTTTGGGTCTAGCCGAGTGGGTTTGGGTCTAGCCGAGTGGGTTTGGGTCTAGCCGACAGGGTTTGGGTCTAGCCGAGTGGGTTTGGGTCTAGCCGAGTGGGTTTGGGTCTAGCCGAGTGCGTTTGGGTCTAGCCGAGTTGGTTTGGGTCTAGCGGTGTGGGTTTGGGTCTAGCCGAGTGGGTTTGGGTGTAGCCGAGTGGGTTTGGGTCTAGCCCAGTGGGTTTGGGTCTAGCCAAGTGGGTTTGTGTCTAGCCGAGTGGGTTTGGGTCTAGCGGAGTGGGTTTGGGTGTAGCCGAGTGGGATTGGGTCCAGCCGAGTGGGTTTGGGTCTAGCCGAGTGTGTTTGGGTCTAGCCGAGTGGGTTTGGGTGCAGCCGAGTGGGTTTGGGTTTAGCCGAGTGTGTTTGGGTCTAGTCGAGTGGGTTTGGGTCTAGCCGAGTGGGTTTGGGTCTAGCCGAGTGGGTTTGGGCCTAGCCGCGTGGGTTTGGGTCTAGCGGAGTGGGTTTGGGTCTAGCGGAGTGGGCTTGGGTCTAGCCGAGTGGGTTTGGGCCTAGCCGAGTGGGTTTGGGTCTAGCCGAGTGGGTTTGGGTCTAGCCGAGTGGGTTTGGGTCTAGCCGAGTGGGTTTGGGTCTAGCCGTGTGGGTTTGGGTCTAGCCGATTCGGTTTCGGTCTAGGCATGTGGGTTTGGGTCCAGCCGAGTGGGTTAGGGTCTAGCGGAATGGGTTTGGGTGTAGCCGCGTGGGTTTGGGTCTAGCCGAGTGGGTTTGGGACTAGCCGAGTGGGTTTGGGTCTAGCCGAGTGGGTTTGAGTCTTGCCGAGTGGGTTTGGGTCTAGCGGAGTTGGTTTGGGTGTAGCCGAGTGGGTTTGGGTGTAGCCGAGTGGGTTTGGGTCTAGCCGACTTGGTTTGGGTCTAGCCGAGTGGGTTTCGGTCTAGCCGACTGGGTTTGGGTCTAGCCGAGTGGGTTTTCATCTAGCCGAGTGGGTTTGGGTCTAGCGGAGTGGGTTTGGGTGTAGCCGAGTGGGTTTGGGTGTAGCCGAGTGGGTTTGGGTCTGGACGAGTGGGTTTGGGTCTAGCCGAGTGGGTTTGGGTCTAGCCGAGTGGGTTTGGGTCTAGCCTAGTGGGTTTGGGGTCTAGCCAAGTGGGTTTGGGTCTAGCGGAGTGGGTTTGGGTCTAGCGGAGTGGGGTTGGGTCTAGCCGAGTGGGTTTGGGTCTAACCGAGTGGGTTTGTGTCTAGCGGAGTGGGTTTGTGTCCAGCGCAGTGGGTTTGGGTCTAGCGGAGTGGGATTGGGTCTAGCCGAGTGGGTTTGGGTCTAGCCGAGTGGGTTTGGAAGTAGCCGAGTGGGTTTGGGTCTAGCCGAGTGCGTTTGGGTCTAGCCGAGTTGGTTTGGGTCTAGCGGAGTGGGTTTGGGTCCAGCCGAATGGGTTTGGGCCTAGCCGAGTGGGTTTGTGTCTAGCCGAGTGGGCTTGGGTCTAGCCGATTTGGTTTGGGTCTAGCCGAGTGGGTTTGGGTCTAGCCCAGTGGGTTTGGGTCCAGCCGAGTGGGTTTTGGGTCTAGCGCAGTGGGTTTGGGTCTAGTCGAGTGGGTTTGGGTCTAGCGGTGTGGGTTTGGGTCTAGCCGATTGGGTTTGGGTGTAGCCGAGTGGGTTTGGGTCTAGCCCAGTGGGTTTGGGTCTAGCCGAGTGGGTTTGGGTCTAGCCGAGTGGGTTTGGGTCTAGCCGAGTCCGTTTGGTTCTAGCCGAGTGGGTTTGGGACTAGCAGAGTGGGTTTGGGTCTAGCGGGGTGGGTTTGGTTCTAGCGGAGTGGGTTTAGGTCTAGCCGATTGGGTTTGGGTCTAGCCGAGTGGGTTTGGGTCTGGCGGAGTGGGTTTGGGTCTACTGGAGTGGGTTTGGGTCTAGCCGAGTGGGTTTGGGTCTAGCCGAGTGGGTTTGGGTGTAGCTGAGTGGGTTTGTGTCTAGCCGAGTGGGTTTGGGTCTAGCGGAGTGGGTTTGGTTGTAGCCAAGTGGGTTTGAGTCTAGCCGAGTGGGTTTGGGCCTAGACGAGTGGGTTTAGGTTTAGCCGAGTGGGTTTCGGTGTAGCCGAGTGGGTTTGGGTCTAGCGGAGTGGGTTTGTGTCTAGCGGAGTGGGTTTGGGTCTAGCGGAGTGGGTTTGGGTCTTGCGGAGTGGGTTTGGGTCTAGCGGAGTGGGTTTGGGTCTAGCCGAGTGCGTTTGGGTCTAGCCGAGTTGGTTTGGGTCTAGCGGAGTGGGTTTGGGTCCAGCCGAGTGGGTTTGGGTCTAGCGGAGTGGGTTTGGGTCTAGTCGAGTGGGTTTGGTTCTAGCGGTGTGGGTTTGGGTCTAGCCGAGTGGGTTTGGGTGTTGCCGAGTGGGTTTGGGTCTAGCCCATTGGGTTTGGGTCTAGCCAAGTGGGTTTGGGTCTAGCCGAGTGGGTTTGGGCCTAGCGGAGTGGGTTTGGGTGTAGCCGAGTGGGTTTGGGTGCAGCCGAGTGGGTTTGGGTCTAGCCGAGTGTGTTTGGGTCTAGCCGAGTGGGTTTGGGTGCAGCCGAGTGGGTTTGGGTTTAGCCGAGTGTGTTTGGGTCTAGTCGAGTGGGTTTGGGTCTAGCCGAGTGGGTTTGGGTCTGGATGAGTGGGTTTGGGTCTAGCCGAGTGGGTTTGGGTCTAGCCGAGTGGGTTTGGGTCTAGTCTAGTGGGTTTGGGTCTAGCCAAGTGGGTTTGGGTCTAGCGGAGTGGGTTTGGGTCTAGCGGAGTGGGGTTGGGTCTAGCCGAGTGGGTTTGGGTCTAACCGAGTGGGTTTGCGTCTAGCTGAGTGGGTTTGGGTCTAGCGGAGTGGGTTTGGGTGTAGCCGAGTGGGTTTGTTTCTAGCGAGTGGGTTTGCGTCTAGCTGAGTGGGTTTGGGTCTTGCGGAGTGGGTTTGGGTGTAGCGGAGTGGGTTTGGGTCCAGCGGAGTGGGATTGGGTCTGGCCGAGTGGGTTTGTTTCTAGCGAGTGGGTTTGCGTCTAGCTGAGTGGGTTTGGGTCTAGCGGAGTGGGTTTGGGTGTAGCCGAGTGGATTTGGGTCTAGCCGAGTGGGTTTGGGTCTAGACGAGTGGGTTTGGGTCTAGCCGAGTGGGTTTCGGTCTAGCCGAGTGGGTTTGGGTCTAGCGGAGTGGGTTTGGGTCTAGCCGAGTCCGTTTGGTTCTAGCCGAGTGGGTTTGGGACTAGCAGAGTGGGTTTGGGTCTAGCGGGGTGGGTTTGGTTCTAGCGGAGTGGGTTTAGGTCTAGTGGAGTGGGTTTGGATCTAGCCGAGTGGGTTTGGGTCTAGCCGAGTGGGTTTGGGTGTAGCTGAGTGGGTTTGGGTGTAGCCGAGTGGGTTTGGGTCTGGACGAGTGGGTTTGGGTCTAGCCGAGTGGGTTTGGGTCTAGCCGAGTGGGTTTGGGTCTAGCCTAGTGGGTTTGGGGTCTAGCCAAGTGGGTTTGGGTCTAGCGGAGTGGGTTTGGGTCTAGCGGAGTGGGGTTGGGTCTAGCCGAGTGGGTTTGGGTCTAACCGAGTGGGTTTGTGTCTAGCGGAGTGGGTTTGTGTCCAGCGCAGTGGGTTTGGGTCTAGCGGAGTGGGATTGGGTCTAGCCGAGTGGGTTTGGGTCTAGCCGAGTGGGTTTGGAAGTAGCCGAGTGGGTTTGGGTCTAGCCGAGTGCGTTTGGGTCTAGCCGAGTTGGTTTGGGTCTAGCGGAGTGGGTTTGGGTCCAGCCGAATGGGTTTGGGCCTAGCCGAGTGGGTTTGTGTCTAGCCGAGTGGGCTTGGGTCTAGCCGATTTGGTTTGGGTCTAGCCGAGTGGGTTTGGGTCTAGCCCAGTGGGTTTGGGTCCAGCCGAGTGGGTTTTGGGTCTAGCGCAGTGGGTTTGGGTCTAGTCGAGTGGGTTTGGGTCTAGCGGTGTGGGTTTGGGTGTAGCCGAGTGGGTTTGGGTCCAGCCGAGTGGGTTTGGGTCTGGCCGAGTGTGTTTGGGTCTAGCCGTGTGGGTTTGGGTGCAGCCGAGTGGGTTTGGGTTTAGCCGAGTGTGTTTGGGTCTAGTCGAGTGGGTTTGGGTCTAGCCGAGTGGGTTTGGGTCTAGCCGAGTGGGTTTGGGCCTTGCCGCGTGGGTTTGGGTCTAGCGGAGTGGGTTTGGGTCTAGCGGAGTGGGCTTGGGTCTAGCCGAGTAGGTTTGGGCCTAGCCGAGTGGGTTTGGGTCTAGCCGAGTGGGTTTGGGTCTAGCCGAGTGGGTTTGGGTCTAGCCGAGTGGGTTTGGGTCTAGCCGTGTGGGTTTGGGTCTAGCCGATTGCGTTTCGGTCTAGGCATGTGGGTTTGGGTCTAGCCGAGTGGGGTAGGGTCTAGCGGAATGGGTTTGGGTGTAGCCGCGTGGGTTTGGGTCTAGCCGAGTGGGTTTGGGTCTAGCCGAGTGGGCTTGGGTCTAGCCGAGTGGGTTTGAGTCTTGCCGAGTGGGTTTGGGTCTAGCGGAGTTGGTTTGGGTGTAGCCGAGTGGGTTTGGGTGTAGCCGAGTGGGTTTGGGTCTAGCCGACTGGGTTTGGGTCTAGCCGAGTGGGTTTCGGTCTAGCCGAGTGGGTTTGGGTCTAGCCGAGTGGGTTTTCGTCTAGCCGAGTGGGTTTGGGTCTAGCGGAGTGGGTTTGGGTGTAGCCGAGTGGGTTTGGGTGTAGGCGAGTGGGTTTGGGTCTGGACGAGTGGGTTTGGGTCTAGCCGAGTGGGTTTGGGTCTAGCCGAGTGGGTTTGGGTCTAGCCTAGTGGGTTTGGGTCTAGCCAAGTGGGTTTGGGTCTAGCGGAGTGGGTTTGGGTCTAGCAGAGTGGGGTTGGGTCTAGCCGAGTGGGTTTGGGTCTGGACGAGTGGGTTTGGGTCTAGCCGAGTGGGTTTGGGTCTAGCCGAGTGGGTTTGGGTCTAGCCTAGTGGGTTTGGGTCTAGCCAAGTGGGTTTGGGTCTAGCGGAGTGGGTTTGGGTCTAGCGGAGTGGGGTTGGGTCTAGCCGCGTGGGTTTGGGTCTAACCGAGTGGGTTTGTGTCTAGCGGAGTGGGTTTGTGTCTAGCGGAGTGGGTTTGGGTCTAGCGGAGTGGGTTTGGGTCTAGCGGAGTGGGATTGGGACTAGCCGAGTGGGTTTGGGTCTAGCCGAGTGGGTTGGGGTCTAGCTGAATGGGTTTGGGTCTAGCCGAGTGGGTTTGGGTCTAGCCGAGTGGGTTTGGGTCTAGCCGACAGGGTTTGGGTCTAGCCGAGTGGGTTTGGGTCTAGCAGAGTGGGTTTGGGTCTAGCCGAGTGCGTTTGGGTCTAGCCGAGTTGGTTTGGGTCTAGCGGTGTGGGTTTGGGTCTAGCCGAGTGGGTTTGGGTGTAGCCGAGTGGGTTTGGGTCTAGCCCAGTGGGTTTGGGTCTAGCCAAGTGGGTTTGTGTCTAGCCGAGTGGGTTTGGGCCTAGCGGAGTGGGTTTGGGTGTAGCCGAGTGGGATTGGGTCCAGCCGAGTGGGTTTGGGTCTAGCCGAGTGTGTTTGGGTCTAGCCGAGTGGGTTTGGGTGCAGCCGAGTGGGTTTGGGTTTAGCCGAGTGTGTTTGGGTCTAGTCGAGTGGGTTTGGGTCTAGCCGAGTGGGTTTGGGTCTAGCCGAGTGGGTTTGGGCCTAGCCGCGTGGGTTTGGGTCTAGCGGAGTGGGTTTGGGTCTAGCGGAGTGGGCTTGGGTCTAGCCGAGTGGGTTTGGGCCTAGCCGAGTGGGTTTGGGTCTAGCCGAGTGGGTTTGGGTCTAGCCGAGTGGGTTTGGGTCTAGCCGAGTGGGTTTGGGTCTAGCCGTGTGGGTTTGGGTCTAGCCGATTCGGTTTCGGTCTAGGCATGTGGGTTTGGGTCCAGCCGAGTGGGTTAGGGTCTAGCGGAATGGGTTTGGGTGTAGCCGCGTGGGTTTGGGTCTAGCCGAGTGGGTTTGGGACTAGCCGAGTGGGTTTGGGTCTAGCCGAGTGGGTTTGAGTCTTGCCGAGTGGGTTTGGGTCTAGCGGAGTTGGTTTGGGTGTAGCCGAGTGGGTTTGGGTGTAGCCGAGTGGGTTTGGGTCTAGCCGACTTGGTTTGGGTCTAGCCGAGTGGGTTTCGGTCTAGCCGACTGGGTTTGGGTCTAGCCGAGTGGGTTTTCATCTAGCCGAGTGGGTTTGGGTCTAGCCGACTTGGTTTGGGTCTAGCCGAGTGGGTTTCGGTCTAGCCGACTGGGTTTGGGTCTAGCCGAGTGGGTTTTCATCTAGCCGAGTGGGTTTGGGTCTAGCGGAGTGGGTTTGGGTGTAGCCGAGTGGGTTTGGGTGTAGCCGAGTGGGTTTGGGTCTGGACGAGTGGGTTTGGGTCTAGCCGAGTGGGTTTGGGTCTAGCCGAGTGGGTTTGGGTCTAGCCTAGTGGGTTTGGGGTCTAGCCAAGTGGGTTTGGGTCTAGCGGAGTGGGTTTGGGTCTAGCGGAGTGGGGTTGGGTCTAGCCGAGTGGGTTTGGGTCTAACCGAGTGGGTTTGTGTCTAGCGGAGTGGGTTTGTGTCCAGCGCAGTGGGTTTGGGTCTAGCGGAGTGGGATTGGGTCTAGCCGAGTGGGTTTGGGTCTAGCCGAGTGGGTTTGGAAGTAGCCGAGTGGGTTTGGGTCTAGCCGAGTGCGTTTGGGTCTAGCCGAGTTGGTTTGGGTCTAGCGGAGTGGGTTTGGGTCCAGCCGAATGGGTTTGGGCCTAGCCGAGTGGGTTTGTGTCTAGCCGAGTGGGCTTGGGTCTAGCCGATTTGGTTTGGGTCTAGCCGAGTGGGTTTGGGTCTAGCCCAGTGGGTTTGGGTCCAGCCGAGTGGGTTTTGGGTCTAGCGCAGTGGGTTTGGGTCTAGTCGAGTGGGTTTGGGTCTAGCGGTGTGGGTTTGGGTCTAGCCGATTGGGTTTGGGTGTAGCCGAGTGGGTTTGGGTCTAGCCCAGTGGGTTTGGGTCTAGCCGAGTGGGTTTGGGTCTAGCCGAGTGGGTTTGGGTCTAGCCGAGTCCGTTTGGTTCTAGCCGAGTGGGTTTGGGACTAGCAGAGTGGGTTTGGGTCTAGCGGGGTGGGTTTGGTTCTAGCGGAGTGGGTTTAGGTCTAGCCGATTGGGTTTGGGTCTAGCCGAGTGGGTTTGGGTCTGGCGGAGTGGGTTTGGGTCTACTGGAGTGGGTTTGGGTCTAGCCGAGTGGGTTTGGGTCTAGCCGAGTGGGTTTGGGTGTAGCTGAGTGGGTTTGTGTCTAGCCGAGTGGGTTTGGGTCTAGCGGAGTGGGTTTGGTTGTAGCCAAGTGGGTTTGGGTCTAGCCGAGTGGGTTTGGGCCTAGACGAGTGGGTTTAGGTTTAGCCGAGTGGGTTTCGGTGTAGCCGAGTGGGTTTGGGTCTAGCGGAGTGGGTTTGTGTCTAGCGGAGTGGGTTTGGGTCTAGCGGAGTGGGTTTGGGTCTTGCGGAGTGGGTTTGGGTCTAGCGGAGTGGGTTTGGGTCTAGCCGAGTGCGTTTGGGTCTAGCCGAGTTGGTTTGGGTCTAGCGGAGTGGGTTTGGGTCCAGCCGAGTGGGTTTGGGTCTAGCGGAGTGGGTTTGGGTCTAGTCGAGTGGGTTTGGTTCTAGCGGTGTGGGTTTGGGTCTAGCCGAGTGGGTTTGGGTGTTGCCGAGTGGGTTTGGGTCTAGCCCATTGGGTTTGGGTCTAGCCAAGTGGGTTTGGGTCTAGCCGAGTGGGTTTGGGCCTAGCGGAGTGGGTTTGGGTGTAGCCGAGTGGGTTTGGGTGCAGCCGAGTGGGTTTGGGTCTAGCCGAGTGTGTTTGGGTCTAGCCGAGTGGGTTTGGGTGCAGCCGAGTGGGTTTGGGTTTAGCCGAGTGTGTTTGGGTCTAGTCGAGTGGGTTTGGGTCTAGCCGAGTGGGTTTGGGTCTGGATGAGTGGGTTTGGGTCTAGCCGAGTGGGTTTGGGTCTAGCCGAGTGGGTTTGGGTCTAGTCTAGTGGGTTTGGGTCTAGCCAAGTGGGTTTGGGTCTAGCGGAGTGGGTTTGGGTCTAGCGGAGTGGGGTTGGGTCTAGCCGAGTGGGTTTGGGTCTAACCGAGTGGGTTTGCGTCTAGCTGAGTGGGTTTGGGTCTAGCGGAGTGGGTTTGGGTGTAGCCGAGTGGGTTTGTTTCTAGCGAGTGGGTTTGCGTCTAGCTGAGTGGGTTTGGGTCTTGCGGAGTGGGTTTGGGTGTAGCGGAGTGGGTTTGGGTCTAGCGGAGTGGGATTGGGTCTGGCCGAGTGGGTTTGTTTCTAGCGAGTGGGTTTGCGTCTAGCTGAGTGGGTTTGGGTCTAGCGGAGTGGGTTTGGGTGTAGCCGAGTGGATTTGGGTCTAGCCGAGTGGGTTTGGGTCTAGACGAGTGGGTTTGGGTCTAGCCGAGTGGGTTTCGGTCTAGCCGAGTGGGTTTGGGTCTAGCGGAGTGGGTTTGGGTCTAGCCGAGTCCGTTTGGTTCTAGCCGAGTGGGTTTGGGACTAGCAGAGTGGGTTTGGGTCTAGCGGGGTGGGTTTGGTTCTAGCGGAGTGGGTTTAGGTCTAGTGGAGTGGGTTTGGATCTAGCCGAGTGGGTTTGGGTCTAGCCGAGTGGGTTTGGGTGTAGCTGAGTGGGTTTGTGTCTAGCCGAGTGGGTTTGGGTCTAGCGGAGTGGGTTTGGTTGTAGCCAAGTGGGTTTGGGTCTAGCCGAGTGGGTTTGGGCCTAGACGAGTGGGTTTAGGTTTAGCCGAGTGGGTTTCGGTGTAGCCGAGTGGGTTTGGGTCTAGCGGAGTGGGTTTGTGTCTAGCGGAGTGGGTTTGGGTCTAGCGGAGTGGGTTTGGGTCTTGCGGAGTGGGTTTGGGTCTAGCGGAGTGGGTTTGGGTCTAGCCCAGTGGGTTTGGGTCTAGCCAAGTGGGTTTGGGTCTAGCCGAGTGGGTTTGGGCCTAGCGGAGTGGGTTTGGGTGTAGCCGAGTGGGTTTGGGTCCAGCCGAGTGGGTTTGGGTCTAGCCGAGTGTGTTTGGGTCTAGCCGAGTGGGTTTGGGTGCAGCCGAGTGGGTTTGGGTTTAGCCGAGTGTGTTTGGGTCTAGTCGAGTGGGTTTGGGTCTAGCGGAGTGGGTTTGGGTCTAACCGGGTGGGTTTGGGCCTAGCTGCGTGGGTTTGGGTCTAGCGGAGTGGGTTTGGGTGTAGCCGAGTGGGTTTGGGTGTAGCCGAGTGGGTTTGGGTCTGGATGAGTGGGTTTGGGTCTAGCCGAGTGGGTTTGGGTCTAGCCTAGTGGGTTTGGGTCTAGCCAAGTGGGTTTGGGTCTAGCGGAGTGGGTTTGGGTCTAGCGGAGTGGGGTTGGGTCTAGCCGAGTGGGTTTGGGTCTAACCGAGTGGGTTTGTGTCTAGCGGAGTGGGTTTGTGTCTAGCGGAGTGGGTTTGGGTCTAGCGGAGTGGGATTGGGTCTAGCCGAGTGGGTTTGGTTCTAGCGAGTGGGTTTGCGTCTAGCTGAGTGGGTTTGGGTCTAGCGGAGTGGGTTTGGGTGTAGCCGAGTGGATTTGGGTCTAGCCGAGTGGGTTTGGGTCTAGACGAGTGGGTTTGGGTCTAGCCGAGTGGGTTTCGGTCTAGCCGAGTGGGTTTGGGTCTAGCGGAGTGGGTTTGGGTCTAGCCGAGTCCGTTTGGTTCTAGCCGAGTGGGTTTGGGACTAGCAAAGTGGGTTTGGGTCTAGCGGGGTGGGTTTGGTTCTAGCGGAGTGGGTTTAGGTCTAGTGGAGTGGGTTTGGGTCTAGCCGAGTGGGTTTGGGTCTAGCCGAGTGGGTTTGGGTCTAGACGAGTGGGTTTGGGTCTAGCCGAGTGGGTTTCGGTCTAGCCGAGTGGGTTTGGGTCTAGCGGAGTGGGTTTGGGTCTAGCCGAGTCCGTTTGGTTCTAGCCGAGTGGGTTTGGGACTAGCAGAGTGGGTTTGGGTCTAGCGGGGTGGGTTTGGTTCTAGCGGAGTGGGTTTAGGTCTAGTGGAGTGGGTTTGGATCTAGCCGAGTGGGTTTGGGTCTAGCCGAGTGGGTTTGGGTGTAGCCGAGTGGGTTTGTGTCTAGCCGAGTGGGTTTGGGTCTAGCGGAGTGGGTTTGGTTGTAGCCAAGTGGGTTTGGGTCTAGCCGAGTGGGTTTGGGCCTAGACGAGTGGGTTTAGGTTTAGCCGAGTGGGTTTCGGTGTAGCCGAGTGGGTTTGGGTCTAGCGGAGTGGGTTTGTGTCTAGCGGAGTGGGTTTGGGTCTAGCGGAGTGGGTTTGGGTCTTGCGGAGTGGGTTTGGGTCTAGCGGAGTGGGTTTGGGTCTAGCCCAGTGGGTTTGGGTCTAGCCAAGTGGGTTTGGGTCTAGCCGAGTGGGTTTGGGCCTAGCGGAGTGGGTTTGGGTGTAGCCGAGTGGGTTTGGGTCCAGCCGAGTGGGTTTGGGTCTAGCCGAGTGTGTTTGGGTCTAGCCGAGTGGGTTTGGGTGCAGCCGAGTGGGTTTGGGTTTAGCCGAGTGTGTTTGGGTCTAGTCGAGTGGGTTTGGGTCTAGCGGAGTGGGTTTGGGTCTAGCCGGGTGGGTTTGGGCCTAGCTGCGTGGGTTTGGGTCTAGCGGAGTGGGTTTGGGTGTAGCCGAGTGGGTTTGGGTGTAGCCGAGTGGGTTTGGGTCTGGATGAGTGGGTTTGGGTCTAGCCGAGTGGGTTTGGGTCTAGCCTAGTGGGTTTGGGTCTAGCCAAGTGGGTTTGGGTCTAGCGGAGTGGGTTTGGGTCTAGCGGAGTGGGGTTGGGTCTAGCCGAGTGGGTTTGGGTCTAACCGAGTGGGTTTGTGTCTAGCGGAGTGGGTTTGTGTCTAGCGGAGTGGGTTTGGGTCTAGCGGAGTGGGATTGGGTCTAGCCGAGTGGGTTTGGTTCTAGCGAGTGGGTTTGCGTCTAGCTGAGTGGGTTTGGGTCTAGCGGAGTGGGTTTGGGTGTAGCCGAGTGGATTTGGGTCTAGCCGAGTGGGTTTGGGTCTAGACGAGTGGGTTTGGGTCTAGCCGAGTGGGTTTCGGTCTAGCCGAGTGGGTTTGGGTCTAGCGGAGTGGGTTTGGGTCTAGCCGAGTCCGTTTGGTTCTAGCCGAGTGGGTTTGGGACTAGCAAAGTGGGTTTGGGTCTAGCGGGGTGGGTTTGGTTCTAGCGGAGTGGGTTTAGGTCTAGTGGAGTGGGTTTGGGTCTAGCCGAGTGGGTTTGGGTCTAGCCGAGTGGGTTTGGGTGTAGCTGAGTGGGTTTGTGTCTAGCCGAGTGGGTTTGGGTCTAGCGGAGTGGGTTTGGTTGTAGCCAAGTGGGTTTGGGTCTGGCCGAGTGGGTTTGGGCCTGGACGAGTGGGTTTAGGTTTAGCCGAGTGGGTTTCGGTGTAGCCGAGTGGGTTTGGGTCTAGCGGAGTGGGTTTGTGTCTAGCGGAGTGGGTTTGGGTCTAGCGGAGTGGGTTTGGGTCTTGCGGAGTGGGTTTGGGTCTAGCGGAGTGGGTTTGGGTCTAGCCGAGTGCGTTTGGGTCTAGCCGAGTTGGTTTGGGTCTAGCGGAGTGGGTTTGGGTCCAGCCGAGTGGGTTTGGGTCTAGCGGAGTGGGTTTGGGTCTAGTCGAGTGGGTTTGGGTCTAGCGGTGTGGGTTTGGGTCTAGCCGAGTGAGTTTGGGTGTAGCCGAGTGGGTTTGGGTCTAGCCCAGTGGGTTTGGGTCTAGCCAAGTGGGTTTGGGTCTAGCCGAGTGGGTTTGGGCCTAGCGGAGTGGGTTTGGGTGTAGCCGAGTGGGTTTGGGTCCAGCCGAGTGGGTTTGGGTCTAGCCGAGTGTGTTTGGGTCTAGCCGAGTGGGTTTGGGTGCAGCCGAGTGGGTTTGGGTTTAGCCGAGTGTGTTTGGGTCTAGTCGAGTGGGTTTGGGTCTAGCGGAGTGGGTTTGGGTCTAGCCGGGTGGGTTTGGGCCTAGCCGCGTGGGTTTGGGTCTAGCGGAGTGGGTTTGGGTCTAGCGGAGTGGGGTTGGGTCTAGCCGAGTGGGTTTGGGCCTAGCCGAGTGGGTTTGGGTCGAGCCGAGTGGGTTTGGGTCTAGCCGAGTGGGTTTGGGTCTAGCCGAGTGGGTTTGGGTCTAGCCGTGTGGGTTTGGGTCTAGCCGATTGGGTTTCGGTCTAGGCATGTGGGTTTGGGTCTAGCCAAGTGGGTTTGGGTCTAGCCGAGTGGGTTTGAGTCTTGCCGAGTGGGTTTGGGTCTAGCGGAGTTGGTTTGGGTGTAGCCGAGTGGGTTTGGGTGTAGCCGAGTGGGTTTGGGTCTAGGCGACTGGGTTTGGGTCTAGCCGAGTGGGTTTCGGTCTAGCCGAGTGGGTTTGGGTCTAGCCGAGTGGGTTTTCGTCTAGCCGAGTGGGTTTGGGTCTAGCGGAGTGGGTTTGGGTGTAGCCGAGTGGGTTTGGGTGTAGCCGAGTGGGTTTGGGTCTGGATGAGTGGGTTTCGGTCTAGCCGAGTGGGTTTGGGTCTAGCCGAGTGGGTTTGGGTCTAGCCTAGTGGGTTTGGGTCTAGCCAAGTGGGTTTGGGTCTAGCGGAGTGGGTTTGGGTCGAGCGGAGTGGGGTTGGGTCTAGCCGAGTGGGTTTGGGTCTAACCGAGTGGGTTTGTGTCTAGCGGAGTGGGTTTGTGTCTAGCGGAGTGGGTTTGGGTCTAGCGGAGTGGGATTGGGTCTAGCCGAGTGGGTTTGGGTCTAGCCGAGTGGGTTTGGGAGTAGCCGAGTGGGTTTGGGTCCAGCCGAGTGGGTTTGGGTCTAGCTGAATGGGTTTGGGTCTAGCCGAGTGGGTTTGGGTCTAGCTGAGTGGGTTTGGGTCTAGCCGACAGGGTTTGGGTCTAGCCGAGTGGGTTTGGGTCTAGCCGAGTGGGTTTGGGTCTAGCCGAGTGGGTTTGGGTCTAGCCGAGTGGGTTTGGGTCTAGCCGTGTGGGTTTGGGTCTAGCCGATTGGGTTTCGGTCTGGGCATGTGGGTTTGGGTCTAGCCGAGTGGGTTAGGGTCTAGCGGAATGGGTTTGGGTGTCGCCGCGTGGGTTTGGGTCTAGCCGAGTGGGTTTGGGTCTAGCCGAGTGGGTTTGGGTCTAGCCGAGTGGGTTTGAGTCTTGCCGAGTGGGTTTGGGTCTAGCGGAGTTGGTTTGGGTGTAGCCGAGTGGGTTTGGGTGTAGCCGAGTGGGTTTGGGTGTAGCCGACTGGGTTTGGGTCTAGCCGAGTGGGTTTCGGTCTAGCCGAGTGGGTTTGGGTCTAGCCGAGTGGGTTTTCGTCTAGCCGAGTGGGTTTGGGTCTAGCGGAGTGGGTTTGGGTCTAGCCGAGTGGGTTTGGGTGCAGCCGAGTGGGTTTGGGTTTAGCCGAGTGTGTTTGGGTCTAGTCGAGTGGGTTTGGGTCTAGCCGAGTGGGTTTGGGTCTAGCCGAGTGGGTTTGGGCCTAGCCGCGTGGGTTTGGGTCTAGCGGAGTGGGTTTGGGTCTAGCGGAGTGGGCTTGGGTCTAGCCGAGTGGGTTTGGGCCTAGCCGAGTGGGTTTGGGTCTAGCCGAGTGGGTTTGGATCTAGCCGAGTGGGTTTGGGTCTAGCCGAGTGGGTTTGGGTCTAGCCGTGTGGGTTTGGGTCTAGCCGATTGGGTTTCGGTCTAGGCATGTGGGTTTGGGTCTAGCCGAGTGGGTTTGGGTCTAGCCGAGTGGGTTTGAGTCTTGCCGAGTGGGTTTGGGTCTAGCGGAGTGGGTTTGGGTCTAGCGGAGTGGGGTTGGGTCTAGCCGAGTGGGTTTGGGTCTAACCGAGTGGGTTTGTGTCTAGCGGAGTGGGTTTGTGTCTAGCGGAGTGGGTTTGGGTCTAGCGGAGTGGGATTGGGTCTAGCCGAGTGGGTTTGGGTCCAGCCGAGTGGGTTTGGGAGTAGCCGAGTGGGTTTGGGTCTAGCCGAGTGGGTTTGGGTCTAGCTGAATGGGTTTGGGTCTAGCCGAGTGGGTTTGGGTCTAGCCGAGTGGGCTTGGGTCTAGCCGACAGGGTTTGGGTCTGGCCGAGTGGGTTTGGGTCTAGCCGAGTGGGTTTGGGTCTAGCCGAGTGGGTGTGGGTCTAGCCGAGTGGGTTTGGGTCTAGCCGAGTGGGTTTGGGTCTAGCGGAGTGGGTTTGTGTCTAGCGGAGTGGGTTTGGGTCTAGCGGAGTGGGTTTGGGTCTAGTCGAGTGGGTTTGGGTCTAGCGGTGTGGGTTTGGGTCTAGCCAAGTGGGTTTGGGTGTAGCCGAGTGGGTTTGGGTCTCGCCCAGTGGGTTTGGGTCTAGCCAAGTGGGTTTGAGTCTTGCCGAGTGGGTTTGGGTCTAGCGGAGTTGGTTTGGGTGTAGCCGAGTGGGTTTGGGTGTAGCCGATGGGTTTGGGTGTAGCCGACTGGGTTTGGGTCTAGCCGAGTGGGTTTCAGTCTAGCCGAGTGGGTTCGGGTCTAGCCGAGTGGGTTTTCGTCTAGCCGAGTGGGTTTGGGTCTAGCGGAGTGGGTTTGGGTTTAGCCGAGTGGGTTTGGGTGTAGCCGAGTGGGTTTGTGTCTGGATGAGTGGGTTTGGGTCTAGCCGAGTGGGTTTGGGTCTAGCCGAGTGGGTTTGGGTCTAGCCTAGTGGGTTTGGGTCTAGCCAAGTGGGTTTGGGTCTAGCGGAGTGGGTTTGGGTCTAGCGGAGTGGGGTTGGGTCTAGCCGAGTGGGTTTGGGTCTAACCGAGTGGGTTTGTGTCTAGCGGAGTGGGTTTGTGTCTAGCGGAGTGGGTTTGGGTCTAGCGGAGTGGGATTGGGTCTAGCCGAGTGGGTTTGGTTCTAGCGAGTGGGTTTGCGTCTAGCTGAGTGGGTTTGGGTCTAGCGGAGTGGGTTTGGGTGCAGCCGAGTGGATTTGGGTCTAGCCAAGTGGGTTTGGGTCTAGACGAGTGGGTTTGGGTCCAGCCGAGTGGGTTTCGGTCTAGCCGAGTGGGTTTGGGTCTAGCGGAGTGGGTTTGGGTCTAGCCGAGTCCGTTTGGTTCTAGCCGAGTGGGTTTGGGACTAGCAGAGTGGGTTTGGGTCTAGCGGGGTGGGTTTGGTTCTAGCGGAGTGGGTTTAGGTCTAGTGGAGTGGGTTTGGGTCTAGCCGAGTGGGTTTGGGTCTAGCCGAGTGGGTTTGGGTGTAGCTGAGTGGGTTTGTGTCTAGCCGAGTGGGTTTGGGTCTAGCGGAGTGGGTTTGGTTGTAGCCAAGTGGGTTTGGGTCAAGCCGAGTGGGTTTGGGCCTAGACGAGTGGGTTTAGGTTTAGCCGAGTGGGTTTCGGTGTAGCCGAGTGGGTTTGGGTCTAGCGGAGTGGGTTTGTGTCTAGCGGAGTGGGTTTGGGTCTAGCGGAGTGGGTTTGGGTCTTGCGGAGTGGGTTTGGGTCTAGCGGAGTGGGTTTGGGTCTAGCCGAGTGCGTTTGGGTCTAGCCGAGTTGGTTTGGGTCTAGCGGAGTGGGTTTGGGTCCAGCCGAGTGGGTTTGGGTCTAGCGGAGTGGGTTTGGGTCTAGTCGAGTGGGTTTGGGTCTAGCGGTGTGGGTTTGGGTCTAGCCGAGTGGGTTTGGGTGTAGCCGAGTGGGTTTGGGTCTAGCCCAGTGGGTTTGGGTCTAGCCAAATGGGTTTGGGTCTAGCCGAGTGGGTTTGGGCCTAGCGGAGTGGGTTTGGGTGTAGCCGAGTGGGTTTGGGTCCAGCCGAGTGGGTTTGGGTCTAGCCGAGTGTGTTTGGGTCTAGCCGAGTGGGTTTGGGTGCAGCCGAGTGGGTTTGGGTTTAGCCGAGTGTGTTTGGGTCTAGTCGAGTGGGTTTGGGTCTAGCCGAGTGGCTTTGGGTCTAGCCGAGTGGGTTTGGGCCTAGCCGCGTGGGTTTGGGTCTAGCAGAGTGGGTTTGGGTCTAGCGGAGTGGGCTTGGGTCTAGCCGAGTGGGTTTGGGCCTAGCCGAGTGGGTTTGGGTCTAGCCGAGTGGGTTTGGGTCTAGCCGAGTGGGTTTGGGTCTAGCCGAGTGGGTTTGGGTCTAGCCGTGTGGGTTTGGGTCTAGCCGATCGGGTTTCGGTCTAGGCGATCGGGTTTCGGTCTAGGCATGTGGGTTTGGGTCTAGCCGAGTGGGTTTGGGTCTAGCCGAGTGGGTTTGAGTCTTGCCGAGTGGGTTTGGGTCTAGCGGAGTTGGTTTGGGTGTAGCCGAGTGGGTTTGGGTGTAGCCGAGTGGGTTTGGGTCTAGCCGACTGGGTTTGGGTCTAGCCGAGTGGGTTTCGGTCTAGCCGAGTGGGTTTGGGTCTAGCCGAGTGGGTTTTCCTCTAGCCGAGTGGGTTTGGGTCTAGCGGAGTGGGTTTGGGTGTAGCCGAGTGGGTTTGGGTGTAGCCGAGTGGGTTTGGGTCTAGCGGAGTGGGGTTGGGTCTAGCCTAGTGGGTTTGGGTCTAGCCAAGTGGGTTTGGGTCTAGCGGAGTGGGTTTGGGTCTAGCGGAGTGGGGTTGGGTCTAGCCGAGTGGGTTTGGGTCTAACCAAGTGGGTTTGTGTCTAGCGGAGTGGGTTTGTGTCTAGCGGAGTGGGTTTGGGTCTAGCGGAGTGGGATTGGGTCTAGCCGAGTGGGTTTGGGTCTAGCTGAGTGGGTTTGGGAGTAGCCGAGTGGGTTTGGGTCTAGCCGAGTGGGTTTGGGTCTAGCTGAATGGGTTTGGGTCTAGCCGAGTGGGTTTGGGTCTAGCCGAGTGGGTTTGGGTCTAGCCGACAGGGTTTGGGTCTAGCCGAGTGGGTTTGGGTCTAGCCGAGTGGGTTTGGGTCTAGCCGAGTGGGTGTGGGTCTAGCCGAGTGGGTTTGGGTCTAGCCGAGTGGGTTTGGGTCTAGCGGAGTGGGTTTGTGTCTAGCGGAGTGGGTTTGGGTCTAGCGGAGTGGGATTGGGTCTTGCGGAGTGGGTTTGGGTCTAGCGGAGTGGGTTTGGGTCTAGCCGAGTGCGTTTGGGTCTAGCCGAGTTGGTTTGGGTCTAGCGGAGTGGGTTTGGGTCCAGCCGAGTGGGTTTGGTTCTAGCGGAGTGGGTTTGGGTCTAGTCGAGTGGGTTTGGGTCTAGCGGTGTGGGTTTGGGTCTAGCCAAGTGGGTTTGGGTGTAGCCGAGTGGGTTTGGGTCTCGCCCAGTGGGTTTGGGTCTAGCCAAGTGGGTTTGGGTCTAGCCGAGTGGGTTTGGGCCTAGCGGAGTGGGTTTGGGTGTAGCCGAGTGGGTTTGGGTCCAGCCGAGTGGGTTTGGGTCTAGCCGAGTGTGTTTGGGTCTAGCCGAGTGGGTTTGGGTTTAGCCGAGTGTGTTTGGGTCTAGTCGAGTGGGTTTGGGTCTAGCCGAGTGGGTTTGGGTCTAGCCGAGTGGGTTTGGGCCTAGCCGCGTGGGTTTGGGTCTAGCGGAGTGGGTTTGGGTCTAGCGGAGTGGGCTTGGGTCTAGCCGAGTGGGTTTGGGCCTAGCCGAGTGGGTTTGGGTCTAGCCGAGTGGGTTTGGGTCTAGCCGAGTGGGTTTGGGTCTAGCCGAGTGGGTTTGGGTCTAGCCGTGTGGGTTTGGGTCTAGCCGATTGGGTTTCGCTCTAGGCATGTGGGTTTGGGTCTAGCCGAGTGGGTTAGGGTCTAGCGGAATGGGTTTGGGTGTAGCCGCGTGGGTTTGGGTCTAGCCGAGTGGGTTTGGGTCTAGCCGAGTGGGTTTGGGTCTAGCCGAGTGGGTTTGAGTCTTGCCGAGTGGGTTTGGGTCTAGCGGAGTTGGTTTGGGTGTAGCCGAGTGGGTTTGGGTGTAGCCGACTGGGTTTGGGTGTAGCCGACTGGGTTTGGGTCTAGCCGAGTGGGTTTGGGTCTAGCCGAGTGGGTTTGGGTCTAGCCTAGTGGGTTTGGGTCTAGCCAAGTGGGTTTGGGTCTAGCGGAGTGGGTTTGGGTCTAGCGGAGTGGGGTTGGGTCTAGCCGAGTGGGTTTGGGTCTAACCGAGTGGGTTTGTGTCTACCGGAGTGGGTTTGTGTCTAGCGCAGTGGGTTTGGGTCTAGCGGAGTGGGATTGGGTCTAGCCGAGTGGGTTTGGGCCTAGCCGAGTGGGTTTGGGTCTAGCCGAGTGGGTTTGGGTCTAGCCGAGTGGGTTTGGGTCTAGCCGAGTGGGTTTGGGTCTAGCCGTGTGGGTTTGGGTCTAGCCGATTGGGTTTCGGTCTAGGCATGTGGGTTTGGGTCTAGCCGAGTGGGTTAGGGTCTAGCGGAATGGGTTTGGGTGTAGCCGCGTGGGTTTGGGTCTAGCCGAGTGGGTTTGGGTCTAGCCGAGTGGGTTTGGGTCTAGCCGAGTGGGTTTGAGTCTTGCCGAGTGGGTTTGGGTCTAGCGGAGTTGGTTTGGGTGTAGCCGAGTGGGTTTGGGTGTAGCCGAGTGGGTTTGGGTGTAGCCGACTGGGTTTGGGTCTAGCCGAGTGGGTTTCGGTCTAGCCGAGTGGGTTTGGGTCAAGCCGAGTGCGTTTTCGTCTAGCCGAGTGGGTTTGGGTCTAGCGGAGTGGGTTTGGGTGGAGCCGAGTGGGTTTGGGTGTAGCCGAGTGGGTTTGGGTCTGGGTGAGTGGGTTTGGGTCTAGCCGAGTGGGTTTGGGTCTAGCCGAGTGGGTTTGGGTCTAGCCAAGTGGGTTTGGGTCTAGCGTAGTGGGTTTGGGTCTAGCGGAGTGGGGTTGGGTCTAGCCGAGTGGGTTTGGGTCTAACCGAGTGGGTTTGTGTCTAGCGGCGTGGGTTTGTGTCTAGCGGAGTGGGTTTGGGTCGAGCGGAGTGGGATTGGGTCTAGCCGAGTGGGTTTGGGTCTAGCCGAGTGGGTTTGGGTCTAGCCGAGTGGGTTTCGGTCTAGCCGAGTGGGTTTGGGTCTAGCCGAGTGGGTTTTCGTCTAGCCGAGTGGGTTTGAGTCTAGCGGAGTGGGTTTGGGTGTAGCCGAGTGGGTTTGGGTGTAGCCGAGTGGGTTTGGGTCTGGATGAGTGGGTTTGGTCTAGCCGAGTGGGTTTGGGTCTAGCCGAGTGGGTTTGGGTCTAGCCTAGTGGGTTTGGGTCTAGCCAAGTGGGTTTGGGTCTAGCGGAGTGGGTTTGGGTCTAGCGGAGTGGGGTTGGGTCTAGCCGAGTGGGTTTGGGTCTAACCAAGTGGGTTTGTGTCTAGCGGAGTGGGTTTGTGTCTAGCGGAGTGGGTTTGGGTCTAGCGGAGTGGGATTGGGTCTAGCCGAGTGGGTTTGGGTCTAGCCGAGTGGGTTTGGGAGTAGCCGAGTGGGTTTGGGTCTAGCCGAGTGGGTTTGGGTCTAGCTGAATGGGTTTGGGTCTAGCCGAGTGGGTTTGGGTCTAGCCGAGTGGGTTTGGGTCTAGCCGACAGGGTTTGGGTCTAGCCGAGTGGGTTTGGGTCTAGCCGAGTGGGTTTGGGTCTAGCCGAGTGGGTGTGGGTCTAGCCGAGTGGGTTTGGGTCTAGCCGAGTGGGTTTGGGTCTAGCGGAGTGGGTTTGTGTCTAGCGGAATGGGTTTGGGTCTAGCGGAGTGGGATTGGGTCTTGCGGAGTGGGTTTGCGTCTAGCGGAGTGGGTTTGGGTCTAGCCGAGTGCGTTTGGGTCTAGCCGAGTTGGTTTGGGTCTAGCGGAGTGGGTTTGGGTCCAGCCGAGTGGGTTTGGGTCTAGCGGAGTGGGTTTGGGTCTAGTCGAGTGGGTTTGGGTCTAGCGGTGTGGGTTTGGGTCTAGCCAAGTGGGTTTGGGTGTAGCCGAGTGGGTTTGGGTCTCGCCCAGTGGGTTTGGGTCTAGCCAAGTGGGTTTGGGTCTAGCCGAGTGGGTTTGGGCCTAGCGGAGTGGGTTTGGGTGTAGCCGAGTGGGTTTGGGTCCAGCCGAGTGGGTTTGGGTCTAGCCGAGTGTGTTTGGGTCTAGCCGAGTGGGTTTGGGTGCAGCCGAGTGGGTTTGGGTTTAGCCGAGTGTGTTTGGGTCTAGTCGAGTGGGTTTGGGTCTAGCCGAGTGGGTTTGGGTCTAGCCGAGTGGGTTTGGGCCTAGCCGCGTGGGTTTGGGTCTAGCGGAGTGGGTTTGGGTCTAGCGGAGTGGGCTTGGGTCTAGCCGAGTGGGTTTGGGCCTAGCCGAGTGGGTTTGGGTCTAGCCGAGTGGGTTTGGGTCTAGCCGAGTGGGTTTGGGTCTAGCCGAGTGGGTTTGGGTCTAGCCGTGTGGGTTTGGGTCTAGCCGATTGGGTTTCGCTCTAGGCATGTGGGTTTGGGTCTAGCCGAGTGGGTTAGGGTCTAGCGGAATGGGTTTGGGTGTAGCCGCGTGGGTTTGGGTCTAGCCGAGTGGGTTTGGGTCTAGCCGAGTGGGTTTGGGTCTAGCCGAGTGGGTTTGAGTCTTGCCGAGTGGGTTTGGGTCTAGCGGAGTTGGTTTGGGTGTAGCCGAGTGGGTTTGGGTGTAGCCGAGTGGGTTTGGGTGTAGCCGACTGGGTTTGGGTCTAGCCGAGTGGGTTTGGGTCTAGCCGAGTGGGTTTGGGTCTAGCCTAGTGGGTTTGGGTCTAGCCAAGTGGGTTTGGGTCTAGCGGAGTGGGTTTGGGTCTAGCAGAGTGGGGTTGGGTCTAGCCGAGTGGGTTTGGGTCTAACCGAGTGGGTTTGTGTCTACCGGAGTGGGTTTGTGTCTAGCGCAGTGGGTTTGGGTCTAGCGGAGTGGGATTGGGTCTAGCCGAGTGGGTTTGGGCCTAGCCGAGTGGGTTTGGGTCTAGCCGAGTGGGTTTGGGTCTAGCCGAGTGGGTTTGGGTCTAGCCGAGTGGGTTTGGGTCTAGCTGTGTGGGTTTGGGTCTAGCCGATTGGGTTTCGGTCTAGGCATGTGGGTTTGGGTCTAGCCGAGTGGGTTAGGGTCTAGCGGAATGGGTTTGGGTGTAGCCGCGTGGGTTTGGGTCTAGCCGAGTGGGTTTGGGTCTAGCCGAGTGGGTTTGGGTCTAGCCGAGTGGGTTTGAGTCTTGCCGAGTGGGTTTGGGTCTAGCGGAGTTGGTTTGGGTGTAGCCGAGTGGGTTTGGGTGTAGCCGAGTGGGTTTGGGTGTAGCCGAGTGGGTTTGGGTCTAGCCGAGTGGGTTTCGGTCTAGCCGAGTGGGTTTGGGTCTAGCCGAGTGCGTTTTCGTCTAGCCGAGTGGGTTTGGGTCTAGCGGAGTGGGTTTGGGTGTAGCCGAGTGGGTTTGGGTGTAGCCGAGTGGGTTTGGGTCTGGGTGAGTGGGTTTGGGTCTAGCCGAGTGGGTTTGGGTCTAGCCGAGTGGGTTTGGGTCTAGCCAAGTGGGTTTGGGGCTAGCCGAGTGGGTTTGGGTCCAGCCGAGTGGGTTTGGGTCTAGTGGAGTGGGTTTGGGTCTAGCCGAGTGGGTTTGGGTCTAGCGGTGTGGGTTTGGGTCTAGCCGAGTGGGTTTGGGTCTAGCCGAGTGGGTTTGGGTCTAGCCGAGTGGGTTTGGATCTAGCCGAGTGGGTTTGGGTCTAGCCGAGTTAGTTTGGGTGTAGCCGAGAGGGTTTGGGTCTAGCCGAGCGGGTTTGGGTCTAGCCACGTGGGTTTGGGTCTAGCCGAGTGGGTTTGGGTCTAGCCGAGTGGGTTTGGGTCTAGCGGAGTGGGTTTGGGACTAGCCTAGAGGGTTTGGGTCTATCCGAGTGGGTTTGGGTCTGGCCGAGAGGCTTTGGGTCTAGTGGAGTGGGTTTGGGTCTAGCGGAGTGGGTTTGCGTCTAGCCGAGTGGGTTTGGGTCTAGCCGAGTCCGTTTGGGTCTAGCCGAGTGGGTTTGGGACTAGCCGAGTGGGTTTGGGTCTAGCCGAGTGGGTTTGGGTCTAGCCGAGTGGGTTTGGGTCTAGCGCAGTGGGTTTGGGTCTAGTCGAGTGGGTTTGGGTCTAGCGGTGTGGGTTTGGGTCTAGCCGATTGGGTTTGGGTGTAGCCGAGTGGGTTTGGGTCTAGCGGAGTGGGTTTGTGTCTAGCGGAGTGGGTTTGGGTCTAGCGGAGTGGGTTTGGGTCTAGCCGAGTGGGTTTGGGTCTAGCGGTGTGGGTTTGGATCTAGCCGAGTGGGTTTGGGTCTAGCCGAGTTAGTTTGGGTGTAGCCGAGAGGGTTTGGGTCTAGCCGAGCGGGTTTGGGTCTAGCCATGTGGGTTTGGGTCTAGCCGAGTGGGTTTGGGTCTAGCGGAGTGAGTTTGGGTCTAGCGGAGTGGGTTTGGGACCAGCCTAGAGGGTTTGGGTCTATCCGAGTGGGTTTGGGTCTAGCCGAGAGGGTTTGGGTCTAGCGGAGTGGGTTTGGGTCTAGCGGAGTGGGTTTGCGTCTAGCCGAGTGGGTTTGGGTCTAGCCGAGTCCGTTTGGGTCTAGCTGAGTGGGTTTGGGACTAGCCGAGTGGGTTTGGGTCTAGCCGAGTGGGTTTGGGTCTAGCCGAGTGGGTTTGGGTCTAGCGCAGTGGGTTTGGGTCTAGTCGAGTGGGTTTGGGTCTAGCGGTGTGGGTTTGGGTCTAGCCGATTGGGTTTGGGTGTAGCCGAGTGGGTTTGGGTCCAGCCGAGTGGGTTTGGGTCTAGCGCAGTGGGTTTGGGTCTTGTCGCGTGGGTTTGGGTCTAGCGGTGTGGGTTTGGGTCTAGCTGATTGGGTTTGGGTGTGGCCGAGTGGGTTTGGGTCTAGCCGAGTGGGTTTGGGTCTAGCCGAGTGGGTTTGGGTCCAGCCGAGTGGGTTTGGGTGTAGCCGAGTGGGTTTGGGTCCAGCCGATTGGGTTTGGGTCTAGCCGAGTGTGTTTGGGTCTGGCCGAGTGGGTTTGGGTGCAGCCGAGTGGGTTTGGGTCTAGCCGAGTGTGTTTGGGTCTAATCGAGTGGGTTTGGGTCTAGCCGAGTGGGTTTGGGTCTAGCGGAGTGGGCTTGGGTCTAGCCGAGTGGGTTTGGGCCTAGCCGAGTGGGTTTGGGTCTAGCCGAGTGGGTTTGGTTCTAGCGAGTGGGTTTGCGTCTAGCTGAGTGGGTTTGGGTCTAGCGGAGTGGGTTTGGGTGTAGCCGAGTGGATTTGGGTCTAGCCGAGTGGGTTTGGGTCTAGACGAGTGGGTTTGGGTCTAGCCGAGTGGGTTTCGGTCTAGCCGAGTGGGTTTGGGTCCAGCGGAGTGGGTTTGGGTCTAGCCGAGTCCGTTTGGTTCTAGCCAAGTGGGTTTGGGACTAGCAGAGTGCGTTTGGGTCTAGCGGGGTGGGTTTGGTTCTAGCGGAGTGGGTTTAGGTCTAGCCGATTGGGTTTGGGTCTAGCCGAGTGGGTTTGGGTCTGGCGGAGTGGGTTTGGGTCTAGCCGATTGGGTTTGGGGATGGCCGAGTGGGTTTGGGTCCAGCCGAGTGGGTTTGGGTCTAGCGGAGTGGGTTTGGGTCTAGCCGAGTGGGTTTGGGTCTAGCGGTGTGGGTTTGGGTCTAGCGGAGTGGGTTTGGGTCTAGCCGAGTGGGTTTGGGTCTAGCCGAGTGGGTTTGGATCTAGCCGAGTGGGTTTGGGTCTAGCCGAGTTAGTTAGGGTGTAGCCGAGAGGGTTTGGGTCTAGCCGAGCGGGTTTGGGTCTAGCCACGTGGGTTTGGGTCTAGCCGAGTGGGTTTGGGTCTAGCCAAGTGGGTTTGGGTCTAGCGGAGTGGGTTTGGGACTAGCCTAGAGGGTTTGGGTCTATCCGAGTGGGTTTGGGTCTAGCCGAGTCCGTTTGGGTCTAGCCGAGTGGGTTTGGGACTAGCCGAGTGGGTTTGGGTCTAGCCGAGTGGGTTTGTGTCTAGCCGAGTGGGTTTGGGTCTGGCGGTGTGGGTTTGGGTCTAGCCGATTGGGTTTGGGTGTTGCCGAGTGGGTTTGGGTCCAGCCGAGTGGGTTTGGGTCTAGCGCAGTGTGTTTGGGTCTAGTCGAGTGGGTTTGGGTCTAGCGGTGTGGGTTTGGGTCTTGCCGATTGGGTTTGGGTCTAGCCGAGTGGGTTTGGGTCTAGCCCAGTGGGTTTGGGTCTAGCCGAGTGGGTTTGGGTCTAGCCGAGTGGGTTTGGGTCCAGCCGAGTGGGTTTGGGTGTAGCCGAGTGGGTTTGGGTCCAGCCGATTGGGTTTGGGTCTGGCCGAGTGTGTTTGGGTCTAGCCGAGTGGGTTTGGGTGCAGCCGAGTGGGTTTGGGTCTAGCCGAGTGTGTTTGGGTCTAGTCGAGTGGGTTTGGGTCTAGTCGAGTGGGTTTGGGTCTAGCCGAGTGGGTTTGGGCCTAGCCGCGTGGGTTTGGGTCTAGCGGAGTAGGTTTGGGTCTAGCGGAGTGGGCTTGGGTCTAGCCGAGTGGGCTTGGGCCTAGCCGAGTGGGTTTGGGTCTAGCGGTGTGGGTTTGGGTCTAGCGGAGTGGGTTTGGGTCTAGCCGAGTGGGTTTGGGTCTAGCCGAGTGGGTTTGGATCTAGCCGAGTGGGTTTGGGTCTAGCCGAGTTAGTTTGGGTGTAGCCGAGAGGGTTTGGGTCTAGCCGAGCGGGTTTGGGCCTAGCCACGTGGGTTTGGGTCTAGCCGAGTGGGTTTGGGTCTAGCCGAGTGGGTTTGGGTCTAGCGGAGTGGGTTTGGGACTAGCCTAGAGGGTTTGGGTCTATCCGAGTGGGTTTGGGTCTAGCCGAGTGGGTTTGGGTCTAGCGGAGTGGGTTTGGTACTAGCCTAGAGGGTTTGGGTCTATCCGAGTGGGTTTGGGTCTAGCCGAGAGGGTTTGGGTCTAGTGGAGTGGGTTTGGGTCTAGCGGAGTGGGTTTGCGTCTAGCCGAGTGGGTTTGGGTCTAGCCGAGTCCGTTTGGGTCTAGCCGAGTGGGTTTGGGACTAGCCGAGTGGGTTTGGGTCTAGCCGAGTGGGTTTGGGTCTAGCCGAGTGGGTTTGGGTCTGGCGGTGTGGGTTTGGGTCTAGCCGATTGGGTTTGGGTGTAGCCGAGTGGGTTTGGGTCCAGCCGAGTGGGTTTGGGTCTAGCGCAGTGGGTTTGGGTCTAGTCGAGTGGGTTTGGGTCTAGCGGTGTGGGTTTGGGTCTAGCCGATTGGGTTTGGGTGTAGCCGAGTGGGTTTGGGTCTAGCCCAGAGGGTTTCGGTCTAGCCGAGTGGGTTTGGGTCTAGCCGAGTGGGTTTGGGTCCAGCCGAGTGGGTTTGGGTGTAGCCGAGTGGGTTTGGGTCCAGCCGATTGGGTTTGGGTCTGGCCGAGTGTGTTTGGGTTTAGCCGAGTGGGTTTGGGTGCAGCCGAGTGGGTTTGGGTCTAGCCGAGTGTGTTTGGGTCTAGTCGAGTGGGTTTGGGTCTAGCCGAGTGTGTTTGGGTCTAGCCGAGTGGGTTTGGGTGCAGCCGAGTGGGTTTGGGTTTAGCCGAGTGTGTTTGGGTCTAGTCGAGTGGGTTTGGGTCTAGCCGAGTGGGTTTGGGTCTAGCCGAGTGGGTTTGGGCCTAGCCGCGTGGGTTTGGGTCTAGCGGAGTGGGTTTGGGTCTAGCGGAGTGGGCTTGGGTCTAGCCGAGTGGGTTTGGGCCTAGCCGAGTGGGTTTGGGTCTAGCCGAGTGGGTTTGGGTCTAGCCGAGTGGGTTTGGGTCTAGCCGAGTGGGTTTGGGTCTAGCCGTGTGGGTTTGGGTCTAGCCGATTGGGTTTCGCTCTAGGCATGTGGGTTTGGGTCTAGCCGAGTGGGTTCGGGTCTAGCGGAATGGGTTTGGGTGTAGCCGCGTGGGTTTGGGTCTAGCCGAGTGGGTTTGGGTCTAGCCGAGTGGGTTTGGGTCTAGCCGAGTGGGTTTGAGTCTTGCCGAGTGGGTTTGGGTCTAGCGGAGTTGGTTTGGGTGTAGCCGAGTGGGTTTGGGTGTAGCCGACTGGGTTTGGGTGTAGCCGACTGGGTTTGGGTCTAGCCGAGTGGGTTTGGGTCTAGCCGAGTGGGTTTGGGTCTAGCCTAGTGGGTTTGGGTCTAGCCAAGTGGGTTTGGGTCTAGCGGAGTGGGTTTGGGTCTAGCGGACTGGGGTTGGGTCTAGCCGAGTGGGTTTGGGTCTAACCGAGTGGGTTTGTGTCTAGCGGAGTGGGTTTGTGTCTAGCGCAGTGGGTTTGGGTCTAGCGGAGTGGGATTGGGTCTAGCCGAGTGGGTTTGGGCCTAGCCGAGTGGGTTTGGGTCTAGCCGAGTGGGTTTGGGTCTAGCCGAGTGGGTTTGGGTCTAGCCGAGTGGGTTTGGGTCTAGCCGTGTGGGTTTGGGTCTAGCCGATTGGGTTTCGGTCTAGGCATGTGGGTTTGGGTCTAGCCGAGTGGGTTAGGGTCTAGCGGAATGGGTTTGGGTGTAGCCGCGTGGGTTTGGGTCTAGCCGAGTGGGTTTGGGTCTAGCCGAGTGGGTTTGGGTCTAGCCGAGTGGGTTTGAGTCTTGCCGAGTGGGTTTGGGTCTAGCGGAGTTGGTTTGGGTGTAGCCGAGTGGGTTTGGGTGTAGCCGAGTGGGTTTGGGTGTAGCCGACTGGGTTTGGGTCTAGCCGAGTGGGTTTCGGTCTAGCCGAGTGGGTTTGGGTCTAGCCGAGTGGGTTTTCGTCTAGCCGAGTGGGTTTGGGTCTAGCGGAGTGGGTTTGGGTGTAGCCGAGTGGGTTTGGGTGTAGCCGAGTGGGTTTGGGTCTGGATGAGTGGGTTTGGGTCTAGCCGAGTGGGTTTGGGTCTAGCCGAGTGGGTTTGGGTCTAGCCAAGTGGGTTTGGGTCTAGCGGAGTGGGTTTGGGTCTAGCGGAGTGGGGTTGGGTCTAGCCGAGTGGGTTTGGGTCTAACCGAGTGGGTTTGTGTCTAGCGGCGTGGGTTTGTGTCTAGCGGAGTGGGTTTGGGTCGAGCGGAGTGGGATTGGGTCTAGCCGAGTGGGTTTGGGTCTAGCCGAGTGGGTTTGGGAGTAGCCGAGTGGGTTTGGGTCTAGCCGAGTGGGTTTGGGTCTAGCTGAATGGGTTTGGGTCTAGCCGAGTGGGTTTGGGTCTAGCCGAGTGGGTTTGGGTCTAGCCGACAGGGTTTGCGTCTAGCCGAGTGGGTTTGGGTCTAGCCAAGTGGGTTTGGGTCTAGCCGAGTGGGTGTGGGTCTAGCCGAGTGGGTTTGGGTCTAGCCGAGTGGGTTTGGGTGTAGCCGAGTGGGTTTCGGTGTAGCCGAGTGGGTTTGGGTCTAGCCGAGTGGGTTTGTGCCTAGCCGAGTGGGTTTGGGTCTAGCGGTGTGGGTTTGGGTGTAGCTGAGTGGGTTTGGGACAAGCCGAGTGGGTTTGGGTCTACCCGAGTGGGTTTGGGTCTAGCCGAGTGGGTTTGGGTCTAGCCGAGTGGGTTTGGGTCTAGCCGTGTGGGTTTGGGTCTAGCCGATTGGGTTTCGCTCTAGGCATGTGGGTTTGGGTCTAGCCGAGTGGGTTAGGGTCTAGCGGAATGGGTTTGGGTGTAGCCGCGTGGGTTTGGGTCTAGCCGAGTGGGTTTGGGTCTAGCCGAGTGGGTTTGGGTCTAGCCGAGTGGGTTTGAGTCTTGCCGAGTGGGTTTGGGTCTAGCGGAGTTGGTTTGGGTGTAGCCGAGTGGGTTTGGGTGTAGCCGACTGGGTTTGGGTGTAGCCGACTGGGTTTGGGTCTAGCCGAGTGGGTTTGGGTCTAGCCGAGTGGGTTTGGGTCTAGCCTAGTGGGTTTGGGTCTAGCCAAGTGGGTTTGGGTCTAGCGGAGTGGGTTTGGGTCTAGCGGACTGGGGTTGGGTCTAGCCGAGTGGGTTTGGGTCTAACCGAGTGGGTTTGTGTCTAGCGGAGTGGGTTTGTGTCTAGCGCAGTGGGTTTGGGTCTAGCGGAGTGGGATTGGGTCTAGCCGAGTGGGTTTGGGCCTAGCCGAGTGGGTTTGGGTCTAGCCGAGTGGGTTTGGGTCAAGCCGAGTGGGTTTGGGTCTAGCCGAGTGGGTTTGGGTCTAGCCGTGTGGGTTTGGGTCTAGCCGATTGGGTTTCGGTCTAGGCATGTGGGTTTGGGTCTAGCCGAGTGGGTTAGGGTCTAGCGGAATGGGTTTGGGTGTAGCCGCGTGGGTTTGGGTCTAGCCGAGTGGGTTTGGGTCTAGCCGAGTGGGTTTGGGTCTAGCCGAGTGGGTTTGAGTCTTGCCGAGTGGGTTTGGGTCTAGCGGAGTTGGTTTGGGTGTAGCCGAGTGGGTTTGGGTGTAGCCGAGTGGGTTTGGGTGTAGCCGACTGGGTTTGGGTCTAGCCGAGTGGGTTTCGGTCTAGCCGAGTGGGTTTGGGTCTAGCCGAGTGGGTTTTCGTCTAGCCGAGTGGGTTTGGGTCTAGCGGAGTGGGTTTGGGTGTAGCCGAGTGGGTTTGGGTGTAGCCGAGTGGGTTTGGGTCTGGATGAGTGGGTTTGGGTCTAGCCGAGTGGGTTTGGGTCTAGCCGAGTGGGTTTGGGTCTAGCCAAGTGGGTTTGGGTCTAGCGGAGTGGGTTTGGGTCTAGCGGAGTGGGGTTGGGTCTAGCCGAGTGGGTTTGGGTCTAACCGAGTGGGTTTGTGTCTAGCGGCGTGGGTTTGTGTCTAGCGGAGTGGGTTTGGGTCGAGCGGAGTGGGATTGGGTCTAGCCGAGTGGGTTTGGGTCTAGCCGAGTGGGTTTGGGAGTAGCCGAGTGGGTTTGGGTCTAGCCGAGTGGGTTTGGGTCTAGCTGAATGGGTTTGGGTCTAGCCGAGTGGGTTTGGGTCTAGCCGAGTGGGTTTGGGTCTAGCCGACAGGGTTTGCGTCTAGCCGAGTGGGTTTGGGTCTAGCCGAGTGGGTTTGGGTCTAGCCGAGTGGGTGTGGGTCTAGCCGAGTGGGTTTGGGTCTAGCCGAGTGGGTTTGGGTGTAGCCGAGTGGGTTTCGGTGTAGCCGAGTGGGTTTGGGTCTAGCCGAGTGGGTTTGTGCCTAGCCGAGTGGGTTTGGGTCTAGCGGTGTGGGTTTGGGTGTAGCTGAGTGGGTTTGGGACAAGCCGAGTGGGTTTGGGTCTACCCGAGTGGGTTTGGGTCCAGCCGATTGGGTTTGGGGCTAGCCGAGTGGGTTTGGGTCCAGCCGAGTGGGTTTGGGTCTAGCGGAGTGGGTTTGGGTCTAGCCGAGTGGGTTTGGGTCTCGCGGTGTGGGTTTGGGTCTAGCCGAGTGGGTTTGGGTCTAGCCGAGTGGGTTTGGGTCTAGCCGAGTGGGTTTGGATCTAGCCGAGTGGGTTTGGGTCTAGCCGAGTTAGTTTGGGTGTAGCCGAGAGGGTTTGGGTCTAGCCGAGCGGGTTTGGGTCTAGCCACGTGGGTTTGGGTCTAGCCGAGTGGGTTTGGGTCTAGCCGAGTGGGTTTGGGTCTAGCGGAGTGGGTTTGGGACTAGCCTAGAGGGTTTGGGTCTATCCGAGTGGGTTTGGGTCTGGCCGAGAGGGTTTGGGTCTAGTGGAGTGGGTTTGGGTCTAGCGGAGTGGGTTTGCGTCTAGCCGAGTGGGTTTGGGTCTAGCCGAGTCCGTTTGGGTTTAGCCGAGTGGGTTTGGGTGCAGCCGAGTGGGTTTGGGTCTAGCCGAGTGTGTTTGGGTCTAGTCGAGTGGGTTTGGGTCTAGCCGAGTGTGTTTGGGTCTAGCCGAGTGGGTTTGGGTGCAGCCGAGTGGGTTTGGGTTTAGCCGAGTGTGTTTGGGTCTAGTCGAGTGGGTTTGGGTCTAGCCGAGTGGGTTTGGGTCTAGCCGAGTGGGTTTGGGCCTAGCCGCGTGGGTTTGGGACTAGCGGAGTGGGTTTGGGTCTAGCGGAGTGGGCTTGGGTCTAGCCGAGTGGGTTTGGGCCTAGCCGAGTGGGTTTGGGTCTAGCCGAGTGGGTTTGGGTCTAGCCGAGTGGGTTTGGGTCTAGCCGAGTGGGTTTGGGTCTAGCCGTGTGGGTTTGGGTCTAGCCGATTGGGTTTCGCTCTAGGCATGTGGGTTTGGGTCTAGCCGAGTGGGTTAGGGTCTAGCGGAATGGGTTTGGGTGTAGCCGCGTGGGTTTGGGTCTAGCCGAGTGGGTTTGGGTCTAGCCGAGTGGGTTTGGGTCTAGCCGAGTGGGTTTGAGTCTTGCCGAGTGGGTTTGGGTCTAGCGGAGTTGGTTTGGGTGTAGCCGAGTGGGTTTGGGTGTAGCCGACTGGGTTTGGGTGTAGCCGACTGGGTTTGGGTCTAGCCGAGTGGGTTTGGGTCTAGCCGAGTGGGTTTGGGTCTAGCCTAGTGGGTTTGGGTCTAGCCAAGTGGGTTTGGGTCTAGCGGAGTGGGTTTGGGTCTAGCGGAGTGGGGTTGGGTCTAGCCGAGTGGGTTTGGGTCTAACCGAGTGGGTTTGTGTCTAGCGGAGTGGGTTTGTGTCTAGCGCAGTGGGTTTGGGTCTAGCGGAGTGGGATTGGGTCTAGCCGAGTGGGTTTGGGCCTAGCCGAGTGGGTTTGGGTCTAGCCGAGTGGGTTTGGGTCTAGCCGAGTGGGTTTGGGTCTAGCCGAGTGGGTTTGGGTCTAGCCGTGTGGGTTTGGGTCTAGCCGATTGGGTTTCGGTCTAGGCATGTGGGTTTGGGTCTAGCCGAGTGGGTTAGGGTCTAGCGGAATGGGTTTGGGTGTAGCCGCGTGGGTTTGGGTCTAGCCGAGTGGGTTTGGGTCTAGCCGAGTGGGTTTGGGTCTAGCCGAGTGGGTTTGAGTCTTGCCGAGTGGGTTTGGGTCTAGCGGAGTTGGTTTGGGTGTAGCCGAGTGGGTTTGGGTGTAGCCGAGTGGGTTTGGGTGTAGCCGACTGGGTTTGGGTCTAGCCGAGTGGGTTTCGGTCTAGCCGAGTGGGTTTGGGTCTAGCCGAGTGGGTTTTCGTCTAGCCGAGTGGGTTTGGGTCTAGCGGAGTGGGTTTGGGTGTAGCCGAGTGGGTTTGGGTGTAGCCGAGTGGGTTTGGGTCTGGATGAGTGGGTTTGGGTCTAGCCGAGTGGGTTTGGGTCTAGCCGAGTGGGTTTGGGTCTAGCCAAGTGGGTTTGGGTCTAGCGGAGTGGGTTTGGGTCTAGCGGAGTGGGGTTGGGTCTAGCCGAGTGGGTTTGGGTCTAACCGAGTGGGTTTGTGTCTAGCGGCGTGGGTTTGTGTCTAGCGGAGTGGGTTTGGGTCGAGCGGAGTGGGATTGGGTCTAGCCGAGTGGGTTTGGGTCTAGCCGAGTGGGTTTGGGAGTAGCCGAGTGGGTTTGGGTCTAGCCGAGTGGGTTTGGGTCTAGCTGAATGGGTTTGGGTCTAGCCGAGTGGGTTTGGGTCTAGCCGAGTGGGTTTGGGTCTAGCCGACAGGGTTTGCGTCTAGCCGAGTGGGTTTGGGTCCAGCCTAGAGGGTTTGGGTCTATCCGAGTGTGTTTGGGTCTGGCCGAGAGGGTTTGTGTCTAGTGGAGTGGGTTTGGGTCTAGCGGAGTGGGTTTGCGTCTAGCCGAGTGGGTTTGGGTCTAGCCGAGTCCGTTTGGGTCTAGCCGAGTGGGTTTGGGACTAGCCGAGTGGGTTTGGGTCTAGCCGAGTGGGTTTGGGTCTAGCCGAGTGGGTTTGGGTCTAGCGCAGTGGGTTTGGGTCTAGCGGAGTGGGTTTGGGTCTAGCGGAGTGGGTTTGGGTCTAGCCGATTGGGTTTGGGTCTAGCGGTGTGGGTTTGGATCTAGCCGAGTGGGTTTGGGTCTAGCCGAGTTAGTTTGGGTGTAGCCGAGAGGGTTTGGGTTTGCAGAGCGGGTTTGGGTCTAGCCATGTGGGTTTGGGTCTAGCCGAGTGGGTTTGGGTCTAGCGGAGTGAGTTTGGGTCTAGCGGAGTGGGTTTGGGACCAGCCTAGAGGGTTTGGGTCTATCCGAGTGGGTTTGGGTCTAGCCGAGAGGGTTTGGGTCTAGCGGAGTGGGTTTGGGTCTAGCGGAGTGGGTTTGCGTCTAGCGGAGTGGGTTTGGGTCTAGCCGAGTCCGTTTGGGTCTAGCTGAGTGGGTTTGGGACTAGCCGAGTGGGTTTGGGTCTAGCCGAGTGGGTTTGGGTCTAGCCGAGTGGGTTTGGGTCTAGCGCAGTGGGTTTGGGTCTAGTCGAGTGGGTTTGGGTCTAGCGGTGTGGGTTTGGGTCTAGCCGATTGGGTTTGGGTGTAGCCGAGTGGGTTTGGGTCCAGCCGAGTGGGTTTGGGTCTAGCCGAGTCCGATTGGTTCTAGCCAAGTGGGTTTGGGACTAGCAGAGTGGGTTTGGGTCTAGCGGGGTGGGTTTGGTTCTAGCGGAGTGGGTTTAGGTCTAGCCGATTGGGTTTGGGTCTAGCCGAGTGGGTTTGGGTCTGGCGGAGTGGGTTTGGGTCTAGCCGATTGGGTTTGGGGATGGCCGAGTGGGTTTGGGTCCAGCCGAGTGGGTTTGGGTCTAGCGGAGTGGGTTTGGGTCTAGCCGAGTGGGTTTGGGTCTAGCGGTGTGGGTTTGGGTCTAGCGGAGTGGGTTTGGGTCTAGCCGAGTGGGTTTGGGTCTAGCCGAGTGGGTTTGGATCTAGCCGAGTGGGTTTGGGTCTAGCCGAGTTAGTTTGGGTGTAGCCGAGAGGGTTTGGGTCTAGCCGAGCGGGTTTGGGTCTAGCCACGTGGGTTTGTGTCTAGCCGAGTGGGTTTGGGTCTAGCCAAGTGGGTTTGGGTCTAGCGGAGTGGGTTTGGGACTAGCCTAGAGGGTTTGGGTCTATCCGAGTGGGTTTGGGTCTAGCCGAGTGGGTTTGGGTCTAGCGGAGTGGGTTTGGGACTAGCCTAGAGGGTTTGGGTCTATCCGAGTGGGTTTGGGTCTAGCCGAGAGGGTTTGGATCTAGTGGAGTGGGTTTGGGTCTAGCGGAGTGGGTTTGCGTCTAGCCGAGTGGGTTTGGGTCTAGCCGAGTCCGTTTGGGTCTAGCCGAGTGGGTTTGGGACTAGCCGAGTGGGTTTGGGTCTAGCCAAGTGGGTTTGTGTCTAGCTGAGTGGGTTTGGGTCTGGCGGTGTGGGTTTGGGTCTAGCCGATTGGGTTTGGGTGTAGCCGAGTGGGTTTGGGTCCAGCCGAGTGCGTTTGGGTCTAGCGCAGTGTGTTTGGGTCTAGTCGAGTGGGTTTGGGTCTAGCGGTGTGGGTTTGGGTCTAGCCGATTGGGTTTGGGTCTAGCCGAGTGGGTTTGGGTCTAGCCCAGTGGGTTTGGGTCTAGCCGAGTGGGTTTGGGTCTAGCCGAGTGGGTTTGGGTCTAGCCGAGTGGGTTTGGGTCCAGCCGAGTGGGTTTGGGTGTAGCCGAGTGGGTTTGGGTCCAGCCGATTGGGTTTGGGTCTGGCCGAGTGTGTGTGGGTCTAGCCGAGTGGGTTTGGGTGCAGCCGAGTGGGTTTGGGTCTAGCCGAGTGTGTTTGGGTCTAGTCGAGTGGGTTTGGGTCTAGCCGAGTGGGTTTGGGTCTAGCCGAGTGGGTTTGGGCCTAGCCGCGTGGGTTTGGGTCTAGCGGAGTAGGTTTGGGTCTAGCGGAGTGGGCTTGGGTCTAGCCGAGTGGGCTTGGGCCTAGCCGAGTGGGTTTGGGTCTAGCGGTGTGGGTTTGGGTCTAGCGGAGTGGGTTTGGGTCTAGCGGAGTGGGTTTGTGTCTAGCGGAGTGGGTTTGGGTCTAGCGGAGTGGGTTTGGGTCTAGCCGATTGGGTTTGGGTCTAGCGGTGTGGGTTTGGATCTAGCCGAGTGGGTTTGGGTCTAGCCGAGTTAGTTTGGGTGTAGCCGAGAGGGTTTGGGTTTGCAGAGCGGGTTTGGGTCTAGCCATGTGGGTTTGGGTCTAGCCGAGTGGGTTTGGGTCTAGCGGAGTGAGTTTGGGTCTAGCGGAGTGGGTTTGGGACCAGCCTAGAGGGTTTGGGTCTA